>CM046469.1:1323750-2647500 GCA_025506415.1 Flaveria robusta
TGCTATTTTGTTTTTCAGTTTCTTTTGAGGCAATTGTTTTTTTATTTTCTAAAGATAATGAGATGGAAAGTAAAGTGGTTTGATGACTCGATTCCAAGGTTTGCTTATCTTAATCAACTTTCATTCGCAATAGGAACGTTATCTTTATCCCACCATTTATATATAAAAATCAAATAAAGGATTTCCATAACAATTGTATAAACTAGAAAACTTACCGGCCGTTGCGATGGTAATGTTGCCGTAATTAACTCGATGTTGAATAAAATTAAATTCGAAATGCATGCAAAAATAAACAGATATGTTAGGAAGTTAATAATAAACATTACGTTGGTCTAGAAAAAAACTAAAAACATATTCATTTGACCCGTGAGTTTTAAACGTACGTTACGTCTGGATTTAAATAAATTTAATTCAATATGCATGTAGAAATAAGACGCTGGAACAGTATATTCGGAATTAGAGAAAACATTACACTGTTACCAAAAAATATTAAAATATTTAATATTTGATCCAGATTGGTTTCGAATAAAATTTATAACAAAACATAAATTAAAATAAACATGAGGTACAAATGTATTCCGACTAAAAAACACTATATTTATAAGGGATAATTAAAATAAGTTAAAAGGTAATGCAATGTCAATCTTATGAAACTATACCGTTTAAGATTTATATAATAATACAATTTTATTTTCCATGTGTCAAGCAAGGGGTAGGGATGGCCAAATTGAAATCTTTCTCTTTATCTATACCTATATTTATAGTATCTAATAACAAAAATTTCTTTTGTCACTTATTATTCTTTTAACCTATCTTTTTAACACTTGTCATTCTTTTAAATATTTTCATTTCATTTTTTTTTCCAAAAGAGTATATAGAAATTTAAACACTTAAACTAATTTCTCTCTCTTAATAAAAATTAATTTTATTATTGATATATTTCCATCTCTCTTCTAGATTTTTTAAAATCAAATTATGTTTTTAAAATTAAATTTTATTAAAGAAATTAAAAATCACATCTTTTTATTATAATAAAAATATTAAAAAGCAAACTTTTTATATAATATAAATTTTCTTAAACACTAAACATTTTTGAAACTAAATATTCTAAATCGGAACTTTTTTAAAAAAATTATAAAAAAATATGAAATTTTCTCCAAGCAGTCTTATTAAAACAAACAAAATAATTAAAACCTGAGTTTTTAATAAACAAGATTTTTATAAATAATAAATTTTTTTAAAAAAATCTTTGAACGAATGTTTAAAAATAAAACTATTTAGATAACAGAATTAAAAAATAGTATAATCATTCTATTTCTTGAACTATTACATATATGTAATTTTAATCATATATTATATTAAGATATCGTACTTTAACTCTTCCTGTTTATTATTAACTATAATCCATTTAATAAATGGGTTTCTAGCCCATCTATTTATCCGTATATATATCTATCTATAACAAAGAAAATCAAAAATAATATTTGACACAATTGTAAATTTTATCATACTAACTTTCTCATTTCTTTTTATTATTATTAATAATATTGAATACTAATAATATTACTCATACCATTTTCAAATTAAAATTTATATAATTTAAAAAATAAAAACCTATTTTTTATTAAAAACACACTTTTAAAAAACAAAAGTTTATAAAATACAAAATACAACAAAATTTTTTTAAAATAATTTTTTTTCTTAAAATAAAATATTTAAAACCCATATTTTGTTATAAATTAAAAGTTTAAGAAAAATACATTATTGTTTATCTACTTAAAGTAGCTATTGATATGTAATCATAACCATATTTTATCTTCAAACATGATTTTATATTTCATAAGTTTGTATTAATATTTATGTTATATTTTATTTATTCAACTCGTGTAATATACGGAGTAATAAGGTTTGGCCAAATGACAATATTTTAGCCGATGATTGCCACATGATATTTTCACAGCATACAATTATCACGTGACATTTTATTAGACATATGGTTTTAAAAGAAAATATTTAAATAGTATTTAATGTTTAATTAAATAGCATTCTAAAATTAGATTCAAACTTTAATGATTGAAACATAAATTTAAAATTCAATCTATAATTCTAAAATAACTAACTAAATTAGTTAAATTAGTTCAAATGGAGTATATGTAGTTCACAAATTTTAAATTCTAATGGTAGTTCACAAATGGAGTATTTTTTATTAGTAATTTCAAATTTTGAAAATCTTTTATATTTAACAATATTGTATAATATTTGCCTGCATTATATAACATAATACCATTGTTTTATTATATATATATATATATACATATATATATATGTATATATATATGTATATATATATATACATATATATATATATATATAAAAGCAAAGGCCTGTTTAAAACACTAACATTCAATCGTTATAGTCGTGCTAAGGCGAAAACCAAAAAAATCAGAGGCGTTGCAAATAATATTTTCTTTAAAAGCAAAGAATGTTGAAGGGAAGAGAATGAATTGATTCTTATGTTTCAGTTTTGTAGCATATAATTAAGAACTTACATAGTTACATCAATATAAAACGAGAGTTGTGTATATTTATGGATGAAAAGTGTAGTATGATGTTTTTTTATATATAACAGTAGCTTTAGTAAATACGTATATTACATGGGTTGAATAAATAAAATATTAAATATAATAAAAGTTTATTAATTATAGAATAATATTTTAAGATAAGATATAATTAAAATTATATACAAGTAAAAACTATAAGTAATAAAATAAAAATATCAAATTTTTAAACTTTTTTTCCTTAAAAAAGTAAAACGTATTGTTTCAAAACAAATCGTATTAAAAATATCATTTTTAAAATTTTCTTTTCATATCTCTAAATTTTAATTTTTTTGGTATATAAAAATTTATTTTCTAAAAACACTAATTTTAAAATATTTTGTATTTTTAAAAAAGTTTGATGTTTTAGAAAGATTTCTTATTTTATAAAAAATTATTTCTTTAGAAATAATAGTAACAAAAAGATCGATTTTTTAATTTATTAAAAAGTTATTTTTAATCTTAAAAAAGTTATTATTAATAATTAAGGTAGTTATTTAATAGGAGAGAGATGCGGGAAAATTTTTAATTAGAAATAATATGACTCTGTCACGTGTCTTTTATATTTACTATTTTATTAGAGTAGAAATATATATTGATAATAAATTATGTCTACTAATTTATTTAAAGTAATTAATCCACAATTTAATTTGATGGTAATAGAATATTTGACGCATTAATTTAAAATATTAAATTTAAATAAAATATTAAATTTAAATCATTTCCATAAATAGTTGAGAACACATTTCAAGGTATTCTGTTTAGACGGAAAATTAAGAAATTGATGCTATGAAGAAAAAAAACTTAGTGTCTTAAAAAACTTTTATTTATTAGCATACATAGATGCATTGGAAACTTAACAGATCCACTCCGTACGAAAATTAGCTTCCAATCTTCCATTGTGACCGGACGTCCGAACGCTCCTTTTTGGGTTTAAATGTGGGCCGTTAACGGAAATTTAGGTGAGATGGGCTTTGATCCAGTGTTTTATTCAACAAGTCCTTCTCAAACTCTATTTCTTGTGTTTTGTTATGAGCCCATTAGTTTCATTAACCTCTCACTATTGAACCTTTTAGTTATTACTATTTGTTATTCATATAATAATAATCATATCAATCATTTTAGGCGTGTAAATTGTAAACCAAGTGAAGGTAGTGAACGCAAGCATGTGCATTTTCATATTCGTTTGTTTTACACTAACAAACAAACAAAGAGACTAAATAAACTAATTTTCTTATTCGTGTTAATTCGTTAAGACAAGAAGCATATTTATGTTCATTCGTTGATATTCTAAATGCTAAAAAAACATAAAAAGCCCACCACAAAGATAAGTAGATGTATTTGAAACGACAGGACAAAAACAAATAAAATCATCCAAATGAAAGTCTACATACAACAATACATCTTTGTGTGTCTTGTTAGAAGAGATATTGGATATCGTATGCTAACAAGGTGTTACTCATATTAGCATGATTTGAAATGTTTTATAATTATAAGAGTAAAATGCTATTTTCATCCCTGACGTTTTGTTGAATTTGCCATTTCAATCCAAAAACTTTTTTTTTTTGCTATTTCAGTCACTGTAGTTTACTAAGTGTTGTCATTTTCATCCACTTCACTAACACCGTTAAAACTCTGTTAAAACTCCGTTAAATGTGAGGGTATTTTAGTCTTTTTTAACACTCTAATTATCCAATTAAAACAAATTAATAAATTAATATTCAATTAAAACTAAAAAAACACATGAAACGACTAGTGAGACCAGACGATTCGATTTAAAATTTTCAATTAACTCTAACCCATGTTGTTCGATTGAGGGTGTCGTGGGATTTCAATTAATCTTCATATTTTGTTCGAACGTGTACCGTTATTTGATTGAGGTCTGTTGTGGGATTGATGCTTGTTGTTCACATACTTTATCTGATTGAGTTCTTTAATTGATGTCTTTGAACGTGACAATTCAAACCTCAATAGAACAAAACGTGACAACACTTGAGCTCAATCGAACAACAGTACACATTCAAACAAAACGTGGAGATTAATTGAAATCTCACAGAAGACATTAATCGAACAACATGTGTTAGAATTAATCGAAGCGACCGGTCTCACGAGTCGCTTCACGTGTTTTTTAGTTTTAATTGAATATTAATTGATTAGTTTGTTTTAATTGAATAATTAGGGTGTTGAAAAAGACTAAAGACCCTCACATTTAACGGAGTTTTAATGGAGTTTTAACCGAGTTTTAACGGTGTTAGTGAAGTGGATGAAAATAGCAACATTTAGTAAATTACAGTGACTGAAATGGCAAAAAAAAAAAAGTTTTTGGATTGAAATGGCAAATTCAACTAAACGTTGGGAACGAAAATGACATTTTACTCTAATTATAATGATCTTAACATTTGGATGGCATATGCATACATTATCAATTTCAATTGTTTTTATTTGTTTTCTTTTTGGTTTTTATCTTTCTTGGTATATCAGGTCTCTAACCCAATTTTGTATTCTTTAATTCTTTTAAAGTAATACTTTAGCCTTAACATCCATCCAAACTATTTGATTAAAAAATTAGAAGTTAAAAGCTCTAAACTTTACACACAAACAATGACACATACACATGCAAAGACATACGCAAACAAACATATATATAGATACATAAAAATTTCTTAAAGCCTACTAGCTTCCGAACCACAAGTTAATAAGCCCACAAGATTCACCCTCTACCTAAAAACCGTCAACATGGTTAATGCTTTTTTAAGTTAATTCAACAACCTCAAACACAAGACTAGAAACCCAAGGTACTCTAAAAACTTGTGTTCAAGAATAAAAACAAAACATGTAGATTGTAATACCATTAATTTTAGTAACCATGTATTAAACGGATTTAATAAATAAAATATTAAATAGAATAAAATTTTATTAATTAAAAAATGATATTCTAAGTTAAGATATGATTGAAATTACAAAATTTCTTATTTTATAAAATTGTTCCTTTAGGAAATAACATCAATAAAAAGATTTATATTTTATTTGGAAATAACATCAATAAAAACTATTTTGAATGCAAAAACATTAAATGATATTATTAGTAATTAATATAATATATAATAAGTGATAGAAGAGAGAAAAATTTGATGAAAAAGTAAATATAATTATGTCACGTGTCTCTTTTAATCATCTTTTTATTATAGTAGTAAAATTAATTATTTCTAAACAATAAAACATATGATGGCACATTGACTTTGTTTGGTTAATGAAATATTTGAAATAAATTCACGATATCGTCACATGAAATCCGTTTTCTAGGAAAATGAAAAGAACTTGTAAAAATAAATAAACAATACCTAGAAAATATTTTATTTTATGTTATAACAACAACTTACTCATCCATATATTTCTTTCTAAAATATTTAATTTGTAATTCACCTTAGGTCAAGATATGAACCCTAATATTGTTTTAAAGATACATTAACCTCTACCATTTAGATGTAGCTGAAACGATATATAAAAAATCACATATCGTCTCATTACTTTAATAAAAATGTAACCAGGGATGACACGTGACAGTACTAAATTTTTTCTTATCAAATTTTTTCTGCTTTTCTCTCTTATTAAATAATCACATTAATTACTAATAATATTATGAAAATATCTTTTTATTAATGTTATTTCTAAAAAATAATTTTTTTGTAAAATAAGAAAATTTCTTAAAACATTAAATTTTTTTGAAAATACTAAATATTTTAAAATTGATGTTTTTAAAAAGTAAAATTTTTATTAATAAAAGATAATTAAAATTGAAAGATATAAAAAGAAAACTTTTAAAAATAACATTTTATTAATAGGTTTGTTTGGAAACAAAATTTATTTATAATAAAAAAACTTTAATAATAATATCTTATCTTAAATTATTATTTATAATTAATATATTTCATTTTATTTAATATTTTGTTATTTAACCCGTGTAATACACAAGTTTATTATATCCAGTATATATAAACCCTTGTTGTCAAAACAAAGGGGTCAGTTTGGTTGGGGGTCGTTAACTCCAAAGATTCGAGCCCAATGTTTTGGTTTGTATGTATTTAATTTCTCTCTTGGGATTCTCATATCTCTAATCATTTATACCACAATTGCTCACTTTCATCCTTCAACCCACGCAGAAAACGACGTCGTGCCTGCTGAAATCGCCATGGTAAGTTAAAGTTCATCTCTTTATTCCATTCTTAATTCTTCTTCGTTGGTAACTGAATTTGATGTAATTTTGGGGACAATTAACCATTCGCATGCAGTACTGTCTGAGAACATTATTGTTTGGATCAGTAGCAAGACAAGTGAACACAATGGCGATTCATCCGGCCGCCACCATCACCACCATACTACATTACAGTCGTCTGCTACCTCGCGATCTCACCGTAGACTTAGAGAGACGACGGTTGATCCGTCAGGAGTTGTTCGCTAATCACCATAACTTCTTGTTCGAGATCATCGTTAGCATTTTGACATGCTTTTGGTAGCTAAATTTATTCATTCTGCATTGTTTCCTCCACAAAAATAATTTTGCATTGGAATCAAATGTTTTGTTTATAGGTGTGTAAATAGTCAAGAATCGTTGAATTCTACTTTATAACATTTATATGTATGATATGTCCATGCAATGAGCATAGTGATTTTACCTACTCATGAAAATGTACAAGCCTAACGTTTGGTACCAAAACCGAAGTCTATTTAACTCGATGATATACTCGGCCCACTTCATCTTTGATTGCACGCGATGATGGCACTATGGATAATGGTATAGAACCAGGTGCTCGATGTCATTTGGCGCATTCAAGGCTCAAAGGGTGAGTTGGGTCTATGCACAAGAAGATTAAAACACAAGACTTTTTAAGCTAGAAGAACGATGTTTTTGCTACTTTAGACATGTTCCATGTCATTCTAGATGTTTTAGACCAGTTTTAACCAGATGCTGACTAGAGGCCCGCTTGGGTGTCTAGACGAGTGCCTTCAACTACATAGATATAATATGATGATCATAATAATTCAAAATGAGATAATCAAATAATCAGTTACTGTTACCAAACGAATCACTTTTCATAGGGATAATTTTTCAAAAGACAAATAAAAGCAAATTTTGGGTGGAGTCTTAGAGAAAAAACAAAGATAGTTTTGATAGTAAAACCTTGTCACTCAGGAAAAAGACGAAAATTGAGATGGTTTATATGTTACAAGTTTTTTTTGGCTTTCTTGGTTTATATGTTGCAAGTTTTGTTGGGACCCGGTGTCTCACTATTACACGCTCACGCGAAGGCCTGACAGATGATGAAGCATGTTTTTTGACGGGCCCTTAAAGAAGGGTTTCATAAGGTTTTTGACGGGCATGAAACTCCCTTATACACATTAAGATTAGAACTCAACTTCGAGTCTAGGATCAATTTGGGAGTTTTTGGGTTGGAACTGCTATGGTTTGAAATCAAAACCGCTTTATAACGTTTAAAAAGCATAGTCGTTAGTTACTATTGGGGACATTCATAAGACTGTTTTTTGACTAATTCATAATTATTGACTATTTTACCCACCCTTATGTTAGGATAAAAAGATATTGTCATGCTTTAGTTTAATCACAACGTTTAAAAACTCTCTTTATCATCTCTCTTAAGAATTTATGTAGATGTGATTCTCAAGTTAGAAGTAAGTTGTTCAAACATAAATCATATTTGCTAGCCTTATTCGAGCATTGATTGTAGCTATATTAAAAAAAACATCTCTAAATTAAAGATATAATGCACTATCAATTTAATTTTACTTTATACTAGATGGTCATAACCGCTGCAGTGAATATATTGACGTGAATAAAGATGTTAACAGAAGTGTTTCCGGTTTCAAATATCAAAACACATATTGAAAAAAACATCGTGAAGGTATTTTCGAGAATAACCCAAAAGTTACGTCCTTTTAAAAATTAGCGAGATAAATAAATAAAATTTTACACAAATCGTAGGGAAAAAAAAAGTAAAACATATCATATTTGCTCTAACTTGATTTTGAATAAATATTACGTCAAAAAGTAATCCGACTTGAATAAAATTTATATCAAAACATGAAAAAATAAGCACATCACAACAATATTTTTGAATTTAATAAAAAAATATGTAAAAATTATAAGAGAAAAACAAAATATTTGTAAAATTAACTATTAAGATTAAACAATGAAAACATAAAAAATATGTATTATAAAAAATTAAAAGTGTTTTGTGCTTAAATTATAATGAATTTAAGTTTGTGATCAAACATTAAGAAATTAAAACTTTATGGCTAAACTATAAAGAATTAAAAGTTTATGGTTAAATTATAAAGAGTTAAAGACTTGTGGCTAAATTGTAAAAAGTTAAAACTTTACTATTAATCCATTTTCTAATTGTTATATAGATAACTAGCTTTAGTAAACCCATGTATTACACGGGTTGAGCAAATAAAATATTAAATAATAATAAAATTTTATCAAGTATAAAACGATATTTTACGATAAAATATAATTTAAATTACATATAGTAAGAACAATATGTAATAAAACTATTATATCAACTTTTTAAACTTTTGGTTTAAAACTTTTTTGCCAAAAAAAATAAATATGTTCTTTCAAAACAAACAGTATTAAAATGTTCATTTTTAAAGATTTTCTTATTATAAATTTCAATTTTAATTATTTTTTGTTTATAAAAAATTAACTTTTTAAAAACACTAAATTTAAAAAAGTTTGATGTTTTGTAAAAAAAATTTATTCTATAAAAATTATTTTTAAAAATAACATAGATCTTTTTCTAAATTTATTAAAAAAGTATTTTTGTTCTAAAAAAAGTTAAATAATATTATTAATAATTAAGATAATTATTTAATAGGAGAGAGAAGCAGAAAAATTTTGATGAGAATAAATATGGTGCCGTCACATGTCAGCTCAAGATACTATTTTATTAGAGTAGAAATATATGGTAATATTTAAATTATTAGATTTATGAATAACAAATCTACAAGAAAATTAAATAAAAAAATTGCACGTAAATATTGGATTTTTATGAAATTTATTAAAATGTATAATTTATTTCTTAAATTTATTTATTAACCAAACTGCTTCAATCGAATTGGTTTCTACCATGTAAAGTTTTTCAAACTTCAAATTAGGTTCCAACTAAAATTGTGTAGGAATTGTAAATCAATCCAAATAATACAAGAGTCATGAAACTCTATCATATTGAAATAATGTGTCAATTCAACATGAACTTCTCAATCGCATAAAATTATAATCAATCAGTAAAAACAAGTATCCTTACATATGTTTTATGAACCAAAATGCTTTACCATGACTGTTTTGTCGTATTCAAGGGTTTTGGTGGCCAAAACTATTCAAATCATAAGATCATGCTACATGCATACAACATGTTGCCATTGACGCTTTTTTAATAATCGGTTTTTTTATAACACTATACATTAATATGGTACTCAAATTAAATATAATAAAATTTTTAAATTTTTGGTTAAATTGTGTTTTAATTAATTCAGTATGATGAAACTAGATAAAAGTCAACGATGATGGCTTTTCTCATATCACGCTCTTAACATCACAACAATTGATTACCTTGACAAATGGTGAGATTATTTCCTTCTACACTTCATAAGATAATATTATGTTATATTTATAACTTTCTTTATATCATAATGAATTTCTATAAAGTGATCAAGATTTTATAAAACGGAGTTAATTTTAGATAGTATTTAGAAAACATATTCTTTTGAAATTAAGTTTTTTTTTTTTTTTTAAATTGTACCTATTAAAAGAAGCGGCAATCGTCAAACTTAACACAGAAAGTTTAAAACCACAACAGAAAATCACATCAAATAAAAGAAACTACCATTCTAAAATTAAGAAGATTTTATGTAAAAATATATAGTTTTAACTCTTGCCCCGCAAGTAACTGGTTGAGTGCTGGCCAAGGAATATGTTTGATGACAACTGGCTGGTGAGAGTGGTTATCGGGTACATGGGGCCACGATCACATGCATACATAATTCAAAGTAACAGCTAGTATAATTACAGATGTGACCCCTAAATACCTAATTAATGGATGTTGGTATGACGTGTATCAAACCCACTTAAAACTAGTAAGTGGTCAATACTTATTATGACTCTTTTGGTTTCATATACGTAGTTCGAAATTAAAATGAATATGTACAGTCTTTTATATCATATAAACCATCTCAATTACTTTAATATGTGTAAGGTACTCAAGTATAAATGGTCATCTCTAATATAAATTTTCAGCCAAAATAATAAAAGTACGATTAATATTATACTGTTTTTATTTATATATATAATGATAATCATTTAGGTGTTATTTTGCCTTCACTTCATTAGTAATTAATGAATTAAAGTTCTTCATTTAAATAAGGATTATACGTGGTTTACAGTTTACCGTCAAATAACTAGCTCCAACATTCACTAGCTCAACTGATAGAATGCAAATATTTATCTTTTCTTTTGTTGCTTTAGTTTTGTTTGGTTCATTCTAAACTCGAAATTTATTTATGTTTGGCCGATTTAACCTGACGGACACGAATATGAAGGTTTTTTATGTCTCATATCTTTTTGCATTGCATTAGAAGGGCATACATATAATTGTTTTCGCTAGATCCACATGGGAGCATATAGCCGGTTGGTGCTTCCTGGATACTCAATAACATCTATCAATCAAAGACCCGCACTAAACATCTCCTCTAGGCTAGAAAATCTGTAAGCAACATATATGAAAATAGGGACATACCCTTATCAATCAAAGTCGGCGTACTCGTGTGGGTAAATAATAGCGCAAAATTATCTAGTCTAGAGTGGACATTATGGTTTATTTTCTATTTTAATTTTGAATCTTTAAATTCAAGGTTGCTATCAATTTTGTATGCCAAACATTTTTCTATAATTTAAACTTTAGCACCTTGCTAGTTTTCGGACTATTAATAAATTCTCTATCTCAATCAAAAAAATGACTATTAAGTATACTAAATTAGAGCTCAATTACATGGGCCCATCCTTTTTCTATTCTTTATCGATAGTCATTTTAATGCTCTCTTTTAGCCACACATTTGGCATACAATTCGAAACTTTTTCTAATAATATTTTTATAGTTATCCATTTTTCGTTAAAATTAATTGGAAAAACATGGACGTAAATATTCATTACTATACAATACGTACAAGCTTTTAGAAAGAATCAAGTTCCAACCTATTTTCCTCGTTATGAAATAAAAATATTTAATTCACAGTAAATAGTAATTAATAGAATAAGTTCATTTAGTTTCAATATATTGAAAAAAATAAGTACGAAAAATATAGTTTCTATAAATATAATAATGAAATTATGTACTTAAACTCCACGAATTAGATAGTTTATATGCAACCAAATGCCATTTAGGTATTAAACTTTTCCCATGAAACGCACTCATTTATTAACACTATTATATATACACCTCAAAAATATATTATTATTTAAGTTATAATTATTTTTTGATAAAAGCATATCAAATGACGAAAAGTTGTGCTTTATCATATAATAAACCCTTGTGTATCATATTTAAAGAAATAAGCATAGGTTGTATAGTTCATGCAGTTTTTCATACTCTAAAAACACAAAGAAAAAGACATTGACAATGAAGACAAAAGAAAATTACTCAAATATGAAATAACTTGCCGTACATGTTGTATTTCGTTAGTCATCAAGTTCTTTTTATATATATATTTCAAACGAAAATTTTACATTATTTTAGATCTATACATAATAAACTACTTTTCATGAAGTTTAGTATTATGTTTATTTATTATATTATTTGATATTTACCTGAAGATACAACCAAAATGATAAATATTCACCTATAACCTATTCATTATATATAACGAATAAATAATAAAAAAATCAGTAAACTTACATAAATTTATATAAGAACTCGACAGTTAATTTGCCGCTATATTCTGGTAATCTGGCGACATCCTTCTCAAGGGGTATTATCGTCATTTTAACTATGCCACCAAAAGTTGTTCCAACGTGTCAACCCACTCCGTTCGTATATTCGGCGGAGCAAAAATCTCGTGTCATACACGCACCATATGATCGGTACCCCACTATCTCACAACCTCATCTGGACCGTTGATCTTGCAGAAATGGGGTCTTAATCTGTTGACCTGGCCCCACATGTCAAAACTAATACACAAAAACTGAATTGTACAGCTCACCAGATTTCACTCTCCCTCTGCTCCCCTTCATCTTCTATAAATGCAAATTTTAACGCTTCATTTTTCCCTCATTTTAGATGCCCTCAATGTATACATACAACCTATAGATACAATATATTCTATTGGATTTTATAATAATTTGTGTTCTTCCGATTGTGATTGATTTTGGTGTTGATTGCTGCATTGACGGTGGTTTGATTCGTATTCAAAGGGGTTTAATTGAAGTTCTTGTTGATGATCATCATCGTCCTCGGTTGAAGGTGGAAAGTTAGGTGTTGATAGATTAGCAGAAACGTGAATATGTTGGACGCATTATTGAAAAGCAAGTTTTACTGCAGATGGTAAGGGATTCATCGTTGTCTTTTTATGAATTTTGTATCTCAAGAATTTTGTGTTGTTGATTTTGTGTTATTGTATTGTGTGAGATTAGCAAGTCGGAAATCAAGCTGACGATGAAGCGAATCGAGATGATTAGGAGAAAGAGGAACGCAATGCGGAAGTTTTTGAGAAATGATGTTGCTGATCTTCTTAAAAACGGTCTTGATTCCAATGCGTATGACAGGGTAAATATGTTCTTCCATTATGTTGTTTCTTCTTCATCTTGTTATAGTTTGACTAATAATATTGTTTGAAGGTTTATCGTAGATATAACGCTAATCGATTCGTGTTGCATTAGATGGATTTTTGGTTGTTTGATCTGTCTGTATTAGGAGATTTGATTGCGTATGAACAGATTGCGTCATAGCAGTTGAGCTATTTTTAACAAATCATAGTTGAAAGTTAATTGCGTAAGAACAGTTGGGAATATAGGTGGACCATCCTTGACAATAAATAGGTTCATTCATATTATGTGTAGTGTTTAAAATATAGATTTATGGGTCCCTTTGGTATGATGATAACTGCAGGTAGATTATGCAGTTTAATTAATGAGTAACCTTCATTATCATGTTAGATAGATTGATCGTTGATGTTTTCTTTAAATGAGATTGATTGCTTTAAAGATTCTTTAATTTTTAATAATTTCAAGATTGGCAATTTGGTATGATGAATATTGCAGGTAGATTATGCAGCTTAATTAATGACTGATTTTCATTAAAATATTAGATAGATTGATCATTGATGTTTTGTTTAAATAAGATTGAGTGCTTTAAAGATTCTTTAAATATAATAATTTCAAGATTTCAAGATTGATAATTTTCTATCTATCATTCGATGAAACAGGTTGGACAGTTATATGCTGACCAGAACTTATCATGGTGTTATGAATTCATTGAACAATCTTGCTTGCTCATTTTAAGTCAGCTCTCAGCCATGAATAAACAGAGGTAAAATTTTCAATTAAGTAGATCTTCATAAAGTATACTTGTCGAGTAGAAAGTTTTCATGAAACTTTCATTTAAATTATTTCTTCTGTCACATGTTAGGGAATGCCCCGAGGAATGCAAGGAAGCTATCGCAACTTTGATGTTTGCTGCTGCAAGATTCGCTGATTTGCCAGAATTGCGTGAATTAAGAAGTTTATTTACTGAGAGATATGGGGATTATCTTGAACCTTATGTCAACCAAGAGGTGCTGCTTATACCTACCATGTCAAAACATGTTTTATCTTTGTAAATAATTTATTTTCATGTGTTTTTAATCAAGTAAAACTAAAGGGAAACAATCTTGTTCTAGTTTGTCAAGAACTTGAAGGCAGACCCTCCAGCTAAGCATATAAAGCTTCAACTGATGCAAGAGATTGCATTGGAATACGGTATAAACTGGGATTCAAAGAGTATGGAACAGAAACTTTACAAACCACCTCCATTTGTAAAGGTAAACCATGTTTTTCACTCTCTGTAACTGTTAGCATTATCATTATAAGAATTATGGGTGCTTATATGAACCAAATTTTCTGATTAGTGGGTAGAATTTGGCTGTGATTATTTATCTTAAACCAGTCAAATAGAACTCTAAAGGGTAATGTGCTGAATGGTGTTGCAAGTCATCAATTTTTCTATTTCCAATGCCATGCTTTTTTCTGTTTTTTCTTTTTTTTTTTTTTTTTTTTGAGATTTAGATTATTACTTCAATAATCAAGAAATGAAAAAATGGAGAAAAAAATGTTGCAGTTTTATTTTAACAGGAAAAAAGTGTATTGTCAAATGAGCATCTGTTGATCTACAAATCTTTTGCAGGATTGGACTCAATATACAAATGGAAGAAACCATGACTTTCTTACAACCCACCATCAAAATGGTTTGGAAACAAACATTAAAAAAGAAACAGAAAAGGCAGATCAAACCCTTAAAAACAGTTTGCCATTCAAGTCAAGGGAAGAAGTTCAAAAGAAAGAGGAAGAAAAAAGCAAGAAATCGACCATTGGAAACAGTCTGCCTTACAAATCAAGGGCTGAAACTGAAACCAAAAGAGAAGAAAAGCATGATCATGGCCGTCTATCCCCTTCTTGGTCAAGCAACACTAGCTCTAGCAGTGATAGTGCAACCAGTGCAGATGATAGTGCTTCTGAGGATGTACCTCAAGGAAGAAAGTTCAAGGAATTTAGGTCAATGGCTCCTCCCTACATCAAAACTGAGTCAACCAAAAAGTCAACAGTTTCAGATGCTCTTCAAAGTGATATACCTCAAGGAAGAAAGTCTAATGGGCTAAGATCAATGGGTCCTCCTCACATTAAACCAGATTTGAGTGGAAAGACAGCTGGATCAAATGTCATTGATGGCAATCTTAAAATTAAAGTAACTGAAGATATCAGTAAACCAGTGCCAACATCAATGAGGATTCGAAGACCCTTGCAGCAAGCTGCAGGTTCTTCTAGCGGGAACAATGATGTCCAAAAAGCAAGCTCTAAACTCTCAACCGGTGAAAATAGTTTTGTTGATTATGATCACAGAGATGAAGAAGAAAAGAAAATAGACAAGCTTTTGTCACACTACAGCAGAAAGCCTTCACATTTACCTGCTCCAAAACGCATTGGTTCACTTCCATCTAAACCGGTGGCTGCTGCAACAGATGATAGAAAAGGACTTCCAAGGGCTGCTACTTTTCAAGCGGATTCGGGTTTGGGTCATGTGCATCCTAAACTTCCGGATTATGATGATTTTGTAGCACGATTAGCAGCTTTTAGAGCCAGCTCATAGAGTCGTGTATCATGTAGGTTTATTTCATGTAGGGGTTGGAGTTCTTTACCTTAAATCAGTGTCTTGCTGATATTTTAGTAAAATTGGTATTTGTAAAGTGTCATATTAAAATTTTCGACCACAGGAAATTTATTAGTTATTGAACACAATATGAACTTATGAAGTATGAATAAGAGGGCAGAAAAGTCAGGTCCAATTTAGTCTATAAAACCTAAAGTCACGTCTCATGAAGATCCAACAGGGTCGTGTTCAGCGTCATACTACACAATAGACATCGTACCCTACATAAATACTCTTAAAATCGGTGGCTGGTTACATGATCTTTGCCCTCACTGTAGTGAGACTGATGGTTTGGTTTGTGTAGATCACGAAGCCTTTCCGGATCTAGACGCTCACCCCCTACAACACTCTTGCGGCTTAGAGTATTAGCCCATTAGGTACAGAAAGCCGTCTATTAGGTACAGAACGCCTTGACTAGGTTTGCCTTTTGGTTCCGAACAATTACACATATGTAAAGTTATTGAACAAAAGTGAATATTAGAACAAAATTTTGGTTACTTGTGGACAACTAATTCAAAATAGTATACCCACTTGATTTGTCGTTAGTGGTATAACTTTACTTTATAGAAAGATCATCAACCAAACAAGATACATCAATAATGCCATTTAAGTATATAATTGTTAACAAAAAGTTTGTATACATCTTTTGAAAAAGGTCCTCGAAGTACATCGGGATCGTCACATTGATTCCCTACGGATCTGATTCCTCTGTTTGAAGATATGATAAAATGTTCGATTCCTCTTCTTTAAGCTTTTGATTGAGGTATGTGTTCATGTACGCAACTATGAACTATCTATTGCTTAATGATTATGGATAACCTCATAATACGTAACGAAAAGCATCATTTCACAGCGATGCTTGTTGGATCGTTGGCTGATATTCTTCTAGGGCTTGAATTTGGGGAAACTGAGTTGCTGATAATCATGAATCTATTCCCAAATTTAAGTTCAAGTTCGTTTAAAGGTTAATCTACTGTCATGGTGTTATAACAATGAAATGCGATGTACATATCTGAATTAAAACAAAAAAATAACGTGAGTGTGTGACGAATTGAACTGCAAATTTGACCAAGATAGTTATAGTTATAAATTTATATTTACATGTATTATTTTTATCGTAAAACAATTTTTGTTGTCTAGTTATATGCCACTTATTTTATAAAATGATATTATACTTATAGGTACGCCCGTTTAACAAGACGTATCAAGAACTCGTTTATTAAATAAGCTCCATCTTATAGGCAAATGCAGCTTTCAAGCTTTTTAACTAGCTGACCTTCGGTATCACATACAAGTTAGTTAATATTACTTTGTAGTTTGTAACATCAATTCTACTTGTTTAAATAATTGATCATGATCCATAACGACGGCACCAATATGAACATAAGAGCAAGTTTTACCTTGAAACTTGTTTAAAGATATCATTACAATTACAAGAGTAAATTGAAAATACAACTATAACAATGGCTAGATACATGAACAGAATCATTACATAAAAAAAAAAGGATGAAACAGTTCATTACCCATATATGATATTACACTTGTTTGGAATTGAAAATAAAACTATAACAATTGGCCCCTCCCCAGACCCTACGTAAAGCGGGAGCTGATACGATCAATGGGTGGGTCTGGGAGTCAACAGACGACCCACCCACACATACTCGGAATGGTGAAGCCTGCACCTGAAGGAACCAGGGTGAAGAGTGGGTGAACACAAACACTGTTTCTTATCACCTCTTTTTACTTCCTCCACCACTTGCTGCTGCCGTGCCGCCGCCACAACCATCACCTCCGCCGCGGTGAGGGCGGCCAACCTCCTGATTCTGACTTCTGGTTCATATCTGGTGATACAGGGTAGACCGGCAGGATAACACATATGTGGTTTGTGAATGTTATTGTGATGGTGATGGAGAATATTATTATTATTATTGAGTGAAGGAAAAGAAAATTGAAGAAGGCAGAGGGGGATTGATTCGGAATTTGGGTGTTATATGGTTGAAGCACACTTGCCTTATAAAGAGACTCCTATTGATGACGCGCCAATCAAAGCTTCAAACCACCTGTTTGTTGTTTGTTTTTATTTGGATTTTATTATTATTAGAATTAATATCTACTGATCCACAAGGACTTCTTTCTTGCTTGCTTGCATCATGGGTTTCTTAGCGCACCGGTTTTTTCATGTTTATTAATTATATAAAGATATAAAGATAATGTCAAATCTTAAAAAATGGTATGTTCAATGTTTTGATTGTGATATTTCTGGTTATAGTTGGGTTCATATAGATACCTGGATTTTATTAGAAGGGCATATAGATAACTAAACTAATTAAACCATAATTAAAATCAACCTTTATGTTTTTTAATTATATATATAACCTTACATGTCAATAAATAAATTTGTTATATTAGCTATCATTTATTTTTTTTTAAATAAAAAATTTTCTTAAATTTTATTTAACTTGCGACTAAAATTAGCTTGGATCCATCCACGTTTTAAACCCAAGAATTAACCAACTTAACCAAACTATATTTTCTAATAATAGAGCTTAACAAACCTTTTATAACCAATATTGAAAGTTTATGCAAATCTAAGAAAGAAAAAAAACAATGCTGTGTTCAGTTTTAACGCATAACCAAACTAATCCATGATCATAATCATCCCTACCGGGTTATGTAGATACCAGTATAAAAGGTTTGGTTCTTGGACCAGTAAACGACTTTTTGTTTTCATCCAGATAACAACTAAAGACAAATGTTTGATCTAGTTGACGGCCCACTGCCATTCGCTAGCAACTCCGTTTGCGGGGTCCTTTTGCAGGACCAGCTATCAACTTGAGAAAAAGAGAACACAAAAATCACAACACCCACTGGCCACTACTATGAGCTACCTATGTGGATCACCATGCATCATAATATTACAACCCCATCAGCATATGGAGTTCAATGCTTTATATGGGCCATATTCCCATCTACTCTTTTAATGGGATTCTGGTATATCCAGCAACAAAAATGAAAGAATAAAGTGTTTGGGGATTGAGATTGCTTATTAAAACTAATCATCTATTTAATTGGTCTTGTTAATCATGAGCCTCCAGAAAACGTTAAAATCAACAAAACTACTCAAATGAGGCAGGTCAACCGTATTAAGATTCAAAGGGCTCATTTTTTTTTATGTTCTCAGGTTTAATGGTCCTGGTCCGGTTTGAAATTTAGAACCGGCCATTTAACTTTCATTATATGTATACCTTTTTTTATATTTAAGAATATGTAACCATGTAGTTTTAAAAAAACTTAAAACAAACTAATAAATTGAAAACAAAAATCAAAAGACAGTTCAAACTTCCAAACCACCAAAACCGAACAACTAAACCGCCAAATTAGTCAAACTGTCCGGAGGCCGGTTTGGTTTTTCGTTCCCTGAAACTATAGTTAGTAGTTTGACCCAAATTCTTCATCAAACAGCTGGACTGCTTGAGAGCACCCATCCTTATCCTACAAAACTTATTTCAGTTAGACATAACAAGATGAGTAGTTTGTATACTCAATTTCAAACCCGAAACAACTTATTACTGCATCAAAAAGCAATAAATCATTCTTCCTTGCTCCTATTTTATGAATTTATCTAGACAAAAAACAAAGCAGTTGCATCCAAGAGAAACCGTGGATGTGAAAAACTGATTTCAGAATCCTTGGTGTATATATGATTACTCATGTATAACACCTCATCTGTCGAGGTGCAGTTTATGAAAGATCACATAGCTTGTACTTCTAAATTGGATCTTGGCCACATTAATGATAAGGTTTGATGATTGCCTATTAATTTAATAGTACTGTAATAACTGGTGGATCTTGGTAAAAAATATATTAATCTGTGCATCCTACAAGATATCAATCCATCAGCTTACCACTATAAATGATGTTTTGGATTCAGAAACTGCCTGCCCTTGCCAATGCTGCTTTATAGGTTGGAATCTTCAAGATCCAAGCAAAATTTAATAACTAAAAGACCACCCTGGCAACCTACATAGCTCAATACAATGAGTAAGATTTACTCCGTACGTTTGTTTATTTGTTTTTATGTAAAATACCGGATGAGATGATAGTACCATTTGTCAAAGATCTACAGCTGAATCATTGGTTGTCTCTAGGTAATGTTCATACAGGGAATGATACTTTGCAGGAACATAATCCTTAAATCTGTAGATAACAAGAGGAAGATTAAATAATTTATCTACAGCACAATTTTCAACTTCATTTCAAACAAAAACTGCATTGGAAACGAGTAAAAATATGATGACATAAGAGAAAATTTATGCAAAGAAATCAACACTAGACTTTCACAAAATTCTATCAAAAGATTTTCAACACCAATCCAATGTACAACACTAGACGTTCACAGTGCTGGGTGAATCAAGTTGGGGTTGATACAGGTCATTTTTTGCCATGAGCTACCCATAAGCACTTATTCATCCATTTTTTTTATATACAATTGATGCGTTAATTAAGATTACAAAAACAATATGATGCAGGAGCATCTACGAATTTATATTTAGATATTTATTCAAATTAATTATCTTTTTAGTTTATTTGTTTAGTTTATCCTTTCTTTAGTTTGTTAGTATTTGGTATAAATAGAGGGTTAGGTTAACATTTGTGAGGAGGTTTTTTATTAAGTTTTGAATATAAGAACATTTTTCTTGAAACCTTTGGTTCAATCTATCGTCTTTGTTTATCAATTGTTCTTGAGCCATTTGATTGCTTCCGTAACTGCATCACAATATTTTGGCAAATCTTCAAATAAAAAGATAACAGAGGTTGTATGTCTTAAAATAGAGTTGGGACGAATTCAATATATTTGACCCGTACCCCTTTTAATAATGCTTTTACTTGACCCATTATGGTCAGGTTGACCTGTAAAACCATTTTTGTCGAATTCAATTTTTTACAGTTATTTTACTGCAATAATTAAATCCTCAAAGATAAATATAAATAATAATAATATTAATATTAATATTCTTAATATTAATAATAATAATAGTAAGATTTTTTTTGGTTGTATGCACTAAAAGAGACTCCGCGCAGTTTTCAACCCGTTTCCATTTGTGTAGTAATTTTATTTGAGTCGTCTGAGATAAAACACAGTTCGCATACTCTCATTAACTAGTAAATGGGTCAAAATCGTCACATCATAAAATTACTATGTACCTTTGGCGAAGAGAAAGTCTATCTGGGGCAGAAAATATTTTAATTATACTTTGAAGAACATGGCCTATCTTCATAGCCTTAGACTTAAGTGCCTTCATAAATCCCACAAATTCTTTATATTCTCCATCACTAAGCTTCTCTCTGACCTGTTGAATACAAAGTTGATTTCATACAAATATATAGTGCAGTCCTGAAAACAGCAAACGCTTAGATTTGTTAATTTCCAATATTAGCCTTGGGCTGGTTACATTTGGTTTTGCCTTGAAAAAAGGATATGATTGAGGGAAAAAAGTAGATCCCTCTCTGCTTCCTCAACTAAATAACATGTCAGAATATTAGAGGTAACAGGATCAGCAGGTTAGATAGCAGTTTAACATGCGTCATTATCGTTCAAGGTCAGAACAACAGGGGTGTTAACCTTAATAACTTTCTTGTCCATTAAGTAAAAAAGGATACAAATGACTAACATGTTTATTACGGCTACAAAAGTTACAATAATTGTTTAAAT
Organism: Flaveria robusta; assembly: GCA_025506415.1. Classification (NCBI taxonomy): domain Eukaryota; kingdom Viridiplantae; phylum Streptophyta; class Magnoliopsida; order Asterales; family Asteraceae; genus Flaveria; species Flaveria robusta. The sequence continues at coordinate 1,345,530 of CM046469.1, forward strand.
CAACATTTCGTGCTAAATAAGATAGTAAAGCTAATTTTAAGTTTTTTATAGTATTTTACAAGGTTGTGCATAAAAATGTAGCAAATTTTGACCCGTTCGACCCATTCAACCCACATGACCTGTTCCTCTTTTAGCTAGATTTTTAAATTCGACTCATTTGATAGCTTTGAGATGAAAATCAATTCAAACAACCATTTATAAGTACAATCCACACTACCACCTCAATAAAATATTTTACCTGAATAAGAAATTTAGATCCTTTTTTCTCCTCGTCACCACAAGTCGAACTGCTTGACATATCACCTTGGGTTCCTGAAGATACAAATTGACTAGTTCTTTTTTCTAAACTCATCTCACTTTTGACTTGCAATGATGAACATTCTTGCACAGAAGATATTTTTCCTGGTGGCATGCTTTCCGCAGGCTCGCCACAAGATTTGTCACACCGTCGTAATGACTTATGTTTAGCATCTTCTAGTTTACGTTTCTTTACAAAATAGGGTGCAGTAAGTTGACTGCACGTTTCTTCATCTGGTAGCATATCTTTGGTCAAATCAAGCACTTCATTTCTTCTGATTAGTTTATCTTCTAAAACTTTATCATTTGTACATTTTAAGCTTGAGCACTGTTTTTGGTTATTGAAACAAAGATTTGAGCGATTAGCAGGAAGTATTTCATGAAGTGGTTTGGAAATGCTGCCTCGTTTGACTTCAGTAAAAAATGGTGATTCAATAGAGAGTGACTCATTAACCTGAAATATCCATCAAATGTTATAATGAAGAATGTAGGACCTACAATGGAGACAACTAGAAGTGACACTTTCGACCCATTAATACTAAAAACTGGTCGATTTGGGTTATATTCGATATCAAATGGGTCAAAAGTATCTTTTAGAAAAAAGGAACAAGTTGAAAGTCGACATGAGTGTATTTTAAATGCATACTACATCCTACATCGCTTTATTCAAATATTTAAATAATTACTGTGAAACATCATTTTCATAAATAATTGCATTGCTTTTCACAAATATTAAAAATTTAGAGAAAACTGCTTTCAAGTAAACTCAAACTTGACCACACTCATCTAGACTTGTACCAGAAAATGACTCATTTGACCAGACACATTACCCAACCAGGCACGTCTTGCAATCTCTAGATAAGGCAAAACATGCAATCAGAATAATCATGTCCTTACCAAGGGTTTAAGAAATTTGTCAGGGTCAAGTTTGGCCAGGCTGCTTTTTACTCCTGAAAAATGGTCATGCAGACTATCAGGATCAGAATGTAGAAGCTTTGATGGACTTTATTGTCAAAATGTGCAAATTGCAATCAAACACATAAATTATATTCTAACAACTTCAATACAGTCAGAATAAATACAGAGCAAATCTAAAGTATTCCACAACTTTATCTTAAACAGAGTATTAAGCTAGGACACTGGACAGTAGTTATTGTACCATAGCATATAATAAGTAGCAAGAAGAAAGTAACAATTTATGTTATTTATTTGCAGAGAAAGAAAATGTCCTCATAAAGCTTGACACATAGCTAACTTGAATCCAGTTTTTTAAAAATATAGAAAAGTAAATGAAGATAATTAACCTGATTCTTCAATCTGTGTTAATTTCTGCCTTGTTGGACAGTTGATTGCCGCATCACGAAAAAACCTTGTCAATGTGAAAACTACATCTCCAAATTTCGAGTAGCACTGCATGGGGAACATGTCAAATACTCTGATAGCAAAAGGAGCAATGATTACATGTCAGATGGCAAGATGGGAGGTGCGGATCAGGTGTGGTTGACCCGAAACACTTTTGGTCCAAAAATTCATTGTTCTATATATGGTTACAAAGCTATATCATTTTAATATAAAAATTTAAAGAAATTTCTTTGCATAAAACTCCACTTTAGGTGACTTTCGATCCGTTCAACCCTTTTCCTTCTAACCTACTTTTATCTTTACATGTTTGAATCAATAAACACAACCAAATCAAGCCTTCTTAAAAATGGCTCAAACTTGCCGCCTCCTTATGATATTAATTTTGAGATGGTCACCTTGATGTGAGGCTGTATCCAAAGTGATATCTGTGACTGATGATTTGGTTTCGCAAACCTGTTTATCACATATTAGTAAGCACCAGTTAGATATTCATCATCTTTTAGTTAACTGACAATTTCACAGAAAATAATATAGTTGACTACATTGACCTTTTATATTAAGCCCATGAATATCCCACTATTTAGACGAAAAAAAAAGTTATATATAACTTTAAGACAGAAAATGCAAAAGCATAGCATATGATAATAGCTAAAACTAAAAGTACAGCTAGATCAATTCTAGTGACACAAAACTTGTTCATTTTAGACGATCTAAAAAGCCTATGCTTTAGCTGATTAGAAAATACTACCAAGAAGTAACTAATAAATTAATAATATATAGGTTTTTTTGCATGAAATACCAACTTGCTATCACATTTACCCATTTTACTCGTGATCCTTTTTTGTGCATTTAATTTATTAAAAAGCGGGTTTTTGTCTTTGTAGCATTAGGGTCAGTATGTAGACGTCCTTTAAAAATTTGTTCCGATTGGGACATCATTATAATACCATATAATGACCCAAACAGGGAAAAATTTACTTTATTCACTCACATGTACTAAAAATCACAATAAGACAGGACAAAAAGTGAAAGTTAGTTTGTTTTTCATGCACTAAAGAACCCTACTTTCTACAATTGTATAAAATATTCTTTAAGCCATGTTGGACCATTCATGCGAGGGTGCACAAATTTGGTAAAGGATGCTTAAAATGTAAAGCTGAAACAATACAGTACAACTCCACTTGTATGTGGAGTAGTCAAACATATTTCAACAAAACCTAATATATGTTTTCTTCAATTATTAACTTTCCATGAGTAAGCATAGTAAAAAAAAAAAAAAAAAACCTTTCATCACAAAAGATGATTGCCCCATGATCATGACGGTGACGAATGACCCGTCCAACAGCTTGGTTTACAGCACGTGACGCTTGTTGACTATACCACTCGTCTCCGGTCAAAACCTAGGAAAAAAAACTACATTTTCAGTAAGAAAAGAAAATAAATACTGATAATTTAACAACAGATGTTAAGTGGGTTTGCTCCTGTATATCACAATTACTTTGGATCCTGTACGTTGCAACCGTGCCTGTTGATCCAAGAACTCACGTTTCAACCGGACCTGCCATAAGCAAACAGACCAGATAATTTAATTCAAGAGCATAAAAGTAAGAACTGAAAACAAGTGGGGACGATTTTCTGTTAAATGCAGAATATATGATCCATCATTGATACTTCCTGGTTATGGATGGATCGAACAACTTAGAATCCATTAGCTGGATCAACAAGCATGTTCGTGCATTTCAGGATGATTAAAGAGAGAGCTTCATCTACCATGACAATGATCAAGAGAACACTTATTTGAAAATTCATTGCAAGTTCAAAACCAAAAGTTGCCTAGGAAAACCCAAATTTATCAAATGATGTGTGATCAAGAGAACACTAATTGCAGTATCTTATGCAATTACCACTTCCATTGCTATGGTTTGTGCTCTAAGTCAATTATTTTCAAATACGCCACACTGAAAGAACATGATAGAAAGCTAAAAGAACATCTAACTAAGGCACTGAACCATAGAAAGCATTGTCTGTAAATCGACTTGTTTCCCTAAACATATAGTTAAAAATAAATGTTGACTTTAGCCTTTCAGAATCAGAAATTGCCTATTTAATCCTTCAGAATTTGGCAAAAACACTATGTTTAACATTTCAATATTATATATGCATGCCAACATATATTAACGAATTATACTAAGAAAAAACAAAAAACCAACATAAGAATACCTTAGGATCATTCCATAAAGCAAATGGAATGCCGGTGACGATTACAGCCCTACCAGCCTGGTCAGCAAAATCTAGTCCTTCACTTACCTAATTAATATTAAGAAAATGGAACTTAAAAGTCATCACCAGCATATACTGTGTATTACACATACACGGGCACACACACACACATGTACATGTATAACATCAAGTACAATTTTAAGACTTTTAAATGACATCACTAAGATATTTACTCAAAAATTGATGTTGGCTGAATTGTACCTTTCCACGGCATACAGCAAAAAAGATTGCACCATTAATTGAGGTATCTCTTAACTTGGCCATATAATCCTGTTCAAAAGAAAAAACCATTTACAATTTGAACAAGAAAAAAAATAAAATTTTGATAAAAACTGAAGCAGTTACTCACATCAATTGCCTGGGGAAAAAGTGAAGATTGTCTTGGTTCCACAACAGGTAGCTTATGTTTACAGATTCTTTCCCATATTGTAATAGAATTTGTTGAGGTTCCACTCTGAGAAACGCAGGGCACATTTATCAGAAAGTTTTTTTCAAAGAAACAAATTAAAAATAAAAAATACCAGATAACTGCATTTTTAGTAGATGACATACCATGTTTTTCCAGTAATCAATGCAGAGGTTCAAAAGGTAGTAAGATGGGAAAAAGACTAGCAGCCCGTCTGGTACAATTCGAGCAAAATTGACTGGAAAACAGGTTTCAAAAAAATCATCAAAACTTCAAAAAATATATAAAAAAATTTATTAACAAAAAAACTAAGAGTGTGTGGATCCATAACTTTTCAAGACTCAATATACAAGCATGTGTCCTTTCAAAAAATTAAAAAAAGGAAGTAAAACACACTAATAAGTTATAAGTATAGGTGGCAATTTGAATCCATTTACTTATGAGAGGGTGCTTCATGTTATGTTTAATCTCTAAGTGGCCATATGTGCAATATACAAAAATACTTGACTAAAAAAGAAATGGGTCAAATGAGTCTGTGTTTAAAATGCACAAAACCACATAAAAATATTTACTCGAAAGAATAAAGTATTCACAATAATTATAATTTTTGTAAACATAGTTGACAAAATAACTATTTATAATAAAAGATTAAAAAATGAACAAAATGTGTTTCGGGTCAGCCCAGATATTTCTAACCTGTACAAACAATTATCCTTTCACAAAACTCACCAATGGAATTACCCAAATTTAACTTGTATTCAGCAGAATCCCGAGTCTTATAAGACGAATTGAATGGATGACCAGATGGACCAACTGGTACAATACCAGCCCACAATTGATTATCTGATATAACATGAGGGTTCTCCAAACGTATGGGAAATTTACTAGAGTGTGAGAACAAAACTAAGTCAGTTGTTTGGAAACAGAATGTTTATGAGGCAAGAAAACATACGGATATTAACTTACAGTTTCAATTCCTCAGCAAATGAGTCCATAGGGGATAAAGTACCAGATGTCAATATTATAGATCCAACATCTTTTTTGGCAAATTCTTCCATAGCAACCCCAGGGTTAAAACACCACCAGCTGAAGATTCTAGATTTCTTGGCTGCATCACCAAAGCAACAGAAGTTAGGAAATTTTTATTTTTCTAAAAAATAGGTTAGTAGGATTCTTTAACCAAAAATTCTATAAAATGGTGCGGTAACCAGCCATATTTTGAATATATTCTATGATTGAAGCTTTGATATAAAGAAACCAAACGTAAATGCATGCATCTTTACCTTTAATGGTATCAGGTGAATTTACTTCAACTTCTTGAACATGAACCTTCAACAATAATACAATGTTTAAAGTTAGAAGACAACCATGCATCAACAAAGTTCATTACCAATGTTAAAAGTAGAAAAGTAATTAGCATAATATTAAGCTTGTCACGGAGTATTAAACTCAGGGTTCAAACTTACAGTATAATTCAAGGTTCAAACTTACACGATAATTTTTAGCATGAGCATTCCCATCTTCCTTAAAGATTAGTTTAAGGATGTCCCCTATACTCTCCAACCTACACACAGTACCCTTTGTCTTTTGAGAATCAGAGGTCTTCGCATCTGTAAAATGAATAGACTATATCTTGAAATGATAACACCATAGATACATTTTACAGAATTTCAGAGGTTACATAAATCAGTTCAACTATTGACATTATAGTGGGTTTGTACTGTGTACCTTCCTCGAGTAGATTCATGGCATCCTCAACTGTATCAAGAAGCATGGTTGCTGTTTTGTGTGTTATATTCAGTTCTTCAAGAAACTCATAGATGTACTCACCAGGCTTGGTAAAACCCATTTCTTTGGATTCGATAGAAACTTCAGCAATCCGCTTCTCAAGCTTTAAAAGAAGCGCTGAAAACAAAGCCATTTTGTAATAGAATAGAAATGCTGGATTGGTATACATGAATCATAGGTAACTTGCAACAACTACAAACATAATTTATAAAGAAGTAAAAGGGTTTCAAAGAATATTTTGGTGCACCCATAGCATGAAATACATATCCATGTTCATAAGCATAATTTCATCAATTAGTTTTATCATGGATGGAAGGTAAAATACCTTTAAGAATTGCAAAATTATCAGGATTGAATGATTTGTCATTTAATTCATCTCTCCTGGTGACAGCAATGTCCACACAGTTTTGTGCTTCTGAAATGCATGTTGTTAAGAGCGCAGAAGATAGGTCAAAAGAGGCAGCATCTGCACATATGCTCTCCTGTACATTTCATAAAAACAAGGGAACCTTATTTATCGTGCGCATCACATAATCATGTGTACACATATCTAACCAAAAGCATTACTAAAAAATATCAGATATGAAATATTAATACTTACGAGATTGTGAGCTTCATCGAATATTAGTATACTGTTTTCCCATTCAATGCTCAGAGATTTTCTGTTGCCAGGATCAATAAGATAGTTGTAAGGTGCAAATAAGATATCAACAACCTTATGGAGCTCTCGTGACATGTAATAAGGGCATCTGCGTTTGAAGTGAAATGTTAGTATCTTGCACCAATACCATTACTTATAATTATGAACTGAAAAAACCTACGGTCCATCGTTTTTCCCAATATTAACCAAGTCCTCTATGTCGATAGGTTCATCCCCAAGACCAGGATTGTTTTTCACAAATTCTGCAAAAAGAAAAAAGATTAGATGTAGATCAGTATTTCATCAAGGAAAAGGTGAAAACAAGCTTTTCGAACAAAGATTGCATAAATTAATACCTGAGACACGAGGGTAATGGGTACAATACTGTTTTGTGCGTTTCTGACATAAAAAATGGCATGCATTTGTCTGGGTTTTTCCATGAAGTAAACTTACATCAGGGTGAATGCATAATTGCTCCCGAGATCCTAATACAACCATTTTGGGTCTGCATAAGTAATTGATATGTTTATAATAAAGTTTTGGAAGAGTAATGAACCAAATTTTATGGATGAATATCAATTGAATACAAATGAATAATAAATCCTTTCCTGTTTGTGACAAAAAGCTAAACATTCTTGTTCATAATTTAATAACATGGATGATGTATGTGGAGGTAGCCCAAATATTCAAATTTTTTCATTAAAGCCACCTGTATATTAAAACTACTTTATAGGTCATCCAATTATAGATCCAGATTTGTTTTTACCGTATCCGTAAAGAAACGTCTAACAATGAAAATGCCCTTAAAATCTTTTAAAAAAAGATCATCCTTGCCACAATATGTCAAAAATCAACTATTCAAAGTGAAAACTGTATTTGTTAATTTACAACATTTTGGCATGGTTTGACAAGTTTTGGTATAAAAAAAAGAAACAGATATAGACTTGGTGACCTAAAGTAATTTCATACTTGAGAACAGCTTAAGGTCATTTCAGTATGCAGGTGGCCTTAATGAAAAGTTAAATACTTGAGAGCCCTCCACCTACAATATCCCTTAAAAGTACCAGGCTTGATCACACGAGCATGGCACTTAAAGTATAAATTCAGAAAATCTATGAACTTTGTTATCATCCAACATGATTGAAGGGTTTAGAGGTTTCCCTACAAATGAAAATTTATGACTTCCAAAACAAAAACAAAAGTTTAAGCTAAGGCAATGGCGTTAAAGTAAAAAGCAGCTTCAAACCATCTACTGTCGAATTCAACTATTGTCATAAAAACTCAACACTGACCTGTAGACGGTTCTTTTCAGTTCTTGAATCACTTGTCGAATCTGGCTGTGAGTGCGTGAAGTGTATATTATTGTAGGCAGTCTCGGTGATTCAGCTTGAGACGATGAAACTTCTGAATGTTTAGCCCCTGCACGCCTGCCGGTTGAGAAACTACCCAAACTTTTTCTCCAAGCCAAAGTAGCACACAGAAGACACAGGGTTTTTCCAGTTCCAGTAGGACTCTCCAGCAATGCATTAGATTTCTGCCACAAGTCAAAAACATTGCAATTAAAAAACTAGACAAACAATCACCAAAATTGAAGGCATCCTCATTCCTTAGAATCAACATGCAAAATCTACATCCCACTTGTAAGTTGTAACTGCGTATGTGTTACATCTGGTCAACCAGTCCCCACAACAAAACTGTAAACAATGCTTTTAGATAGTTTTAATCTGGTACAAATGTACAATGACGAAATTAGCCATGATTAAGATGTCAACAGCATATCAAGTAAACCTCTGCACCACATAAACTGGCTTGGGGATCTAGATTTATTCATCAAACGCAGTAATCCTTAGTATGATTTCGTAATATCAGTAAGCCGTAAATGATGGTATAAACCCTAAAGGCCTAAAACCCTATGATTTGGCTTCCAAAAGTACGTAAACAATTACGTAACTGCAATCGACGAATATATAGAGACTTATTCGATTGGTAATCAGATATGAAGAATGATAGAGACAGAAACCGTACATCTTGAAGGGATTGAATGACTTTTTCCATGTAAACAATCTGGCAATCGTATGCCTCGAAGGGGAATTCCACGTTGATTCCCCTGATGTTGTACGTCGGCATCTGTAACTGCTTCTGTGTGCGATGTAGAGAAAAGAGATGATGAAATCCCCTGACTCTGTGGCCGTTCGTAAACCCTAGAAAAATGTTCCGGTGAGTCTTCTTATTACGTTCCCGCCAATTTTGTGTTCAGTACGCTATCGAAGGTTATAACTGCGCGGTACTCCGCTTCTCGCAAACAATCTTGGGTGAATATACAAGGTGCATGTTTAGTATTACTTATTTTCATCTAAATTTTAACTTATTAACTTATCAGAAGTTAATAAATCAAAAATAATTTTAGTTATTGATTTTTTAAAAGTAAGCAGGAGGTTATTTATTGATTTTTAAAAGCTTCTTTTGATCTAATTTTTTATTATACTCATTTACTATAACCTAATAACTCCTATCGTTTTTTAAAACATGTCTTTTTTGTTATTTTATGACATTTTAGTTTATAAGCTAATCCAAATACTTTTTTAAAAACTACTTCTGAAAATTCATAAGTTAATAATTTTTTTTTGTCAGAAGTCATTTTCAATCAAAATAAGCAATCCCAAACATGGTAAAGGTATTACTAAAGATTAATTTTTATAATTGAAATTTTTCACGACTTTATGTTTGACGCATTTACAATGGATACCCCCGTCTTGATCCTCATACTTAAATTTTAAATATAAGGGATTTTTACATGTTTCTTCTTTCTAACACCATAAATTACATATTAACCTAAATTAAAAATTTAATTACATGCTTCCTTCCTAAAACATATATATTACATATTTATCTATTTCACTAAACTTTATGTATCAAATAACTATTGGACCTTATTTTTACTAAGAGATTTTTACATATTAATGCTTTATTATTATAATTATTTTAACTTTTAACAATTATGTTTTGTATTTGAAGATGTAACTTTGATTATCGATTTTTGTTATTTTGAAATAAATTTTAAACAATATGAAATTTGATTGTTTATGTTTAAATATAAGACTCGAACTTAAGAAACTATGTGATTGATAGTCGTTGAAAGTAAAATGTTTAAAAATAATTTAGTGTAAGTACGAGTGATATAATCATTCAATATATAATTTCAATAAAATGGGTAAAGATATAATATGTATGTTTTAAGAAGAGAAAATATGTAATTAATTTTTTGATTTGGGTAAATATGTAATTAATGACTTTAGCAAAGAGAAATATGTAAATGCCCCTTAAACAAACATCTAGTTTTCACTTCATTTCTCAACCCCGTATTTTTAAAGGATAGCAAACTAATATCTCGTATTTGAGGTTCGCTTTCTACTTCTTATGTCAATTACTTTTATAGTATTTGTGAGTATATATAAGTGATAGAAATATAAAATGTAATATAAAAAGAAATTAAAATGTATTGCTTAGTTGTATAGTGCAGGGCTGTTCCCAAAATAAGAAGGGAATTTGAGATAATTAACATCGGGTAAACGGTTATGTAGTTTCGGGTAATCGGACCGGGTATCATCTAATCCCATACCGGTTTCATACCCGCAAAAAAATATAAAATTAATCTCATACCCGTCCCTATACCCGTTAGGCTTCGAGTATACCCATTCTGTATGTTGCGGGTTTCGAGTACACACATCGGGCTCGTTTTTTTTTGCCATCCCTACATGAAATGGTAAGGATGACATGACAAATACATATCATTTACATCCTAATCTCATATAAAAAAACCTATAAGTAAAATGTATCGTGCCTCGACCCAAAACATTTTACCCACATTGATATTCAAACCAGCACCCGTCCTAACGAAAGCCATCATCGCACCAAAAGGCCAATAGTGTGATATTCGTATAGAAAAACGGAATCAAAATAAAACGTAAACCTAAATCACCATAACTCTTCTCCCCTTCCATAACACCCACTCCCCTCCGCCCTATCGCCACCACTGCCGCCACCACCCCTCCTCCTTCCTCATCCACCCATTCGACTATTGGAGTTAAATTCCCCATAAAATAAGCTATTCAATTCAGTAAATCTAGAGTCGACTGGAAACTCCGGAGTTCCGATCGCCGGTGTAAAAACTTTGCAGACGCCGGTGCGGTAATTCTTCTCCATCCACACCCAATTCGGTACTCTACTACTCTGCAAGCTATACTGGTGTTTGGTTCAACTACTGAATTGTTTGTACATCGCGCTATACCATTTGTGATCTCACATAGATCATAACTAACCTAATGCACTCATTTGAAGATTAGGTCGTTATTTTGTATATTTTGCGAGTAATGACAAAGATGAAGCTGGGGTCAATCGGTCTGCGACGATCTATCTCTACTATGCCTTTTCTCTCCCAGAGAATTAAGCAAACAGGTAGCGGGCATTGTTCTTTTCTGTTGCCTTACAGATTCAAAGACGTTTTATCAGTTTATTATTGAATTGTCTTATTCTTACATTATTTGCTGTAGAGTGTAATCAGAAAACGCAGTATGATTTCTGTGTCAAACATGATGATCTTCAGTTGCACAATAAGGATGCATTTGAACATTTTATTCTCTCATGCGACACAGTTAGAGTTACAATGCTGTTAATTTTGTTTCTGATAAACAATAGCTTTTTTTCTTTTTTCAAATGCTAAATTAACATGGGCATATTGCAAATTCGACACAGATGTTATTTTGTTTGCAAGATTTTTGTTTAATATGGTTAGCATTTAGCAATCTGTTTTAAGATGTTTCTAGTCATTAGCATCTATTGAAGTCTGAGCATACTGAGTTTGTCTTGGCAGAAAATGAAATCGTTCAGATGTTCCAGTTGTCGCGTCCCAGAGAAGATGCAAGAAATTTACCTGACAATCGAAGAACATCAAGAAAGAACAGCTCTGGAAGGATATTAGACGAGAGATTTATTAGGATATTGAAGATATTTAAGTGGGGCCCCGATGCAGAAAAGGCTCTAGAGGTACTAAAATTAAGAGTTGATCATCGATTGGTTCGTGAGGTTTTGAATATAGATGTAGACATTAATGTGAAGATGCAATTCTTCAAATGGGCTGGTAAAAGAAGGAACTTTGAGCATGATTCGACTACTTACATGGCTTTAATCTGTTGTTTGGCTGATTCTGGAATGTTTGGGGATATGTGGAAGATGATCCAAGAAATGGTACGACAATCAGTTGTCATCGATCCTAAAGATTTATCAGAAATTGTGAAGCTACTAGGCAAGTCAAAGATGATCAACAAAGCACTTTCACTGTTCTATCAAGTCAAAGGTCGGAAATGCAAACCAACTGCAAGCACTTACAACTCCATTATCTTAATGCTAATGCAAGAAAATCATCCTGACAAAGTGTATGATCTTTACAGCGAGATGTGTAATGAAGGTAATTGTTTTCCAGACACAATAACATACAGTGCATTAATGTTGGCTTTCGCCAAATTAGGCCATGATCAACCTGCTATAAGATTATTTGAGGAAATGAAGGAAAATGGGTTTCAACCTAATGCAAAAATCTACACAACTTTATTAGGAATGCATTTTAAAGCTGGTAGGGTAGAAAAGGCTCTAGATTTAGTGACAGAGATGAAAGATCAAAACTGTGCACCCACTGTTTACACTTATACAGAGTTGATAAAAGGGCTCGGAAAAGCTGGGAAAGTAAAAGAAGCATATGGTGTTTATATAAACATGCTAAAACAAGGTTGTAAGCCTGATGTGGTTCTAATAAACAATGTTATTAACATGTTGGGCCGGGCCAGGCATTTACCCGATGCTAAAAAGGTCTTTGAGGAAATGAAACTGTATCATTGTGAACCGAATGTAGTTACCTACAACACTATGATGAAGGCTCTTTTTGAATCTAAAGCTCCATCATATGAAGCTTTTTTACTGTTTGAGAAAATGAAGGAGAACAGGATTGTTCCTAGCTCTTTTACTTACTCCATTCTTATTGATGGTTTTTGTAAAACAAATAAAGTGGAGAAAGCGTTGTTGCTTCTTGAAGAAATGGATGAAAAGGGTTTTCCTCCTTGCCCGGCTGCTTACTGTAGTATAATTAACACTCTTGGAAAAGCAAAGCGTTATGAAGCTGCAAACGAGTTGTTTCAAGAATTACGAGAAAATTGTGGGTCTTCTAGCTCTAGGGTTTATGCTGTTATGATAAAAAATTTGGGAAAATGTGGACGGTTGGATGAAGCTAAGGATCTTTTCAACGAGATAAAGAAGGTGGGGTCCGTTCCTGATGTTTATGCTTACAATGCTCTTATGTCTGGTATGGTAAGGAGTGGTTTGATGGATGAAGCATATTCTTTAATGAGGGATATGGAAGAAAATGGTTGCTTGGCTGATATAAACTCACATAATATAATTTTAAACGGATTAGCTAAATGTGGTGGCCCAGAACGGGCAATGGTTATGTTTGAGAAAATGAAGCGTTCACAAATTAAGCCAGATGCAGTCACGTATAACACTCTTCTTGGGTGTCTTAGTCATGCAGGCATGTTTGATGAGGCTGCAAAGCTTATGAGAGAGATGCAATCATGTGGTTTTGAATATGATGCTATTACATATTCATCAATACTTGATGCGGTTGGCAAGATTGATGAAGATCCTACACATCAACCTACATAAAAATGATTATTGTAAGATTTTACAATTTGATTTCATTTTTCATTGGAGTTTTGTTTTTTATATGTTTCTTGGTAATAATCATCTGTTGCAAACTTGCAGCTGCTTGTGTGGTTCGCATAAGCTAAATCTGGCCATTGGATCAGTTCAAGATAACATAATGGTTAGATTCTAATAAATCATCTATCTTATAAACAATATCTCCTTTTTTAAGTTATTGTTGTAATAATATAGTGTTTGTTACAGCGGTAACATTTAACAAAATAATTTTTACACAGGTTGGATTGTCTTGCTGATAATATTTCAGTTTCTGTCTTTTCCAGGTAAAAACCAGCTCATTTTAGAATCAACTGCTCAACAGGATTCTGTGGTCAAAGCTTTGACCATGATCCTTTGCCTGATCGAGGGCGAGACGCCAAGACACAAAATAGAGTTGGGTGATTACAGTATTAAAATGAGCAAGAAAGACAAATTACTCTAGTGGGGTGAATGGGTGATTGATGATGGTTTCAAAGGGGCATGGTGAACGGAGATGCGTGAATGGTTTTAGCCTCGCAATTTACTAAACTTCAATTAGTTTAGCGACCTATTTATTTAGACATATACACATGATCAATCTGTAAGTGATTATTGTGCTGCAGTTCTGAATAAACCGATTTTGCAAAGAAATAAAATTCGTAAAAACAATGTATAATTCTTGAACTTAATTTTAGTGTTAAAGAAATGTTAACCAATTTTGTTTTATATTTACAAGTTACAAGTTAAAAAAGATTTGCATTGCATAAGCATTGACACCGGAACAGACCAAAAATAACAGTACAACACTCGTCAATCTGCAACTGTCTTCTAGCCCTACGGGTTCATATAGACCTACCAAACCATCACCTTAAATGCTATGTTAATAGACAATTACTCGTTTACTCACGCCTAAAGCTTAATAAAATAAAGTTATGTTGCATACATTTTGGAAAAAGAAAAAAAAATTGTTAGACAGATAGGTTATGACTATTTTGTTGTCGTAAGACATTTTTTTGACATCAGTTACTTTCAAGTTTCAATTCCATTAAATCCTTGTCTTTTCATGGATTTGACTGACAGAATAAAAATACTAATTCTTGAGAGCATCGTCGACCCCATCAGGGGGCTAATGGACTCCCCTCTTCTCCAAATTGGCGTTATCCATCTCTATCTGGATGGAACACCTCCCCCCCCCCCCCCCCCCCCCCCCCCTCCTCTCATAGCCTCACAGCTTCCAATCATGCACGTTCATCCCCGTAAATTTCACCCATCACTTTCTCCCTCTTTTCCACATCGGCCGCCATGATTGGCTAAGAACGGCTTGTCGTGGATTCTCTAATACAAACAGGTGAGCAACTGAGTCCCCTTTAAAGCATAACCTGTGCTAACACAAGTCACCAAACTATTTAGACCCATCACCAAACGTTCAAACCCCACAATTTACTAACATACCAAGATAATCTTAATCAACTCCCACCCGTGATCTTTCTTTAAATCCTATAATCCTTGAAACACTTGATCATAGAACTTAAGCCCAAGCCAAACCCCAAGCCGAGCTCTCCTAAATTACACCAGGCCAAATCTAAAACATATTTCTTTCTGAAAAGGGTAACAGCTGAAAAATCAATGCTTATAGCAAAATGCTATAAACTGTAATGTTAAGGCTTGCCCTAATGGCACACAATCTCTGATTTCAGGAAATTAAAAAGAAACACAATCTAATCTTCTTCATCTTCATTCCTAGCAATAAATACCGCACACAGATTCACCATTCAAATCAAGTATCACCATCTGAATTCAGCATCAGATACCAAACAGAACACTTTTAAGAACATACATTAACTTATCAGCTAAGAAACTGAGGTTGTCTAAAAGTTAACAAATTCAAGAAAAAGAATTACATAAATCACAGGTGAAATGGTGATAATTTTTAACAAAACAAGCAGATGACAATTACATACTTTTATACCAGCTAGTACTTTAAAATACACCCGTTTATTGCATAGAGAATCTGATTGAGCATTACATCCTAAATATTACACAAGGCAACATATGCTAATAAGAAGGTTTCTGAATAAAGATCAAAAGATAAATCACCCGCTAACGTTTCCAGCAGAAACGTTATTATCTTTATGATCTTTCATAATCTCAGCTTGTGCCCTATCAAGTAACTGTCTTTTCTGCAATTCCAAATCCTTATGGAAATCCATCCTCATTTTCTCCAGCTCTATCATCTGCTGTATCTTGCTATTCTCAATCTTTTCATATATCTCACTAAATTTATTGATAGAATCTGCAAGGAATTTGAATGAAGCTCTGGGTTTTGATTTCTTGGGTGGAAGCAAATCTGAATCATCGTCTTCGTCATCATCGCCATCATCATCCTGATAATCTGAATTACCAGAACTAACCCTTGTTTCATAGACTCCATTTGCTTTATTTTGATTAACACTGGTGTTTACGGCAACATTTTCCCATGATGACAATAACATATCCATTTTCTTGAAATATACCCATTTAGTATTTACAACTCTACTTCCATTTATATTGGCTTTCTCCTTTTTGTATTTCTTCTTCAATGTGTCCAAACGATTCCTACATTGAGAATCCGTTCTTACTATCTTTGATACCCGATTTACCCTGTCTGCAACTTCTTGCCATTCTTCAGATCTGAGACTTTTTCTTTCACATTTTAGAAAGCGTTCTCCCCAAGCTTCTAATAGCACAAATGTCTCGTGCTCACTCCAATCCTTAAGTGTATTTCTTCCACCAGATGATGGTTTTGGCACAGAAGCAGGTGGTGGGACCCGAGGTGCAAATTCATAACTAGATAACAAGCTCTTTAACTTCCTCTTTTTGGGATGCCTTTGCAAATTATCGTTATCATCATCCCCATCATCGTCATAATGAACATCATTATCATCATCATCGTCATCGTCTTCATCCCCATTCTGCTGAGTGGTTCGTTTCATTTCATCATCACCAACATGTGTTTCTTCTTGTTCTTCATTATCGTCTACTGCATCATCATCTTCCTCAACATACTTCCCAATATTGTGAGACTCTGTGTAATTTACATTATTAACAGACACTTTAGGGCGCTGTGACGACCCATAGCCTTGATTCAAACCATACTCACGAATTTCATCCATTAAAGCACACAAGATCAATAACAGATAGCAGTATTCACCAAAAACCTAACTGCACAAACAAAAACTCACGAAAATCACCAATAAAAATACGAACTTGTAACAATCAAATTCACCTCCTCCGCAAGAATAAAAAGCACAATTCAAACTCAATTAATGCATATCTCAGTTTATTAGCCAACAGAATCTATTCTTAATAGGAATTAACCTAGGGCTGTTCAAGAACATACACAAAACCCAATCACCGCGGCTTCAAAACAAGTAATTGAATCCAAACATCCTTCAAATTCAGTATCTTGATGAATCAACAACCAATATAGATGAAATTTTACCTCGATTGGATGAAATTGTGTACAGATAAACCGAAAAAATCGGGAATTTTGTGATTGAGAGACAGCAAGAACAGAGGTTGAAGATGATGGAAACCCTAGGTTCAACTTCAGTTGAAAATGAAGGAGTATAAATCTGACTGTGGTTTGGTGATATTCAAGGAAATGAGAAAGGGGCAATAGATTTAATATTTATATTTGGGCCGTGAGGATGTAATAATCCGAGTGCATGGCCCCACCCAGATGAAATGTCTCTTCCACTTTGGATGGTCCAAATGGACATAAAGTATTTTATATTATGCAACTTTTATAAATAAACACTTAAAATGACAAAAAAAATTAAAAAAAAATAATAATTTGCTTATATACTAGATGTTAATAGTTTAAATAATCATACAGACGATAAGTTCATATAATGGTTTTGATTTAAAGTTTTTAGAAAATTAAGCATGTAGTCTTTATGTTCACTCACATATAACACTTATAATCTAGATATTTGTTTGTGCTTTTGCATTAAGACTTTTAAATGATATTTTATCCATATATTTCAGATAGTGCAAAATGTAAATAGAAATACCCAAACAACATCCCGATCCCCCTTGTCTTATCCGAAAACCCATGAATCCATTTTTCTTCTATTTGCATCTTAAATTATCTGGCATCACACAAGCGGTAAGAGGCCTAATATTTTTCAGTTGGGTGCACAATAACTCAATATGAATGTTGTTTCATCATTTGATTTTGATGCCTTCATCGTTTCTCATCTTACGGTGAACTCCCCTTTGGTTGTCTTTTTACATATTTGTATATTTTCTTATGTATTATGGATATCTGTTTATCTTGAAAACCATCCCTATCACTAAAAAATTAACCCTATACAATTAAAAGAGTTTCATCACCAATATTGTATTACACTAAAATGGAGGGAGAATGTTGATACTTTTAGTGTTGTTGAATTAACTTCTTAATTAATGTAATTATGTAAATCATAATATTCACCAAATAAGTCAGCATATGTAAAGTAAATATTTATTTAGGTTTACTATAATTTGAAGTAATCAAACATTGTTGGTTATTGGAGCGAAGCCCCTAAGCAATGGGGGTTCAATGGTCAACACTCCCTTGACAGATATTCAAGGCAACACCTCTGGTAGTAAGATCCAAGGGGTGGCAGCTCCTAGCAGGGTCTAAAAGTCAAAAGCCACGCTTGGGGTTAAGCTAAATTTCATGGAATTTCACACGTGAAGTTTTATTTTGACCAATGATACTTCATTTATAATTCATTAAAAGTTATTTTTCATAAAATTTCACATTTGAAATCCGGATGAAAAATTAACTCCAATTTAATTTGATTTGCATTTGAAATTGGTATTATAAAAGGAAGCTTTTGGTCCTAACATTGCAAATATGAATACATCCTTTTTGTTCATCCTCATTGGTTCACCAAAAAAAAGATCACATAGATCACACATATTGGACGTATTACCAAATTATTTCGATATGAACGAACATCACGACTCTTAGAAAATTCATTGTTTGATTAATTATGAACCCCCTATAGAAAATATTGTTTCAAAAAAAGATTGAATCCAAAGAAACCTAATTGGTCTACACTAAACCATATGAGGCTTGTCGTATGAGAGATAAATCAATCTCAAGGAATGATATGAACTATGTAGTGTTGAACCAGTGATGTAACAAACCTAATTTCACAAGGTAGAAGAGATTTTTTGGATAAACAACTACAATATGTGGTATTAGATGGCACACAAATCACCCATCATAAACATTAATATGTTTTCTTGCTTGAAGCAAATTCTTATTGCAACGTCCATGTGTATCCCTAATTATTGTTCATCTAACCTACCAAAAACTAACAAAACACCTTTAATCCATTATTTTCACGAAAGCAAAATTTGTTTTTATGTAACAACTATAACAATATATATAACCACAACAAACCGACTAGGGAGACTAGAGAGACTAGCCGGAACCAAAAACTACATGACAATGAATGGATTTTTAAGCCACTCCATCCAACCAAAATTAACCATTATGTTCCCACTCGAAAACCACTAATAAGAAACACCAACAATCGAATCATAAATCCATTAATTTCACAAAACCAAAAATTAACTTGTATTTAAGGATTTAAACCAAAAAACAAATGAAAATTTTAAAATTTGTTTTGATATTAGATAGTACTGGAATTATAATCCCAATATCAGATTCCAACATGGCACTATAGCACTAAGTTATGAAATTAACTTTTTTAAGATACGAAAATGGCTTTTAGACGGATCAAAGTGGCAACATAATGAAATAGTAGTTGAATTGAAATTGAATAAAATACAAATATTAGCGTTTAAAAACAATATCGGGAAAAAAAACATGAATTCATCACGCGATTAGGAGTTGTGGTAAAACAAGTAACGTTTTTTATGTGACAGATGAGGACGAAATAGGTATATCTGGAAGCATGCAACATTTGTCACATTTATTGTAATCCCAATATATATATTTTCAACTTAATTGGTAATATCATCATTATTAAAATTTTTAACATAACGCATTTCATAATTCAAAAAGCAGTCACACACTTCTTGTGAACATTGTTGGAGCTCACCGATGAGAATACAGAATATTTTAAACATTTTAAATTTTAAATGTTATCAAACTATTTTAGGTAATCTAATTTACTTGATAATCAAATACGACATTACTAGCTTTACTAATTCGTGTATTACACTGATTGAATAAATAAAATATTAATCAGATTTAAAATTTATTAATTATAAAATGATATTTTAAGGTAAGATATAATTATAATCTTCTTTATTATAAATTGAATAAAAATTTTGTTTCAAAATAAACATTTTTAAAACAAAATACAATTTTTAAAAAACTTTCTTATTATAACCTTTAATTTTAATTATTTTTATTTATAAAAGTTTTACTTTTTAAGAACACCAATTTGAAAAAAATTTGTATTTTAAAAAAAGTTTGATATTTTAAAAGAAATTCTTATTTTATAAAAATTAATTTCTTTAGAAATAACTTAAAAAAATATATTTCTTAATTTATTAAAAACTATATTAATCTACAAAAAAATTAAATATTATTATTAGCAATTAATATGATTATTTAACAGGAGAGATAAACGAGACAAAATTGATGAAGATGAATGTAATGTTGCATGTGTCCCCTATAATTATCATTTTATTAGAGTAGGGATATAATCAAACATCAGACAAGTTAAAAATCGTAGAATGTGATTGTTTTTTGAATGTTATGGTTTCAAAGATTAAGAAACCACTAAAACACAAGATCTGAGGGCAACGCCCCTTGTAGCTAAGTCCAAAAGCTTGCAGCCCCTGATGGGGTTTAAAGGGCAAAGTTGTACGGGAGTAAGTAAAGTTTGATAGTAACTGATGCTCGGTAGTAATTAAATTTTGTTAGTAAGTCTAGTTGTAAATGAAAACTTCGGTTTTGGTAATAAAAGTTGGACGGTAGTAAGTAAAAGTTCGGTGGAAACTTTATCTTCTATATAAAGTGAAGCTTAGTAAGAATTAATTTCTTCCAAATGTGGTTTCTAATAATAAGATTTCGAATATGCAGCTACGAACAATTATAACTACCAATTGTTGACCGAATTGAACAAACATAATTACTCAGTTAATTAACATATTGTTTGGACACACGTTCATCTGGTCATTTGAAGTGTCGTAATTACATGATTTCTGGTACGGATTTCATATCCGTTCTTGAATTCTTTCGTCTTATCGGATTAAAAATTTTGAATTGTCGTCTAAATTGATTTAATGTGAAAGCGAGATCACGATTTGAAAGTCCCTTCTGAAAGCTCCAAACAACGATTCCTAGTTTCCTACAACTAGGGTTTCGTAGCTAAATATCATCGTTTAAAAGGGTTAAAAAAATATATCATTAAAATCTAGTATATAAGAACAGTATTATAATATAAGTTGAAACAAATAAAATGCAAGAAAACAAATATAATTTTGGAAAATATGAATAGTTTTGTACAAATTACAAGGATAAAAGAAATATGTTTACACACACGTACAATATTGTATAAAGGGATGTTTCATACCAAACTGCTTTTGGTAAATAATTATGACAACCACATATACATTTACACATATCACTTAAAAATTTTACATAATATAATGAGTATAGAAAGGCACAAATGTAATTTATTTATATTTGTCAATGGTTCATTTTTAAAAAGTTTTTTTTTGTTACATACATATGTATAAGTTATGTACATGAAAAACCAATAAAATTTTTTCATATATATATCAGTATTATAATGTTTTAACTTCAGATGTATAGTTATATATAAAAAAACGAACAACCAAACCAATTTATTAATTCTTATATTGATGGTTAAAAAAAACAACCGTTACATTTGTATTATTTTTTTTTTTTACTTTAAATTTTTTTTTTTTTTGAATAACGAATGGTTGATTTTGTTTTTTTTCCTCGTGCTTAGATCCCTCTATCGTGTCGCATGTCTCTCTCTCCTATATATATTATGCATAAAGGAAAGCACCTGGTATTGGGGGTGAATCCATATCAAGAGCAGTAGCAAGAGGCAGGTATAGAATTTACATGTTCTCATTTTATATTCATTCTCATATTTTTCAATATCTTTTTTTAGATTACTAAATGCTTTCATATCCACAGCAATACTTACACTTGCAAACATATGCATATGCAAAAGATTTAGAGTGAGATTATGTTTATTTAAACAATTATTTCTAATTGTGTGAACTCATATAAATGAGAGATTGTGTGGTTTTTTAATACACAATCATCTTTAGATCTAATGGTTGAGTATTATGTATGGTTTTTAACTTTTTCAGTTTTGATTAATAATAAGCAAAATTTAACAAACCATTCTTTATTCGATTTTATGAAAGTACAAACTTAGTTGTAGTTTTGAACGATATGTAAAAATGAACCATGACAGACGTGGTCACATGTTTTCTATAAAAAAAATATTTTCATACGTAAACCGTTTTCTGTTACGTTTTGCTATGTTTTCAAACTAAAATATATTTGTGTTTTCTTCTTTTTCTTCCTCAAATATGATTAGAAGAGTAAAACTAGCAATAGAAAATATTAAAATAAAATTTTTTATCACCAATCTTTCAAAAAAACTCTTATTTAACAGTGAACAACGCTAAGGATATTATTTTTTTATTATATACATGTTAATAAGTTGATTTAAAACCGTATTTTCATAATTGATTTTACTTTTATGTTCCCGTCAAACATGGGCGGACCTAGTGTATATGGTGGGGGCAGTTGCCCCCTGTAAATTTTTTTTTAGTGTTGTATATATGTGAAAATCCCAAACCCCCCTCCCCCCCGCGTAAAATTATGCAATCGTTCCACTTTTGCCTCCTATAAAAAGAATTTTCTGGGTTCGATACTGATGTCAAATGAAGGTATCTAAAAATTGATGGCCTTGTATTACAAATTTACAATTTATGCTTAGTTTTATCATAAAGTTGTATAAGAACATCTACAATGAATATATTATTTTTTGCCATCAGAAACCTAGGTGAAATGGGGAACAAAAAAATATTCACAATTTGTTACATACAAATCTAACATTCGAGGTCGATTCATTCAGGCTAGCTATCGAGTGAAATGGGGAACTCAGCGAGTCAACGAGTCAGCTCGCCATCACCAAGTTTAGGATTCTACTTTTCCTACTCGATCAACGACTACCTCATTGGTCTTTTCAAACATAAGTCCATTTTCATCCCCCAAAACTCATCTTCAACGGGTCTTGCAATCATCCATGATTCAGTTTCTTTATGTTCCACCTTCATTGTGTTTCGTCCTCTCATCGCCCTTCAAATTCTTCACTCCGCTCCAGGCGAGCTTTGGAACTGGAATCACCCCAAGCCACGAGATTTCTCCACGACTCACGCCATTAGTTCTGGTGATGGAACAATGGTTCCCATGAGCCCTGATGAAATCACTTGCTCTGAGGAGTACACTTGTGTTGTATCTACCAAAGATGGATACTCTAAAATGACCCACTTTTATCGTAACACCATTGTTGATTGCCACCCTATAGCTAGATCCCCGGCTGCGATAGTCGTTGATGGTGATAAACACCGTCGTATGTATCGTGGGGAAACTTTCAACTGTCAAAACTCTATGGAGTACCTCAACTACTGTTACATTTGCAGTGGAACCAATAAGCATATTATGAGGAACACTTCCATGCACAAGTAATGTTTTTATTGTTATATTGTTGGGAATTGTTATTTTTATGCTAATTTATTATAGAATTTTTTATGATAAATTTATCATAACATGCATTTTATATGATTTGAACTCGTATTTTTTTTTTTATATATTTAATATATTATTGAGTTAAATTGGTAAATTTTATTCATTCGTTTCTGCTCTAATAGTATTTTTGAAAAATAGGGATGGAGGTTTATATACCAAGGAGAACGACATTGGTGAGTCAGTGGTAAAACTCGAGATCAAGGAGACCATGAATGAGAAGAAGTTTATCTAATGAACTTTCGAGTTATGTGATGATCGATATGTTTAAACTTTTAGTTATGAGTCTTTTTAGATTTAAGTTTGATTTTAGCTCTTAATTCGATTGTAAAATTTATTGGTTTTTGAAAACCAGTCAACAAGGTATAGTGCAGATGGACTTATTTTGATGTGAACTTATATGAGTTTTGAGCGTAATCGATAGTAATTAATAATATACTCATGTTTTGGTTTAAGTTATGAACATGTAACAAATATTAATGATGAAATCATGCTTTATGCGAAGTGAATATATTCGGTTTTATTTATTATCCATGATTTTAAAGTTGTCTTTTGTTGTTGTATATACTTCGAGTGTTTCTTTAGTTAAAATTAGAATAGAGTTAGCAAACAAACTTAACGTAAAAAGTAACATGTGAGAAAATATAGTTAGAAATATAAAAATATCAATCTAAAAAGTAAAAAGTAAAATAATTCTAAAGTTCAAATCTTTCGTGTTTAACCAAAAAACTACATTGAAGCTATAAACTATTTATACTATTTTAGATAGAACTGTGATTAATCAAATACATAGAGAGATGTGATTGACGAAAACTCTATATGATTAACCAAATGAATACAGCAACATGGAACACTAAAAATAAAAGGAATAATGTGTTTGATTAATCCAAAAACATTATATCTCCTTAATTAAACTTGTAACTGTAAAAAGTGTTATTTTCCTATCAATTTTTTACGTTCTTGAAAAATACTTTTAAAAAGCAGGGGATTAAGATTTATGCAACAAGGAATGCGACAACTATGAGTTGGAGATGAAAACCGAGATCAAGGAAATGAATAATTAGAAGGCATGAACAAAAACTTATTCCTTTGAACTTTTGAGTCATAAGATTTAGTTACTTTTAGTTTTCAGTATATTTATTTTATTTAGATTTTAGTGTAACGTTAACTTGCTTACAAGGTCTAGTTCACGTGTGATTGTTGCGGCGTAACCTTGAAGAGTTGTATGAATTATGACCGTCAACGGTTGTGGTTGTTAATAATTAAAGTCGTGTTTCGGTTTAGCTTACTGTCATTAAATTCGAATAAACGACAAAAATCGAGTTTTATATAAAGTAAATAACACAATATCATTCAAATTTACAATGATGCGCTTTTTACTTTTTTTGAACAACGACACACCATGTGTTCACAAGATGACTTGAACTCTCATCAATTTAGAGATACATCATAACACCTTTATACCATTAAGTTAAATCATCAACTATTGGTGACCGCTAATAAATAAACTGCTTCTAACTAGACAATAACGACTCGTGAATAACCGCTTTTGGCTTCTCATTTTACCAACCTAGCTGTTTTTAGGACCGGACAAGCGGGCTAGTTTAACCGGTAAACCATTAGATTTAATGGTTAAACTAGGATTTAATTTAAAAACATTAAGTATATATTATATATGCATGATTTATTTTGTAACAAAATAAGAAAAGGACAAATGATGGTGATGAATCGATGATGAGATGGCAATCTAACAAACGCACAATGTGGATAAAAGAAGCGTTTTACTTGCTTGAGGTATTTCAACTATAATTGGTCAAGAAAGCATCCATGGGGTCTGCATGACCTTTATTCAAACTTGCTACAAGCATATAGTTAAATTACTGGAATGACTTTTGAAATATTTACAATGCCATCCAAAAACATTATTAATTAATTCTATTATTCTAAATAAACATTAAACGACTAATTCAGGTTAAAAAAAGTAAAAAAACACACACTGTTTTAGGGTGTTCCGCAAGCTAAATAACCTAGTTTAGCATCCGTTCAATAAAAGTAACTAACATTAGATAAAGTATATAAATCTTATGAAATTCTTTATGCACGCTGAAAACTTTTACACTTAAATTACCTGAATAGAACACATATATACACCCTATATATATTTGCTACTAGTTTATACCCCGTGTGATACACGGATTTAATTAATAAAATATTAAATAGTTTATAATAAAAATTATAAAATAATATAAATAAGTCCTTCAAGTAAAACAACAATAATATCATCTTAAATTCTTGTTTTACGAGATTGTTTTTTTTTTACATTTTCTGAAATGTAATTTTATTTTTTAATCACCCTTAAATTAAAAAGTGGTTTTAAAAGATTTAGAATCTAGCAAAGTTTTTTGTTTAAGAAAATTTATGTATCTTATATTTTTTTTAAAGTTTGTTTATTTTTTATATAAAAATCTAGTTTATAATTCTTGCCATATCTCTTAATTTGGAAATGTTTTAAATAATATAATTATCATTTATTATGAGAAAGAGGCGGGAAAATCAATATGAAAAAGCATAATATTTCGACACGTGACGCCTTAAAAACTTTTTTATTATAATAGATAGATTATTTAGTGATATTAAATTAAACAAGAATGTAATTTGGTTATTATTTATTATTTTTCCATCACTAATATCTCTTACTTTTAGTTACATATAATCGCTAGAAAATAACAAGGACTCGTATATGCTACATTTTATCAATTAGTTATAACAGAATATAGTATTTATAAAAAAATTTCACAAGACCTAAACACGTAATGGAAGTTACATACCATTAAAAAGATAAAGAAAAAACTTTCAATGACCTTGGGGAAACAAAAAAAATAAAAAATTGTTACTAAATTATAATTTTTAAGTTGTAATTTAAATACTGTAATATTTTTCACATTCAATTATAATTATTTAAAATATAACCAATGACATATTATAAAAATATACAAATACATCTTCTTACTCTAATAAAAGAGTATATGTAGAGGACACATGTATCATCACATTTATGCTCATCAAATTTTTTCCTTCTCTCTCTCATATTAAATAATCATATTAATTACTAATATTATTTAATTATTTTTTATATTAAAATAATTTCTAATAAATTAAGAAAAGATCTTTTTATTAATGTTATTTTTAAAGAAATAAATTTTTATAAAATAAATTTTTTTTGGTGTTTTATAAAAATAAAATTTTTTAAACCGTCAAACTTTTTTAAAAATATAAATATTTAAAATTGGTGTTTTATAAAAAAGTAAATTTTTATAAAATAATTAAAAACAAGAGTTATAATAAAAAGTTTTTATAAATAATATTTTTTAAAATGTTATTTTTAAATAAAATATTTTATTATATTTATAATAAATAAGATTTCAATCATATATTATATTAAAATATTATTTAATTATTAATAAATTTTATTTTATTTAATATTTTATTTATCAATCCGTATAATACATGGGTTTATTAAAACTAGTAAATTTATAAGATTTTAAAAAAACAATTAATAACTTCTATTTAACTCCTGAAGAGAGAAATAACAGAGAACATTTTGGTCAAGAAAAGGGTAAAGCTGACTGAATGATAGAGAACTGAAAATCAAACTCAAAGAACTCACAATCGTATGATGGGGTTTGCAATGGGAAGCTCTTCCCCTTCTCCATCTTCTCTTTTGCCTTCATTTTCATCTTCTTCACAGCCCCATTTCCTATATTCTTGCCACAGAAAACCACATGAGTTCGTGAAAAGAAGAAGAAGAATTTACGCTTGTAAGCAACATCATGTTCATGACCCCGACGACGACGGTTTCTGTAAGAGGAGAACGTCTCTCTTCATGGGTATTTCTGTTCTTCCGTTCTTGAATTTGAAGGCAAGAGCTCTTGAAAATCTTGCGACTGATGAATCCGGTATGTTCGATTTCGACTTACTCTTCAATGTTTTACATATTCTTTACTTTTCTCCCAATTTTAGTTACAGAATGTATCTGGGGTTTGTATCTTTTGGATTGATTTAGGAATATTTAGCGAAGTTTGGTAAATAAATTATTGAATTCTTGATTGTGTAGTTTAATTCTTGTGATTTTCTTGGATTTAGTAAATATGGTAAATGGGTTTTTGAAGATTTTCTTGAGATTCTCTTGAGATTTAAGCAACTTGGTGATTCTCTTGAGATTTATGGTCCTATGAATATATGATTCTCAATAACTCTGAAAAAAACCCCTAAATCTTATCTTCAAGTATTGAGTTTGTATCATTTATGGGGTTGTAGATGGGTGAATACTGAATAGTGAAGACAGACATTGTAGTTTATTTCTTAAATCAAGACGAGGAACTCAAGTTAACATAATCCATAAGGGCAAGTCAAGAATATGCTTAGCTTTTCCGTAGAGATTAAGAAATAAATTATGTAATAAGAGCAAAAGAAAAAATTATAATTATTCATTAAATTGCTGTTAAACTAATTAACCAGGACTAGGATGCCTTGACCGGAAATTTGTTTGTTTCTGTTTCATAATTTAATAAAACATGAATCCTATTAATACCTATAAATGGATTTTATATAATTTTTTCCCTTAGTGTTTGGAAGAAGACGATACTAGTAAACTTGGAAGATCAGATCTCGTGTACTTTGATTTGGTATCATTTAAGTTTAATTCTTATGGGACAAAATTTTAAATTAAACCATTCAAATACAACTTACAAATCAAAATTCTTTGTAAAGAACGTAGTTAATCACTAACGGCCTAAGAGTAACTTGCTAAAAAGATAACGTTAGATTAAGGTTAATTTTCTTGTGCTAATGCACTAAGTTACCATAGCATGTACTAATTCTTTCTTGATTATGTTGTTTTTCAGAAAAATTTGCAAGGGGAGAAGAGCTTAATCAAATAGCAGAGGTCTGCGACTATGCTAGTTAACGTTAAATTTTATATAATGCACATGATCTTGTTTTATATTACGCTTTATCAACATTTTAAGCACTTTCAAATGTTTTTTGTATTTTTGTGTCTTAGGTACAAACTCATGGAGATGTATCATCAAATCCCTTTCTCACCCTTTCAAGTGGACTTGGAGTACTTGCTTCAGGCGTGCTTGGTGCTTTTTATGCATTGGCTCAAAAAGAAAAGTCAGCCGACATTGCAACAATTGAATCTGTAAGTCTTAAAATCCCGTGTCATTGTCTTATTTAGAAAACTTGAGGCTGTAGTATATAGAACTTCCAAAAACAACATTTTAGGAGCTTAAAATCCTTTAAAAGTAAGTATAATGCATTATAACGAATGAGACTTGTTTCTTACCAAGTTCATTTTATTAGGATTTTGTGTTAGAATTCATACCAGTATACAACAAAAGTAACCTTTTACCACAGAAGAATTTTTTGTAAAATCATAAGTCAAAGTAATCCTTGAATTTTTGAGGTCAAAAGATGATTACATAAGTCTTGCATAAATTTTGTTACATAATTAATAGCATTTGTTATGAAGTCTGGCACTGGGCTCGCACTGAGCTGTTTACATGTGTGTTTTAAGTTTAAACTGATTATGGTGGAGTTTTGGGAAACTGATTGTTTTTATGATTTTCTGACTATTTAGGGTCTAAATAATTAGCTTTGGATAACTTGGTTTTATGATAAATTCAAATTGTCCTATTATTTGTAGCTTTAGAGAGCTGGTTATCTGATTTTTTTAATTCACGTTAATCACTATCATAATGCACGCCCAAACACCCCAATTGATATTGTACAACTCCATATTGGAATTGAAATTGTAAGCTAAACATATACTTGACCACGAAAGTGACATTTTTCATACAATTGTACAGATGAAAACTAAACTAGTCGAAAAGGAAGCTGCAATTGTTTCAATGCAGAAAAGCTTTGAGTCAAAACTACAGAAAGAAAAGGAAGAAATAAACGAGCGAATTAGAGAGTCAAATCAAGTAAAGCAATCTTTAACGAGTCAATTAAGTTCAGCAAATGACACAATTAACGGGCTAGAACAAGAAATCCAAAAAGAGAAAGAAATCATCCAAGATCTTGAAAATCAGATTGACCATCTTACAGTTGACTTAAAAAAAGCTTCAGATGATAAAGAAGACCTGAAAATTCAGTTAAAGGATAAGCTTTTTTCCATTGAAGTCCTGCAAGAAAGGTTAAACTTACTTAACTCTGAGATCAAAGATAAAGAAGACAATCTTGCAAATGTCCGTTCTGCCCTTGATGTTAAAGAATCCGAGTTCAAGAAGCTGAATTCTAGTTATAAAGAAACACTGGCTGAGTTAGCAGGGTCAAAGTCAGAGATTGAAGGGCTGAGACAAGAATTCTTGAAACTTAAGAATGAATTAGAAATAAAAAGTTCAAATCTTGATGATCTGAATGCACAAATTCATTCTTTATCTGAAGAAAAGGATGTTATTTTCAGAGAATTGGAATCTAAAAAAAATGAGTACAAGGAGTTAAAGTTTTATTCGGAAAAGCAAGCAGATTTTGATGCTAAGTGTTTGGAAGAGAGCAGAAAGCATATCGAAGAGCTTAAAGAAAAGCTCGAGTTCACTTTGACTGAAGTGGTCAAAAAGGAGGAATTAGTCAATGAGTTGACCAATGAAGGACACAATTTAAGGAAGACTTTGGAAACTGAAGTTGGAAATGTCAAAAGCCTTGAAAATGAGCTTCAGCTTGCACAGAAAACATTAGAGGAGACGAGAAATGAGGCTGCAGAGCTGGCGGGAGTTCTTGAGCATTCCAAGACTACATGCAAGAATCTCGAGGAAGAATTTTCTAAAGCTCAAACCATGTATTCTGAGTCTAAAACCGCGTTACACAAAAACATTGAAGAACTGAAAGAAACTGTTGAAAGGTTGAATAACGAGCTCGGGTCAACTAAAGATGATTACGAAAAAGCAAAGGAAGAATTGAATAGGGTGTCCGTTAAAATTCAAGAAATATCAGAAAACCATGATAGTTTAAGTAAAGAACTGGCGGAGACGTATAAAAAGCTTGAAAATGCAACTCATGAGCTTATGGAAGAGAAGAAACATGCCGGGTCTTTGACTAATGAAGTCAAATCTTTAAAGGCCGAGATTTTGGAAAACAAGGAGTCAAGAAAGTCAGTGGAAAGTGATTTGGAAGAAGCAACAAAAGCACTCAATGAAATGAATCAAAACACCAAGATTCTATCACAGGAGTTGGAGGTTTCAAAAAACAAGATTTCTGTGCTTGAAGATGAAAAAGAAGTTCTGTACAAATCTCTTGATGAACAAAAACAGGCCATTCAAGTCGCACGAGAAAACATGGAGGATGCTCATAGCGCGATTGTGAAACTGGGAAAAGAAAAAGAGAGTTTGGAGAAAAAAGTAAGCATACGCGAGAAGGAATTAGCGGTTGCAAAAGGCGAGATTTTACAGTTAAGAAGTGTGATGAATTCTTCACAAACTGCAGAAGAGGTAAACAAGATCGGAGTTGAAGAAAATGCAGACCAGAGTGGAAGTAAAGGTGAAAAAGAAGCTGTTCCTGTGAAGAAAGTTAGGAGAAGGAAAAGGGTTATATCAGAACAGAAAGAATCTTGATGATTTGTGTGTTTTTGGGAATTTGAGGGAGTGTTTGTAATATTTGATTCTTAGAAGTACAATATAGAGGTAAAATTTGATATTTTCAGCACAATTTTTCTAAAAAATAAAACACAAAAATTAAAATATTCTTTTGAGGATTCTAGGCCCACATCTCACATTCTCACTTGTGATAGATGCAATCGTAAACCTTCAACTTTAAAAAAAAAAAAAATTTATTAAGGAAACAAAACTTGTTGTAAATTGTGAGGTTGGGAATTTTGAAGTCAAGCAAAAACTAGAAAGTAAACTTTTAAGGGGTTTGTAGACACACACAGGTACGGGATCAAGAATTCTTTATTTAATCTAATTTTATTTGAATCATACAAATTTAAAATGAAAAACTTTGTTTATGAGAATGTTTGTTATCTATTAGCGAAACCCCCTAAAAAAGTCTTCAGAATGTTATAAACGAATAGTAATCATAATAAATTGTTTAAGAAGCGGTGCTTTTATTGGAATATCAGCAAAACTAACAGGAACTTTGAGAAAATAAAAATAATATCGACCACAGTGGGAGTCGAACCCACGACCTTTTGATCCGAAGTCAAACGCGCTAATCCACTGCGCTATGCGGTCTTTGTGCTGTGGCTTTCTTGTATATATTAATTATGTGAAATGTTGTGAAATTGTATCATTATCAAGAAAGATATTTAAGAGTAAAGAAAATTGTTTTTTTCATGGTTATTTTATTGTATTTATTTTTTTATATAAATCAATTAATTGTGGAAGTAAGTGGTTGATTTTTTGAAAGTTCTTTTCTAAAAGAGCCTAAGATTTTGTAAAAGAGATTTAAAATCTCAAAAAAAAAAAAAAAAAACAAGTTTTTAAACTTGTTAAAAAGAAATGAAATTGAAATTTAAGAGAATTAATGTTTTGTCAAAAGATCTTT
Source organism: Flaveria robusta (assembly GCA_025506415.1). Classification (NCBI taxonomy): domain Eukaryota; kingdom Viridiplantae; phylum Streptophyta; class Magnoliopsida; order Asterales; family Asteraceae; genus Flaveria; species Flaveria robusta. The sequence goes on from CM046469.1 coordinate 1,377,384, forward strand.
TTTACTATTGAGCTTATGTTTTTGAACGTTTTGTGACACATTGTTTTTATCTTAGAGCTTCCGTATTTTAAATGCTCAGTTTCACGACAACATAATATTCCATAATACTTTAAAGATACTTTTACAATATCTTTAACGTTACGTAAAATTTACGACAAACATACTTAACGCTACATAAAATTACCCGTCGTAAAATATAGTTATACAGGTAAAATACTTGCGAGTTATTTACTAATAATTAATGGATCTAAGTGCTAAAAATTATTTTCGAATGCGTATTACGCTTTAGTAAAACAAACATTCTCAGACGATTTAGTTTGGCCCATGTTATTTTCAACGCTGACCAACTTAGTGTGTGATGGACGTAATTATCGATAATTAAAAAAAAAAATTTAATTTTCTAGGGTTCTTTCGATTCGTTCACTGATAACAAATCAGATTATTGTCTTTCAAATTCGATTCTTCATTTTAGATCTAGCTTAATCTCACAACCGATCGATGCATTTGATTGTCTTTCAAATTCGATTCCTTCACTAACTCCACCCTTTGTTATCATTTGATTTGTGGTTTCAGAACCAACATCGATGATTATATCTGTCGATTTCGCTAGAATTAACTTTTAATTGGATTTGCCTCTCATTTGTTGCGAGAATTAGTCGAGATCCTTGTTTTCTCTGAAGTTTTTGTGTTGGTTGTAAAATTGGGGTGTTTTGAGAGGTTCAGAGGGTTTCGAGTGATTCGTAGTCATGTTCTATGGTTCAGTGGTATGGGATCCATGGCTAATTGTAGCTCAAATTGTATGCATTCAGTGCTTGTATTATCTGACGCTTGGAGTTTTCATGGCGATACTTGTTGGGACTAGGGTTTCGAGGATGAGTCTGGTTTACTTCTTTGATTATGCTACGATTACTATCTCCACCGTTACTGGCTGGTGCGTCATCGCTTCTTTTCTTCTCAGTTCCGTCGCCGGGTGAGTGTTTTGATTTCTCTTATTATTGTGTTAAATTTGATTGTTACCTTTGATTATAGGGAGTTTCTTTTAGAATGTAGATACTGCAATGTATTATTTTTGGATCTGCTAGAACATATTAGGGAGTGCTTGGGATTTTGCTTTTTAAAACTGCTTATGCTGTTTGAACACCATACAAGGCATGAGATAGTTTTTGGATTTATTCAGGTCCCTATCATTCTGATTTTCATTTGTTCAAACCAAAAAACCGAATGTTAACAAGATTATAAGTAGGGGTGTTTGTTGGTTTGGGTTCGAGTTTATTGGTTTGGGTTCAAGTTTATTGGTTTGGTTTCCATAGCCCAATATATATGAATTTGGTTTCCTTGGTCTAACTGAATTGAATTTCATAAAACTGATGGAATAACTAATTTGGTTATAAACCAAATATGTAATACTGATTGGTTTTAAACGGTTTCGGTTTGGTTGGTTTAATGGGTTTGTAATTGAATATTGCACACCCTTACACAATTGGGCTTATTTAAGCATTTAACAAAACCTGATTAGCATTTTGAATAAGCATCTTACATACTGCTCATTCAGAGCTGGCATCTTCAAATAAGCAGGTAAAAAGGAATTTGCTTATATTCTAACCATAATCACATGGATCGCGGTACGTTCCGGTACGCGGTACGAAAACTGGTACGTGGTTCGTGCATTTCAAAAATTCGGTACGAGGGGGGGTAGGTTCATTTGGAACGCCAATTCGGTACGTGGTACGGTGTACCATATAGTCCGGTACGTCGTATCATATACAAAACAGGTATAAATTATAAAATAAACTTTCATAAATATTCCAATTTAAAAGGAAACATTTCATAATCATATCAAAAGCATTTCATATATAAACTTTGGATTTTTTTAGCATGACCATATCTGTAAGGGTCATATCTACTCCTCAGTAAGTTTAAATTAATTAGGCTTTTTTCATCTACATGCTATTCAGTATGAGTTTATGTGTGAAAATGAGTGGAAAAATGACTGTTAACATTCATAATTTCATGTGAAAAGAACTGTTAACATTCAGATAACAAGGCAAACATTCAATTCATTCAAAAATGACTGTTTAACATTCAATTCATTCAAAAATTAGTGGGAAAATGACTGTTGGGGTCTAGAACGCGTACCATAGGCAATCCGAAACGCGTACCATAGGCCATCCAATCACCGAATTATACAATCGGGTTCGCGAATTCGATTAATATAGTTCGAAAATTATTTTAATCAGGAACGCTCAATTTAATCGATCCGGATCGCGTACCAACTGCGAATGGTACGATTTTGTACCGCGAATGGGTTCGATCGAATTGGTACGCGATTCGCAGGGGGTTGAGCGAATCCTGTGACTATGATTCTAACAATCAAAAGTCAAAACTGCTAAAGCAACTCCCAAATTGCTTCTTTAATTCTAGCATCCTTGGAATCTTGGATATTGATCATAAGTAATTTGCTTCTATCTGAATACTCAAAACTAACTTTTCTGTTGTATCATAGGGTTGTTTGGATTTGCTTATTAGAACTGCTTGTCTTCTTAGGATTTTGACATGGTCCTTTTGTTTCTTGGATTCTGACATGATTTTGGTGATTAAAGCTTTGCTAGCTTGCTAACATCATATTTCTGATCCATGAGTGGTTTTATCAATATTGGTATTGGCATACGGCTTAAATAGCAGTGAAATGTTTTCTTGACACCGCTTGTATAGTTGTATGGCTCTCCAATTTTGTTTTACTCGTCAATACATGATTCATATAACTTACTATAACTTACTATTGCCGACTAGTGTTCAAACTGGTTTGACCTTGGACCGCTCCGTAGTTTGGTCCTATAGATGAGAGTTGGTTTTTATTAGCACTGTTATTACCATAAGAGAAATATAAAGTGGTATTGTTATGTTGTGTAATAGTGATATATATGTAAGTCACTAAGTATTACTGCTTTATAAGAACAGCTTAAAGTCTGTGGTGTTGATTTGTGTATTTTAAAGTATTGTCGCCAATATTTTCTAATAAATACAAGTATTTTTATTTTAAAATCATTACGTGAAATGTGATGTGAACATACTTATATTTCAAAGCAACTTTTAACGTTCTCTATTTTTAATGTTTACAGAGCTGGTTTCTTGGTTTATTTGATTGAGAGAGCAAAAAAGTGCTTAGATTTTTCTGCCACACTTTACATATTCCATTTATGCATATGCGTTTTATACGGAGGTTGGCCTACATCAATAACATGGTGGATTGTCAACGGCACTGGATTGGCTGTAATGGCATTATTAGGAGAATATTTTTGTATAAAACGTGAATTACGAGAAATTCCCATCTCAAGACTCAGATCAAGTAAGTGAATTTCTTTAATTTTCAATTCAATGCTGGTGAATTATTTTGGTTATATGTTTTTTAGGGATGATAGATACCAACCAACCAACATACCCAGTAAATCTTGCTCATAACAAAGCTATTGGTAGAGTCTGGAGAGGGTGGGAACCTGGGATTAGGCAAACCCTACCTCTATCCATAGGGAAGAAATGGTGAAATGATAAGTAGCAGCATGCATGATGTCAACAACACATAGACATAAAATCAAGTAAGGATAAGGGATTGTTAGGTATTATGTGTCGCGACTAACCCGGGCATCCGGTTAGGATTACAAAAATCAATACAAATATACAATATTGTGGCTCAGGCCTTAAGAACTTGACGGTATTTCTAATCGATTTCTAAAACGAGTGACGAGAATATAATGGTAGTAATAATTGCAATAACGAAACCTATGCAGCAGACTAGTAGTCAAATAAACTGAAACTGAAGTAACACGAAAACCAGGACTGTTTTGGTGTACCCCTTTTTGTTGAACAGCAGCCCGAAACAGAAACAGTGGCAGCGGCTCCTGTTATCGGCAAGCAGCCCTTTTGCAGCGGCTTTTGGTGGCGGCTCTTAGGTGGTTACCAGCGGCGATGTTAGCAAACACAGGCAAAACACATGCAATAATAATAAATAACAATAACATTCAAATCGACACAAGGATTTAATGTGATTCGGTCAAGTAATGACTTACGTCCACGGGCTACGAACCAGGGTTCTTTTTATTATTTTTGAACACAAGTACATTAGTGGGGTATTTGTAATAAGACAATCAGGGTTAACATCCTTGCTAACTTAATTAACAAGAAAATAAAGGATTAGGGCCTGCCGGTTCTAACCTTTTTTCAGCCTCTAATTGTTCTCGGTCACTGATCCAGACCCGACCCATCATGGATCAGAACCCACAAACATGACAGGGATGATATAGATAGATGTAACTTATTCAACTTCTTAGTAAGGCCACATATATGTAATTTGTTGAATTTACTTTGTTGGCCAACCAAGCATATATTTGGTTTCTTTTATACCAATCCTGGACAAAGCACATGGCAGCAAAACTACTCTTTTTATTATATTAAAATCAAATTTACCATTGATGAAGTGGCATCATGTCTTATAGATATAAATGTTTGTCTAATTAAAATATTTGTGGGGATTTTCATCATTTGGAATGTTCTGACTGGAATTGATTTAAAATGAAACCAAATACATGGCTGGCCTCCAAATAGTTCAACTATATTGCTAGCCTTATTGAAAAAGGTTGAATACTTGGGTGGCCTTTTTGTGAATAAAGTCATAAACTGTGAACTGTATACTCTTGCTTTCCTTCAACCTGCTATCATTTGCATTTCTGTTGGATCATTACTGAAGTTAACTGAACTACATATATATTATGTTTTTCTATCTATATATATTCACCAAGTTTGATTTCACAAAAAACCATCATATTCATTCATAAAATGCCATTATTGAAGTTTATAACAAACAAACAAACACACTCTATTCCAGGAGATAAGAGGCTGCTTCTAGCGAGTTTTAGGAGATATAGCATTCTTCTAAAAGAATTATCCAAAATTAATTTAAAATTTGGTTATTTTATAACATTGCTTGCCATTCTAGTCAGCAAGACTTACTTTAGGTTGCAACACAAATATTATGCAAGGGTGTATTGACATTTGTAAGATCAGCCACTACAAGTTAGTGTTATTGTCAGATGTTGCAACTCTTCTAATCCGAGGGATTATAGTTTAAGAAGCTGATTTGTAACATTAATTGCTTTGTTCCATGATATTTGGAACAGTTAACTTAATGTGTGGCTTAGTAAAAATGCTTGACTATTAGTTAATTTTCTAAAGTATACTTCAATGGTCTGACTAATAGGGGTAATCTAGTGGATCAAACCAATTAGCAATTTACTATCAATGGACTACAAGATGATGTTGGGGGAATAATTTGAAATTTGTCTAAAGGGAAGTAAAGTAATTAATATGACACACCACAATGTGGAATATATTGCAAATTTTGTAGGACATAGTACCTGTCATTCATAGTTATTCTTTTTACTTGTAGCGAAATATTATAATGAAAATTTGTGAAAACTTTATTATCAATAAGTGAACATTTTGACATTGAAACAAAATCCTAATACCTATATGTTTATCTTAATCTAAGCTTATCTCTAGCTAATAATATAATCATAAAATAAAAACCAATAAGTATCTAGAATGTAGGATAGTCTTTAACTCTAATCATTTGGAAAGTAAACTCCAACAATTTAAAGATATGGATTTTCGGTGACTACTTTTTATTAAATCATACTATATATGGGTTTAGTTTGCAATGTTCTTATTCTAGAAAAGAAAAGCTAAGAAGGTGAATAAATTAATATCAGTGGATATATGTTCTCTTGCTAAATTGGTTTGGTGGAACACGTGACTGGTCGTGGGGTTTAAAGCAAGCTAGTTTGGCCCCTATCAAAGGCAAACTATGTATATAGAAAATTAACCTATAAACACTAAGATACTTCAAAGTCACTCTATATATATTCTATAAGCATAATCAGGTAAAGGAAGATGCAAAGGTAATTGTTTATTTTAAGAATAAATCCTCATTAGAATGGAGGGATTAGTCAATGTTTATCAACTGTCATCTACTTTCAGTTATATTTTTTTGCTCGTACTATATGCTGCTTTCAGTTATGTAGGTTGCATTTCTGACCAATTTAATAATGGGTGTTTGTTTATCTCAAATAAATCAAATGGGTCAAATCAAAATTTAGCTTAAAGGACAGGTTGAAAAATGGCCATAGTGTATTTTTAGTGCATACAATCTCTTAAATCCATTTATTCTGAGATTTGGATTATCGTTGTAATAATATTGTTTACATAAACCTTATCAACACATTGTTTATCTGTTAGAAGTTCAAAAAAAAAAATAGACGAGTATTTGTGAGGTCCAAAACGAACTTGCTTGGGTTGGCCCACAAACGTTTTTTTTTTTCATTATTGTTAATTTTATAGATAATGAGTTAATTAGGTTTACAGAAATGATATTATTATAATGATAATAGTAAAAATCATAGATTAAATGATATTATTAGACTTTGGATACGACTTGTACTTGAAAATACTTGTTAGTTGCTACAACCTCACCTGTAACCCAACCCACTTGCCCCATCTTATAACTTTAGTAAAATAGTATTGTTTTTATGTACTGCAGTTCCGTAGAACTTGTATAATTACTTTTGAGGGTGTTGCGATGCAGGTGTTTGAGAGACAAAAAAAGCTCACAATAGCATGAAATCAGATTCTTGCAGAAGAATTCAAGCTCATGACAGCATTAATAGCATGCTCATGGCTTTAATGTTGTCCGGGGATGAATGGACCGCATTTTGACTAAAGAATGGGAGTTAGCGAATTAGAATTGGGTTTGAGTTGGCATACTGCACTTACCAAAATTGGTGTAGAGACACGGTTCATTCATAAATTGATGCTTGTTCTCAGTTTCGGTCTTATCTTGTGTGCAAGACCTGGTTTTATAAGACTTGTATTGTGTTCATACTCCCTCTGTTTCTTGATATTTGTTATCTAATTTTAATGGCTATCATTATCTTTATTGCAATTGGCAGTTTACTATTATCCTTATCACAAGATATGCGGGATGAATTGATCATCCTTTGCTGGGTTGAAATGTTGATCATCCTTTGCTGGATGAATTGATCATCTTTAGTTATGCGCCCGTACTTTCTACTGTATTTAGTTTACTTATCTTACCTTTGTCGTGAGTTTAACTGTATTTACTCGTCTTATGTTGCATATTCTAATTTGATATGTTATGTGTTTTTTAAATCTTGGATGTTTTATGTCTCTAGTATTACCTTTTACGAGCTGAGGGTCTTTCTAGGTGCAGTCTCTCTATCCTCCGGGTAGAGAAAAAACTAGCCCTTGTTTCATCCTCTCTAGACCCTATTATTAAGTGGGACTTTTTACTGGGCATGTTTGTTTGTTTTTGCTGGGCCGAAATGGGTTCACGGTTTGAAAATTTGGTCCAACCAAAACGAGTTGGGTATATCCGGAAATATTTTTCACTGCTATTCTTCAATCGGTAACTAATGGGGTTGTCACCTGGGTTTTACTCTAAATATACATTGCAACTTGCAAAAAATATGTAGAAACTGATTAAAATTTTCGTATAAAATTGTTTTAGTTACAATTATAATTTGTAAAACTAAGTTGTATAACAATATAATTTTATTTTTATTGTAAATTGAAACTAATTATAATGAACTGTAAATTAGAACAATTAAATAAATAGTTTTTTTTTTTTTATGTTAAGTGATAAACAATTATATAGGTTAAATTTCTTACAACTCTTAGTATAATTTTTTTAATAACATATATCTGCACCTTATATATATTTAGACCTTAACTTTTTATATAAAAAAAATACATCTTGTCATTCGAATGTTCTCTTATGAGCGTTTATATAAATTAATGAATATATGAAATAGGTAAAAAGTTAAAAGATACTATTCAATTTCTTTTTTCAAAATTTGATGTTTGAAGCTAAAATTTTTACACCAATTGTCGAAATTTGATGTTTTGTTACATACATCGGGGATGACTTAACACATACGTTTGTATGAATAGCGTCAAGCCGTCAATCAGCATATCGTGTTGGACATGTATGAAAGTCAAAGGGCTAAAATCTTATGGGGCGTTTGGTATGCAGGAATTTGATGGAATTTAATGGAATTGGAATATGAATTCCATTGGTCATTGTGTTTGGTTGGTAGAATTTATTAGAATTGGAATTCGAATTTCATTCTTAACGTGTTTGGTTACGAAAGGAATTGGAATTGGAATTGGAATTGATTCTCTCAAATTCCTTCAAATGAAGGATTTCAAAATCCTTCCAAATTTTGAAGGATTTCAAATTCCACCGACCCTCGCCTCCGCCACCGACCGCCATCTACCACCCTCACCCACCACCAACCAATGCTACCAACCACCGCCGCCGCCGCCGCCCCCCCGCCACCTCCCCCGCCGACCCCGACCCTGCCGCCCTTGCCGCCTCCGCCCGACTGCCGTTATCTGACCACCAACAGTCGTCGATAACCCAAACCCGCCAATAGCCGATCGTGCTGTCATCGTTGTCGACAATCGACGGTCATTGTTAACCACATTTGCGCCTATAAACGGTCGTCTCCACCGACCGCGCCCGCAGTTGACCACCGACTATCATCGCCGAACCGCGTCGGTTTTAGACGCGCTCGATAGGGACCATTGGTTTTCGACAGCGTGCTTGACCGGTTGGTGGCCACGGTTGGGTGGTCGCTGTCAATTGTTGGTGGTGACGACGGTGGCGGGCGATGGTATGTAGCGGCGGAGATCGGTAATCATGGAGGTGGTGGTGGTGGTTTGCAATGAGTGATAAATTATAATTCTTTTATAAGTGTTTTGTCACTAATAAAGCATTTGGAATTTGAATTCCATTTATAAATTCCAATTCCCTTGAATTCCAATTACTTTGGAAAATATTTAATTCCAATTGCAATTCCTTCTAATTCCAATTCAAATTCAAATTCCAATTTCAATTCCAATTCCAACAAATTCCACAAACCAAACGCACCCTTAGTTTTTTTTTTCTTGCATCAATGCTAAATAAAGAGGTTTTATGCTTTAAAAATAGACTCGGGGTCAATAAATCTACCCAAACCTACCCATATAGAGGACGGAGTTGTTACATCTATTGAAGATGTTAACATGTAAGATTAAGATAATTGTTTTCACAGAAAAAAAGAAGCTTACAGCTTGTGACTTTTACATATCACTTGAGCATTAAGCACTGACTCACTGAGTTTACACCAATTGAGTTGACTCTCTCTTTCTACCCTTCAAACTAAAATAAAAGAAACTGACATGAGGAGTTTAGACTTTTGCTAATTCTCCTCTTCTACATTCTCATGTTCATGTTCACCGCTAAGCTTTCCATGACGATGATATGTCTGCAATGGCTTCATCAACCGTCAAATAGACACCTTCCAACCCGAATGACTCCAACATGTTGGATTGGTGTAGCTTTTCCATCACACTGCCCCCCGGATTTGCCAGCACTAACTGCATTTTCAATACAAACCATCAAACATACAATTTTTAGCTTTAAGACCACTTGATATAGTAAGAGTTTTTAATCTACACTGTCCAATGCTATTTAACCATGATATGATTTTATACGGAAAAAGAGGGGCATTATTTTCAATTTAAAAGAATTATATAGAGAATTGACAGGCATAGTCTTTCTGTTAAATTTTTCAAAGATTGTGATTGAATAGTTTTGATAACAGGTCAAAACACACTTGGGTAAAATTGAATAATGCTTTTCTTTAACTTCTTTTATGAATAATGATTGTTAGGTTTAATACAAAAATATAACAATTTAGTATGTAGTATGCTTTGAAAATAAAACCGTCAAATTCTAACTTGTTTGACGCGTATGATGTTTTCCTTTTTTGTATACCTCTTTTATCATTTAACCCGTTTGAATAACATAACTCGAATGAGTTTACTCATAAGTAAACAGGTCAAAACTCAACCATAAATATATAATTCTATAACTCTAGAAAAGGTGAACGTAACCTGAAGTGAGCGCTTCTCTAGCATCTTTTTTAGCTCTTTCACCATTGAAAGACCACTTGTGTCAATTGCTGTCACAGCTGTAAATTTTGGAAGAAAAAAAACCAAATATTTATATCTTGTAGACTAGTTAAAGCATATGAAATATGTTTCACACACTTTTAGTGTAAGCTTTACTTTCAAATTAACAACTTACCAGTCATGTCAATGACTACACATTTTAAAGAAGTCCCATTATTAGCTGCTAACCATTCTTCCTCTTCTCTGATCCATCTCAATATCCTGCAAAATAAGCCCGAACTTTCAACAACCCGAAATGTATTTCAAACTTGTACTCTTTGCATTAACGAGTTGTACACCGTACCGTTCTTGTAGATATGTCGAGTTAGCGAAATAGATAGGGGCCTCGATACCGAGTATTACAAAACAAGGAACCCTTTTTGCATCTCTGTATCTACTGACATTTTGATATATTTGAGTTCCCGGTATGTTTCCTAGTACACCTGTGTTTGGTCTTGTGACATGTAACAAAATCTTGAAAACTGAAACCCCAACCTATGACAAACAAATGACAATGTTAATTCCTCCAAAAATATTAAAAATAAAAAAGAAACAAAATGGTTATGCACTTATGCATGAAATATTACCGCAATTGCAAGACCGATTGGGACTGAAATAATGAGAACACCAAAGAATGAAGATAAACATGCTACAAAATCAAGTTTATCAACTTTCCAAAGTCTAATTGCACTTTGGTAATCAATTAGCCCAATGACAGCAGTTATGATAATAGCAGCCAAAATGAGATTTGGTGTGTAGTGAAAAAGGGGCATCAAGAACAGCAGTGTTACAAGCACCGTTGATGCCATTATGATGTTTGACACCACGGTTTTAACCCCGGCATTGGCATTCACAGCAGATCGAGAGAACGAGCCTGCAATAATTAATTTAAAATTTGTTAAAAAATAAAATGTCTAGTGGTATCAAAATGTATATAAAGTGTTTCGTCCCAAATGGTTAAACGTGTTTAGACAAAGAGGCGTTTAAGTTAGCCGATAAAAAAAGTGAAAAACTTTTTTTATTTAAAGTTTAAAGTTTTACCTGTAGTGACATAGCAAGAGGAACAAGAACCAGCCATATTCATAAGGCCAATGGCTATCATTTCTTTGTTGCCATCAACTTGGTAATCATTTAAAGCAGCAAATGTTCTTCCTACGGCAATCCCTTCCTGTGAAATATTTGTATAATCAGTTTCTAATGCATTGGGGAGTTGTACAGTACAAGCTAGTAGTGCATGAAAGTATGGAACTTACCGTGAGAGATAATATTCCGGTAATGATGCCAGTCTTGAGAGCCACCCCTAGAAAGTGATCGTGAAAATAGAGCATGTTTGATGATGGTGGGTTCAAACCCTTATCCAAGTGACCAATCTGTTAAGTTTCATAATTTCACAATATTGAAACAAAATTAAAACTTGAGGGCTTTGAAATGAAATATAAAATATTTCAGGGGCCTAATTGAAACTTACAATTGCAATGTCATGAAGCTTTGATCTGAAAAGAATGACCAAAAGTGTTGAGAGAACGACTGATACCAATGGAGCTGCTGCTGATACCCAGAAAAGCTTCGGTTTTTTCATGCCCTGCATTGATTAGTTGTACTACATGCATCAACCATTTGTACCTTAAAAGCTTATCTTATTTCAATTAATTTGATGGATATACTTACAACATGTCTTGTGATCAGTAAAAAGGCCAGAAAACAAAACCCCATCACATATGTCTGCCAAGACCACTGCACAAACATAAAACAAGCTTAGAAAACCCAAAGTGATGATAACTTATAAAAAGGGTGAAAATAAATACATCATAGTTAAATCATTAAATACAAATATTTATGTAACTTCACGATTTATGTACCTCATTTCTGTGTTGCATAGTAGACGATAAAACAGGAATTAGTTGCATTTTAGCAGTGAAATGAGTAATCCCAAGTAGCCCTTTTAGCTGCTGTAAAGATACAATAACCGCCGCCCCAGCCATGAAACCAATAAGGGTCGCCTTTGATAAGAAATCTATCACAAACCCTAATCTGTAAAACCATGTAAAAGCATAAATAAGCTTTATTCATTGCATTGACAGTTAAAATTGTACCAACTGTCATTATATTTGTTTATTCACAATCTAAAAAAAAGGATATATCTTCAAGGGAAATTGTCAAATGCATTACTTCCACATCATTTTATTTGAAAGATAAAACAAAAGATATTATTTTAATTAGTAATCTCTCTTCAGCAACTTATTATTTGATATAAAAGTTGCAATAAATTATGTATACATTTGTTTTGTCCAACTATTGTTACAAAGTGAAAAAGAAGATGAAGAGAACGGAGAGAAACGGTGGAGGATAGAAGAGGCGGTAGCCGGCCGGCCGACATATCGTGAGGAATTAAATGATGGGTCCATAATATATAACGGATGGAATGTTTTACTATTAGAATTATTTTCCACTACTAGTGAATTTTTAATTTGTATTGAAAGAGTAAAGTCAATAAAGCACACTAAGAAAACATTTGTATAAGCAGCACTTTCTGTAACAGGTGCCACTTTTATTAGTTCCCAAAGGATATTCCGTTTTAAAGTTTTGTGCCCATTACATAAAGTTTAAATCATGTTTTCCATCACCAAGGAACCAGCCATTACCATTATATTATCAGAAAAATACGTGTTGGTATTCGGTAAGGATTAGTAATGGCATTTAATATTTTAATGTAATGCTGAAAGTTGATTTTTAGCTTCTTTTGTAGTTCCATGAGAAATCAGTATGAATATTATCAATAGCAGATGTAATGAGATGGCTTCGGTATAAACGATTATGTTAAATCATGCAAAACAATAATTTTTTGGGCCTATAATAAAATCGCACAAGTCTATATATCAGTACTATCGAAAAAATTATCTTTTTAAAAACTCATGAATATTATTGATAGCGGATGTGATGAGAACAATCGAGTACAAACAGTTACGTTGATATTATTAAATCATAGCAAAACAATAATTTTTTGCCTATAATATAAATATAGAAGTCTATACTGTATTATCAACAAAATTGATTTTTTTAAAAGAAATTTGGCCAAGGTTAAGTGAGCCTTTCCTCCCCTTTAAATATGATTAAGTAATGCTGTTTATCAAGTTTGTTAGTTGAACATATAACTTGCTTTAATTTTTAAATAAATTACATAATTAATTTTTAACCTTTTCAAATTACAGAAATTGTCTCTATTTGTTAAATCTGTGAGGCTCTGGTTTCAAAATAGATGTTATACTTGTCCACATTTTTTTTTTGTCAAACGGGTGTCACGTTGCTGTTTTTTGTTGTTATATAGAATATTACTCTATAATATATGTGATTAACCTTCAAAGCTTCTAAGATATGATGATGTTAAATCTGTGTTTAACAAGTAACCTACGAATTAAATAAAATTACCTTAGAAGTCCTAGAGTTGCTTGAAATACTCCTGCAAAGAAAGTTGCAGTGAAAGCCAACTTTAAATAGAGAACCGGATCTTGATTGTATGAAACTGCTTCGTTTAACATTGTTCCCATAACCAATGAGGCAATTGACACGGGCCCAACGGCTAGATGCTTTGAACTCCCCAACACTGAGTAGATCAATGGTGGTACAAAGCTTGAGTCTGATCAAGTTAAAAAGAAGTCATTTTAAGAGTCAAATTAGTTTTACAAATGAGTGTTACTCATTAGTCATTCCTCTCAAATAACATCCACAAACAAAAAATCAATGCACGTGAGACAAGTATAACTAATGCATTTTTAATTAACGTAATTAAATAAAAAAACTTTTAAGATTATAAAATCAAGCGTAATTACGGAATTGTAATTTACAATTATCATTAGTGAAAGTGGAATTATTTTAATGTAAATTAAAATATCATTGTGAACAAAGATTTTTTGATGATGGAAGTATACAGAGGTAGCTTTGTAAAATAGTAACCAACTAATAGATAAGGGCGAATTTACTCACATAGCCCGATTATAGGAGGCAGGTTTGCAAGTTTTGCATAGCTAATTCCCTGCAAATTAAATAGAGCAAAATTAATATACCATATAATGAGATCTAGAAAAGAACATAAACACTATATATGCAAATATCAACAGATCCACTAATCCTAAAATTTTAATTTTGTAACGACAAATTATATATGCATGTGATATGATCATTCATAGGGTGATTTAGTAAATCTAAGTACTTGATTAATTCATCATGTGAATACATTAACATCTTCACTTTATCAAAGATTCTCTCATAAATAGTTATTTTTTAACTACAATACATCATTTTAGTACCTCCAAAACTACTCATAATCAGGTGTGAGGCTATGTGTCTATGTGATATTCAAATACGTTTTGACTTGTATCACTAGGCTACAACTTATGTGACATTTCATCGTAAATATTATTAAGAACTTTTTATGTTGTTGCTCTTTTTTTTGCTAGTTTCTACAATAAGAATTTTGTGATTTGGAACCCCCGAAGTTTCGAATTATATTTGGTAATAGAATAACAGTTTGTGTACCAAATTTCTTGCTTAATTTTGACGAAGAGGACTTCAAAAGAGGGGAAAATAAAGATAATTTTCTCGGTAATGAAGGCATTTATTCTACCATCAAGTGATAACAATTAATAATTGTCCAACTAAGATATTAAATTAACTAACAAAATCATGTAATCAAAATAGTTATCACTTTTTAAGATCAGTCACATTCATCGAACAATGCTATAGTAACACCTTACTTTGTTAATAAATCTAACCGAACCGAAAGAAACTTTAATAATTCCCTCATTGAAGTTATCAAATAATAAATGAAAAACAAAATTATTGTTTCAAATGAATTATGATGACATAAACATGTAGGCATGTCATATGTGTTCAGCCAATCGGCCTTGCACACGCTGGAAGTGGAATACACATAATCAACAACTTGTAATATATATTAAAAGCTCATCTTTTTTACGGTAAACTTTATGTCCTACCATCAATTTGCATTATAAATGTGACGGAAGACGCAAATGAACCCTTCTACATTTTTCATATATTTCATCTCTGAAAACATTAAATCAAAGGAATCATTTTTGTTTTTTCCGTGTAAAATAAATCATCAATGCAATACCTCAAAATAGGGTGACATGAAGTAAAAACTAAAGAAAACAACCAACACAACCCGAATTAAACTCGTGTTCATTTCATTTCCAAAGATACTTATGTATTTTATACCAGCTTTAGTAAACTCGTGTATTATATGGGTTGAATAAATAAAATATTAAATATAATAAAATTTTATTAATTATAAACTAATTTTCAAAGAAAATAAATGATTATAATCTTTCTTATTATAGTTAGAATGAAAATTTTGTTTGGAAACAAACGCTTTTAAAAAATGTCATTTATAAAAACCTTCTTATTATAATTTTTAATTTTAATTATTTTTGTTTGTAAAAAATTTTACTTTTTAAAAACACTCATTTTAAAATATTTCTTATTTTTAAATAAATTTGTTTTTTAGAAATAACATTATTAAAAAATTTTCTTTCTTAATTTATTAAAAATTTATTTTAATCTTAAAAAATTAAAATAATATTATTAGTGATGCTGATACGTGTCACTTTTAATTAATTTTTTATTATAAAAAAGATGTAATAAATGTAAATGTATAATAAAAAATTTTAAAACGAAGAATTTTTTTTCTCTCTTTAAAGACTAAAACACAAGAACTTCAACTTTAGATGCTTCAAAAAATTGTCCTTTTACCACTCGACCAGTAAGTTTTAGATGAATCCAAATGTACGAACACATCATAGCTCGATTGTTCAAGTTACTACCACACAAGCACAAGGTACAAACACCCATGCACGATGCATCCAGCATAACAAAAAACTGAACACACGCAACCAATTTATGAAGAAACCAACACCAACTTCACAACAGAATAGTCACACTTTCGATCTCAGAAAAACTCATTTATTGCAATTCACCGGAAAATACGACGACTCCTAATTTCCGATTACACACTTAATGCATAAATGTATGTGTGAGAGATGAAGGTGACGATGCAATTTCAATTTCAATTTCAATTTCAGTTTCAATTTCAATCGTAACTGTAACAATTTGTGAATGTATATACCTGCGGGATCGCTAAACTAGCAATGGTGAGACCTGAAACGACGTCAGATCGGAGGAGCGTGAGAGTGTAATTAGGCGCCCATTCGAAGATCGGAAAGAAGAACTGAAGCGCGAGAATGAATTTCTTCAATCGCGATTGGTTCTTAAATCCATGGAGTGGATCGTCGGGGAAGAAGACCTCCGACAACCGATGCTTCAGTTTCTGTAAAGTGCTTTTCTGAGGCGGCAAACAGACGTTGTGCACCGTCATCGGCGTCATTGTTTCGCCGGAAACTGCTACTGTTACCGGAGCAGTTGCCGTTAGTTCGTCGTTTGCATGACCCGAACCCGAATAGTGATCCACTCGGTTCGAATTGATGCCCATGTGTTTATGTGAGTATGTGAATATGTGTTTGTGCTTGTGTGTGTGTAGATGGTTGGTGTAATTGCGAAATGAAGGGGGTTTTGAGTTTATATAGGGATGTGGTGAAGGAGGGGTAGAAGTGGAAATTGCTGAGCGGTCGAGGGTGATTTGGGGATTTATGTTTATACTCGTTCTGATACTGTACATAATGGTCAATGGAGGTCACACTTGTCCAAATTGCGTCCCTCGAAACTATACTTGAAAATCGACTAAGAATTTAAAATCATGAAATACGTTATTTTCATTGGTAACACATAATTTTATTTATTAATTTTTTAATGGTTTATTAGTAAGTAGTAAGTTAGTAATATTAAATTAATAATCATTCGCTATATCAGATATTAAACCCATGATCTTCGAGAAAAACAAAGCTTCTCACTTCTCACTTGAATTACTAGACCAAAGATCATCGACTTTTAGACATAAGTAATGAGTGATGAATGTAAAAACTAGTTCTGTTAGATTGATATGATGTTATTACAACAGTAAATGAAATATAAGATGTGTGAGCTTGTGAATATGCCCTTTAGTGTTATTGTTTTTGAATTCATGGTCGTGTATCCTTTTTAATTACAACATCAAAGTTTAACCCATTAAAAGTTGAAGATAAATAAATTCAATATGGCATATTGTTTCATTGACATGTTGTACTTTCGTTGTGTTATTACAGTATGTACTTATTTTTTTTTTTTTTAAGATTTGATGGTTTTTATTTTAAACTAGCATATGACTTTCACGTTATGATAGGAGCGTAAAACCGTGAAAAGAGTAACGTTAAAACGTGAGTACGGACCCGCATGTTGAAAAGAGCATTGGTAACATACGGTAGTTTTATATGCAAAACGAAAATCGGGCACAGTCTATAACAATCAAAATTTATATAGAAAATAAAACAATCGCAAGCCTGTTGGTGATAGGAAGGTCATTTTGTATATTTGAAACTTTACGTAAAATATGAAACCGTAAAAAATACGTTAAAACGTTGATAAAAATAAGCATGTGCCTACTTTGACAACTTCTACCTTTATGTTTTGATGAGTTGTTTATTTTGACGTACAACTCTATTTTAAACGAAGTTCATAATAATACTTAACGTATATAAAGATAAAAACATACCGCAACGTGTATTTGAAATTTTATTATAACATTGATATTTGTTAGAAGATAAATAAAAAAAGCTAAGCGAACAAAAAAAAAATCAAATAGATAAATATGTAGTATAAAGTGCAAGAATAGCTACATATGAGGGGCTAAAAGTAAGTTTCTAGAGTTTAAACTTTAAAGTGAAATTATAATATGATAAATGAATTTAATATATCTAGCGAGTAAGTTGTTGTATTTATGCATGTGTTTCAATATGGTTCGCATATACAATGTGCTAGTATAATTATTAGTTTTTTTTAATTTTATCTATGTTTTCAGAATATATTACTAGTGAGAAATTTACACTTCGCAACTGCGTTTGATTTTTACGTTTAATGAGTTTAAATTGTTATTTTTTTATACGTTCTTATAATTTCATATTGAACCTTTTTTTAGTTTTGGTTAAAACTTTCTAAGCGATCTTTTTTTACAATTTTTTCTATTAAAAATACAAATGTTACCCTGTAATGTATAGAACATATTTTGATATATTATGATACAACTTTTCTTAATTTAATTTACAAACCGAGCCGAGCCCTTATTTTCAAGCGATCATTTCTGAGCAAGTTTCGAGCGAACCACATGCCTAGAGTTTTTTAAACAACCTAGTGTCGAAATCGAGATCGTTTTTTCCACCCTAAGGTTTTTAAATATTAATATCTGGAATAAAAGTTTATAACTTTGTTGTAATAAATGATTTTTGAGAAATTTTCAGTGCCTTCGAGTGAGCTCTTACCGTGTATTCGGTAATAAATAATATAAAGCCAAAAGCTTGCGCATCGATGCACTAAATTTTTTTTCTTTCATATATTTACCAAGTTGTTTTCTCTATATCTTCTTACATTCTCTTATACTCTTGTAAATTTATAAAAGAAATTGTATATTTCTCCCAAAGTTTAGATATCAATCACAAATCTTCCATGATATGAAAATCGATGAGTTCATTTGTAACCTTTTGTTGGACCTTACGTACAAGATGTTCTAAGCATTTAAGTAAACATGTAAATTTTTGCCTATTAAACTAATTTATTTATTTTTAATTTTTTACCTATAATTGAGCAAATTAATTAGTTAAAATTATCATACCTAAGGATAATATGTTGCTAAGTCGTTGAGAGAATGATAATAGACATACATGCATGCAGTGGCGAACCCAGAAAGTTTTTTTATGGGGGGCAAAAGTGGGACGATTGCACAATATTAGAGGGGGCGTTCGGGATTTTCACATATATATAATACTAAAAAAAAATTTACAGGGGCGACTGCCCCCTACTCTTCAAGTAGGTCCGCCCCTGCATGCATGCATACATACATACATATTATTTACAACTTTTTTAAAAGTTATTAAAGGATAAATAATATGGAAAAAACGATAAATAGTGTATGATTTGAGTTTGTATGCCACGTATCTACGCAGAATGTGCCTGTGTAAGTAGCATAAACTGATAAACCCCACGAAGCTATATTCACCAACCAAATATTTCACCAAATTAAAAATATGAAATCAACAGCATGAAATAGCTACTTTATGAATGAAGAACTTAAAGAAAATAACTGGTAGTAAATATGTGATAGGGAATTTACATGCACAGCTTTATGTTGTTCTTTGTAAACATTTGCTACTTCTTTATTGGGTCATTATTTTATATAGTTATAAGAGTTAAATACGTTTTTCATCCTTTAGTTCTCATAGAAATTATCATCTAAGTTCAAAATTTTAAATTTTATCATTTACATTGTTCATAAAAATTATCATTTGAATCCATTTAATTACTCTTAATTAACATCATTAACATTTTACATTAAATTTCCTACATTATGAGTATTTTTGTCAAAACATGAGGGATTTTCTGTGTTTAGTCTCGTTTGATAATCACCATTGGATTTGAATCAGATTAAATAAAATAGAGTTAATTTTAGTTTTACTCCCTAAGGTTTAACTAAATTAACCATTTTCCTTTAAAATAATAAAAACATCGATTTACCTTCAAAAATTTTATATGTTGTTTTAATTTTACTTCAAATATTTTATTATTTTGGATAAAATTAAAACAACTAATAAACTTTTGGATTAAAATTGAAATATTTTATGAAACTTTTGAAGATAAATTGATGTTTTTAATCTTTTGAAGAAAAATAGTTATATTTAACAAACCTCAAGTAGTAAAATTGAATTTAACTCAATAAAATATAATGATAATCACCTAAAAATGACTTATTTCTAACTCAATAAAATATACATCATAAAAAAATAAACAATCAAGTCATATGACACAAACCATTTAAATCATAACAATAAGAGACAAATCATCATAAAAGTGTAAGAAAATAATAAACAATATCACATTAACAATCCATGAATAATAATCATAAAATCTCAATCGTCGTAATCATAATTAAACTTTAAACTAAAGAAGACTATTGTTTAACAAGACAAACAAAAACAACATGACTACTAAACCAAAATACATTAACAAAACAAAACAACAAAAGACTACCACAGAGACAAATCATAACTGTAATTACCAAAAGAGACTAGACGAATTAAACTTTTCATGTGGGCTGGTTTTTTAGTCAAAATGATTAAACTTTGCTATTTGTATCCAAAAGTTTATGATGATTTGTCTATTATGGTTATGTTTCAAATGGTTTGTGTCATATGACTTGTTTATTTATTTATATATATTTTTTGTGATGTATATATTTTAATCACTTATAGGTAGTTATCATTATATTTTATTTTATCTAGTAGGTGGATTCAAATCGTATTGGTGAATACCAAATGAAACTGAACACAAAAAACCCTCACGTAATGTTGATTTTTTATTTTGTAATTGTTTTGAAAAAAAATACCCATAATGTAGGAAACTTAATGGAAAAAGTTAACGGTGTTACTTATGAGTTGTTAAGTGGATTCAAATGGCAATTTTTGTGAAATATTTGGATACAAATGGCTAATTTAAACTTTTGAAATCAAATGACAATTTATATTAAATGTCAGATATGAAATATGCATTTAACTCTAATAAAAAGAACAAAAAGAACTTGGTAATAAAAAAATTTATATTATAAATTACATATTAGAACTTGTATGTTAATGAAATAAAAAAAAATTAAAAATTCAAAAGGACTATATGAAATATCTCTGACTAATAATAACATGGCTAGGGTTATAGTAAAAATAATATTTAATTTAAAAAGTTTAAGAATTATTGTGGGGTTAACATATGTCCTTATATTATTTTAAACATTAGAGATACACAACAAGGGTATTTAATTAATTGTTAATTTATTATTACATTTTACATATTAGAGATACATAACAATTTTAGTTCATCATTATATTTTTTTAGCATTCATCATTTAAAAAAAACACAATAGTATTTAAAAAAACACAATTGTGACACCTTACATAAATCTCACATTGGCCGTGAACAGTAGAGATTTCTGATTCATAAGTAATATCTGGTCTCTAATATTATCAACGCGTTTTTCGCGTATTGTTGATGAGAGGAGAACTCCACAGTTAAGCGTGCTCTGTTGACAGCAAGTCAGGGATGGATGACCTCCCTGGAAAGTTTTCACCCGGGAATCAAAAGCAAATTCGTAAGCTTGTCGTGAGCAAAACGGACAATATTAATGGTATGAGAGGCCGGATGTTACAACAATAACAAAAAAAACATATAATAAACTGCACTAAAGACACAATGACAAAATACGAGCTTAAAAACGTAATTTTTTTTATCTTTTTATATAACAATACGGTACTCATTTTAAAGATAAAAAACACTTATTTTTATGGTGTAATTTTTATAAAAAAATAATGTTGTACATAAAAGTTACGAACATCTAAAAAATGGGAGAACTTGCAAAAATTCAACAAAAGTAGTTATTATTAAAATATCTATCTAACAAATTTTTTCCTACAATTTCATATTAACCATTAATTAAAAATCTTGATGATTGAGATTATTTTTTATACTTTTTAGTTTTAGAACCATTTGTATTTGAACCTTTCCCTTAAAAAATGAAGAAACCTACAAAAAGTCAATCAAAGTGGTTATTTCTATAATATCGATCTAATAAATTTTTTCTTACAATTTAATCTCAATAATTAATTAACAAGATTAATGGTTTAGATTATTTTTTTAAACTTTTTTAGATTTAATTGTCTTTTTATTTTTTATTTGTACTCTCTCCTAATAACATATTCTAAATAATGTATTTTCTTCAACTATTTATTATCAACCGTTTTAAGAATTCAATATGACAATGTGTAGAAATACTGAAATAGGCCGTGCCATAAATCTTTAGACGTATTCTTGGAATAAATAAATTTAAATATATTCTCCTTTTATTATTCACAAATGCCTATAAAATTCATTTAATCCTCAACTTCATGAAATAAATGTTTTCTGTTGTTTTATATAAAAAGTAGATGTGCAGTTATTGTAACTAAATTTAAACGTAATCATTTTTTTATTTAAAAAATTGAAAAGTCTATAGTAAACCCTATTAATCTGTAACCATAAATACACACACCCCCAGAAGAAAATCTATATATAGTTTTTAACAACAGTTTCTGATTTTTAAGAAAAAAAAATACTATAATACATTACAAATCTACAACTTGCATCTTACAAAATTTGATTCATCAGTCAAGCTTGCAACGAGCATGTCTCTCGGGGAGAAAAGACAAACTAGATACATAGAAGAAAATTGTTAACAGATTTTAATGTTAAAAATTCTGCTAGAGAGATACTTTTAGGTATTACAATCTGTATTGAAGTTCAACTTTAAGCATTATAATAATACCAGGTTAGTATTTCGTGTATTACACGGCTTACGTAAATAAATATTAAATAGTTAGGAACAAAAATGTATGAATTATAAAATAATATCTTGAAATATGATATTATTAAAATTAGGTATGAGTAATGACTTTAAATAATAAAACAACGATATCATTTTCTAAGCTTTTATTTTTAATTTTTTTAAGAGTTTTTTTGTTTCAAAATAAAATGTTTTTAAAAATGCTATTTTTAAATTTTTTTCTTATAAAAAGTTTGAATTTTAATCATTTTTGTTTCATAAAAAAATATTTTTTTAAAGAAACAAATTTCAAAATATTTCATAATTTAAAAAAGTTATATCCGTTTAGTAAAATTTATTATTTTATAAAAAAAATTTATTTAGAAATTACATTTATAAAATGATCTTTTTTTAATTTATAAAAAATATTTTTAATCTTAAATTAATTAAATAAAATTATTAGTAGTTGATGCAATTATTAATTAGGAGAGAGAAGCGGGAAAATAATCTTTAGAAGCTTTATAATTGTGACATGTGTCACCAAAAAACCTTCTTTTATTAGAATTGATAGATTTTACAAATAAATGTAATAAAAAACGTGAAAATATAATATGATTACGTTAAATTAAAAATTGTCGATGTGAAGGGATGGTGGTGATTCATGAAGCCTAGTACAAGAAGATATGAGAGTTTTTGAAAGCCTATTGTATATATAAAAGAATACCTAATTCGATCATATCTCGTAAAATATAATAACTATATCTGATAGTATCCAAGGGGTCAAATAAACCCAATTGGACCCGTGGAGACCCATCATCCAGTAAAGTATGTCCTAGTCAAGTAGAAAATGCAGTGTAGCGGGGAAGTGGCTGAATATTAGGAGGAGTAACTACTGAATATTCATTTAAGTATCTGATTTTCTGTTCTAGTTTAAGTAGAGAGATTAGTACTTGAAATTCTGGTTTGTATTAGGGAGATTTTGTACATCTCGAACAGGACTACTTTGTTGCTTTGTTTCAGTAATTCCACTACCAATTTTAGAGTTATATCAATATCATTATAATAAGAGTAAATTACGAATTATACCATTTATTAATATATGAAATTGCATGGCGTGTCTTTTGTTTCAATGGTGTGTGAGATGTTGTAGTAGGTGGTGAAGATGACCAGTATTATAGTATCAAAGAGAGGGAGATGCTGGATTTAATGATGTTGAGCGTAAGACGGACGCAGGCTCACCAACTTACCCAACGGTCCGATATCTTTTAAATTTATTTTTCATATAAAATTATTAATTTTTTATTCTTTTAATATATTAAATATGGAAAGAAAATGACAAAAATGCATCTCATGTGAGAGATACATAACTGCGTTAACTGTATATTTAGATTAAAGTTAGTATAAATGCCAATAGGTGTGCAAATATTTTAAAAAAAGGACGTTGGATGTGATTATTAAAACTAAAGTACATACCATATAATTTCGCATATTAATAAAGGACACAATTTATAATTTACTCCTATAATAAGCTAGTGTTATCTCCCGTGTTACGCACGTGAGAGTTTGGTTGCTTTCTTCTATTTTACGCGACGTGATTTTGTTCGTTGTCAGTTCGGCTCATCGGAAACCACAAAAGTGAATACCGATACCGTTTCCGATAATACCAATACCGGCAACAATGATGTTCACTCCTAATTGGTTTGGTTCGTCGTAGTACCGCAACAGTCCTGCACTTGTTTTGCCTACGATACAAAAAACACTTGATTTTGAATACAACTTCGTTTTGAAAAAAATTGTAGTGGAGCATTGACAAAAAATAAAAAATAAAAAATAACCACGCACTTTGGTTTTTTTAATTAATAAACAGAAAATATTACAAAAAGACAAAAGTTATTAGAAAATTAAATGGGTTTAAAGCATAACTCATATATGATAAACGGGTGAAAATGATAATAAAATAAATAAATAAAAACTAAAGCTATTAAACTTCAATATGAAAATTTTAAAAAAACAAAATTTATGGTAAAATTAAGGGACCACAAATAGCATTTCAGTAAAATTTTATGGTTAAAAACCAAAAACAAAAAGTACATTGTAGCATTCAAGTTGCTTATTATTGTATAAAATTTTAATGTTTAATGTTCTTATAATACGACTGGTCTTAATTAATCCAATCCTCCGGTTAATTATGCCATAGTTCTTTGGCATTTCATTTTCTTTCACTTTAATCATGTTTTATGCTTATAAAAAGTTAAGTATACTCTTAAGATTCTTCGAGTGTAATTTAGTTTTGTTTATAAGTTTGACCATTTAGTTATATGATATGTCATCATACCAAAATGGATTTGTGATATATAATAAGTGTTTAGTTATAATACCCAAAATATCTGAATGCTTTTTTGAGTTTTTAAAATAAAAGCCGATCATCTTTGGTTGTTTCATTGACAACTATATAGATTCGTTGATATCAACTGAATGTATATAACTTTAAAAGAAAATGAAAATAAGAGGCTATCATAGCAAGTGGAGAAGGAATCACTTATAGAAGAATGAAGGTAGTCAAATAAGCTATTATAGGCCTTAAAAATATTGATGATTCGTATTGTTCCAACACAACATGAGGAGCCGTTTCTTGTCAAAATCTAAAGAATATATATTCCTTCTTGTCGATTAGATATTTAGTAGGACGGGAAATGGATGCGGCGATTGGTGGTCGTGGTGACAGTAATGATCTGATCATTCGTTTTCTTTGGTAGCTATGATTACACTTTCTAAAAAAAGAAACTAGGTTTATTTTGTCACACCCTTGATGAATTTTCCCTTTTGAGATTCAATCTCGTATAAGTATACTATAGAAAAATTATAGGTTTACATGCTATTGTTGATTATGATAACACATTTGTAGTATAAGTTTTTCATGTTTTTCTTTGCATAAGAGAGTTGTACATGAAAAGACGATGCATGTCTTAGTTAGATAGCTATCAAGTTTTACGAGGAAACCTAGTTGATCCATAACTAATGACTGGTTTTGTCGAGCGTACTAAACTACCTTGTGACATAGAGAGGATACAAATACTAATGCTATTAATGTTAATTGATATAAAACATCTTGATTGTGAGATTATGCCAATGATCCAATTTTCATTAGTAACATGAGTAGATACGATTAACAAGTCTAGAGGGACAAAGAGGTAGTTGATAATAAAAGGTTAAAGTATAATAAATTTGTTCATGTTCTTGTTTCTAAAATATAGACGTAAAGCTATTCACTAACTTGCTAGCAATTCGGTTGGTTAACTCATTGAAAATACGAACGAGTTTGATTAAAGGTAGTCTGCTCTGTAACTCTTCTTAATAAGTTCTAATCATTTTTTTGTATCTTGATGGTTTGATACCAAAGAACAAGTGATCCAGCAGGATCAGTATATATTGGAAATTGCATATATTGCTTTTTAAATGATTAAAGGTTCAAGTATAAAAAAAAAACCAGTAGAAATAAATCCATCAAAATAAAATATAAAAAAGAGAAAAACTGATTAGAAGTTATCATGTTTGTTTCCTTTATTGTTTGAAGATTTACACCTATTATGCGTTCTTGACATATGGATTCGTCTCTAGAAATGTAATCATATGTGATGATGTGCTTTTTCGTAGATATTATCATTGAAAAGTCTAGATTTCTTTTTTTTAATAATAAATAGATAACATCTTAAGAAATATGGTTACAAAACTACAATCGCCTAATCCTTTTGCATTCATTAAAAAATAAATAAACATAAATAAAAATCACGTTAAATGATATAACATTTGAAAGTGTTTCAGACTTTTGAAGTTTTAATAATTGAATAATGCGTTTTTGATAAATATTATCTTTTAAAGAAATAAATAGACAAAACTAAAAAAGAAGTTTTCATAGTTACATCCAAAGAGAAAAATGATATGAACAAGCATGTCTTGTTTTTCTTAAAAAATAAAAAATATAACATTTATCGATTTTTCTATTGATTAACACCGAGTGCCAGATTGAAATATTTACAACCATAAATCCAATCACCATACTGAATATAAATATAATCACTCATTGTGAGCCTTCCATGTAAACCGTTCGTGGTGTATATGATCACAAGCTATAGCATTTTATCCTTTTTGTCGATTGAGGGATGTACAAAGAAATCCAGTAACTCTCTTATAGAACAATGCTTGTAAAATCATTGCCGCTTCATCACGAAATCCTTCTCCAAACCTCCTTAGCATATGGGCATGTATTCAAAGCGTGCTCAACTTATTCATCCTCCAATGACAAAGGAATTAAGGGAACACACTATTTTATGAGATGTTTGTGCCTTCTTTAGCCGGTAGCGGGCATAAAGGGATGCTTTCTTGCACCAATTTTCAAACGAAACATATTCTTACGATGCAATGAAAGTTTACTTTGTGAATCTATTCGATATCGCTAGCCCATAAAAGTTAATGAACTCCATATGTGTCCCATCATTTTTAAGCAAACTTAATGTTCATAAAAAAATTTAAAAAATTAGAATAATATCATAACTTGAATAATTTTTATTTTGATAAATAGTATAACTAAGTTTAGTGGAAGTGTAAAGAAACTTAACTATTATTGGATCCATTTTTAATTTTTGATTTTTTTTGTATTATTCTTTTGCTAGTAGGATACTAGGATTTGAGTGGTGTTGATGGCTAGAGAGTAGGAGGTAGCATTTGGGCCTGATATAAATAGTCCATTTGCGGTTAGTTGTTGAGGCCCAGTAAAATAGGGTAGAGCCCACATGAGGCTTTTGAGTGGAGTTTATTCCTGGGATATACCGTTCATCTTGTGTTTCACACAACGGCGCCCTTTTCCAATCACTCATCATCCCTATTTTGACCTTTTTACTTTTTAGTCAACCTTTTCCATGTTTTCATCAAAACCGTCAACTGAGTGTCAAACTTATAATACGGGTACATATTGCAATATTTTTTAAACTAAAGTATTATAAATATATTAATATGCTTTTTGCTGGCTAAATTTGAATAATGCATGTCGTTCAGAAAAAAGAAATTTAATATGCCTTAATGACATACATTTAACATTATATTATCTCTATATTAATAAATAAAAATAAATCCGGACACTTGTCATCATTCTAGGTCATCTAATAATTGATTTTCCCGCTTATCTCTCATCTTAATTATGAATGCTATAATAGTTATTCATTAATTAATAACTATCCATAATTAAAATTTCAAATATGTTAACTTCAAAATTTCAAATGTGTAATAAATTTGTTTATTCAATCCGTATAATACACAATATTTAAGACATAATTTTTATATTATTAACCATTTAATAGTAAATTTATATATCCCGTGTATTACACGGGATTGTAACCTAGTATTACATATAAAAAAACAACAGGTTGTACTGGGT
Source organism: Flaveria robusta (assembly GCA_025506415.1). NCBI lineage: Eukaryota > Viridiplantae > Streptophyta > Magnoliopsida > Asterales > Asteraceae > Flaveria > Flaveria robusta. The sequence continues at coordinate 1,405,376 of CM046469.1, forward strand.
TTACTGATGTGCTTGATATTATTTTGTATTTTTACACAGTGGATGCACCAGATAATTTTTATATCAGTTTAAAGAAAATGCATAAATTTATAAAAAGAAGATTTCAGAGGACATGTCGACATACAAAATAGTCTTTACTACACAATTTTCTTATTTTCGTTAGAACAACTCGTAATCCACTTTCATTAATCATGTATATTTACATCTTGCAGTATATGAACCATCGACTTCTTGAATAGAATGAAGATACTTTACCCTGATCTTATATAAAATCAAAAGTTATTTTTGTTAACCGAACGGTATAAGAAGGTCTATTAATTGATGAGAACAACATTAACTTTACTTAAATAACCCAAAAATTTTTGAATACCCTTATCACTCTATATAAGAAAAAAGTAGTGTGAGAAATAGTAAAGTATTTTTTGTTTGTGATTTTGCCACAGAGGTTTGTTAACTTATCATTTTGGCCCTTCTCTTTGTGTAGTTATATGAAAAGTGAAAGGGTTTTGTTGGTGATGCCGGTGGTGGTTCGTCGCCGCTCTGGTGGCGTTCGGTCGTAACCTGATGGTCTCCGGCCCTTTGCTGGTTGCCGGTCTTCACCGATTTTGTTGGTGGCTTCACCAATCTATTGTATTTTAGCCCTGATTGTTTCGGGTTTTGATTTGGGGCTTTTGCTTACAGTTGCGGCTGTTCGCGAGTCTTTGGTTGGTTCCATCGTTACCGTTGATGTTTGCGGTTGTCGCGGTAGTCATGGAGTTACTAGAACCGGCTACTGGCCACTGGGGTTTTCGGTGGTGTCCAATGGTGCTCCGACAAGATGGCGCGCGATGGCCAACCTTTAGGATTTCAAGATTTGGTTGCTTTGCCATCGTCGACCCCGCTTCTAGTTTGTGCTTCACCGACCGGTGCATGTCGTGCCTTCCCAAGCTCCGCTCGGTGTTGTCGTCGGTGTTGGCTTTCCCCTGTTATCAGCTTCATGTTGATGGTGATGGTGGCGGTGGCGGCGATGGTGAAGGTAACTGGGTCGATATGCACCATTTAAGACTGGTTATGGTCTCTTGATGCTGAAGGTGGTAACAATAGTGATGGTGTTCTGGTTGGTTTGTGATTTGTTGATGATGATGAGGTTTTGCCTCATTTGAGACCGATTCTGGCTCATTATTTTCTTTGTGTCACGGTAGAGATGTCGATGACGACGAGCTGCCGCTCATCTGAGACTACCTATATTTGGGTGTGTTTAGTCAGTTTCCGTTTCCGTGGCTATGACTGGAATGCAAAGCCCGTGTTGGTTGTCATTGCTTGGTAGTCGTTTATGGCATGCAACTCCAACCGGATAGCGGTTTCTGAACCTATTTAGTGCAAAATTATCTATATCGTAAGGTGTTAGTTGTTGTTATCTCCGTTTGGCTATGACTGTATTCGAAAAAAATTATCAGTTACCGTGGCGTGTCAACCCATTATGGTTTGCAGCTGTAACTATAATTCGATTCTAAGCGTATTGTTTGATTTGCGATGTATATACGGCTATGATAGATTATCTTAGCCCTACGCGCACGCGCAACGCGCGTGCCCAGATTTCCAGCTAGTTATATTTTTAATATTGAAAACATGATTATTTAGATGGTTAAATAATCATTTTGAATTATAAAAAAGGGTTAGGTATTAGAGAACGAGAGTAATCTCAACTAACAGAAAAACAAAATGGACTAGTGTAATTTTTTCCCCTGATGTAGATAATCTTGATATGACATCAAAAGATCTTGATGATACACTTGAAGATGATGGATATCAAATGTGCCGGGATAAGTCAAACATACAAGTTAAATCAATATATCAGTGTCATTGGTTTAATTACTAGGTAATGAATTGCACATAAGTCCACTTGTCAATTTTAAAGGAGCATATTAAAAATCGTTTACAGTATCTCATATGCTTGCTTAGAGATTAGTTAAGCCAATAAACCATCATACTCGAAATCAACTTCTAATCCAATTGTAAAAAGACTAAAATGCATTTAAACGCCTATATGTAATGTATGAATTATGATGAATAAATATTTCATACACAGTAAGATATATTTGTATTTGGGGCCTTTAGGTTGACTTTTGAGGTGGTGTAATCCTTGTGTACAGTTGACCTCCACTTTCTTACTCCCACCAAGTCCACCACATTTGTTGTACTAAATTGAAAGTTGCCCGATGCCTATCCTTTATCACTTCTAAGAAACCCCGTTGTGTGTCCTATATTTATCAATCTCCTCTAAAAGTTAATTAAACAGTAAAATGCAATCAGTTTGGTTGCATAAGATGAAATCGTTTGTATTATAAATTAATCTTAAGAATGATTAAGTTTCATCCAAATATTTAAAATTTTCAACATGTTACATTATTAGACAACTAAAGCAAAAAAAAAACTTAGAACAATTACAAAGCTCTGGGACAGAAAACAATATATTCACTCTTGAACATAGGTTTTTCAAATAACTAAGTAGTTCAATTGGATAATAGAGAGCGAAAAACTTTCCACGTAAGGATGGGTCTAGTCCTAGTGACGGCAAGGGTCTGACGGTAAAACGCAGGACGTTAGCGCTACAACAACATGAGCATTGATTGTGATGGCTAGACCTACAATTGTAATGACATAACGATGTCAAGAAGGACAAGAAGACAAATAAAGTTGTTACACGATAAACACAATAAGAGAAGAAGGGGCGGTAACAATTTAAATGTTTGATGTATGCGATAACATAAAGGTATAGAATGAGAAAAAAAAAAAAAGAATGCAAAAGCACACGACTATAATACTATATTTTGCATTATGATTGGTGTGTATAAGTTATAATTTATAAAAGATGATTATAGTTAAAAATATTTGACCATAAATTCTAATCATAGTAAATATTACTTAAATTATGCAACAAATAATAATCATTATCACGCAAGAATAAAAGTTACTGATGTAATTATAATGCAAGCGTAAAAGTTAATATCGCAAAAATGAAATTATAACGCTGAAGGTGGAATTATTACGCAAGAAGGTATTATTGCATGATAATTTCATCTCTACGTGATAATACCACGCAAGTGTAATCCGTCTTGCGTGATTAACCCCCCCCCCCCCCCAAATTTCATGCACTTCGCACGAAAAACACACTTTGTATAGTAATCATCCCCTATATATGTATGCGTGTGTGTTGTGAGTTGAAAGATGCATCATAATTTTGGACGATGGTGTATATGAGTATATCCACCTATTAACAGCGGTGAAACTACATTAGGGCGGAGGGAGCCCCCGCCATCTTTATTATTTTCGACAGTAACTTTATTTTTTGATCTGGTAGTATAATTTTTTTATGTACATAGACTCAAGTCATTCAAAGGCAATATGATATATTATATGATTTATGTTTTTAAATTTAATTGTTTATTTACGAAGAAAACTAAATTATATTGTTTGATGTTAGGTGTGATACGTAAGACCACCCACCCACAAAAGCACTTAGTTGAACGGTCTTGATATTTGAAGAATCGGAAAGAGGGATATTGCTTTGTTCCCCACAAATGAGTCAAACAAATGAGTCAAGTAAATGCAAATCTCGTGTGCAAATAAAAACTTGGTCAACCACTAATTTGGTCAAATAAAGCTCTTAAGGTTTTAATTGGTAAAGAAAAGGATTTCGTTATTGCCATTGAAAACATCCACTTTAAGGCATGCAGATAAATTACGTCGTAATAATTAAATAATAAATAAAAATAAGTAACCACTCATATATTATTCATAACACTCATTCTTTCACATTTCATATTTTACCTACTATCAACTCTGAGCTTTATTTTTTGATTACTAAAATATAGGCTTTTCGAGAGACTCTCATTTTAATACCACTTACAAGTAAACGTCTTTTAACTGTAAACCTATGATCTCATTCACCACCAAAACAATCAAAACGTGATGGTTTGTGTTTGAAGCCATGTATTTCTTATGGATACATTATATCTTTAATAAACAGTTGATCTGACATTTATATAAGGTGTTGTAATCACCCTCTTCGCCTCAATACCCCAAACTACAAAAAATGACTCGGATACTATTTGTAACATCTAGCCTATCATGCAATTAATATTGTGAGTAAACAACCATGCACTTTTGTGTTATGACTATATGTTAGTTACCTAAGTAGATAATTTAGATGAGACAAGCCATGGATCTTGAAGGTATCATACTTAGACGTGATCAACTACATAATACTATGCTTGTCTAGCTATAAACAAAATGTTTGTCTAGCTATAAACAAAATGTGTTAATGTTACTTGAGGTTACATGTTTTTGTATGAATGCATCAACTCTTATATTTGTAAACAATATGATATTTGTCTAGTTTGTTATGCACATATACATGTCCACGTGTACGTGAAAAATACATATGTATGTAAAAAAATATGCCTGTAAAGTAAAAAATGACTAATGAATTTTTTTTTAACATATGACCTCATGATAAACCCTTCCTTTTTTAAATCGTAAATACCCACGAAATATAAACACCGTCACAAGTGATATATAATTATCATACGTGACATTATTTTATGGATTATATTATAAAACACCTAAATAGGCATTTTTCCTAACGAGTGAAAAATATATAATCTGATAATATTGGGCTTCGTTAAAGCAAAAGATGGTTTTGGGCTTAAGCCTAATCACAGAGAAGGAACCCGGCTCGCCTCAATGTTTAACCCATGTCGCCTCTTTGCGCAATTAGTAATCACTAATCACCCTCTTTCGTTAGTTAAATTAAAACTAGCGGAAGATTACACACGTTTAACAAGGGATCAACATTGCTTAATGATTAGATTGACAGTTTGTAAAACAAGTCGGTTTAAAATTTTTATCTGATGTTCAACGTTAATTTTTTTTCTGATTCTTTGTTTTTTATATTAATGTTCAAATATTATCAATGGCATAGCTGCAACACACAGAATTGCTGAAGTTTTGGTTTTTATATATAAAGTTCTGTAGGTCTGGCTCTTTTACCTTTAACGTGTGAGTTCGTACCAATGTTGTGACATTTGTTTTTTAATTATTATTTTTATGGTAATACGCTCAATTCTCAAAATCAAATGTGTTGTTATCAGTTATTATAATTTAATAGGTAGGGTTATAGAAATAATATATTTAATCTAAACATCATAAGAAAGATTTTGGGGTTGAAATGCATAGTTTTACTGTTTTAAAAGGGGGAGTGGCGGGAGGGATTTTGGTCATTATATCAAATACATCAGTTTAGTATGTTTGATACGTCAGACTATTGTGACAAATATTAATTTATTATATTAAATATTTTTCATCATTTGTTATATGTATTCAACATTGTGTTTTACGTTTTATATTATTTTTTTGGTAATTTTGTCATTGTTTTATATACTATGTAAACTTGTGGTTATCTTATTATTGTGTATTACAATTAGAGGTACACAATGATGTTTATTTCAGCAGTGTTTTTTTAAATACTTATTGTTTCCAAGATAGCACAATGACGAGAAAAAAAAACACAATGAGACATTTTATCATTATGTTTTATATTTTATATTATTTTATGTTATTTTATCATTGTTTTTAATGTACTATTTTACTTAGTAGTTGACTTATCATTGTGTTTTGCATAATATAGATATACATTAGTGTTATTTCATCATTATAATTTTTTTAGAATTCATTATTTTATAGAAAACACAATTGTGTTTAAAAAACACAATAACTAACAAGCAAAACACAATGAACTACACTATAGTCATAATAACAAGAAGATTTTATATTAGCTAAAAATGTTAAAAAAATTTATTATATTTTTATAAAATGATATTGTACTCATTTAAAAGATAAAAACACTAACTTTATAATATAAAAGTATATAAAAGTTATAACTGTTTAAAAAAATATGAAAATTTAAAAAATCAACAAAAATAGTTATGCATAAAAATACTTATTTAACCAATATATTTCTTACAATTTAATCTCAACTATTTACTAAAACATATTAATGGTTAAAATCTCTTGTCATACTTTTTAGATTTACTATCTTTTATCAAGAATCATTTCCTAATTTAAAACGCAAAACATTAGAAGAAAAGACCATGAAAAATTTCCCCTCATAACTTCATTGGCCGTTGCAATGTGCACCGTAGTGTACTAAACAAATACACTCCCCTTTGGATCTTCAACCGCACCCTATTTTACTCCCCTATTCGCAGAGGCGCTGTTACGCGATTTGATCTCCATTTTCATCTCTCTCCGCACCCCTTAAAACTCACAAAATCCCTCAATTCAGACGGAGATTCGGGGCGTCTCGCTTTCTATTCGGCTCATCTGATCAGATCCCTCACTCCAATCCTAGGGTTATCACATCGACAATCGGTTTCTCGATCACAGCGCTTGATTTAGTCCCTAACAATGGTGAGTTCACAATTCTACTTGATTCGTTTTTGTTTTTTTTTGATTTGGATCCGGTTATTCTGATTCCGTTTGATTGATCATTGGTTCAAATGTTCAATCACATTATTGTTTCGTTCGACTTGAGCGTTGTTATGTTTTTGCTGAGATTTTTGACGAAGTGTTGGGATCTGGTGTGCTAATTGAAACTTCATTTGTTTGTTTTTTGGTACAGCCTCTCAGACTCGAGATCAAGGTACTGTTGTTACTCAAATTGAATCGACTCATTGTTGTTTTTGTTATCGGGTAAATAGTTATACTAACTGAGAGTATTTCTGGCAGAGGAAACTCGCTCAAAGATCAGAAAGAGTAAAATCCGTGGATCTGCACCCAACCGAGCCATGGTAATAATACTGTTAAGCATTGTAACTGAGTTCATCTAGGTAGCTGGTGTGTTTCTAATATGAAATGGACATACATATTACATTGCTATGTAGTGATCTGTAGGTTATCTTACCTAATAGTTGCAATGGCTTAAGGCTCAGGGAAGTTAATTGTCAGCAACTACGTGTATTAGTTGTAATGGTGCTTTTGTTTTCTTACAGGATCCTAGCAAGTTTGTATTCAGGAACAGTTTGCATCTGGAACTATCAGACCCAGGTATGAGACTAATTTAGCAAGTTTTAGGCAGTGTTAGTTCTGACAGACATATGTTTATGGGACACAGTTAGCACCTCTAAAGTAAACATACATTCATTTTCTCCTTATGGACTCTAAATGATACCATCAACAAAAACAGAATATGGGATACTTTCATATATCTGGAATACTAGTTCTCTCTTGTTGTGAAGGGGATTGGTTCCATCCTCTTATGTAGAAGATGAGGTCACATTAAATATTTTTACAGGCATGCTGTTAAATGGTTGGCAGTAAAAAAGTAACCGTACAAATATATTATAGGTTTGGATATGATTATATTAGCATTTTAAAACGTCACGCTAATAATTCCTGTGATACTAAGAATCAAGAAATGAATACATCCAACTTCTTGCAATTTAATAATATGTAAGAGGTGGTAGCTAATCCCAAAAATTACATACGAGTTATAAGATAATATAATTTTAAATTGTAAGTTTTTCAAGAAGGAAATAATAGTTACATAAGAGTTGAGATTTTTAGCTTTTCACCCCATTGATTGATTAATAAATAAACACGTTATATGGAATTATGAACAAAGTGTACACAAGGAATGTAGGTCATATCTAAGTCCTGCAGTATTCCTTCACGTATGGCCATATCACGAAGAAATAACACCTACACCCCGATAATTTTGTAAGGGCGTGAATGATCAGTGGCAATATATATGGGAGCACACTTGCTTTGTCTTCTACCTTCATATTCTAGTTGTTTGAATTAAGGATAAATATAACGTATGTTGACACTTCATTCCGCTTTATTCCCTTTTCCTCTCTGAACATGTGGAAGTTAATTAAGTTTTTTCTAAACTGCATTGAATGACGTTATGTACTCCTTAGAAGCAAATTTTATTTACTATTCCATTAATTTATAACATCTTAAAGATTAGATGGCATTTTCAGGACTGTTTTGGACCAATAAAAGATATGTAAATCTATATATATTCATGTTTCACAGCCTTGATTGTTGCTTAACTTTCCCTTATGAAGATAAGTTATATCAAAACTGCATGCTGTGACCTTCTATATACTCTGATGATTGATATTTAATCAGTGACTGGCATATACCTTGTGATTTTTGATTGCAGGTTATGGTAAAATCTTTTGAGGTTACTGAGCTACCAGGTCTACTATCAGAAATTAGTTTATATCCAGTCATTGCGTGTTATTATGCTTGATTTTGGCCTTATGGGAACTGAATTCTATTTTGCAGTCAGATCAGCAAAGTTCATAGCACGCAAGCAGTGGGTTGTTGCTGGTGCAGATGATATGTTTATCCGAGTATACAATTACAATACAATGGACAAAGTCAAAGTATTTGAAGCACATACGGATTACATCCGGTGTGTGGCAGTTCACCCTACACTACCATATGTATTATCATCATCTGATGACATGCTTATAAAGCTTTGGGATTGGGAGAAAAGTTGGTTCTGTACTCAAATCTTCGAGGGTCATTCTCACTATGTCATGCAAGTGACATTTAATCCTAAAGACACCAATACTTTTGCGAGTGCATCACTTGATCGCACTATAAAGGTTATCTTACAATCACAGAATCATATAGGGTGTGTTTGGTTTGCTTGACTTCACAGGAATCCATGGGGTGTTTGGCTGGCAAAAGGGAAGGAAATGGTAATGGGTGGAAAATTCACAGCTACATTGAAATTAAGAATTTTCACAGAAATAAATCATAAACAACTGTCTATTATTAATATTATTTATCTATTATGATAATACTTTATTACAATTATTTATTTTTATGAAATTATGATTTATTTGTTTATTAGTATTTTGTTATATTTCTTTATTATTATTGTTTCAATTACAAAACTGTATTCAATTAATCATTTGCACTATGGTTAATTCCATTCCATTTCATCCAACCATAACGACTGACAGATTTAAGTATTTAATTTCTCTAGATTCAAATTCCAATGCTTCCAAGTTTTTATTTCAATCAGATTCAAGTTCCATTGATGAATTCCATTCCTTCCAAAAAACATTCAGCGAACCAAACAACCCCACTAGTAATAGATACTGATCAGTTTAACATCCAATAATATTAGTTTATCATTTATGCAACATTATCTATTATATTTTAGATTTGGAATCTTGGTTCACCTGATCCTAACTTCACACTGGATGCCCATCTCAAAGGAGTGAATTGTGTGGATTATTTTACTGGTGGAGATAAACCTTATCTTATTACTGGATCTGATGATCACACTGCTAAGGTCCATGGTCTTCCACTTTTTTAATCAGTTGTGTTTATAGATTTCTGTACTATGCATCTTATGCCTAATGTTTTAAATAATTTGAAACAGGTATGGGATTATCAAACTAAAAGTTGTGTCCAAACTCTAGAAGGTCATACACACAATGTTTCTGCTGTCTGTTTCCATCCCGAGCTCCCAATTATAATTACAGGTTCGGAAGACGGTACTGTACGTATATGGCATTCAACCACTTACAGGTACGTCCTGTGTCTGACATTGATTTGGGGAAACAAAACGTGTTTTCTAATGTTTACCGTTATTCTTTGCATTCTGTTCGATGATCGTTTAGTTCTAGTTGTATCTGTTCAAAAGGCAGAACATATTACCAACTATCTAATTCAGATTGCTTAGTAAAGTTTGTAAGCCATTAGAAAGTCATAATGTAATAAAAAAAAGTGAACATTTACATGTTTTCGACCTTTTGAGTTCATGCCACTTTTATGTATTCAAAGTTTCTCAGCTTACACATTTTTTTTGCAGACTAGAGAACACCTTGAACTATGGTCTTGAAAGGGTTTGGGCCATTGGATGCATGAAAGGCTCACGACGGTAAGTTTGTTTTGTGGCAAGATAGCTCATATCTTTGCAGTTCTTTTTTTCTTTTCATTTTGATACTGCTAGATTTGTAGTTGTGTGTTTCAAGATTCTTCTTGGTTTCTTACCTTACTTAAGTTCTGTTAAGTGGAATGCTTGGAGCAAGTGGCTTGCTTGGAGATCCAAGTATACTACAAAATTGCTGATCATACATAATGCTATCCTAGGAATATTTTTGATACTTCATTTATCAGAATCAATGTGTTTGTGATACATTACTTCTCTTTACAGGATTGTTATGGGATATGATGAAGGAACGATAATGGTGAAAATTGGGCGGGAAGAGCCTGTTGCAAGCATGGACAATAGTGGGAAAATTATATGGGCTAAACATAATGAAATTCAAACTGTTAACATTAAGAGCGTGGGAGCTGACTATGAGGTTTGGGCCCTTTTCCTTTTGCAGATAAATAAAATAAAATAAAATCATCGTTTCTTCCCCATGTTTCACCCAGGTGGACACTACACATTTTCTTATTCCTTTAATTTTTAGGTTTCTGATGGGGAGAGGCTGCCTCTAGCAGTTAAAGAGCTGGGAACATGTGATCTCTACCCCCAAGTGAGTTGTGCATATTTTTTCTGTATATCTTCCCCTAAACTTAAAATAGAATTGAACTCTAAAAGTCCTTGTGTGCCTTACCTAATTGAGCTATTTTTTATTTTAAATTTACTGGCATGAGGGTGACGTAGTTTTCTAATATTTGGAAACCCTGAAAGCACAAACATGACACTTAATTCTGATATTTTTCTGTTGGTTTTCACTAGTTTTCATCATTTGGCTGCCTTGTTTGTAATCTTTTATACAGAGCTTAAAGCACAACCCAAATGGGAGGTTTGTGGTTGTATGTGGTGATGGTGAATACATCATATATACAGCTTTGGCATGGAGAAATAGATCCTTTGGCTCTGCATTGGAGATTGTTTGGTCATCTGATGGTGAATATGCTGTTAGGGAAAGTACAACCAAGATTAAAATCTTCAACAAATCTTTTCAGGTTTGTATGGTATCTCATAATTATATCAATAATTAATGTCTTTCTTACTTTTGTGCATTTTTTTAGAAGATGCTGAATGGACTAGTACTCCCTCTATTCCAAAATTCATGTCCACATTTGTACTTAATCATTTTAAGTTTTTTTTTTTTTTTTTTTTTTTTTTTTTTAATAAAATTCAATTGGTGTCTTTAACGAATTAAGGGTGGAAGTGGCATTCTGCTAACTAAAAACTAAAACTGCATTAATTGCATATCAGCATTGTGTAAACATCTGATGCATGTTGTGGCTGAACAGAACGTCTCAGAGTGGGAATCTTTCTTCTGGTTTTGATATTCTTTTTATTAGAGCATACACATTTTTTCAATTAGTTAGTTACAGTTATCTTTTTTTGTTACTTCATTTGTTGTACATGCTCCTATATGTAAGAGTCTCCGTACTTTGTGTTACATTGATTGAGAGATTACCACACTTATACCTGTTTTACTTTTTATACATTACCTGCAAAGTGTAACTTTAATTTATTAATCTCGATAATGATTTATGTTTTGTATGCATTTAATCAGGAAAAGAAGAGTATTCGGCCAACATTTTCAGCTGAACGAATATTCGGAGGATCTTTGCTGGCTATGTGCTCAAATGATTTTATATGTTTCTATGACTGGGCTGAGTGTAGATTAATTCAGCGGATTGATGTCAATGTTAAAGTAAACAATACTTATCTCGGTCTTCATTAATCATATCATGTCAGCTTCAGTTAATGATCTACTTCGTGATTTCTTTTTTTTTTTTTTCCTTCTCAGAATCTTTACTGGGCTGATAGTGGTGACCTGGTGGCAATTGCCAGTGATTCATCATTCTACATACTAAAGTACAATGTAAGATAAAATCAGCTTATTTTGTATGCCCTTTCTCTAAATATCTTTAACAAATTGTGAGTAATGTAATATTTAATTGTTTTGCAGCGTGATGTAGTGTCTACGCATCTAGATAGTGGAAAAACTGTTGATGAGCAAGGTATTGAGGATTCATTTGAACTTCTCTATGAAGTAAACGAAAGAGTTAGAACTGGACTATGGGTTGGGGACTGTTTTATTTACAATAATTCTTCATGGAGGCTTAATTATTGTGTGGGCGGCGAGGTAGGGTCCGTCATTACTTGTTTCACAAATATTATTTTTCATGGTTGTTTAATATTATGAATCATAAACTGGATTGATTTTTTTTCAGGTAACCACAATGTTTCATTTGGATCGACCAATGTATCTTCTAGGATATTTAGCTAATCAGAGCAGGGTTTATCTCATTGACAAAGAATTCAAGTGAGTGTTATATTTGGCTCTTTGCAGATATGATGAATTAAGCACATTATTGACCTTACTTTTCGTATTATTTATGTTGTAGTGTCGTTGGATACACCTTACTTCTCACCTTGATTGAGTACAAGACACTTGTGATGCGTGGAGAACTTGAACGAGCTAGTGGACTTTTGCCATCAATTCCAAAGGAGCATCATAACAGGTAGAGTTCAAATACCTTGTTCTTTAATCATTTTTTTGTTTGCACAGCTTTTCTATTTGCAAAATCTGCTAACATAATAGAATCTACGCTCTTTTATAATAAACTTCTTAGATTTTAATAAAATACATGGTCCCTTTTACAGTGTTGCTCGCTTTCTGGAATCGCGAGGGATGATTGAAGAGGCCTTGGAAGTTTCTACAGATCCTGACTACAGATTTGAGCTAGCCATTCAGCTTGGTAAATTAGAGATCGCAAAGGTGATATAGCCTTAGCTGTTGCAAGCAAGAAATACTATATATAAACTACTTGGGGAAAAAAAGAATTCCTCATTCATTTGTGATCCTGATGACAACTCTTGTTCTATTTTATACAGGATATTGCATTGGTTGTTCAAAGCGAGTCAAAATGGAAGCAGTTGGGTGAACTGGCTATGTCTACTGGAATGGTATGTTTCTGTAGATTTCATGGAATATAAATTATTTTCATCATGAGAAGGCATCTAAAACAACATTGCAATTTGTAAAGAAGACATATGTCTGATGTTAAATATATAGACCACATAAATTGTTTCACAATGATCAGACGATCTAAGTATGTTTCTAATGTTGCTATTAAAAGTTGCCACAGCCTTATGTTTATCCTGTCGGATTAGTGATTACAGTATCTTGCTTATTGCAGTTGGACATGGCTGAGGATTGTTTAAAACATGCAAATGATTTGAGCGGTTTGTTACTGCTCTATTCTTCTTTAGGAGATGCTGAAGAAATTGCAAAACTCGCATCACTTGCAAAAGAGAATGGAAAGAACAATGTTGCATTTGCTTGTCTATTTATGTTGGGTAAACTAGAAGACTGCCTGCAGTTATTGGTTGACAGGTTAGTCCTTATGTCTCGTACATACATATTCCAATGGCGACATGAAGTTGGTTATGATGACATTTCTCTGAAAATTACTCTCTTGTACAGCAATAGGATTCCAGAGGCTGCTTTGATGGCACGATCTTACCTTCCAAGCAAAGTTTCAGAAATAGTGGCCCTTTGGAGAAAAGACCTTAACAAGGTTGTTTTTCGTTCCATCTATTTATTTGCCAAACTTTACATTATATAAAATATAATCCTGTGCTATTTGTGTGACATGATTTTACTGCAGGTTAACCAGAAGGCTGCAGAATCTTTAGCAGATCCGGATGAATACCCCAACATGTTTGAGGACTGGCAACTTGCAATAGAAGTTGAAACACATGCTGCAGAAACAAGGTCACATGCTCATCTTTGTTTCAACTAAAGGTGTCTATTTCGGCCCATTCACATATCTCTGGGTCGATCTTGCTTGTGTTTTTATTTTAAACATTGTAAAAAAGAAACATATCTAATAGGGGAACAAGTCAAGTGGGTCATACACTCATCCAAACTTTATTTGAAATGCATACAATCTCCTAACTTGTCTTCATTCACAGATCTTGGCTTTCGAATATTGGTTTTGTGAGCACAATTAGCACATTAATCATTGATATTTTTTTTCTTAAGATGGACAAAAATGTGTTGTGGGCCAATCCTACCTGTTTTGGCCCATATTAAAAGGTGAACTCTTTCAACTCAAATGTGCTTACCCAACCAGTCTGACATGCCCATCTTGCCACTTTTAGATTCAACTTTCAGCTCTTTTTTTCCTAGCTAGTGCTTCATAGTTCATGTAATCTTTTCTTTTCTTTTATTTATTTATTTATTTATTTATTTATTATATCTTGGCCAAGGAACAAATCAAGTGGTATATCAGGATAGTTTCCTTTTAGCTATGTACTGTTATTTAACTATTTGTTATCTGGTCGTATTGTTAGCAAACCGCCTTCCAAAAAAAAAGGGTATTGTTAGCGAACCATTATATATTTATTTTTCTCATGTTTTGGTGGGGTTGATGAATATATGTAATATCACATGAAAATTCTTGAAATAGCTCTTGATAATAATAAATAATATTCCTCCAATTTTTCTGTAGGGGTCATTACCCTCCAGCAGCGGAATATGTGAACCATGTTGATAGATCACGTGTTACCCTGGTAGAAGCTTTCAAAAACATGCAGTTGGATGATGAAGAACCACATGAAAATGGAGAGTTGGATCATGAGGTACATTTCTGTATTCATATTTTTTAATTTCTCTTAATCTAAGGGAGGCAGTAACAAGTTTACACTTTGGTGAACCGTAACATTTTCTTTTGTATTTTTAAAAAGAAAAGATCGTTTGGATGATTTAATCATGCTGCATATTATCCTTCCATTCTCTTGTATGGGCGGTTGGGCTCTGATTTTCTGGTCGCATTTCTTTCTGTTGATTGTAGAACAGAGTGAAAAGGCGACCTAGTAGAAGTTTAATGTTTAAATTTTTTTTTATTTACACATTCCTAATTGTGAGGTTTTGTCTGTGTTATCTAATTCTAATTTCATTTATGTTCTTGTCATTGTTTTTTGACACAGGATGTAGAACACAGTGAAAAGGAGGGGGAATTTGTTGATAGCGAAGATGTGAGCCAAGAAGAAGTCAAAGAGGTAGATGCTGCTAAGGATAATGATTCGTCAGATGGTGCCGTCCTTGTTAATGGTCATGAGGCTGATGAAGAGTGGGGCCCAGATAGTGCAGAAAAGCCGTCCGCCTAAATGTAATTGATTTGGCGCATGTGAAAATTCTAATCTTATTGCTGGTAAATAGTTGCAGTTTCTTGATATCCTTTGATATCATTCCCTGTTTGATTATTGTTTATGGCCTTTGCTAATTTTTGGCGCTCCATCTTGTGTTTGAATGGCAGTTCTTTCACCGCATTACTAAGTTCACTCAAGACGGGTGTTTCTTGCTTTATAGAACTTCTTCCTGAGGTGAGATTTAGATGTTTGGATTAGATGGACATCATGATGGGTCTGATATTCATATACAACACAAGTATTTTTCGTTCTTAAGTTGTGTTTTTTCTGCAAAAAGAAAACTATATGTGGTGATCTTTTGGTCAATGACTTACACACTGCCAAAAGAAAACTATACAACACAAGCCTGAGTTTGTTTCAGCTCCATAAAACCTAAACAGTCTAGCATAGTCACTAGATATATTTTAGGGTGTATACTACACTTGGGAAATTTCAACCCATTTACTGGACGAGCCAAAAGTGGGCAAAATTTCTTGCGGACCAACCCAAAAAATGGCACATTTCAACTTGTGACCAACCCACCTGGCCATCCTTCATGCCACCTCTTGTGCAGACTCTCCGGTGGCTCCAGAGTTATGGTTACTTTTATTTGTTGAATGAGCAAAAAACTTGCATCATATCTACTTCCTCAATATCCACACGCACTCACACATACTTTGGTATATGAATGAATGAATGATGAACAAACTTATGAACTATCTGGGCCTTTTTCTAGGTAGCTCTGGATGGAAAATGTAGGAGTGAAGCATCTAATATGAGGGTGGTGTAATTGGGGGACATATACTTGAGCTTCAGTTTACTAGTCTTACTTTGTAGTGGTGTTTTCTTTACCAAATATTATGTTTTTTTGTTTGCTTAAAAATTCACCTTTTATTGTGCTTGTAGAAATATCTTATAATAGTTACAGGGCTCCAATTTGGCATTCTCTCAATGTTTCAGTTCTTATGCTTTCAAGCCTGACTGCTTAAAATTACAAATACAAATAATAATTTAATAAACTAAGCATCTAACTTAAAGATTATGTTATCATGATGGATATTCTGGTGGTAAGACATCTTCCTTCTAAAAGGTTTGAGATTTTTGAATCTTGTAAAGTTTAGGCTTAGGTGGTTGATAAGATTGTATTAAAACAAGAGCTTTAGTCCGATTACATGAAGTGTAGGTGGGTTTTTTGGGATCTTTTGTCACTGGGTTTTCTTTCTAAAAGCCATTGCAGCGCGGGTTTTATGCCTGCTACACTTGTCCAATGATGAGCCAATGTTAATGTTAATTTATACGAAAGTCTTACATAACTCATAACAAATCAACAATAATATTAAATTATACAAGTTTTTAATAAATGATTATTAAACCACTGATATACGAATAAAAGAAATGAGAAATCAAGTATACATTTGGAAATTCAAAGTGAGCTAAGAAATTTGAGTTCAGCTTGTACTAGGCTCAGAAACTTATGAGTTAATTTTTCTTAGATGATCAACAAATACTTAAGCCCAGTTACTCGGGTAAATTTACTGCGAAAGACCACCCAAGCCCGCAAACACAGACAGCGTTGGTGACCCGCCCCGCTCACCATTCCAGTGGAAACTTATCACTCAAAAGCCCACTGTGGTAACACTCCCGGCTCACTTGAAGCATGTTGCATCAAGTGACACTCGAACCTATGACCTACATTTTGGAAAGCTATGGGGTGTCTACTCCTAAACCAATTGATCTAGAGCTCATTGGCTATGTGAGTTGAATTTAATCAAGTTTAAGCTAACGAGAGCGAAGAGATGTGAGTTGATTATCACTCCAAAACATTAGGTAAAATTAAATCTTTGAGGGCCGAATTATTGATGCTTACCACACTTTTTTTTAAACGTTTAAAGGGTCACTGTCGGGTCACTGGCCCACCCAATTATTTTCATTACTCGAGTACGAAAACCAAGACAACTATTAGAAGGAAACTTACTAGTCCGACTTAGAACCTCCTTCTTATCACACTTGGTACTTATAATTTGTGTTCATATTCTTACAATTTACTCTGTTGTTCTGATTTTTTTTTCTTGTTGTGTTTTTGCTTAAAAAGAGAAAGTAACCCTATCTCAAGCAGCTCACTACTCGCTAAAGTCTATGTGAGAAACCAATCTATTTCACTCTTGTATTCGGCAGTCATTTTTACTTTTTAAAAGGCAATCAATTTTTATAAAAAATATGGGTATAAGCTAAAACATGTTATGTGAATATGAGGCTAGTGTGGGTATTTTAATGTGGCTACTTTCAAAATTAAATTTATTGTTTTCTCGAATAGGCAGAATATTATAATTACTATAAGAAATATATATTCAGGTAACTTTCTTCTGCATAAAAAGAATTTAAAGAGTTCTTACCATAAATTTGATGATTGTGGGATGAGTTATACGCTAAATTGTTTTATAAAAAATTAAATAAATATCAAAGGAATCAATATTAAAAATAGTATAATTCTTTTCTTTTGAATTCTGAACGAGCTCCAGAACCCGAACCCAAAACTATCATCTTCCAAAGATGTTCATCATAACAAATGATCGATCAAACTATTGTAATAATTAATTTTTCATCACATATTCAACTAGCTCAAAGTCAACCATCACAATCATATTCATAGAAAACAAGGAACTCCAAATTGAGGTGACAATTAATAGCTCATGGTGCACTTGTTAGAACAAGAATCTACACATCTTCCCATACTTTCTCCATCTGAAAAAGAATCATAGAAAACAAAATTTAAAACTGTAACAAATATAAAAACCTTAAATGCATTAAATTTGTGTTCATACCGTCTTAAATGTTACATATGAACACGAAGCAACAACAACGCTTCACTTCTTTATTCAATCTTATTATGTAATATAAACATGTGTTTCATCATCACATTATATCAAATGTAATAGAACTAAAAAACCCTGATTTCATTCTATTTCAAAGATCATACGTTTTATGCCATAAACAAACACAAGTATATAATACATACCTGGATTGTTCGGTTTGCTAATGTTAGAACACAAAGAAGTAGCACAACCAAGTTTGCAATAGCCAAAATTTTGAGCATGTTCATCCATATCCATAGCCATTGTTGTTGTTGGTGTATCAAGACATTTTTTGAGGCATGTGGAGGTACATGAGCAAGCATTTTGGGGTTCAATCATACAAAAAAACATGCACCTAGTGTAGCAACTAGTGAAAGGGATAGGATTGGGAGCGGCACCAGTACCACCGCCAGTACCAGTTCCACCCTGTCCTACCACCATGCCCATCATCAATGCCATCATGATCATGTCCACCATAATCATGTTCATCTTCTTGCCATCCATTTTCTTTCTCAAACTAAAGTTTTGTGTTTATTCAAACTCTCAATCTTCCTATTGATTATATAGAGAGGAAGTATTGTTTCTTGATCATGTAATAATTTTGTGAATTGGGTTGGATCCCACTTATTAATAAAAGAAGCGTTTAATGTAGTATTTGACGTACATGTTAATGTAAACACATTAAATTGATTGGGTATAAGTATGTTATTATGAATGTTCAGAAGATTGCGCACATCATTTATAAGTCCAAATTGTCTCGGAAGGACATCAAGTAGTGTGACTCAGCAAAAAAATATAGCGTTCAAATCATGCAGGTGCAAGCCGTAATGTTTCTGTCTTTGAAAATCTATAAATTCTTACTAATTTTTTTTCTAAATTATAAGAAAAAAAATAAAAACAATTTTAATATGGATGTAGGTAGGAACTTTTAGTTTTATACAATAGTTTTTGAACAATTGTTTTTTCACTTTAATTTTACTTGACCTTATGCTTATAAGGATTTGAACTAAATTTTTTGTGAGGCAACATCTATTCCATTAGTCTACAAAATAATGAGTAGTTTTATACAATATAGTTAATTAAAAGAAGATACTGTTTATTTTAATTTGGTTTTATTGCATTTAATACAAACAACTAATGTATTTATTACCACATTAAATGTAAGGACAAATATATAATGAATAACTTCAATGGAAATTCTTATAATTATAGATATAAACAAATTAGGAGGTTGGCTTACATTCAACCATTAATGTTATCTTGACTTTCTATAACAAAAGATATTGTAACATCGTAATAGAGAAAATGCGTATTGCAATATGATTTCTTTTTCTATAAATTGGAATTATTATGACATTGCATACTCATAAAATTTTATTTTCATAGTTATAATCTAGCTTGGTGAAAAACCTTATAGCATAACTAACTTTCTAATCAATTTTATACATGTAGAGAAGGCATTTTCGTAAAATCCATCTTATACATGTTAGGAAGGATATTTGTGCCAATTTAACTGCACATACTTTTCGCAACAATATGCGTAGACGCACGACGTAAAGGGGGATAAGTATTTGCCTATTTAGAACTCAATGCAATCGCTAATCAGATTTGAAAAGTTAGACACATATTTGTAATAGTTTTTACAAGTTGTTGTAATTAGCACCACATTGATACTTACTATATCAAGTTAAAGATAAGTGGAAAGTTAGAGATATTCTTGTAATATAACACACATTAACACATATCATGTTAACAGGTCAAGCACACCATTGTTAGAGATTAAACGTATCTTGTAAGCAAAGCAGTG
This sequence comes from Flaveria robusta, assembly GCA_025506415.1. NCBI lineage: Eukaryota > Viridiplantae > Streptophyta > Magnoliopsida > Asterales > Asteraceae > Flaveria > Flaveria robusta. The sequence continues at coordinate 1,425,216 of CM046469.1, forward strand.
CATTAGACATTCTTTAAAAAAAAAACATAATTTTAATAAAAAGTAAAAACAACACTGTGTGAAATGAAAGTTAATAAATTTCAGTATTTGATGATATAGTAAAAAAAAAACAAAGTATATATTATACTAACTATATGCTTTTTCTTTTTTAATCCTAATGAAAAGTCAAGTGTGTATTTCAATTTCCTCGTTTGCCCATTCCAGACATATTTAATTTGCTATTAATTGTTATTTTATAACTATATTATTCTTAACCATTAAACTAATACAATAGGTAGTTCAAAACTATATTTCATAACGTTATAAGAAAATTACGTTAAAGGTGAAAATGTCATAAAAACGAGAGAAGAAGTAAATATATTAAACGTTGCATTAATAACATATCTGACTTAGTTACTAAACTAATAATATAAAGAAAATTATAATACATTAATACACGGTCACTAATTAAGAGGTACTACTTTCAAGATTGTTGTGTAGCCATCGTCGTCGTCTTTTGTTAAACGTGTCTCAAAACTAGCATCAACGTTCACTTTTGGTCCTCCAAAAGTTCCTAAGTTTGTAGTTCAAAAAAACCAAAAAAAAAAAAAAAAAAAAAAAAAATCTTGTGTTAGCTTTAAACATCTTTAAACTAAATGGATTGAATATATAAATTAACGGGGAGTAAGAGAAGAAAGGTCGATAATTTTTATGCTTCTAACATCAGGCGGAACCAGTAATATTTTCTTAGGGGGTCACTATTTTTTGGTGATTAGATTTGTAACGAAACAACATAAAATTTTCTGACTTGTCCGATCGGGTCGGGCTGGGTCAGAATATACATAATTAAATTGCATTGAAAATATTAACAAAAATACAATAACAAAGAAAATTAAATAAAACTTACATTTTATAGTTGTTCATAATACTCAAGGTTAATTCAATTTATAGTTGAAAAAAACCAATCTTGAGGTAGGGTAGGTGTTTGGTGAATTTGAGTAACTCATTTGGCGAATACTATGTAAGCTTTTCTTATGTAATTCTAGCAAAACTGAAGGATTGTTATTCTAATTTATACTAAAAGATAGTTGTTTCACTTTAGAAAAAAACCAAGTTGAAGGTTGGTTGATCAAAGCAAGTTTACTTATATTTGGTCCCATTAACAGCAAGAAGTTCCTAAGAATATTTATGAATAATCTGGGAGTAGTAGTTTAGTTTATCTTTTTTTATTTGTGCAAATAGAAATAGGGTTGGTTATGAACAATTTAAGCCAAAAATGGGTCCTAAACTTATCGTTGTAAGTTTGTTGTGTCGGCTTTTGATTATGCTACAAACATCAGTTGTGACTCGTGAGGTCGATATGGATATGGGGAAGGTTCAATCGCAACAGTAGTAGTGAGGTCGATTGGGACTTGGGAGGCTGTAGTGAAGTCGATTGGGGGTATTTTTTAGGGTTAGGGTTATAATGTATGTTAAATTAAGGGTAAAATTATAATTTGACAGTTTAAATAGTAAAAAAAGAAAAGGATAGCAGACTTGCAACTTGCAAGACTTGAACTCTTGACCTCCTCCCCAAATGAACGTGCATTAACCAGTGAACCAAGAACATTTCTAAGTTATAATTTGAAACTAAAAATACTAACGGGTTCACCTTTTGAAAAACTATGGGTTCACTTAAAAATTCAGCACTATACGTTACACTGCCGGCTCAAAAATCAATGGGGTCACTTGACCCCGTTCACGTAAGCATAGATCCGCCCCTGCTAACATGTGAAGGAAAACAAAACAGGTATGTTTTAACAGGCAAAACCCACGAGTGGCTTCACGAGTATTAAAATCTACGAGGTTTATTTTTGATCACTTGTATATCATTACATTAGTTTTCATTGCGGGAGAAAAATTTGTATCTGAATGTTGATAATAATAAGCACATCGTAAAAAAGTTGTAAGAGTGTAAAAATGAATCTTCAAGCAGTTTTGACGATTTATACATTTATTTTTTAATAATTTATGCATTATCAAGTACAACTTGATTTTAAATAAAATTCACATCAAATTGTAAATAAAAAAACACATCGGAGAGGCATATTCGAAACTTAATAAAGTATAATATTTGAAGCTATAAAAGAAAAAAATTATGAGGGAAACATGTGTTAAGATCTAAATGATAAGAAAACAAAAAGAAAAGTATAAGGCTCTTTGATAAGTATACTTTAAATGAAGCATGCATTATACTTTCATCAGAGTAAAACATTGTAACTTGAAAACTACTCAATAAGTTTTGTAAAATACACTCCATCTACTTGTAATATTTGAACTGACAAAGTAAATTTATATACATCTAATTTCAAAAGTCCGTGCACTTAGTAAATTTTTTATTCATTGAATATTATATGATTTTGCCACTTAAGTTTTCTCATGTATCCCTTAGACGGCTTGACGTTGCAATGTTGCATTCGTTTTCTAAGTTTTGTTTTATATTGTTGTATATTTATGGTTAAAATAAAAAAATCATTAAAACTAAAAAGTGTAAGAAATAATTTGAACCATTAATCTTATTAGTCAATAGTTGAGGTCAAATTATAAGTAAGAAATATATTAAAGGGTATCTTATACATAGCTTTTTTGTTGATATTTTTCAATTCCCTCTTTTTTTAAAAAATAATCTTAACTTTTATATACGACATTATTTTTTTATATAAATTAAACCATAAAAATGATTGATTTTTTATTTTTAAAACGAGTACAGTATTGTTATATAAAAATGATATTTTTTTACGTTTTTAAGCTCATATGATTTCTGCTCGTCATTGTGTGTTTATAATTTAATACAGTTTATTGCGTCTTTTTGTTAGTTATTGTGTTTTCTAAATTTTATTGTATTTTATTAAAATGATGAATTCTAAAGAAATATAATTGTAGAATAACATTGTTGTGTATTATTATATGTATTACACAATAATAAATTAACAACTAATTAATCTAATACATTAAAAACAATCCATTGGTAAAATAACATGAGTTTTAAAAAATAAATTGGTGAAATAACATCATTGTGTACTTTAAACACAATAATGAATAACAAGTTTATATAATTTATAAAAAAATATTAATACACGCTGTGTTATCTTTAATACTATGAGTTTTAAAAAAGATATTGGTGAAAATATATAGCATTATGTACTTATAATTAGAAAAAATAATAATAGATAACAAGTTTATATAATCAAAATCTTTTGATGTATCTAAAGTGCACATACCTTTTATTTTCATGAAATAAGTTGTTAACTCTTAAGTGGCTACAATAATATAACAATTTTTTTAAATGTTAGATATCGTTTAATAAAATTTTCCTTCTTTTAGAAATTAACAAGTCATTGTTTCAAAAAACAATTTCATTACATGTATTTTATATAATTTTACAAACTCTAATATACATATACAAATTTGTTGAATAACCTTTTCGTATGTATTTCACAAGCTAGTAGACTTTTAACATATTAAATTTCACAAACTAAGGAAGTATATTAATTTTTTATTAGTTAATCTTGCTAATGAAAAAACCGAAAGGGAGTTAGATGTAAATTACTGCTGCAATTTCCCCCATCTTCTTCGTCAACACGAGTGCGACGCACGTGCGACTTCTCCCCTGAGTCCTCAGTTTCGGACCTCTCTTCCTCACTCTCACACGCTAAACCCCCATTCTACTCTTTTGTTCTTCAGCAATTACGTTTCACAAAAGCATCAGACCGACACACTTACTGTTTGTTCTGAAGTTGAAAGCTGCGAGAAGCTGAAAAAACCGACGTTTTCACCGTTTCTGCTTCTGAAATTGGTCTAACGATTGAGCTGACATTGTTCATCCATCGATCCGCTGGAGGAACAACAAGTTAAACTGGTTAAGCAGGCGCTAGCTGTGAGGATCTACTTTCTCCAGCTTTAGAGATCGTTTCCTCGATCCGTCTGGAATTTCAACGGTTCGTTACAACTAAATCAAATTTCTGTTTAGTTTTTTCAGTTTTAGTTCTTTTTAGGATACGATGTGTGTTTGTTTTTGAGATTCAAATGCGAGCTGATCATCATTCACCGAACGCACAGGCAATTACATGTAGAATATTGGAATGATATGTTGTGTAAATTTCACTATTATTTTGAATATATTTCAAATTTGAGAATGGATTGTGCAGTTATTGGTTCATAAGTTCTATTTTCTAGTATCTGAATCTGCAAGCTAATTGATGAGTATTCTGTTGTGTAGGATGCAACTTTAGGATCTGTGTAAGAGTGATTTCTCGAAGCTCTTTCATTGTGCTTAGTCACTGCTATCAATATTGTTGGATGTACATTTTCTTAATCTAAGGAATGATGTGCTATGATCTTATGTTGTTTGTGCTATGATCTTATGTTGTTTGAAATCAATCGAAAAGGAATATGGATGAATATAATCGAATAGATGTGCAAAGAAGCTCAGGGAGACAAGCATCACGCCCAGTTCTAAAATCTATATTATCTGGTAAATCAACACCTAGAGGATCTCCTTCGTTTAGAAGATTAAACTCGAGTCGAACGCCTAGAAGGGATGGGAGAACCAATGGATTTAATACTAATTGTTTCAGAAGCAACAGGATAGTACTTTGGTTGCTTTTGATCACTCTTTGGGCGTATGCTGGGTTTTATATCCAATCAAGATGGGCTCATGGTGATAATAAGGAAGGTATCTTTGGGGGAAATGATGAAACAGATAATAGAGATGCAAGTTCTGACTTGAGTGTGAGTGTGCGTAATGGTGCATTGACAGATGAGGTTAAGATCAGTGTCAATCAGTCTGATGTGAGGAAGATGGATATGGTCATCAAAAGTAATGACAGTCGCAGTGTATCACGTAGCATTGTATCTGCGAAGAAAAGGAGCAAAAGATCAAGACGTAGTTCTAGCTCTCGTTCAAAGCGTAGCACCAAGAAAAAGGTTTTGGAAACTGAAAATAGTAATGAAGCTGAAGTGCAAGAAGAAGAAATCCCTCAAACAAATTCCACTTATGGGATGCTAGTTGGCCCCTTTGGTTCAATTGAAGACCGAGTTTTGGAATGGAGTCCCATGAAGAGATCAGGAACATGTGATAGAAAAAGTCAATTTGCTCGGCTTGTTTGGTCAAGAAAATTTGTTTTGATATTCCATGAGCTTTCGATGACTGGAGCTCCACTTTCGATGATGGAGTTGGCTTCAGAGCTTTTGAGTTGTGGGGCTACAGTTTCTGTGGTTGCTCTCAGCAGAAGGGGTGGATTGCTTCCAGAACTCTCTAGAAAAAAGATTAAAGTTCTTGAGGATAAAGAAAAACTCAGTTTCAAAGCTGCCATGAAAGCAGATCTAGTTATAGCAGGTTCAGCTGTTTGTGCATCATGGATTGGTGAGATCTCTTTTTCATATTGCAATAAGTCATGAAGTTTTCACATAGTAATTATTCAAAATGAAAATAAGTTTGATGACGATTTGTTTGATGATTACAGAACAATATCTTGACCACTCGGTAGCGGGAACACGAAACCTTGTTTGGTGGATCATGGAAAACCGACGGGAATATTTTGATCGATCTAAGCTTGTTTTGAATCGTGTAAAAACATTAGTATTTCTCTCTGAATCACAATCTAAGCAATGGTTAGATTGGTGTGAAGAAGAAAATATTAAATTTAAATCTGTGCCCTCTATAGTTCCACTTTCTGTCAATGAAGAACTAGCTTTTGTAGCTGGCTTTTCTTGTTCCCTTAATACCCCTGCATTCACAACTGAAAAAATGCTGGAAAAGAGACTTTTATTAAGAAAAGCAGTCAGGGAAGAAATGGGATTAAAAGATAGTGATATGCTTGTTATAACATTAAGCAGTATAAACCCTGCAAAGGGTCACCTATTGCTTCTTGAATCTGTACAGGCAACAAAGAGTAAAATGCCAGGTGGGATGGTAGATGATGGTGAAAGTTTTAAAAAGATGTTGAGGGGGAGTGAAGAAAAGAAGGTGGAAGATATTAAGCTTCTAATTGGTTCAGTTGGGTCCAAGAGTAATAAGGTTATTTATGTCAAATCACTTCTTGGTTTGGTATCAAATCATTCAGAATTAATGAATTCAGTGATGTGGACTCCCGCGACAACTCGTGTTGCTTCACTTTATTCTGCAGCAGATGTTTATGTTATAAATTCCCAGGTATCATATTCCTTGATTATACCTTGAGTACAGATTATGCTTTGTTTTAATCCATTTTCTGTGTTTTTCACATCATTAGCTATATATGGAAACAGATCAAATGTTCGAAATCTGAAGTGTTGGATATGGATTGTGTGAATTCTAAAAATGAACATAAAATTTTGTTTAGATCATGCCTGGCCACCCTGTTTGGATTTGCGCTACAAATGGCTATTTTGATCCAAATTTTTGTGACCACAAATGGCCAACCCACCCACTTGTGCATCTTGCCACTACCAATTTGTAGTTTAAATATACATTTAGATTCATGTATATGTATGATTGTTTATAAAATACTTACAATCTAGTAGATTTATTTCTTATATGCTTCAGGGTGTCTATACTCCATGCTTTCTAGAAACTTTATCAAGTACATGAATGTTCAATTAAGGGGCGTGTGTATTTCGGTTATTTAAACAATTTATGCTTATGCTTATAGTTAAAAGCAAGTAATCAGCTTACTAAAAGCAATTAACTTGTAACTTAAACTTTACCAAAACAATCGAATCACTTCAAACAACTAATTTCACCTGACCATAATCATTTTTCTTCATCGAAACACTCAACACTCAAAACTGCTTATTGGCTTCTAAATGAGCACAGGGGCTTGGAGAAACATTTGGAAGAGTAACAATTGAAGCAATGGCATTTGGTATCCCGGTATGATAAATTCTTAAGTTTGTTCAACTTTTTAGTCAAAGTATAAATGATGAACATATTAATATCCAGTTCAACAACTTTCAAAATTCCCATTATACTCTGTGTCTTGCTGGTCCAGGTGCTTGGAACAGATGCAGGGGGTACAAAAGAAATTGTTGAACATAATGTGAGTGGTCTTGTGCATCCAGTTGGGCACCCAGGAACAAGTGTTCTTTCCAAACACCTTAAGTATTTACTTAACAACCCATGGGAACGACAGCGTTTGGGACTTGAAGGGAGAGAAAAAGTGAAGAAAATGTACTTGAAAAAACACATGTACAAGATCCTTTGGCAGGCTCTTTATAACACCATGAAAGTTAATTAAAGTAGAGACTCTTTCTTTTATTTTATAATTATTTATAGTTTTATTTGCTTGGACTTTTTATGTCCTTTTGTAATTTATCTATTGAATCATAGCTAATAAGTTTTTAATTTTGTATCTGAATTATATTTTTCTCATCATTTGATACGTGTTTTGAAGGTTGATTGTATGTTTTTGTATGATGAGAATCAATGTTTCCAGATTAAGCTGATGGGTTGGATTGACAACCAGGGGCATAGTCGTCTGGTAATTCTACTTATTCTACTTTAAGCTGTTTTCATGTAGATTGAACTTGATTACTGTGGAGTCTTTTAAACTGTTTCTTTAAATCGTATTTATTTAAACCATTTTCTGATTTTCATACATATATCTCATTTTAATAAATAACCTTCATGATATCATTGTCTTTTTATCCTACTAGTAAACTTGTTAAAACTACCGGTTCACTAGCCATTCTCATTATAAAAAGAAAAAAAAAAAAAAAACTAATGAGAACAAAGCAACTATAAGCTAAACTGGCATTAGAAACTATTTCATAGTTTTTGTACATTCATAGTTCCAAACAGCAACCTGACTGAACATGGCCGGAATATTCCTCCGGCACCTCCACCTTCATCCACGTGTACCTCTCCTGATCCAACACGTACACCCCATGGACCCCACCAAACCCAACAGATCCAACGGCCAGCAACCGCCCTCCCCATTCAATTATACAAGGGACACTATCCATCTCATTCGGTATCCTCGTCCTAGAGGAATGATCCAGTGCTACCACCGCACCATCTTGATACATGTACATCACCCCATTACCACCGTCCACACATGTCCTCGGACACGTGTCAACCCCCAAGAAGTCATCCTCAGTCGGGCCCCACCGCCATGTTGACAAGTCAAACCCCTCTGCACTTTTCCCAAACTGCCCCTGCATTAAAGTATTGTACCCACCAATTACATAAAATTTGCCACGGTGGAACACACCTTTGCACTCATCCCTCTCATCTACCATGTCAGGTAGCGCGGTCCAATCATCTTCCGCCACGTCATACATCATCCCCGACCGAAGCGCATTCTTTTCGCTATCATGTCCACCGGCGACGAACACCCTCCGATCATTATCCGACGCACACGCGAAAAACGACCTTGTACACCCTGGCATGTCGGGCCCACGCCGCCACGTGGCGGACACGAAGTTGTACACGTAGACAAAATTAGACGCCTCCCAGTTCTCAGGGTTTAACCCGCCCATTACCACAAGGTTAAACCCGACCGGAGCAATCTGGCAAAAAAGGGGCAATCCGTCGGAAAAACCGGGGATCGGCGGTAACTCGCTCCAGTTACCGGTTTCCGGTTCGTAAACGGTGAGTCGGTAAACCGGCGTAGCGGAATATTTCCTTAACCCGTGTTTCCGGTTTGAATCGACCTGCGATTGCACCATCACGACGATGCGGCGGCTCAGTCCGGCGGACTTACGGTGGCGTCGGAACGAGGGGTGTTGGATCTCCGACTTCCAGCTCCGGCAGACGGAGGCGGCGGCGGAGAAGGCGGTGTGAGGGAGGCGAATCAGACACTCTAACCCGATGTCGTCGGGGAGACCCGGTATAAGATCCATGAATCGGATTTAGGGTAATTGCAGGAAGTGTGATTGTGGATGTGAGATTAGAGATTAGAGATTGAAGAAGAGAGATGAGGGAATCGATGAGGGAGTGACGATGAAGCATCGGAGGTTAAATAGTGAAGCAAAGTGCATAAAATAAAAGGATAACACCAAAACGGCAGTTTGCCTAATAATATCTTGTTATTTTATGTGGAAAATAGTTATTCTGTTTATAATAATATTAAATAAATACTTTAAAGTTGTTTAGTTTATTATATGTGTTTGTTAAAACCAATGATCCTTAGCCTAACTAGTTAAAGTGAGGTGTTCATGACATGTAAATATTGATAGGTCATGGGTTCAAGTTTCACTCTGAGCAAAAATGCACAGGGTTGAGCCAGGGGGTTTTCTCAGCAATAGGTTTCCTCCTGAGGGGGTTGGAGGTGCGGTCTCAGCTGGGATCCGAATAAGTGAGCCCGATTAAGATAACACCTATTCTCCGAAGTTGGGTCGCACATTTGCCGTTCAAAAAAAAAAAAAAAATGTGTTTGCTAAAATCAAGTAATAAAGTTAATGTAAATTTCAACCGCAACAAGCTAAAGCTACTAGTAGCATTTGAAATTCATAAAATGTTAATAAACATGACCTTTTATGCATAAAAAGAGAAAAATTTCATAGAGACCTTTAACTTTAAAACAAATAGCAAATGAAAATTAAATACATAAAAATCCGTAAATTTTGACAAGGTGCTGTTTCAAATGTGCAATAATAGTGAGTAGAGGCATGATAATAGTGATGATATGAAGTGACTTTTGTTTTTGTTTTTTTTATTGACATATCTTTTTTTTTTAAATAAGTCCTTATATTATAATATATGATGATGTCTATTTCATTTAAAATGTTTTATTTCAAATGAGAAGTTAAATTGGGTGTTTATAAAATTAACTCTAAAACTGTGTGTTTTTTATTTTTAATTTTTTTAAGTAGTTTTCAATCTAATCATATTAATTTGTACCTTACGAGATGTACATCCTTTCAAAAACAGATACATCTAATTATCAGAATCTTATTTTTTTCGGAACCGGTACAGAAATATCTATGATTAATCAATAGATTTGACATACATGTTTTCTAGGAAATGTTATTTTTTTCATATTGTATATGCTCACAGTGGTAAGAGTATGAAAAGTGATTTAGACAATTACACCTTCACAAGCAAACTAGTGAATCAACAAAAGGAACGCTCAGCTCTCTGCCTTAATTTTTCTTTCTACGTTGACAGTTTGATATCTATATAAACAGTTTTTTTTTTTTTAATGTTCACTTTAGCAGATAAAATGAATAAGATAAAATAAATAAGAATAAACATAACACGCAAAAACTTAAAAATTTTTCAGATTGATTTCTAATATTGATAAGTAATACATTATATGCTAGTTTAATTTAAAAAAAAATCAATACGAATTAACTGTCAATTACCAACCGGCATTTGATCCAATAATATTCAAATGTGTAGGTGGCTGCTATCTTTAAGGTCGAGGATTCAAATTGTACAGTAGAATTTATACCGAAGTTTATCTAATTTTATACATGTTAGTTGACATTAATGATTTCATAACTTATTTTACTCAACAAAACCGTCAAAAATCGTCTTTAAGAAATAGTGCATTAACGTTTTTTAACAGTAGCCACCTAGACAGGTTTTGTATAACAGAATCACTGTATGCTTTTGAATTAAAACCGACTAAAGGGTTGTTTGTTAGTCTCTTAATGGTGATTAAGAGACTATTTTTCAATGGGGTCATAGATTCTTAATAGTTAAAAGATAATCATAATACTGAATTATTAAAATGTACCATTAATATATTACCTTCTAACCATTCAGCATTAACGTTAATTTCGTAACCATTAAAAAGCTATAAATTATTAAAAGCTAGTCTTTTAATAATCATTAAAAGATTATCAAATAAAAAAAATCATACATCGACCGTTCAATAAGAAAAAGTAACTACTACTTATGATAAAATGTTCCCTTACAGAATAGTTGATTTATTAACGTGAGAAACAATTAGTAGAATAGAAAAAAATCAAAGATCACCAAAACATAAATTAATATTTATTTAACATTTTGGACGTATTTCTTTTGTAACTAATAATAACAAAATATGTAATATAATTGTTTCTAGAAGGTTAGATGAGTGGTGAGTGAGAGCAAGTTGAGAATAAGAGGCGGGGAAAGGATAAGACGAAAAGAGTGTTTCAACGGAAAATGGTGAGACCGACGGGCGGACCCACTGGAATGAATCATTCATAAACTTATACATTACAATTTACATGGGCCGTATTTTGTTTTGCTTTCTTCTATGTTAATGGTTTTCTCCTTTTTATATTATTATTCTCTCTCTTTATTTTTTTTATATATATTCTTTAGAATAATGAAAACTATAACATACAGATAACATTTGGTAAAAGGCAACAAAGTGGTTTTAAAATATATATTAGTGTATTCGTTTATTTCTTTTAATATTTAATTCGTAAGACGTGATTCACATACTATTAAAATTCTTTTCTTACCCCTAGTTCTTTAGAGTTCCTCTTTTCTTTATGATCCACCGTCCTAATGAACGATTACATTGTAAGCTACCTGTGGTTTTCTTCAGTGCGACACAACCATAGGGCCTCTTTTTTCTATTTTTTTAATTAAGACATTTACTTTAATATTCTTTTTCTTTTGAACAACCAGATTCGTAATATTGATTTTAGTTTGATATGGCATCAACTGTTCAATTATTGCGTCGCACCATTGAAGTAATAAGCAGAATTCAAGTCCTAGATTCAAACAACTGTTGGATTAATAAAGTATTCAAGAACTAACTAACCAATAGACACTTAAACTAATCATGTCTTATACATGAACTACTTATTAGGCCTAAATCAAGAATTTTGAAAACAAATCAAACACTTTTAGGCTCGAGACAAGTAACATGGATAGTTGGATACGAAATTTTAGATTTGACTATTAAACATAATTTTTATTTTTATTTTTATTTTTCAAATCAATTTAACGGTGGTTAACTCTCAGTTGGTAAGTGATCGTTAGAAGAAAATAAGTTCAAAGTTGTGAGTGACTGTAAACATTTTCTGGGTTGAGATTAATTTTGGTCAATAAATAAAAGTTGAGATTATTAAAATCCAGTAATTGTTCTTTTTATAAAACATTTATAAAAGAAAAATATACAACGTTCTATATAATGTGTTATAATGTATAGTATGTAAACTATTATTACTAACTAGCATTAGTAAACCCGTGTATTACACGAGTTGAATAAATAAAATATTAAATATAATAAAATTTTATTGGTTTTAAAACTATATTCTAAGATAATATATAACTGAAATTACGTATGAGTAAAGATACACGTAATAAAACAATGTATCAACTTTTTAAACTTTTTTTGTTAAAAAAATTAAATATTTTGTTTCAAAACAAAATGTTTTAAAAAATTTTCATTATGTAACTTTTAATTTTAATTATTTTTTATTTTAAATATTTTACTTTTTAAAAGCACCAATTTTAAAATATTTTGTGATTTTAAAAAAACTCTGATATTTTAAAAAATTTCTATTTTATAAAAATTTATTTTTTTATAAATAACATTAATCAAATAACTTTTTTTAATTTATTAAAAAAGTATTTTTAGTCTATAAAGAAATTCAATAATATTATTAATAATTATAGTAGCTATTAAATAAGAGATAGAAGGGGGAAAAATTGATTAGGTGAAATGTGATGTTGACAATTGTCATTTTCATATAATCTTTTATTAGAGTAGAGAGATCACATAACATTGTATTTATTAAACTCATGTAATACATCGAGTTTTAACCCGGTATCCTTCTACTATAATAAAAGATTAACTTGGGATGACACATGTTGTCACCACATTCATTCTCACCAATATTTTCCCGCTTTTCTATCCTATTAAATAATTATCTTAATTACCAATTATATTACTTAACTTTTTTTAGAATAAAAAAAGTTTTTTAATAAATTTAGAAAAAGATCTTATTAATGTTATTTCTAAAAAATAATTTTTATAAAATAAGAAATTTTTAAAAAACATCAAACTTTTTTAAAATTAGTATTTTTAACAAGTAAATTTTTTATATAAACAAAAAATAATTAAAATTAAAAATTATAATAATTTTTTTTAAATGATATTTTTTAATACGGTTTGTTTTGAAACAAAATATTTTATTGTTTGGAAAAGAATATCATTTTATACTTAATAATTTTTTATTATAGTTAATATTTTATGTTCAAACCGTGTAATACACGGGTTTACTAAAACTAGTAATAAATATATAGAAAATTTTAATGTAATCATTATTTTTTTCTCTAATTAAATTTTTTTTGATTTTTTTTTCATTGTAATATTTCATATAGGGTTTATTTTAGATTTTATTATGTTTATTTTAAAGCTAGAAGCGTCCGGGCATTGCCAAATTGGTTCTAGCACAAGGTGTATGTATGATGTGACATACAGAATACCCGTTCTTGGGAGTGATAAAAAGCAGTATGGGCCCTGAAATCTTTCTTATGATGGTCGAAAATTTAGGTGGATTATCAAAAGCTCAAAACCAATGTTTTTTTATTGTTTTAAGTCGGCTCAGATAACACAATAAAAATATAAAAGACAAACTATAGCAAAAAATCTAATAATTGATCTACTAACATGTTTTATTTTTTCAAATTAATATTAACATTTAACACTAAGGGTGTAAACGAGTCAAAACGGCTAATGAGATGCTCGGGATTCGTTTGTCAAAAGCTCGGATTGAGCCCAACTTAAACGACCCGAACTTATATATTATGGCTCATTTAACAAACGAGCTCAAGCAAAAGTTTTATGTATCAAGTCCGCTCACGTGCCTAAATAATTTTTATTATCTACTAAATGTATATTATATAAATAATTGTTATTATATAAAAATATATGATAAAAATAATTAATAATTAACAAGAGAGCCAAAACTGAGCTCAAGTTGAAAAAAACATTAAACTAAAATATTAATTAAGTTCTACACAAGCCGAGCTAAAGCCTTAGATATAAAGAACTAATTGTTTTATATGGGTATTGGTTTAAAAATTATTGGTCGGTCTTAAAATTTCTTGGTGGTGAGTGTCAACATTTCTTTAGAGTTATCCTCAAATCATACGAGGGTCGATTTCAAAATTCATAAGGAATGGTTGAGATATGATTATACATATAACATTAGAAAAAAAAAATCATAGGGTGCGGGTGACCCCTTGCCCTTACACTAGGTTCGCCCCTAATAAGAAAACGTGTAATTAGAGAAATTTCATAGTGAGCAAATGTAGAGGGTTGCCTGATTTACCTCTCGTGCAAGGAATTTGATTGATTATTTTAATTAAATAATTTATAGCTTAACGGATATATGATATTAACATGTGATGCAAGAAACAACCAAACTTTATCATGTAGAAAGTATTGTTTTGATACAAATAACCCTGATTAGAAATCAGACTAGATCTAGTATATGAGCCTTTAGCCAATATACATAACTTAACGAATGCCGCAATCATATTAGGAAAGCATGAACAAACCCACTATCCAACAAATGTTGTTTTGTCATCTCGTGACCGTCTTTTTTATATTTTAGGTAACACTTTCTTAACAACTTAAAAATGTGTCTTAATGCGACACGAAATTAAATAGAAAAGACAAAAGAAAACAAGTAAGTTGCGTTTGCTCTTGCTTTTTAATTACATATATGCTGCCATGATTGTGTTGGATGAGATATTTTACAGCAAAAGCTCCATTTATATCATAGTGGGGTTTCCACCTTCTAGAAGCTTTTACATAATATTAGGAAATGAAAAAATGGATTTCAAATATAGCTTTTAAGATTACAGTCAACAATATATTTTATAAAAGTAGACGGGTTAGCTTTTTATTTTTTCTTTCTCGTTTTCCTTTAATAGCAATTTCTCGTTTTTATAAGAGCATTTTTAATGGTGGAGCCGTATGTGCCACACTACCATAACATCACTACTTCCACTGTGCCACCGTCTATTTTCTTCTTTGTTTGAAGCGAACATTAATTGGTGCTCTATCGACGTTCAACGGCATGCCCCTTCACCCTTTTAATAAATATGTACCATGCGAGATTTAAACTCTTAATCTTTTAATAGTAGGATACACTGTTTAAACATCAAAATAACCACTTAAAAACAAAATGGATGGACTATTAATCATAACTTACATATAAAATACTGTGAACAAAATTCATGTATTTATTAGTGAATATCGATTTTAAAATTTGAACAGTAAGTCAATTTTGTGTTTTATAAGATATTACTTAAATAGATAAAATTCTATGTGTATCATGATGTATGTTTGCACTTTATATATAGACTTATCTAACATACTTAGTGATGTATGTGTAGCTATTTAGTATATACAATCTTCAATAATTTTATTTTGTATATTATTTTAATCGTTTATTTCTCAACCTTCAGTTGTTTCAACTTTCATATTATTTATATTTAATATCTCACATTAATAATGTCGATATATTATAGAAATAGGTCAAATGTTTGTCGGGGCAACTTGGGGTAAAAAGGCATGTGAAGACGAAGCGTGCCGTGCCCCAAAAGCTCAACTTCCATAACATTCCAACCCATCATGTCCTTTTTTTTCATTATTATCCATTTTAAACATAACTTTTTTCTTATTATAAGACTAAATAATATTATAAACAACACCCGGGATTATCGGAATAAGAAGTCGCATTAGACCGGAATTAGTAGATCCTTTGAAGGGCGTCAAACATGATGATATGGGCACAAGTGAGGATCCAAATCATTACAATATAGTTAAAATGGCTCCAAACCCATAAGACGCTAAAAGCAACTTTTCATATATTATTACCACTATAGGGGCTCCAAATACTAGTTAACCAATACACTTGATTTAAAAAAAAAATTAGTTAAATGGTTTTAATCTATATGGTATTTATGTGACATTTAACTTTTTTTTTTAACGTCAAAATGTGCGACACTGCTTCTGAAAATAGATGTTATCTTAATCGGGCCCACCTATTCGTTTCCCAGCCGGACCGCACCCTCAACCCCCTCAGGAGAAAACCCATTGCTGAGAAAACCCCATAGCTCAACCCTAAGCATTTTTGCTCAGAGTGAGACTTAAACCCATGACCTCCCAATATTTACATGTCATGGGTACCTCGCCTTAACCAGTTGGGCTAAGGATCATTGGTATGTGACATTTAACTAAACAACCATTACGTTTTATTTTATGCCCGGCTTGCGGGAGTTATTGCGGAAACTGCGGTTTTAGAAATGACAAAACACATTGATCAGGTTGGTTGGGTCATACCAGCCAATAAGATTTAGTTTAAGAGTTTAAGCCCTAACTTTCTCAAATTAGTTAGTTAAATTTATGATTTAAAATAATAAGATATGACACAGATACATAAATTGTATATATAAATATACAGTTTATTAATTAATGAAAAATGTTGAATAGGGATGGCAACAAGTTCATACTACTAGTCCAATCGTTAAACCTAGTTACCAGAAACCATGAACCAAACCATACGGTTGAACCTGCTAATTTGCTTCAGTTTGTCGGGTCGGTCTATCGAACGTTTTATGAACGCCCTTATAGCATATGTAAAATGTATTCATGGAGCAAGAAAATTGAATAAACTTTATATGTAGCATATCTTTGATAGATAAATTCACCCATGCGTAAAAGAACACACGAAGAATCCAATATATCGTAGGAACGTCGAAAGTTATCTAATGTATCATGGAGGTCATTATCATCTTCCATTAATAGATACCCAATTACGTAAATTCCAAACTTGGAAATTATATGAAAGGTGGACGCCATTTTATTATTATGTCGGAGAAATGGGATAGCTTCTTTTTTTTTTTTCCTTATAAAAATACAGTTTAAAGAAAACCGCTAATAATAGAATCTCATGAATGATTAAAGACATGGTAAGTACTCTTACATGTTATATGATTAACTTGATTCCATAGATTTGTATTTAAATATTCGACTGATCAATTATTAAGTTATCCAAAAATAATATAGATTCCTGGCACCAACGAAATGATATTAAGTTGTTAATTAGAGAATGAATAAAATAATTAAAGTAAATTTGCATTTAAATTTGATAATACTTGTATATTTTTCTAAAAAAGGCGAATACCATTTTATGAAAAAGTTCATGGATTTTTTTAGATTATGTGTGCATTCAATATCTATTAGTTCACTTGTAAGCAACCGTTAGTGATTACTAATAATCTTATGTTAGAGTTTATGAAAAAATTATTGATAGGTTAGAGTTATATTAAGAAGAGGATTTAATCTAAAAAGTTTAAAAAAAATTATGGGTTTGACACGTATGTTTCTATTGTTTGAAAAATGTGAACATTTTGGTCACTGTGTCAAATACGTCAGTTCAATGTGTCTATACGTTCATTGTGTCAAAGATCAGTTAATTGTGTCATATCTTTTACATTATTTGTTATATGTATTCATCATTATGTTTTACATTTTAGATTATTTTATGTTATTGTTTAAATCCCATCATTTTAAAAAAACACAATAGTATTCAATTAATCACAATAACTAATAAAAATACTCAATTAATTGCAATAATAACATAATGATGAGATATGAGCTTAAAAATATAAAAAAATTCTTTTCTTTTTATATAACAATACTGCACTTGTGTTTAAAGATAAAAATGCTCGTTTTTATGGTGCAATTAAAAAATAATGTTGTACATAAAAGTTACGAACACTTAAAAAATGAAAGAAGTTACAAAAAGTCAACAAAATTGGCTATTTCTTATATACTAGCTAACAAATTTTTCTTTACAATTTGATCTCAACCAATGATTAAGTAGATTAATGGTTGAAATTACTTCTTAAACTTTTTATTTTTAGATGCCTTTTTATTTGAATATTTTTCATATTACAAATGATGATCATGTCCTTTTATGATATGAGACAATGGGTATTTGCAATATTTGTGGGCTAGTGTTTTGTGAGAGGAAGGTTTGGGTTTTGGTTGTAGAGGTTTTGTTCACTGTTTACGCGTATGAATGTAATTATGAGAAGAGCATCATCATGTGGGAAATAATTTTAAAATGCGGCCTTCATTGTGGAGTAAACAATGAAGTTTTGTTCATTGTGGGGGTGGGCGGTCGCTCAAACGGCTTTCACCGGGATTATTGGATGAAAATCAAGTATAATATTGCTATATTTTTTGTGAAAAAGTTAAAGGGTTTTGAATTGAACGAGTACAATGGTCCCTCCTGATATTTAACAATTTTGAGCTTCAACTTTCACCTTGTACAAAGTGTGTTTACTTCGTATTATGGTGCACAAGCCTGTATGTCTTTAGTGTCCAAACGTTTTCGTTTGATACTATCACTTTTTCATTATACACGTGACTTCTTCTCATTGCTCTTCACACTTTAAACAAAATTTCATTTCACCGGAAGGAGACCAATCTGGCGTCATACCAAAGAGAGTGTGGCGGTGTCCGCTGTCATCCCAACCTACCACATCAACCTCCATCCAGAGCCTCCATTTCATTTCCTCTTTCCCTTCTTTGTTTCTTCTCCCCTCCGGCACCACCTCCATGTTCCAGCACCTAGCACCACTATCTCTCACTTTCCACCTAAGCCCATCTCCCCCTCGTGGCACCTCGTGGCATCCTACCTCTAACCTCCCGACTCAAACTCCCTTTGTCCGAATCATATAATATCTTGTATAACTTCTCAAAATAATATATAACTAAAGACATGATTTGTCTTTAAGCAATCCAACAATTAACTATGGCTATAACTTGTACAAATTATTAGACCTAAATATGCTAAGACTGATTTTAACTCACTTAAAACTTCCAATACTCTTATGGACCATATTTACTAACCGGACCATGTGGCCCTGATTATGGACCATATTTTTCAATATATGTCTAGTAATCTACAAACGGACTTCACTAACCGAGTAAGCAGACATGTAGCCCAACAAACACCAGCCCAATCGAATTTCCTCTTTAAAATTTCTCATATGCATAGTTCCAGAAAAATTCAATTGTTTTTTTCTAGTTTATATTACATTACTCAACTAAATCAATTTTTTTTAATTAGAACATTACTACAAAATTTTGCTACCAATACGTGAAAGCATCTTATATAGTAATATATCTAACATATATTATATAGAGAATACAACTTTTGTAGCTAGGTGTAGTTGTAGCTTATACTAGAAGAGAACACTTATGACTTAACTGCAAAACCTCGATGAACCCACACCAATCTCGTATTTCTTACTGCTCCTTGCTTTCGCTACTCTCAAATGTTTCAATATGTGAGTTCTTGAAAAACTTTTCATACACAATTATTCATTGTAGCCTACATACGCTTTTACGGTTAGTTAGCAAGAGATGAATGACTTTGTGAGATTTTATTTAACTTGTAATAAACCCATTTTTATAATCTATTTATGCAAGTGTTACTATTAGAAGACTTGGAGCAAATGAATTTCCGGCAAACAAAAAATTACTTGCCTTGCCCTTCAAAAAATAAAAGAGTAAAGGATTACTCATTTTGATAAGCAACCAAACCTAAACCACCACCCCCCCCCCCCCCCCCACAACCCGGTTCCTTTTAGTTACGAATGAGTGTTTACAACTTATGTTTTAATATATATAAACGAAATTGTTAATATTTTTTTTATTAGTGAGTTCGAATAAAAGTTAGGTTGCATTTTTAAAGTTGACAAGGTACAGGTCTGAATGTGTATTTCTTAAAGGATCAAGGGCTAAAGCTGGATGCTCGTGATTCGTGAAGTGAATTGAAGCACCTAGGGTCTTTTGTTGTTAATTTATGATGACATTAAATCAATAAAACAAAGGTTTCATAGTCTGTGGCAATTTCTCTTTTCTTTGAGTGTAAGATTTATTTTAAATTAGTATAGGATCACTTGGATCAGTTAGAGAGTGGAAGTTAAGTTATGCAGTTCATATACTAGTGGCAGTTTTGAATAATAATGTTGCTACATCAAGTAAGTTTGTCTGTGAAGTTTCGATCGCTGAAAATGAAAACTTTAGTTTAAGATAGAGGTGGGAAATGTTTGGTTAGCTTTTTCTAGCCACTATCTTTAGTTATATGATCTTCGCCATTTGGAAAAAAGATAGAGGTGGCAAGATGGATTGATCGGTGAAGTTAGGTTACGGATCAAAACAATTTTAGTGTAGTTCAAATTTTAAAACACTCAGGCCGGGTTGGTTTGATTATCCATAAAGTTTTATTACTATTATTAGGGCCTGAGTAATGGGCCAAAACAGACCCTTGTGGAAAGTTGAAACATGCTATTTGTTAGTACTTTTTAGGGTTGGCCCACCAAAAACATTCTCAAGTGTCAACCGGTTAATATTTTTTATTTTATTTTTATAATTATATTAGAAACTGTTTTTTTTTTTTTTTTTTACTTTTTTTAATTAAATAATATTGTTTATACCTTTATCATTATATTTTCTCTATTATTTACTCACTATCACTTTCAAAAATTTTAAAAACTTCTAAGAGTTAAATAATGAATTCTTAAATTACAAATGAATAGTAATATTTTATCTCTAATCAACTCACAATCATTTAAAACTATTACATATAATATAAGGATCTCACTCACATATTTTATAAAAAAAACATAATGTGAATACTCTTAGGAGATTGTATTCTTGCATGCATTGAGAGGAAAAAGAAAACTTCCAACGACTTTCGGTTCGTTTAGTGTTAGCTAAATTTCTTTGCTTTATAGTTTGAGATAAATTTATTTATTTTTTAACAGCAAGATGGGATATCATTAAACACTAGTCATGGGCTGAAAAATACACACATCTAAGGAATAAAAAAAAATCAGAAAGATAAGTTGATTACATATTATATGTTAAAATTGAAAGGGCGTCATTTGGGCCAATCCATCTTTATCTTGCGAGATCAATTCTTAATCCATAAGTATGACACTGACTTTGTTTCACCAAGCAAACTTTCCACATAATTTATTTGTCGTTGAACACCCACTTATATCTCGCTTTCCAAATACTCCAACAAATTGCCATGATGATAGCTTGGATAAGCTTTCTTTTCAATTTGTCACCATCAACCGAGTCTTGAACTTTCATGATATCTTTATAGAAGAAAACGTATTTCATTTTGTTACAGGTTGAACTGTTTTAACAGAACATATATATACTGCACAAGTGTACTTCTTTAAGAGCATTCACATCCCACCCTCTATCTCCATCTTTATAATTACACTAAAAAACATTATTTTTTCTCTCTCCTTTTCAATAAAATAATATTTTTTTATATTTTTATTATTACATTTTCTCTCTCTTCCACTTACAACCCCTTTCAACAAATATTAAAAAATTAATAGAGATGAACAGTGTTTTATCAAATATAGAGATGAACAGTAACATGTTCTCTATCCTCCACTCACAACCACTAATAACCATTCTCTATAATATAAAGAACACACTCACAGATTTATGGAGAGCCTGCTGTGAATGCTCTAAGTTGTTTGTAGTTTAGTAGTATTTTTTATTTTTCAAATAGAACTTTTATTCAATAATTGAGGATTCTTCAAGAGTCTGCTGTATTTGCCTGCCTATTTATATACACGAAACTATTGATATTGTTTTTTAAAACACACACGTATAAATATTGTGTGTATCATACCAAAATGAACTTCAAATTCTTATTGTTTGATGTAATTGTGAGCAGGAAATTTCTTATGTAATGGTAGTAGCTTTAATCGAAATGTATTGAATTTAACACGTTGTGACTGTGACTTGTTTTTAATTTTTTAAAACAAAAAAGTTACAAAAGTAAATTTGTTTATCATGCTGTTAACATCTTCCTACTCTAATAAAATAGTAACTAAGTATGACACATGACAACACTATATTCTTCCTCAACAAAATTTTCTCGCTTATCTCTTCTATTAAATAATTACATTAATTACTAATAATATTATTTAATATTTTTTTAGATTAAAAATAGTATTTAATAAATTAGTAAAGAGATCTTTTTATTAATGTTATTTCTAAAGAAATAGACTTTTATAAAATAATTTTTTTTTAAAACATCAAACCTTTTTAAAAATATAAAATATTTTAAAATTTGTGTTTTTAAAAAGTAATTTTTTATAATCCAGAAATAAGTAAAATTAGGAGTTATAATTAGAAATTTTTATAAATGATATTTTTAAGCTTTTTGTTTTAGAACAAAATGTTTATTTTTCTTTATGAAAAAGAAATATTTAAAAAGTAAAATTTTAAAAAGATGATATTATTATTTTATTACTTATAATCATAAAAATTTGTAATTTCTATCATGTCTTAGAATATCATTTTAAATTAATAAAATTTTACTATATTAATATTTTATTTATTCAACCCGTGTAATACACGAGTTTACTAAAGCTAGTAAGAATAATAATTACAAATAATTGGTTACGGATGATACATGTAACATACTAAAAATGAGAATTATCTAAGTAAGATACAATTTATTTCCTAGTAGTGCCCAAAACTATGAACATTAATTAGGATTAATATTTAAATAACGATTACTTTTGGGCCTTAAAGAAATGATTTTGATTATGATACATACTATAGTTTTAAGGATCCATTACGTGAATAACTTCTTATTCTTTTTCCAAATCTATACATCTATATCAATACATCTATACATCTATACATACTAATAAAATAAGATTTTTAAATGACACGTGACACAATTATAGGTATCTAAAATTTTAGTTTCCCGCCTCTCTTTCATAGTAAATAATTACCATAATTACAAATCATATTATTTAATTTTTTTAAAGCTAAAAATATTTTATGATAAATTATGAAAGAGATATAAATGTTATTTTAAAGGAACTTTTCTTAAAATAAGATATTTTCTAAAAACATTAAACTTTATTTAAATACAAAATAAATTAATATAAATTTTTCAATAAAATGAAAATAATTAAAATTCAAATTTTTAATAAGGAAATTTTAAAAATCTTATCTTATCTTATCTTATCTTATCTTACTAATCTAATAAAAGAGTAACTATGGTGGACACATGTCACCACCACATTTCACCTCAACAAAATTTTTCCGTTTTTCTCTCCTATTAATATCACATTAATTACTAATAATAAATTAAGAAATAAATCTTCTTATTAATATTGTTTCTAAAGAAACTAATATTTATAAAATAAAAATTTTCTAAAACAGCGCACTTTTTAAAAAATATTAGATGTTTTTAAGTAAAAGTTTTATAAACAAAAACTAATTAAAATTAGTAAAAAATATAAAAAGTTTAAAAATAAAATATTAAAAAGTCGATATTATTATTTTATTATTTATGGTTATTACTGATCATATTTTATCTTAGAATATCGTTTTATAACTATTAAGTTTTTATTATATTTATTATTTTATTTATTTAACCCGTGTAATACACGGGTTTACTAAAGCTAGTTACTCTAATAAAAGAGTAACTATGGTGGACACATGTCACCACCACGTTTCATCTAATCAAAATTTTTCCGCTTCTCTCTCCTATTAATATCACATTAATTACTAATAATAAATTAAGAAATAAATCTTCTTATTAATATTGTTTCTAAAGAAATTAATATTTATAAAATGAGAAATTTTTCTAAAACAACAAACTTTTTAAAAAATATTAGATGTTTTTAAGTAAAAGTTTTATAAACAAAAATTAATTAAAATTAGGAGTTATAATAAAAATATTTAAAAAAATTACATTTTTAGAATGTTTGTTTTGAAACAAAAATTTTAAATTATTTTTTGAAAAAAAAAAAGTTTAAAAACAAAAGATTAAAAATTTTTTATTATTATTTTATAATTTATACTCATTACGTATCATATTTTATCTTAGAATATAATTTTGTAACTATTAAATTTTTATTAAATTTATTATTTTATTTATTTAACCCGTGTAATACACGGGTTTATTAAAACTAGTAATATCTATACATCTATACATACTAATAAAATAAGGTTTTTAAGTGACACGTAGCACAATTATAGGTATCTAAAATTTTAGTTTCCCGCCTCTCTTTCATAGTAAATAATTATCATAATTACAAATCATATTATTTAATTTTTTAAAGATAAAAATATTTTATGATAAATTATGAAAGAGATATATCTATAAATGTTATTTTAAAGGAACTTTTCTTAAAATAAGATATTTTATAAAAACATTAAACTTTATTTAAATACAAAATAAATTAATATAAATTTTCAATAAAATGAAAATAATTAAAATTCAAATTTATAATAAGGAAATTTTAAAAATAATATTTTTTTAAAACGGTTTGTTTTAACACAAAATGTTTAAAAAATAATTTTTTTTTGAAAAAAAAAATAAAAAATAAAAGCAAAAGTTTAGAAGATGATATCATTCTTTTATAACTTGAAATTATTACTAATTAGTAATGTTAATCTTATGTTATCTCAAAAATCATTTTATAATTCATAAGTTTCTAACTATTTAATATATTACTTATTTAAACCGTGTACTACACGGGATACTTATAAACGGGCAACAAACCGGCGATTCGGGTTGGTTTGGGACCGGTTTGGGCCAAACCGGTTTTTCTTTGAAACCGGTTCCGGTTTTTCGGCCGAACCGGTTCCCGAACCGGTTTTTTTGCCCATGTCTAGTGATAATAACTTGGATATCTTATTTTCCATTCTTATTGTTGCATTCAAGACTACTCAACGAAATAGGTTCTGGCCCGAGGACGATGTGAATAATATAGCAAAACATATTGACTTGGATTATCATTTTACTTGAGAACTGGTCTCCTTGGAAAAGCTGTGTATCAAATTTATACCAACCAAGCTTCAGATGGCAGATATACACGCCAAAAATCTTCCTCAACCTCAGTTTGAATTCCTGCGTTCAAGCCTTCGGGTTGAACAACCGCCACTGTTTCACTTGAGAGGAGATGCTAACCAAGCATAGTTTGTACCCGTATATGTAATTTAGTTATTCTTCATGTACCTTGTTGTAACATCATATTGTCAAAATGTGATCATTAAAAGTTTGATTTCTACATTTCTTAGTTTTGATTGTTTCAATATTAACCTCATGTTTGGAAAACAGAAAACAACAAATTTGCCTTATCATAAAAGGGAGCATCATTTCGTCAAACAGAAAAAAGCGAATGGTACTTGGGCTTGGGCCATTTAATTTGGGCCTACATGAGAGGGTCCACGTGCAGAAATACTGAATTCTCGTGATTTTCACGTGGCTAAGCCCATCTTCATGGTCCTACGTTTCATGGCACAAACCCACAAAGGCAGGTCTTTGGTTTGATCATGGGCAAGTCAAGTGAAGCAATCGTTTTTCGCTTAAAAAATATATTTGTATCTGAACTTGAATTTTAAAAACAAGTTTTAAAATTTTAATAGTTTGTACTATTAAAAAAATAATTTCATTAATTTTTACACATATTCATATGTATAAAAACAAGATATAAAATTTTAATATTAGTTTATCTTAACTTGTTAAAATAATAATAGTAGATTGGTAATTTATTAAATATGATCATCCTTTATATTTTTATGATTAGATTTTTTTTATTAAAAATTATCAAATTAACCATATGTCGATGTTCAATTTAAAAATATGACTATAATTAATAAAATTAGAAGATTTGCTTTAATTTAAGGAAAAGTATCACAGAATAAAAATCAACTTTCAAAAGTATTTTAATTAAGTCACTGATGCATAATTTATCCAACTTGGATCACTAAACCATTAAATCGAGTCATTATCAAATTATTTTGACTCAAGATATAAATGGAAAAGAAGATATGGGGGTCGAAATTTTCAATATATGTAATTATATTAAAAAATTAAAAAACATGTTAATTATATTTAAAAAATAAAAAAAATAACTAAAATTCATGTTATCATTCCGTCTGCATTCAAAAAGAAAAAAGAAAAATATATTTCCTAATTGAAACAAAAAGAAAAACATGCTAAAAACATATTAAAACATTTAATTTAAATAAAACATGGAAGCTAAGTGACTTAATTGGAATATTTTTTAAACTTGAGTGACCTAATTGAAACATTTTCAAAACTTGATTACTAACCCTCTTGGGTCATTTATAAGCGAAATGATTTTTATCAACCTACGAGGAGCGAGTTTCTTGAAAAGCCTTACATTTCAACAAGGCCAAGATCAATGTTACTTTGCAAACGTTTTGAGTATCAAATAAATAGATTATAGAACACAAATATTTTTTTCATGGCAGTACTAGTGTGCGCAAAGTAAATTCGCTTTTGACCGTCATGATTCATCAATACGATTTCTTTTTCTTTGTCCATTTTGTTCTAGGAAAGTTGTCAAATGGAACATGTCCTACGCCACAAGACAAAAAACATAAGTGTTGAGTCCTACGTAAATGACAGCTTCATTTGCCTTTGTTTTCTTCTGTTGAATCATTGTGTTTTGTTTGTGTTTTACTCCTCGACGTATCAAGTAATAAATCGACTAAAATGTCTTATTCTAGCTCGATAAAGGTAATTAAAATGTTTGTTTATAATATAATAAATAATGAAACTTGTTATCGTTCTTATTCTATCTTTTTTGTAAGTGACTCCCACCGGATTTTATTTTTTTAAATACAAATTAGAATCATTCAATTCACTTCTAGATATGAATTAAACCATCCAATTTATATTCGATTGGTTCATATATAAAGTCTGTGTAACAGATAAATTATTTTTTATGTATATTACATAGTGAAACAAAAAAAATGTATATTCTGGATTAGATCACACAATTCTTGAGAGTATGTAACTAAACAAATATGTATATTTTGGATTAGATACTTATAAACAAGAAAAAAATAATATTACTGCTAAACAAACGAAATATGTAAATATATTTATCAAGTATTTCTTATGATGATTGATGAAGAATGAAGAAGTCACGCCATCGATTACCACCAAACACGTCAATGTGAATTTTCGAGAAATCATAATGAGAATGACAAGAGAAAAAAGTAATTATTATTGCTAGCGGTTTCAATCAAATGATGCATAAATATTTTCGGAATTAAAGCAATAACCTTTTTTTGGGCAAACAGGAAAATCCATACATATGATTATATGAATGTTAAATTTCCAAGTTGATATTACAATATCTTTTAAGCAAAACATTAAGCTACCTCTTTGTTTTCTAAATGTTATGTTTTCTAAGCAAGTATGTGATACAATTATATAAATCAGAAAATTGTATTAAACAAATGAATTCATCATAGCTTTGTATTCGTGGTTGATACAAACACCACTCCTTTATCTTGTAAGTTTTGTTTTGTTCCTACAACCTCTTGCTAGCTGGTTCTCTTTTATATAATGGTTGTCGTTTAAGTAAATACAAATATGCACATGTGTTTAAACTAAATAACATGACTCTATTTTAAGTTTTAAGTCTTGAATCACAAATTTTAAACAAGCATAAACCTTGTATGAAAGAGTTATGTTCAAATCACAAAACTTAACGTTCATTTCTTTTCTAACTTTTAGGTTTTGACGTAAAAAATCATCTGGTTTAAGTATTGATATAAATACTCTTTAAAGTCTGACCTGTTGAATTGGGATTGACCTATTTGGTTGAATGTGTTAATTTTAAAACTGACTCATACTCATTTTGACTAAATCAAATATGTAAATTACTATCTGGTTTCACGTCGTGTTGAAAATTCACACCCTAGCGAGTAAGCATCATACTGAACTCAAAAGACGATTATTGTTGAAAACATAACTACTAAATAACTACAACAATTTAACCTAACTTGTAATCTACAACAACTGCGACAAGACAATTTAAAGTTTCCCTACAACTTTCTCTCTTGGCATTAATATAGTTGTGAATGAAATGAATCAAATGAAACTTTGTTCATATGCATTTGTTTATCAGTAAACTCGTTCACAAACACATAACCGAACAAAAGTTATTGTTCAAGTTCGTTCGTTAAGAAATTAAACTTGCTCATGAAAAATTCACAAACACATAACTAAATGAATATGAACGCAAACGAAAACAAATGAACGCAGATGAGTATATGTTGTTTCAAAAATTAGAAATCAACATTTTTTAGTTCCAGTAATAAGAAATAATCACCTTAAATAAATGTAAAGTTAAACAATTCTCGTAATCGCAAGTTAGACATAATAAACTTAAACATTGTTATCTAAAAATAATATCTTAAATATCTAAGTTTTAAATGGCTAAAAAGCTTATGTGACAAATTTTCAATGACTATGGTTTCTATTTTAAACGTTAGGACAATAAACTAAAAAATTTAAAAATTAAAGGATATAGTAAACCCTTAATGACAAATATAAATAAATTAACAAACATAACCTAATGTAAACGAAGGTATATAAAGAAACATATTACAAATGTTCATGAACGTAATTAAACAAACGTAACATCTGTTCATGTTTGTTTTTTTAATTAATTGATTAATATTTCTTGTTAATGTTCGTTCTTTTATCAAAAAACGAATGCAAACAAATTTTATGTCGAATAGTTTGATGAACTTTTGATTTGTTTACGTCCTTAGACACTCATATTAAAACAATACATGAACTTTATATATACTTCATGAATGACAAGATATATAAATATATAAGATTATAAGGTGTATGCAACACCCACTTTGCACTTCAATAATTATTTTCTTAAATTCAAATAATTATATTATTTTTAAACAATATAATAAAAATAAAAATGATTATAAGGTAAATAAAAAAACCAATAATACATACGTATAATAACTAAAATACAATAACAATACATAATAATTAAAAAGGTTATACAAATTAAAAGTACAATAAAATAAGGAAATTGTTGGGACGAAATGTGTCGATACTTTCCACCGATTTTGTTTTAAGATTGTTGTGCACTTTCGTAATTACGTATTTGTTAATCATCCGCTTTCTTTTGTGTCTCATTCTTTTTTGTGTGTCGGTGGAGGATTGAAGATTGTTCTTATTGTAGTCACAAATAAAGTCACATATAAAATTGCATGATACGTATTAAAAAAAATCATTTTAAGTAAAAATATGCATATGCACGTCATAGTTATTCTTTTGAGCGTGCATGCCCTTGCTAAAATTTTCACAATATGCCGATGTTGCTTGAGGACACTAAAAGCTTGTTCCATGTATATGTAATTAAAACGCGTATTCCCACGCTCTAAAATGCTAGCAACCTGTAGGAGTAGTGGTATGCTTGTTCAGAACTGTCGGCTAAATACATCCTCCTCATAAATGGGGTCTCGTAAACGTAGTCACGAACCAAATATGTGTTTGCACCTTCACGATCTCTATTTAAAAAAGTTTGTCTTGTTGTCATTGAATTCGAGCTTTTGGCATCGTCTTGTACGATTATGACTGTCATGAAAAAGATAACGATGATGAAGAAGAGGAGAAGGACTCTATTTAAGGATTTTTTTATATTTTAGGTGAAATTAATAGTATTATAATTTTTTTTTAACGTCGCTGGCAATTCAAGCTTAGTGGCATGCTTCTTCACAGCCCAGTCATGTCCATACCTCAATTGGGATTTTAACCATTAATTGTTAGTTTGATGCTCGAGAATGACGCCAACCCCTTCCAAGAGGAAACCGACTAGCTCGTAAAACCCCCAACATGCATATGTCTAAAGAGCTCATTAGCAAACCTTACAATAGCTCCAAAATTTTGACTAAAGTGAGATTTGATCTTGCGACCTTAAGGCCACATAGCTCACATCCTAGTTGGTGTCAGTGTAGACATTTTGTTTAATTTTATTTATTCAAGGCACCATTGCGCAACGGTTAAGAGCGAAGTAATACAACAAGAAGAGGCTACTATGATCTACGTTAGGGCAGTGTGGTGTTCCACGCGTGAAGATGGCACCAAACATCTCACGACTCGAGCCGTGATATGTATATTAGACAATGTAGCAACAATCCATGCAACTTATTAATTAACGCAATTAACATAGTAACTTGGTGTAGTAATTAATTCGTTAGTGTATGATTGGTCGAGTAAACGGTATGATTTGGTCACAAACATCTTCGTGTGTAATAAGGTAGAGATCACATGTGTTGTCCCCATCAACCCCCGTTGATCCAACGGCCAGAAATCAAAGATGAAGAAAATCAACAACAAACCCTATATATATACATAGGCTCGATATTGCCTAAAATCCCAAAAAAATTTATAAAAATAAAAATTGCCGGCTTTTAATTAGCGTTAATGTGTTGTTGGTTGCAATTTGGTATAAGTGCACCCCCACACTCGCATTCATGTGACCGACCACTAACATGATTGACCCCTCTTTGTTCTCACCATGTCGTCTTTATTCGTGTGTGTGTATATATACACATGCACCACCCACAGACAACTATTATATCATCAATCTATCTTCTAGTTGTTTCTTTCAAATTAGTAGTTAATTAACCATGGGACCTCAAGGGCTAGGGCTTGAGATTACGGAGCTGAGGCTCGGGCTGCCGGGAGGAGGCGGTGGCGGTGGCGGTGGGGGGGGGTGGGGGTGGGGGTGGGGGTGGGGGTGGGGGTGAGAAGAAGGTGGATGTTTGTGGTGGTGATGTGGTGGTAGGGTGGCCACCGGTGTGTATGTATAGGAGGAATAGTATGAGTGATGGTGTGAGGAAAATGTACGTGAAAGTGAGTATGGATGGTGCACCCATTCTTCGGAAAGTTGATTTGAGTAGTTTTAAAGGGTATTTGGAACTTGGTATGGCTCTTGACAAGCTCTTTGGTTGCTCTGGAATTGGTATGTTTAATGTTTTTATTTGTTTTTTTTATACGGTATATGCTTTTTTTTTTATTATTAGGTGTAAAATTAAGATGTATTGAAAATATAACTAAAAGCAAAGAAAATATATAGAATATTATTAAGCCTAAGGGGACGTTTGGTTCACATAATTCTCAGGAATTGAAATTGAAATTGGAATTTTCCATCCAAAATCATGTTTAGTTGGTCAACGAATGGAATTGGAATTGAAAAATTTTCCTTTATTCATTGGAATTCACATTCCTTACATTTACCTATGAAATGTTTAACAATCTAATGGAATGTTCAAAATTAAAATTCTATTTTCACTCAATAACATTCCAATTGCAATTTCAATTTCTTTGCAAAACATTCTGCGAACCAAACGGCCCCTAAGAGTCATGGGTAAGAACCGTTTGCATTCGTAATTGTAAAAAGATTGGCATAAAAATAATTAACCACTTGAACCAACGGCCATTTGATTGATGTGTTTTCGCTTTAAGGTCGAAGGTTTAAATTCTATTACGTACATGTTAGGTGGATTGAATGTACGAGTAGTTAAGCGATGCTTAAGGGTGAGCATGGTCGGTTTGATTCGGTTTTAGCATAAAACCGAAACCAAAAACCGATATTTCGGTTTCTATGTTTTTAAAACCGTTCGGTTTCAGTTTTTTCGGTTTTTGATTTTCAGTTTTCATTTCGGTTTTATCATTTGGACTTCAAGTTTTTAAAGAAAAAATTGTTGTGAAGTAATGAATTTAAGATTAAAACTTTGGCCTTACATCATTTTGTTAATCTTTAAATATAATATATATATTCTTATAACTTAGTTGACATTAAAAATTAAATGCAATGCATAAAATATAAAAACAAAAAATTCAATAAAATATTTTAATCTATTAATTCAAACAAAAAAAGTTTAAATATTATTTTTCAAACTTAAATACTCAATTTTTTGTAGATAACATAAGTTTAAATGAAGTGTATAAGTGTATGATTACACCTTTAAATTTACGAGTTTGGTTGTATGGTTTCGGTTTGGTTTTTTGGTTTTTGTTACAAGCAAAACCAAAACCGAACCGAAAAATTCGGTTTTTAAAAAATCATCAAATCAAACCGTCGGTTTCTTAGCGGTTTCGGTTTTTTTGGTTCGGTTGCGTCGGTTATTTTGGTTACGGTTCGGTTATTTCGGTTTATTACACACCCCTAGCGATGTTGAATAAAAAAAAATAACTTTAGTTTCTCTAGTAGAAGCGTACTTGCTTTTTGTTTTTGTTTTTGTTCTTTTTTCTTCTTTGTAACTCTTTTGAATGTTACATGCCCAACTCAAACTCAAGCTCCTGTTTTCTGATGACAACTCTTAGAGTTAAAAGAAAATTAAATCAAGTGGGCGTTTGATGCTTTGTTATGGTTGTTGATTTAACATTTTCTTTTATAATAGAGAATTTTATCTCTTAACCGTAGATCTTGCCCCTAAGGAAACTTTTTTGTCGTTACGTGGTGTATCCGATAACCAAATAGCTTAAGGGTGTAAATTCTGCAATCTACGTGTTGTGATTTATTTATCATACAAATTAAAAATCTGTTGTTAAAAGCATGTAGATCTTAATGAACTCCATCGATCCATCGATGGTTGATAAAATCATATATACCGAGTTTTAGATCTGTAATCACGAAGTTTGAAAAAAACAAAATTTTTATTTTAAATTCTAGAAGTAATTTAATACATAAAATAGTTTTCCAAACTTCTTTAACTGATCTACTAAACTATCGTTTATAAAATAATATTTTCGATCATTTTGAATATGAATGTAATTGTGATCATTTTCTTTCTTGACATTAACATAGTAATTTCGCATAATTTTTCACCACCGTTATGAAAATGAAATGATTGTATTTTTAAAAGTTTTAATAACGATAACAACCATTAGTGTCATCCTAAAGAGTTAAGGACACACTTCTTTTTCGTGTTTGCCCTACATCCGTATATGCCGTCGTGGTTTGCAATGAGAAACAAACGAGTCGAATGGAAAAATATAAAATCAATATAGCAATACAAAGGAACTAGTTTTTGTAGGTAACAACATATAATAATTTAATTATTTAGAAAAAAATAAAACAATGAATTGAATGATGTAGGTGAAGCAATGAAGGAAGAAAGCGAGAGTAGTGAATACGTAGCAATATATGAAGACAAAGATGGGGACTGGATGCTTGTAGGGGACGTCCCTTGGCTGTAAGTTGAATTCGTATTCAAATACTTTATTTTATTCTCTTTAATTTAATCATTGCTTTTTGTTTTCATCCTTCTCACTTCATAAAAGTCCACATCCCACTTTTGCAAGCATTCTAGCCGTTCAAACCCTTAACGAATGAAGTTAGTACATGAGCTTTCTATTTTTCATCTTTATTTCGTTATCATTTAATAAATATTTAAAAACTAGTTTTAGTAAACTCATGTATTACACGTTTCGAATAAATAAAATAATAAATAAAATTAAAATTTGTTAATAATAAAATAATATTTTAATAAAATATGATTGAAATCTTTCTTATTACAAATAAAATAAAATATTTTGTTTTAAAAATAACATTTTAAAAGATATCATTTATAAAAACTTTCTTATTATAACTACTAATTTTAATTATTTTATTAAAATTTTACTTTTTAAAAAACACCATTTTAAATATTTCGTATTTTAAAAAAGTTTGATGTTTTAAAAAAATTCCTTATTTTATAAAAATTTGTTTTTGTAGAAATAACATTAATGAAACAATATTTTTCTTAATTCATTAAAAATTACTTTAATATAAAAAGAAATTAAATAATATTAGTAATTAATATGATTATTTAATAGGAGTGAGAGACGGAAAAAATTTGATTAGAATGAATATGATAACGACATGTGTGCTCTTTATTTACCCTTTTATTAGAGTAGAATGATTCATAATTCTACAATTTTAATGTCATATTATATGGTATAAGTATTTAAATGCATCTCTTATAGAATAAACGTGAAATAAAATATCCAAGTCATCTAGAAGATAGGTTATGACTTATGAGACATGGTTCGACAAATTCTAAATTCAAATCATTCTTTAGCGTCAATTTTGAGATGATAAAATAGTTGTGACGGATAATTAGTTAAAATTAATTTATGTCATGAAGTTTTACGAGTTACATTAAAATATCTTATGAAAATATTACTATACTTTTTTAATTAATAAAACAACTTAAATTGTTTGATTAATATCTAAGTTTACCTTATTAAAACCACAAGACAGAATAATAGAAAAAAACACAAGACAGAATAATAGAAAAAAAAAATAAATTATTGTTTTGCTCCTTGTGATTTGATCATATTTGTGCACTTCATTCAAAAAGTATTTTTTCTCATCTAATTTGTCTAAAAACATAAACTCCATTATTTTAAATGATAAATATGCAAATTGACAAAAAAACACTTTAAAATACAAAATAAAACCCTTAGTTAGGTAACCCTAATCAAGTGGAACTGAGTCACGATATAAGGGAGCTGACAACTAGAGGTGATGGTCTCCAATATAGTTGCCCTTTGCAACAGGTTCCCGACCATCACCGGTAAAAAGCTCCATCGTTCTCTCCCGCCGATGAAGTCGACAATCTCGTGATTCAGTTAATGATGAAATGTTCGAAGATGAAAAGATAAATGATCCAATATAGGTTTCGATAATAAAATAATAATAATAATACGTGAATGGAGTTTTAAAAACAATACTTAAACATAAAAAAGGATTTAGTTTATATATGTAATATAACATAATTATCCCTACTAGTTATGGATATTTAACATTTTAAATTAACGGATTAATGACAACTTTTTTAATCTTTTGAGGAGCCAGGTGAAAAAGGTGAAAAATAAAAAACATTTTTTAATGAAAATAACAAACATAACCAAACCATAAAGATAAAAATATAATTCACTCTAAATAAAATAAATGAGAAAATTGGTTAAAATATGGTTTTACCATACACTCGAGCCAATCATATATATACAAGTGGTTGCCACTTGGGTTGGTTATATAGCAGAATGGTAAAAGTTAAATACTTTTTAGATATTACTCGTGTTTAAACATGGTTAGGAGTAATTTAAGAGCTAAAAATGAGGTATTGCTCTATTGTTGTTAAAAGATATAACAAAGTGGTCTGTAACATTGAGAAGATTTATGGCGACTTTAATGTCAATCCACCTCCTTGTTGACTTCAAGTATTAAAGAGTAACTTTGTCGCCCCCATGTATGGAGATATCTAGATGATAATGTGAGAAAATGACAAATTTGACCCCATGTTGGTTGTTCTTGAATAATCAAGCATTTCACCTAACGAAATTTCTTGCAATTTGATATTCAAGGGAGTGGGAAAGTAAAACGTGTGAATAAGGTTTCTTATATTGGAACGTACATATAGCATTAAAATCATCGATTTGATTATCATATTAAAATGTTATTACACATAATGGTGAAACTAACTCATAATTGCATTGCAGGATGTTCACAGAAACATGCAAGAGACTAAGGATTAAGAGAAGATCATACGTGAATGGAAATGGATTGCATGGAATCCGTAGTTAATTAATGATGCAATCAACGAAATTTATTAAGTTTGTTTTCTTGTTTTATGAAAGGTAACTAGCATGCTAATGATGTTTTTGTGGTTTTAGTTGATGGGATCGACCGATGAACCCTAACCATCGGGTAATTATATATCTTTGTTTAGTTACATTTCAGTTATTTTGTTATTTGTTTTTATGCGTGTGATAAGTTTAAGTGGTTTAAGATTACTTGTTATTTTCTATCCTAAAAAATATATCTAAGATGATATCTAAGCCTCAACAAACGAAAAAAAAAATATGAGCATTTTTTTAATTTGCTACACTTTAGGAGCCTCCCAGTTCTTGAAGATCTAAGAGAGTTTGCATGTCTATATATGTCATCATTAGAAACTTTCTCATCTTACTTGTTTTATCTCTCATAAAGGAACTTTTAATGGTAACTTGGTAAGTGACTAAATTACATATTTATTAACAGTCAAAAAGCTCAAAATTTAAATTTAACAAGATGCATGTTATGTTAATTTATTTTAAAATATCTAGAAAATTTTAACTAAAAAAATTGGTTTTATATTGTAGACAACTCCATGCTAAGATCAAGTCATTTCGTGATTAGTGTGTTATTCCATCATCAAGGCCCATTCAGAAAAAAAAAAATTCCATCATCAACGGACACAATTTATTGATGCTGGTTGGTGATCACGGGTGATATGAGGATGGGGGGGGTTGGGTGTACATATATCTAATTTATTTTAAATTAATAGTTATATAGGATCAACAAGTATATAACGTGTATTGACGATATTTGATACAGTCTTTTTGTTGTAAGCGCTCTTTCACCTCCCAACATCTTACATGAACTACACTCATCTTTTATGCTATCAAATATGTTATAGTTTGACGAACACAATGAATCAAACCCATATTTTAATAAGGTTAAGCGGAGTGGAGATAGGGAAGTGGGGGTAATGAACCTTTAGTGTAGAAGTTCAAAACTTGTGGGGGGTATCAAAACCATATTAAAAGGTATATATCAAAACTTGTAATTTAGCTTGTGTGTATATATGCATATTAAAGACAAGAAGACGTACAAATCTCTTCATTTGAGGATATTCGATTACAGGGTGCAATGAACCGCTAGTGTAGAAGTTCAAAAGTTTATCAATATTTGAATCAAGTTAAAAAAAAATTAAAGGTAGAGGAGATGAACCTATAAAAGTGGGAAAATCCATGTTCAACTTTTTTTTTTTAAACTAAATTTTTTGGATAAATAACTCAACAATTAATTAATGTAAATTATTAATTCATCGAGTGGGTGTGGGTGTCACCATAAACCTTGCCTACGTGACGTTTATGTATGACACTTTTTACTTACGTTTACTAGACCATTAGGAATGCTCTACAGGTGGAGGGGGTCAAACTCAAATTAAGAACCCAAAACGCACACACACACACGTTTTTCAAAGGGTTTGAGAATCCCCAAAGTCTACCCGCAACACCAAGCAACTGCATATACGACGGTGTATTCGATCTACCCAAAATAAACCTTAAAGGTGAACAGAGCTCAACCCTGTCCACCCTAAAACTATTGTCTTTCTTTTTTATAAATCTAATGGATCTTCTCGTTTTACACTTATTACTTTATTATAGTTTAACACTTAAAATTATTATTGATAGATTAGTTAACCAACTTTTTTTCAAAAAAAAAACATTATATTATGAACACTAATTAAGATTGTTAGAACTCTCCCACTAAAGCCATTATCAACCGTCTTGTTTTCCCCGTTATTTCTCGTGTGACACGTCAACGTTACATTATTTTTTTCTCATTTTCTGTAGTTTTTCCTTGTTTTACATGATGTTGTTCCAGTCTTTTTCCATTCTTTTAAAATAAAATTAAAATGTTGGTTCTGGTACCGATGGATCCAGGTAAAAATTCACCGGATGAGCCTCTCCAAGTCTAGAGACACGATGTTCCTGGCCGAACATGTTTTTTTGGGGCTTTTCCCAGCCTTTCACCGTCGCCACACCGTGTGGCCTAACATTAAATAAATTTTTCTAAAGTTGGATAATAGAAATAAACAAGCTTTAAAAACAAATGCATGCATTGTTTAGCCAAAAGTAGAGTGCGTTTAAATAACATAGAACCACGTGCATTGTGACTGACAAATCGAAAAACAGCATGTGTCATACCACGTCGAATTTGGTTAAATATTAAGTATTAACACGTCCAATTGGTTTGAATCTCTCCCCACAAAGCGGAGATCGACTGTAAAGATATTGCAGCACGTATCAAAGTGAAACATTGTAAAAGTCACTATTATAATTTATATCATACCACTTTCAATTACATTTTTAAATGGTTTTGGTTATGGTTAAAAATTTATTATCATTATCATTAATATTGTTATTATTTGATTGTTTTAAGAATTACATCTCATCATATTCACTGTTAATTTTTTAATGATTATTATCTTACCATAACTATTAGATGATTATAATTAAGTAAACAATATTACCATTGTCCAAAGGACTATATATAGTTATCAAAAGAAAAAAAACATAAACTAATAAGAAAAACAGTAATGAAAACAACTAATTTTATTAGAGAAATATGTTACTCACATGAAACAAACCTATTATCATTATCACACAGTTTTATGTCATTATAGATGTTTTAGCGCTGTCACTCGGCATTGTTACTTAAAAGTAGGTGAAACTTAATAATTTTGATCTCTTTTAATAATTGATTTTTCTTTAGTGTGCTACTAGAGAACCTATTTCTTGTACTGATTTAAGTTCCAATATTTTTATACTATTTTCCCAAAAAATAACGCAAAAGAATTAGGTGAGAGACCCTTTATCGTCTCTCTTATGTAACATACTATCTTACAGAACTATACATAAAACGTCTTTTTATCTGGTGTAGTTAAATCCTTAATATTCCTCGTATCATGGATTTCGGTAGGGCTGCAAACGAACCAAATGTTCAACGAACAGTTCGTGAACTGTCTGGCGGGAAGTTTATTTATAATCGTTCGTTTAATAAATGAACGAACACGAACATTAAAATTTTGTTCCTTTAGCTAAACGAACGAATATAAACAGAGTTCATGTATGTTTGTGAACATTTGGTAATGTATTCGTTTTTGTTCTTTCGTTTAAAGTTTTGTTTGTGATAATTATGTTAAGTATTTATTTTTATTTGGTAGGATTTTATGTAATGTTTATGATCTTATTATAATCAGTATATGGTCGTTTGTATTTTTTTGTGTTTAGGAACTTTTCGTTTGTGTTTGTTTATGTTCATGAACAATTTTATTTTATTTATTTTTTATTTTTTTATTTTTTATTTTTTTTGTCATTGTTTGTGTTCATTTACGTTCGATAAGTGTTCATGAACAATTCATGACTATTTCATTTTTTTAATGAACGAACACGAACATGAAATTTTGTTCGTTAAGTGTTCGTGAACAATTGATAAACAATGTATTTTCTTAATCAACAAACATGAACAATGTCTTGTTCGTGTTCTTTCGGTTCATTTACAACCCTTGATTCGAGTCTAGTAGCTAAATGGTTTTCAAGGTGACATCCTGATGGTAAAGTGTATTATCCAACGAAAAAATCAAGTTGTATTGAATGCATCTCTGCTAGTATTAAACGAACATGTAGCAAACAAAGCTTATGCATGAAATATGAGACATTTTGTGTGAAGTCTTTAAAAAAGACATGAGGAAAGTAACATAGTCAATAGTGTGAAGTGAAGAATGTGCATGTAGGTTAGAAACAAGGTATATCGATCAGTACGCACAGAACAAATCGGATGAAGTTTTATATATATATGTAGCAAACAAAGCTTTAAGTATGAAGCATGAGACATTCAGATGATTAAATCTTGAATTAAAATCACGTGATGCCCATTTTTTAATCTATAGTATATAATAAAATAATATTTTTTTTTGTCACTTGTCATTTTTTTAAACCAACTTTTTGACACTTGTCATTCTTTTAAACATTCTCATTGTATTTTCTCTATAAAAGGGTATTATAGTAATTTAAACACTCAAACTAATTTCCTTTATTAATAAAAATCAATTTTATTAATTGATACATTTCTCTCTCTCATATAATTTTTTTAAAATCAAGCTATGTTTTTAAAATTATATTTTATTCAGGAAATAAAAAATCATATTTTTTTATTAACATAGAAATCATAAAAAATAAAATCTTTATATAACATGAAATTTTCTAAAACATTAAACCTTTTTGAAATAAAATATTTTAAATAAAAAAATTATAAAAAATATAAAAATTTTTAAAAGCAGTTTTATTTAAACAACCAGAATAATTAGAAACCCGAGTTTTTAATAAACAAGATTTTTACAAACAATAAATTTTTTATAAAAAAATCTTAACATGAATGTTTAAAATGAAACTATTTAGATAAGAGAGTTATAAAAATAGTATAATTGTTTTATTTCTTGAATTATTACGTATATATAATTTTAATCATATCTTATATTAAAATATCATACTATAACTCTTCGTGTTGATTACTAACTATAATCCATTTAATAAATGTGTTTCTAGCATATCTATTTATCTGTATATCTATCTATCTATAACAAAAAAATCTAAAATAAAACTTGACATAATTGTAAATTTTATCATACTAACTTTCTCATTTCTTTTTATTATTATTATTAATAATATTGAATACCAATAATATTACTCATACCATTTTCAAATTAAAAATTATATAATTTAATAAATTAAAACCTATTTTTTAATTAAAAACACACTTTTTAAAAACAAAAAATTTATAAAATACAGAATACAACAAACTTTTTTAAAATAAATTCATTTTTCTTAAAACAAAATATTTAAAACCCATATTTTTTTATAAAATAAAAGTTTAAGAATAATATATTGTTGTTTATTTACTTAAAGTAGCTATTGATATGCAATAATAATCATATTTTATCTTCAAATATAATTTTATAATTTATAAATGTTTATTACTAATTATTTTGTATTTTATTTATTCAACCCGTGTAGTACACATGGTACTAACCTAGTTAAGTATAAAAGAACTAAGAAATAGGATGGAGTAATGGTGTTCTGCATCTGTGATTAATGATTTCAATCAACAAACATCAAATATTTTATAAAGTAACAATGTGATTATTGTGTCTATGTTATATAAATGGCATTATTAGAAAGTAAGGTGTAAAATTCCAGTAAACGTAATTTTTCATTTCAATCATTAAGTGTCTCTCACCTTTTTTAATTTGATAAAGTTCAAAGTTGATATCATAATTTCCTACTAATAAAACCACGTCATCTATTGGACTTAATTAATTTCCAAAATACATAACGAGCATGAATGTGTAAATGTCCTCAAGAAGATATACATATATGGGGTCGTAGAATGTCTTCTCCATATTCAAAAAAATCGATAATCTAAATCCTGTAAAGAGTATATATGAGTGGTTAATAATGATAGATTATTAGTTGTTCTAGTAAACTTATGAGATTGTAGATTGTGTTTTTTTAATTTTTGTTTCCTTTGGACCAACGAACACACAAATTATATACTCTTTTTTTAAAATCACCACCATATATAGGGTATATCGTTTTAAAAAATTCGTATAATGCGCGGTTTGAAAAATAAAAAATATAAATCATAATTCTTTATGTACTTTTAATTATTGAAATAACTTATTATATATAAAACATTTTTAAAGGTATAATAATTATGGTATTTTTTCATTCGCAAATGAAAACTAAATTATAAAATATTAAATTATTTATTTAAATAAATAAAATTTGAAACTGTAGTCGTCAAAGTGTGAATAAGTTAGCGTCTTAATTGTTAATTGCCATAAATAGGGTGAAAGTAGTTTGAACTAAAAATAAAAATTTTGATTGTCTAAAATTGTAACAAGTGTGTTTTTAAATTGACAAATTGGATTTTAATAATCCAAATTATTACCTATTGGCCGATAATAATCCATACTATTAGTTTGGCCAGCAATACTCTCAACTTTCACTTTTGTTACCAACAATAGCCATAGTGACATGATTTTCAATTTTTACGTTCGATTTGTATTTATTTTAGGCTCAATTTAACTTGTATGTTTTTTCATTTTGTTTATAATCATTATTGCGACTGGAATCGAGTCCAAATCAAACGGAAAAAATTGAAAATTATATCATTGGTACTGTTGTTGGTAATAAAAGTGAAAGTTGAGAGTGTTACCGGCTAAATTAATAGTCTGGATTATTATTGGCCAATAGGTAATAGTTTGGATTATTAATATCCAATTTGCCTTTTAAATAATCTTTTATTAGAATACTAAGATAAGATAAGATAAAATTTAAATCAATAGCCACTTTATTAGAAAAGTAAAATGTTATTTTCGTTTCTAACGTTCCATTAAATTTGACATTTCAATCCAAATTTTTTTTTTCTTATTTCAATCACTATAGTTTATCAAATATTATCATTTTCATGTTAAATATGAATGCAATTTAGTCTTTTTCAACACCTAAATAATCCAATTAAAGCAAAATAACCAATTAATATTGAATTAAAACTAAAAAAACACAGGGAGCGACTCGTGATACCGGGCGCTTTGATTTAAAAGCTTCGATTAACCTTAATCCATGTTTTTCATGAGGTCTGCTGTGGGATTTCAATTCATCTTCACGTTTTGTTGGAACTGATACGTTCATGTTTTGTATGTGTTTTAAGCGTTTAAATGTATGCTTTTAACGTTATTTTTCTATCGAGCGTAGTCACTTTGTTTTGTGTTTGAATTGCAGGTTTATTGAGCTTAAATGATGTATTCAAGGGTTGCACGAAGATTAGATGATATATGGATGAAAAGAGATGAAAAAAATAAAGAAATTGGTGCAAAATGAGCATACGACGTAACTTACGTCCTAAAGGAAGTAAGCTACGTCCTTTCTAAAAAAGAGCAGTTGTTGGGACGTAAGACAGAGGCTAACCACGTATTTTAGGGGGAGGACGTAAATTACGTCCCTAAGGACGTAACTTACGTCGTGTACTTAATTTTGGCGTAATTCTCCTGATTTTGACTATATTTAAAGAGGGTTATCAATTTTAAAAACCCTAATTCGCATTGGGAGCAAAAAGGAACGAACTTTGGCCATTCTTGAAGATTCTTCCACTTCTTCAACTCATTCCAATCTATTAAATCATGTTCCAATCCGATTTTGTTGCCGAATTCATGAAGATGCAAGGCTAAACTTCTCGTGATCTACCTCGAGTAATCGGTTTCGTGTTATTAGGTTTTTGCTAATGTTCAATTTGTGTTGGGATTAAACTTTGGAACCCGTTAAGTTCTTATTTGAGTTTAATTTGTGTCTTGATTATTTAAACGATTGTTTTAGTGAATCTTGATTTGAATGTCATATGATTTTGCGCAAGTTGTATGATTGCAAGGTTTTGGTTGTTAATTCAATTGGTATGGTGTACTAAGACTCGTTAAGTCTTGGTTATCTTTATCACTTAATCATTACACGTATAGAATCCCCATTAAGAATTTCCCACTAAGTTGAACAAAGCAATTCCCGAAAACCAAACCTTGATCCCGGGGTGGATTACTTTTTCTCATAATTATCTTCTCAATTAATTTTAATTATTTGCAATTTGTTTTTATAATTTAATTAGTAATCATTCCAAAATTCATCTTTCACAGCCAAGAGGCAATAGTTAGTAATTATTAATCTAATCCATTTTCTTACAAATCAAAGTACGAGACACCGACCACTAATTCCACGAGGATCGACAACCCTACTTACCCTAACTAGTTAAGGTGAATAGGAACACACATTTTACATTTTATTTGGTTGGTACTTCGACACCAATCAGGAACATGTACAAGTGTTCGATTGAAGAATGCAGTTGTCACGTTTTGTTTGATTGAGGTCTGTCGTTGTCACGTTCGAACTAACGAGATAATAGTAGATCTCAATTAAACAAATCGTGACAACAGCAGACCTTAATCAAACAAAACGTGACAACAGCAGACCTTAATCAAACAAAGCGTGACAACAGAAGACCTTAATCCCACATCAGACGTTAATCGAACAATGGTACTCGTTCGAACAAAACGTTAAAATTAATTGAAATCCCACATAATACATTAAATTAAACAATATGGATTAGAGTTAATCGAAGCTTTAAATCGAAGCGCCCGGTCTCACTAGTCGATTCATGTATTTTTTAGTTTTAGTTAAATATTAATTGATTAATTTGTTTTAATTGAATACTTAACGTGTTGAAAAAGATTAAAATACTCTGATATTTAACGAATGTTTTAACATTGTTAGTGTAATGGATAGACATGATAATATTTAATAAATTATAGTGATTAAAATAAAAAGAATTAATTAAAATGACAAAATCAATAAAAATAACATTTGGCTCTTGTTAAAATATAATCACTTTATCAATTTTACACAGGTTGGGTTAGTTTAGAAAAAGCGTCATGTATCAAGTTATCTAGAACACGCACGTGTCCATTTAAAATGGTCCAGAATTCAAAAGGCCAGCCCCCTTTTAAATCCGACAAACAGACAATATCACATGATGGTTTCTTTTGGTCCCATCCCAAATTACCACTATTTTTCCTTAAAATACTTGTAGTTATAGGAATAAGTAATTTCTTGTTAACAAAATGAAATAAATAGTTTTGTAAATAAACATTTCATTTAAGAAAAAATCAAATGGAAATACTTTAAGTGTGAGAAGGATAAAATATTATTTTTTAATAAACGAGGTACAATATAAGTTTGGCATGTGGATATATGAATGAAGGAATGAGAATGATTTTGAAAGAGTGATGTGATTATTAACTACTCGGAGCCGTTTGATTCGCAAAATGTTTTACAAATGAATTGGAATTAGAATTGGAAATGAAATTTGAATTGAAATGCTGTTGAAGTTGATAACGTGTTTGGTTGATCAATTTTGAGTGAAATTGGAAATTTAATTTTGAACATTCCATTGGATTGTTAAACATTTCATAGGTAAGTGGAAAGAATGTAAATTACAATAAAAGAGGGAAAAATTTTCTAATTCTAATTCTATCTGTTTACTAATCAAACATGATTTTGGATGGAAAATTTTCTAATTTCAATTACAATTACTGAAAATTCTGTAAACCAAACGTCCCCTAGGGTTATGATATATTTGAAATTGTGATTTTTCAAATAATCTTGAACTTAAGTTATAAGGTGGTGATGATGTCAAACCTTGTTGATAAATACATAATTCCTCTTTATTC
The DNA here is from genome assembly GCA_025506415.1 of Flaveria robusta. Taxonomy (NCBI): domain Eukaryota; kingdom Viridiplantae; phylum Streptophyta; class Magnoliopsida; order Asterales; family Asteraceae; genus Flaveria; species Flaveria robusta. The sequence continues at coordinate 1,469,927 of CM046469.1, forward strand.
TTAATATAATATTAAAATGCCTAAAACTTTTTGAGTGTTATATAACATGTGTCAAGGTATAAGAACCATTAAAATATACTTTTAAACACGTATGCCAGAAAAGATAATATAAAGAAATTTGATTATCTTCATTCATGCACTTAAAACAACTAAGATGACCCGACATGTAGGTCCTTTTCTCTTTCCAAATGTTAACTTCAAGTTGTCTCTTGCTTTCCCAAATACGATATGCATGTGGTGTTAATATTAAACCATCGGGTTATACATAATTTTAAATAAAATTTATATTAAAATATTAATGAAAATAATCACCATCGGTCTCGAATTAAAAACCATCATCGAATAAAAACTTATTTAAATGAGGAAAAACTCATACTTTAATCTGAAACGTTCTCTTATTACAAATGAAACTTGAACCTTAAAACTTACCGTTATTTTAATAAAATTTTGGAGTTGCTCAAATCAATCAGTTAAGCTAATAATCATTGTTTTACGGCCTTTTGATTTTGAGGCTTCTCTTGATGGTTTCTATCAGTCTACCACTAAGGCTCAACCCCACTCTATCAATATATTTTTATTTTAAAGTTTTTTTTAAGTTTGTTGAAGATATTTTAGGATTTGGAAATTTGGTAGTATCTTGTTTGAAGATCAATGTGGTGGTCGCAACTCTCAACGGATGGGCGAGATGCACCCAAACGCCAGTGAGGCACAATCTTTATGATACACCCGCATGTAACATGGAGCAATCTTAACCACTACTGAACATTACACGTGTCAAACTTTCAATGGTTTAACACTTCACTACCCCTCTATATAACTTCACAAAAACCCACACCGCGTTAATCAAACTTCCTCTCACATTCCCTCTCAAACAACCATCTTCAAAACAGTTACACCAGAGGCTTCAATTCCACCAAAAAATGTCATCGGAAACTTCCAACGTCACGGCGGAGCAACCTACCACCGCCGTAGTCCCCGCCGGTGGCCTGAATTTCAACGATACGGAGCTCACGTTACGATTACCAGGTGAATCGCAAAGTTCAGGAGCAAAACGAAGGTTTTGCGATATCACTGATCTAAAATTGGGCGGAAATGATCACTCCGACACAGAATGCTCCGTCGTCACGAGATCTCCTCCGTCAAAGTAAGTTAGATCGTGATTTGATTTACGAACGGAATATTAGTTCAGTAGTTGCAATTCATCAATTGAATTGATGAACTGATGAATAATTGAAGTTATTCAACGATTATACTGATTTTACAGGGAGCAAGTGGTCGGATGGCCTCCGATTAGATCTTATCGGAAGAACATGATGAAGAGAGATTGCAAGTATGTAAAGGTGGCGGTTGACGGAGCACCGTATTTGAGAAAGGTAGATCTAGAATTGTATTCAGGTTATCAGCAACTTCTGTGCGGTTTTGAAGATCTATTCTCCTGTTTCACCATCAGTAAGTAAACAAACCAATGATCTGAATTCATCATTAATCATATAGTTAATTTGAGAATTAATTAACTCTAAGTTGCTAAATGTGCTGAAAATCGTTGTAGGAAATGTGTTGAATGAGAGGAAGCTGATGGATCCTGTGAACGGTATGGAATACGTTCCAACGTATGAAGATAAAGACGGAGATTGGATGTTAGTTGGTGATGTTCCATGGAAGTAAGTCGATCTGCATGTACATATATAAATTATCACTCATATTTTTGTAATTAATTTCTTTGATTGTTCCATGAGAAATTCACCAGCAATTTTCGGTATGATTCTGCAGGATGTTTGTTGAATCGTGCAAACGAATAAGATTAATGAAGAACTCAGAAGCCATTAACGGATCAGGTAACTTATGTTGCTTAACAATCATATGACTCACTTGTAGCTTTTTATATAAATATTGTTCTTAATAATACTAATGATTATTCTCTAATCTTTTATATTCTCTTTTTTAACGATGTAGAGTTGTTGAAGAAGTGTTGAGCAAGGTGATTTTGGATGATGGCTATGGGAAGAGAAAATTTAGAGAGAATTGGTGTAGTTGTTTATAGAGGAAACTTGTTTTTTTCAAGAATGTGGAAATAGTTATTTTAGGGGTACATAAAAGGCACATGGTTTGCTTACAAATGTTTGTTGAGGTTTTGGGTGCCCTATAACTTTATAAAACTAGAGCATTAAACATAACAAATTTTGCTACGATACTAGATCATTATTGGGTTGGATCGGTTCTAGCTTTTGCTGATTTGGATTGAGGCTGTAAAATGTAAGATAACCCGTCAAATTATGACACGAGGCCAAAGCCTTGGAAAACACCATCTAACGATCTAAGTTTTTGTGATCAACACTTTACAATAGTCATCTTGATAAACATATGTATGGAATAAGAGAGTGAAGAGTGTGGCTAGAGGTGCACACTGAACTTGGTTTCAAGACCCATCCCGGGTTCAACTCGGTCACCCTTCAACCCAGGTTCAACCCGGGTCCAACCTGATTCAACCCGGGTCCAACCTGATTCAACCCGACGGGTTCAAGCCACTTTGCCCCCTTCATACCCCAACCCAGTTGCAACCTGTGTTTTCTGCGACCCAACTGAACCCGACCCGGTTCAACCCGCTATTAATCCACCATATTATTTAAAATTACATATTATGGACCCGGTTTAGAATGGACCCGGAAGTCGTCAAACCAGGCTCGGAATTTCTTGACCACGACCCGAACCAGGATCAACCCGACCCAGTTTGGGTTTTGAACCGGGTTTGTGCACCTCTTGTGTGGCTGTGATAACAGGGAGTCGGAACCTTTTTCATAAATGGGCTGCCATTCTTACATAATAAGAGAAGGAGATTAGGTTTAACTTATAAGGGTTGGGCTAGGCCCAATATGCCGGACCTAGGCCGAGCCGCCGAGAGAGGTTACCATTTACATCTATAGCAAAGTAAACATAGATAACAGAAATCGATATGAGAGGGAAAAATACCCTTTTCGTCCCAGAAATTAGTGAAAGCAAACAATATTAGACAGCCACCTAATGTCTGCATTGCGGTTAAATCATATGTATTAGACCATTTTTAGTGGTTGAAATAAAAACACTTGTAAATACACCAAGTTAGCTACCACATTAGAATTTCACTAATCTTCTAAACACAATGGTTCTATAAATCCTTACATTACTACGTCATCACTATTTTCTATATTTATTTCCCATAAATTAAATTATTTTATACTAATTTATGTTTTTAATTTCTTATTATTAAAAGCTTAAAATTTAGGCATTAGATGGGCGTATACAACATGATTTTAAAGCATTTTTACATATTTTTATTATTTACTATATACTAATTGTAACATTTGCAAGTATTATGAGTTCTAACATGTGGTTTTAGTGCGTTGTACTCACTTTTTGTCTTTTTTATAATATTTAACTTTTATTTTAAACTAATACTTTTACATATTTTACAATTTAGCCTGAATATTTTTTTTACTTTCAATTTTATTGCCCTATATTTTTATTTTTTACAATTTTTCGTTTTACATTTCAGTCTGAATTTTGAGAGTTAATACGCCGCAGCGTGTGTGTGCTTTAACGTTTTTCCGCTTATTTTTTTAACGTTTAATGGCACCGTCGCCACACGCTGATCCTAGATCAACTTGTTGTTTTTTTTTTTTTTTCATATTTTGTTTCTTTTTAATACGAACAATTTTAATGTTGATGATCACTGGCGGTTGTGTGTCATTGTTTCTACTTGACATGTTTTTACACCCTCGCTACACGCGCGGGAAGGTTAGTGCTAGTATTACCTATTCACTACAAGTAACGTGATTTAAATCTAAAACGAATACTGTGCATCAGTTATTAAGGCACACGTTGTAAAAGTCACTAATCCAATACAAATTAAATTCAAAATTATAAATTCAAAACGTAGAAAGACTCATTTGGCCACACGTCCTCTCGTTTCATGGTGCCCCTCTGCAAGGGTTTCTCCCTCAAGGACGATGAGCTCCAACTCATCTCAAGGATGCCCAAGGTTACATTATTGGAGATGGTCTTAGTAACTTTTGTCATCTTTTTATGCAGCCATCTGACTTCTCCATTGGGTTTTCATAAAAACCCTATCACCAAGAACATGATTATTTGATACACATAAATGGCATACTAACTACTAATTATTAATTAACTAGAATCAAGCCCTTCCTGTTGCGACGAGGGCGTAAAACCATGTCAAATAATAACAATGTCACACCACCGCCAACGACCACTAACACTGAAGTTGCGGTGTGTTAATACGAAGAAATTAGACCAAAACGTAAAACATAGAAAAATATAACTAAGTCGATATAAGACTCGCACGTTACGATGAACCTGTCAAAGTGGAAAAATAGACGTAATAACATTGAACCCCGCATGCATGTTGTGTCGTGTTAACTCACAAAATTTAGAATGAAACGTAAAAATGTTGAACCACACATCCATGTTAAGTCGTGTTACCTTACAAAACTTAGAGTGAAACGTAAAACCAAAATTCTCAAAAGATGAAAAGTATAGGGGACCAAAGTTAAAAGTATAAAATTTGTGAGATTAAATCGTGAAATACGCAGAGTTTGGGTAAAAAGTAAAAAAAAAATCAAACTTTGGGAGGTTACATTGCAAAAAATAAAAAACTTTAGGTTGAAAGTGAAAAATCAAATTTTTTTTAAAAACCCACTATGCACAAGGTGCAACACCTTCATACATACAAAGGTTGAAAATTAATATAATATAAATTATTTAATAGGGCATACTTAAAAAAACTATTGTACAAATTGCTTTCACAGAAACTGATTAACCAATTAACTGCTCCCTAACTAAATATAATTGACCTAACAATTCTCAACAAGGATCTTCGGTTTCAAATGTTCATTTTCTAACACAAGCAACAATTCCTTTTTATGCTGGGGAATAATAAATGTTTAAAACTTATAGTGACCCGGTCAAAATGTCTGACCCACTGACCCGGTCAGAGATTTTGGCCAATTAGCGTGTTTGATTTACACTCTTACGCGTCTGACCCGGTCGACACCACTGACCAATGCATATTTTCACCCTTACCGGGTCAGTTTTGAAACAATCTCTTACCCGGTCAGCACCTTCTGACCGAGTAAGTGAAATCAAACAGGGCCTAAGTCATTTGGGTCGCATGGGGTAATAAAAGAGCAAATGTATTTAACTTTGTAGGTTTTTAAGAAGTGAGATCACATTCAAAATAATAAAATTAGAAAGCATATGAATCAGGATGATCAATATTAACAACACTTTGAATACAAACAAAAGTCACTCGTTAAAGTAAATCAAGAAAATAGATAATCCTAGGTGTTACATAATGGTTATTTTCTAATCTTTTATTTTCTTTTTTTTAACGATGTAAAGTTGTTGAAGAAGTGTTGAGCAAGGTGATTTTGGATGATGATTATGGGAGAAGAAAATTTAGAGAGAATTGGAGTAGTTGTTTATAGAGGAAACTTGTTTTTTTTTCTAAAATATGGAAATAGTTACTTACTTGGGCTATTATAGGAGTACACAAAAAGGTACATGGTTTGCTTACAATGTTTGTTGAGTTTTTGGGTGTGCCGTATAACTTATAAAATTAGTATTAAACATAACAAATGTTACTATGAGATTAAATCATTATCGGGTTGGATCGGTTCTAGCTTTTACTGATTTGGATTGAGGCTATAAAATGTAAAATAATCAGCTAAAATATGACCAGAGGCCAAAGCCTTAGAAAACACCATCTAACGATCAAAGTTTTTGTGATGAACACATTACAATAGTCATCTTGTATAAATATATGTATGGGATAAGGAGTGAAGAGTGTTGTTGCTGTAATAATAGGGAGACGGATTCTTGTTCATAAATGGGCTGCCCTTCTTATACTTAATATAAGGAGATTAGGTTTAAGGTTTGGGTTAGGCCCAATATGCAGGACCTGCTTAGGCCTAAGTCTAATATTGGGCCGACAATGGTTACAAATTTACAATTTACATCTCTAGTAAAGTAAACATAGATAACAAAAGTCTAAAACCGATATTAGAATTTAGATTAAAAATTACTCTTTTCGTCCCGAAAAACAGTGAAACTGTGAAAGCAAAAAATATTAGACGGCCACCTAATGTATACATTGCGGTTAAATCATACGAATTAAACCATTTCTAGTGGGTGAATATAAAAACGCTTATAAATGCACTAAGTTAGGCAGTTAGCGACCACATTAGAATTTTACTAATCTTTTAAACACACTCATTTTATGTTCAATGGTTTTATAAATCCTTACATTACTACATCATCACTATTCTACATTTATTTCTCATAAAATAAATTATTTTATACTAAGTTATATTTTTAGTTTCTTATTATTAGAAACTAAATTTTAACACATTAGATGGGCATATACAACATGTTTTAAAGTATTTTTACATATTTTTGTTAGAGTAAACTTCGCTTTTACTCCATGTGATTTGGTCGAAATAATGCTTTACCTCCTAAGGTTTCAGATTCATGATTTTACTCCTTGTGATCCGTTTCAATTTACTCCAACCTGTTAACACGTTAAATAGTTCTGTTAATTAAAGGTATTGAAGGTATTGTTGGTGGAACCAATGATGACAGTGATGACGGAGGTCGATGGGTGTTGGCAATGGTGGAACGGTCTGCGAATTGGATGGAGAAGGGAGGGGGTGGGTGGGTTTGGGTTAAATTAAGTAATTTACACATGCAGTCCCTCTAAATGACACATTAAGCACAATAAGCACTTACATGTAAAAAAACGAATATACCTTTACTTTTAACAGAATTATTTAACGGTATTAATGAGTTGGAGTTAATTGAGATGCATTGCAAATTACAGGGAGTAAAAACATGACTTTGAAACCTTTAAAGCGTTATTTCGACCAAATCACATGGAGTAAAATCGAAGTTTACTCTTTTTATTATTTTACCTAATTGTTACATGTAAAGTGATTTAAATATAATAGAATGTAAAGTGATTTAAATATAATAGAATGTAGTATACTAGTTATTAACTCACATATTGTACAAGTTATAAATCCACTAGAAAAATATAAATTTAAAACGTAAAAAGACACATTTGGCCTCACCTCCTCTCGTTTGATCGTGCCCGTTTGCAAGGGTTTCTCTCTCAAGAACGATGAGCTCCAATGGTACCTTTCCAAAGGGCATGTCCAACTCATCTGAAGGATGCCCAAGGTTACACTATTGGAGATGTTCTTTGTAACTTTTGTCATCTCTTTATGCGGTCATCCGACTCCTCCATTGGGTTTTCATAAAATACACATAAATAGCATACTAACTACTATCTAATACGGTATACTTGAAAAACTACAGTACAAGTTGCTCTCATAGAAACTGATTAACCAATTAACTGCTCCCTAACTAAATATCATTTACCTAACCTAAACAAGGATCTTTGGTTTCATATGTTCATTTTCTAACACTTTGCAACCATTCCTTATTATGTTGGGGAATAATAAATGCTTAAAGTTATAGTGATACGATTGGGTAGAATTAAGCCATTTGGGTCGCATGGGGTAATAAAGAGCAAATATATTCAACTTTGTAGGTTTATAAGAAACAAATCACATCCAAAATAATAAAATTATAAAGCATATGAATCAGGAAGATCAACACTAACAACACTTTGAAGCTTCTTCTTCAACACTTTAATTACAAACCAAAATAACTCATTAAAAAAATAAGAAAAAATATATAATCCTAGGTGTTACATCAAAATTAGTATAGACATAAACCATGAGATAAGGGAGTTTCACCCAACAACAACACAAAAATATATAGCTGAAAATTGAAATAGAAGGCATAAATCAGGGGCGGTTATTGACTTTTTATACTAGTGTATAAATAAAATACATTTTCCTGTGGGCCATAATGAATGACAAGTGAAATCTAATTTTGAACAACTCATGTATCCCAAAATCAATGATTTGTATTAATTCTTGCTAACTTGTCTCCAATGTTCAAATCCTCATTCAAATTGGCCATTTGGTATCTCCCACGCCCTGAGTTTGATAGCTGACGTGGCATGAAGAAGGGTGTGAAACACCACTCGTGAAGAGGCGGTAAAAGGGGTGAACCTCTCACGCGTTGAAAAATCAATAGGCGTGAGAGGTGTGTTATAATGTTTTTAATTAATTAAAACTAAATATGATGAAGACGATAAATGTGTGCTTGTCGGTCTAGATAAGTGTGCCCGAAACGTGTGTCCCGCTATTAATGCCTTGGAGGTTCAACAATGGTGGTGATGAGGACTAATATAAAATGGGTTGGGAGGTAGGGCCCTCTAATTTTAAACTTGTCGGAATTGGCACTCTAGTCACCATAAACACTACTCACTTGAAAATATCTATATTTTATCTTTGATGCCTAGAGATGTAATGTATCTAATCGATGGACATGATACAATTTGACTACTAACACATAACAAATTTATTAAGCTCCATTAGTGTATTAATTATCACATATATGTCTTCAACACTATTTTGTTACGACTTAATGTGATTTTATATAATCTAAATCGACTCACTGATACATGAGTATGACAATCCATTAAGGTTCATGGGTGTCTTTAGCTGCCACATATATATTTGTAACACCAAGGCGACATATTATACCCAATGTGATTTATATAATCTAAACTAATTCACTAACACAAGATAAGGCCCACTAAACTCATATATTTACTAAACATCATACACGTGTCTTTAACACCAAAATGACTTGTTAGAACCAAATATAATTTTGTGTAATCTAAACCAACTCACTAACAAAATAGCAATGTTCATTAGTGAACTAATCATCTGCACACATCTTTAACAATAAGATGACTTGTTATGACCTAATGTGACTTTTTGTAACTTAAACCAATTAACACATGATAATGCCTATTATGATGTAACTTTACACAACCTAAACCAAGTCACTGACACATAAAAAGGCACATGGGTTTGCTAAAATACTTTAAGGTTTAATGTAATAAAAAACAAACTGTTACCATGTTAAACCACGACTTAAGTTTACTAAACAAATGAGCCACTCATATGGGTTAGTTTTCTTTACCCTTAAAAGCATCCAAATGGGGTTGTTCTAGCTTCATCCGTGACTACGTGAGGGTCCTCCCATTAATGTGAAGGAGAGAGGGAAACATCATATGTGAGTCTCTTAGAATGGGAGGAAAGAGCGAAGACAGGAAGAAGGGTGTGTACGCAAGAGAGGGAGGTGTTCCTACAGTCTATCTAAACAAATCTAACGTGTCGTAAAAAGCCCCATTGAAAATGTTATAATAAATTCACTTTTGGTCTTTGCCGACAAAATTAAAACTTTTATTGCTGCAACAAAAGTGTATTAGACTTTGGTATGTTATGACCATTGAATCAAGACGAGCACATGGTCACATTAGTATTTATTGTATTCTCTTCAAGTGTAATACCATCAATCATATACCCAAGGTTCTAAGATATTTTTTCCTGTGTGCAGCACAGCAGGATCATATTCCTTCTAACTTTTTAACAGCATATTCCTTTTAATTAAATGATTATTTAATCATTTATTTCGCCATTTACAAGTCACAGGGTCTAACTGTAATAAAACCATAAGTTGGAGGCTAATATATGGTTTACGTGAAAACACTAAAAATCAATAAATACACCTGCATCTTGACTAGTTTCTCGGTCCTTCAATTTCCTCCATCAATCTAGATCTACGATCTCTGTATTCTTCTTCAGGTATAATATACAGTTATACACTCTCAAAATCGATCAATTTTTCGAATTTCATATTGTTTTCAGAGCACCCATTTATTATTTCTCGTTTTCAATCATACCCATTTGCTAGATTTCATGTTGATCCACTTCACTTTCATGTTTACAGGGTTCATATCCGATCTCCAATGTCGGTGGAATCTGCAATCGCCCCCATCGTCAATGGCGATTCCGATTTGAGCAATGGCCACACCAAGAAACCGTACAAGATCTTCGTAGGTTACGATCCAAGAGAAGATGTGGCGTTCGAGGTTTGTCGGTACTCAATCCTCAAACGATCTTCGATCCCCGTAGAGATCATCCCCATCAAGCAATCGGAATTACGAGAGAAAAACTACTATTGGCGTGAACGTGGGAAGCTTGAGAGTACCGAATTCTCGTTCACACGATTCTTGACGCCGTTTTTGGCTGGATACGAGGGTTGGGCGATGTTCGTCGACTGTGATTTCCTCTACCTCGGCGACATTAAGGAATTGTTCGATCTGGTTGATGATAAGTATGCTGTGATGTGTGTTCAACATGATTACACCCCAAAAGAAACCACCAAGATGGACGGTGCGGTTCAGACGGTTTACCCACGAAAGAATTGGTCTTCAATGGTGTTGTACAACTGCGGTCACCGGAAAAACAAGATTCTGACGCCGGAGGTTGTTAATAAGGAATCCGGTGCGTTTCTGCATAGGTTTCAGTGGTTGGAGGATCATGAAATTGGGTCGGTGCCATTTGTTTGGAACTTTCTTGTGGGTCATAATCGGGTCGTGAAGGATGACCCGAAAACGTACCCGAAAGCTATACATTATACTCTGGGAGGGCCGTGGTTTGAAGCTTGGAAAGATTGTGAATTTGGGGATTTGTGGTTGAATGAATTGGAGGAGTGTAAGGAGGTTGAGAAAGATAAGAAAGTGGAGTAAGATTTTATTATTATTATTATTATCGTCATTGTTTAGATTTTGTTAGTTATTTATACCCGTTGATGTTTGCCCACCAAGTGTTCGATGAAATGATGGGCTCTTTTATAGTTCATGGCTTCTGTAATTCTGTTATTCGTTATGTATGATTACGTTGGTTTATTGGTTAATTTGATAATATTGAGCAAGATGCATTTTAGTGCCTTGTGTGACCATAACAAACAGCTTTTGTTGGCATGTTTTGACCTCTGTAAGTAAACTGTAAACTGCATACAAATTTGCGTAATCAAACAGGATATGAGTCTTAAAATAGCCTCCTTGAGTTAAATTTACATCAGCTTTACAACCTTTCCCTTTCTTGCCAGCTTACAAACTCAAACCTTGAAGGAATGGCTAATTACCCATAAAATATAACCATTACAGTAAGGTTTATAATGACTAAATCCCCATTTCCCAACTTTAATTTCAAGATATGATTAGCAGTTCTCAAGACAACAAAACATTGACCAAAACAAATATGGCAAAAGAGGATAGTTGCCTTTGAAGTACCTCAGCAACATAAACTAGACCGAGAGTATCTTCTGGATGGTTAGAATAGTGTTTCGGGTAGCTCACGAGAAGGCAAACTTGCAACACTTTTAAACTGCAAACACAAAAAAACGAATAAAGTTAGCAACTGAGATTAATGGTTAATTTAAAGTTAGAAAAGAAAAAGTGTTGGTTGTTAACTACCTTATCTTGCTTGTACTTTGATCGTATAGCAGTTAGAGGGGAGTTACTGTCACCCAAATGTAAACCATGGAGTGCAAAAACTGTGTTCTTTAGATCCAGGGGCTTGTAATTTGTGTAATGCTCCAATGTAGGGCTCTGTCATAAAAAAAACAAGAGCTTAGCTTCCATTAGAGGCCCTAAGATGTAGAGGTGGTAATTTTGATACGTTATTAACAGGTTGATTAGGGTCAAACAGGAAGAACCAAAGTTAACTGAAAAGAAAACAGGTTGCAATATATTAGATCATTTATGGCAAAATACCTTTTTGTATCTACAAAAATATGTTTCAGGCTAAAGCAGCCTGTTCTGTTTAAACTAGGACAAGAATTATCTGTTCGACCCGTTACCCGATCTGTCCATTTTACATTTCTATTGAGAAATAAAAGAAAACTACCCAAGGGTCGCACGACTGATCCAGCATCCATCTAGCAAGAAATACAGCCGATGCAGCAACATTTGAAGGAAGAAATACCAAGAAATTATAGTCAATCAAAGTCAACTCAGCTAAATAATTTGCCAAACACTCCAATTCAAGACTTGGGCTCTAACAAAATGTAGAAAACAATTATTAAGAATGTGAACAAAAGGGATTAACCCAATTTACAAGCAAAGAGGCAATATTTACCTGGTGGGAAGCTTGTGCCGCTCTTAAAAATCTCCTGTAAGCAGTAAATTTTCATGAAGATGGTCTCTTTAGAAGAAATGTAAGCCAAATATTATGTTTTTAACACATACCTGAGAAATGTCTGTGATGTTGGTATTGACAGGTGAAAATTTAAATTGTTTAGAACTTGGCTTTCCATATTCAGAACCTGCAAAACTTATTTAACTAAATGCTCTGATGATATAATTGCAGTTGATAAAATATGTGCATGTGATTAGCTATAAAAGGTATTATAGTAACCTAACCTCCGATTTTGTGTAAGTACTGTCTGTTATGATACAAAACTCCTCAACACTTGGTGCAATTGTTTCTTCATATTTCCTTTAAACAACAAATTAGGTAAAATTATCAATATAGTAAGAAGTATCAAAACATACTTCAATGCAACTAGAAAAAGGTGTTAGATCTTACGAAGCAATTAGCATACAGGTGATGCCTAACAGTTGAAGTTTTTGTCGTTCAATATAGTTTTTAGAAAGAAACATGTCAATGAGAGAAACCGTGTGATGGAGTGTGTCTGGCTCCAACTTATATTCCACACTTACCTAAAAGTAAAAGTAAACACATGAATAACGACTATTAATTTGAACAATGTGGGTAGGTCCATACTCCATGTACATGGAAGACAGGCAGGTCAGGTGGGTCGGTTAATGAATCAAAACAGGCTAGGTTTGGTTGTGTTGACCCGTAAACACTATTTGTGTTTTTTCCATAAAAAGTTAATGTGTTGACTATGATTACAAAAACAGTATTATTAGAATGATTATCTTGGTCAATGAACAAAAATGATTCAGCAGATCATATGCCTTTAAAATAGGCTTTGGGTGATTATCAAATTTCAAACAATTCTACTCATTTTCCTTTTAGCTATACTTCTTTGTCCTACCCATTTATAGGTAAATGGGTCAAAACTGATTTCCTGTAAAGATAAGCAAAACTAACCTCTACAAGCCAATCAACTAAGACTCCCCTCATACTCTTAGTTACATCTCTTTGTACCGTCTCCATGAAATCAAAGCGTGGACGATGGATAAGCTGAATTACCAAATGGAAAACAATAAATCAATAGTTAGTTACTGGGTAACAAATAAGAAAATGTGTTTGGCCATTATACAAACCTCTGCTACACGAAAACTGCTATATATTTCGCATACATAGAGACTGCACATCAGAGGATCTTTTATATCAGAATCTATATCAGTAAAATCTGGATGGCTAGATATTGTGGGCTTCTCGTGAATCCTACTTTTCCCTGCTTGATAGGCCAAAAATAATGGTACTAATAAATTATTAGCTTCGGTTTCACATAAGACTTTTGAAATGGTTTCCGATGAATGTTTACAGTTTACAACAAACCTTTGTTTGGAAAGCTTTGCAAATGTGAAACTGTTTTCTTATCTTCCTTTTCAGAAGTACCTGGAACCTTCTGGACAGTAGCCTGAACTTGAGCTCTCTCAGTTCCATCACATTTTATTGATTGGGAATTTGCAGAAACTTGTTGAATTTTGATTGGATTTTTTTTAGTCACCTTGCTATTCTTTTTCTGATCACAATTGACAACAAGTAGAAACAAAAAGACTTAAGTCACAATGATATCGAGTAATTTGCAATTCATAAAACTTCACAGGTAATAAAAACTATACAAAAAGAAATAAAGTTTACAAACCGGAATTTTAGCTGGAATAATGCAGTTCTTATAAGTATTATCACGACAAATGTTTGTGACATCTTTAAGTACTGCTCTCCGCTTATTTTGAGCACCACCAGTTGCAGTGACATTGTTTTTATTCTCATCTTGCACGGATCTTTTAGAGCTTATATGCAATACACGGCCTGGGCCCTGCTCTTTTGATGGTTCTGAACTGGATGACTGCCTAGCAGCAGCTCGAGCCCGTGTAACACGAAAAGTGGGCTCTCTAGTTGTAACCCCTTTCTTCATTTTTATTTTGAGAAAACCAGAAAAAAGGTTTCAAATAAGTCCACTCTTATCTGCAGCAACATGGAAAGCCATCAAACAAGCGACTGATAACAATATGCAAATGATGCAGGAATTATGAGATATCAGTTACACTTGATGTTCCCAAATATAAATAGTTGTTTCATTTTACAGTTTTTAATCTACTAAATGCACAATGAATCTCAACCCATTTGGACCTAGGGGTCTGAAAATTTAATCAGTGTTTTCCTAGTTCAAAATTTGTACTGATTGTGCTTCTATCCCCAAAACTTTTCAAACTTCAAACAAAAAATCAAAAACCCTAATAGGCATTTGGGCAAAAAGTACAGATCAAGAACTAACACAATATCATGCTTACAAAAAGTTAAATCTCAAAGCTACATTATACTAGGTGCCATAAGTAATCTTTCATTCAGTTCAACGGGAGTTTTTACATCTTGAACCACAATGAACCCTAAAGTTTATTTTCAACGAATTCCCAGTCATCAGTGACAAAATCTATAGAACTCAAATTGAAAGAAGCTAAATCGACAATTTATTTTCAATTCTTGCATCAAAACTCAAGATTTCGCAATGTAGGCATTATTAGACGTTCTCAACAACAAATAAAGAAAATGTGGATGAAATTTGTCTCGTTACCGTCGAATCCACGTTCTTTATCATAAAACTAATAAAAATGCATAAACCCTAATTGATCTGAAACAAAGAACCATAAAATCGGAGATGAAAACAGAAAACACAATGCCAACGAATGAAATTACGATCTAAATTAGAGAGAATCACTAACAGAGATGAAATTAGATGGTGAATCATAGGTGATGAATCAGCTCAAAAGATTGATAGATCGAATATGAGAATTATAGAAAGGGGGACAGCTGGATAATAATATGAGTAAAAAGGAGAATGCATCAGAGAGCGGGATGTACGTAGAGTTTAAACTACAAAATTTTGAGAGAGAGAAATAAAGTCGTTTATTTATTATTTTAAAATGTATTTAATGATAAACAAATACTGGTACGGTAATTAAATACTGGGATTTTGGATTTTACTAAGATACCCTTTGACTGGTTTGACTGATTATTTTTTACTAAATTCCCTCGGTAGCCTCTCAAACATTTTTATAAATAAAGGTAACGTTACTTAGGTTGTGAAATATATTATGAATTCTTTTAACTTTACATACACATCATTTCTAATTGCTCACTTTACTCTTTTTTTTTATAATTCAGCTCATCTCAAGAAAATAGTTTAATGGTTTGTTTGACAACATGTAATAAAATTAACGAAAAATTAAAATGGTTAAAGGGTTGAAAGGTCTATTTTATACGATTTAATGAAATGAACAAAAGAATAAAATGATTAAGGGTTGAAATGAATTAATCACCTTCAATATTTTGTTTTGATTATCATGTGATAATAACAAAAATCATTACTTTATTTTGTTTGTTAAGTAGAAAAAACACAAAAAATAGAATACAATATTAGTTTACATTGGTGGTTCATGGTGTGGTGGATGGTGGTGGTGGCCGGTGGTTACCAATAGTGGTTGTTGAGGGTGGCGGCGACTATGGTACTTGTGGTGGCCAGTGGTGATTGGTTGTGGTGTCCAGTGGTAGTGATCATGGTGGTGGCTCGTGGTGACTGATTGGTGGCCAGTGGTGATTGAGATTGGCGGCCATGGTGGTTGGGATTGGTGGTGGTGACTAAGGGTGGGAGGGGCTCACCCGCCATGAGGGCGTGACATCCCCTTACGCCACGCGACAACACCACCCCCCACCCCCCCCCCCCACACACACACACACCGTGATTTAGGATGTAGCATCGCGAAGCCACGTTGTGGCTTTTTTCTTCTTGTGATCGTTTGACATTGTATTTCAAATTTCGTATGAGTTTTTGTAAAATCTTGATTCTTTCAACTGTACACCAAATAATTTGCCACCAGATCCCCTCCATCAAATCCTAACATACTCGTTCATGTTTGTCATGAGTCATCGGGGTATCTCGTGAAATGAGGAGGTAATCAAGTGAAATCAACACTCACTGATCTCAATCATCGTATTTTCAATTGGGGGTCTTTTGATTTTAGTGGTTTTTGGATTTTATAAGCAAGTGTGGAGATGGAATGATGTTTTAGAGATCGAGTTATAACCGAAATCAGTTGAAGAAAATTAAAAGATTGTTTACCAGATTTAAGATTACAGCTATTTTCTTTGTGATTTTGATAATCTACTATCTCTTCTTCACCAGCAAGATCAATTAGTTGCAATTAGAATCCCCACACGAGGTTACTTCTTATCAATTTCTTTTGCATATGTGGCATTAGTATGATTACCTTGTGTTCTAGTGTTAATGTTGAAGTTTGATCATGAATAACTAGTTTATTTTGAGTTGTTAACGGGAAGTGTAATATTTTTATTTTTATGAAGTAATTAAAAAAAATTATGGCATGGAGTGGCATGAGTACCTCATTCAAATCTTATAGTACGATGTGGTGTGGTATGATATGACATAATACAATATAATTGATGGGTATGTAGTGTGATTTGAGCATCCTCTTCACCTTGAGGATAAAAAAAGGTATAAAATATGAAAAAAAAGGGGTGGATTGAATAAATTTGATGTATTTAAAAAAAATGAGATTATTTATTTAATAGTTCAATTCACCAACCAAACATTTTTTTCATTAATTTTTTATGGTTTATTTTATTACGTGCATGTCAAACACTACCTAAATTTTTAACACCCCCCCCCCCAAAAAAAAAAAAAAAAAAACCAAACACTACCTAAATGTTTAAGATTACAGCTATTTTCTTTCTGATTTTGATAATCTACTATCTCTTCTTCACCAGCAAGATCAATTAGTTGCAATTAGAATCCCCACCCGAGGTTACTTCTTATCAATTTCTTTTTGCATATGTGGCATTAGTATGATTACCTTGTGTTCTAGTGTTAATGTTGAAGTTTGATCATGAATAATTAGTTTATTTTGAATTGTTAACGGGAAGCGTAATATTTTTATTTTTATGAGGTAATTAAAAAAAATTATGGCATGGAGTGGCATGAGTACCTCATTCGAATTTTATGGTACAATGTGGTGTGATATGATATGACATAATACAATATAATTGATGGGTATGTAGTATGATTTAAGCATCCCCTTCACCTTGAGGATAAAAGAAGGTATAACATATGAAAAAAAAGAGGTGGATTGAATAAATTTGATGTATTTAAAAGAAATGAGATTATTTATTTAATAGTTCATTTCATTCAATTCACCAACCAAACATTTTTTTTATTAAATTTTTATGGTTTATTTTATTACGTGCATGTCAAACTCTACCTAAATGTTTAACACCCCCCCGTCCCCCCCAACCCAAAAAAAAAAGCCATCTCAGCTAGTTAATTTTAAACATTGAGGCTTATTAACACATTCACGTCTCAACCTCCTAACGCTCATTAATGCCCCAAGTGGCAGTGTTTAAACACCTGTTAAAGGCCATGTAGACCGTAGTGCCATGGGATGTTGTATGCGTAACTCATATATTATTCTATAAAACAGTTGAAACAAATATAAAAACTAACTAGATGTATAAATTTATATTAATGATATATAATTATAATTATACATATTAACATTTATAGTGGAAATGTCTGCGCGTTGCAGCGGTATGACTGTTGCGCGATTTTTTGGGAATTCGATTTTAATCGTTATCGGCTCGGTGCATTATGATTTAAATTAAAAAATCAAAATATAATTATTGAATAAATTGAATGAAAGAAAATAATTACGTATATTACAAAAGTCTTTAAAACAACTATATTAATCCAACAAGATTAGTGAAAGCATGAGTGATATTTGTGGTCGGAAATCACTTATTACCTAGATTTTAGGGGGGTTTCATTTTATGAATGTAGGTTAAAGTTTTATAATAATCATAGGCAGCTTTCGATGGTGATTTGCATAGATCAGAGAAAGTTAATGGAGAAATTATCACAATAAATTACCATCTTAATTGTTATTGAGCTTTTAACAACCGGTAAGGTAGGGGGATTAGTGCTCAATCGTAGTAAATGTCAATTTATATTATTATAAATAAAATAAAACTTATTGAAGTGAATTAAATAAAATCACATTATTAAATAATGTATTAATAATGTGTATTAAATAATACAATAATTAGAAGAAGTTAATTAAATAAGGACAAAAGTAAAATTATTGCATAAAGCACTTGTATTCTATACTTAAAATGTTGTATAGGTGTCTTATACTTTTTAATATGTATTATATATTAGTATAGAATAAATAAGTATTCTTAGTGGTCCACCTCTCATGGTCTTATTAGCCACCTCATTTTGTTTTAATAGCATTTATTATGTAATGTTTAAAAACCACTTTGAAAAGCGTTAACAAATCCAAGAAGAATATTAATTGTCATTTAAAAGAACTCATGCGCTTTTGGCATTGGCAAGGACGTGTCGATATCGTATTATGAGTACAGTTGTTTATTTTTATCATAAATTCGATTCAAAAATTTGGGTTTCAAATTCTAATATATATTAAAACATTTGGTCGTGCTACAGTAACTTAAGGTTATTTTCGTAATTTTGCGTTGCACATGCTACGTGTTAAGTGGAGAGAGCATCATCTTCAGAAGTCAGAAGAACCTTCGCCTCCAACACTCTCACTCTCTCTTCTCCCATTTCTGATCTCTCTCTTCATTTTGGGAAGACGGTGTTTAGTGGAGATGATGATGTTGAAATCTGCCATCTCTAGGCGTATGTTGGTTTCGATTTCAAGTGATGTAGTTAGGGCGATGATGTGGGTTGAGCGATTTCCATGGAAGAGGATTGGCATCGAACACGAAGCTGATTAAGATCTAGGGCTTGAGGATTTGTATCAAGAACGATTACCTTGGTTTTCATTTTCAGTTCACTTATCAATTTGGTGATGAAAACAATCCAGAGTCGACGAGCTCGTACCAAATGTTATCCTCTTGTCCCTAGCAATGTTGTCTTCAAAGATACGATTCCACCTCTCCCCATTGCGGTATTTTCAATCAAGGTCTTATATGTGTTTATCTCTCTTGCTTTTAGTTTCATATCTCTTTCTCTCTCAGAATTCCACCGATTGAGCTTAGCATCTTTCTTCCGGTTTTAGGGTAAAAGAGATCGCAGTCAACGACTGTATTTCATCTCACGGATTATTGCTTACGCCATTCACAATTTCTCAGATGAGTTTTGTTCGATTTCAGTTGCAGGTAGCTTGCTTCCAATGGACACGGTGAAGACTTCAGTCGCATCTTCGCCTGCGGCGGTTGACCGATTCAAATCAGGGTTTACTTTTATTTCTTATCTCTAGCTTCCTTAGGGTTCGTTTATTTTTCTAATTAGGGATTCGATTGCAGGTGGAACAAGTTCGGCTATTGATGTTTGGTGTTGTCTCATGTTATTTTGGTAGAACTTGACTTGAATAAATAATTATTTTTGGGAATTTATTGAGGTTCATTTTCTAACTATGCACATACATAAACTACAATTCAACTCAGTTTTTATAGTTATTGCCTCATATTAAAGATTATGGATACTTATTTTGTATTTTAGTTTTGATATCATAATGCATGAGCCCTTATGCTTATAATGGAGAGGTAAGAGCAACACACATCTAATTCTTAACCTGTATAATTGTTTAGGCTTCTTAAAATAAAAATAAAAGACTACTCAACGTGATATGGCCTGATCTTGTGGATTTGAACATGACTAATTTATGAATTTTGATTGGGATGCTAGATTGGATTCTTTGGTGGTGAGTTGGTATTAGGAAGTATATCATGTTTCCAAAAATTTGATGTGGTTTTCATTCATTTAAAGATGAGACCTATGTTCACCAGCTCTTATAGGGTTCACTGTTATCCAAATGTATTTTGATGTAAACGTTTACTGTCAATTTAACCATACTTTGAATTGAAAAACTTTATGTTTTGTGTTTTGAAGGGAACTGGGATGCCTCTTCAGCAAATGCTTTTCTGAATGTTGATTCCGGAGCTTCCTTTCTCTTTACATGAGATGATATTTTATGGATGTTACATAGATTTGGGGATCTAACCCTATGGTTTGGCTGCACGACCCGTAAGCTCTGTCTCTTTTCATCAATGATTTGGAGTTTTGAATTCATTGTGTTTTGAAGGTTGTAAACTTTTGATTTATCTAACTTTCAGTATGGAATAGATAAAATGTATTGAAAATTTTCACTATTTTCCTGAATTGTAATGTATGATGATGATGATGATATCAAGCTGTTGTTTAATATCCACCATGTGCTTTTGCTCATTGATAAAGCTTGCTTGATAACAAACCTGTAACTGATCATTTGTTTATGCTCATATTAATCTTTGATTTGCATGATATTAAGGATGCAAAATTAAGTTCTGGTTATAGAGATCCAATTTCTAGCTTTTTTAAACGAATTTTCGGTCTAAAGTTTAAAGCTATAATCTTTTTTGATGTATGCTAATATTCTTTATGGTATTATATAAGTTTCAATCTGAAGTTTTGTTGCTCCTGATGTACACATATTTTGTATTCTAATGTGTAGGAGCTAGCTTTAGTTAATTAGGTAAGGTGTAACTTTTATCTTTTTGGATTGGGTATCTATACATGATTTTTGCCAGTTTTTGACTTCTGCAATGAAACTGTGGTCCAATTTATTTATGGTAATTGTTGTTGGATGCATGTGTTTTGTTCACATCCTCATTTTGAACCAGCAAGGTAGCTACTGTTGCAATTTCCGGCAAATGTTTTGCTATCTATTATTTTTGTTTATGATAACAAGTTGATTTGATTTTGTTGCCAAGGTGTTAACATATGGTTTTTTTCTTTTTTGCTTTGTAGGTGCAGCTGCTACTTTTGTTTCATCAAATTAATTAGGCCTCTTTCAGTTAAGGAAACGTAAGACAACTACATATTTATTCCATATTATTACAGTCTTACAGAATAACCCGCGGCAACGCACGGGATTAAATTCTAGTTTATAAATTAAACAAGTACTTGTTCATGGTCCATGTGCTATCTTGAAAACTTGTATTATATTATATTGTGGTTAGATTCATCAAGTCGTATATAATTGTATTTATTTTACGAAAATTGTTTATGTTAAATGTTGAAATTAAAATTCTTTAAGGATCAGAGACTATGATAAGTGTTTTATAATATAGAGCCCTAGATAAATATATATTTATCACTAAATTGTGATAATTAAGCTAAAGAGAAAATATGGGACAAGTTATTGTAAACTGTATGCTATCAAGTAATTTAATTATATCATTCGTTTATACTGTAGTTTTTACGACTGATGTATGTGGATAAAGGTGTTATTTAACTGATTCAATTCAATATCTACTTCATAAATGTCTAGATATGAAGAATTAACGAATTTAACTTTTAACGAATCATTTGACCAGAAGTTAGCTTACCGATTTTTGAAGACACGTGTACGGAGGACCGGAGCAAACGGTGGTGGGTCGGTCCAGTTTATCTAGTTGGGATAGCATTTGGGTTTGGGTCGGACCATCTTACTTGTTGGGCTACGAGTGTCTTTTTATTGGGCTACTAGTTTCATTCTGTTGGGCTACTATATGAATATGTGGTTTCTTCGTAGGCATAAGTGCATAACTTGAGTAGCAAACAATGATAAGATATTAAGATGTCACTTCTAGCCTTCTAGGTTTCTTGCACCATCAACATTACCCCACCAGCAAAATTTGCTTGACTTTTCATAAATTGTCGTTACCAATTTATCTTCGTCCATCCCACAGTCACTTCTTTTCATGTATCCTAGCTGTAATCATATGACAAAAAGAATTACAAGAGTTAGAAAAAAACTATATTATCAATATACGACGGTCATATGTGACAGAATGAAGTTAGTCATGTAATACCCATGAAACTTTTTTATGAGTAAGTATTCTGTCTAAACTGAACAATATTTAAATTTTTTTACGCTAAGATCCATAGAATTTTTTATTTAGTTTTATAAATTTAAAAGTTAAATAAACAAAAACGTTAATCCAATTTAAATTAACGGATATTAAGTATAATCTATTATTTATTCTCATATTTAAGCCCAAATGTTCGTTACCTTTTTTTTATATTTTCAATATGAAACTTCATTAGCGGCTAGAAAAGCGATAGGACTGATACAAACTCCAATAAAATCAATATATGTAACAAATTACATGGTGATATTGAAAGAACGTCATTTGCGCCAAACCGAAGGGTCCAACAAATGAGTGAAAGGAGATGATGTGTTTAGCTACACCAATAAAAAAGTTTTTGTTATAAGATCATATTATTAAAACAAAGTAAACTAAATTAGTAGAATTCCCTGACAGTAAAATTGAAAAAAACATTAATCACGCCAAACGAAAGGTTTCAACAAGTAAGTGAAAGGACGAGATACGTATAGTAACATCAATAAAAAGATTTCTTTGTTATGAGATCATATTACTAAAACAAAATAAAATTGAATGAGTAAAATTCCCTAAATTAAATTTAATAAATCTGAATGACCAATTTCACCTACCAAACTCATTCTAATTAGTCCAACCATCTTAATCATGCAATAAAATCTTCAAAATCCCCAAACCACCGTCTAAATCAATACAATAATACATCATAAATTCATAAGGTAGGTGAACACACACCTCTTCTTTTAAAAATCACCACCACAATTGAATCGAAGCGGAATTTTTGGAGATCCCATCGCCAGTGACACTCTGTTCTCGAATCTTGACTACATAATATTATTTTCCTTCAAAAATTTCATTTTTAAGAGAGAGAATGAAGATAATCTTGCTTTTTTGTGTGGGCAACAAGTCAATAAAAGCATTTTTTACTCTGGATTACGTTCACATACATACAATCCACCAATCTTGTGAAAGTATTTCGTCTTATTGGCATCCTCTGGTCTGCTTTTTATAATATAACTTTTAGTTAGATTCTCATCCTTCAAGCAGATCAAAAAGGGCCAATTTTTATAGCATGCCATCGTTTCTTGATCATCATTAAAAAGTTAGGGGTTTTTGATTTGATAGCAACCCCCTTTTCTCTTATATATATATATATATAGAGAGAGAGAGAGATACACACAGAAATAGACAGAGGAAGAAATGGGTTCCTATGGAATGTTAGCAAGGAGGGTTGTGTTCACCGAAACACCGGTGATGGTTCAGGTCAATTTCAATTTCTTTGCCCTAAATTTGTTTGCAATCCCAATTTGGGTTTCTTGATTTTGGGGATTTGGGTGTTTTGATTCAAGATTGTTTTGATCTGGGGTTGCTGTATTTCTTGTTTTGTGTGTGAAAAATTGTGTGTTTTATGTTCTAGGGATATGTGTGATGATAGAAGTGAAAGTGTGTGATGTTTTATGTTTGCAGATACAAGAATTGCTTCGAGGTGTCAAGGATGCCATATCCCTAGCTCAGGTTGCTATTTTCCCCTTTGTTTCAACCTAATTTTATAAACATTAAGTTGGTCAAGAAACTTTATAGTTGGGATGTAGTTTTAGAATATCTTTTAGTTTGTTAAATGGATTCCCAGTTGAAACAATTAACATATCTTTCAAGAATTCTTGAAGAACTGAATGAGATCTCAAAAAAATGTTGTATTGAATAATAAAAGCAGAAAGTTGAAGATAAAGTTAAAGCTTGTTTTTGTTTTTTTATTTCTGGTTCAAATTAAAACTTTATGTTGCCAGGATTGTTGCTTTCACAGTTAATTTTTTTTGTAGAAGCTGTATATTTTTTGCAATTGATTTTCTTGAAAATTCAGGTTTATTTCATTCCTCGAAAATTATTGATGTTTGATTTCAAGAAACTTTTTAGTCCAATTTCCAAAATTTACAAAATTCAATGACATAATTGGTCTCCTAGTTTTAGAACATTGTTTATTTGTTAAATGGGCTCCAATTGGTAAATCAATTATGAACACATCCCCCAAGAATTCTTGAAGAATTAAATAAAATTTTCAATAGATTAGTGTCCTGAAGCATAAAATCAGAATATGAACTAAATTTGAAGCTAATTTAGAACTCAATGTTGCCAGGATTGTTGTTTTCACAGCTGCATTTTCCAAAATAATGTTGATTTATTTGGCTACGTTGCAAATGGTTTTCTTGTAACACAGGGTGTTGTGTATTGGCAACCACCTCGACCAGCTTTAGAGAAGGTGCAAGAACTTGTATGGGAGCCTGCAATTAGTCGTTATGGTGCAGATGAAGGTCTTCCTGAGCTTAGGGAAGCATTGACTAAAAAGGTCAAATTTTAAATGATATGAAATGCAGTAGTACGCCCTTTATATTCATATCCTTTCTATAATTGCAGTTGCGTGAAGAAAATAAGTTATGCAAATCGTCAGTGATGGTTACTGCTGGTGCAAATCAGGTATCCAAGGTTGATTTGATGTTTGTTAAATTTTCTTGAGACATCTTTGAGAGGTTTTTAACGCCATTGTTCATTGTAGGCATTTGTGAATATTGTTCTCACACTGTGTGATGCTGGGGATTCGGTTGTTATGTTTGCACCATACTACTTCAACGCGTACATGTCATTCCAAATGACTGGTGTCACCAACATTCTTGTGGGTCCTGGTGATCCAAATACACTTCATCCTGATGCAGGTTGAATTTTATTTAACTGTTCTCCTGCACTTTTGAATTTCTTAGGAGTTACTATATGATTCTTGAAAAACTCTGTAGATGTTTTGGTACAATGCCTGAACAGTGTATTCTAGAGGTAGCAAATGGGTAGGTAGTCAGGTTGGATAACAGGTTAAAATGGGTACGTTTTAGTTTGGGCTTCAACGGGTGACCCCAAAGACTTTATTTCCAAAAATAAAAGCATTTTTCAAAATTAATTTGTGTATTAGATATAATTTGAGAAAAAACACATTATTACAGCAATATATTTTTGTTTTGAATAGAGCGATTTAGTAACTTACTAACGAGTATGCCTCAACAATGCACTTTGGACCAGATTTGACCCCTTTGATTCATTTTCTTTTTTGCTAACTTTGATGATTTTATTCATTTGACCTGTTAGAAATACAACGTTACCTGAATTGAGCTATTCATTAGTAAATGGGTTGAAAATTACCGCCTTTAGTGTCTCTAAAGCAAACCTCCATATAAAATGCAACATAAAGATGATTAGAACTTAGAAGTCATATTCTCTTTATTTGTTATAATTTATGTGGCTTTGTTCCGCTTTTTATTATTTTGCATATCTAGATTCAAGAAAGCTTGTTTATCATTTGATTTCTTTGAAGTTACTTTCTTTTATCAAAATATATTATTGGATTTCTGCATCAACATTTTAATTCCCAAATTCATGAATCTTTAGATTGGCTAGAAAAAACTCTGCGGGAAACCAAACCGACACCAAAACTTGTTACAATTGTTAATCCTGGGAACCCATCTGGAACTTATATCCCTGAACCCCTTCTGAAGGTGATCGCTTTCCCTCTCTCTCTCTCTATATATATATATATATATTGGCTTACACACACTTGCATACACATACATATCATATATACACATTACACACACGCACACATATATGTGTGTGTGGAGGTTCCGGTAGAAGGCGATTTTCTGTAAAAACTGTAAAAAAAGTGCACCAATTTTGGTGTTATAAAGTAGTGCGTCATGAATATGTATTGATGCAACACTCATATAACTTTGTTGCATTGTCTCACCATTTTATAAAATGGTACACTGATGCACTGATGTTGGGTGGCTTTGTATCAGTTTTGATAACACTTTTGAAAGATGCAAACACGCCCAAAAGAAATCGTGGATCAATATATGTTTTTACCATAATCTTCCTTTTGCTCAAAAAGTTTGTGCATCAATGCACCTTTTATGCTTTTTACCAAAATCACTTATTAGCCTACACACTCAGAGTGTGCCACAGTGATTCTAATGATATGTTAAACTGTGGTTTCTGTTTTGCTAGAGAATATCAGATATCTGCAAAAATGCTGGATGTTGGCTTGTTGTAGATAACACATATGAGTAAGTTACTTCTTTGGTCCAATCATATAGTTCATATGAACAATCAGACATGCAGAAACACTAGTCTTTTGGAATGATTCAGTAATTTGCATTACAATGTTATTTGTTCAAATAATGATCCAAATTTCTTGCTGTTAAAAACACGATTTAGGAGGTTATAACACTTTGGAGTTTCTTTTTGTTGACTTTCAAACCATTCCACCTCTTTCTTTTTCAGCTAAATCTTTTGATTGTTCGGCATGTTATCATTAAAATATAACCCAAATTACCAATTTCACATAAATAGTTGGAATTTAATCATTATAATAATAAACAGGTATTTTATGTATGATGGCTTGAAGCATTCTTGTATCGAGGGAAATCATATTGTCAACATCTTTTCCTTCTCTAAAGCTTATGGGATGATGGGTTGGCGAGTTGGATATGTAAGTATCGCCTCATTGCTACATTATATTGTTTATTATCCAACTTCATATTATTCTTCTTTTGGGTAGAAGTGGGAAATAAGCGGGTTTTGGTATTGAGCCAAAACGGTATATGTCAATTTGACTAATTTGTATGGGTTGGGTTGACACCAAAACATTTCTTGTGCAAAGATTTCAACATTTTAATCTGTAAAACAATAAATGTGTTAAATATGGTGACAAAAGTTATATTATCTTTGGGCAATTTTCGAAAAAGCCCTATACTTTCTAAGGTCACATGAAAGTCTCTGTTTTTTACTTTCGCATGATTAATTCCTGTCTTTAAACCTCAACTTAGAAGCCCTTTTATTAATGTTTAGTGACTTCATTATGCAAGAAAGAACTTTTTTGTTGAATTTTGAAGATTCAGTTATGCACAAATAATGTCAAGAGGCTTATTTGTGAATTCGGCAAATGTCAAATAGTTTTTTTCTTTTTAAAGTTGCTATCTTTCGGAAGATTTTCGAGTTTCAACCAGTTTGACCTATTTGACCAGTAACCTTTTTAGCTAATTATTTATTTTTATGTGTTTGACGCGTTGATAAAAAAAGCATAAACTGAATCAAATCATTGATAAGTAAAGGGGTTGAAATTGCCGTTGTGTGGGTATCAAACACATCTTTTTAAAGATTTTCAGTGAGATAACTTTTATACAAATTTGTAATTTCAGATAGCATTTCCTTCAGAAGTTGAGGGTTTTGCTTCAGAATTACTCAAAATCCAAGACAACATACCCATATGTGCTTCCATAATCTCACAAAGACTAGCCCTTCACTCTATGGAAGTGGGTTCACAATGGGTCACGGATCAGGTCAAAGATCTGGTCAAGAACCGCCAACTTCTTGTTGATGCATTATCCCCATTAGGCGAGGATGCAGTCAAAGGTGGAGAAGGGGCCATTTACTTGTGGGCCAAGTTACCCGAAAAGTTTACTGATGACTTTGAAGTGGTTCGTTGGCTCGCCAATAAGCATGGTGTGGTTCTAATCCCGGGAAGCCCATGTGGGTGCCCGGGTCATGTTAGGATCTCGTTTGGTGGTCTGGTGGAGAAAGATTGTCGGCTTGCATCCGAGAGGTTGAAGAAAGGGCTGGAAGAATTGGTCAAAGATGGAATGGTTTGACTTTGACTAGTGTTGTTTGAAATGTTGTGGTTTGATACTTGAATTCAGAACTTGCTACAAAGATATAATTTTTACAATAAATGGAAACTTTTTGCTGATACTAAAAGTCTCTTTATCTTCTTTTTCCTGTTTCTTAGATATTTTTTTTCCTGTTTCATTGAGTTTGTGGCTATCTTCTGTATTGATGTTTGATCAACACTTTGTACATTTTGACTTTTGAGGTCAACCAGTAGAGTTTTAAATTGGAATTCTTCGAGTTTTAAATAGTTTTAGTTGTTTTATTTTTTTTAAAAAGTTAGAGGATAACTAGGGATGGGAGGGACGGACATTTGCATGGTTTAGAAATGAGATGAAAAAAAAAAAAAAAAAAACAACAACAACAAATGTGTCTCTAATTTGAATGAGACTGAATTGCTAGAGATGAGAAAGATGGTTCTCCTGACCCCATATATGGTCTCTGTTAGATGGTTGGGTCATTTGAAATTGACAACTTTGAAATAGGCTTTGTATATTTGAAATGAAGATTCTTTTATGTGTGGTTGCTTTGAGAATTAAAAGATAGTTGTGTTTAAAAAGAAATATTGTGATAGTACAAGGGTGAAAATGACAAATTATGAGGCAAGATATCAAAGGCAGGTTGACTCTCATAGATGCTCATGTTCTAATGGTCTAGTACTAAGGTGTTTCCACTAATGACAAATTATGAGCCAAGATATCAAAGGCAGGTTGACTCTCATAGATGCTCATGTTCTAATGGTCTAGTACTAAGGTGTTTCCACTATAAAACTTTAGTGAATTAAAATTCTTATAAAAAAATCCTAATATTAAAACTCACACTCTTATAAATCGACAACCTCATATACGCCTCGTGTAGCCTTATATGAGGCGTATAGGATCGAAGAAACAACATATAAGGTCGACAAAACTGAAAACGAGAAAACAATCAGGAGGTTACGCACAAGGTTATATGACGCTCCTATATAACACATATAGGCTGTGCGACACATATAGATCGAATTTTGGAGGTGTTGATTGTGTTGTATATGTTTACTTGTATCTACATTTTAATATATATTTTACAAAACACAAAACCATATCAAATACAACGACCAACAAAATTTTACTTGTAAATACGTGACAACTTTGTGATCATTTATAGCTAACTTAACTATTGTACTATTTGTATTAAGTGATAGGGTATATTCTCAGGCCCCATAGCTCTATGTAAACGAAAAATCAGTCACTTCACCTTATTTCACTCCACCTTATTTTATGAAAATAGTTTAATCTCCCTTAACCTCCGTCAATGTAATAAAATAAATAAATAAATATTAAATCAGTGTTTGTGGAAGAGGTGGTTCACCAATTTAACACGTTAATGAGCCTAACATTTAACGCCCCTTAACCCATGATTGAGGCGGTGTTCCATTAATTCACACAGGCCACATCACCCTTAACCTCCGGGGCGTTAGGGCGTATACCCATTAGCCTTACTACCATCTTAACTTCATAACAATAGCCCTAACTCTTGCATAAAAACTTAAATGTTTGTTTGTGTTATAATTCGACAAAAAGAAGCATGCATCTTGTTTGTTGTTACCTGTGCCGCCACACGAGCATCATAAACAAAGTCAAATATTGGATTCCAAACTTCCCCAGAATCCATCAACTAAATCCTTGAGTTCAATTCTGACAAAACCAATGAATGACGTGTATATACATTTCTGATTAACCTATGAACCACCTGCCAAATTAATCTCATCTTTTTATACAATTTACGAATAAAGAATCCAATTAGGCGGATATATATATATGAAATTACCCCGTATTATTATGTTCTCTCCAAAGTGGTGGTATGTTAAATTCTGTAACTTTCCTCATTGTTTTTACCTTGTTATGAAACCAAACCGGCCATAAGATCTCTTTAAAAGAGTGTGTTATTCAGCTTTTCAAACCAAAACAAACAACAGATCGACTGATCAAGATGGGTTCAGAAGCACCATTTCAGCTTCCAATGGTTGATTTCTCACAGTTAAACAAAGAAAATCCAGATAATATTATGTGGGAATCTGCAAAGACTAAAGCTTTAGAAGCACTTCAAGAATATGGTTGTTTTGAAGCAACTTTTGATAAAATTCCACCCGACCTTCAAAACACTGTATTTGATGAGCTCGGGCATCTTTTTGATCTTCCATTGGAAAGAAAGCAAAGAAACACATCTGATCGCGAGTTTCATGGGTATATCGGTCAGATCCCGTTCATGCCTCTTTATGAAAGTATGGGTATCGATGCACCTTACATCCAAGAAAAAGTGGATAACTTCACCTATCTCATGTGGCCTCAAGGAAACCCTAAGTTTTCGTATGTGCATGCATTCAAGTTTTGTTTAACTTATTCATAGTTTGTTAAAGGTCACTAGTGCTAAAAAAAAAAAACAGAAGAAAAAAAATAAAATAAAAATAAATCATATCCGTAACCAAAAAAACACGAACTGAATTTTATCTTCGGTTTCTAAGTCCTAACTTCTAACCATATCAAATTAATTTGATTTTACGTTCGGTTTTCAAATCTAAAATTTTTGCTTATTTTGATAACTAAACTGAATTTAATTGAATAAACCAAATAATAACTGGTTTAATTAGGTTAATCAGATAAATAAACTAAATAAACAGATTAAATTGGTTTAAACGATTCATTCAGTTGAATTCGTTTCAGTTAGTAAAACTTACAGTTCCAATCAATTCGGTTCTTGGTTAGGCCCCAAAAAATTAAAAATCAAACCTAACAAAAGGATATTTGAACTGACAAACACCTTTAATTAGCTGCGAAGACTTTACTAAATAATAACAAAGTTTCATAATTTTCATGTGAAGTCAAATTAAAATTTTAGTCCGTAGATAGCAACAGCATTCATTCATGTCTCATTTACTTTACTTAATTTAGAATATTTAATTTACTTGTATTTTAGTCCGCAAATAGCAATAGCATTCATTCATGTCTCATTAACTTTACTTAATTTAGAATATTTAATTATAGTCCGTAAATAGCAATAGCATTCATTCATATATGTCTTATTTACTTTACTTAATTTAGAATATTTAAATATTTATAAAAAAGTTGTATAAGATTATAAACAATTTATGAAAGTTAAGTGTCTTATGAGACAAAAAAATTTATGTGACCTAGGAAAACTTGATTAATATCCTCCTAAGTTTTCAATTATTGTTCTTTATATTTTTAATGCAGAAATAGTATCCAAACATACTCGAAGAAGTTGTGGGAATTGGACAGAATGGTGAAGAAGATGGTGTTTGAGGGGTTGAATTTGAGGAAATATTTGGAAGAACACTTGGTAGCAACGACTTATCATCTCAAGGTGATGAAATATCGAGCCACGAAACCAAGTGAGTCCACTATGGGGTTAGATTCTCATGCTGATACGAGCATACTCACCATTTTACATCAAAATGGAGTTCAAGGGTTAGAGATTCGAACTAAAGATGGAGACTGGATTAGTGTGAATGTTTCACCAAATTCATTTGTGGTCATGGCCGGTGAAAGCTTCAATGTAAGTATTTATGGATATTATGAATTTATGATAAATTGAGGATGTATGCCGCTTGGGTTGTAGCCTGGTGGTTAAAGGCTAAAGCTTTAAAATAAACTCATGTAAAAGAAGTAGTTTATAATTAGTCACTAGTACATAAAAGATGTGTTGGGGTAGTTGAGATTTATTATTTGGGCGCTTGTAGATGAAAATCATATTTTAAAAAGAAAAATATCACAGACTAACAATCAATTTTAAAAGTATTTTAATTAAGTCGTCACTCATGCATATGTTAGCCAAATTAGATCACTAAATTATTAAATTGAGTTATCATCGAATTATTTTGAGTCTAGACACATTGGAGAATAAGAGGTGTGAGTCGGGATTTTCAATATATGTAATTATATTAAAAAATTATATAAAACTTGTAAACTATATTTAAAAAATATATATACCTAAAATTCACGTCGACACTCTACGTCTGCGTTTAAAAAAGAAGAAAAATATATTTTCTAACTGAAACAAAAAGAAATGATGTTAAAATCGTTAATTTAAATAAAACATGAAAACTAAGTAGATTAATTGAAACACTTTTTAAACTTGAGTGACTTAATTAGATTACTTTCAAAACTTGGAAACTTTCTAAAATTACGAAACGAAGAAAACCCCTAAAATAAACCGCACTAGCCTCTGTTTAGAGGCGGTTAATATGTGATTTTTAGCGGTTGTTTGTATACAAATTATATTTAATATTAGGGGCATTTACATATTTTTTTTGATATAAAAATATGAAATAATAAAATTACAACTTTAAATACAAAAGTTTAAAACTTTTTTTGAAAATAATAATCCACTGCTAATTAAAGTTATATATCTAAATACAAAACACAATTTAAAGTTTTAAACAATTATAATAACAAAATATAAGTACGTAACAATCTCTTAGTAAAACAAAATAAAATACTATAAAAAAAACAAAATAAAATAGTCGTTCAATATATAGATTTTAATGAAATGAATAAATTTGTAATATATATGTATTAAGAAGAGAAAATATGTAATTGAATTTATGCATTACAGAAATATGTAATTTATAATTTAAAGAAAAGGAGAAATATTTTGAGTGTCGTCTTTATAATTAGGGCGGTTTTTATCAGTCTTGAAAGGAATTTGGTAACCACCTCAAAAAATGAATTATTTTGTAGTGCCTATTTACAAATTTTCAGAATTTTTTGGTGAAGGCCACCAAATTTGTCCAAACAGAATTTCAAATTTTTAAGCGTCTAAAATTTTTTTATCGTATTTTCAAATATCGGTTGATGTCGTGTGCCCAATTAATGAGTGTAAAATATTGTCATGAAAATTAGTTTTACATTAAAATAATATAATATAATATTCTGAATAAAATAGTTTAATAGGTTTTAGGCACCAAGAGGCACTTTACGAAACTTTTGAGCAAATTCCATTGATTTAACATGTTTGAGTTAAAAGAAGTATATAACCTAAATGAAATAATAAGTGAACGAGTCTTGAATATTGTCACCAATAAGTAACAATAAATAAAATATAAATGAGAGTAGTTAACTTATAATTATGATGCTCTACGTGAATTCAGGTTTTGTCAAATGGGAGATTGCATGCACCGTTTCATAGGGTGGTGATGAACGCAAACAAAACTCGGCTTTCGGTTGGTTTATTTTCACTGCCAAAAGTTGGGACGATTGTGAAGCCCCCGAAAGAGATGGTGGATGAAGAGCATCCTTTGCTGTTTAAGCCTTTTGATTATGGAGAGTTCATGGACTACTTCTGTATGGCTGGTGTTAAGAAAGACACTTATGGCCTCAAGGCATATTGTGGTTTATCAGTCTGAAAAAAACCTTGAGACAGATCAAGTTAATTATGAAGATTAAATAAATGATCAACCTACATGATCATATGCTTCTACTTGTATTACTACATGTTAATACGTATGCATTTATGTGAATCAATAAGTTTGAATGTATGTCATGTGTGTGTGTACAAGAGCTTTTTATTGATATGATTACATGCATACATGTATGCAACTACTCTCATGTGTCATATCTTCATAATGAACCGCATTAAAAATACAAAGAAAGACTTAATTGAGTATATTGCGGTTTGATAGTATATTGCGTTTGAAGCCGTGAAAACTGAAAAACAGTTTTTAGCTTATAGGATATATATATACTTAAAATTGGTTCTAAATATCTAATTATTTATCATTTTGGAGTCACTAATTAGGATTATTTAGAGGTTACTTTACATGTAGATTCTAAAATTTTGGTAAATAGTAAATACTTAGAAGTTAATAAGTTGACCGTTGACGTGATTTTCACAATTTCAAACAAACACTCTCCTTAGTATACTTATACTAAAAAGATTTATGAAGACATGTTACATCAACACAACTTGTTATAATATGTAAAACCTGTTACCGACAGAATTCCAACGAAACAGAGTCGTCAGAAAAGTTGATGTGGATAATCTTTTTGCTTGCGATGATTACGGAAAAAGGTAACGAGAGATCACCGATGGAAAGTGCGATGATCCAAACTTCCGTCGGTAATCAATTTGGGGGATATTTATCGATGTCTTTATTTATTCTTTTTTCAAGAAAATTGATGGAACCAACTGATCGAATTCGTTCATACTTATTTGTTCAGTAGTGTATAGATATTATCAGGGCTTTAGCCTTTTAATAACTTTGCTAGTAACAAGATATAATACAACAAATGGTTATTACACTTAAAAAAGAGAAACTAATGAGAAAATAAAATACAAATCATACATAAACATACTAAACAATGGAGAAGAGTGTTTCACATTCCACAGTAGGATTTGAGGGGGAACTTTGATCTCATCCCTTCAGGTGAGGCATGATAATGTAGATACTTGTAGTGATCAAACGCCTTATATTGTAGAGGGTGGTTTTCATCAACTAGTTCTTTAGGTGCCTCTATTTTGAGATCACGGATAAATGTAAATAGCCCTAGCGAAAATCTATCTCCGTTCCCTTGCATCATCACCCTGTGACACGATGGCTCGATCTTCCCATTTGTCCATGCCTAAAAGAAGAAAACAAAAACACCATAACAAGTGTCATATCATAACGAGTAGATTAAGAGTCATCTTAAAAAAATAAATAACAAGGGCCACATTATCACCGTGTTAGCATAAATATATACCATGCAAGCGTCGCCTGCTATGACTATAAACGATGAGGGAGAAGGATCAACTTCAATCCACTCCCCATGCTTTGTCTTGATCTCCAAACCCTTTACTTCATTTTGATGAAGAATGGACATGAAAGTCTTATCCGTGTGTGGAACGATTCCCATTTTTCGGTCACTCTCTTGAGGACTTAGGTATTTTATGAGTTTAAGAAGATAAGTTGTCGACCTAAGGAGCGACTCGTAATGTTCCTCTATTCCATAACTTTTTGCTACCATTCTCATCACTATTTGATCCAGGTCTGCTACAGCCTTTGTGTACATTAACACGGTTTCACTGAAACACATGATTCAAACAAATCATGATCGATTGTGGTTGATGTTGAATGCAAGTAATATAAGGTGCATTTTTGGTGAAACTAAAAACCAAAGATTGTTGGGTAAAAGGTCAAAACAAGTTCGTTTTAAAACAATTAATATTTTTTGAATCCAAGTTTTGAACTTTCTAATAAATAATTAGCGTGCCAAGTGTCATCAAGTATTACAAGATTAGATTATTTTCTTAATAATTTATATATATTTGGTAATTATTTACTCGATTTTATACATTAAAAGTATATGTCGGCACTATCGACGTGTTTGACGTAGCTAATAATATAGGTACACATTATTTGCACAAACTGAAAATTATATTTAGGTGGTGTGTGTGGTTTAATATGTCAAAATGAATTTCTCAATCAAGTGGGTTCGGTTGACTTAATATACTGTTCATTTAAGCTTTAAAATTCTTTTAATTAATACGTTATTGTGCATCAAAATAATTACATAAATTATATCAATACAACAATAATCTATAGTTTTTGGAGTTTTATGCTAAATTGTACTCTAGAGGTGGTAGTTGGCCGGGTAAGGTTCAAAAACGAGTTTTTATAAACACAGTATGGGTCGAGCTTACCTTAAACACAACGTGAATACAAATCAACCCAGTCATACATAAATGAATAAAAACCAACACATCTACTCTAAAATGCATACCTGAAACTAGCTTTCCCAGAGGGCCACATGACTTTTGTGAATCTTTCAACTCCATGTATAGTGGTTGCATCTTCAATGCCTAGGCCTTCATAAAGAGGAATGACAGGTATTTGCCCAACATAACCATGAGACGGTGTATCTGAAGTGTTTAAGACTTTCACCTCAGTAGGAAGATCAAATAGTTCTTGTGTTGCAAGGAAAATTGCATCATGTAGCTCTTGTGACACCCCATCATATTTGGCTATGAAACACCCGTATTCTTCTAGTGCGCGTGTAACTTCGCCGCACTTTGTGACCCAAGAACTTGAAGTTGGATTCGAATCTACGAAGAGTTCGATAACTGGAAGGTTGGGTTGCTGTAAAGAACCCATTATGTTACAAGATTTCTTTTCGTGTTCTCCATGAGCATATATGTAACTAGGTTTTTATAATGCAAGTCCCATTCTATCACACATATTTTGTTAATACCTATTGGTCAAGGTGGTCATAGCCTACTTTTAGGACTTGAAAGTTTTATATTATACTATCTCTAAATTGTATCATGATTTGATCAATGATAAATTAAAATTGTATGAATGGTAAATTACATCTGAAAAGAGACATTAGGGGTTGTGTTAAACGTATTTTTTTTTTACTAAACTAGTCACACAATCTCTTTATTTTACTCACTAGACGACGTTCCTCATATTAAATTAATGATCACAATTGACTATTTGTACTTTTATTGCATAATTTTGATTGATCTTTTTGTTCAATAGCTGATAATAAGCATTTATGTGGATGAATTAGTTAATTAGCTATTAAAATGATTCTTAACTTCATTTGATTGGTGACTTGGTGTGCATTTAGTTAGCTACTTTATCTTTTGCCGTGGATTTCAAAATTATTTAATGAAATATTAAGCCTTGATAAACAAAATATGAAGGTGAGTAAATGAATCATTAAATCAAATTTAAAAGAAAATTCCTTTTTATATTTTTGAAACTCTGGTCCAACTACTGGTCAGGTTTGTCGGATCGGCCTATAACCGGCCGCTTCAAATGAAGGTAGTTTAGAATTTGCTCAACGAGACTAACTAATAACTAATTATCTAACTGGTTTTTGTTTCGACCCGTCGGTTCTGTCACCGTAATCAAGAAGCACAAATTCAATCTCGTACATTGTGGAATTATTGCTAAGAAAAACATTATTAAAGTGATCATGGTCCTACATGTCATCTTCTTATTTAACTAATCAAGATGGTCCCTTCATTTGGAACGACACAATTAATTAGTTAATGTAATCAAAATAATACTCGGCCGGTAAAGGGCATTTCTTCATTCTAAAATTGTATTTAGATTATTATCCATATATTTTCTTGATGTCTTTTTAAACCATGGCACCGTGTGAGTCATTTAACGGCGAAAAAGACAAACCCACTGCACAAGACTCTCGTGCGTGTGGGGTTTGGATGTGTCTAGCCACTTTGTGTCTGATGTACACATCTTTAATTACATTGCATTTCTACGAGACGTTTTCACAATTTGAAATAATGACCTTCAAATCATATATGACATAAATCTTACCATTTCTAGGCCCACTCAATTTAATTGTTGAATAAATAATTATAGTCTAATTTGAAATGATCTTGGTGTTCTTTAGTTAAAGAGAATAAGTGTACGTTGTGATAGAGAATTTTATCGGCTGATCAAATAATTGTCCTTTTTTCAGTTAAGTAATACATAACCTTTGGTCAATGCATAATTAATAAGTATATGATATAATTAATTAAATCATTAATATATGATGATTGCTTTAAAAATTACTCTTAAGCTGTCCATGATTTTGATATTTGGGTTTTATAACAATTAGTTATCTATTAAAGTCTTTTTCGTTGATTTTAGCATTATTTCAATGTTAAGTTTGCCATTATTCGGGTGTATTAGCGATTCCAAGTACAATAAATCATTAATACTCTGTAAAGAACATATATGTCTCCATCTAAAACTTTTGTTAGTATTTATGTTATTATATAAATCTTTTGTTTCCATTGAGGTCTCGAAAATGTAGCCTCTGTCTTATTACAATTTTTTTTAAATCTATAATTTTTGGTGTTACCGTGGATCCCATAGACGAATAGTCCGTAACAAGAAATCGTTTCCGAATCCCATTATGCAATACGTTTAAAAATGGATGGATTGGATAAAAAAATAACAGGTTTGTTAGGTTTGCAACAATTTTTTCCTCCAAAATTTTAATATATTCTGTATAAATAATAAATGAACGTCTTCAGTTTTACTAAATCTTGAATTTCCCATACATGTTTGACCTTAATTGTGTTATCTAATCGTTAAGAAAACAATCAGATATTATGGGAATTTTTTTTTGTTCTAAGTACTTTAAACATGTTTTTTAAGCATAAGGTTGGGTTAGTTTTGATTTCAGTTGATCCACTAGTTGAACCAGTGGATGTAGTGGAGGTGGCTGTTTCAAATAATGAATTGTAATTGTTTTAATTTTTTTTATACAAATAATTAATTTCGGCTCTTATAATTTGTTATATTTAATTTCTTTAAAAGTTTCAAATACACTGTTTGTTTAGTTTTTTCTGTTGGCATTTCGATATAAGTTTTGATAAAAGCCTTGTTCGTTCGGAAAAATCAAGTTTTTTTTAAATAGTTTTTCTTATTTTAGATGGTTAAACAATGGTGAAAAAAAAAATAAAATAGTTAGATTTGCTAATCATGTTCGTGATCTCTCTCATATGACACTCACAAGGGACGGTATGGTGGTTCACATGTGCATAAAGATATGAGTACGCTCTATCTTATCATTCACGCAAAATAACACCCTAACTTAGATATCAATATATATATATATATATATATATATATATGGACAATTGGACGCTTTTTATTAGATCAAAGATTGTGTATATCCCAAGAAACTAATTGTCTATTATTTGGTACTGTGAGAAAATTACATAAATTGTCTCTGTGTTTTGATCAAATTGTGTGATTGGTCTCTAAATTTTAAAAATTACAAAGTTAGTATAAACTTTTATATAGTCATTGCAAATTTGATCCCCAAATTTTACAAAAGTGCAAAGTTAATCCAAACTTTTATGTGGACGTTGCACTTTTGTTCTCTAAAATTAAATTTAAAAGTTAGTTTAAATTTTATAAAATGCATAAAAAAATAAACAAATTTAGTGTCAGGGACCAACCATGTAATGATTATATAAAAATTTAAACTATTTTTGCAATTTTTAAAGCTTGAGGACCGAACATGCAATTTGATTAAACCACATGAACCATTTATGTAATTTTCTCTTAGTTTGTTGGATTATTATACTAAACAAACTATTGTTTTCCTTTTTGAATATTGTGTTGGCTTATACATATTTGATCCCATCTTTTTACCAACAAATTATAGCGATATCAGCTATATATTAGAACTTAAAATTTTGGATCCTTCTTATTTAATTATTCATTTCACGTACATAGAAGTTGTTCAATATGAAGACAAAGTCATACACGAGTGGTCTCAATATCTATGATATAAAGTAATACTTTTGGATGCTACTTGTTTATGGATGCTTGTTTAGTCTTCCATTAAAACTTTGTATTTCTCATCGTTGTCTATGCATATGGTGATCTATTTTCTACTAAAATCAATTACATTTTTCACTTAAGCCTAGCGATCATAAGGTAATGGAGCATAGCGAGAACAAACTTCATGCTTGATGGGTTCGTTGGGTTAACCAGCAAACACTAACACTTTTTTGTCTATTTTATGAATGATTAATTTGTTAATTATAATTCTAGAAACAACATTAGCACAAAGTAACTAAATAGACATTGATACAAAATAGTACACATATGCACTTTAAAAACATTAGGATTTATGGCCTTAATGCCTT
Organism: Flaveria robusta; assembly: GCA_025506415.1. Lineage (NCBI taxonomy): Eukaryota > Viridiplantae > Streptophyta > Magnoliopsida > Asterales > Asteraceae > Flaveria > Flaveria robusta. The sequence continues at coordinate 1,509,367 of CM046469.1, forward strand.
TCACATAATCCATTCATACATTAAGAAGGTAACATATATAACACTTATATGACACACACACTTAAAATATCAAGATCAACTCACATCACATGAAAATTCAAATCATACTCCACAATAGGCTTTTAAGGCACTTTCAAGTGTTCGATTCTCCTCCCTGCTATAAAATTCAAGATATTTAAGATGATCAAATGGCTTAAACCGCAACGGGTGTTCTTCATCAACAAACTCCTTTGGTGTTTCTATCACTCCTTCCAGAAATGAAAATTGAGCTATAGAATATCTACTTTCATTTCCATTCATTGTAACTCGATGATAAGGCGAATACAATCTTTCGTTACTCCAAGCCTGTTACAAAGATACAAAATTTTTAGTCACAAAGCGCGTAAAAGTTAACCAATTTTGGTCTTAATCATGTTTGTATTAACGTTAAAATAAACCAACCATGGCTCCATCTCCTGACATGACTATGTATGATGAAGGTTTAAGGTCCACAGTGAACCATTGACCATCTCTTGCTTTGACTTCTAAACCGTTGACTCCATTTTGATGCAAAACAGTGATGAAATCTTTATCAGTATGAGGAACAAATCCCAGATTCGTTTCGTTTTTCGCTGGTGCTCTGTACTTCATGCCTCTACAAAGATAAGTCACCATTTTCCTGTGTGCATCTAAATATTGCTCTACACCATATGTTTCAAACACCATTCTAGTAACCATTTCTTCCAACTCTGCCACCAGCCTATTGTATGCTAGCACCGTTGCACTAACACGTGAAAGTAAAGATTAATATCAAACATAAACAATCACATAATTACGTATATTAGAGGAGGAAAGATGAGCAGGTCAGGTAACGGGTCAAACAAGTTGGTGGGATCGCGAGTTAAAAATCAAATGTGTTAGTTCGCGGGCTAGTGGGTCGACCTGTTTTGTTAAATAGGTGGCGGGTCAACTTGTTTAACTAAATGTGTTCAACATGCCAACCCATAACACGATCTGTTTATTAAAACAGGTCAACCCGAACTCGACCCATTTTGTAAACAGATTAGGTATACCAAACCAAACCCTGTTTTTTCATGACAGGTTGTTCATGTCGTATAGAAAATTAGCATTACATTCGTAAATAAATAGGTCAAAATTTTAACGTATGACTAAGGATATTGTTGGTTACCCGAAAGCTTCATTTCCGCTGGGCCACATGACATCAACAAAACTTTTAACTCCATCAGGGGTGTTGGAATAATCAAACCCCATGCTTTCATAAAGGGGAATGAATGGTATTTGACCAACATAACCATACAAGGGCTTTGTTGACTTGTTTTGCACTTTAACTTCAGTTGGCAGGTCAAACAGATCTTGCAAACCCTTAAAAACTGCATCATTGAGCTGAGGAGTGACTCTATCAAACTCTGCTATAAAGCACCCATACTCTTCAAGAGCACGGGTGGCTTCAATCGAAGTCGCGAGCCACGAGGGTGAACCGGGCTTCAAGTTTCGCTTGTTGGTGAAGTCGATCGTCGGAAGTTTATGCATGCTTACTGTTGGTTTACCTGATCTTTGGTTGATTTAGGCTGTTTATGGTGCAATGTGCTCTCTAAAATAGGCATATTTATAAGATATCATGGTTGAAAAGTTGAAAGAAAAATGCCAAACACAGTTGTTTATATATTACAGATAATGTTTGAATACCAATAGGAAAACTACAAACTTGATGGTGGCTTATTACATAGGGAATCTTGTATGTTATAAATGCCAGTGAATGTTACACATGCAGACCAATTTTTGTTACTTTTGCTTGTTATGTTGTGGGTTAAGCACAATTTTAGTTATTTTTTCTATATGAAAGACATCTTAACTAACAATCATTTCTTGTCAACATTATTTTTTCTATATGAAAGACATCTTAACTAACAATCATTTCTTGTCAACATTATTTTTTCTATATGAAAGACATCTTAACTAACAATCATTTCTTGCCAACATTATGTAGCTTTAGCCTTTATACAATCTCATATTTGGATCCATTATATGCTACAAAATTTTACATTACAATACTTCAATACTGGAAATTTTCATTACAGGTGTTTACATGAGTTTTTATAAGCTAAGTGTGAATCAAAAGTGTGGGTATACCATCATTATTATATCATACATATGATTATATTAAATAAAAGTGACATTATTACAAGTAATTAAACAAATTGCTGTAGTTTTCACCACTAAACGTGAGAAAGGAGGAAATCATCGTTTCTGGAAGTTGAAGGATCGAATGCAGTAAGCGAAGATGAAGGCGAAGAACAGAACCAACCCAATATGCACCCCAGCAACGGCCCCGAGAAAATCATGCTCGAAGCCAAAATGTCTATCCAAGTAATTTTTGATGCTTTCACCGTCCCCGAGTGGATCCTCAAAGTCCCCAAATTGTGAAGCGACCAGCCCGTAAATAGTCCATGCAATCGGGTTTCCCCAGTAGTACCATCTCCACCACACAGGAATGCTCTGTCATAATTAATAAGATTTTAGAACTAGAAAAAGTCTATGGTTCAGTAAAACACCATCATTACGGACTTATATGTGCACAAAAAACGCATTATAACTTTACCCGATACAATTTATACAGCCTGCATGATAACTTTACCCGATACAACATCACCTGGTGTATCTATAATAGTGCTTTTTAAGTAAAAGTTCAAACAATTGGGTGTAACTTACGGGTCGTGGAATGATGAACCCAGAAAACAGATTAAAGATCCCGTAGAACGAAGCGGCGATGATGGCAGCGATGCTAGCGTTGGGAGTGATGGCGACGGTCATCATACCATAATACGTCATGTAGAGGAAACAGCACAATTGGAAGAACAAATACCAGAAGAATTTAGCAGCAGTCCACTCGAATCCAATCATCGAATAGACGATAACACTGTACACCACTGTTTGCACCAACACATATGGGATTTCCACCAGCACCTGAGCGAAAGCATACGGCAAAGCAGAATACATTCCGGCTGCTCTTTCTCTGTAAAAAACGGTTCGTTCAACGTCAACCACCGGTTGAACCGCTGATGCGTTTTGGATCCCTAAGAAAAGAACCGCTGCATACATCGATCCCATCGCGTTTATCAGATCTTGCTGACGTGTCCTGTAACACATACACAATTAGGTTAATGATTAACACATCAAATAAGATTTCTATGGTTGTGATTGTAACTTAACTATTTAATAATATTCAGTATTTTACGATTTAACATGGTATTAGATCTTTAGGGTTTTGGACGCTTACTTTTTGCCGCCGAGATCCCAAAACATGGTGCCAAACATAGCGGCGATGAAGGTGGTGAAGACGAAGCGTACGGCGGTGTATGGTGGGTTCCGCCAGTATGACCACCGTTGTTTCCATAAGCAAGCTAAGCACTGAACGATGAAGGGCTGTGAGTATTGAGTTGGGTAGAACAGATCTTTGGTGCCGGGACGAGGTACGCTTAATTCAGCGATTAGGGCTTTGTTTCTCCTGTGAAATTTAATCATAAAGTTAATAAAAAGATGATCTTTTGAAGAAAAAGATTGCAGCATTAGTTATGATAAATTGTGAACTCACTTGTAAAGTTCTGAATTCCTGTAGATTTCAGTGAAATCAACTCCAAGTGCAAGTTCTTGTGCTGTAGTGCTGACTTCCAACATCCATGTTGCGGGGTTGTATCCGTCTTTAATCTTACTGACACCATCGATGGCCTCAAAGTACGCGATCAGATCGCAAGAATGGCGACCAACGGGTCCAACATACAGCTCTTGTCCACCTCTTTTCATCAGGAACAGCTGCAAAACAAGCATTATTAGATACAAACAGTTGTTAGGTGTGAATGATTAAACAGGTGATGCTAATAAAGTACAATGTACCTCGTCAAAAGCTTCAAAAATGTCGATGCTTGGTTGATGAATGGTGCAGACAACAGTTCTTCCTGTGTCCACGGTGTTCCTAACCGTTCTCATGACAATGGCAGCAGCTCTAGCATCTAGCCCGGAGGTTGGCTCGTCCATAAATATTATGGACGGGTTAGCCACGAGCTCCACTGCTATGGTTAACCTTTTTCTTTGTTCTGTTGATAGACCGTTGACACCTGGTAACCCAACCAGCGCATCCTTTATTGTGGTGAGTTCCACAAGGTCCATAACCTCATCAACAAACATCTGTAAAACAAAATCATTTAATCTTAAAAGCTGCAAAAAGAGGGTTTTTTTAACGGTTTTGATGATGAGGGGTATATATCTAACCTTTCTTTTGTGTTCATCAACATCTGATGCTAGCCTGAGCCATGCTGAGTATAGCAAAGACTCGTAGACGGTTACATGAGGCGAATGGATGTCGTTTTGCTCACAATAACCAGAAATCCTGGCAAATGTTTCTTGTTTTTTTGGATACCCGGAAATCCTGATATCACCCTCGATATAGCCACCTGTTTTTCGACCCGCTAAAACGTCCATAAGAGTAGTTTTTCCAGCACCACTTACCCCCATTAGAGCTGTGAGAACACCAGGCCTGAAAGCCCCACTAACGCCCTTAAGTAGAAGCAACCGGTCTTCACCCACCCCTTGCTCTCTCATTTCCTATAAATGTATTCATAAGTCAACAACTAGAAACAGATGTAATTTATCAACCCGGTTGCTGTGACCCGTATCAACATGTGTCGTTTTTATAAATATTTTTACCTGTGGCATATCGACAGAGTATTTGACGTCATCAAAGGTAATCGAGTGCGGCTCAAACGGAAGGATCATTCCCTTCTTATTTTGACTTCCCTCATTTCCAGATTCATTCTGCATAGATGATAATTCAAGGGCTGCATCACTTTCATCATCTGTTGATACATTGGCTTGAGGTTTTTCAAAAGCTGTAGAAGAAGAAACCAATTAATATGTTTATGTAATTGACAAGTGAAAACTATTAGTACTCCAGAATTTAAGGTGCTCAACTTTTTTGTCACTGTATCCATGCGGGACCAGACGACGGATGTTGCAGTTTATAACAATATTCAAATATAAAGAACAAAGATAGAAAAACTCACGATTAAGGAAGGCGAGAGACAAAGCAAATAATAAGTTGAAGATCAAAATAAATCCAACCAAGGCCGCGATTGCAATCCAATACCAATAAGCCTCTGCAAAATAACCTCTTCCTGTGATAGCTTGCCTCCCAAGTGTTGTACCATTCCAAGGCTATACATGACACAAATATAACATTTTTAAGTTTAAACAATAAAAGTATTTGCGGGTCAACCCCAGCCAGCCCAGCCCGTTTTGACGTGTGCTAAAACACCCATCTTGCTATCTATACATAAAACAATGCTTCATGTGACTTACTGTTCTCCAACTGTGGCCAAGAAATTCATTCACTGCTATTCCATTCACTGCATACATCATGGGAGATGACCAGTATCCCCATATCCACCAACCCTTGATATCGTCTGCAATGAGAAAAAAACAACAGCTTGTTAGTTGACAATAAAAAGTCGAAGAGTTAAGTTATGTATGTTTCTGAACTATATATATATAGTACCTCGTACGAGGACGAAACCACTTAAAGCAAACACCAAGAGAATTGCAAATGCACCAAACGTGTTTGCAACGATCATGTTCCTACCCGTTGCTCCAACTAAGCGAAACAGTCCAGAAGACATTTGGTTAACAAGCAACAATATAAAGTAATATTTGATGAATCTGCAAGATTTTGAAAAATAATAAGTTAGTAAATAAAAAGATAGAAATTTTAATTCATTTAGTATTGGAAAGTTGGAACCTTGAGACATTAGGATCAAATCCAGTGACATAGTAAGTGAGGACAGTCCAAACAGCAGCTTCGACAAATGAAATAGGAATCTTTATGATCCATGATGGAAGTGCATATGCCCATGAGGGGTAAAACAGGAAATTCCGTTGCTTGTAGAAAACCGGAAGTTTTGCAATCGTCATTGAAATCTCAGACATCCCGTTAAACATAATCATAGTAACACCAAAAAACAAAGCACCCATATACAATGCTCCATCGTCTGGATTCCTTTTATGCAGCTCGGTTCTGAAAAACACTGTCATAGCAATGAAAGCCATGACAGTTAGCTGAAAATAACCAATGAAAAATTATATCAGTAATAATTTTGAGCAATAATTTGTTAAAAAGATTATGAAATATCACAACTTTTAGAGGCAACACTATAATTGTTTGGAACAATTTGTTAAAATGGTTATAAAAGATCAAAGCTTTTAGAGTTGACACTAAAGTGGTTGTGAACAATTTGTTAAAATGATTATGAAAGATCAACACTCATAGAGTAACATTACAATTACTTAGAACAGTTATTGAAAAGATTATGAAAAACAAAAACTTTTACAACAAAAATTAATATAACACTTACTTGGAACAATTTGAAAAGATACACAAAAGAGTTTCTTTTCATGAGCAGTATTTCTCTATCGGTGCAAGCTTTCAAGAGTTCTTTATTATTCAAGCCATATTTTTCGGTTGTAAGAGCAGCAGGGTGACTTTTGCTTTTGTCAAATGGAGTTGCGATATCATTTGCTATTTTTCTTCCAACATGAAATGATTGGAATGCTTCTGCAAATTCCTTCGCTGTCACGAATCTATAAGGTTCGTTTCTTCTCATCCAGTATTGTTCTTGATCTTTCTTTGATGTCACCTATAACACCATTCAACATCACAAGTGTTAAAAATGGTCGTTTAGTACTGTCATTCAGGTATCAGACAAAAAACATCTTTTTATTTACTTACTTCTTGCAAGAAATCAGCAACACCTTTTCTTTCTGGGCATTTAAATCCCATTGATTCAAAAAACTCGAGAATATTTTCACGCGGGCCTTCATATACAATCTTGCCATCAGTCAAGAGTATAATGTCATCAAACAAATCGTACGTTTCTGGTGCGGGCTGAAGGAGTGAAATGACAGCAGTACCCTCAAGAATGTGAAGAAACTGTTTAAGTGAATTCACAATCTGAAAAGTCGTAGAACTATCCAACCCTGTTGATATCTCGTCCATAAGAAGAACGTTTGATGGTCCCACTATCATTTCACCCGTTGTAACACGCTTCTTTTGTCCACCCGATATTCCCCTAAGCATTTGGTCTCCTACCATGGTGTCTGCACAGATGTCCAACCCTAAGAGCTGCAAATAAAAATCGTTTTTAAGTTGGATTTACTAGAGATGACAATTTGACCTGTTACTTATTAATGGGTCGATTCAAGGTGTCAAACACAATACACATATAAACAGCAATATTATAACCAGCTAAATAATACTACTTAAACTAAAACACGCTAAACAGGTCAAATGGATCAGAAGTCACACTATTCAAAAATATATACTAAAAATACTAGATTATTACTGAAATAATATGATAATTTTCCTAACAATAGTTTTGAAAAATAACAGTCCAATTATACCAAAACCATTTTGACCCGCTACCCAACCAGCCCGACCCACCAGACTTGCCCATTTTGACACAAGTAATTTACATCTATCGTACCTTAAGAGTATAATCTGTGACCACACTAGCTTCTTGACCTTCGGTAGCAGCAGCCTAAATAAGAACGAAACAATCATTATGATTGGACATTGGTTCATAAAGGACTCAAAAGCATGTTGTGTGTGAATTATTTCTTACCTTCATGAAGACATCAAGATCAGGATCAGGCTTTATGTTTGCATTTCTTTCTCTTCTAGACAACTCTGCTAACATATCTGCAAATTTACGGATAACAATAGTGTTACACATAACTCTATAACTTTAATAAGAACTATATTGAAATCTAAACCATCACAAACTAACCATAACGGGATCCAACGCCTTGAACTCTTGCAGAGAAAGCCAATGTTTCTCTAACAGTCATTTCTCCAATATGAACATCATTTTGACTGATGTATGCAGAAGTTCTTTCTGGTACAAACTCATGTAACTCATGGCCATTATACGTTACCTTACCCGTACTCTATATATACAAAACAAACTATTAAAATTCTAGAAACAGAGGCGACAAATTAGCTAAATGTATGCCCTTTTAATGGCATGATTACCTTAAGCTCCTTTGCAAGTGCCCCAGCCAAAGCCAACAAGAGTGTTGTCTTCCCAGAGCTTGGAGGACCCAAAAGCAATGTCATTCTAAAACATTTTATACGCAAAAAATTAGTACAAGAAAATGAAGGAAAAAAACGTCATAGAAAGGTATATTCATTAGGCTAAAAGCATAAAAAGGTTATCAAGTTTGGTTTGATTTCCATTTTTAGGTAACCAAGCTATTTTAAGCAAGAAAAAAACCATCAAAGTTTCAAAAAAATTGATTCAAGATAATTGATGTTCAACATTATATGTAAAATTTTTAAAAGTTAGTAACTTTTTTATGCAATTAGCCTTATTCATGGGGCTTTAATGTTTAAACTTGTCACCTGCTAGGCTTAATGACACCACTAACATCATCAAGGATAGTTATATGCTTTTTCGAATTCGGAAGCAAATGGAATAAACTCAATAGCCCCTATAAAACATAAACATGAACATAAATTAGGAAAACCTTAAACCTCATAAACTTCAAAGAACAATGAAAAATGTCTATTGAACTTGGTTTCTTTTTCTTACCTCAAACATCTCAATATGAAAGTTTATAAAACTTGGTAAGGCTCTGCTTCCTGTTTTGACATCAGCCTCCACAGTTACATGCTCAAATTTGACCTCAACTGTTGGCAGATCAATCCCAACCCTATAAACATTTCAAATCAGACCCCTTTGTTAACCAATGATCAAATCTAAAAAATCATATCATATAATGAAATTTTAGTGAATTAGTGAAATCTTTGGAGATTTTAGTACCTATCAAGCCTGTCTCTAAGCTTCAACAAGAACCTCTCATTATCTTCATCAGCAACTTTAACAAGTCTATCAAGTAAATGCTTTCTATCTTCTGCTCCAAGATGATCTATATCAACTTCATTAGATGGTCCAGTTGATCCAAAAAGTAACCCTTTTTTCAATCGATCGAAAGTCGGTAGCTTTTCAAGAGAAGCCCATTTGAGAGCCTCTTCATCATCTTCATCATGTGAAGATTTCGAGAAAACATCCATACCAGAATTCCTCCATACAGAAGTACTTGCAGTTCTTAAACTTGTTGCTCCTGTACTAACTGCTCTTAAACTTCCTAATCTTATACTATTAGCAGCTTTATATATATCAGTCCCATCCATTACTGCAAAACACTAATCAAAACTCACCAAATGTTGGTCAAAAAACCAAAATCTTTGTGGGTTTTGTTCTTTATGCCAAGAAAACCTTGAATTCGACAAAAAGAATCGAAATTGATCGTGGGTGTTCGCCAATTTTGGCTATGTGATCTACTTTTAATGTGGGAAAGAGGTAAAATTTGCTAAGGGTTCCAAAATCTTTGTGTGTGTTGTTCTTTAGAACAATGTGATCGTAGAGAGGTAAAATGCGTGTTTGCAGATATTTATTTTTGTTTCTGTAGAGGTATGATCTTTATAGGAAGAAGATACCGAAGTATTGGTTTGAAGATGACAAATTTGCTTTTGAAAGTTCGGTCAAACCACAGGAAATGTTAATGAACAATAGCGCCTACTGGCGGCCAATTTGAACTGTTTTTTACCTTTCTTCTTTTTCTAGAACAGCACTGCATGAAATAGAGTGAATTGCAGAAACGGTCCCTTGACTATTATTGCTTGAATCAAATTATATAAAAGTTATACAAATGGTGTTTGTGGTTGGAAGTTATAGAGTTGATCTTAGTTATTTAAAATTATACGTATTGGCACTATAAAATTATACTGCGGATTAACACTATGATCAATATTCATTAGATCTTTTAAAATAATTGTTTTAGCCGCCTTATACTCTTATTTGACTTTGTTAATGTATTAAACTATCATTGGTACGTGTGCGTTTCGATTTTTAACATGGCGCTTGACATGCTAATGAAGTACGCATGTGGAATGCATCACGAGGGCACATATGCTAGTTAAACAAGCATTAATAAAAATTACATATACAAAACATAAAGTTGCCTTAAGTAGATGAGCTCATGATCTTATAATCTTGTGATATTGGTGACCTTCTAAAATATGATGCAAGTTTAACTTTTTGCAAGTACAAGGTTAGATAAGATTAGGTGAAAAAATTATTGTCTAAAAAGGAGTAGATGATTATGAAAATCGTATAAACACTTATATCTATTACTATAATTATACATAAAATATTTGAATAAGTTGTGAGCTAAATGAATAACTTTTTAAACTTTGATCATGTAATGAAGGAAAAGATCAAAGAATACGGTTTATTGAATGGACTAGTTATTTAATAGTTCTCATATAATGATGATCAGTGGAGTATTTAGTTCGATTAATTAAATTTTTTATTTTGTTGAATTTTAGAAGAAAAATAAAGTAATTAAAAACTGTCGGTCCGATCATATGTGTCACATTTTTAAAAGAAGTGACCAGGCTTACCTGTTATAGGATTAGTAAAGTTATAGGACTAAAATCAGCATAGTGACAATAGTTTAAGAATGAGTTTTGTAATTAACTTGATCCGAATAACATGTGATCCAATAATGAAGGAACCCCCCAACCCTACCCAACATAAAGTCTTGAATGTCAATTCAACACAAAGTCACATGTATCTAGATCATTGAATGCGTCAAGATTTTCTAGTTAAACATACTATTGTACGATAACGATAATGTTTATTGTGTGTTTCTGAACGAATTATTGCTAATTGTAACTAGGACTGTAAATGAATCAAACGTTCATGAATTGTTCGGCGGAAAGTTCGTTTATGTTCGTTTATTTAGAAAATAAACGAACATGAACAAAAAAATTGGGTTCATTTAATTACAAACATGAACACATGCTTTGTTCGTTCGTTTACGTTCATGAACGTTCGTTTATGTTCGTTCATATATGTCCGTTTATTTATGTTCGTTTATGTTTGTTCATTTATGTTTGTTTATTTATATATATTAATATATTAATAAAAGGGTATTATGTGTTAATATTTGAAACATAAGTGTATAAAATTATACCAGAAACTCATAAGTTTAGTGAGTTTCAATTTCCACTAATACACTAAAAAATCCAAAATAATAATTTAAGATTTTTTTTTTGTGTTCAGTTTTGTTTGTTTATTATGGTTTATTTATGTTTGTTTATTATTTTTCGTTTGTGTTCGTTTAGCTTCTTAACGAACAAACATGAACGAACACAAACATTTTTATTTTCTTAATAAACGAACATGAACACAAAATCGTGTTCGATAATGTGGACGTTTTCGTGTTCGGTAAAAGTTAAATGAACGGTTCATTTAAAGGCCTAATTGTAACGCATAATATAAATAAATATGTATGCATACATGGTTCAAATGTGTAATCGAATTTGACAAGGGAAATTGCAATAATCTCTTGACACCTTTATGTAAAATCATGATCCGTCCTATCTCTTTGTAGTTATGTACCATGATATATAGTATATATGATCACCAGTACTGTGGCACATACAAATTCTAGGTGTTTCCTATAATTCATTACTTGAATTTATTATGTATTAGGAGAGGTCCTTACTTATATTAATTACTAGGTTACTATCTCTTGTATTATACAAATTGAATAAATAAAATATTAAATAATTATTAGTAAAAATTTATTAGTTATAATATAATATTTTAATATAAGATATTATTGAATTTATGTATGAGTTTGGATTTTAAACAATAAAGTGACAATATCAGTTTTTAAACTTTTCTTTTTCATTTATAGTTTCGTTTTGAAAATGTTTTTCTTAATACGCTTATAAACCACTTTCAAAAGAATTTTTTTAAAAATTTTCTTTCTATAACTTTAAAGTTTAATTGTTTTTTCATTTCATAAAAGTTTATTGTTCAAAAACACATGTTTTTAAATATTATGGAAAAGTAAATATGAGGCTGTTAGAGCATTCACAGTAGGTTTCTTATATTTATGTGAGTGTGTTTCTTATAATTTAAGGAATGGTTGTGAGTGGAGGAGAGAGAAAAGTTACTGTTCATTTTGTATATTTGGGGAATCACTGTTCAACCCTTATAAAATTTTTAATATTTTTGAAAGTGGTTGTGAGTAGAAGAGAGAGAAAAGGTAATGATAAAAGTATAAAAATATATTATTTAATTGAGAAGAAGAAAGAAATAGTAGTGTTTTTAGTGTAATTATAAGGATAAAAATATGAAACCTGATGTGAATGCTCTTAGGCATCTAACCTTATATGCGAAACCAATCAAAACTACGTCGTTTTTATTAAATTTAACTGAATATTAGTTTTGCTTTGTTTTTATTTCTTCTGTGTTTTCCATCAATTTCTAACTTATTGCTTTGCTTGTCAGCTATTCAAATGATGCATTGTCTTCCTCGTATCAGTATACTATAATCTTTTTTTCCTCAACTAAATATATTTAGGGGCAGGAATCTCGTTTCAAAAACATAAAAGAAAATATGATATATCTTCTTCTTGATACAAATAAAGAACAATGATTATTCATTTATTTATTCATGCAGCTAGAAGAAAGACAAAAAAAATCCTTTATTTGACTTAAGGTTGATATTCAAGCACTGTGATTTTTTTAATTTTTTAGTCGTGATTCAAACGAAGATGAAAATGTGAATGGAGTTAAACTAGGAAACTTAATTTGCTATATATATTAAAACTAGCTTTAGTAAACCCGTGTATTACACAGGTTGAACAAATAAAATATTAAATATAATAAAATTTTATCAAGTATAAAACGATATTTTATGATAAAATATAATTGAAATTATGTACAGTAAGAACAATATGTAATCAAACAATTATATCAACTTTTTAAACTTTTGGTTTAAAACTTTTTTTTCCAAAAAAATAATAAATATTTTGTTTCAAAACAAACCGTATTAAAAATATCATTTTTAAAAATTTTCTTATCATAAATTTCAATTTTAATTTTAATCTTTTGTTTATAAAAAATAACTTTTTAGAAACACTAATTTAAAAAAGTTTAATGTTTTGTAAAAACTTCTTATTCTATAAAAATTATTTTTAGAAATAACATTAATAAGAAAATCTTTTTTAAATTTATTAAAAAAACTATTTTTGTTCTAAAAAAAGTTAAATAATATTATTGATAATTAAGGTAATTATTTAACAGGAGAGAAAAGCGTGAAAATTTTGATGAAAATGAATGTGGTGCCGCCACGTGTCACCCCAATATACTATTTTATTAGAGTAGAAAGATGACGTGGTTTTGATATGATTTTTGATAACACGACGTAGTTTTTGTTGGTTTTGCATCTAAGGTTAAATATCTAACAGCCTCATATTCACTTTCCTCTTTTTAAATTTAACGTTAATTTTGCACCACTAGTTTTACCACTTTAACTTTAACTTATATTGGTGACGTGGTCTGTTGTGAGCCACTAATTGAGTTAATGAGTTATTTTAATAAACAAGAATTAACATTCATTTTTATTCATTTTTATTGGGTTCAAATAAAAATTATAAAATGATGTGTGAATAATTATAACATAGTTCTTGATTTTATGTTACATATATATATTATATACACTTCTTGATTTTATGTGAATAAAATGTATCTTAATATGTAGTTCTTGATTTTATGTTATCATATAGTATAACATAATATATCAGTTTTATAAGTATTTTATTTTCTGTAATTAATTTATTTACAACAAGCGTTACTAATATTTATTATATTGACTAGGCAAGTCATGTACTACGGTTTCAGTTAGTCCGTTACTCTAAAAACACGTGTTGCTTATTAAATTTATATTATATTTAATTAACGTATACTTGTCTATTATAGTTAATTAACGTATAATTGTCTAATCTTCTAACAATGACTTATATCAGCCATGGGGATATGTTAATAATTATTCTAACAAGTAACTGAATTAATGACGGGTTAATTTCTCATCCGATCATTTTCATTACTCGAGTATGGAACCGTAAGGTATTACACTGGCACATCCCCAGATGAAAGCTCGTACATCAGTCTTTTTTCATCAGTCTCAAACGTGAAACCACCCTCTATGAGAAACTCACCTTAAAATGAGAAATCCTCTAGCCCAACCAAGAATCTCTTTTTTTGTCATATGACGGACTTAAACTCAAGACCTCTCTATTTTTGAATGGAGTTATAGGTATCTCACAATAATCAATTGACATGAGAATCATTGGTGGATATGTTAATAGTTAAGTTGCATATTTTTTAGGATGACTTTTAATCTATTTTAATACTAGCAATTAGACCCGCACTTTGTCCCGGTTTGATTTTGAACGTGTAAAAGAACGTCACAATTATAGTTTTTAGGTTCATTTTGGTTTTTGTGAATTCAATGATACAGGCATTAAGATTTTCGTGGATATCTATACATGCTTTACCAATTTGCTATTATACCGTCAAATACTTTTACTAAACATATGATATTTGATAGGTTGGGGATAGCAATTAACACGAATACCTTAAAAACATGCAAATAAAAACTTTTATCAAATGTAAAACATTATATTATGATTACCGGTGTGCTGTCATTAAATTCTTATGTGATGACATGATAAAAACATACCATTAAACTGTAACTAATAGAATTACATAATGTTGTTGTTGTTGTTGTTATTGTTTTAGGTGTCTTAAAAGTTTTATTAAAATGACATTTGTAACCTTCTTTCATCTTTATATATATAGTATAAATTTTTCATTATCTGACATTTGTAAGATTTAAATTTATAACATCTAAAATAAAAACAAGACAAAAGATATTATTATTCAAAGCGTCCATATACAAATTAACTTGCATAACTTGTTTAACCTTATTATAATTACATATATATTTTATTCATAAATATCCTTCCATTACATTGTTATATTTAAGGATATGATATTTTACTTGTAGAGGTTATACAATGTTGGGACTTAGCTAGACGTATCTTAACCACACCAGGTTTACTTGCTAGGGTTATAAGTTATTACAGATCATCTATTGTAACAGGGGACTTAAATAGTTTTGTTTTGTTCACTTTTCACCGGAAGATGTTCTCTATATTATCATTCATCTCCATTCCTCTACGATCCTTATACATACATGTATATGCCTATTCTCGGTAGAATTAAGTAGACTTTACATGTGAGAGGGTGATCCCCAAGGTTTCGACCATAGACTCCATCTAACGAGTTGTTTATGGTGCCTACAACCTCATTACAAGTTTGAGGAAAATGATGTATGACAAAATGAGTTGATAACCACCTTGCTAGCGAGAAGTTGTAGAGCTGATTTCTATCGTAGTATGTAGGTGTTGTATAGTACTTCAGATGATACATATTATAAAAAAGATAAATAACAATTGAAATATAGGGTGTTCTATTGTAGTTAGTCAAGCGCATAACTGCGATGTGTGAAACGTACCGTTGTCACTGGATGAGATACACTATTATTATAAGGTTAGAACTTAGAGGTATCGTTGTAACCTGCAATGTATTAGACATATAAAAAAAATCTATCTATTATAATAAAACAAGGTTTTAACATGACACTTGGCAAAATTCTAGAACATCTAATTCTAATTTTTCCGCTTCTCTCTCATATTAAATGATTATATTAAATGATGTTAATTAATTTTTTTTAAAATTAAAAATAGCTTTTTAATAAATTAAGAGAGATATGTTTTTATAAATGTAACTTCTAAAGAAACAAAAATTTTAAAAATAATAAAATTTTTTAAAACATCAAACATTTTAAAATTACAAAATAATTTAAAATCAAACATTTTCAAAAATATGTTTTTTATAAAAAAAATAATTAAATTTTAGAGTTAAAATAAGGAGATTTTTAAAATTGAAATCTTTTAAAATGGTGTGTCTTGGAACAAATTGTTTAATTTTTTCTGAAAAAAATAAAAAAGGTTTAAAAATAAAAGTTAAAAAAAAATAATATTATCGTTTTATTAATTATATCCTTACTCATTGTAATTTCAATCGTATCTTATTTTAAAATATCGTTTATAATTAATAAATATTCATAACTAATTATTGCTGTTTTATTTATTCAACCCGTGTAAGCCTGTTGTTGAACTCAACAAGATAGATTATGAATTTAATGGTTTAGCTTTTTAAAAAAACATATACTGAAATATTTGGTATTAAAACTTTGCTAGACCTTATTTTATTTTAAATTTAAAGGAAACGTCAAACTTGCATTCAGGGCCGGCCTTGAGCGTGAGCGGGGTGGCAACCATCCAAACCCTAATCTCACTAGGGACCTGGAATTTTTAAAATATTTATGTATTATATGTATATATATATTTCTTTTAAAAAGCTATAAACTATTAATAAACTCATTAACAAACCCAATAACATTTTTATTATTCTAGTCTATTAAATTACCTTAGAGCTCATTAACATTATAGTTTATCCTAATATCCTTACCAATTTAATATAATAATACCTAAATTGAAAAGAAAAACATTCAAGATTTCAAATACAGAAACAAGAAAACCGAGCTGTGATTGATTTTGGCACTTTGATCGCATTATACTAGTTATTCGATTAACTTTTTTTTATATGTTGTATCATAATTCATATGAGGCTATTTATTCTTTTCACCCCGTGCACAGAATCTTTTGAGAAATTTCTCAGGGCCGCCCTGCTTGCAATGTATTCAGATTTTTTTTTTTTTCCAATTTAATTTCTCATTAATCCGATCATATATAACCTTTAAATTTATGCAATCAACTACAGAAAAAAATTACGTTTTAAAAAACTTCTTTTTCGTTTGATTATTCTTTCATCCAGAAAGGCGGCACTCTTGACGAATTAAAAGAATCTTCAAAACAGTATAGCATATCGACCTCAACAATTAATTATGTATAAAAGATCTACGAGATATTTTCTTTTATCTTCTAGTGGACATCAAAATCGGATACAAGACGTCAAGGGTTATGTCGTCGCCTTTAAACTGTCAACTTATGGGTTTTACATTTATTATTAGGAAAATTAAATTTTAATAATTCAAATTATTGACTATTAACAAATATTAATCATAACTAACAATTTAATCAGTATTAATCTCAACTTTCAGTTATGTTATTAATAACAGTCCCAAACTAAATTGTTCGTTAATTCAGTTAGTTTTTTTATGTCGTATCGCGTGCCATGGCTCATGACATGATATATAATATAATTATAATTAAAATATATATATTACTCAATTCTTTATTATAAAAAGAGTGTTTTCTGAAGTTATTCAACGTAACGCTTTTGTCGCTAATTGAGTAGCATGGAGACAAAGAGATGTATAAACTGAGTGATATATTTATATTTTATTTATGTAATACGCCGTGTCACTTACTACATTACGAGCAACGTCACGTATCACGTCATAAAAAACTAACTGAGTTAATGAACAGTTAGACTGGAACTGTTATTGGTAACAAAATTAAAAGTTAGAATTAATACTGGTCAAAGTGTTATTTGAGATTAATATTAACTAATAGTCAATAGCTTGGAGTATTATTATTATTATTATTATTATTATTATTATTATTATTATTATTATTATTATTATTATTATTATTTGCTTCAATTTTTGTTATATTACCTTATTTATATATTTGTTTTCTTTTATAACTTTTAAAATAATTTTTTCTTAAAAAAATCGAATATTGTGTTGCTTCTATTTAATTTTATTTATATTTTGATATTCTCACGACTTTGTTACCCCTTAAGTACAGCAGCCCCTATATTATATTAATAATGGATGTAAATTGTCAAATGCGTTATGATTGAAGTGTTTAACAGCTAATACTGAAGTTATGTTTAACAACTAGTATTGAAATGTGACATAGATATCTAATCAATACAAAACAAAATTACGAAACACTCATATCATGTGAGCAGTGAGCATGATTAATAATTAACAAAGATCATGTGTAGATAAAATCTTATATGCCATATTTTTTTCAAAACAACTGCGTAATACAACATTCATGCGTATAAAAAACTAAAACCGTCCATTGTTTTGCGTAATTTGAAGATATAAACGTAGCAGGTCGGGTCGGGATTTACATCTAGTTTCACCGGTTTGTGAAATAAGTCAACGATGTTGACCATGTATTTTTGTGCATATCCCGTCAATATGTCCATGTAAGGTTCATACTTCCACATTTTACATACATGTCCATTGTCTAAAAATGTATTTGGTATAAATCTGTTACACACTAGCCGAATTCTTAATGTGTATGTGTGCATCTCCTTCCGGTCATCGAAGCTTCAAGTTAGCACATGCCAATAGAATGGTAATAAAAGTAATTGATTCTGGGATGAAACTAAGTTTCATGTTTACTCATGATGCCTGTGAATTCTCTCAATTAGATAATTTTAGCAATAAGTTTCGAGTAAACGATATTGAAAGAAGTAATGGGCTTTTGATATGTTTCTATTGGTCTGGGCCCAGAACAGAAGGCCCAACGGAGAATACCACCTGCAAGTCTGTAAGAGACGGGGGAAAACTGGGTTGTAAAACAAAAAACAAAACTCGCAACCCAACCCGACCATGTTGCCAAACCGGTTTCACTTCCACCTCATAGGTTTAAGATCGGTTCTTAACCGTATTCAGTTAAACCGGTTCCAACCCGTTAAAACCCGAACACTTCAACTTGATTCAAGCCGATTTAATTCGGTCATTTTCTTCACTCAAGCCGGTTTCAATCAGAACCAGTTAAAAAAAAAAAAAAAAGTTTTTGGTTTTTTTTTGCTCAACTCAAACCGACTTCTAACCTGATTCGATTCGTTTATCTTTACCTATAACTATAAGATCATATAAGGATTGCTTTACACACTGCATTGTTGCTGATTTGTGTGGTGAAAAGGTGGGTGTGCGCGCCATCTTGTATACGGGGCCGCACAAATGGAACAAGCCTGGTGAATATTCAAGTAATCGAAGTCTCTCTCGCTATAACTCTTATATTTTTTTAATATTTTATTTAATAATTAATTTAACATATAACATATATATGTTAGCTTAATTTTTATTTTATTTTTACTATTTGTCGTGTAAAATTTATTAAATCCCAACTTATAAGGGTTTTCTTTGACAATGTTCCAAGCGATGTGGGATAAAATGTATTTGGGGGTTCTAGCTTTATAAGGTTGTATATTGTATTTCAAAAAAAAAAAAATGTTTTATAAAATAATATAGAATTTTCTATTATAATAAAATGATAACTAGGATTACACGTGATAACATTATAATTATACTCATCAAATTTTTTCGCTTCTCTCTCTTCTATTAATAGTCACATTAATTACTAATAATATTATTTAATATTTTAGATTAAAAAAGTTTGTTTTTAATAAACTAAGAAATAGATCTTTTTATTAATAATAAATTTTTTCTATAAACATCAAAGCTTTTTAAAAATAAAAATATTTAAAATTAATGTTTCTAAAAAGTAAATATTTTATAAACAAAGAATAATTAAAATTTAGGAGTTCTAATAGAAAGTTTTTAAAAATAATATTTTTTTAAAATGTTTGTATTGAAATATAATTTTTATTCTAAGAAAAATTTTAATCGTATTTTTATTTTAAAATATTATTTTATAATTAATAAAAATTTATTTTATTTAATATATTATCAATCCGTGTTTTACACGGAGTTTACTAAAATTAGTTAGTTATATATTTATGTTTTTATAAGTTAACTATATAATACTATACCATATATGGTTTACATCAGTTCAAATATACATGTATCATAACCATTTATGGTTTACATCGATTCAAAATAAATGTATCATAACTATTTTTTGGGTAAATTTCTGTATTTCATGGAGGTTTTCTTATTTTTTATTTATACTATTTATACCTTCATATCATTTTAATTTATACCGACCGATTCAATTTAAAAAAAGAAAAATGATACCACTTGTTGACAATACATGGGTCTACAGATGGGAATGATTTTGATTTGAAAGAACTAGTTAAGACATCGAACAACGTGATAATAGTTTTGCCCTAGAATAGACAACACCTAAACTCAACGGATGATAAAGGGGTTGCTATTTTTCATTACGAGACAACTATTTATTCTGTTGTTTCAATAACCAACAAACTAAATTTTCATTTTTTTTTAAACAGCAACTAAACTAAATTTTCATATAGAATCATTTCAATTAAATTTCAATAATAAGTTTTTTTTTTATAAACTCCGTACCTATTATGACAGATGTCCCAAAGGCCAAAGATACATCTTGATGCTTAGATGATATAACTAACATAAAATTGTGAACTTTTATCCAATGATGATCTAAAAAAATCATTAGATTTTCATACATGTCCCTTCTAATGACCATAATATTTTTATGACTTTAGCGCACATAGTCTATACAGATTACAGACAGAATTATCATTAAGATGCTTGTTATGTTATTTCACAATAATAATTATTAAGTGTTACATTTCTTATTAAAATAAAGCCCGGTTTCATTATTAGAACAAAAGTACTCTGACAGTAAACCTTAGGATGTCGATTGCCTCCATGGTTTCGGAGTTTTGGATCTTACTTGTTTCCCCTTCAAAGGAGTTTGCTTTCCGATACTACATGAATCATACCCTTGTTCAACTTTCTCATCGCCCACTTCCATGCTCATAGCGCGTAGATTTGTCGACATTGCCCATTTCTTCCAACTGAAAAACCTTTTCTTCTTCTCCGACAATTTCCCAATTTGCGCTTGCATCAAGTGACACTGCCTATCGAGGTTTGTCACCTTTTCCTTTAGCTTCTTAATTTCCATTTGTTGAATGGTCATGATATCTCTTGACGAGTGGCACCAGTCATGCGGGTCCAACCCAATTGGGCTCTTGGAATTGCTAAATGATCGACTCCAGTCTATATGAGAATGGAGCTTGGCTTGTTCCGAGAAGAGCACTTGAATGACTGATCTAACCGGCAAACGCTCGTTTTGGGCAGCATGAAGGGATGCTTCTACTGATAACTTTTGATAGTCGATTAATTTGCACAACGTCTTTCTTTCTTGTTTCGTCATGTTAACATGCATCTGAATGAAATACATGTTAGTTGTCAATGTTTAAAAACAAATGAGACTTGTTACATGTATATATTGTTAACGAATTATATAGTTACATATATAATCTTATCAATCTAGTTACAATAAAACTTTATATATATACATAATAAATAATAAATAAAATATATATTTAAGTTATATTCATATAAAATATTATTTATCATGTGATATGTCTTTTTTGAAATTCAAATATAGAAGTCTAGAAGACTAAGTAGTCGCATTCATCACGGGACGTTACACTAAAGGCCAAGTTGTAATTCCAATGTGCCACCACTTTTATCTTCTTTATTCCCATCATTTGGTTGTGCTGGTATACAAGACAACACAAACATATTTTGCATTCAATATATACAACAACCAAAATACTAAGATAATGGATCGAAGAATATTTTAAATATCTTGTAACAATTATAAAACTAAAAAAG
The DNA here is from genome assembly GCA_025506415.1 of Flaveria robusta. Lineage (NCBI taxonomy): Eukaryota > Viridiplantae > Streptophyta > Magnoliopsida > Asterales > Asteraceae > Flaveria > Flaveria robusta. Next base: position 1,530,958 of record CM046469.1, read on the forward strand.
TTACGAATTGAAACCTTTTAATATCTAGCGATATTTTAAAAGCTAAATTGAGTTTTAGTTAAACAGAAAACTGTAATCTAATTCAAAAAAAAAAAAAAAAATTAGAAAACCTAAACATTGAGTATATACGGGGAGATCACCCACGAACCCATTAATTAGTCGGCTACGGGACGAATATGGAACAATACACAATAAGGGCTGCACATGAGTCATCCGGACAGTTAACTGGAGGGGAACATTTGTGACCAACATCAGTTGTTATGAGAAATAAATATGTGGTTTATAGATTAAAATGGGTTCTTTCACACACTATACTAGTTTTTTCGGATAAGTTCTAATACTTGTTTCGTACACAACCATTCAATGAAAAGTTTATTTAAGCCCGTTTATTTGATAAATATACGAGGTATTACATGAATGGAAAAAATAAAACATGTCAAAACCATTAGCTTTATAAATATTTTATTTTTTAGATGTTATCAGATATTGGTGAAATAAAAATATAATATATATCTAAAAATTATAACAAAATAATGAAATTGGAACACTATATATAAAGATAAAATATGTCTTGAATCATATAATTTAGTATGTAACAATAAGTTATGAAAATAATAATATTTATATTTTAAATGTTTGATAATTTAATTTACTTATTTAAGATAATTATCATTTAATATGAGAGAGAAAGACGAGAAATAATTTTTTATATGTTAAAATGAAGGCACGTGTCATTTGATATGCTAAAAAAATTACACGTGTTTCAAAAAAATATTACTTTATTATATGTTATAGATATCTATAAACGTTTAGAATAAAACATGTTTATTTCGACTTAATATGTGTTTGGTTTGTGCTCCTTTCTTCATTTGTGTTTATTTATCAATTTAACGAACGAATATGAAGATATTTAACTTCTTAACAAGCAAATATAAACTGACCTTCAAATAAGTATCAATAGCCCTGTATAACCCATCGTCAGTGGCCCGTGCTTGGGCCGGTAGCGCTCCGGCGAGCTCCATAAACTCCGGCAACCGGAGCTCGGAATCAACGGCGACTTCGGCGAGATAAGCGTCCACAAGCTTCGCCACCTTAAACATTCCGGCACCGCTTCTCAGACCCTCAAGATCCATCTCCACAAACCTCTTCACCAACCGGAGCATCAGCTCAACGTCCAGCAGCGTGCCTCTCACGTGACTGAAACACGGTATCATCACCTCCTTCAACGTCGCCTGATCCAACCGCCACGCCACCCTCTTCTCCACCTCATCGCCGTAGTTCGATTCGACACCCACCATGTGAGCCGTTTTTAGCAGCCGGAGGAGAAAGCTGCAGGGGACGGCGTCTTTCTCCGGTGGAAGAACGGACACTATTGTTTCTATGAAGAATCTTTTCTTCAGCCATGATGCGGTGGCGCTCGGCGGTGGAGATTGGCGCTCGGTGGTGGTGGTGGTGGTTGTGGAGGGTGGGTCGCCGGAGAGTTCGGGGATCCATTTGCAGGCGTAGTGGGTGATGATGGAGCCGATGAGGTCGGGGCGGACGCCTTTGGTGGTGAGGCCGGAGAGGGTTTTGACGAAGTGGTCGATGTCGACAATGCAGGCGTCGTCGAGCCAGCATTTGGCGGCCAGGGAGGTCGGGCGGTCGACAGGGAAGGTGGCGGAGGAGTCTGGTGACGGGTGGTTATTCATATCCGTATACAAAATTTCGGATATTAGACTGGTGTTGGTGATGGTGGAGTAGTTTGGTGAATATGTTATATATATGTGCTTTTACGTGGGACATGCCTCATGTGGATAAAGGTTTACACGGACCACATGTTATATGCTAGAAATAAACTTTACGTGAGTATGTTGGATATTATGGTTGTTCACGGGCTTGTGTATGATTGTGTTGTTAAATCAAACAATATCTTTAGGAAAAATCATATGAAACAACATATTCAAACACAACATGTTCCTCTCCCAAACTTGATGGACATTTTTCGCCTAAAATAAATTTAATATTCCTCTCACAAGCGGGAATACATGTGGTACATAAGAGGTATAACCAGCCATTTATGGTCTTTCGAGTTGTTTACTTGTCTCTTTAAGTTGCAATTTGATCCCACATTCAAGGTCATCTATTGCAAATTAAAAGTATCTAGAATTTTTAAAAACTCAACATTCTTGTGCGGTTTTATGTCAAATAACACTTCTATATACAAAATTAAACTCTTAAATAGAAAGCTTGAAGTGAGTTCTAAGTACTATTAGGTCAAACCATCAAACCCTAATTTGTAAAGTTGTTATGATGATCCATAATACCAAATGAAGTCCAAAAAAGTCTTAGTAGTGATACATACCAAGGGTGTTAAAATAGAAGTTATAAGGATCCATACAATTTGTCTAGTCATCATTACTACAAGGTTGTCATCTTCACCTATTTTAGATTCAATATGATGGAGATAACTCTTCACTAAAACCTAAAAAGTGGATTGAAGTGGATCTTTTAACATCCATCCAATTGCTATATACATAAAATGGCAGACGAATCGAACATCTACCATGGACTAGAGGAGGCTTGTACCAAAGATTTCATCTAAAATACCATCAACGCTTTTTGAAGCTTTGGCATGAATGCCAAAAAATATGGTTAAATAAGAGAACTGTTAGGACATTTGACATTTTAGAAGTTCCACTCAAGTAAATGAGAGCAATCACGTAAGTTCTCGTGGTAAAAACAAATGATATTAGCTAATATGAGAATTCAAATGCTACAAATAGTAACCAAGTCATTTCTTATCATTCAGATTGGCATTACAACTCCAACAAAGACAAGTCCCTAGGGAGGTATTTCTAACACCTTAAAAGAATTCCACATCTTTATGTTGTTTGGCATAATCAGTCACGCCTCATTAAGAACGACAATTTCATGAGATGTGTGATGGTAACACCTTGTGTGATTTCCACCTTGTGTGATTTCAATTGATATTTAAACAATATCAATTTAAATAAGGAACGGATGTTAAAAAATGTCCTTGGTTTGTATGATTGTGTTTCATTACTCTATTTTCTTTTAATTTATTGTTTGCTAGGTTTTGTTGGAAGTGTTTTTGAAAATAAGTTCACAAACCAAAACAACTGTTTCGTTCTTGAGATACTTTGAACTATTATGCTTCACATTTATTTTAAAAAAAAAATTGTCAACAAATTAACTAAACATTTTCGAATAAAAATTATGTTTATGAATAAAGATTAAAGAATACGTATACCATTAAAACAACTTGATAATTCGTAATTCGTAATAAATGGTAAGTTGTTTGACATTTCGACAACGATGTGGCAGGCCATGTGGGAATACGGCCATTGCCACTTTAATGGGCCAGCTGGTTGATAATGGGCCGAATATTGGCCCTTACGCAAGAAGACATTGAGGGCCTTTAATGTGATTTTGTTCTATTACACCCTATTTACAACCCGACACAAACATATCAATCAGTAAATTAAAGCTTCAAAATTGTACCATAATTGTTCGCTGGGATGTATATACCTATCCACATTATGCTACGTTACATACAACATTACAAGAGCTTATATAGACGTTAATTAGAGTATATGTGGTAAAGCATACGGGCTACAAAACGGGTTAATATATGTTTAGATCAAATGTGAAGATGTAACGGCGGACTACTATGCTTCATGCAATAAGCTCATACATAAGTTAAAAGTATAAATTACAGATAACAATATAGTGTAGATAATCAACAAAAAACAAAAGCAAGGAGTATTGTATTAGTGGCCTATATGAGTACTGACATACAAAAAAGATTTCAGAAAATAGCTTCTCTATCATCCATGACATAATGGAAATGCTCACTCTCATCTCATCCTCTTTACGCTACCAATAGTCTTTTGTTATGTGTGAGATTTTACGATGTAAGTTTGTTTCTGTTGTATGTCAGGTAATTATTAAGGCATTATGAGAGGGGGTGAATAGAGCGAATGAAGTTAGGACGAATTTCCATTGTTAAACGCCTAAGTATATTTGCGCTAAAACTTAAATTATTTAGTTCCTTGTAGTGGAACCCAAGAAATATTTTTAGGTATGGGCTAAGATCTATATAAAAACAAAAAAAGAGAATAAAAATAGAAACTTTGCCTCAAAGAACATGGATCGAAGAGTCCAATTTTATTTATTGATGGTCACATTAAAGATATTGTCCTAATTTTATCTATTTTGTCTAGGGCTGCAAACGAACTGAACGTTCAGCGAATAGTTTGTGAACTTTTCGGCGGAAAGTTCGTTTATGTTCGTTCGTTTAGTAAATGAACGAATACGAACAAGATAATTTCGTTCGTTTAGTTAAACAAACGAACATGAACACAAGCCATGTTCGTTAAATGTTCGTGAACGTTCGATAATGTGTTCGTTAATGTTCGTTCGTGAATGTTTGATAATGTGTTCGTTTATGTTCGTTAATGTGTTCGATTAAGTTTTTAATTTTTTTGTTATTTATTTTTATGACAATTATGTCCAAGTGTTTTTGGATATTTATGTTACGTGTGTTATTTAATTTTGATAAATTTTATTATGAAAATGTTGATTTTATTGTAAAATAAACATGTGATCATTTGTATTTGTTTGTGTTCATAGACTTCTTTGTGTTCATCATGTTCGTGAACATTTGCTTGTTTTCGTTTGATCTTATTTGTGTTTGTTTGTGTTCGTGAACAGTTCATGAACATATTCATTTTCTTAATGAACGAACACGAACAAGGAAACCCATTCGGTAAGTGTTCGTGAACAGTTCATGAACAAGTTTATTTTTTAATGAACGAACACGAACAAGGCCTTGTTCGTGTTCATTCGGTTCGTTTGTAGCCCTACTTTTGTCTATCTTAGTTACTTATATTGTTAAACTATACGACAACTCATTAATTTCATACCGTATAAGCTACAAGTTAATGATTCTCATGAAAATTGTATTTATATTTTGGTTGTATTAACATAGCTATCACTTTTCCACCTAATAATGCCTAAATTATAAAGTCATTGGTTGTTTATATGTAGGTTAGTATGTTAGCTTAAAGAGACATGACTTAAGGTTGCTAGTCTATTTATAGGTTATTCTCATTGTATTAACACAAAAACATACAATTCTATTAGTATTACAGTTTAGAACATCATAGGTATTTCTATCTAAATCCCATTTACTCTTATTTTTAGACAACATTCTTCCTCTTCACCATCTCCCTTTCTCTAACTCTCGAATAATTTATGATTATTATTATTTCTTTGATCTACGAACCAATGAGTCGAGTTAAATTAACCCATCGCCACCACCATTGTGTGCGGAACACTATTGCGACCAAAACCGCAAAACATTCGTCCTCGTTGGAGCATGAACAAGGCCTAACACGCGGTTTTTTATGGACTTTATGTATTTATAAATAAATTATGATAATTATATCTATTATTGGAGAAATCTAGTTATTGAAATTGAAGTATCGAGGCGAACAATTGGGATCCGAGGATGGAGATTGGAGTCCTAGGAATTATTATCATTTAAAAACAAAAATAGTGGAAAAAAAACAAAGGAGATAACGAGCAGGTTATTATCGCCGTCGGCATCGTATTCAGAGCAATAAGTGGTTTTGTACTCTCCCGTTATTTTTAACGTATACCACATTACTACCATCTTCCCTTTTTGTCTTCTTTAAATTTTAATATCTATCAAAATTGATTTCTTAATCATATACTTTTTATCAAACAAAGTTTAACTAAAATTCGTATATTAGTATGAAAATTCTATAATCATAAGTATCTTAGCTTTGTTAAAGAGATGAAAGTGATATATGTTTTAATTGAATGAATCGTGTTAAATATAAATGACAAAATGTTAAAATCCAAGAGTATTCGCCTCTAATGTGTTTGACTTGGCTTTTGTTTAACGTAGGTAAGAAGAAGGGTTGGATTGCTTCGTGATCTAATGTATGCAACTATAACCACACTTTGTGCACAACTGAACTCATGACCTCAATATCATAAAACAACCTTAGTTTATTTGTGTACTAATAAAATTATAATCTTTTGTTTTGAAAAAATGGATTTTTTTTAGGGGTGAGCTAGAACCTGTTTTTTCTACCGAAACCACGAGAAGTGGCTGGACCAAACCGTCCAGAAGTGGTTGTAATAATATAGGTTCGGTTCTCGGTTCCTGTAATATGTGTATACGGTTCTCGGTTCAGTTACGTTTCCAAACCCAGGTATGTACCTAAAAAACCGATAGCACATGAAAATTTGAGTTCTAATAAAATACTTATTTATTTATGTAGCGAAATTTACAAATCATTAACCTAAAAGGTTTTTGATCGTATATTCTACTTAAACTTTAGCATACCATTGACTTCCAAACCTTCACAAATTAAAGCAAACAATCTCAACCAAATATACTATTAAAGAATAACATTCATTGACATCACATCAGATTCTTATTGTTGTTTGTATATCTAAATTGTAGTTTAATTTAAATATTGATTTGCTCTTTTTAATTTATTATCACATCAGGTCGTTAGTTTAGGTCCTTAGTTAAAACCGGTTTCTTACCAGTTCTTCAACAAAACGAGAACCAGTTTAATCGGTTAGAAACCCAACCGATTAGGTTACCAGAAGATTCGGTTATAGTTTTCATATTTAGGCTATCCGGTTCCGGTTTACTTCCGGCCGATTTAAATCGGTGTTACACCCCTAGATTTTTTGTGAAGACGTGCCATCAAAAATATGTTTGAAGCATAAAAAACAATATTTTTAAAACCGGACCGGACAGTGAACCGGAAGCCTTACCGGTCCGCTGGTCGGACCGGTTCAACCAGTCGGACCGGATATAAGAACCGGATGAAATTATAATTATTTTTTATAACTATATGTAAAAATAACAAAGAAATAAAAAAAATTATATAAAAAAACCAGTTCAACCGGTCCGGTTCCCGGTCCGACCACTGGTTTAACGATAAAACGGTTTTAAGCACCGAACCGGACCGGATTGGAGTCCGATTCCAGGTCCAACCGGTCGGTACAGTCCGGTTTTCAAAACCATGATAAATAATAAGAAACCACGTTACTAGCAAAAAAATATATAAATAAATAACAAAATAATGTGACGCATAAACATGAACTAAAAATAAATTCCATGAAAATAATACCCAAATGCTGTTTCTAAACAGATTTAGATTGAATAAAACTATATATAAGCTACTAAACATGAAATCTAAGAACACCAAAGACTCCAAATACTATAAAACCATATCAAATTGGACCAAACTGATCCTGCAAACAATTTTTACTGTTGTTCAAGATTTGGTTGGAAACGATGTTTCTGTTGAACTTCCAAGTGATTCGTTATCATCTTCGTTCGAAGACACCACTGGGATTTTGACAGCTGTCCTCTCCATCTCCTTCTCGATCTCTTCCTCGCGCCTTAAAGCAGTGAACTGCTTGTCTAATGATCTTGCTGCCCCTAACCATGCAAAAACAATCACTAGCAGCACCCCACCAAGATATGGTGTTGAGTTTGCAAGTGAACCAAAGGTCAAGATCATGAATTGTTGAATCAAAGCACCACCAGATTTCCCTAATGGGTTGCACACCACATCGATTGCCGCCTTCCCTTTAACCTGATAAAGATTCAAGATTTGTTAGTGAGTTAAGATTTGAGTTTTGAAACCTTTTTTGGTAAATATGCGATCTCTGCTAGGACTTAAGCGTTTACTACTGTGCCATCCAGTCAAAGGTTTTTGAGATTTTAAACTTATTGACAGTTATAGTAGTAGTAATAGTGATAATAACAACGGTAACTATAATAGTAGTAATAACAATTATAGTACGATAATAATAATAATAAGTGGTTATGATGTGAAGTAACAAACCTTGGTATCCTCATCCAAAGGAATATAGGCCATTTCCTTGCAGGGATCAAACAGACTATACTTGGCACTTTTGCTGAATATATTCTGCATTGCACCGACATAAACGGCAGCTAAAAGTGGAGTGATTCCAAACTTCATCATGCTTGGTGCAAGCGGATCGCCGAACAAAATCAAGGAGAAGAACCCAATCCCTGTTGCAAGCAGAACCGTGGGTGTGATTTTGGCTGCAACACCCCAACCATATTTGTTGAAGATCCATTGGCTTAGCAACATCATTGTGAATGTTGTTATTCCAGTTGCGGTTGAGAAATCGCCCATGAAAGCAGAGTATTCATTCGGGCTAGGAAACTGAAAGGCCAAAATGGGTCTCATGAGTCAGATGTAACAAGTTATGAACAAATTAAACTACTAATTTGGCATTTGTAACTATCATACATTCATAATAAGAAATGGATCAAGATAATGATATATTAGGCCCAGAGGCGCACGAGGCCCGTTACCAAATAAGATTTGGTTTTAATATTTAAGCCTGGTCCTGCCCAAGGAATAGGCCCTGAACACAGAAAGTGTGTAAAATGGGGACAGCATTTACCCAATGGATCCCAATCGGATCGGGCCTATATGTATCATTTTGTTTGTATATATAATATTAAAGAAGATGCATAAATACCCAAAAAAAAAACCATTATGCATGCATAAATACCCAAAAAACTCTGTTCTTTTTTCAGATTTGTACAAGGATATAAGTTATGCTAATATCAAGTATCAACTCACAAAAGTCAACTGCTCGATAAACGACTGTTTCAATATTTTACCTGGGCTTTGAGCTTTGATTTCCAGGTCACCTCGACAAGGTTAATGCTGATACCATAGGCTACAACCAATGTGGCTAGATCCCTAATGTATGGTGACGACGCCAAAAACTTCAAACTCTCCATTGTCGTCATGTGCACTTTTTCCTGCAAACAGAAAGTAAGCAAAGGGTGGTTTCAAGATTCATGACATATGGCATATAAACTACTTATCAGATATTCATGTCATCAAAAATTAAATCAAGTTTGTTACCTTCTTCTTTTTGCTACGGGTAGGAAGGGGGACGTATGTATTTACCCACCAATAAAGACCACAAATTGCAAGCCCCATAAGCACAACAATGCTCATCATATATTTCAAAGAAATGGCCCATCCATCGACCCCGGGGCCCAAATTTTTTCTCAGGTTCGAGAAATATTTCACCGTACGTCCAGAGAAGACCAGAGCAACATTTGCACCCAAACCAAATAAAGGATAGAATTTCTTGGCTTCTTCTACAGTAGTTGTCTGCATTTTATGAGGGTATAAAGTCATAAAACAGATTCATAAGCCTCGCCATAAGGGTAAACACATATTTTTTTTATATAATTTGAACACTGATTCATCGAAATTGTGTTTTAACTCTCATGTGTGATCTTGACTAGTGTACATGTTAATGCACATCAAATGTTGACATTGAATCCTACATCTTGCATGGTAAAACTAAGAGTAAATTACAGATAATGTCTTTTATAATATACCAAATTACAAGTTGTCATTTTGCTTCAATAGTTACACTGTGCCCCACTTATTTGGAAATTTCAACAAAGATTTTTACATTTTTAATCGAAAAACTATCATTTTGCCAAATATAAAATTACAATTCATAAATAAATAATAATAATAACAAAAAAGAACAGGGGCAACCCATTTTCCTTTAACTTCAATTCTGAGTAATATAATGTTTTCTTTCTCCTAAAGCCATAAAATTTCAAAAAGTTTTAATAATCTAAAAAATTTAAATATTTTCAATTCTAGGTTTCAATTGCTTCTTTTTTGGGTAGTTGTGCTGCAGAAAATGGATATTTTTACGTCCTAATTAGTACTTAAACGTGTCAAGTCTATCATCATTTACCCAAAATAGAAAGACAAATTGGATTTTAATATTTCAAACTATTACTTATTGACCGATAATAATCCATACAATTACTTTGGCCAGTAGCACTCCCAATTTTCACTTTTATTACCAATAACAGTCTCAATGACATAATTATCAATTATTTATACTTGATTTGTATTTATTTAAGGCTCAATTTAGCTTGTTGTTCCTTCATATCGATCTCGTGTGCAAATCAAACGTGTGTGTGTGTATATATATATATATATATATTATATATATATATATATATATATATATATATATATATATATATATATGATAATTATGTTATTAGGATTGTTGTTGGTAATAAAAATAAAGTTGGTAATGTTACCGACCAAATTATAGTATAGATTATTATCGGCCAATAATCAATAGTTTGGATCATTAAAATCCAATTTGACAAATAAAAAAGATTAATTTTATCAACCAGATCAGTAAAAGTTGATGTTTCCTCAAAAATCTGGTATTTCTCTATAGTTTGCTTAAAACATATGTAGCATGCTTGGGTCAAGCTTCAATTTAGAACTTCAAACACAATGCAATTGCAAGTAAATCATGATCACCAATCAATATATAATCCAATAACAATCAAGAAACTATCATATCACAAGAAACATAAACAAAGCCAACAAAACAACATAACTTCAATCAAACAAAATAGACTCATTACCTGATTTGCAAATCCCCAAAACAGAACTGAAACCACCACACTGCCCCAAAGCTCAGCCATCACATAAAACAAACAAAAACTCCATATCCTTAGAATCGCCAGAGGTCCGAGAAACCGAGGGCCCAAAAACTCAAGAAGTCTATCACAAAGAGCTGTTGGGTGAAAGTAACCGCTAAGAGGATAAAACACAAACCCAAAAGCCCCAAAGAAAGCAATAAATGGAAGAATTACAGTATAAAAAAGAGCCTTTGTTGACAACACATTGGACAATTTTGTGTATAGAAGCATAAACCCAATTGCCATAGGCAAATTAACCCAAGTTTTCAAAAAGGGGATGATTTCAGCACTAGAACCCTTGGCTGTTACAACCAAAACATCTTTAGTATCCCTGAGAATTGTGTAATTAAAAAGAATACAGAAAAACATCAACCCTAAAGGTACAATCTTCTTCAGGGTCAAGACTTCAACACCCATGAACTTCGGCGATTCAGCTCCGTCGCCGTCCGGTACGGCGGCGGCGGAGGCGGCGGCGGCGGCGGAGGCCTTGAAGACATTAAATTTGACTTTTTGGGTTGTACACAAACTAATGGGTGTCGCAAAACCACCAAATTTTGTAAACCCATCAAGATTTCGAGAAAACCCATTTGGGGATTTGGGTTTTAATGAATTTGGAAGATTGAATCGTTGTCGAAGAGAATGTTGGGGTCGATTGAAGAGATAACTGGATTTGGGGTTTGAAGGGAGGGATAAAAGCCCTTTTGTTTGTATGATTGCTTCCATTTTGTTGAATTTTCAATCTCAGATGAACACAGTGACCCGAATTTATGAGTGGAATTCAAGAATCTTGGGGATAAAGATGAGTACTAAGGGTTTATGTGAAAGCAAAAGAATTAAAAATGGAATTAGAAGGCAGATTATTGCAAATCTTGCAATAATAAATTGGAGTTCAATTTTGTCCTGAAAAAATATGAGGAGATTTAAGAATCTGAAAAGTGCAAAAGAATCATGTGAGTGGAAGAAATGAAAGAATGGAAGTTTGGGCCCACACTTTTGAGTGAAGCGAAATGACAAAATTACCCCTTTGAGATGTTTATGGAAGTTTGCGTGGGGGACTCGATCCCCAGATATCGCGTCGAAGTTGGGAACCTTCCTTTCGTTTTCATTCTTCTGTTGAAAAATAAATTTATTTAAAAATAGTTTTTTAATGGAAAATAACACTTTAACCGACTCTAAAATCTATATTACTTTTTAATGAAACTTAAACAGATTAACAATTTTGAAAAATAAATCATATAATATTCATTGATACGGTAGTTATAGTATTAAAGGCGCTTGATATTTGAAAAATAAATAGAGCGAAATACTGATTATTTCATAAATTATAGTTAACATTTATTTCATGATCTTAAATTGAGACAGATTCAACTTTATTCTCTCTCAAAATCATAACCAAAGTTGGAAAAATTGTAACACCTCATAACCACCGTATGAAAAGATTGGTGAAGTAGTATTTTATTATACTTTATTTAATTTTAAACTTAATTATCTATCGACTCTAATAAAAAAGTATTTACGAAGACACATGACAACATCAAATTTTTCTTCATCAAAATTTTCTCGTTTATTTCTTCTATAAAATAGTTACTTTAATTACTAATAATATTAATAAATTTTTTTTAGATTAAAAATAGTTTTTTTATAAATTAAGAAAGAGATCTTTTTAGTAATGTTACTTCTAAAAAAATAATTTTTTAAACATAATTTTTTTTTAAATCATCAAACTTTTTTTAAAAATAAGAAAGATTTTAAAATTGATTTTTTCAAGAGTAAATTTTTTATAGACCAAAAATATATAAAATCCAGAGTTATAATAAGAAATGTTTTTAAAATAATAATTTTTTTATACTTTTTGTTTTGAAACAAAATGTTTATTTTTTTCTGAAAATAAAAGTTTAAAAACAAAAGTATAAAAAGTTAATATCGTCGTTTTATTACTTACAGTTTTTACACATACGCAACTTCAATAATATCTTCTCTTAAAATATTATTTTACAATTAATAAATTTTTATTATATTTAATATTTTATTTATTTAATACGTGTAATACACATGTTTACTAAAACTAATATTAAAATATGTAATTAAAATTTTGTAAGCTAAACTTGGCGTAAAAGTTTTCGAAAAGAAGGGAGCGAGCTCACCCAAAATAACTTTTTGTGTTTTTCAATCTTGTCCGTCAAAAAAAATATTGTCGCATTCATTCATAATGTTTTTATTTAACAATCAATAATCTTTATTAGATTTTAGTGTATATAATATACTAATATATTAATTACCAGCAGACATTTGATTCAATTTTATCTATGTATTTGGTAGGTGTTTTCTCTTTAATGTCGAAAGTTTAAATTTTATAGTAAACGTATTAGGTGAATTTAAAAGTATATAAGAAGCTGTTAAAAATTAAAATATATTTATTTAAAATATTTAATGAAATACATTACTTAGCATATTAGATAAAATATTTCTACTCTAACAAAATAGTAACTAGGTGCGACACGTGGCATCATAATATTTTTTCTTATCAAAATTTTCTATCTTTTTCCTCTTATTAAATAACTACATCAGTTACAAATAATTTAATTTGATTATTTTTTAGATTACAAATTTTTTTTAATAAACTAAGCAATAACTCTTTTTATTAATGTTATTTCTAAATAAATAAATCTTTATAAAAAATTTTTTTTTTCTAAAATATCATACTTTTATAAAAATAGAAAATATTTTGAAATTTGGTGTTTTTAAATAGTAAACATTTTATAAATAAAAAATAATTAAAATTGAAAATTATAGTACAAAATTAAAAATTATATTTTTTAAAACGGTTTTCTTTGAAACAAAATGTTTAATTTATTTTTTGGAAAAACAAAAAAAGTTTAAAAATGATATCGTTGTTTTTTACTTATAATCATTACTCATATGTAATTTCATATGTATCTTATCTTAAAATATCATTTTATCATTAATAAAATTTTATTATATTTAATATTTTATTTATATCCAACTCGTATGGTACACGGGTTTACTAAAGTTAGAGTATTAATATAATTTATTATATAAATATTTGTAATCACCTTATTAGTTATTAGGAGTTATGAGTCTATTAGTTAATACTAAAAGAGTTATGTTAACATCATAACATATTTAAGATTATCACATGATTTACTTTAATTAACCTTAAAAGCGGCTAATACAATTATAAATCAATACAAAACTTGCAAACTACATAACAATAAACTAAACACCGGATAAGTTCTCTAAGTTTAATTCATTTTAACGGTAAATGTTGCTTCAGATTATATGTTTTATATTAATCGGATTCATCTATTAGTTTCTATATGGGACCGCACCCTCAACCCCATCATAAGAAAACCCACAAATGAAAAGGCCCTATGTCTAGATCCAAAGCATTTTTTCTCTGAACGAGACTCGAACCCAAAACCTTATTATTTTTAATTATTTTGGGTGTCTCGCCTCAACTAGTTGGGTTGAGAAATATTGATGTTTTTCTAAGTTGAATATGTTATACAAAGATAAGAAGGTTCGATCATGATGATAGTTGAAGTGTGTGGAAATAGGTGTTATAAATTGGAATCGTATTCGTGGGGATGAGTTATATGAATGTGAATGAGAACAAAGAAATATTACAAAGTATAATGCCTACTTTATATGGTCTAGACATGTGGCTATAAGTGATGGATATAAGAAGATTTTTTTGATTGAAATTGTTAAGGATCGGGTGGAGGAGAAGACTATCTTTTGCAACATAGAGGTTCAAGACTCAATGGAACATTATTTTTTGAAGAAGATATACGCGGTTGCACGAATAACATGTGATGGCACTCTATTGTCCGTTAAAATTCAATGATAAAGGAGTCGATTTGCACTCTTTCTTATGTATAGAGTGTTGATAGACTAATAGTTTATGAAACATTTAAACCCTGTGTAGTCTTGTTTTCGTATTCATTTACATATCTTTCATAATCATAAACCTATTAATGTTCTTATACCTAACATGTTTTTACATATATTTGTATAGTATTGTAAGGCCCGAATAGAGTCTCTATCTAGGCTAATATACATGTTTTCTCAAACAGAGGCATACGTCAAATGTGTTTGCTATAAAGTTATTTATACATTGTTGTTGTTTGTCTTATAACAATGGGAATGTTGTAATAAATGTATAAATAAAATGTCAACGCTTTATCAAAAATGCTTGACAGCATTGTGTATGAACAATGAATTCATGGCTACAAAGGTGATATGACAGGGCATTCATCACAGAATTAAAACAATGCAATCATTAGTTATTGTCAAATAGAAAAGTTATCATTATTGTTGTCTATTTTTAGCTTTTGATATGTGGCTAACAAAACAAGATTTTCATTGCAATGTCTAACTTATAATTTTGTGTTATTTTCTTTAAGAAACTAAGAATTGTGTGTTCATGTATTCTTATAACATGTGTACGGTACTATGGTGTATATCTTTAGTTGACAACGTGACAACAAATAGGATTGAACGAGAAGAGTTGAGCTTGTGCCTCATTGAAAATAAGAGTTTTGTTATATATATTTTTATAATTATAATTAGGTTGAGCAGTTGACTAATATAATCATAATATTTATCAAACAAATCAGGAGGTGTAAAGTGTACTTTTGTTTAGGTTTATTGTGATATTCATCACTAAAACCTCATAAGTTCTTAGGAGCGAATTTTAAGCAATGAGAGTTCCACGAACGAAAAGCCATATTGGCATACTGCTATTTTGTTTTCATTTGAATATAAAATCACAAGGTCAAAAATAGAACCAAGTCGGGAAAGCAAATTTGCATATTGCTTCTTAGATCAAACTAGTATGAATTTTATTTGGCTTTTCTGGATCTATTTGTTTTCGTCTAATTGATTTCTAATTTTTATTTTTTTTCAACTTATATATGTTGGACCACGTGTTTTAAAGATCAAATTATGCAGCATTCCATTAGAACATAAAAACATGTGTTTGGTCGACTTGTACTTTTGGTCAATGATTTAAGAAAAGTTATGCTTGACTTTGCATTTGAGATGTTGTGAAACGTGAACATTAAACTTCAAAAACTCAAAGGGGAAAATTGAAAACGTCAAAGTCTATCGATTAATTTTCAGATGCTCCTCTATGCATTGAGGAGTTGTACATGGTGCAACAACTCTTTGCAATTTAGTAATTGTAACTAGTATTAAGCCCCCGCCGTTGCAGCGGGAGGCGTAAACCATGCCAAGTGACACCAATAGCACACCACTGTTAGTGACCACCAACACCGAAAAAGTTCGTATTAAAAAAGACATAAAAACGAAAAAAATAAAATCAAAAGAAAATTAGAGGTAAAATGTTAAATCGTACAGACGAAGTCTAAAATATGTAAAACAATAAGTAAATCGATCCAGGACCAGAGCGTCGCGACATGGTTGTTAAACAGGGGAAAATAAGCGTAAAAACGTTGAACCATACACGCACGATGCAGCGTGTTAACTCGCAAAATTTAGACCGAAACGTAAAACAATAAATTTATAAAATATAAAAGGTATAGGGACCAAAGTTGAAAGTAATAATTAAAACTTTAATAATTATTAGGCTTGTTAAAAATTTGAACTAATTACATTAATTAGTCGGTGTAAATAATAAATTATTTAAGAAGTCAAATATGGTAATACTAAGTGGATTATGCAAATATCAGGAAAATCAGATAAAATCACCAAAAAAACGTTGCCATAAATATGTGATTTTATTACCTAATTAATTGTATTTGGTAGAAGATTTAGAAGCAATGGTGGAACACAATCTGTGACTGGAAAATGAGCTTGTACATGCTCTAGATAAACGCTTAAGTTATTACTTTATTATGTATTATAGATATAGATATTAATAATTTGCAAACACGGGTTGTGAGGGGTTTCATAGTTTACTGAAGAGTAAAATCATATACTTCACCAAGGAATGCATACATATTGTGGTAGTAGTGTATGTTTTCTAAATTTCTTTGATATTGTGCGACATGCTTTTTAGTTAAATATGGTGAGTGGAGAATACGAAAAGAAATAAAAAAAATACTAGGATAGGTTCGTTTTGCTTCCCGAGGTTTGATAAAAATAATTATTTTCATTCAAAATATTAAAAAAACATTAATTTACCTCCAAATGCTTCATAAGTTGTTTCAATTTCAATCCAAAAGTTTTATCGGTTACGTCAACTTAAAACCAAAATAATAAAATATTTGATCTGAAATTGAATCAACTTATGAAACTTTTAAATATAACTTTATGTTTTGAATCTTTTAGAGCAAAACAGTTACTTTGGTGGTTGATAACACAAGACAAATTTACTAATTATACTTTCGAAATCTTTTTCTGTTTTTTTTTTCTCTTTCTTATGGTTGGTTGTCATAGTCTTTATGCACTTATATAGTTATATCATACCCCTCTGCCTATGTATTATTAATTTATTGTATAAAAAATGACTCACCAAAAAGATATAAAAATGTAATTGTTCCTCTTTAAGCTAGCTTGTTCCATAATATCCGTCCTTTTAAAGTCGAAGTAACATAGCAAAAAATGCTTTTCTTTTTGCTTCTTTTTATAAAAGTGGTATATGTAGAATTTAACAAATTAAGCAAAACTCAGATAACTAATGTCATTAATCACATGATTCATTATATTTATATGTAGAATATTTTAAATTCATAGATAATCAAATGATTGTGGTAGTTTTTAGTTTGAAAATGATTATAAATGATTATACAGTGGTTTATGAAAAGTTTATTATTTCAACCATTGTATATTGACTTTTTTTTATTGTACTTGTTGCAGCATGGTGAGCCATAAAGCATGCCACTTCTAGAGACCGCTAGCCACTCGAGCGGAGTCCGTGTTAGAAAAGATAGAGTCCACTCGTTGAGATAACATATTCTTCATAAACCACTATAAAACCATTTTCAAACTAATAACCACCACACAAGCTTTAAATTTTTCATAAACCTAATATCTTTTATTTGATGGGTTGGGGCCAACGGTAAAAGGGGAGTCCCACAACCAAATGTTGTGGGTACAAACCTTATTCAAGGTAAAATTCGTCAAAAGAATTTCAAGCATTGAAGTTAAAAGAAAAATGAGAAGATCATGAGACGTAGGAATTTGATCTAAAAAAAATTAAAAAAAGAGACGAATAATTGTATGTTCTTTTAAAGTTTTTATGAATTTCAAGAATTGTTTGTAAAATTTCACATGAAGTTTGGGTGGACGTTGAGATGCCCGTGATGGTGGTCCTTTTCTATTCAAGGGTATAGCTTCCTCCACGAATCCCATAACTAGTTTTGTGGCCAAATCATCGTATTTGACCCTTTGTGAGTCCATATTCACGAATCGTGCAAACTTCATTTGTTTAGTTGCTTATTCAAACTACTTGATAATTACATGACAAAAAAAGGTGAGTGTTGAGACGTGCTTCACCTTTCTAATGGTTCACTTGTGTGCATCGAGAATCTTTTTGTTGAGTTGTCAAATTTACTACTTGCATATTTTGTCGTCATAAACATCATCATGATCACATATGACTATATAATTAAGTTCAAATAATCTTGTTATACTTCTTAAGAATATTCTATTGTTTAGGTGTGTGTTAGATCTTAAAGTTTTGTTGTGGGAGCTTTAAATGCGTTGGATCAAAGAGGACGGTTAAAATTAGTCAAAATAGTTACATGAATAAAATTAGAATTTTCAAAGACTTACTAATCAATTACACAAATCTATAATATAATATTTTAAAAAATTATTCTTTTTTATTATTTACCAAAGTCGACATGAGCCCTTCCTTCCTCACTTTAGCCATAGGCTCGTCTCTTTTTATAAAAATATTTTAACGCTAAACACACACACTATTTTATATTTGCTCTACTCGTTAAACCATCATACCTGCACTTCATAAGATCTAAACCAACAATTATCTAGTTAAAGATTACATTACTTTATTATCAGGGGGTCTCATCACAAGATTGAAATATAATTGTTTAAACTTTGAATTTGGGCAAACATTTAATTTTAATTAACAAAAAACACATCAACTACAGAAAAAATTAACACCTTGATATAAAAATTATCATATTTCAATAATCATACTAATCGATTGCAGTCGAAATAATCTAAACTGGACCTGTTATTCTGTTAATATGCAACTATGCAAGTGAAATTATTAAACATCTCATATTTGAGAATTGATGATCACCAAAAGTATATGGGTTTATCTTCAAGCCCAAAACCATAACTTTTAAAACAAGGCCCAAACGTTCCAAGGTTGCGAACCAACCGACCCGAACCGTTACCCCGCAAATACGTCATTTATAATAACTAACCCGATAATTTCTTCGTGTGTGCGTGTTTGATCTGTCATCAGAAATATCGTCTTCTGAATCTGAAGATGTCTGAAAGTGCAATATTGGTTGGGTCATCAAGCTCATGGGCTCGTGCGCTAGTCAAGATTTCACCATACACATTTTCCGCTATCGGTATCGCCATTTCGATCGGCGTTTCGGTGCTCGGTGCTGCTTGGTTCGAATCTTTTAACTATTTTCAGTCATGTTAGGGTTTCGATGTTCAACTTGATTTGATTACATCTGTATGATAATGATGTTGGATCTTATTTCTTATGCTTTCAGGGGAATTTACATTACAGGAAGTAGCTTGATCGGTGCTGCCATTAAAGCCCCACGGATTACCTCCAAAAATCTCATCAGGTACTCTTTCCCCCACAATTAGGGTTTAATGACCGCCTAGTTTTATAATCTTGATTTATTACCCTGTTTGTTCAATAAATCTATGTGTAAGTTATGATCTCTTGATTTGATGTTTGCGTTCATGTTAAGGTGTTTTACTGTATCCTTTAGTGTGAACCTGTAGCCCTAATCGCATAATTTAAAAGTTGCTAAGAAATTAGGTATAGTTTCATGGAATCGTTGATGTAGCTTAGCCCTGATCACAGAATTAGATATCACTGTTATTTCTTCAAAAAAGGGTGCTACTTAGAGTGCATTTGCCTACATTCACATAAATTATTTAGGAAAAGTGAGAATGAGAGCACAAATTAGTGTGATTTAGAACCTAATATCGTTAATGTTACTGCTTACAACTCATATTCTGGGAAGATAGTTGACCTAATGAAAACATTAGGGGCTCTTATAAAGTATATTTCCATGTCTTTTGTTGAATCTGTATCTTTTTTGGGGACTTTTTATATCTTAATTAATCTTTGTAACAAACTTTGTTCTCTATTTCTCTTGAGAAGTCCCAAGACAATTGATTATAGTTAAAACTTAAAGTTATGCCCATTTCATTAAAGTCACTACTTGTGTGTTTTTTTGTTGATCTACGCAATAACATTGTTGCTAATGTTAAGCCTCTGGTAACTAGGATTCAATTTTAGTTATGGTCCACATAGGATGCCTACAACTTAATTACATAAGAATTGTGATTCTATTAAGGAATTTGAAGAATCAAAATATCATCAAGTTCAAATTTTGTTCTTTGAGTATGATCACTGATCAAATTATTTGATTTTGCCAAAATTTCCTGCTTTAGTAATTATAACTGTTTTTGCATCAACAATTCATCACGCAGCCGTTTCATCTTTCAAACAACGCAATTTTCAAAGGAAAAAGGTGCACAGTATTTTAAAAAGCCAAACAGAGCTAGTGTGTATATATTTAGGATGTATTTTTGTGTCAGTATGCATATATTTCCATTCCCTAACTATCAATTACTTGATGTTTGAACTTTGAAACTAATTAGGGTTTGTGAGGAGTTAATTATATAAGATTGGAATTTCTGAAACCTTAAATGTTAAGAGAGCCCACAGTCCCCCAAGCATGCAATATAATCATCTGAGCTTTGATTTAGTCATAACTTATAACTCATATTCTCATAACGACGAGTCAACAGTGATTATACATTCTAATACATTTCTAGTTCAATAAGTTTTATATTTGTACATTACAGTGTAATTTTCTGTGAGGCTGTTGCTATATATGGAGTAATCGTCGCAATTATTCTTCAAACAAAGCTGGAGAGTGTGCCAGCATCACAGACATATGCCCCAGAATCGCTCAGAGCAGGATATGCAATATTTGCCTCTGGCATAATTGTTGGATTTGCAAACCTTGTTTGTGGGTATGTTATCTCACTTATTTACCTTTATATAGGAATAAAAGGCTGTGTCAGCACTCACCAGACATGTGAGGTAGCAGTCTTAACCTGTTTATCTAGAAATGGGTTGATTTGGGTTATACCTCACCTCTAACAGGTCACATGATGTTTTAGTACATCGCAAAAATGAAACGGGTTAAAAATGAACCTCTTGAACTGTGACCTGGCATATTTGACACGTATCATAAAGTTATCCAATCCATGATGAAACCATTTCAACCCGTTACTCAACCACCCATTTCACCACCTCTTTTCAAAAACATTCAAATGATAATTTAAAACATGTTTTTTTATATCGAAGTCAGTACTCATTTTCTTTTGAATGATTAATTTGGGTTATATATTTTTATAATAGACCAAACGGGGTAAAATTAAATGAGCTTTAATTTAGGATTGGGTCCTGCACTCCTGCTCGATTTGAGCTATTAACGAGAGTAGCTAACAAGCAGGTGGATTCATTTAGGCTGAATGTTGTGCGGGCTACAACCTACTTAATCTTAACTTTAATTTACTGTTTTGTTTGGTGTAACTTCAGATTATGTGTTGGTATTATTGGAAGCAGTTGTGCGTTATCAGATGCTCAAAACTCGTCACTCTTTGTAAAAATTCTCGTAATAGAAATATTCGGAAGCGCACTTGGGCTGTTTGGAGTAATCGTTGGGATAATAATGTCTGCTCAAGCAACATGGCCTACTAATGTGTGAGATCAATAAATTATTATTCTTAATATATTTCTCCTATGTTGGTATGTATTTTTTTTTATCAATATAAAAAATCCTGTAAGATTTCCATGTATTAATGACAAATAATATTTGTGAAGTCTAGGTCACTAAAGGTACATAGTTCAGTCACAACCAAAAGTACATATATGAATGCCACTAACTAGTTAACACAATCGTTTCCCTTAATTTCTTGTTTTTAGTTTTGAAGTTAGTTGTTGTTTTGAAAGAAGTAGAAAGTATGGTGGTAAAAGAACTATTTAGTTATGGTTTATTTGTAAGTTTACCAAAATTTTCATACTTACCAAAATTTATCTTCATTAGATTTGTGTGTGAGCTAGAATTCTAGGTTTATTGTGTATAATCGAGGGGTCACGTGTAAAAGGGGGATGGAGAGAAATTGGGGGTGGAAGTAGGTCGGACAGGGGTGAATATAATGATTTTGTTAAAGTGGGCGTCATAGTGTCATGTATCACAATTTTGATGGTTTCAAAAGAAGCAAGAGGGAAACACTTGTGACCCCCTTCACAACCACCTCTCAGGCTCTCACGTCCCAAAGGCGGGGTTTTACGCTCCACGCCTCTACCACCTACTCCATCATGGAGTCACCATACTTATACCCTTGACCTCCATGTTATATGTTCTTATGCTTTTATTAGCTTACTAAGTTAATAACCAGTGTACTACGTACACGGGTTGAATAAGAGATAAAGTGTTAAATAAAAAAGATGTTGATAATATGATCTAATTCACAATTAAAATAAATGATATAATGTTATTGTAAAAAAATGTTTATAATATAATGTAACTATATATGATATTAGTAATATGAAAAAACAAAAAGGAAACATATATTATCAAAATAACAATTAATATCAAATCGTTGTGCCCCCACAAGATAACTATCATTATTATGAAAAATAATAAAGGACATACATTAGATCACAAATACTTTTAATAAATGAAATTTATATACAACACAAAACTCCTTTAAGTAACATATAAAATAAACATTGCAATTATAATCTTTAATTATATGAAAATTGACTTTAGAATAAAAAATCAAAATTATTACACGTACTTATGATTTTATGAGGTTTAATAAGGTTTAAGGACATAGATAAATAAAACTTAAGTTTATTGTTGAGAGTTGTTTACGAAAACAAAATAAAAATATAACCTTATATGGTTTGAATAAATGGATACCTCACTTTCATGTGTCGTGTTATATATAATGTGATAATATTAGAAATTGATGTGAATTGACGATATTAAAGTTTTTTTTTGCTATAATAAAGATACGGAAACTATTATAATAAGGTCTACAATTTTTATTTTAGTTTTTTAAAATTATTATCAAATTTTAGTGTAGAAAATTATTATCATATTAAATTATATAATATGTAAATTTTAAGAATTGAGTTATGATTATTAAAAAATTTAATATTTCAACCAATAGGATATTATTACCATACTAAGTTAGATACTCATGCACTACACGGGTTAAAATAAAAAAACTATATAATAGATGTTATATATGTATAATCTAATATATGTCATAGCACATAACGCAAGAACAAAACAACAAAATCCATGTTGCATGGCATGAAAAAAAAAAAACTAGCAAATTAATTATTAACATGTTTTTAGATCTTAAATATTAAGTTAATGAGATTTTTACATATTTTCCTATTCTGAGACCGTAAATTACATATTTCACTAGGTTAAAAAATTAATTACATATTTTTTTCCTTCCTAAAACATATATATTACATATTTATTTATTTTATTATTTTAACCTATTAAATAACTATTTTACCTTATTTTTACTAAAGGGTTTTTACATATTGATATTTTATTATTATAATTATTTTAAACTTTTGAAAATTATGCTTTGTATTTAAAGATATATTTTTTATTATCGGTTATTATTGTTTTGAAATAAAGTTCTAAACGAGATGAAATTTTATTGTTTCTATTTATATACAAGACTCGAACTTAATAAACTATTTAATTGATTGTCTTAATCAGTGAAATGTGTAAAAAAGCATAAGTGAAAATACGAGTACATCATTCAATAAGTAATTTCAATAAAATAGGCAAATATGTAATATATATGTTTTAGACTAAAATATTTAATTAATTTTTTTTAATTGAGTAGATATATTATTAATGATTTTAGGGAGAATAAATAAGTAAGCGTCCCTAAATTAATCAGGCATTATTGTTTTCCAGGGTGGTTGTTAGGATTTATAAAATCTGAAACAATCTGGGTAAATATTTACCATAAATAAAGTAAGATATCCGTTACACAAAATCCTCCAGACGATCTGTCACTCGAGAACGAGCGGAGTCTTTTCCCGCAAGTTTCCGCGGTTCTCAATTAATCAACTATATATATATATATATATATATATATATATTGTTTTCAGCCTTAAATTACAGAGTGAAAAAAAAAAAGAAGAAGAAGAAGAGCGCGAGAGAGGTGGAAGACGACGGTTATGGCGATACTACTGGTTAACATTCTGATTCAGTGCGAGTAAACAACCATCAATTCCTCTCTTCTTCTCGACGTTCTAATGGTGTGTAGTCGCAGATCGCTGGCATTTTCGTTTGGGGCTTATGGAGACTACACCCTAGGCCTAGGTCTTCTTCTAATCGGCTTGAATGTCTATCCACCACAACGACTTTCAAACCTCCACGATCTACCGTCCTCATGGAATCGCAGGGATGCACTGCACTGTACGTATTTCTATTCTATTTCAATCGATTATGATCTCGAAAATTAATGACACTGAAACGCTATCGTGTTTCTCATTCACCGTTTAATGAATTTGTTTGTGGTTCATCTGGATGCATTCTTCTCCCTCTAATTTTAAATGAAATATGATCTACAGTTCATATTTCAATCTTCTGATTGTTGATGTTGCAGGGTTAAAATGGGAATAGACGTGTCAATTTCGGTAGCCTATAGTTGTTATCTTGACAGGGTAGCAATTCCTAGTTTAACGCCCTTCCTTTCATCTGTAAAGGTGTGCTGTTAAATTGTTGCTAATTTCTGATTTCTTTTAGTTGTAGTTGAATTGTCATTGGTATTTGGGGGATTATTGAGTGGAAGAGGACTTTTACATTGCAGGAATAGTTATAATACAACCATTAAATAACAAACACATACATACCATGTTTATGTTTATGTTACAAGCACGCCTTCATTGTAAGATCTCCCCTTCTTTTCTTGTCAATAGATATATTATATTATAAGTTACGTCTTACACATTGTTATTCCAACAGTAAATATTTAAAACCACTTATACGTAGCATCAAGATATATAGTTTCAGATATGCTCGTTAAGTCAAGATGCTGCTGGAACTCAATTTGACTGTGATGTCCCTACTGGTTAGTCAGTTTCGTTGGCATTATGCTTTGTTATAACCAAATATAACTTTTTAGTAGCTTTTTTTATCAGAGATTACATGAGTATACTTTGTGATTTGGTTTACAGAGTTGTTCTGAAGATTTGAATTATTGTTGTGGAAAGTGTT
Organism: Flaveria robusta; assembly: GCA_025506415.1. Classification (NCBI taxonomy): domain Eukaryota; kingdom Viridiplantae; phylum Streptophyta; class Magnoliopsida; order Asterales; family Asteraceae; genus Flaveria; species Flaveria robusta. The sequence continues at coordinate 1,556,032 of CM046469.1, forward strand.
GTTCAAGAATGCTTATGGGAGTCTCTCTTCCTTACAGGTGAAATGTTTTCTACATGAGTAGCTTTTTTAATCCATTTTTTAACTGATTTTCTTTCTTAATTTCCAAAAGCTTCATCTACATCGGCTGAAAATCCATTGAAGCCGAATGAAAGGCGCTCAACCCAAAAGTATATTCTAAGTCTATCAAAAATGGACTTCAAACCATAACTACTTGGGTTTAGGTGGGTCCACTGATGCAATATTACACTTGAGTGCAATAGCGAGGTAACCAATACTTGGGCTTGGATTTTTCTTCACGTGATCTTAAAATTGTTTTTTTTTTTTTTTGTGTGTTTTGAACCCTAAAATATAGGGAAAATGTCAACAGCTAAAAAGTCCTTTTGGACTTGGTTTTAACAAACACAAACTCCTTTATTGCATCATTAAGACTCTAATTTAATAAAAACTGAACAAACAGGCCTCCAATCAATATGATTAAGCCCCTAAACTTTATATATAAAGACTTTTTTTTTTTTTTTTTTAATATTAAACATGTTTAGGAACTTGCTGATGCAAGACTAAAGTCCATGGACTTGCATGTAAATTTAGTGAGGTATATGATTTCCAGGCATTTGACCTATAAATAAAAACTAAAATTGGTTATCCAATGCGTCATTTGAGAAAAGTTTGTCATGGTAGTGCATCTCTAAGTGGGAAATGTTGTATGATTGGACTTGTGTGACACTACAATTTTACAATTTGGGCCTAGTCGGGTTTTCATATTGGGTTTCAATAACCTGGATAAAACCCAAATTAGTCACAAAGAAAGGTGCACATCATATTGATTTTGGCTTAAATTACAACTGCCGAATATCCTATCACAAGGTATGGTATATCTTAACACCCTTAGGCTAGTTAGTTTCTCTGATGAGTACATGATATCCAAAGACAATTTTTTTTAACTAAATTTCTTTTAACTTTTTATATCTTTTATGTGCAGAGTAGTTTGCTTGGCGGATGCCTATTACAAAATCTCTCTAAATCGAGCGGTGGGGTTATTTTATCTCTATCTTAACTTGTGCAGCGTTTGTTTTACGATAGTCGCCTTTTTATTGTCAGGGTCGAGGTAGCAAGATGGGCAGGCAGTGGGTTTACTTAAGACTTAAGAGGATCAGGTTGACCTTAAAGTTGTTTGAAATTTTAACTTTTTAATAAGCATTAATTACATCAAATATGACTACTTTGTTGTATTTTTGAGAGAAGGTATGGAGCTCCATTTGGTCATCCACATGTTTTAATTGTTGACTATAAGTTTACAGAAAAGTAAGGAGACTGTGGATTTGCTCGGTTCCCTACCTTTGGATTGAAAGCTTGCAAGAACACATATGGCCATGCTTGTAATTGCTTGTAAACTTTAACTTCTTACATATTAATTACAAACAGTTAATAGGTAAATGGGCCGGGAATATGTAATTTCTTAATTCATTTGTTTCTTGTGGCTATAGTTTCAAGAAAACATAATGTGGGCTTCTTTGGCTTCAGCCAAGGGAGGTCATGGAGTCATTCGGGTTTGAATATAATTAACTCTTAATTCATAGCATTTGTTTATCTTTTAACTTTCGACATTTAGTAGATACAGTTAAAAGTTGTTCATGTGTACAGTGTTTGAAATCACTGTATGATTGGATGAAGAGTGTGATTTATCATTTTCATGGAAACCGGGTATTTGCACGATTGAGAATCGGTATATGTTTTATGAATCATTTTTATGCATTAGACGTTTATTTTCTAGGTGTATAGTTTCTTGTATTTAATTACTATTCTATTTGTTTTTCCTAGGTATTGGTAAGCCTCCTGGTCAAACGGATCCCAAAGCCTCATTGCTTTAGAAATTTAATGCAACATCTCAAGAAAGAGCAAGAGATTATGCCATTTAACTATATCTCATTTCTACCTGCGTCAATTATGTGTGCCTACATCTGCATATTTTTATAAAAGGGCATTTTCTTGTTTTTCATGAGAATTGCTCAGTATGTTTTTAATAGTTTTTTGTTATTTGGATCCACAAGATTGATTTTGCACTGAATGAACATGTGGCAAAGGGTTTGGAAGAAAGTCTAGAAGATTCAATACAGACCAGAAATACAAACACATTAAAGTTGCAGATTATGTTGCTATGGGACTAAGAGGCCTTCAATAGTTTATATGTTCTTCATCCATGTTCCGGTAAGTTTTACTCCACATATGATCATGCACATGGATCTATGTAGTTTTGAACTCTGGGGGTTGAGTGTTGAAATGATGTTACTTGTGGTCAACTGCTCAAATAAGCATTAAATCAAAGAGGATTAAATTTAGCAAGTATAGTTAATACGGTTAACACTTTATTACTGCAACTTTGTACATTTGATTACAATGCAAGAATAGTATATTACAAAGATTAAATAGCCAACACATGCACGCCATGTTTATGCTTTCAAGCTAAAGAGAACGGGATGGGTAGACGTGTGTGTATTTCTTCAGGATTTGACATTTCAAGAGCAAAATTGATAAAAAAGGGCCATGAATGCATAAGGAAGATGAGTTGTTGTTTAGTTATTTCAGTAGAGAAGAAGGGCAGTGGTGTCCATTACCCAAGAAGGTAGAGCTCCTCTGTCGTGGAAACAGCAGTCGCCTTGGTTGTAAGATCTCCCCTGGTTTTCTTGTTAATAGATATATATTATATGTTTTAAGCATGCCTTACACATTGTTATTCCAGCAGTATACATTTGAAACCCTTACACTTAGCATTTGGTTTCCTGATACAATACATGCTGTAAAAAGTTGCAAATGTGATCCATCTGTTGGATGATAAAATAGACGTTTGATTCTTAATTTTTCTTGATTTGATGTTCTTTTTACTCTTTTTATATCGTCTTTATATGGTTTCAGATATGATCGTTAAGTCAAGATGCTTCTGAAACTCAATTTGACTGTGATGTCCCTACTAGTTAGTCAGTTTCTTTGCCATTATGCTTTGTCATAACCACATAACTTTTTAGTAGGTTTTTTTTATCAGTGATTATATGAGTGTACTTTGTGAATTAGTTACAGAGTTTTGAAGATTTGGATTATTGTTGTGGAAAGTGTTATACAACAAACCTACAATGCCTATGGGAATGTCTCTACTTACAGGTGAAATCCTTTCTACTTGCAATTGCACACTCTTCTAATCCATTTATTAACTGATTTTCTTTCTGCGTTTCAAGAAGCTTCATCAACACCAGCTGAAGATCTATCGAAGTTGGATGAATGGCGCTTAACCTGAAAGTATATTCAAGATCTATTAAAAATGGAATTAAAAGCATAATTACTCCTAAGTAATTGCTGTAATGCAATATGCTTCTGCCAATGGAACTGTCTCTTCCTTACGGGTGTGATTTTTCTACTTTATATTAGCACCCTCTTCTATTTCCATTTACTAAGTCGTTTTCTTTCTGTGTTGACAAAAGCTCATCAACACCAGCTGAAGATCCATTGAAGCTGGTTGAAAGCTGCTTAACCCAAAAGTATATTCTAGATCTTTTTAAAAATGGACTATAAACCATAATTATTCCTAAGACATTGCTGTAATGCAATGGTTGCAATTATGGCTTTAGTGAGGTAAGCAATACTTGGGTTTGGATTTTTTCGTCACGTGGCCTTAAATTTGTTTGTTTTGTGTGTTTTGAACCTTAAAAAATAAGGAAAATGTCAACAGCTAAATAGTCTTTTGGACTTGGTTTTAACAAACAGAAACTCCTTTATTGCATCACTAAGTCTCTAAATTATAAAAACTGAACAAATAGGCACTTCCTATTAGTACGATTAAGTCCCAAATTTTTTATGTAATTTTTACACATGTAGGGACTTGCTTATGCAAAACTGATATCCATGGTGTAATATATTTGACATTTCTTTGATATCATTGTTGAAGTTCAAAAGCTGAATAATACCCTTCAGTTTGGTGATATGTGTAGTCAATTATTGGTGTTTTCTTGAATTACAACTTCCCTAATACTCTTTCATTTATATCTTATAACTGCAGTGCAGTCCACTTTCTGCCTATTAGTCCGCTATTACAAATTCCCATTAAATCAAGTGGTGGTCGTATAATGTCTCTCTATTATAGCTTGTAGAAAGTTCATCTTACAACCATTGCCTTTTTCATCTCGGTAAGAGGGGGAAAGTGGGAAGGTTAGTGGGTTTTGTTATGAGTCAAACATGTTGGTTTGACCTTAAAAGTTGTCCAAAATTTTAACTTATATAATAACCAATGTTTTTAAAACCGGACCGGACAGTGAACCGGACGTCTTACCGGTCCGCTGGTTGGACCGGTTCAACCGGTCGGACCAGATATAAGAACCAGATAAAATTATGATTATTTTTTATAAATATATGTAGAAATTACAAAAAAAAAAAAATATATATATATATATATATAAAAACCGGTTCAACCGGTCCAACCCCCGGTTCAACCGGTCCGGTTCCCGGTCCGACCGCCGGTTCGACCGGTTCAACCGGTCCGACCTCCGGTTCGACATTAAAACGGTTTTAAGCACCGAACCGGACCGGATTGGAGTCCGGTTCCCGGTCCAACCGGTCGGACCGGCCGGTCCGGTCCGGTTTTCAAAACCATGATAATAACCATTAGTTACATCAAATATGATTATAATAACTTTAATTATTTTGGTGATAATCTATATTTAAAAAAAAGGGTAACTTTATAGAATAGAGACCAACTTTTAAAAGTGTTTCAATTAGATAACTCAAGTTTAAAATGTGTTTCAATTATATCACTCGGCTTTAATGTTTTATTTAAATTATAAGTTGTAACATGTTTTTTAGCGTGTTTTTCTTTTTGTTTCAATTAGAAAATATTTTTTTCTTTGTTTTGATGTTGATGTGTAACGTTGGCATGGATTTTAGGTATTTTTTTAAATTTTTTAATATAAACATGTTTTTTTTATTTTTTAATATAATTTCATATATTAAAAATTCCGACCTCCACGTATTCTTTTTCATTACTTTGTTAATATAAGAAAATTCAATGGTGACTCGATTTTATGGTTTGGTGGTCCAATTTGGGAAAAATATGCATGAGTGACCAAATTGGAACACTTTTGAAACTTAATTACTATTCTGTAACATTTGAGTGACTTTCAACCTATTTGATCCGTTTGAGATTAAGGGGTTGGAATCGCCACCTCCTACTTTCATGCATATTCTGAATTTATTTGCTTCTTGTGGCCATAGTTTCAAGATGACATGGATCTACAATGTGGGGTTCTTTGGATTTGGCCCAAGGGATGTCATGGAGTCGTACTAACTCTAACGGCAATGTAAATGTTTGTCCTTTAGCTTTCCCCAATTAGTAGACATAGTTAAAGTTTGTTCGTGTTTACTACGTTTCAAATTTCTTTTTGTTAGGATGAAGAGCATGATCAATCAATTTATGGAAACAGGAATTCGCATGATTGACACTTGGTATGTATATTATAATTATTTTTTATACATTACAAGTTTATTTGCTAGATTCATTGTTTCTTGTAATCTATAACTATTCTATTTGTTTTTTAGGCACTGGTAAGCCTCCTGGTCAGACGGAGTCCGAAGCCTCCTTGCTCCAGACACTGGGTTTACTTAACGTTCTGATTCGGTGTGAGTAAATCGATCATGCGTTCGTTTCATAGACCGTTTGATCGAAAACTAATGACATTGAAATGTTATGGTCTTTCTCATTCACCACTTAACAAGGTTGTTTGCGGTTTCATCTGCATGCATTCTTCTCCCTCTAATTTTAAATGAAATATGATTTACGGTTCAAATTTCAATCTTCTACTTGTTGATTTTGCAGTTTTAAAATGACAAACAATGTATCAATTTCGGTAGCCTATAATTGTTATCTTCACAGACTAGCAATTCCTTGTTGATTGTCCTTCGTTTCATCTGTTAAGGTGCGTTGTGGGTTGTTGTTATATGCTTTCAGCCTATTGCTGTTGAATTGTTGTTAATTTCTGATTTCTTTTAATTGTAGTTGAATTATCCCTGGTACATGGGGGATTTTTGAGTGGAAGAGGACTTTTACTTGTTGGCAAAGTTTAGATTCCTTCAATTCGTGCCTTCTTAATCATCGAGGCCATGGTTGTCATATGGCAGTCTTGGAGAAAAAATCAAACGAACAGGGTATGATATATCTCAATGATTTCTTTATATAAACACAATGTATGTTGCTCTCATTCTAATTGTTGTATTTTTGAGAAGTTGGGCTACTTAGCTTCTCTCAGGAGCACGTGACATCGAAAGAGAACTTTGTTGTTTTATCTATCTTTTGAGGGCATATAAGTTAGCTTGGCAACTGCATATTACAAAATCGCTCTATTTTGTTGTAATCTTTATGCTACAATTAGAACACAACTCGAGTTATCTATCATAACTATATAAAAATAAAAAAGAGTGGAGAAACAAAATTTGGACTACAATGAACGAAAGGAACATAAACTCTATTGTTATTGATTGTGCTCTCTCTAAAGCAATCCACCAAATCGATACTTAATTCCAAACTAAGATCTAATTTGGTTTAATCTCTTCCTATAAAACAAAATCCTGATTACAGGGATAAAAAGTTTAAAAGAAACATATTGTTTTCAAAATCCATTTCAAGAATTTTAAGATTTGCATTATTACTATTACCCTAATACTAAGAATTACTAAAATATGTGAAGCTTTCTTTAGTGGCATTTGTTCCAGTCCTTTTCCTTTTAGTTTTGCCTTTTTTATTTCGGAAACTTGAGATACCTGAGAAATCGGTGGCAGAGATGATGGCTCTGGCAAAAGAATGCCAATAGCCAACACAATTTTTGTGGTTTCTCAAATTCTTGCCCTTCTTCGTTCTGTTTTACCTTGTTTTGTAACCATAATTTCATCGCTTTGCTCGGGATCTTGAATTTCCAGCAACTTTTTTTTCGCTATCCCGCAACATGACTTTATCGAACTCCGATTTGTTGCGTTTTACTCATTCATCTGCAGAATACTATGTTAAGTTCTGATTGATGGTGGCAGTGGGGGTTGTGGTGGCAGGGGAGGCAAAGATGATGGAGTCGCCAGATGTACCGGCCGAGATTCGTCTGGTGGTGTCAACAGCGCATATGAATCTTCCTTAGGAAGATCCACCGGCATATCAAAATGATCTCCTCACCAGGAATAATATCATCCAAAACCCCATGACTGTTAAGTGAATATCATCGGAAATCTCCAATGGGGTTTACCACGGTGGTTCTAGGACCGCGATATTACCCGAGTATTTGGGTAAGAATTGGTACTCCACTAATCGGTTGCTAATCAAGGGAAATCATACCACCGCTTGGGGTTAATGTCAATGGAGATCCCTTTCTCTCAATCCTTTTACCTTTACCTTCAGGAATTGATAACACGTGTTGTTGGTCAGTGGCCTAAGACAGATGTCAAACTCCCTTTCAATTAAACACTACTTTGAATTACAACCGTAGATCTATTGATGGATGGCTCAAATTTCTAAAACTACTGTTCATGACATTCGTTTATTAACTATAGGGTAATGTGTTTGTTTTGCGCACTATGAGTTATTATGTGCTTATGTGTGTTTCTTAGAAGTCTACATAATTGAATAAAGTTCTACTATAACTCACTCAACTTTGTTAATTATTAGTATGTATGTGAGTGATTTCAAGTACATGAGTAGGTATGATGTTTGTCGTGACATGAACTTTGAAGATTACCTATACATTGAAGAATGTCATCTTCATCAAGAAGTTATATTTCATTTTTATGTTTTGGATGTGACTTTGTGTTTAAAAATTGTCTGAACAATGATTTATTTTTTTTCGTTGCCTTTGTAATAAAGTTTTCATTTTTAAAAACTTTGTAATCCATGCCATTAGCTATGGATTACATGAGACAAATGAGGTTTTTTGGTTATTCTCATTTTTTACTATTATCTATTTATCTGGTGTGATATAGACATGTGGGTATATAAACTTTTATAAATAGAATATATTTTTTTCATTTTAACCTCAAGATTTCAAGTATTTTTAATTTGTTTATAAAGTTTCCATTTAGTTTTTTTTAATTTCAGTTTTAGGTTTTTCTTTTGTTAGTATTATGTTTATCATTGCATCTATGTTTGTATTCTGGCATTTCGACACTCGTTTTACACCAACGTACAAATCCGGGTTTTACAGTGAAGTGACAGTCATTGTACGGTTTTCATTACAGAGTATCCGAAAGACGCTCACTTTTACGACTGAGGACGCTTTAGGGTTTTACAATGTAGTGATGCTTGTTATAACATGTTTTTATTATTTGCATTTGGCAAATAGGATTTTTATAATAATCCAAACTATTAACTATTGGCCGAAAATAATTCATACTATTAATTTGCCCGGTAACACTCCAAACTTTCACTTATATTACCAACAACAGTCCCAAGGATATAACTTTTAATTTTTTACGTTTGATTTGGACTCGATTGTCGCAATAGTGATTATGAACGAAATAAAGAAACATACAAGTTAAATTGAGCTCAAAATAAATACAAATCGAACATAAAAATTTTAAAAATATGTTACTGGGACTGTTGTTGGTAACAAAAGTGAAAGTTATGAGTGTTGCTGGCCAAATTAATAGTATGGATTATTATCGGCCAATAGGTAATAGTTTGGATTATTAAAATTCAAATTGCCTTTGCTTTTGATAGTTAGGATCATGACGTCGTCGATGGTTGGGTTTGAGGCTGCAACCAGCCCAAAATTTTGTGTGTTGTTGAAATTGTTTTTTTTACTGTTGATTTGGGTTTTTCTTAAGAGTACATACATTATTGTGACTTGGCTTATAATTATGTTTTTTAATGTCTTAAGATTTATGTCAGAATGATCGTTGTTACGACATGTTTTGGTGTTTGCATTTTGATATTTGAGATCGTGGCGGAATTCAGGTCGTAATGCACCGGAAAGAATATCTAGTTTGTGTAGAAGGTATGATGCTAATAAAAATAATGAGACTATAAACTGATTTCATGTACCTCTGTGCATAATGCTAGAAAATAGTTTGATCGGAAATTTTCTTCTTTATTTGTTTTACATTTAAAACGAGCTTAGGGACAAGAGAAAATAGATAGAAGAAAAAAAAGAGACAGTAAAAGGAAAAGAGGAGACGATTGTAAAAATGTTTCACTTTTACTATTTTCATATGTTAAATTTAATTAATTAATTAGTAAAAAAGTATAAACCGTCTTCTTGTTTATCTATCTAATTATATATATATTCTTTTGACAGCAATGAGTGTAACCGTTGCCAAAAATGATTGTAGCAGTCGGATTTGGCTAATATTCAATCCCAACCATGTTTACTCGTTTTACTTGGTTGTTCCTTCATTTGTAGAGTGGTTATCGATAGTTGTATTTTCTTAGGCTCCTAGATTTAAACATTCAGATAAAACCTGTTATCTTTTATTTTCTTATAAATTGGATCAAGAACTCACACAATTCACCTTGGTTGCCACTGGTTATGAACGACGAATTCAACTAACGAATGGGATTCCTTGGTGGTTTGTTGTCAAACTTTGTTCATCGGATGCGTGTTCAGTCTAGTCATAGAGAGATCCTACTTTGAGTTATGAGGATACTAAGAAGTGGCACGCCAACAACTTGATGATACATTCATCATCATCAATCTCATCGTCAAGTAAATACACAAAAACATTGGGTTTTAATAAATACACTAGTCAATCTCCTATTAGCGGTCGTTGTCAAATGAACCTCAACCACGTTGATCACGAGCTTTAATAACAATTGGACTCAATTCCGGATGAACTAATTCGCTCACACGGGAGGGATAAAGCTAATTGGGCATCGTCATACTCTATAATAAAAAATTAAAATAAAATACATCTCTTGATAGAAAAAATAACTAATAGTTTGGATGCAACTAATATTTAGTCATTATTTTGATGATAATAATAATAATATATTATAAAATTAATCTAAAATATAAGCAAATATATGGAACTAAAACTTTTGTTTGATAATATACTATCTTTAGCAAACTCGTGTATTACACGAGTTGAATAAATAAAGTATTAAATAAAATAAAATTTTATTAATTATAAAATGACATTTTAAAATAATATATGATTGAAATCTTACTTAATAGAAGGAAAATTTTGTTTTTAAACAATCATTTTAAATAATGTCATTTGTAAAGATTTTTTTATTATAACTCTTAATTTTAAATATTTTGTTTATTATAAATTTTGCTTTTTAAAAACATCAAATTTAAATATTTTTTTTTTTAAAAAAATTGATGTTTTAGTAATTTCCTTGTTTTATAAAAATTTGTATTTTAGAAATAACATTAGTAAATAAATCTCTTTCTTAATATATTAGATACTATTTTAATCTAAAAATAAACAAATAATATTATTATTATTTAATATGATTATTAAATAGGAGAAAAAAATAAAAAAATATTAATTAAAAAGTATATAATATTAACACGTCAATCTCAGTTACAATTTTATTAAAATAAAATAATTAGATCCTATTAATTATTTATTGACCGAGATCTTAGCAAAGTAAATATCGCATTATTACAATCCTTTAGGCGAGGAAATCCGAAACAATCTGATTAGAGATTTTACCAAAAATAAAATAAAATCTCCGTTACACAAAATCTTCAGGCAATCTTCAGTCTTTTCTTTTCCCGCAAGTTTACTATATATATATATATTGTTTTTAGCCTTAAATTACAGAGTGAAGCCCGCACATAATCCCTAACAAAAAATAGAAGTGCGAGAGAGATGGAAGACGATCGACGATTGTGGCGATGGTTTACTTAAAGTTCTGATTCAGTGTGAGTAAATCGATCATGCGTTCGTTTCATAGACCGTTTGATCGAAAACTAATGACATTGAAATGCTATCGTCTTTCTCATTCACCGCTTAATGAGGTTGTTTGCGGTTCATCTGGATGCATTATTCTCCCTCTAATCTTAAATGAAATATGATTTACGGTTCAAATTTCAAACTTCTACTTGTCGATTTTGCAGGTTTAAAATGCCAATCAATGTGTCAATTTCGGTAGCCTATAATTGTTATCTTCACAGGCTAGCAATTCCTCGTTGAATGCCCTTCGATTCACCTGTTAAGGTGCGTTGTCGCTTGTTGTTATATGCTTTCAGCCTTTTGCTGTTAAATTGTTGCTAATTTCTGATTTCTTTTAATTGTAGTTGAATTATTCCTGGTACTTGGGGGATTATTGAGTGGAAGAGGAAATTTACTTGTTGGCAAAGTTTATATTCCTTCAATTCATGCCTTCTTAATCATCGAGGCCATGGTTGTTCATATGGCAGCCCTGGAGAAAAAATAAATGAACAGGGCACAAGGTATGATATATCTCAATGATTTCTTTGTATAAACACAATGTATGTTGCTCGCATTCTAATTGTTGTATTTTTGAGAAATTGGGCTACTTAGCTTCTCTCAGGAGTACGTGACATCCAAAGAGAACTTTGTTGTTTTAACTATCTTTTGAGGGCATAGAAGTTAGCTTGGCGGCTGCATATTACAAAATCGCTCAAAATCGATTGGGGGTATATTATCTCTATCTTAACTTGTACAAGTTAGTCTTACAATCGTTGCCTTTTTATTTTAGGGTTTAGGTGGCAAAATGGGCAGGTCAATGGGTGTACTTATCTGGATCATCAGGTTGACCTTAAAGTTGTTTGAAATTTTAACTTGTTAATAAACATTAATTACATCAAATATGACTGTAAAATTACATTATCTCAGTGACAATCTGTATTGTTTTTGAATAAAGTGATATAGGAGGTCTAATGCATTAGATTATTCTTAATACACTTCATTGACTTTCAACCTATTAGACTTGTTAGAGATTAAATCGATCAGTTAACAAGTAAATGGGCTGGATATGCCACCTTCTTTTCATGTGTTTTAATAATTCATTTGCTTCTTGTGGCCTTAGTTCCATGATGAAATGGATGTACAATGTGTGGTTCTTCGGTTTCAGCCAAAAGGAGGTCATGGAGTCATACGAGTATGAATAATATCTACTCTTAATGCAATGTAATTTTTTATCCTTTCTTTAGCTTTCCACAGTTACAGGCATGGTTAAATTTTTTTCATGTTAACCATGATTCAAATTTATTTTTGTTACGATGAAGACGTGATTTAAATATTCGTGGGAACAGGGGATTCGCACAACTTAGTATCAATATACACACGCACACATGTTTTAGGGGTCGAAAGAAAACAGGTCGTGGTTATATGTGTGTGTCGCCTGTCAAGAAACTCTACCCTAGGTTTTATTGTAAACTTTCTGATTTTTTTTACTTGTAGTTGAGTTACCATTGTTACTTTGGGGATTTAGTTGAACAGGACTTTTGGTAGTTGGCAAAGTTTAGATTTCTTCAATCTGTGCCTTCTCAATCGTCGAGGCCATGGTTGCTCATATGGCAGTCCTAGAGATAAATTTAAACGAACAAGACACAAGATATGGTGAATCTCAACACCCTTATTCTTTTTTCCACTATGTTATATTTTGAGAAGTTAGCCTAGTTAGCTTCTCTTATTAGTACATGACATCCAAAGAAAACTTTATTGTTTTAACTAAAATTCTTTTGTTTTTTATATCTTATCAGGGCAGAGTAGTTCACTTGGCGACTGCCTATTACAAAATCCCTCTAATTCAGTGGTAGTGGTGGTATTCTATCTCTATCTTAACTTGTTCGATGTTCGTCTTACAATTTTTGCCTTTTTATTTCCAGGGTCGAGGTGGCAAAATGGGCAGCACAGTGGGTGTACTTATGAGGATCAGGTTTGCGTTAAAGCTTTTTGAAATATTAACTTTTCAATAAACATTAATTACATCAAATATGACTGATTTGTTGTATTTCTAAGAAGGTATGGAGCTCCATTTGGTTATCTGCAGGTTTTCATTGTTGACTATAAGTCTACAGGATAGGAAGGAGACTGTAGATTTGCTCGGTTCCTTACCTTTGGATTTAAAACTTGCTAGGACACAGATGATCATGCTTGATATTGCTAGTAAACTTTAACCTCTTAGATATTAATCACAAACAGTTATTAGGTAAATCATAAATGGGCTGGGAATATGTAGTTTCTTAATTCATTTGTTTCTTGTGGCTATACTTTCAAGATAACATAATGTGGAGTTCTTCTTCTTCAGCCAAGGGAGGTCATGGAGTCATTCAGTATGAATAACATTAACTCTGAAAGCAATGCACTTGTTTATCCTTTAGCCTTCGACAATTAGCAGACATAGTTAAAAGTTGTTCACGTTCACGGTTTTGAAATTTCCGTTGGTTAGAATGAAGGGTGTGAATGTGTGATATATCCTTTTCATAGAAACCGGGCATTCACGTGATTGAGTATCGGTATATATTTTATGTATCGTTTTTTATACAATAAACGTTCATTTGCTAGAAGCATAGTTTCTTATATTTGATTACTATTCTATTTGTTTTTCCCAGGTGTTGGTAAGTCTCCTGGTCAAACGGACCCCAAAGCCTCATTGCTTTAGAAGTTCGCAACAGCCCAAGATAGAGTAAGAGACTGCGCCATTTATCTTAATCTCATTTTTTTCATGAGACTACGCCATTTATCTTAATCTCAGTTTTTCCTGCATCAATTATGTGTGCCTAAATCTGCATATTTTAGTAAAAGGGCATTTTCTTGTTTTTCTTGAAAATTGCTCAGTACGTTTTTAAACGATTTTTGTTGTTAGGATCCACAAGATTGAGGTTGGATTGAAAAGGGGGAGTTTGTGCATTGAAAGAATATGTTGCAAAGGGTGTGGAAGAGAGTCTTTGGAGATTCGATACACACCAGAGAGTCTTAGAAAATGCCCTTTTATTTCTGCAACTTTGTACATTTGATTACAATGCAAGAATACTTATATTACAACGATTAAATAGCCAACACATGCACGCCACGTTTATGCTTACAATTCAGGATTTGGCATTTCAAGAGCAAAATTGATGAAAAAGGGCCATGAATGCATAAGGAAGATGAGTTGTTGTTTAGTTATTTCAGTAGAGAAGAAGGGCAATGGTGGCCATTACCCAAGAAGGTAGAGCTCCTCTGCCGTGGAAACAGCAGTCGCCTTGGTTGTAAGATCTCCCCTGATTTTCTTGTTAATAGATGTATTATATTATATGTTCTAAGCACGCCTTACACATTGTTATTCCAGCGAGTATACATTTGAAACACTTATACTTAGCATTTGGTTTCCTGATACAATACATGCTGTAAAAAGTGGCAAATCAGATCCATCTGTTGGATGATAAAATAGACGTGTGATTCTAATTTTTTCTTGATTTGATGTTCTTTTTTTATTGTCCCTATATGGTTTTAGATATGATCGTTAAGTCAAGATGCTGCTGAAACTCAATTTGACTATGATGTCCCTACTAGTTAGTCAGTTTCTTTGCCATTATGCTTTGTCATAACCTCATAACTTGTTAGTAGGTTTTTTTATCAGTGATTACATAACTGTACTTTGTGAATTAGTTGCAGAGTTCTGAAGATTTAAATTATTGTTGTGGAAAGTGTTATACAACAAACCTACAATGCCTATGGGAATGTCTCTACTTACAGGTGAAATCCTTTCTACTTGCAATTACACAATCTACTAATCCATTTATTAACTGATTTTCTTTCCGCGTTTCAAGAAGCTTCATCAACACCAGCTGAAGATCCATCGAAGTTGGATGAATGGCGCTTAACCTGAGTATATTCAAGATCTATTAAAAATGGAATTAAAAGCATAATTACTCCTAAGTAATTGCTGTAATGCAATATGCTTCTGCCAGTGAGAATGTCTCTTCCTTACAGGTGTGATTTTTCTACTTTTTATTTGCACCCTCTTCTATTTCCATTTACCAAGTCATTTTCTTTCTGTGTTGACAACTCATCAACACCAGCTGAAGATCCATTGAAGCTGGATGAAAGCTGCTTAACCCAAAAGTATATTCTAGATCTTTTTAAAAATGGACTATAAACCATAATTATTCCTAAGACATTGCTGTAATGCAATGGTTGCGATTATGGCTTTAGGTGGGTCCACTAATGCGGTATTATACTTGAGTGGAATAGCAAGGTAAGCAACACTTGGGTTTGGATTTTTTTGTCACGTGATCTTAAATTTGTTTGTTTTGTGTGTTTTGAACCTTAAAAAATAAGGAAAATGTCAACAGCAAAAGAGTCTTTTAGACTTGGTTTTAACAAACACAAACTCCTTTATTGCATCATTAAGTCTCTAATTTATATAGACTGAACAAATAGGCACTTCTATTAGTACGAATAAGTCCCAAATTTTTATGCAAAGACCTTTTCGTTTTTTACACATGTAGGGACTTGCTTATGCGAAATTGATATCCACGGTGTAATATATTTGACATTTCTTTGATATCATTGTTGAAGTTCAAAAGCTGAAGACTACCCTTCAGTTTGGTGATATTTGTAGTCAATTATTGGTGTTTTCTTGAATTACAACTTCCCTAATACTCTTTCACTTATATCTTGTAACTGCAGTGTAGTCCACTTGCTGCCTATTACAAACTCCCATTAAATCAAGTGGTGGTCGTATAGTGTCTCTATTATAGCTTGTAGAAAATTCATCTTACAACCGTTGCCTTTTTCATCTCGGTAAGAGGGGGAAAGTGGGAAGGTCAGTGGGTTTTGTTATGAGCCAAACAGGTTGGCTTGACATTAAAAGTTGTCCAAAATTTTAACTTATATAATAACCATTAGTTACATCAAATATGATTATAAAAACATTAATTATCTTGGTGATAATCTATATTTAAAAAAAAGTGATATAGGAGGTCTCATGCATTAAAATCCTTAAAATACAATTTGAGTGACTTTCAACCTATTTGACCCGTTTGAGAAAAATGGGTTGGAATTGCCACCTCTACTTTCATGTATATTCTGAATTTATCTGCTTCTTGTGGCTATAGTTTTAAGATGACATGCATCTACAATAGGGCTCTTTGGATTTGGCCCAAGGGATGTCATGGAGTCATAAGGAGTCATACTAACTCTTACGGAAATGTAATTGTTTATCTTTTTGTTAGGATGAAGAGCGTGATCAATCATTTTGTGTGGGAACCAGGAATTCGCATGATTGACACTTCGTATGTATAGATTATGAATCATTTTTTATACATTACAAGTTTCTTTGCTGGCTACATAGTTTCTTGTATTTTATTACTATTCTATTTGTTTTTTTAGGCATTGGTAAGCTTCCTGGTCCGGGATCCTAGAGCCTCCTTGCTCCAGAAGTTCAATGCAACAAGTTAAGAACGAGTAAATAGTTATACCTTTTATATCACAGTCTCATTTCTACGTGCATTAATTACGTTGGGCCATATCTGCATATTTTACTAAAATGACAATTTCTTCTTGTTCTTTAGAATTACTCAATACATTTTTTTAACATTTTTTATTGTTACTAAAAAATGTATATATTAACCTAAAACGTATATATTAATATTTATCATTTCATTATATTAACCTATTAGATAAGTATTTTACCTTCTTTTTACTAAAGGATTTTTACATATTGATGTTTTATTATTATAACTAGCTTTAATATACCCGTGTATTACACAGGTTTAACAAATAAAATATTAAATATAATTCAAATATTAAATATAAAACGATATTCACGATAAAATATGATTGAAAATACGTATGATTAAGGACAATATGTAATAAAACAATTATACCAACTTTTTACGCTTTTGTTTTAAAAAAAATTTTTTTTTCAAGAAAAAATAAATATTTTGTTTTAAAACAAACCGTATTAAAAAAATATCATTTTTTAAAATTTTCTTATTATAATTTTCAATTTTAAATATTTTTTGTTTATAAAAAATTACTTTTTAAAAAAGTTTTATGTTATGTAAATTTCTTATTTTATAAAAATAAATTTTAAAAATAACATTAATAAGAAGATTTTTTTTTCTAAATTTATTAAAAAACTGTTTTTATTCTAAACAAACTTAAATAATATTATTGGTAATTAAGGTAATTATTTAATAGAAGATAGAAGTGGGAAAATTTTGTGGATGAGGAATGTAGTGTTGATACGTGTCATCACAAGTTACTTTTGTATTAAAGTAGAAAAATTGTTTAATTATTTTGAAATAGAGTTTTAAAACAAGATGAAATTTTGTTGTTTCTATATATATATATATATATATAGAAGATTCGAATTTACTATATAATTAATAGTCTTAAAAAGTGGAATGTGTAAAAATATATCGGTAAAAATACGAGTAAAATAATCATTAAATAAATAATTTCAATAAAATAGGTAAATTTCTCTAATCTAATAAAAGGGTAAATGAGAGGGACACGTGGCAACATCACATTCCTTCTCATCAAATTTTTCCTGCCCCCTATCATATTTAATAATTACTATAATTTCTGATAATATTATTTAATTTTTTATAGACTAAATTTTTTTTAATAAATTAAAAGAATTTCTTTATATTAATGTTATTTATAAAAAAATCAATTTTTATAAAATAAGAAATTTTTTAAAAATCAGAGACTTTTAAAAATATAAAATATTTTAAATTTGGTGTTTTTAAAAAGTAAAATATTTATAAATAAAAAATAATTAAAATTGAGAGTTGAAATAATGAAATTTTTTTAAAACGGTTTGTTTTGAAACAAATGTTTAGGTATTTTAACAAAAAAGTTTAAAAAGTTGATATCAATAATTTATTATTTATATATCCTTAGGAATACGTAATTTCAATTATATCTTATCTTAAAATATTGTTTTATAATTAATAAATAATATTTTATTTAACTCGTGTAATACAGGAGTTAATAAAACTACTATGTAATATATATGTTTTAAAAAAATGTGTAATTAGTTTTTTGACTTAAGTAAATATATAATTAATGATTTTATGGAGCGAAAATATGTAAATTCTCAGAAATAAAATTAGGCATTATTGTTTTCCAGGGTGGTTGTTAGGATTTATAAAATCTGAAACAATCTGGGTAAATATTTACCATAAATAAAGTAAGATATCCGTTACACAAAATCCTCCAGACGATCTGTCACTCGAGAACGAGCGGAGTCTTTTCCCGCAAGTTTCCGCGGTTCTCAATTAATCAACTATATATATATATTGTTTTCAGCCTTAAATTACAGAGTGAAAAAAAAAAAAAAGAAGAAGAAGAAGAGCGAGAGGGAGGTGGAAGACGACGGTTACGGCGATACTACTGGTTAACATTCTGATTCAGTGCGAGTAAACAACCATCAATTCCTCTCTTCTTCTCGACGTTCTAATGGTGTGTGGTCGCAGATCGCTGGCATTTTCGTTTGGGGCTTATGGAGACTACACCCTAGGCATAGGTCTTCTTCTAATCGGCTTGAATGTCTATCCACCACAACGACTTTCAAACCTCCACGATCTACCGTCCTCATGGAATCGCAGGGATGCACTGCACTGTACGTATTTCTATTCTATTTCAATCGACTATGATCTCGAAAATTAATGACACTGAAACGCTATCGTGTTTCTCATTCACCGTTTAATGAATTTGTTTGTGGTTCATCTGGATGCATTCTTCTCCCTCTAATTTTAAATGAAATATGATCTACAGTTCATATTTCAATCTTCTGATTGTTGATGTTGCAGGGTTAAAATGGGAATAGACGTGTCAATTTCGGTAGCCTATAGTTGTTATCTTGACAGGGTAGCAATTCCTAGTTTAACGCCCTTCCTTTCATCTGTAAAGGTGTGCTGTTAAATTGTTGCTAATTTCTGATTTCTTTTAGTTGTAGTTGAATTGTCATTGGTATTTGGGGGATTATTGAGTGGAAGAGGACTTTTACATTGCAGGAATAGTTATAATACAACCATTAAATAACAAACACATACATACCATGTTTAAGTTTATGTTACAAGTACGCCTTCATTGTAAGAACTGTAAGATCTCCCCTTGTCAATAGATATATTATATTATAAGTTACGTCTTACACATTGTTATTCCAACAGTAAATATTTAAAACCACTTATACTTAGCATCAAGATATATAGTTTCAGTTAAACCTTGTAATTGTAATTGTATTGAGTAATTGTGTGTTTAGGGTTACAATAGAGGGTCCTTTATATAGAGGACAATATTACATAATTAACCCTAAACTATTCACTAATAATAACCTAGTCTAATATTCCCCCGCAAGCTAAGCTCGGGAGAGATTTAGCTTGAAATCTAAAACTATAAAAATAAAATAAGTAAATTATTGGTCTTGTTCAAAAGTTGATTCGGGTCACTTAGGCCTAACACCACCATTTGATCCATGTGCGGGAAACCTCCCCATCCGATCGCACCGTGTCCATTCAAAAAATAAGGGTTTTGCACCTATTGTCTCCATTGTTTAACCGACAGCCATGTTTCTGCCCGCAGTCGCCGAACGTAAACACGGGTTCTTCTTACATGAAACCTTTGCATGAAAGTGTGCCGCCGTTGTATGGCGAAGCCGCTGTTGTATAGCGGCGGGGCTGCTTTTGTATAGCGGCAGCGATTAAGGTGAAGCATCGCGTTGTTTGCGATGACGGGTGAGATGGAAGAGAAGAAGCAGCGGCGATTGTATGTTGTGTGCGGCGGCTAGGCTTAGGGTTTAACGGCGGCTAGGGTTAGGGTTTAGCGGCGGCTAGGGTTAGGGTTTAGCGGCGGCTAGGGTTAGGGTTTAGCGGCGGCTAGGGTTGTGTGAATGCACGACGGCGGTTTGTATTCACCTGTTAAAGGTGAAGATTGTAATGGTGGTTATTGTAAAAGAAGCGATGATGGATGGTTGAACAGGGCGGCGGCGGCGGCCGGCCGCCCTGATTAGGGTTTCGGCAATAATCGAGTCCTCCTGGCTCTGATACCAAGTTAAACCTTGTAATTGTAATTGTATTGAGTAATTGTGTGTTTAGGGTTACAATAGAGGGTCCTTTATATAGAGGACAATATTACATAATTAACCCTAAACTATTCACTACTAATAACCTAGTCTAATAGTTTCAGTCTTCAGATATGCTCGTTAAGTCAAGATGCTGCTGGAACTCAATTTGACTGTGATGTCCCTACTGGTTAGTCAGTTTCGTTGGCATTATGCTTTGTTATAACCAAATATAACTTTTTAGTAGCTTTTTTTATCAGAGATTACATGAGTATACTTTGTGATTTGGTTTACAGAGTTGTTCTGAAGATTTGAATTATTGTTGTGGAAAGTGTTGTTCAACAATGCTTATGGGAGTCTCTCTTCCTTACAGGTGAAATGTTTTCTACATGTAATTGCATGCTCTTTTAATCCATTTTTTAACTGATTTTCTTTCTTTATTTCCAAAAGCTTCATCTACATCAGCTGAAAATCCATTGAAGCCGGATGAAAGGCGCTTAACCCAATGGTATATTCTAAGTCAATCAAAAATGGACTTCAAACCATAATTACTTGGGTTTAGGTGGGTCCACTAATGCAGTATTACACTTGAGTGCAATAGCGAGGTAACCAACACTTGGGCTTGGATTTTTCTTCACGTGATCTTAAAATTGTTTTTTTTTGTGTGTGTTTTGAAACCTAAAATATAGGGAAAATGTCAACAGCAAAAAAGTCCTTTTGGACTTGGTTTTAACAAACACAAACTCCTTTATTGCATAAGACTCTAATTTAACAAAAGCTGAACAAACTGGCCCTTCCTATCAATATGATTAAGCCCTAAACTTTATATATAAGGACTTTTCCTTTTTTTTAAAAAAAACATGTCCATGGACTTGCATGTAAATTTAGCGAGGTTTAGGATTTCCAGGCATTTGACCTATAAATAAAAACTGGTTATGCAATGCGTCATTTGAGAAAAGTTTGTCATGGTAGTGCATCTCTAAGTGGGAAATGTTGTATGATTGGACTTGTGTGACAGTGTGACACTACAATTTTACAATTTGGGCCTGGTCGGGTTTTCATATTAGGTTTCAGTAATCTGAATTAGACCCAAATTAGTCACAAAGAAAGGCGCACTTCATATGGTGTTGGCTTAAATTACAATTTGCTGAATACCCTATCACAAGGTATGGTATATCTCAATACCCTTAGGCTAGTTAGCTTCTCTGATGAGTACATGATATCCAAAGACAACTTTGTTTTTTTTAACTAAATTTCTTTAACTTTTATATCTTTTAAGTGCAGAGTAGTTTGCTTGGCGGATTCCCATTACAAAATGCCACTAAATTGAGCGGTGGTGGTATTTTATCTCTATTTTTACTTGTGCCGCGTTCGTTTTATAATAGTCGCCTTTTTATTGTTAGGGTCGAGGTGGCAAGATCGGCAGGTAGTGGGTTTACTTAAGAGGATCAGGTTGGCCTTAAAGTTGTTTGAAATTTTAACTTTTTAATAAGCATTAATTACATCAAATATGACTAATTTGTTGTATTTTTGAGAGAAGGAATGGAGCTCCATTTGGTTATCCACATGTTTTGATTGTTGACTATAAGTTTACAAAAAAGGAAGGAGACAGTGGATTTGCTCGGTTCCCTACCTTTGAATTGAAAGCTTGCAAGAACACATACGACCATGCTTGTTGTTGCTTGTAAACTTTAACCTCTTACATATTAATTACAAACAGTTAATAGGTAAATGGGTTGGGAATATGTAATTTCTTAATTCATTTGTGTCTTGTGGCTATAGTTTCAAGAAAACATGATGTGGGTCTCTTCGGCTTCAGCCAAGGGAGGTTATGGAGTCATTCGGGTTTGAATATAATTAACTCTTAATTCAAAGCATTTGTTTATCCTTTATTCCTTTAGCTTTTGACATTTAGTAGATACAGTTAAAAGTTGTTCATGTGTACAGTGTTTGAAATCTCTGTATGTTTGGATGAAAAGTGTGATTTATCATTTTCATGGAAACCGGGTATTTGCACGATTGAGAATCGGTATATATTTTATAAATCATTTTTATGCATTAGACGTTTATTTTCTTGGTGTATAGTTTTTTGTGTTTAATTACTATTGTATTTGTTTTTTCTAGGTATTGGTAAGCCTCCTGGTCAAAAGAATCCCAAAGCCTCATTGCTTTAGAAGTTTAATGCAACATCTCAAGAAAGAGTAAGAGATTATGCCTTTTATCTAAATCTCATTTCGACCTGTGTCAATTATGCGCATACTGTTGAGGCCCCTTCGGATCATAGATTAGGATCAATTAAGGATGAACATGATGTGGGTACTGCACAGATTTGTGCAGTGAACCCGGTGGGAAAACAGGGAACAAATCGGGAACACAATTACACACACAAACACACTGTTATTCCACACATTCAAATGTCGATGTACAAGGGTATTTATACCCATAGAATGACGGTTAACATCTAACTAAACTAACACAATTAACCCCTAAATTACCGCCAATTTACAACAGTTTGACTTTATGTTTGACTTCTATGAATTACTCTAATACTAATTGAAGATGATTTCTTGATTATATCATTTCCAACACCTACATCTGTATATTTTAATGAAAGGGCATTTTCTTGTTTTTCATGAGAATTCCTCTGTATGTTTTTAAATTTTTTTTGTTATTTGGATCCACAAGATTGATTTTGCACTGAAAGAACATGTGGCAAAGGGTGTGGAAGAGAGTCTAGCAGATTCAATAATACAGACCAGAAATACAAACACATTAAAGTTGCAGATTATGTTGCTATGGGACTAAGAGGCCTTCAATAGTTTGTGTTCTTCATCCATGTTCCGGTAAGTTGTACTCCACATATGATCATGCACATGGATCTATGTAGTTTTGAACTCTGGGGGTTGAGTGTTGAAATGATGTTACTTGTGGTCAACTGCTCAAATAAGCATTAAATCAAAGAGGATTAAATTTAGCAAGTATAGTTAATATGGTTAACACTTTATTACTGCAACTTTGTACATTTGATTACAATGCAAGAATAGTTATATTACAACGATTAAATAGCCAACACATGCACGTCATGTGTATGCTTTCAAGCTAAAGAGAACGGGATGGGTAGACGTGTGTGTATTTCTTCAGGATTTGACGTTTCAAGAGCAAAATTGATGAAAAAGGGCCATGAATGCATAAGGAAGATGAGTTGTTGTTTAGTTATTTCAGTAGAGAAGAAGGGCAGTGGTGTCCATTACCCAAGAAGGTAGAGCTCCTCTGCCGTGGAAACAGCAGTTGCCTTGGTTGTAAGATCTCCCCTGATTTTCTTGTTAATAGATATATTATATTATATGTTCTAAGCACGCCTTACACATTGTTATTCCAGCAGTATACATTTGAAACCCTTATACTTAGCATTTAGTTTCCTGATGCAATACATGCTGTAAAAAGTTGCAAATCAGATCCATCTGTTGGATGATAAAATAGACGTTTGATTCTAAATTTTTCTTGATTTGATGTTCTTTTTACTCTTTTTATATTGTCCCTATATGGTTTTAGATATGATCGTTAAGTCAAGATGCTGCTGAAACTCAATTTGATTGTGATTTCCCTACTAGTTAGTCAGTTTCTTTGCCAATATGCTTTGTCATAACCAAAACTTTTTAGTAGGTTTCTTTTTATCAGTGATTACATGAGTGTACTTTGTGAATTAGTTCAGAGTTCTGAAGATTAGAATTTATGTTGTGGAAAGTGTTATACAACAAACCTACAATGCCTATGGGAATGTCTCTACTTACAGGTGAAATCCTTTCTACTTGCAATTGCACACTCTTCTAATCCATTTATTAAATGATTTTCTTTCTGCGTTTCAAGAAGCTTCATCAACACCAGCTGAAGATCCATCGAAGTTGGATGAATGGCGCTTAACCTGAAAGTATATTCAAGATCTATTAAAATGGAATTAAAAGCATAATTACTCCTAAGTTATTGCTGTAATGCAATATGCTTCTGCCAATGAGAATGTCTCTTCCTTACAGGTGTGATTTTTCTACTTTATATTTGCACCCTCTTCTATTTCCATTTACCAAGTCATTTTCTTTCTGTGTTGACAAAAGCTCATCAACACCAGCTGAAGATCCATTGAAGCTGGATGAAAGCTGCTTAACCCAAAAGTATATTCTAGATCTTTTTAAAAATGGACTATAAACCATAATTATTCCTAAGACATTGCTGTAATGCAATGGTTGCGATTATGGCTTTAGGTGGGTCCACTAATGCGGTATTACACTTGAGTGGAATAGCGAGGTAAGCAACACTTGGGTTTGAATTTTTTATGTCACGTGATCTTAAATTTGTTTGTTTTGTGTGTTTTGAACCTTAAAAATAAGGAAAATGTCAACAGCAAACGAGTCTTTTGGACTTGGTTTTAACAAACACAAACTCCTTTATTGCATCATTAAGTCTCTAATTTATAAAGCCTGAACAAATAGGCACTTCCTATTAGTACGAATAAGTCCCAAATTTTTATGCAAGGACCTTTTCGTTTTTTACACATGTAGGGACTTGCTTATGCGAAATTGATATCCACGGTGTAATATATTTGACATTTCTTTGATATCATTGTTGAAGTTCAAAAGCTGAAGACTACCCTTCAGTTTGGTGATATTTGTAGTCAATTATTGGTGTTTTCTTGAATTACAACTTCCCTAATACTCTTTCACTTATATCTTGTAACTGCAGTGTAGTCCACTTGCTGCCTATTACAAACTCCCATTAAATCAAGTGGTGGTCGTATAGTGTCTCTATTATAGCTTGTAGAAAATTCATCTTACAACCGTTGCCTTTTTCATCTCGGTAAGAGGGGGAAAGTGGGAAGGTCAGTGGGTTTTGTTATGAGCCAAACAGGTTGGCTTGACATTAAAAGTTGTCCAAAATTTTAACTTATATAATAACCATTAGTTACATCAAATATGATTATAAAAACATTAATTATCTTGGTGATAATCTATATTTAAAAAAAAGTGATATAGGAGGTCTCATGCATTAAAATCCTTAAAATACAATTTGAGTGACTTTCAACCTATTTGACCCGTTTGAGAAAAATGGGTTGGAATTGCCACCTCTACTTTCATGTATATTCTGAATTTATCTGCTTCTTGTGGCTATAGTTTTAAGATGACATGCATCTACAATAGGGCTCTTTGGATTTGGCCCAAGGGATGTCATGGAGTCATAAGGAGTCATACTAACTCTTACGGAAATGTAATTGTTTATCTTTTTGTTAGGATGAAGAGCGTGATCAATCATTTTGTGTGGGAACCAGGAATTCGCATGATTGACACTTCGTATGTATAGATTATGAATCATTTTTTATACATTACAAGTTTCTTTGCTGGCTACATAGTTTCTTGTATTTTATTACTATTCTATTTGTTTTTTTAGGCATTGGTAAGCTTCCTGGTCCGGGATCCTAGAGCCTCCTTGCTCCAGAAGTTCAATGCAACAAGTTAAGAACGAGTAAATAGTTATACCTTTTATATCACAGTCTCATTTCTACGTGCATTAATTACGTTGGGCCATATCTGCATATTTTACTAAATGGCAATTTCTTCTTGTTCTTTAGAATTACTCAATACATTTTTTTAACATTTTTATTGTTACTAAAAAATGTATATATTACCTAAAACGTATATATTAATATTTATCATTTCATTATATTAACCTATTAGATAAGTATTTTACCTTCTTTTTACTAAAGGATTTTTACATATTGATGTTTTATTATTATAACTAGCTTTAATATACCCGTGTATTACACAGGTTTAACAAATAAAATATTAAATATAATTCAAATATTAAATATAAAACGATATTCACGATAAAATATGATTGAAAATACGTATGATTAAGGACAATATGTAATAAAACAATTATACCAACTTTTTACGCTTTTGTTTTAAAAAAAATTTTTTTTTCAAGAAAAAATAAATATTTTGTTTTAAAACAAACCGTATTAAAAAAATATCATTTTTTAAAATTTTCTTATTATAATTTTCAATTTTAAATATTTTTTGTTTATAAAAAATTACTTTTTAAAAAAGTTTTATGTTATGTAAATTTCTTATTTTATAAAAATAAATTTTAAAAATAACATTAATAAGAAGATTTTTTTTTCTAAATTTATTAAAAAACTGTTTTTATTCTAAACAAACTTAAATAATATTATTGGTAATTAAGGTAATTATTTAATAGAAGATAGAAGTGGGAAAATTTTGTGGATGAGGAATGTAGTGTTGATACGTGTCATCACAAGTTACTTTTGTATTAAGTAGAAAAATTGTTTAATTATTTTGAAATAGAGTTTTAAAACAAGATGAATTTTGTTGTTTCTATATATATATATATATATATAGAAGATTCGAATTTACTATATAATTAATAGTCTTAAAAAGTGGAATGTGTAAAAATATATCGGTAAAAATACGAGTAAAATAATCATTAAATAAATAATTTCAATAAAATAGGTAATTTCTCTAATCTAATAAAAGGGTAAATGAGAGGGACACGTGGCAACATCACATTCCTTCTCATCAAATTTTTCCTGCCCCTATCATATTTAATAATTACTATAATTTCTGATAATATTATTTAATTTTTATAGACTAAATTTTTTTTAATAAATTAAAAGAATTTCTTTATATTAATGTTATTTATAAAAAAATCAATTTTTATAAAATAAGAAATTTTTTAAAAATCAGAGACTTTTAAAAATATAAAATATTTTTTTTGGTGTTTTAAAAAGTAAAATATTTATAAATAAAAAATAATTAAAATTGAGAGTTGAAATAATGAAATTTTTTTAAAACGGTTTGTTTTGAAACAAATGTTTAGGTATTTTAACAAAAAGTTTAAAAAGTTGATATCAATAATTTATTATTTATATATCCTTAGGAATACGTAATTTCAATTATATCTATCTTAAAATATTGTTTTATAATTAATAAATAATATTTTATTTAACTCGTGTAATACAGGAGTTAATAAAACTACTATGTAATATATATGTTTTAAAAAATGTGTAATTAGTTTTTTGACTTAAGTAAATATATAATTAATGATTTTATGGAGCGAAAATATGTAAATTCTCAGAAATAAAATTAGGCATTATTGTTTTCCAGGGTGGTTGTTAGGATTTATAAAATCTGAAACAATCTGGGTAAATATTTACCATAAATAAGTAAGATATCCGTTACACAAATCCTCCAGACGATCTGTCACTCGAGAACGAGCGGAGTCTTTTCCCGCAAGTTTCCGCGGTTCTCAATTAATCAACTATATATATATATATTTTGTTTTCAGCCTTAAATTACAGAGTGAAAAAAAAAAAAAAAGAAGAAGAAGAAGAGCGAGAGGGAGGTGGAAGACGACGGTTACGGCGATACTACTGGTTAACATTCTGATTCAGTGCGAGTAAACAACCATCAATTCCTCTCTTCTTCTCGACGTTCTAATGGTGTGTGGTCGCAGATCGCTGGCATTTTCGTTTGGGGCTTATGGAGACTACACCTAGGCATAGGTCTTCTTCTAATCGGCTTGAATGTCTATCCACCACAACGACTTTCAAACCTCCACGATCTACCGTCCTCATGGAATCGCAGGGATGCACTGCACTGTACGTATTTCTATTCTATTTCAATCGACTATGATCTCGAAAATTAATGACACTGAAACGCTATCGTGTTTCTCATTCACCGTTTAATGAATTTGTTTGTGGTTCATCTGGATGCATTCTTCTCCCTCTAATTTTAAATGAAATATGATCTACAGTTCATATTTCAATCTTCTGATTGTTGATGTTGCAGGGTTAAAATGGGAATAGACGTGTCAATTTCGGTAGCCTATAGTTGTTATCTTGACAGGGTAGCAATTCCTAGTTTAACGCCCTTCCTTTCATCTGTAAAGGTGTGCTGTTAAATTGTTGCTAATTTCTGATTTCTTTTAGTTGTAGTTGAATTGTCATTGGTATTTGGGGGATTATTGAGTGGAAGAGGACTTTTACATTGCAGGAATAGTTATATACAACCATTAAATAACAAACACATACATACCATGTTTAAGTTTATGTTACAAGTACGCCTTCATTGTAAGAACTGTAAGATCTCCCCTTGTCAATAGATATATTATATTATAAGTTACGTCTTACACATTGTTATTCCAACAGTAAATATTTAAAACCACTTATACTTAGCATCAAGATATATAGTTTCAGTTAAACCTTGTAATTGTAATTGTATTGAGTAATTGTGTGTTTAGGGTTACAATAGAGGTCCTTTATATAGAGGACAATATTACTAATTAACCCTAAACTATTCACTAATAATAACCTAGTCTAATATTCCCCCGCAAGCTAAGCTCGGGAGAGATTTAGCTTGAAATCTAAAACTATAAAAATAAAATAAGTAAATTATTGGTCTTGTTCAAAAGTTGATCCGGGTCACTTAGGCCTAACACCACCATTTGATCCATGTGCGGGAAACCTCCCCATCCGATCGCACCGTGTCCATTCAAAAATAAGGGTTTTGCACCTATTGTCTCCATTGTTTAACCGACAGCCATGTTTCTGCCCGCAGTCGCCGAACGTAAACACGGGTTCTTCTTACATGAAACCTTTGCATGAAAGTGTGCCGCCGTTGTATGGCGAAGCCGCTGTTGTATAGCGGCGGGGCTGCTTTTGTATAGCGGCAGCGATTAAGGTGAAGCATCGCGTTGTTTGCGATGACGGGTGAGATGGAAGAGAAGAAGCAGCGGCGATTGTATGTTGTGTGCGGCGGCTAGGCTTAGGGTTTAACGGCGGCTAGGGTTAGGGTTTAGCGGCGGCTAGGGTTAGGGTTTAGCGGCGGCTAGGGTTAGGGTTTAGCGGCGGCTAGGGTTGTGTGAATGCACGACGGCGGTTTGTATTCACCTGTTAAAGGTGAAGATTGTAATGGTGGTTATTGTAAAAGAAGCGATGATGGATGGTTGAACAGGGCGGCGGCGGCGGCGGCGGCCGCCCTGATTAGGGTTTCGGCAATAATCGAGTCCTCCTGGCTCTGATACCAAGTTAAACCTTGTAATTGTAATTGTATTGAGTAATTGTGTGTTTAGGGTTACAATAGAGGGTCCTTTATATAGAGGACAATATTACATAATTAACCCTAAACTATTCACTACTAATAACCTAGTCTAATAGTTTCAGTCTTCAGATATGCTCGTTAAGTCAAGATGCTGCTGGAACTCAATTTGACTGTGATGTCCCTACTGGTTAGTCAGTTTCGTTGGCATTATGCTTTGTTATAACCAAATATAACTTTTTAGTAGCTTTTTTTATCAGAGATTACATGAGTATACTTTGTGATTTGGTTTACAGAGTTGTTCTGAAGATTTGAATTATTGTTGTGGAAAGTGTTGTTCAACAATGCTTATGGGAGTCTCTCTTCCTTACAGGTGAAATGTTTTCTACATGTAATTGCATGCTCTTTTAATCCATTTTTTAACTGATTTTCTTTCTTTATTTCCAAAAGCTTCATCTACATCAGCTGAAAATCCATTGAAGCCGGATGAAAGGCGCTTAACCCAATGGTATATTCTAAGTCAATCAAAAATGGACTTCAAACCATAATTACTTGGGTTTAGGTGGGTCCACTAATGCAGTATTACACTTGAGTGCAATAGCGAGGTAACCAACACTTGGGCTTGGATTTTTCTTCACGTGATCTTAAAATTGTTTTTTTTTGTGTGTGTTTTGAAACCTAAAATATAGGGAAAATGTCAACAGCAAAAAAGTCCTTTTGGACTTGGTTTTAACAAACACAAACTCCTTTATTGCATAAGACTCTAATTTAACAAAAGCTGAACAAACTGGCCCTTCCTATCAATATGATTAAGCCCCTAAACTTTATATATAAGGACTTTTCCTTTTTTTTAAAAAAACATGTCCATGGACTTGCATGTAAATTTAGCGAGGTTTAGGATTTCCAGGCATTTGACCTATAAATAAAAACTGGTTATGCAATGCGTCATTTGAGAAAAGTTTGTCATGGTAGTGCATCTCTAAGTGGGAAATGTTGTATGATTGGACTTGTGTGACAGTGTGACACTACAATTTTACAATTTGGGCCTGGTCGGGTTTTCATATTAGGTTTCAGTAATCTGAATTAGACCCAAATTAGTCACAAAGAAAGGCGCACTTCATATGGTGTTGGCTTAAATTACAATTTGCTGAATACCCTATCACAAGGTATGGTATATCTCAATACCTTAGGCTAGTTAGCTTCTCTGATGAGTACATGATATCCAAAGACAACTGTTTTTTTTAACTAAATTTCTTTAACTTTTATATCTTTTAAGTGCAGAGTAGTTTGCTTGGCGGATTCCCATTACAAAATGCCACTAAATTGAGCGGTGGTGGTATTTTATCTCTATTTTTACTTGTGCCGCGTTCGTTTTATAATAGTCGCCTTTTTATTGTTAGGGTCGAGGTGGCAAGATCGGCAGGTAGTGGGTTTACTTAAGAGGATCAGGTTGGCCTTAAAGTTGTTTGAAATTTTAACTTTTTAATAAGCATTAATTACATCAAATATGACTAATTTGTTGTATTTTTGAGAGAAGGAATGGAGCTCCATTTGGTTATCCACATGTTTTGATTGTTGACTATAAGTTTACAAAAAAGGAAGGAGACAGTGGATTTGCTCGGTTCCCTACCTTTGAATTGAAAGCTTGCAAGAACACATACGACCATGCTTGTTGTTGCTTGTAAACTTTAACCTCTTACATATTAATTACAAACAGTTAATAGGTAAATGGGTTGGGAATATGTAATTTCTTAATTCATTTGTGTCTTGTGGCTATAGTTTCAAGAAAACATGATGTGGGTCTCTTCGGCTTCAGCCAAGGGAGGTTATGGAGTCATTCGGGTTTGAATATAATTAACTCTTAATTCAAAGCATTTGTTTATCCTTTATTCCTTTAGCTTTTGACATTTAGTAGATACAGTTAAAAGTTGTTCATGTGTACAGTGTTTGAAATCTCTGTATGTTTGGATGAAAAGTGTGATTTATCATTTTCATGGAAACCGGGTATTTGCACGATTGAGAATCGGTATATATTTTATAAATCATTTTTATGCATTAGACGTTTATTTTCTTGGTGTATAGTTTTTTGTGTTTAATTACTATTGTATTTGTTTTTTCTAGGTATTGGTAAGCCTCCTGGTCAAAAGAATCCAAAGCCTCATTGCTTTAGAAGTTTAATGCAACATCTCAAGAAAGAGTAAGAGATTATGCCTTTTATCTAAATCTCATTTCGACCTGTGTCAATTATGCGCATACTGTTGAGGCCCCTTCGGATCATAGATTAGGATCAATTAAGGATGAACATGATGTGGGTACTGCACAGATTTGTGCAGTGAACCCGGTGGGAAAACAGGGAACAAATCAGGAACACAATTACACACACAAACACACTGTTATTCCACACATTCAAATGTCGATGTACAAGGGTATTTATACCCATAGAATGACGGTTAACATCTAACTAAACTAACACAATTAACCCCTAAATTACCGCCAATTTACAACAGTTTGACTTTATGTTTGACTTCTATGAATTACTCTAATAATACTAATTGAAGATGATTTCTTGATTATATCATTTCCAACACCTACATCTGTATATTTTAATGAAAGGGCATTTTCTTGTTTTTCATGAGGATTCCTCTGTATGTTTTTAAATTTTTTTTGTTATTTGGATCCACAAGATTGATTTTGCACTGAAAGAACATGTGGCAAAGGGTGTGGAAGAGAGTCTAGCAGATTCAATAATACAGACCAGAAATACAAACACATTAAAGTTGCAGATTATGTTGCTATGGGACTAAGAGGCCTTCAATAGTTTGTGTTCTTCATCCATGTTCCGGTAAGTTGTACTCCACATATGATCATGCACATGGATCTATGTAGTTTTGAACTCTGGGGGTTGAGTGTTGAAATGATGTTACTTGTGGTCAACTGCTCAAATAAGCATTAAATCAAAGAGGATTAAATTTAGCAAGTATAGTTAATATGGTTAACACTTTATTACTGCAACTTTGTACATTTGATTACAATGCAAGAATAGTTATATTACAACGATTAAATAGCCAACACATGCACGTCATGTGTATGCTTTCAAGCTAAAGAGAACGGGATGGGTAGACGTGTGTGTATTTCTTCAGGATTTGACGTTTCAAGAGCAAAATTGATGAAAAAGGGCCATGAATGCATAAGGAAGATGAGTTGTTGTTAGTTATTTCAGTAGAGAAGAAGGGCAGTGGTGTCCATTACCCAAGAAGGTAGAGCTCCTCTGCCGTGGAAACAGCAGTTGCCTTGGTTGTAAGATCTCCCCTGATTTTCTTGTTAATAGATATATTATATTATATGTTCTAAGCACGCCTTACACATTGTTATTCCAGCAGTATACATTTGAAACCCTTATACTTAGCATTTAGTTTCCTGATACAATACATGCTGTAAAAAGTTGCAAATCAGATCCATCTGTTGGATGATAAAATAGACGTTTGATTCTAAATTTTCTTGATTTGATGTTCTTTTTACTCTTTTTATATTGTCCCTATATGGTTTTAGATATGATCGTTAAGTCAAGATGCTGCTGAAACTCAATTTGATTGTGATTTCCCTACTAGTTAGTCAGTTTCTTTGCCAATATGCTTTGTCATAACCAAAACTTTTTAGTAGGTTCTTTTTATCAGTGATTACATGAGTGTACTTTGTGAATTAGTTCAGAGTTCTGAAGATTAGAATTTATGTTGTGGAAAGTGTTATACAACAAACCTACAATGCCTATGGGAATGTCTCTACTTACAGGTGAAATCCTTTCTACTTGCAATTGCACACTCTTCTAATCCATTTATTAAATGATTTTCTTTCTGCGTTTCAAGAAGCTTCATCAACACCAGCTGAAGATCCATCGAAGTTGGATGAATGGCGCTTAACCTGAAAGTATATTCAAGATCTATTAAAATGGAATTAAAAGCATAATTACTCCTAAGTATTGCTGTAATGCAATATGCTTCTGCCAATGAGAATGTCTCTTCCTTACAGGTGTGATTTTTCTACTTTATATTTGCACCCTCTTTCTATTTCCATTTACCAAGTCATTCTTTCTGTGTTGACAAAAGCTCATCAACACCAGCTGAAGATCCATTGAAGCTGGATGAAAGCTGCTTAACCCAAAAGTATATTCTAGATCTTTTTAAAAATGGACTATAAACCATAATTATTCCTAAGACATTGCTGTAATGCAATGGTTGCGATTATGGCTTTAGGTGGGTCCACTAATGCGGTATTACACTTGAGTGGAATAGCGAGGTAAGCAACACTTGGGTTTGAATTTTTTATGTCACGTGATCTTAAATTTGTTTGTTTTGTGTGTTTTGAACCTTAAAAATAAGGAAAATGTCAACAGCAAACGAGTCTTTTGGACTT
The DNA here is from genome assembly GCA_025506415.1 of Flaveria robusta. Taxonomy (NCBI): domain Eukaryota; kingdom Viridiplantae; phylum Streptophyta; class Magnoliopsida; order Asterales; family Asteraceae; genus Flaveria; species Flaveria robusta. The sequence goes on from CM046469.1 coordinate 1,589,533, forward strand.
GGTTTTAACAAACACAAACTCCTTTATTGCATCATTAAGTCTCTAATTTATAAAGCCTGAACAAATAGGCACTTCCTATTAGTACGAATAAGTCCCAAATTTTTATGCAAGGACCTTTTCGTTTTTTACACATGTAGGGACTTGCTTATGCAAAATTGATATCCATGGTGTAATATATTTGACATTTCTTTGATATCATTGTTGAAGTTCAAAAACTGAAGACTACCCTTCAGTTTGGTGATATTTGTTTTCAATTATTGGTGTTTTCTTGAATTACAACTTCCCTAATACTCTTTCATTTATATCTTATAACTGCAGTGTAGTCCACTTGCTGCCTATTACAAACTCCCATTAAATCAAGTGGTGGTCGTATAGTGTCTCTATTATAGCTTGTAGAAAATTCATCTTACGACCATTGCCTTTTTCATCTCGGTAAGAGGGGGAAAGTGGGAAGGTCGGTGGGTTTTGTTATGAGCCAAACAGGTTGGCTTGACCTTAAAAGTTGTCCAAAATTTTAACTTATATAATAACCATTAGTTACATCAAATATGATTATAAAAACTTTAATTATCTTGGTGATAATCTATATTAAAAAAAAAAAAGTGATATAGGCGGTCTCATGCATTAAAATCCTTAAAATACAATTTGAGTGACTTTCAACCTATTTGACCCGTTTGAGTAAAATGGGTTGGATTTGCCACCTCTACTTTCATGTATATTCTGAATTTGTTTGCTTCTTGTGGCTATAGTTTTAAGATGACATGGATCTACAATGTGGGGCTCTTTGGATTTGGCCCAAGGGATGTCATGGAGTCATAAGGAGTCATACTAACTCTTACGGAAATGTAATTGTTTATCTTTTTGTTAGGATGAAGAGCGTGATCAATCATTTTGTGTGGGAACCAGGAATTCGCATGATTGACACTTCATATGTATAGATTATTAATCATTTTTTATACATTACAAGTTTTTTGTTGGATACATTGTTTATTGTATTTTATTATTATTCTATTTGTTTTTTTAGGCATTGGTAAGCCTTCTAGTCAGACGGGATCCCAGAGCCTCCTTGCTCCAGAAGTTCAATGCAACAGGTTAAGAACGAGTAAGTAGTTATACCTTTTATATCTCAGTCTCATTTCTACCTGCATAAAAAATGTATATATTAATATTTATCATTTCATTATATTAACCTATTAGATAAGTATTTTACATTCTTTTAACTAAAGGATTTTTACATATTGATGTTTTATTATTATAATTAGCTTTAATAAACCCGTGTATTACACGGGTTGAACAAATAAAATATTAAATATAATAAAAAATATTAAGTATAAAACGATATTCACGATAAAATATGATTGAAATTACGTATGATTAATAACAAATGTAATTAAACAATTATATCAGCTTTTTAAACTTTAAAAAATTTTTTTTTCCAAGAAAAATAAATATTTTATTTTAAAACAAACCGTTTTAAAAAATATCATTTTTTAAAATTTTCTTATTATAATTTTCAATTTTAAGTATTTTTTGTTTATAAAAAATTACTTTTTAAAAACACAAAAAAGTTTTATGTTATGTAAAATTTCTTATTTTATAAATGAGAGTGACACGTGACAAATCACATTCCTTCTCACCAAATTTTTCGTGCTCTCTATCATATTTAATAATTACTATAATTTCTGATAATATTATTTAATTTTTTTATAGACTAAATTTTTTTAACAAATTAAAAGAATTACTTTATATTAAAGTTATTTATAAAAAATAAATTTTTATAAAATATAAAATATCAAAGATTTTAAATTTTTTAAAAATCAGAGAATTTAAAAATATAAAATATTTTAAATTTGGTGTTTTTAAAAAGTAAAATATTTATAAATAAAAAATAATTAAAATTGAGAGTTGAAATAATGAAATTTTTTTAAAACGGTTTGTTTTGAAACAAATGTTTAGTTATTTTAACAAAAAAGTTTAAAAAGTTGATATCAATAGTTTTATTATTTATATCCTTGCTAATATGTAATTTCAATTATATCTAATCTTAAAATATTGTTTTATAATTAATAAATAATATTTTATTTAACTCGTGTAATACACAGGCTATTAAAACTAGTATGTGATATGTATGTTTTAGAAAAATGTGTAATTAGTTTTTTTGACTTAAGTAAATATATAATTAACTAGCTTTAGTAAACCCGTGTATTACACGAGTCGAACAAATAAAATATTACATATAATAAAAATTTATAAGTATAAAATAATATTTTACGATAAAATATAATTGAAATTACGTATAGTAAGAACAATATGCAATAAAACAACTATATCAACTTTTTAAACTTTTGGTTTAAAACTTTTTTATCGCAAAAAAATAATAAATATTTTGTTTCAAAACAAACTGTATCAAAAAATATCATTTTAAAAAAATTTTCTTATTATAAATTTTAATTTTAATTATTTTTTGTTTATAAAAAATTATCTTTTTAAAAACAATAATTTAAATTTTTTTTGATGTTTTGTAAAAATTTCTTATTCTATAAAAATTATTTTTAGAAATAACATCAATAAGAAGATTTTTTCTAACTTTATTAAAAAAAACTATTTTTGTTCTAAAAAAGTTAAATAGTATTATTGATAATTAAGGTAATTATTTAATAGGAGAGAGAAGCGGGAAAATTTTGATGAGAATGAATGTGGTGTCGTCACAAGTCACCCTAAGATACCCTTTTATTAGAGTAGAAGGATGATTTTATGGAGCGAAAATATGTAAATTCTCATAAATAAAATTAGGCATTATTGTTTTCCAGGGTGGTTGTTTAGATTTATAAAATCTGAAACAATCTGGGTAAATATTTACCATAAATAAAGTAAGATATCCGTTACACAAAATCCTCCAGACGATCTGTCACTCGAGAACGAGCGGAGTCTTTTCCCGCAAGTTTCCGCGGTTCTCAATTAATCAACTATATATATATATATATATATATATTGTTTTCAGCCTTAAATTACAGAGTGAAAAAAAAAAAGAAGAAGAAGAAGAGCGCGAGAGAGGTGGAAGACGACGGTTATGGCGATACTACTGGTTAACATTCTGATTCAGTGCGAGTAAACAACCATCAATTCCTCTCTTCTTCTCGACGTTCTAATGGTGTGTAGTCGCAGATCGCTGGCATTTTCGTTTGGGGCTTATGGAGACTACACCCTAGGCCTAGGTCTTCTTCTAATCGGCTTGAATGTCTATCCACCACAACGACTTTCAAACCTCCACGATCTACCGTCCTCATGGAATCGCAGGGATGCACTGCACTGTACGTATTTCTATTCTATTTCAATCGATTATGATCTCGAAAATTAATGACACTGAAACGCTATCGTGTTTCTCATTCACCGTTTAATGAATTGTTTGTGGTTCATCTGGATGCATTCTTCTCCCTCTAATTTTAAATGAAATATGATCTACAGTTCATATTTCAATCTTCTGATTGTTGATGTTGCAGGGTTAAAATGGGAATAGACGTGTCAATTTCGGTAGCCTATAGTTGTTATCTTGACAGGGTAGCAATTCCTAGTTTAACGCCCTTCCTTTCATCTGTAAAGGTGTGCTGTTAAATTGTTGCTAATTTCTGATTTCTTTTAGTTGTAGTTGAATTGTCATTGGTATTTGGGGGATTATTGAGTGGAAGAGGACTTTTACATTGCAGGAATAGTTATAATACAACCATTAAATAACAAACACATACATACCATGTTTAAGTTTATGTTACAAGTACGCCTTCATTGTAAGAACTGTAAGATCTCCCCTTGTCAATAGATATATTATATTATAAGTTACGTCTTACACATTGTTATTCCAACAGTAAATATTTAAAACCACTTATACTTAGCATCAAGATATATAGTTTCAGTCTTCAGATATGCTCGTTAAGTCAAGATGCTGCTGGAACTCATTTGACTGTGATGTCCCTACTGGTTAGTCAGTTTCGTTGGCATTATGCTTTGTTATAACCAAATATAACTTTTTAGTAGCTTTTTGACTGTGATGTCACACAGAATCCCTAACAAAAAATAGAAGTGCGAGAGAGGTGGAAGACGATCGACGATTATGGCGATGGTTTACTTAACGTTCTGATTCAATGTGAGTAAATCGATCATGCGTTCGTTTCATAGACCGTTTTGATCGAAAACTAATGACATTGATTGAAATGCTATCGTCTTTCTCATTCACCACTTAACGAGGTTGTTTGCGGTTTCATCTGGATGCATTCTTCTGACCTCTAATTTTAAATGAAATATGATTTACAGTTCAAATTTCAATCTTCTACTTGTCGATTTTGCAGGTTTAAAATGCCAATCAATGTGTCAATTTCGGTAGCCTATAACTGTTATCTTCACAGACTAGCAATTCCTCGTTGAATGTCCTTCGTTTCATCTGTTAAGGTGCGTTGTGGGTTGTTGTTATATGCTTTCAGCCTATTGCTGTTAAATTGTTGCTAATTTCAGATTTCTTTTGATTGTGGTTGAATTATCCCTGATACATGGGGGATTATTGAGTGGAAGAGGACTTTTACTTGTTGGCAAAGTTTAGATTCCTTCAATTCATGCCTTCTTAATCATCGAGGTCATGGTTGTTCATATGGCAGTCCTGGAGAAAAAATCAAATGAACAAGACACAAGGTATGATATATTTCAATGATTTCTTTGTATAAACACAATGTATGTTGCTCTCATTCTAATTGTTGTATTTTTGAGAAGTTGGACTACTTAGCTTCTCTCAGGAGTACGTGACATCCAAAGAGAACTTTGTTGTTTTAACTATCTTTTGAGGGCATAGAAGTTAGCTTGGCGGCTGCATATTACAAAATCGCTCTAAATCGAGTGGTGGTACTGGTGGTATATTATCTCCATCTTAACGTGTACAATGTTAGTCTTACAATCGTTGCCTTTTTAAATTTTTATCTGGATCATCAGGTTGACCTTAAAGTTGTTTGAAATTTTAACTTTTTAATAAACATTAATTACATCAAATATGACTGTAAAATTACATTATCTCAATGATAATCTGTATTGTTTTTGAATAAAGTGATATAGGAGGTCTAATGCATTAGATTATTCTAAATACACTTCATTGACTTTCAACCTATTAGACTTGTTAGAGATTAAATCGATCAGTTAACAAGTAAATGGGCCGGATATGCCACCTTCTTTTCATGTGTTTTAATAATTCATTTGCTTCTTGTGGCCTTAGTTCCATGATGAAATGGATGTACAATGTGGGGTTCTTTGGTTTCAGCCAAAAGGAGGTCATGGAGTCATGCGGGTATGAATAATATCTACTCTTAATGCAATGTAATTGTTTATCCTTCCTTTAGCTTTCCACAGTTATAGGCATGGTTAAATTTTTTTCATGTTAACCATGATTCAAATATATTTTTGTTACGATGAAGACGTGATCTACATTTTCATGGGAACAGGGGATTCACACAAATTAGTATCAGTATACACACGCACACATGCATGTTTTAGGGCTCGAAAGAAAACAGGTTGTGGTTATATGTTGTGTCGCCTGTCAAGAAACTATACTCTAGGTTTTCTTGTAGACTTTCTGATTTTTTTTACTTGTAGTTGAATTACCATTGTTACTTGGGGGATTTAGTTGAACAGGACTTTTAGTGGTTGGCGAACTTTAGATTTCTTCAATTTGTGCCTTCTCAATCGTCGAGGCCATGGTTGCTCATATGGCAGTCCTAGAGATAAATTAAACGAACAAGACACAAGATATGGTGTATCTCAACAACCTTATTCTTTTTTCCACTATGTTATATTTTGAGAAGTTAGCCTAGTTAGCTTCTCTTATTAGTACATGACATCCAAAGAAATCTTTATTGTTTTAACTAAAATTCTTTTGTGTTTTATATCTTATCAGGGCAGAGTAGTTCACTTGGCGACTGCCTATTACAAAATCCCTCTAATTTAGTGGTAGTGGTGGTATTCTATCTCTATCTTAACTTGTACGATGTTCGTCTTACAATTTTTGCCTTTTTATTTCCAGGGACGAGGTGGCAAAATGGGCAGCTCAGTGGGTGTACTTATGAGGATCAGGTTGACGTTAAAGCTTTTTGAAATTTTAACTTTCAATAAACATTAATTACATCAAATATGACTGATTTGTTGTATATCTAAGAAGGTATGGAGCTCCATTTGGTTATCTGCAGGTTTTCATTGTTGACTGTAAGTTTAGGGGAAAGGAAGGAGACTGTAGATTTGCTCGGTTCCCTGCCTTTGGATTTAAAGCTTGCAAGAACACATATGATTATTCTTGTTATTGCTAGTAAACTTTAATCTCTTAGATATTAATTACAAACAGTTATTAGGTAAATGGGCTGGGAATATGTAATTTCTTAATTCATTTGTTTCTTGTGGCTGTAGTTTCAAGATAACATAATGTGGGATTCTTCTGCTTCAGCCAAGGGAGGTCATGGAGTCATTTGGGTATGAATAAAATTAACTCTGAAAGCAATGCACTTGTTTATCCTTTAGCTTTCGTCAATTAGTAGACACAGTTAAAAGTTGTTCATGTTTACAATGTTTGAAATTTCCGTTGGTTAGAATTAAGGGTGTGATATATCCTTTTCATAGTAACCGGGTATTCACGTGATTGAGTATTGGTATATATTTTATGTATCGTTTTTTATACATTAGACGTTCATTTGCTAGCATAGTTTCTTATATTTGATTACTTTTCTATTTGTTTTTCCTAGGTGTTGGTAAGTCTCCTGGTCAAACGGACCCCAAAGCCTCATTGCTTCAGAAGTTTGCAACAGCACAAGATAGAGTAAGAGACTGGGCCATTTATCTTAATCTCAGTTTTTCCTGCATCAATTATGTGTGCCTACATCTGCATATTTTAGTAAAAGGGCATTTTCTTGTTTTTCTTGAAAATTGCTCAGTACGTTTTTAAACGATTTTTGTTGTTAGGATCCACAAGATTGAGGTTGGATTGAAAAGGGTGAGTTTGTCATTGAAAGAATTTGTGGCAAAGGGTGTGGAAGAGAGTCCTAGGAGATTTAAATACACACCAGAGATACAAACACATTAAAGTGGCAGATTATGTTGCTAGGACTCAGAGGCCTTGAATAGTTTGTGTTCTTTATCCATGTTCTGGTAAGTTGTATTGTACAAATGATCATGCACATTGATCTCTGTAGTTTTGAACTCTGGGGGTTGAGTGTTGAAATGATGTCCCTCGTGGTAAACTACTCATTTAAGCAATAAATTAAAGATGAATATATATAAAGGAAACTAAATGAGAAGTGTAGTTAATATGGTTAACACTTCATTACTGCAACTTTCTTCATTTGATTACAATGCAAGAATAGTTATAAAACAAGGATTAAATAGCCAACACATGTATGCCATGTTTATGTTTACAAGCTAAAGAGAATGGCATGGGCAGATGTGTGTGTATTTCTTCAGGATTTGACATTTCAAGAGCAAAAATGATGAAAAAGGGCCATGATGCATAAAGAAGATGAGTTGTTGTCTAGTTATATTATTAGAAAAGAAGAAGGGCGGTGGTGGCCATTACTCAAGAAGCCGGCTATGCTGTGGAAAGAGCAGTTGCCTTCGTTGTAAGATCTCACCTTGTTTTCTTGTCAGCAGATATATTATATTATATGTTATAAGCATGCATTACACATTGCTATTGCAGCAGTAAATAATTGAACCCTTATACTTAGCATTCAGTTTCCTCATACAAAACAGGCAGTAAAAATTTCAAATCAGATCCATCTGTTGGTTGATAAAATAGCTGTTTGATTCTAAAACTTCCTTGATTTAATGGTCTTTTTACTCTTTTTATATTGTCCCTATATGGTTTCAGATGTGCTTGTTAAGTCAAGATGCTTCTGGAACTTAATTTGACTGTGATGTCCCTACTGGTTAGTCAGTTTCTTTGGCATTATGCTTTGTTATAACCAAAATAACTTTTTATAAGCTTTTTTTAAATCAGTAATTCCATGAGTATACTTTGTGATTAATTAACAGACTTCTGAAGATTTGAATTAATGTTATGGAAAGTGTCATACAACATTGCTTATGGAAATGTCTCTTCCTTACAGGTGAAATCTTTTCTACTTTATAATTGGACGCCTCTTCTAAACCATTTAGTAAATGATTTTCTTTCTGTAGTTCCAAAAGCTTCATCAAAACCAGCTGAAGATCCATTGAAGTTGGATGAATGGCACTTAACATGAAAGTAAGTTCAAGATTTCAAGATCTATTGAAATTGGATTTCAAACCATAATTACTCCTATGTCGTTGTTGTTAAGCAATATGCTTCTGCCAATGGGAATGTCACTTCCTTACAGGTAAGATTTTATCTACTTTATAATTGCACCCTCTTCTAATTCCATTGCTTCTGTGTTGAACAAATAGGCCTTTCCTATTGGTACGATTAAGTTCCTAAACTTTATATATAAGGACCTTTTTTTTTGCACGTTTAGGAACTTGGTTATCCAAAACTGAAATCCATGGATTTGGGTGTAAATTTAGTGAGTTTTATGATTTCCAGGCGTTTGACCTATAGATAAAAACTAAAAATTGTTATGCAATGCGTCATTTGATAAAACTTTGTCATGGTAGTGCATCTCTAAGTGGGAATTGTTGTAAGATTGGACTTGTGTACGTAATGCTACAGTTTTACAATTTGGGCCTAGATGGATTTTCAAATTGCGTTTCAATAACCTGAATTAAACCTAACTTAGTCATAAAGAAAGATGCACTTCATATGGTAACATAAAGCTAGAAACTTTTTTGAGTTCCTGCGAATCTCAAACGTGATAGAAGATGTTCCCAAGGTCTGGATCTTTATCCTTTTGTCTCATTTTTTGGAAAACATATTCCAAATTATTTGTTTCATATAGTCACTTAATTCTTTTATGGTAATTTATTTTCTAGAGAGTTGTGTGGGACACATGCATTCCTTTGTTACCTTTTAGAGCTTGGATATTTAGATGGACAGTAGGTAGGCTTATAATACGACCACCAACAAACCCCATAAAGGAAACGGGTTATATTCAAGTATCATATGGAAATATTGCATTTCATGGTTCTATGTTGATGATCATATGAAAAGAAGCACAATATTTTTGCTGTGATCCCCTCATTTTCGCAAAGTTCAGTTTCTTTCATTCATTAGCTTTTAGTTTCTTACTTCTTAATGATCAACTTGTTCATGTCCTGCCTTTCATTTGAAGGTGAAGAATCCATGATTGCAGCCTTCTCTCAAGACCCTCTGAGTTTCAAGGTACATTTAATTGTATTAGTGTGGCTTTATTTTCGTAAATTGTTTTCTTATTAATGTATTTGTTTTGCATGAAGAATCGGTTCAACGACTTCCAAGTTACAATCTAATTCAGAAACGAGAGTAACAAAATGTGTTTGATAACATTGTGTTAGCAAGTGTTGAATGATAAAGAGGACACTTAAACCATTAAAATTATTTGGGTTCAAAATAAATAAATTTTGTGAAATGGCCATTAAAACAAATAAGTAACTTGATCATTCTGTGGTTTATTAAGAGTGCCAGAAGTTATGGCCTAAGCCTTTTTGAGTTCTATGATGTTATGAACCATTGCACTTGTTTTGAGTGCAAATAATTTGAATGAAAAAGGCACCAAGTGCAAGAACTTTTTACTTTCTTTCACGCATGTGCATTCCATAGTTTTTGCCTGAAAATATTCATTTCTACAAACTTCAGTGTTCTTCTTCACATTTTTAGACAAAGAATAGTTAGTATGCTACAAAAAGTCAAATCGTTCAGTTCAAAAGGTCGATCTACATATGTGTACTTAACTATTTGTTTTTACTTTGTTACAATATGGTGTAATATATTTGACATTTTCTTTGGAATGATTGTTGAAGTTCAATAGCTGGAGAATACCCTTTCATTTGGTGATATGTGTCGTCAATTAGTGGTGTTTTCTTGAATTACAACTTACCGAACACTCTTTCATTTTATATTTTATAACTGTAGTGTACTCCACTTGCTGCCTATTACAAACTCCCATTGAATCAAGTGGTGGGCGTATAACCATTGCCTTACAATATTATCTTTTGAACTTATTATCTTACAACCATTACCTTTTTTATCTCGGGTAGACGGGGAAGTGGGAAGGTCAGTGGGTTTTGTTATGGGTCAAACAGGTCGGTTTGACCTTAAAAGTTGTCCAAAATTTTACCTTATATAATAACCACTAGTTACATCAAATATGATTATAACAACTTAAAGATTATCTTGGTGATAATCTATATTTAAAAAAAAAAAAAGAAATATAGGAGGTCTTATGCATTAAAATACTTAAAATACAATTTGAGTGATGTTTAATCTATTTGGTCCGTTTGGGATAAATGTGTTGGAATTGCCGCCTCTGCTTTCATGTATATTTTGTAATCATTTGCTTCTTGTGGCTATAGTTTCAAGATGACATGAATCTACAATGTGGGGCTCTTTGGCTTCAGCCAAGGGATGTCATGGAGTCATACGGAGTAATATTAACTCTCAATGCAATGTAATTGTTTATCCTTTAGCTTTCCCCAATTAGTAGACACAGTTAAAATTTGTTCGTGTTTACTATGTTTCAATATTCTTTTTGTTAGGATGAAGAGCATGATCAATCAATTTATGGAAACGGGAATTCGCATGATTGACACTTGGTATGTATATATTATAATTATTTTTTATACATTACAAGTTTATTTGCTAGATCCATTGTTTCTTGGAATCTATCACTATTCTATTTGTTTTTTAGGCACCGGTAAAGTCTCCTGGTCAAATGGACCACAAGCCCTCCTCGCTCCAGAAGATCAATGCAACAGGTTAAGAACGAGTAAGATGTTATACCATTTATATCTCAATCTTATTTTTACCTACATCAATTACATTGGGCCATATCTGCATATTTTACTAAATGGCATTTTCTTGTTCCTGAGAATTGTTCAACACTTTTCTTAAACGTTTTTTTTGTTATTAGGATCCACAAGATTAATTATGGTTTGAAAGAGGGGGTTGGTGCGTTGAGACTTGAGAGAACGTGCAGCAAAGGGTGTAGAAGAGAGTGCTAGGAGATTCAATATGGATTTGAAATACAAAACAGATATATTGGAGATAATGTTGCTATGGGACTCAAAGGCCTCGAAAGGTTAGTTTATTCTTCAACAGCGTTTCGGTTTCGGTATGTTCTACAGGACAGCATGCACATGAATTTCTGTAGTTTTGATCTATGGAGGATGGGTACTTGGGTGTTGAAATGATGTCTCAGGTGGTAATTTCTCAATTAAGCAATAAATTAAGGAGAAATAATTCATGAGGAAACTAAATTAGGAGTATAATTAATGTGGTTAACACTGTATTACTGCAAGCTCTTACATTTGTTTACAATACAAAAATAGCTTTAACATGACAAGTAAATAGTCAACACATTTTCGTCATGTTTATGTTTGCAAGATAAAAACGTGATGGGACAGGATTTTGACATTTCAAGAGCAAAAATGATCAAGAAAGAGCCATGGACACATGAAGAAGATGAATTGTTGCCAAGTTCTATCATTACAGAAGGAGGGTGGTGGTGGATATCATTACCCAAGAAGGCGGGGCTCCTCCGCTGTGGAAAGAGCTGTTGACTTCGTTGTAAGTGTTCCCATTCTTTTCTTGCTAAAGTATATATTATATTATATGTTATAAGCACGTCTCACACAGTCAAGCATTGTTATTCCAGTTGTTAACATTAAAACCCTTATATCTTGCATTCGGTTTCTTTATACACAACAGGCTGTAGAAATTTGCAAGTCAGATGTTTCTGTTGGATGATAAAATAGACATTTAGTGCTAAAATTTCATGATTCAATGATCTATTTATTCTTCTGATATTGTCCTTATGTGGTTTCAGCTATTCTTGTTAAGATGCTTCTGGAACTGAATTCGACTTTGATGTCCCTACTTGTTAGTCAATTTCTTTGAATATATGCTTTGATCTTTGGTTAATTGCCTAACGAAAATTAGATGTATACGATGGATGTTATGACAAGGACATTGTGTAGGTGTAAGGGAGTATAGAGTGTGAATGTGACAAAGACTGACATTAGTTACATCTCACATTGTTGCCACTCAATGAATGTTGGGGTTGGGAAGGGGTGGTGAAGAAGTATGAGAGTTAGAGATTGACTTTTCCAATGGAGACTTGTCTATGTCTAATGTAACTTTGACATGATTTTGGATAGTAAAAGTAGAAGGTACATGAAATGGTGTGAGATTGGAGGATGAATTTGTTAGAAGTTAATCCTAATTGTGATCATATGTGGAAGTGGGAAAATCGTTAAGTCTAAATATAGGTTTGCTGTATTTAGTAAGTTTTAGTTAGTTTTATATAAGGTATTTAGTGTTTATGTTTTGGCTGTGAATGGTCTGTTATTCCAGCTGTATTTGAGTGGAGTTACTTAGTAATTTAGGGTATGATTATTATAAATGAGGGTCGTTGTATAAGAGTTTATTGTGTGGTTTTTATTCAGTAAAATAAAAGAGTCGTGGGTGTGTTTTCCCACAAAAAATATTGCTCTTGTTTGCTTTTCTTGATCCAGTTGTCTAACAATTGGTATCAGAGCTGCAATCAAGAGACTGTTGTGATCCAGACTTGTGAAGAAAAAGCATCACAGGGCTGTTGAAGATAAGAAGAAGAATTGTTCGAACAAGACAGAAGAAAACGATTTGTGACAGATCAGTTAGGAAGACTGAAGACATGTTTGAACCTGAGATTGGTTCAAATCATTGTGGAGTGCTGATTGTGTGACACAATCAAGGCTAAGCGGAGAAGGTTTGCGTGAGGTAGCTGCAGTAGACGAAGATTTGTGGCGATTCAAGTTGTATTCGTGGGAGACGAACTAGTAGAGAAGGTGACTGTGCGAAGCAGCGAACGAGGTGAAGAAAACCTGTGTGATACAGGTTACAAAAGTGTGATACCAGTGTGTAGAAGATGTTCGTGAAGGATTGAACCAAGTTTGCTGTGAAAGCGGGTTCGAGAAGAACTAATCGGTGATTGATCAAAGTGGGAAAACATGTGATCCCTGTGAAGAAATGAGAAAAGGATCTATGTGAAGCAAGCTATGTTTTGATGCAGTATCCATGTGAAACAGATTCGTTTATGCTGATTTGTTGTCGACGCTTGTGAATCGGAGGATTTTTGCTATTGTTGTAGGAACTGTTTGTGCATAAAAGAGTTTTTTTTTGTGTGATAAAAAGGTGATCAGGTGGTTCGGTAATGGAAAAATCACCGGTGAAATTGTTGTACCGATCCGTGAGCCAAGCAATGTGAGCTTGCAATGCTTGAAGTTAACCACAACAAACTACACTGCATGGTCAATTATGATGGAGACCCTCTTAGGTGCACATGGTTTACGAGAGGCCATAGAACCTGTGATAGGAAATGAAATCGATGATAGAAGAAAGACATGGCGAAGGCGTTGATATTTCAGTCACTACCGGAGGATGTGTTGCTTCAAGTGTCAAAGCATAAGGATCCGAAAAATGTGTGGGATGCATTACAGATAAGATATGTGGGAGCCGAGAGGGTTCAAAAGGCTCGCTTGCAGACACTTAGAAGTGAGTTAGAAGCAATGAAGATGACTGAAACAAAGACTATTGATGAATTTGCAAGTGAGATTAGTGGGCTACAATCAAAGTATAGAAGTCTTGGATTTTCACTTGATGATGAGATAGTGATGAGAAGGTTCTTGAATTCCATGCCAAAAAATATTTGCCAATCGTTGTTTCGATTGAGCAATACTCGGAAATTGAGAAAATGGCATTTGAGGAAGTGGTGGGTCTACTCAAAGCTTACGAGGAGCGAGTAAAATTCCAAGATGAAACTGAAGACAAGCAAAGTAAATTGATGCTCACCTGTAATGATGAACATCCTAAACCAGGAAATAGTAGTGATTATCAACAAGGTCATGGATGGGTTAATCGAGTTGGAAGAGTTCATGATAGTGGCTGAAGTCTGGGAAGAGGAAATGATCGTGAGAATCGACCAGGTTCAAGAAATGATCAACTGGAGACAATGGGAGAACGAGACAAGTCATGGGTTCAATGCTACCGACGTGAAGAGTTCGGGCACTTTGCATATGAATGTCCAAAATCAAAACCAATGCATGAGGAGGCCAACTTAGTTTGTGAAGATGATGAGCCGACTCTACTTTAGAGAAGGAAGACCATATTAGGATTAAGGGAGTGATTGTTAGAAGTTAATCCTAATTGTGATCATATGTGGAAGTTTAAGGGAGGAAATCGTTAAGTCTAAATATATGTTTGTTTTATTTAGTAAGTTTTAATTAGTTTATTTAGGTATATTAGTGTTTATGTTTTGGCTGTGCATGGGCTGTCATTATAGCTATACTTGAGTGGAGTTACTTAGTAATTTATGGTAGGATTAGTATAAATGAGGGTCATTGTCTAAGGTTTTATTGTGTGGTTTTTATTCAGTAAAAATAAAAGAGTAGTGAGTGTGTTTTCCCACAAAAAATGATATTGCTTTTCTTGATCCAGTAAAAATTAAAAGTGATTGTTAGAAGTTAATTCTAATTGTAATCATATGTCAGAAGTTGACAGCCCTACTAACATGTATACTAGGTGAAGCTAAAGCTTGGGGTATAAAAATAATGATCCTTATTTTTCAAAATAGTTTATACTATTTAGATCTTTGGGTTATTGAGATAGTTACTAAACAGTAGTGACCAAGGACAAAATCATAAATTCACAAATGAAAATTGAAGGGCAGTGGGAGGATGAATAGCCGGTAAGTGGGGGAGCGGGGACTCAAGGAGATTAATTGACCATGGCCTTTCCCGAGTACACCACCTACAATCTGCTTATGATTGATTTCTTTTTGGTCGATTATATTGCTCGCACGGGTATCCTATTTTGTTGATTTCTTCTAGCAATCTTACAATTGTTCTGACTTGTAATATTTGAGTTGTGATCTATGAAAATCGAACAATTGTTAATTGTTCTTTATCGACACTTGATTTAGGGACACTACTTTGATTTTCCCCCTTTTACTTTTTTAAGTCGAGTTCATCATGTTACTTCTATTTAACTGTAGCTAAGTCTATTATGAATGATAAGAGTGAAGTTCAAGTTCGTTTTGTGGAGGCCGGAAAGAGAAGGGTAATTTTTTTCTTTTAGGTTTTTTTTATTATGTTTCAAAAGTAAGTACTGATATCATATGATGAAAATGGTGATGACCATGGACTTTTAGCAATCCTATAATTGTTAGTTGTGTTATTCATATGCTTATATGCATTTAAGTAGAGAGTAACTTTTTGAATATTTTGTGGCTAGACATGTTTTACAGAAAATTATAGTTGGATTTAAAGATTGTTGATCTAATTGTTCTATTTGAGAAAGACAAACGTTTCCTTTATTCTAGATAATAGAAAAACTACTCACATTGATACCAAAATGAACCGAAATGGAATTGGCTATTGAACAATCAAACATATTCCGGTTCTTGGCTCTTGTAGATTCACACAAGTTTAGGCATACAAGGACTCGTGTCTCCTACAGTTAGGGATGCAAATGAGCCGAGCCAAGCCTGAGCTTGTATAGGCTCTAGATCGGCTCGTTTTGGCTTAAGAGAGCTCGAGCTCGGCTCGTTTCGAGCTTGATTTTTAAAGCTCGAGCTCGGCTCATCAAGTACTTATTCAAGATTAAGCTCGGCTCGTTTATTATTTAGTTATTATTTTTTAATATTTTTATATTTATAATTTTATATATAATTATAATTATATATTTTATATATAACATTATATATATTATATAATTGTTTTATCATAATTTTATATATAATAAAAGTTATTTAATTGAATAAATTAAATAAGAAAATATATAAGTAAAAAGCTAGTTTAGGCTCGAGAGCCAGCTCGAGCGGATATGTTAGGCTCGGGCTCGGGGTCTGGGTCGGGGTCGACAATTAAATAAGCTTTTTTTTCAGGCTTGGACTCGATAAGGCTCAGCTCGTTTTGAGCTTTTTATCGATCCAATCTCTAGTAGCTCGCGAGTAGCTTGACTCGTTTGCATCCTTACCTACAGTAGTATAGCATACAAAATAAAGCACGTCACAAGACATACAAAAAAGTATCATACAAGCTCATCAAATAAAATTACATAAGCATAGGGCCAAAATAAATAATCTAAGCATGAGAGTACATCACTGAGATAGTATACGAGAATCATGAATCATACATGAAACTCAAGGATACAAATGCATGCGCAGCTAAGTTATGTGAAATGAGTGTAGACGCTAGTTAATGCAAAAATAAAAGCCAAGACGCCCAAGAATATAAGAACAAGCTAGTCAAACTAGGATGTTAATACAACCCTATGGAACTAAAGTGTATAAAAAGCAAAAGCCTGATAACATGGTCTTATAACCTTATTTAGAAGTCCATAACCTTACCTTATGCCTTCAAAAATTTCTATCATCGATCATGTACTTCGAGATGCAGATTTATCAAATTTCTATCAAGTCATTCCATCCCAAGACCAATTAGGTCTTCCTTTGCTCCTCTTCCCCTCTAAAATGAGGTTTTCTACGATTCAAACTAGGACCGTCGACTACCTTCTCTTCACATGCCATCCCTAGTCTCACTCGAAATTCCACATTCTTTATTCTGTCTATCCTTTAATATCTACACATCCAGCTTAACATCCCATCTCTACTACCTCTAGTTGTCGCGTCGTCAGTTGTGATTTATTGATGGCCCAACAATAAGTTTCGTATAGCATTGTATGAACCAGAATGATTTAAAAACTAAACATGTCACAAACATAAAAACTTATGTTAGATACATGAATACAAACATTACATGCATGTTCTTGAGTTGATAGAAACACAACTTACTTGATCCCATTTTTTCTTTCATATTAATACTTTAAGGAAGTATAGTTACAAATACATTATAAATGTATGTAGAATTAATACATATCAGTTATATGAATTAATTTCTAATTCCAGGGGCCACTCGTCTAATTTTAGAGGCCCAAAATGAGAAAATAAAAGTTCTATTTAAATTTAAAAATAATAATAAATTGGTTTCGTACTTTTGATTTTATTTGACATAAAAATTAATAATAAGAGAACTTATATTAGGAAATTATATGGAATCTAACGAGCTTGATCTGAAGAATCAAAGATCTTAAATCAAGTGCATATAATCTTACACCAGGTGCATATCTCCATGGCCACATTACCCGCCAAAAGAACAAAAAATCATGTGAAAAAGGTGAGGAAGACCTCATGTATTTTTTTTTTTCGAACGGCATTTTATTAAAAAAGACCACTAGCAAGATACTGAAAATGAGAAATTACACCAAACACGCCATGCGAGATCTCCTAACTTAGCTCTATTCGTTAACCATGAAAATGACATATATTTTATTTCATCAACCGCTCTCGATGTTCCGAGGTTGCAAAAAGTAATGCATCAAGATGTGATCCATGGTTTCAATCACACCACGTATCTAGAGCAAAATAAAAGAGGCATGGTTAGGGTACCAATACAATATATAAAATATGATAGTATCGTTTTGTAGGAGAGAAAGAAGTAAAACATCATGAGTATTTATTCATACAAAATTATCTCGTATGAAGTATGTTAGTATTTACTTTTCATCATTACAGTTCACTAGATATATACATATTTACGAGTCTTTAGTAAGTATACTCTAATAATATTAAATACATTTTAATACATTTTTCCCCTTGGAATCGAAAACTATAAAAATTTCATTAAGTTTACCCTATTCATGTAACCCTTTTATCGGAAACTATACATTTAACAACTAATTTTTAGTTAATATTACTAAATATAACATAACCAACTAAGACTTGGGTACTAAGACTTTTTAGTTAATATTACTAAATAATTACATAAATAGTCCCCGTGGTTTATTTAAAATAACAGGTTTGGGTACTAAAACTTTTTTGTAACATGTTAGGGTATTGTGTTTTAAACTTTGTAACGAGTTAAGGTACTAAGACTAACAGACGTTAGTTTTTCAGTTAAATTTAAGAGAAATGACTTAAATACCCTTTGAGGGACTACTTTTGTAATTTTGTATATTTCTTTTATCTAGGGACCATTAGTGTAATTACATATAACTATTAAAAATCCAATCCCCTTCCCTGTCAGCCACCATCACCACCATATACCCCCTACCACCACCATCTACCCACCGTAACCACCACCCAACCCTTCTACCTACCGGCCACCACCGAACACACATTAAGACTGTAATCACCACCATCTAACTACAGTCATCGAATCAGCACCACCATCTCAGCACCACCACAGTAACCCCAACCCGCCCAATTCCGTCTCCCTCCCACTCACATTCAAATCACCATCACCACCACCACTAAACCACCATCGCCGCCCACCATCAACTGGTTGCACCCTTCCTTCTCCGACTACACCACAACCAGATCCAAACACATCGATGGTTCCCCCCACCTCCCGTAACTTGTTTAAAACCCTAAAACCCAAATTAAACATTATCTAATTGGAAATTCTTGGCAGCAATAGTGGTTAACTGGAGATGAATCGGCGTTGGATGGTGCCATGGTGGTGATGATGAGATGCTGATGATGGCGAGATAGTGCCGATGATTCGATGATGAAGATGGCATTGATGGTGTTGTTGTTTGATTTTAAGAGAAGATGGTGCTGGTGAGGACGATTTGGTAAGGTGGGGCTTGACGGTGGGGGCTGGCGGTGGTGGCCGACCGCCGACGGTAGGGGCTGGTGGTGGTGGCCGGAGATGGGGCCCGATGGTGGGGGCTGGCGGTGGTGGTGAAAAATTGAATATATATACACTGTGTGTGTATATATAGTAAATTACAAAAACACTCCCTTATATATATTGAATGACATAAACAGTCCCTTAAGTTACATTAGCAATCCTTCTCAAGTGAAAAGACGAAAATACACTTAGGTTTAACAGAAAAGTTAACGTCTGTTAGTGTTAGTATCTTAACTCGTTACAATTTGAAAACACAATACCCCAGTTTGTTACAAAAAACCTTTAGTATCCAAACCTGTTATTTTTTATAAATCACAGGGACCATTTGCGTAATTAACTCTAAATAGTAATAAGATAGAAGTGCCAATAATTATTTAACATGTCAATGTGGTTTTGGAGGGTGACATGGCTACAAGTAGTAATTTTTACCCATATATTACAACTATGTATTAAATCAAAAATCCTGAACATTGTTTTTAAGACGAGGTACACAAATTTTATGTAACGATACGTCGTATCTTATATTTTTATTATAAGTCCGATTGGCCTTGTCTTAAGTATTTTTTATATTTATTTTTGATAAGAAGAATAAATTAATTACGATCAACTCATAAACCAAATAACTTTTAATCAAATAGTATTTGATCATATATATATATTTTTTTATTTTGTTTTTTCGTTTATTAGGTTGAGAGTTCCAATCTCATGATGAATAATTACGTAAATTTAGAATTATGATTAAACGAAGGTAAAGGGTGGAGCTTTTAGTCCCTCCTGTTTTTTCGCTTAAAAGAGGAAGTTTATTAGTATTTTGTACGAAAATATTAAACCCTCTCCTCCTCTTCTCTTCCCCTCATATAATTATAGAAAATTTTTTTATGAGTCTCATAACTTTTGGTTTCTCTGTATATTTGTTTAAGTTTCACAAACAATAGTGTGTTGATTGAAAAATTAATTTAGAGTTATAACTTATAAGTGCATCCAACAGAATATGGCACAACCTCAGGGGCTGAAACTGTAAACAACAAGAAACATGAGTGACCTTCATCAACAAAGAAAGAAACGAAGAGTCATCGACCTATAAGATGAAGAAAATGCATCAATGGCAGATTTGCGCCTAGCCCTGTACGCAGTAGTCTATATTATCTTACCTTTTACTATTATTTTTCTTTTTCATTTTTTGCTTTACAGAAATATAATTCCATCTGTTCTTCGCATATCAAGGGTTAGGAGGTGTGGATTCATCATCTTGTTGAAGCGATCAAAGTTCAAAAGTTAGGTTTCCCACCTGTGTTGATCGCCGCCGTTCGTCATCTTACACATAATAATTATAATATTGTTATTGTACTGTTTATTGTACGATTTCGATTTCTTTAACAATTGCAGAGGCAATTGTGCCCGTTTTCTGGGATCAATTGTCGATTTCTAGGTTTTTAGTCCTTGATTTCAATTTGAAGGATCAGATTTTTAGGGGTTTTGTGTGATTCGATTTTGTAAGAGTGATTATGGATAAGAAGAAGGTCGCTGTTCCTCTTGTGTGCCACGGGCATTCTCGGCCGGTAGTGGATTTGTTCTACAGTCCGATCACTCCAGATGGATTTTTCTTGATCAGTGCCAGCAAAGGTTGATTTTTGCTTTCAATTTACTTGTTTTTGATTCTTTAATTTGTGCATCGACTCTCAATTTTATAGCTTCTACAGTATTATAAGACAATCATAAAGTTTAGATAGTAGCATCATATCAACATTTGGATTGATCAACTGTATCTGTGATAGTTTACCAGTGATGTGAAAGTTTAAAATGTATGTATATAAATTCAATCATTTATGTATACTGAACACAATGAGACTTGTTGAAAGCCATATGATTGTTCATTGTTCTGTTGTGAAAGAATTGCACGTTGAAATCAATACCATGTTACTATGAAGTATGAACTTTGACTTACACCGTTAAGTTTGTTATTCAGATTCCACTCCCATGCTTAGAAATGGGGAAACTGGAGACTGGATAGGAACGTTTGAGGGACATAAAGGTGCAGTTTGGAGCTGCTGCTTAGATACAAATGCTCTGCGTGCTGCATCAGCATCTGCTGATTTCACAGCGTATGTGGTGAATATTTACTTTGTTATACATCCATAGTATAAAATTTCTTTGTTTTCTTGATATTATTTTGGGCTTACTACACCAACATGTAACTTACTTTCACCTTTTTGTCATTTTATGTAAGAAAAAATGTTTTTTTTCCATTGTTTGTAGTATACTTTTAAGTTTTTAGTGTTTTGTACAATTAACATTTTATAGCAGGTAAAGCAATGACATTCCACCTACTCACCATTTTTCGGTTAACTGACATCGTGACATGTCACCATTTTTACGTGTTACAAACATGCAATCTCATGGCAAAAAACTAAAAATTTTGTTGCATAAAGTTCCTTGTTTTCTTAATATTATCTTGTGTTATCTACACTGAAGTGTTGCTTACTTACACCTTTTTTTCATTTTATGTGAATCAGTTTATTTTTTATTTTTATATTTTTACACTCCTTGTTATATACTACCTACCTTTCATTTTCTACTATTGTATGTAAATGATCTTCTATAGCATGTAAAAGAAGTTGTTGACATGGCAGTGGCGTTACCTGTTGTAGAAGGTTATCTGCATACAATGGTGTAGATATGAACGTATGTTACTTACGATGGAAAAGAAACTTTTTTTCTTGCACACGATGATGACTAAAAGGCGAAAATAAGTTACATGTTGGTGTAATAAACCGACAATTATCATGATATTTGTTTGCTGTCTGTTGAAATTTTCAGGAAACTGTGGGATGCATTAACTGGGGATGTGCTGCACTCATTCGACCACAAACATATTGTTCGAGCATGTTCCTTCTCTGAGGTGGCCTCATCTTTCTCTATATGCAGTTGGTTATACCTGGCAACAAGGTTGGGTTGGTTGGATAACGGATTAAACCCGGAATGAACCTCAAACATTAACAGAAGGATGTTGCATATGTATTGATTCCAAGACAATTAACAATCTTCACAAGTGAACTTATTCATCCAAAAGTATTGATTTTATGCTTGGAAGAGTGAAGAACCATTGGTTAGATATTCTTGTCTGATTAAGTGATGTCCATCACACAGTGAAAGAGCAGTAAGAGCTTCAGGAATTTTAATCTGATAAACATGAAGATTTTACTCAATAGGAAATTATACATTGATGTAACAAGAATTTGGAATATTTTAAATTATTATATAATACAAATACATATATAACTAAATGGATCTTATTCCCTTTCCAAGCCACTTCTAGCTCTAAACTAAAGTCTTCTTTTTATTTTATCTTTTATTGGCTATTGTTTATGCATATGAATCTTGAAATAAAATCAGTAAGCCACAGCATCACATAATGTGTGCCTTTGGATGCATCTGTTTACTTATATAAATGTCTTTATGGTTGATGTATAGATTCAATTTTCTTAATTTTGCAGGATACACATTTTCTGCTAACTGGTGGTTTTGAGAAAATACTTCGCATATTTGATTTAAATCGACCAGATGCACCTCCAAGAGAAATTGAGCATTCTCCAGGTTCTGTCAGGACTGTCGCATGGCTCCACAGTGACCAAACAATATTAAGTTCCTGTTCTGATTCTGGGGGAGTAAGGTATGCGATTAAATGTGTTTCACCAATGTGCAACCTGGTTGTAAAGACATCAGATGATTTGAAGATGACAATAACTCTGTTTTTCTAATCATATTCTGTCTTGGTTATTTGTATTCTAACTTGAGAGGTTCCAAGGTTTGACACGTTAGAAGGTTTAATGTGCCTAAATATTTATATTACTTAATTTATTTATGGGTATAGAAAAAAGGCAAAAACAAAAACATAAAGATCAAAGTAATTTGAATAAAAGGAAATGTTGATAGAAAGATGTTCTTGTCATGATAATGAAGTCTCTTTTTATGAGGCATGTTGGAACTGATTAACTGATTACTGTGATTTCAAGTCTTAATGCACTTTTTATAAAGTTTGGTTTTCTCCATCTCCTTATTTAGGGGTTAAATAATGGATATAGAAAACACTTTCATATCAGCTTCAACAAAACTAATTATTTAAGAAAAAAGTAAGATAACCATTTTTCCTCCATTTATCTGATTATCTTTGCTGCCCATTTTATTACAACTGGTAATCTGATTCTTATAATCGTATCAGATAATCATTTTCAACGCGCAAATCAGTGTCCCATTTAGAAATTTCATCCTTCTGTTATTGCGTAACCAAACTTTTAATTATACCAATATGTGGTTCTTGAATTTTTTGATTTTTATGTTTTTGAAAAAATATAATGTGATGCATATTCACAGGCTATGGGACGTGAGAAGTGGGAAAATGGTTCATACTCTTGAAACAAAATCACCTGTGACCAGTGCTGAAGTCAGCAAGGATGATCGTTATATTACCACTGCAGATGGTTCTTCTGTCAAATTCTGGGATGCAAACCAGTAATTTTTTCAACCCATATTATCCTGCATGACAGATGACCGTCCCTTCATGACTTTTAATGCATATTGAAGTTAACTAAAATAATTTCTTTCTTTTTCGTAGTTTTGGGTTGGTGAAAAGTTATGATATGCCCTGCAATGTGGAATCAGCATCATTGGAACCAAAGCTGGGTGATAAGTTTATTGCTGGAGGGGAAGACATGTGGATTCGCCTATTTGATTTCAATACTGGTGAAGAAATTGGTATGCATTTTGACAATTTTTACCACAATGTATTCATATATCCACTTCGCTTATAATGAGTAAATATTATGCACTAAAATGACAGAGCTTTATATTTTAGTTTCTTGTGGACAATCTAAATTTGTACACAAGACCCTGAACTTATTTTTGTATGATTAAATTCTTTTAAAACTCAAAATTAAAGTCCCTGGATTTAACAAGATTAAATCCTTCAAGTTTTTTATTTTTTATTTTTTATTTTTATTTTTATTTTTATTTTCTACTTTTTAGAAGTCAAGGATTTAATCTTTTTAAAATAGTCCCCCAAGTACTTGAATGAGATTTCAACAAAAGTCCAGGTTTATTCAACAGCTGCCATTTTCTTACACAGCAAAACCTTTTTTTAATAGTACGCACTTGTTTGTTGGTCCCTATGTGTATTTAAAATTTAGATCACTTGAGGCGTCAAGATTGCCAGGTTGGGTTGTTGAAACAGGTAAGTTTTACTACAGCTCAAAAAAGGCCGGGCTTAGCTAGATTGTATTGACCTGCCATTACTCTTTTGTCTATTTATCAGTAGATAATTAATTCATAAATTATTATTACAAAAACAATAGTTATCTTGAATAGGAACAATTTAAGTTGTATGTAGTGAAGATCGACTCTCGATGTCTTAATTTGAGTGACTCGTTCAGCATGTTCTTTTTTTGAAAAAAAATTTTATTCGTCCCATTCATAAGTAAATGGCTTGAAATGATCATCGTGGGATGAAATTTTATGGTTATTGTTGCAGGGTGCAACAAAGGTCACCATGGTCCGGTCCATTGTGTGAGGTTCTCACCTGGAGGTGAATCATATGCATCCGGGTCTGAAGATGGAACCATAAGAATATGGCAAACTGGGCCTTTGAATCCAAAGGAGAAAGAAAGCTCTGTTCCAAATGGGCCAAGCAAGCCCATTACAGTTGAGGAAATTGGCACAAAATTGGAGGATTTGAAAGTTGGGAGGGAGTAAAGTAAGAGGGTGGGTGGGTTGGTAACTAGAAACATACATACATACATATATATCATATATGTTTGTTCTACCTTTTGTGTGGCTAATATGTAAGTCTAATGTTGTCTGCGTTTTCCTTCAAAATAAATAGACACTACTTGTGGTTTCTATTTTGTTTTGCAGTATGCTGATTAAACTAACTAATAATTATATATCTTACGTTCCTATTATTAAAAAAATCACTGAAACATCGTTGCTATCATCACCACAGGTCCACCACCGTTGAAGACTAACCACCACAACCACCACCGCCCTCCTCCCACACCTAGTTATCACTGTCTTTCTTATCGAAAGGGTGTGAAATTACAACCATCTGTTTATATAAACATTGTATACAGAGCTGTCCATCTGTATTACAACTGCTACCTTAAGCAATTTTCTTTAATTCATGATCTATGCTCACAATTGAAATCTTATAGATGTCCATGTGAAGACACGTGTACCCGTTGGTTTCAAAAACCAGTTTGGATCTGGTCAATAAATTCTATTGTTTCTTATTTCTTGGGGGCGGAATGGTTTCGCTGCCATGAGTGACTTTCCATAGGTGTTGACCCTGCAAATTAGAGGATATACATGTCGCCCGGAGGACATACCCGCTCTAATACTAGTAAACTTACAAGATGGTACTGCTGTGATACAAATCACTTGATAACAATGGAACAAGGGGAAGAAGACTACCATTACGTGACTAAATAACATGCAGAAATTGAACTAAAATGAAACATAAAATTGAAGGTTGACTGTCAAAGATGTGGGGTTCAGGCAAAGCGCTTGGCTGTAGGCATGTAAACAAACCAAACTAACACGAACAACGACATTTAACTTTAACCAAATACGAATGCAAACGTGTAATTGGACATTATCTTTGTTCATGTTCATTCATTAAAAAAACATAAATGTTTATGTCCGTTCATAAAAAAATAAACAAACACTTGTAACAAACTTAACTGAATAAATATAAACTGACACAATAAACATATATGAACATCAATAAAGCAAACGAACAAGTTTAGCTTCATACACATACAAATGTAAATAAACAAACATATATGAACGTAAATAGACGAATACGTATATGAACGTAAATAAACAAACATATATGACCGTAAATAAACGAACATATATGACCGTAAATAAACGAACATATATAAGCGAACATAAAAGAACGAATATGTGTTCATGTTTGTTTGTTTATAAAATGAATAAAATTTTGTATTCATGTTTGTTTATTTATTAAATGAATAATAAACAGACTTCCATTTGAACAGTTCATGAACAACCGATTCATTTGCAGGCCTACTTGGCTGGGACAAGCTGTGAAAAAGTTACTTGGAAAATTGATTTGTAATTAAAGTTGTGAGAAAGTTACTTAGGTACGAGCATTAGTATAGTAACTAGAGTTCAGAATTTCATGAAGAATAGCAACTCTAGTTCAGAAGTAACATGTACTTTAGTAGCTAGAGAAGTTCGGTAGAAACTTCATGATTGGAAGTAGTTCGATTATAACTAAGTTACTACCGAATCTAGTTTCTAATAAATATGTTACGAACAGTTATAACTGCCAAACTGATTAACCGCCAATTGAACAAATACAAATATTCAGCTAATTAATGCAATATTCCTACACTTATATGAATGATTCATTTGTTCATTTTGAAATGATCGGTTTACACGATTTCTGGTACAAAATTCACCGTTGTCATCCTCCTTCATTGACGTGAATAGCCCCCTCGATCATCTTTGTACATACATGAAATGCATGATAATACATGTTACATGTAACTAGTGATGTGACATATTAATCTATCTATTCATATAAGGTATTAGGTATATTTATATTAACATCGTACACAACTCTCGTCCCCGTCACATGTTCTACCTTTTTCTGAGGGTCTTGATTTTTGCAAACACGTGCAATATTCTTATAATCGTATATTTAATCAGTATCCGTAAAGTTCGGCTCACTATATGTTGTATACTTGTATGACAAGAAGTCATTGAATTTTGTTTGCAATATTTTATTTTCTTTCATCCTACATAACGAACAAATTTACTTTTTGATACTTTTATATATTTTTTCTTCTTGCGTGTAATGGTACTTCAAAGTTCGATAGGGAAATTCAAATTTAATAAGCGGGATAATCTAAGAGTCGTGTACGATATTTTCAGATCAACATTAATTATTTAATGCCTCACTAGAATAAATCAATTGGATACAACGCAGACGAGATTAAGAACAAGTATGCTAACGGTGATTTACTTTTTTATTTTTAACAACACAACCACTTAAGTTTAATATTTTTCCACTCTGTGATATTTTGTTGTAAGTGATCAATATGTATTTTATATATGAAGTTTGTTATCATTTAATGATTCTTATAAAAAATATTCAACTTGAAACATAATATAATTATAAGAAATTCATAAAATAATAATCAAGTTTAATAATTGTTTCATTTAATCTGGAAAAAAAAACAAAATAATAGCCGTGGCTTGTATATCTTCAATTTAGGAACTCAGATTAAAAAATTTAAACCTTCTAAAAAAAGTTCACAAGAATGGACTAGTATTATAACTTGAGTGGTTTGTTGCTTCAAGAAAAGTGTGAGTGATTGTATTGATACAATATTAAATTTGGTTACTATTTCTTGATTTTATCTCATACGTTAAGCATAGATGTTACTATTATATTGCACAGTTAGTACCTTATTAATTTGATTATATTACATAATTAGTCCATATATGTAAAAAGTTTAAAAATCCATTTCATTTAACAAGAAAAAACTAATAATGTTAATAGGTAGAAATTAATTGAGGTAAATTACATATCGCGATAGTCATATCAAGATTTTAAAACTTTTGAAATCAAAAAGTACACCAACCTTTTTTTATTGTATGACTATTAAAGTCACAACTCTCTATTCATAATTACATTAACTTAAAACATTTAAAAAAAAATCAGCTATCATATACTATCATGTTAACTCATCACATATTCTATCTTTTTGTCTAGCTCATAATTTTAGCCAACACTATGAATATTTTACTACCCTTAGGTCACATGTTTTACCCATATTTCGTCACCTAAGCATCACATTACCATCCTCTTCCATCTTTTACACCCTCATTTTAAACATATGTTATACACATCTTGTATCTTTCACCCATTTTTTAATTTTTTAATACATATAGTAGTGATTTT
This sequence comes from Flaveria robusta, assembly GCA_025506415.1. Lineage (NCBI taxonomy): Eukaryota > Viridiplantae > Streptophyta > Magnoliopsida > Asterales > Asteraceae > Flaveria > Flaveria robusta. Next base: position 1,617,371 of record CM046469.1, read on the forward strand.
TTTTTTTTCCTATAACGCATTAGTTGCATAGTTTTAAATAACTTTTAATATTTAGATAGAGTAAAAAGATACTTTACTATACTAATTTAAAGTATAATTTTAGGAGTCGTTTTCAAAATACAATAGTTACATGTTACTTTCAAAATACCTCATTACAAGTCATTTTCAAAAGTACCCTATATACGGGTCCTTCCAAAATAAAATTTACGAGACTAAAAAATTAACTTATTGTGAAAATAGCTAGTGCTCAATAAAATTTATATTGGAATGTCGACAAAAATTAATCAACAAAATTGTGTATTTAGATTTAAAAAAAAAAAAAGTTAAATAGTACAGTTTATTAGAAAAATATCAAATTATATATTTAATTAATTACAAATTTAGAAAAGAATATAAGGGAGAGTTAAACGGCGTCGTCATCACAGAGGGTCATAACCCATGATGCCATCACGAGCGACGCGATGCTCCCACACGAGGACAGTTAGCTCCATCGGCATCCTGCAACATGGGGGGAATGTATGGCAAGTGCTCTTGAAATATAAATAAAGATCATTGAAGTTATTTGTAGTGTTATAATCATACACAACTAATAAAATTGGATTTGAGGCTTCAAATATTATTCTAAATGTATTTTTTCCCTTCATCAAGCAGTAAACATTTTTTATGTTTCACATTAAGCTTATTTTAATTAAATCTGTTTTATGACTTTGACTATCTCAACCACTACTTTCTTTTTTTGTAATCTATTGCATGTCATTGGAGATTTCTAGTTAGCAAAAGTTTAAAATGATTAGATCGTACGTAGAGTCCAAACCATATCCCGATAATCTACTTTAATTCTAGTCAAGTTGGATGATATAATAAATACTGTTATTGTTTTCATTCAGAAATAGTTTTCTTCGACTCTAGAAGTAGTATATGATCCAAAATTTCTATAGCCACATAGTTATTATATTGGTTTAGTTGGATCGGAATGCAGAAGACAAATCATTTTTGGGTATATATAATTTTTTCGTATGTCGTATATGATACCCTGCCACCCTTATCAATTAAATACTTAATAATATAAAATAGAGGGGAATTTATATATAATTAATCGAGCTATCCATTTCAATTGGAATTTTGGATCATATACTACTTATAGATTCGAAGGTGAGAAAGAATAACAGAGATAATGTTATAGGTTTTGTTCAGTTTAGACTCCAAAATTTTAAAAAGATTAAAAATGGCGTGATTCACAACGGGTGCGGATTTTGATGAATTCATATGTAATATTTTAAAAATATGTAATAGTTGGTGTGGCTTATAGAGTATATATATTTGAAAATATAAAAATATTAAGAGTGTTGTGATGTTTAAAAAGCGATGTGTACAAGGAGTAGATATTCATCTCAGTACCACATTGTTTTGGGATTTGATGATAGTTCATTGATGGTTCATGAAAGTAAACCTTGATCTAGCAGAAGACGTAAGACTAGCCGGTCCTTTTGGTTCTTAAGGACACCACACGAAACTTGACTTGTCAAGTCAGATTCTTATTAGTTAGCTCGCCCTTATTCATATTGTTAGGATGCCTTAGACATATACACTACTATTCTTAGATTAACTTATGGTACTAGAAAAACAATAAACATCCAACTTATGATTTTATAACTACAGTGTTATTTTTACGAAAATAGATTTCCCTTATTTATTTAAAGTAATATATCTAATTACTATTTCAAGTGTTACATTTCAAGAATAAAACTCTCACTTTTATTTTATTTAAATATAATAAAAGACCATTAATCAAAATTTTTAAATAAATTATAATAAAAACCTTGAATTTTTTAAGGATAACAAAGTTTAAAACGTCACTGAATATGTCACGGATTAGTTAAATAATTTAATTTGTTTTTTCTATACATCATATTGTTAGAATCTTTATTATTATATCTTGAATATGGGAAAAAATCTAATAAAATAATGTTCAGGTATTTGGATCTTTAAATTAACAAATAAAATATTTTAATTTAGAGTAAAACCAGTCACGCTTTATTAAACATTTATATGTATATAACTGATAGTAACCAAGTTTTTAGATTATTTTATCTTTCTAAAGTCACTAAATTTTCAAAAAAAATTTAATTCTATACAATATTTTCATAAAATTTCAAATTTTCAAAATTAAATGAGATAAATAAAAAATAAATCAAATTTTGGTTGAGAATCAGTGGATTTTTTCAATTAACTGGAAGTAGGAAATAACAATGATATATAAATAATAACTAATAACTAATTTAATAACTGTTTAATTTAAGTTAGATTGATAGAAAATATTCGGTAGATAATAACCAAGATTCATATATGTTTCATTTAGCTCACTTATTTTAAAATTTTTAAACATTTATAAGATATTACATAAGATTGGAATATGATCTACCGGAATTTAAATTAATTTAGAGGGACAACAAAAACTTTGTGTGAGTTTATAATAACACTTGGCTTGAAAAACTTGGTTGCTATTGTCTATAACTACATCCATATTAACAACGATTTTACTATTTATAAAATATTACATAAGATTGGAACATCTACTGAAATTTTGATATTTTAAATTTTTTCTTTTTCTAAACAAAATGTATGCTAGAATAGTAATTTCTAAAAGGGAACGATGATGTTGAGAATTTACCGAATAATTGTTTGAGACATGTTAACTGATAAATATAAGTTATCATGTAATGATATCGCTTGTTTTCCGTAAAATCTATCAAGACGTACTTTGGGTCCCAAAATCAAATTTTAATCCCTAATTTTTTTTAAAAAAAATCATACCTACTTTAAATTTTTGTATAGTTATAGGCTTTGTAAAATTAAATGTACTAAGTTGGGATCATTGTGAATAATCATTGTTTGTATAAATGAAATTTATAATTGAAAGATGAATTTGGTATCTTAGGAGAAAAGGGAAAAATGAAAGGAAACATGAAGATGTAGGTGGTGGTCACAAGGACAGCTCCACCGCAAGCGCAGGCATGAGCTGGAGACGTGTCAAACTGAAAAGTCAATTGGTATCATGGGCGAACCCTCTTTTTACGTAAGTATTCTTTTTGTTCTGGTAGCATAAACTTTTTCCGGTAGTGTAAATTTTATATATATATATATATATATATATATATATATATATTATATTATATCAAGTTCGCTCCTTTTAAAAAAATTTAATTTCGCACTCTGGCCCCCTATGTGAATGTTCAAGCTACGCCACTTATTAGTATGACTGCTTTGAAAAAATAAAAAGTCAAATGCTAACTTTTGGTGAAAAAGACAACTTTATTATTTTCCTTCTTTTAATTATTTTTAAACGGCTTTTAAATGTATTCTCTTATATCTGTATTTTATAATATTTAAACCTTTAAATTTTTAGATATATAGAATGTATCTTACATGTGAATGTGCCTTTAAGAATTTTTTTTTATTTTATTTTATTTTATTTTTTTTTTATATAATTCATGCGACAATAAACCTCACACAGAACATCCAGGTATACTCCATTCACTATAAAAGAATTAAAAACTAGTGGAGTTACACTGTTTGTTGTGGGTGAATTTTATGTATAACAAGTGTTATTGACAAAAAGTAGTTGCATGTGATAGAACATATACATGGTGAACCTGCTGAACGTTGTATGACTCATGGACGGAGTTTATATTGAAAAATATATAAAAATAAGTTTATCAGCAATATGTTTTGAATTTCATAAAATATTATATATCAATAGTTATGAAAGGAAAAGCAAGTCATATTATCTCGTGTAACTCCACTTCTATCTTTTTATACCTTTAATTTTACCTACTGCTATAATTTTTTTTATAAAAATATAACAGTATTTGCATATAATGTATGTATATAAAAGTGTGCATATATTTTAAATACTACAAACACTTACTTTTTGAAAATAAATTTCAAGCATATTAATATACGGATTGTAGTTAATTTATATACTATACAAAAACATTATATTCGCAAAATGTTCATTAAGAAACTATACACGAAGTAAAAAGATAAAAATACTTGAAGAGAAAATTATGTGCACGTGCGTATGTTCATTCACATTAAGGAATAAGGATTGTGGTGTGTTTTCTAGACATGCTTAAAAAACCAGAGACAAAAATACAAAAATACAATGCGTCTATCTCATGTTTTATTAAAACTATCCAGAAAATAGCCAAAAGAAAGCTAGAACTACCGATAAAAATACACAAACACAACATGCTATCTCATCTTTTCTTAAAATTATCCAAAAAGTAGCCAAAAGGAATGGGGCGCTCATTGAGTCCACTCCAATCCAGACATGAAAAAAAAAACCGGTTCGGGAACCAGTTCGGCTAAAAAAACCAGAACCGGTTTCAAAGAAAAACCAGTTGGCCCAAACCGGTCCCAAACCGACCCGAACCGCGGGTTTTTCGATTTTAGCTGATGGATATCGACTCATTCGCCCTGTACACCCCACCTTGAAATTTTTATTTACATAAAAGCAAAACAAATATATTATAATGCATATATACATTTCACTAAAGTAATTGGCATTCAATCTTTCACCACACCATACAATATCCTTCTAATATAATAACATTTAATGATATTATTAATTAGTTTCTAAGACTGATTGTTTTTCTAAACTAACTTATAATGTACTCTTATTTATTTTTTAATGACAACAACAGATCACTTGACACTTTTTTCTACTGGAGAAGCTCGTACATCAGGTGCACCACACAGTTTAACCAAATCCCGAAGGAAACTCACAAAATGTGATAAAACCCTTTGAAGATTGGATAGAACCCATAATTTAAAAAGCCCTAAGCTCTATCCTTCATTCTTCATGTCATTAGCCCAACTGGCCAATGAGAAAATATACTCGTATTAACTACTTTAGTTTTTTTTATTTATCTTGAATAGAAGAGAGATGCCTTGCCACAAAGATGCCCTCTTAGATACTTAGAACTACTAAATAACATCTTTATTCGAATAGAAAAGTTAAAGGTGTTATGGATAAAAATGAAAATGAAATGAAAATGACAAAAAATAAAGGTAAATACAAGTAAAGAGAGAATGGTAAAACTATTTATCATGTTTTATATATATGGTAAGGTTATAGTAAAAAAGATGTTTAATTCAAAAGTTATGATCGTACATAAAAAGTTATGAACGTTTAAAAGTAATATGAGAATTTGCAAAAAGTCGGCAAAAGTGGCTATTTTTAAAATAACACTCTAACAAAAATTTTTCTGCAATATGATCACAACTATTGATTAAGCAGATAAATAATTAATATTACTTTTACTCTTTAGTTTTAAAAGACTTTCTATCTGAACATATATCATTTATGTATAAGGTTCACTTTTAGATTAATAACTTTATCATTTGGATCATATTTGATATTTATACAGATAAATCATTTTTTCAACAGTTAAATGTTACCCTAACTATTCTATTAAACCTAATTTACATCATAATTAATTTACATCAACTTACAGGTGTCCAAACCCTTAACTTCAAAGAATGTTTCATCATTCTAACTTCAAATTACTTTACCATTAGATTCAACTATGTAATCAATTTGTGAGCCTACATGGTATTAACATTAAAGATTTTGTTCGTCACAAACAAAACATATGCAAAACAACTACTCTGACGCTTAAATGTTGGCAATTACTATTCTTATGGGATTTAAATAGTATAGTAGCAGGTTGTAAGAAATAATATTATGGAATTAAATAACTTTCTTTAGTTAGGATGACTGACATTTATAAGTCAACTTCTAATTTAATTCAACGTTAAATTCATTAATTCAAGATACCACCAATCAATGTCAGTTAACAGCATCCCTCTTGGACTACTATAAAACACCATGCTCACCCTCAAAAGCACATAATCAACCTTAGAGTGAGCTCGGTAAATTCTTCAACAATAATCTGACAATAACTTTCATCAATTTATTCATCTGTTCAGAAAGTTTGTGTTTGATTTCAGGGATGGAGCATATCAAATCTCCATTTAGAGGAATTGCACATGATGTTAGAGGAAGAATCTTGTGCTATAAACAAGATTGGATTGCGGGTATAAGCTCCGGAATTGGGTAAATTTCTTCACTTCATTGGTTCACATGCATGATCAAGATCTATATGCAAATATAACTATCTGACAACCAAATGTATTTTCAAGATGTTAATCATCATTAGTTCATTAGTCATTATGGAATGATACAAATTATATATGTTTGTACTTTGTAGGATATTGGCTCCAACTACGTACATCTTTTTCGCTTCTGCACTGCCTGTGATTGCATTTGGGGAGCAACTTAGTAGAGACACAGGTGATCTATAGAAGATAAATTAAAGAACATGGTATTATTTTGTAAGTTAATTTCTTCATTCTTTTTCTTATAGATGGAAGCTTGAGCACTGTTGAAACATTAGCTTCTACTGCAATATGTGGTCTTATACACTCGATACTTGGTGGACAACCTCTTCTCATATTGGGAGTCGCGGAACCTACAATTATAATGTACACTTACTTGTACAGCTTTGCTAAAGGGAGAGAAGAATTGGGGAAAGAGTTGTTCTTGGCCTGGGCTGGATGGTAATATCTTTGACTTTGCTTGTTTTAGAATAATTAACTCTAAAAAAGTTGACTTTTTTACATGAATTTTGTAGGGTATGCACTTGGACAGCTATGTTCTTGTTGCTCCTAGCAATTTTCAATGCTTGTGTTATCATCAATAGATTTACAAGAATTGCAGGAGAAACTTTTGGGATGCTAATTGCTGTTCTTTTCATGCAAGAGGCCATCAAGGTATTCGAAATCACTCGAGTCGAGGAAGAAAATGTTTGTTGTTTCAAGATTCACAAGACTTTGGGTTGTGATTTTAATTTGTTGCTTAGGGACTGGTGAGTGAATTCAATGTTCCCAAACATGAGGACCCAAATGAAGTGAAGTATCAATTTCAGTGGATCTACACTAATGGTCTGCTGGCAATTGTATTCTCCATTGGCCTTTTATACACTGCACTAAAATGCATGAAAGCAAGATCATGGTGGTGTGGAACAGGTGGATAAATCAGATTTTATATCAATTTTACCGTTTGTTTGTTATGGGTGAGATTTTACTGTATATGCCGATATGGTTTGTTGTTGTATCTTAACATGCAACTACTATTGTAGGGCGACTCAGAAGTTTCATCGCGGACTATGGGGTTCCATTAATGGTTGTAGTGTGGACAGCACTCTCATTCAGTGTGCCAAACAAAATCCCCTCTGGAGTTCCTAGAAGGCTTTTTAGTCCACTTTTATGGGAATCTAAATCTACATACCACTGGACTGTAATTAAGGTACAAAGTTATAAATTTTTCTTTTGAGCTATATAATATGATGGTAGAAATCACTTAAAATCATATATTTAATCCCTTGAATTGAATTACAGGATATGGGTAACGTTCCTCCTGCGTACATAATGGCAGCTATCATCCTAGCTCTTATGATATCTGGGCTTTATTTCTTCGATCATAGCGTTGCTTCACAATTAGCTCAGCAAAAAGAGTTCAATCTCAAGAATCCTTCAGCCTATCATTATGACATTCTTTTGCTTGGATTCATGGTAATTATAATTTATTTTTGCTCCCATCATCTGAGCTTCACAAGATAATTTTCAATATTAGTAAATGTTTTTTCAGACGTTGCTCTGCGGGCTATTAGGACTACCACCTTCCAATGGTGTCTTGCCTCAGTCACCCATGCACACTAAGAGTCTAGCTGTTCTTAAAAAACAGGCAAGTTATCAAAGAACTATGAAAGGAGAAGTGTTTTAAACTTCTAATCACTAGATTAAGGTTTATTTGTTCTAATTAATGTTGTTGACTGTCAGTTTATTAGAAAGAAGCTGGTAGAGAGTGCTAAAGAAAGTATAAAGATGAAAGCCAGCAAATTGGAGATCTACAACAAGATGCAAACTGTGTTCATAGAACTTGACAGTTCACCAATTGTAAATCTTCATTCTATTAACTATAACAAACTTTAATTCATATCATCTAACCTGTATTCAATTTTTAACAACTTTTATTAATTGGTGTTAGCCACTGCAAACAGCTACAGTATTTGAAGAACTAAAAGACTTGCAGGAAGCAGTTATGAAAGTAGAAAATGAAAAAGAAAACACGAACGACAAGTTTGATCCTGAAGAAGACATTGATGCCCATTTACCTGTGAGAGTGAACGAGCAACGGGTCAGCAATTTCCTACAGTCAGTTCTCTTAGCAGCATCTATTTGCGCTATGCCCATCATAAAGCTAATACCAACCTCAGTCCTATGGGGCTATTTTGCTTACATGGCAATTGACAGCCTCCCCGGCAACCAGTTTTGGGAAAGGATCCTGCTTCTTTTTGTTCCCCGTGGCAGGAGATATAAGTGAGTTTTATCATATCTTTGGTTAATCAATCATATGGTTACGACCGATCGAGCTTAATATTAATCATGTACGTACGTTTTCTTGTGAAAAATATGACAGGGTCCTAGAGAAGGTTCATGCATCCTTTATTGAGTCTGTGCCATTTAGAAGCATTGTTATATTCACCATATTCCAGGTTATCTACTTCCTGGTTTGTTATGGTATGACGTGGATTCCTATAGCTGGAATTCTATTCCCCGTGCCGTTTTTTGTTCTGATCAGCATACGACAGCATGTTCTACCAAAGCTGTTTCATGTGCACCATCTCAAGGAACTTGATGCTGCCGCGTATGAAGAAATCTTAGGCAGTCCAGCACGCGCTCCTAGCTTCAGTCTCAGGGTATGTACATACATTCAACCTGTACGTTACGCTTGTTACTTAACCATCTGGCCAACTTTGGCACCTCTAACAGTTAGTACTGTTAGTCATTTAGTTTTGGATCATCATTAACTAACTTAAGTGAACGTACTCTTTCAGGAAGTTGATGATGTTCATGGCGGAAGCAATGAAGGTGACATGTGTGATGCTGAAATACTAGATGAACTTACTACAAGTAGAGGGGAGCTCAAGGTTCGAAATCTTAGCTTTAGGGAAGATAGACGCACAAAGGTAACACTTATTATTGTTATTATTTTGGACTTGTTCAATGACCTCAAGAGTCAAGATTCTAATTTTTATTGGGGAATGGTTTGTTTTTTTTTATATATAGTTTGTTATGGTTTTGCAGCAAATATACCATGGTGATTATATTCAGCCCGAGTGAAAGTCACAGGTGAAAATTGGTCCACAGGCCCGATGAAACATTACATGTAGAGGGCCCACTGGGCTTTTAAACCTGAAATTGTCTTGTTTAGGGTTCAAATTAATGGCCGAATAAAATGCAAAACACCTTCATGTGTAATTAGGCAATATGTAAGGGATGTATGTGAAATATTTTGAATCCTTAGTGGTAGGATATATAAAAAACCGTTATAAAGAGAAGCTATTGTAGGCCGATCCTAATGTTTATGGGTTTTATGGTTTCAAATTGTATCAACATGTGTGTGATATATGTGTATGATAGTTCATCTGATTGAATGAAATTAGTTTCTCTCTTATTTTCTCTTGTTTTAGAGCACATTATTATGCTATCTACAAAACAACCACATTCATTTCATGATATAAATTTTCACCAATTTATCATTAGTACCTAATTCCAATCTAAACTCATTGGTCACTCGATTCCACCGGTGGTTGTTGTCAAGACCAATGTAACCCTAAGCAACCCAAATCCTTCCAACAAATTAAATGGTTTCGAGTCGTAGACTACCTTCAATCTGCTCTTCTTCATTATTTTTAAACTTAAAATCTTTAGATTTTAAAACATGAAAACCGAAATAAATCAACAAAATGGAACATGAACAGCTTGAAAGTTCATCTTCTTCATCTGCGAAGATCTGCACCGTGGCTAGGGTGTTGATATTTGTTTTTTAATTTTTTTATTATATTAATTAAAGTTAATCACGTAATTAAATCACATATTTGTAAGTTGCATAATTAGTCTCTCGGACATAAAATGTTTGGTTCCGGTTTGATTTCGCCGTTTGGGTTTGTTTTTTTTTTTTTTTTAATCTTTATAAATATAAAATCTGTAAAAGAAGCGTTCAATAATAACCAGAATAGAGCTGTTAAAGTGCTAAGATATGGAAAAATATAGTTGTTAGAAATTGATGTTTGTATATTGTAAGATGCGTTTGGGTGTAAACGGTGCAACACTATGATCACCTGGCAAGGTAGTACTTAGTTACTGGACCAAGCCCAATAAAGTAAATTTAAAAAAACAGTAGATGGCCCATGTATCTAAGAGTATGAGCAAGTAAATTGAAAAAAAATATCAGGCTTATACCGGGTCGGGTTGTTAAAAACCCGGGTTGAGGTGTGGAGGGGACAAAGAGGTTTGAACTCTACGGGTTGAATCGGATTGAAACCGGGTTGGGTAGCTATCTCGTTGAACCGGTTTCGGTTCGGGTTGGATGTGCACTTACCTTCCAATAGTCCAATAAATCTCACGGTCGTCATACTTATCTTCTCTAGGGGCTCAATATTTAACTTTATTTTTCCTGACTCCAGACAATTAGTTCGAAACTCACGAGCGTCACCTCTTTTTGTATTTTGCTTTCAATTTTTTATATATATTTTTTCTTAATTATTTCATTTTCTTTGTTACTATTTTGTTAATATATTTGTTTGTTTTGATGTTGTTTTTTAATGGTTTTGATTTTTAATATAAACTTCACAAATGTTAAAAATTCGCTTCGATGTTTGTTTTTTTAATGTTTTTAATTTTTCTTTTGACGTTTCAATGTTAATTTACTGAATGGCTTTGATTTTTATATAAAGTTTTGACTTTAATCAGTGTAAATTTATGAATTCACACATTGTTCTTACTTTAATCTACAACTTTATTTAAAACGGAGTCCTGTTTACGCCGCAACGGGCGAAGCAAGTCATAATGCGAAGTGAATTGACATACTTATTTTAATTAGCGTTTCGATGTCACACTTTTTTATAGTTCAATGCAACTGCCGCAGCACGCATATATTTATATTAGTTTATACTTAATAAAAAATATTTATAAATTAAAGTATAAGTAAAACATACGATCTGATCGAGTTTTACACGGACGGCTTGTAACATAAATCACAAACCAAACCGTGTGCTACGGTCTGAAAATTGTGAAGTTGGCCCATCAAAATTTAAGGGAAATTACATGGCTTTAAACCAAACCAAACCATGAACATTCTGAATTTAAAACTACAATCTTAAATCTGTTGTTTTTTTATCGTTTTTACAATTTTAGACCAAACCATGCACATCTCTTATTAAAACCACAAATACTAATACAAGTTATTTTCTTGTATAGCAATAAAATTTTTTATTTTATCCAACCACATAGACCATTTATGTAATTAATATTTTTTAAACAGTAAACACACAGTCATACAATTTAAAAATGCAAGTTGCAAGTGAGAGTGAGTAAAAAAAAATCAAAATGTGAACCATAATCCAATGTTAAGATAGTAATTATCTTTTTCTCTTTCTGTATATGTTTATTATTTAAAAATCAGTATTCTCCTAGAAATTGCGAATGGATCCCCACATTATTTAAAAATCAAATGAGTAAATGAAGTCACATTGGTGGCTAGAAGCCTAGAACTCCACTATATGTCATCAATTGAATTTCACATAAATTAAATAAAGTGCGGTACAACTTTTAAATTAATTAATATATAAATAAATAGACTTGGACGACTACTTTATGACTTTGGTCTTTCCAAATAGCAAATAATTTAAATATCCACCACCACCACACGAACTTTCGTCGAAATCAAACACATTTTTCAGCATTATAATTCATTTCTTCATACCAAACAAGAAAAACATCGAAAATTTTCTCAAGTCTCGACAAAAAGTAAATCAAGAAAGAAGATGAGCCAACACATGTAAGCTTCATTCATATATCTTGATTCGAACATCATATACATTTCACAAAAATTATGATGAAATATATGATCTTGAAAATAAAATGGCTTTCAAGTAATCAATCTGCCTCTTAACGGATTTCTTTTTTGATCCAAAAAAACTTGCAGGTTTTATGGTGCAGTCGAACTCCGGAGATATTTGAGTAGCATAGATATCATTCCATACGCTTTTCGCGCTGTTCGTGCATTGTGTGAGAAGAATTTAACTTATGAAGTTCACACTAGTCCTTCTGGGAACAAAGTTTTGGCTTTCAACTGTAGGCCTGATTATACAACTCAATTTGTTAATGGAGAGTACGATTTGGTTCTATCAAAGAACCACAAAGCTGCAATTGACTTTATCTCTACAAAAGTCAACCCTTCATTCTCAATCAACAAAGTTGCAGTTGAGCTGTTTGAGCATCTGATCGAGAATGATATGAAAGAGCTCGAAAAGGAGGTATATATCTTTTCTTTTGTAGCAGATCATATCGATCAAGTATATATAACACTAGCTTAATAACCCGTGTATTACACGGGTTGAATATATAAAATATTAAATAAAATAAAATTTTGTTAATTATAAAATGATATTTTAAGATAAAATACGGTTGAAATTATGTATAAGGACTAGGACTATAGGTAACAAAATAATGATATCAAGTTTTTAAACTTTTTTTTGTTAAAAAAACTAAATATTTTGTTTCAAAACAAAAAGTTTTATAAAATTTATTTATAATTATTTTTTATATATAAAAATTTTACTTTTTAAAAATATTTTATATTTTTAAAAAAGTTTGATGTTTTTGAAAAAAAGATTATTTTATAAAAATTTGTTTTTTTATAAATAATATTGATTAAAAGATTCCTTTCTTAATTTATTAAAAAATATTTTTAGTCTATAAATAAATTAAATGATATTATTAGTAATTATAGTAACTATTAAGTAGGAGAGAGAAGCGGGAAAATTATGGTGAAGATTAATGTGGTGCTGCCACGTGTCCCCCTTAGTTACTCTTTTATATTATAATATAAATATAAAGATTTGTTTAGGAGTATAAGTAGATAGATATGTAAGTCGTGGTTAATGTTGGAAGATTAAAGTAAGAAATCTAGTATTTGGAAAGTCAAACTATGTAAAATGTCAAAGTCAGTATCTTAGGAATTAAGTTAGGGTTGTTAAGTTGTTTACCGTAGTTCAGATTGTTTAACTGTCGTTTAACAGTTAATTAATTGTAGAAATTGGTGGGTATAAATACTCACATATGTACCGTATTTTTATATGAATATAGTGTGGGTGCTTGTGTGAAAGTTGTGTTTTCTGATCTCTCATGAGCTCACTGCACAAATATGCAGAACCCACATCATGTTCATCCTAATATATTCTTTTTTGTTAATCGGTCCTGGGCAAGAGTCAAAAAAAAGTATATATTGTTGGAAAATCAAAAAAATCCTAAAGATTTAGTAATGTTAATTATAACTGTATGTACAGGTCAAACGAAGTCGGTCCTGCCTAAATATATACAAGTCTGTTTTAGGGTCATAGGATAAGATAGTTAATACTTAATAGTAGTTAAAACTAGATTAAAATTTAGTTAATTAACCATTGACCATACCCTCATATGTGCCCGTCATTTGTAACCAGGTGTGGACCCAACCCTTGTGGTTGGTTTCATCTGACCCCATGAAAAAAAGAAAATTATAGTCGAGTATATGTTATATTTCTGACCCCCCAACAAAACCCTTGTGGTTGGGTCCGCCAATGTTTGTAACGTGATTATATTTTGTGTTTAGTGTGCCTTAATTATTGCTCTCACTATGTTCTTCATCTACACAAGTGCAGAATAATCTAGTTAATCCTAATATGATCCAATTATGTTAATGATCCTGGGATACCATATATAACATAACATCAGTCCTTAATAATTAGTTACTGTTTTTCAGGATATGAAGAGGCCGATGGTGGTCACTGGATGGGGTCTAGGGGGATACCTTGCAATTTTGTGTACACTATGGCTGCAGAGCACCATATATGCAGAAGATACCAAGCGCCCGATTTGCATAACTTTCGGTTGCCCCCTCATTGGTGACGAAGCTCTCCAACGTGCCATCTCTGAACGCCCGCAGTGGGAATCTTGTTTTCTAAATGTGGTTGCAACGACGGATTATGTTGCTAGTTTTGTCCCGCCAAAAGGTAAATACAAGCCTTTTGGTTCCTTCCTCTTTTGCACAAACTCAGGAGGGCATGCAGCTTTAGAAGATCATGATGCGATCATTGCGGTTCTAAATGCCATTGCGTTACCAAGGGACGCTACAAACTTGGGAAAACATGATTACGAGAGTAGTTTGTGTTCTATCAGAAGAAAGAATGTATTGCGTGGGGATCATGAAGCGCCGTTGACGGAAGGAATCAGATTACAGTTTCAGGAAATTGGTGTGTTGGATAAGATATCAAATGATTTGATAAAGATAATGGAGTTAAATCAAGAAAAGATGATAAAAAGCAAGAAGCACACATATGAGCCCACAAGGAAGCTAAACGATATAAAGATAAGTATGGCATACATGGAGTGGTACATAAAGACTAAAAAATCAAAAGAGGGCTACTATGATCACTACAAGAAGCCACCAACAAGAGAAGAAAATGCTCGCCATCAAAAAATCGTCGAACAACATGTCAAACTGAACAATTATTGGAAGAAAATCGTTAAAGAAAAGGATCAAAATCCACAAAAGGAAGGTGCTAAGTTGCGCAAGCGTTGGCTCTACAGCGGAAACAACTACAGGAGGATGATCGAGCCACTTGACATAGCTGATTACTACAGAAAGGGCAAAACTGACTATATCGCGAATAGGTCTAGTCACTATAAGTTGTTAGAGACTTGGTTGAATGAAGATCAGAGGGGCGTGAATCCGAGTGCTATAAAAAATAAGGCTCCAAATCTTAATGAAGATTCTTGCTTTTGGGCTCGCGTAGAGGAAGCATTGATATTGTTGAAGCTCTTGAAGATCAATGGAAGTTCTAACATCAATGTAGATGATATCGAAAAGAAATTGAAGGAGTTTATGGACTACCTTATGCGCGCCATCAACGATTGCTCGGTTTCATCAGATGTATTTTTGAAGGAAAGTAGTTTGTGGAAGTGGTGGAGTGAGTATGATGCGTATAAACAAGGTTCATGTTCTTCTGAATTTGCTCAATACATGAAAAGTGGGAGGTACAAGTTGTATGAGTAACTCCCATCTCGAGATTTCAAGCATAAGTAACTGTACCTTATGAGTTTTTGCATGTGACATTTACTTGTTTTGTTTAATAACGTAATTTGTCATATGCTGAGTGCTGTAGCTAGAGGAACTTGTTCATGCTACATGAGCATTTATTGTTGTTGGAAGTTGCTTCTTAGTGTTGGTATGTTTTCAATAATAAATTGCTCTTTAAGTTTTGTTTTTCACTTTTATTTAAGATTTGTTTGTATTGTGTATGATATATCTATATATTCTTTTTACCTTTTGCTATAAATTTTTTTAAATGTCTAGTAAAATAAAACTATATTATATATATGAATTACTAAACTGAGATGAAAGCAATACATAGAGTGGTCAAAAGTTAGAGTACATAATTTTTTCCCTATCGATATATAGGAGGCTTCCTAGGCCCCTTTAAAGCTCTGGCTTTGATGATAAGTAATTTTGGAATATCGTTTATTACTATTACCATATCTAGAATACAAGCCCTATAACCCCATCATCTTCTTCATTCTCACTTGTCGTCACGCTTTTATTTCTGGATGTTTCATCTTTCCTTAACTCTTTCTCCAAAACCCACCCCACCATCACCATCGCTAGGGGTTTCACCATCAGAATGAATCGAAGAGGGGTGGGGCGTTATTGTGTTCGACAATCGCAAAAGGTAGTGGCAATGCAGTTTACCCCTTAGCCCACTATCACGACCTCCATGGTGGGCAGCAATAGTGGTGTAAGGAGTTGTTGATGGCGATGGTTATGACCACAATCTGGGAAAAGAAAAAGGAAGTTATATGTTATATTTATGTTTAATACATTTGTTTCATTACTTTTTTTATAACTAAAGGTATGTATCTTGGTCACAACAAAATAATAGAAAGTTTTCTAAGAGTGCTAGTTTGTTAGACTGAAATTGCAACAATTTTAATCATGATATAGGAAGAGAAAGAAGAAAGTGTAACCGTATTTTATCATACATTTGTTTATTACTCTTATTTACCACCTAAAAGATCGTGCCATATTTGAGCGAATGAATAACAGAACTCGTGCGAAATCCAATAACAATGAGTCGTTTCTTATTTTATTGTATTGTTTTTAGTAGCTTTTAAAGTATTTTGTAAATCAAAAGAGGGTTTACTTAAATCTTTTTCATTTGTGTGGGTCTTAAACTTTCAAAACCTTTACACATAGTGTAATTGCTAAAGTCCTGGTTAAATGTAATAATGATTGATAAATAGATAGGACTTGAATTGATATTTTCACAATTTCACCCAATCAAAGATTATAAGCTTGAGTCTAAGAGTGGCAATTTTTAGATTATTTAGACGTGACCTATTCTATCCTTTGATATTCTTGGTGTTAATTAAAAAAATAAATTGTTATTTATTTTTTTGTTCTTTGATCATATTTGTTATTTTTATTTAAAAATATTTTTTTAATATTTGGCTTCCCAAGGTTTAAAAAAACTATTATTATCATCCAAAAATATAAATTCCGAGAAGGAAATTTTATCAGCAATACGTAAACGTAAAATATGATTTTGTTTTTATATGAAAATTTACATAAGTATTATTTTAATGATAAATATGTAACACTTTAAAACAATAGAGTCAACATTTTCCAATGAAAATTATAATTTGTTTTAAATCTTGAAAAGGCAAATGCCAAAAAAAAATATATTTTTGAATGAAAATATTATGATTAAATCACGTAAAGAAAACCCATAATTTACTCCGTTAAAAAATAAATAAAAGAACTGCTTAGGGCCCAAGTTAAACTAGTGGAAATGAATGACCCACGTCGGACGGATAAACCGAACGCAGACAAGCAACGTGGCATGGTTTTTAACCTGTTCCTTATCCCCTCTTCTTAAAATAATACACCACTAATTAAACTCCCTCCATTTCTCAACCCATTCAAACCAATGCGACTATCATCTCAGAGCTTGACCCGTTTATCCCCCGATCGATACCCGAATATGTCATCCGGGTCCTACTCCTTGATGTGGTTCAGAAAGGGTCTTCGGATCCACGACAACCCGGCCCTGGAGTACGCTGCAAAAATCTCCCACCAACTCTACCCGGTTTTTGTCATCGACCCGCATTACATGAAGCCCGACCCGACCGCATTCTCCCCGGGTTCGAAGCTTGCTGGGCTGAACCGTATCCGGTTCTTGCTCGAAAGTCTAGTTGACCTTGACTCCAGTTTGAAGAAGTTGGGCTCACGCTTGTTGGTGTTACATGGCGAACCTGGTGACGTGCTGATTCGTTGCTTAAAGGAGGTATAAGATCGATTATCTTTGTATATGCATAACTCTAGGCTTCAAAATGTTGAATTTTTTTTGTTTAGTTTGTGTTAATTGATGAGTTTGTTTTAGTTTGTGATCTCTGATACATTATTTTACTTGCAGTGGGACATTAAAAGACTCTGCTTTGAGTATGATACTGACCCATATTATCAAGCTTTAGATGCTAAAGTGCAGGTATTTGTTCTCTAATTAGGAAGTCCAATTTGCTTACTATTGATCGCCTTTAATTTATTCCCAATGGAGTTTCTTGAACTCTAGCATTATTATGCCTACTTTACCAATAATCAATTTTGCTTAAATGTGATCTGTTGTGAATATGATGATTAAAACTTAAAAGGAATCCTTTTTACATACAGAGCTATGCTTTAGAGAGTGGCATAGAGATATATGCTCCAGTGAGTCATACACTATTTAATCCTGCAGAGATCATCCAAAAGGTACTTGTTTTGACACACGAACGTCTTTTTTACTGCTTTTTGGAATAAGCAACTTCAAACCATGTATTCAAAACAGCCTAATTCGCTCACATATAATCAGATAGGCAGTTAGGATATGCAATCATTAAGAGTTTAAGACCCTCAAAACAGCTTGTTATTGTATCAAAGCACTAAATGCTCCCTGAGTATATTTTCATGTTTTCTGTTTACTGAATGTTTTACCTTTTCCAATACATTTTTTTTAACTGATGAACAGAATGGAGGAAAACCGCCAATGAATTGCCTATCATATTCAAAAATTGCCGGCGAGCCTCATTGGTTATCATCGCCACTCTCCACAACTCTCTCTACACTTCCTCCTTTTGGGGATGTTGGAAATTGTGAGATATCAGAGGTTCCAACTCTTAAACAACTTGGTTATGAAGACATTCAAGAGGTGTGTCATGTGTGTGACTACTTATTTTTTATGAAGTATTCAACCTTTTTCACTAAGATTCATCATCTTGCAGGATGAGCCACCTATATTTAAAGGCGGTGAAACTGAAGCACTGAGGAGGCTTAGAGAATCAACTAAGGATAAGGTTGTTGTTCTGTTGCACAGTTTTTACAGTTGAGATCTTTCGTTCTATCTGTGACTTTTTGGTCATCATTACTACATAATTTCAGGAATGGGTTGCGAAATTTGAGAAACCAAACACCGATCCTTCTGCGTTTCTAAAGCCTTCAACAACCATGTTATCGCCATACTTAAAAGTAGGTTAGTGACATAACAATAACATTCTTTGTTGTTATCTTTATAAGCTTCTAATCCTGTTTGTTTGCATTTGTATGATAGTTTGGTTGCTTATCTGCAAGATACTTCTACCAGTGTATCAAAGAGATTGAAAAAGAACACAAAAACCATACATCTCCACCAGTTTCCCTTCTTGGGCAGGTTAGTATTCATATATTTATATATAAATGGTTGCATATATAGCGGCTTAATTTGTGTTTCTGTTTCCTTACAGTTGTTTTGGAGAGATTTCTTCTATACTGTTGGTTTTGGCACTCCTAATTTTGATCGCATGCGGGGTAATAAAATTTGCAGACAGGTAAACACTTGTGTTTTAGCTTATAACAAACATGCAGAAACCTAAAAGATGAAATTTGGGCCAACTTATTGGTCAAAACCGGAAATTGAAGGGTGCGTTTGACATTGAGTTTTGAAAGTGATTATTGACTTTTCAATATGCAGATTATCAGTTTCTTATCTGATTAACTAACAGTCACTTAAGAGCGGCAAGAAACTGTTTCTCAATATGATCACACAGGGGTTGTTTTACAACTTAAAAAACACCTATTATAACTATCAGAATGACTAGCAAAAACTTGATAAACACACTGATTCACGTGTTAATAAGTTAATTGGATTATTACAACATAAGTTTTGCAGATACCTTGGAATGATGATGATGAGTTGCTAGCAGCATGGAGGGATGCTCAGACAGGTTTTCCTTGGATTGATGCCGTCATGGTCCAGGTTAATTCTTGTATCACAAACTGCTAATCATGAACAAATTTTACCTTTAAGTCTATCTACTTTTAATGTCGTTGCAGCTTCGTAAATGGGGTTGGATTCACCATTTGGCTCGCCATTCTGTTGCTTGTTTTCTAACTCGTGGAGATCTGGTAAATGGATACATCATCTCTTTGGTTGTGTTGTATATTATTAATAAACTATTTATAAAGAGTTCAATGTGGATAAGTGTAAAGGAAGTGTAATAACTTTTAAGATAAACATAACTACAATGAACCTTATATATCTATCATTAAAACAGTGGTCCATAGGACCGCTCTGATACCATGAAAGAATTCTATCACTAAATACGTACGATGTATTGTTTTGCAGTTCATTCATTGGGAAAAAGGGCGTGATGTTTTTGAGAGACTTCTTGTAGATTCAGATTGGGCGATCAACAATGGAAACTGGTTATGGCTATCTTGCTCAGCTTTTTTCTACCAGGTGATTTACTCTACTTCTTACTTGATCAATCAGGCACTTAAAAGCAACAAATTTCATCAATGTGCTGTTGTTTTTGGTCAGTATCATCGTATCTATTCCCCGATCTCATTTGGGAAAAAATATGACCCTACTGGTGCGTACATAAGACACTTTCTTCCTGTTCTAAAAGGTTAGTCTCTGATCCTTTTGCTATTTTTGTTAAGGGTAGAGTCACTCGCTTGTCGGATAGCACATGAAAAACAAGTATTTTTTATGTTAAAGATATGCCCGCGGAGTATATCTATGAGCCATGGACAGCTCCTACAAGCATTCAAACAAAAGCAAACTGTATTATTGGAAAAGACTATCCAAAACCAGGTGAGTATACTATATGTTTACTTTAATTCATTGTTTATAAATTCAAATCTAACTTGATGCATAATTTATTGTGTTTTCAGTAATTTCTCATGAAATTGCGAGCAAAGAATGCAAGGGGAAGATGGCGGCAGCATACGAGTTGAACAAGGAAAGAAACGGCATGGTGAGTGATGAAGACCTGCAAAACTTAAGAATACGGGTCAAAGACCAAAGC
Source organism: Flaveria robusta (assembly GCA_025506415.1). Classification (NCBI taxonomy): domain Eukaryota; kingdom Viridiplantae; phylum Streptophyta; class Magnoliopsida; order Asterales; family Asteraceae; genus Flaveria; species Flaveria robusta. Next base: position 1,637,918 of record CM046469.1, read on the forward strand.
CAAGAGATGGGTTCCAGAAGACTCAAACAGAAGTTGATTTGATGAGCCGTGGGTCGTGTTGGTTCGATCATCTTGGCTCACATTATTCGTTCTACTCGATCACACTCATTTGCTTGAAATCTAATTTGTCCATGCAAGTTTGGGTAATATATACGGTCAAATTACATTTGTTTTGTAAGTTTGTAGTTATACTACTTAATCTATTAGAGGGAGCAACATAACTTATGGAAATTAAGTAGGTATTGTTGGTATTTGTTTTTGTATACAATCTAGAGTTAAAATTAAGTTACGATTCATGAGTATCATTTTCAACGTTATAATCTTATTCTTGAATTTTCAAATCAGTGCTTGCCTTTTATTGTGATTTAGCTGCTTTGAAAACTAGAATAGAAACAACGGCAGTCCAAATAAAACATTCGAGTTGTCATCGCAACCACTATTGTTGTGTTAAGTTTGTTTTTTAATTATGAAATTCTCCTCTCATCCCTAGTTAAACATCTCAAAATGGGTGGCCTGTGAAGTTTTTATTGGACAAACAAACATAAATCCGTGAGTTTTTTGAAGATAAAACAGATAATATTGATTGGTATAAAAGGTTGGTTGATACACTCAGTCTAATCTAATCTATTTGATTTTACCCTTTAGCTCCAAAATACGAGTGTCTTAGATTTTGAATCTAACTTGTATCATTGAGTAAACATAATATGCTGACCGGTCGGTCTAGGTTTTGAGATGACCGTATGTATGTGCTCGTCTGCTCGATCGGGCTGGTTGTTGTCTGGGCCATTGGATTAACAGGCCTGACTCGATTCAAAAGGGCTTAAAACTAGAAAGTAGAAAAGAATATAATTAGTCTAAACGAACTAATGAATTAATTGCCCCCCCCCCCCCCATTTGTTAGTCAACCACTCAACCCTCTGATTCGTTGACTTCCGTTATTAGTTGCCACCATAGTCCTCTTGCAACAATCGATCATTTCCCTCGTATATTGTTTTCTCTTTTCTTTGTTGATTTTAAAGACCCATGGGGGTTTCGGCGAAGCTTAATGCACAAACCCATATCTCTACATCAACATGTGCGTTTTTCGTAATTTAGACTGTAATTTGATTTGTGCCCTAGTATGGATTTTTGATGCGTTATAGATGCTATATTTAATGCTGTATTTCCCATATGTGATGTTATAATTTAGTCATGGTATCAAATTGTATGTGGATGAAGAATTTAATTGAACTCTTCTTGGGTAATTAGCCCTGAAAAGATCATACTTACACCTTAACTAAAATAATGATTTCTCTAGTTCAGAGTGCTCGATCACTTATTTCTAGTCTGTTTGACGTAATGAACAAGAAAATTTTGCAAGGAAGAAAAGTTTGCATTTACGTCGTGAATCTATAAATAACACAAATGGTTGTTATGGCTTGGTTTTTTGTGTAACTTTTATGTTTCTTTTCTACGTGATTATTGTAATTGTTCCTCACTATGTGCTTCTTGTTGTGTGTTGTATATGGATGTCTTGCCTATATTGTTGTGCATGGTTTGATCCTGATGATTGCGTATCGTGTTCTCTAGGCTATGCTATGCTATTGATTGTGGTGGTTTATTGTTTGCTCTAGAGCCTAAGGGTTTATCTGAAGCAGCCACTCTATCCCTTGTGATATAGATAAGGTTTGTCTACATCCCACTCTTCTAGACATCATTAATAGCTTGGCTATGGATGAGATTTACTGGGTATGGGTATTGTTATGGTTATGGTTTTGGTTATGCATTGGTGATTCTGAATCATGATAAACAATTAAGCCGTAAACTACATATATATGTAAAACATGTTTTCCTGTTATTTTTTTAAAACAATTGTTTAAGTTTCGATTGTCTACCCAATCGAATTTTATCTTGCATTTTATATTCCTGTAAACTTTATGAGATGATTGATTTTAAAGTTTATAAAAAAATCATTTTTCTCCCTGTCACAATTGTGTGTTAGTATGTGAAATTCTTGATTATCGGTATCCTTTGTGAATTAACGATAGTACGAAGGATTGTTCCTGGAATTCGTTGTGAATCAATAGGTTCAACTGTTTATCTCACTTTTAGTCTACATCACTTACTGAGATTGATCTTATATGCAATATAATATTTTGTCTATAGGAAGCACCTGCTGTGGTCAAATCTTACTATGACCAAAGAATTGTTGGGTGCCTTGGTGCAAAAGGCAGTGAGACAACTCTACTGTGTTCTCTTCATGATTAGTAATGCTAAGACTCCTCTTAATTACACCTTATGATTATTATAGCTTATTAACAAATGTTCTGAATCTTTTCAAATCATAGGATGAGCATGGTGTTGTTTGGTTTTGGCTAAAGGGGAACTACACGAATGCCATGTGTGCTCACAATATTTTTCTTATGAAATTATTCATTTTATAACTATATTTTAGTCTACTTCAACAGTCTATATATCTTCATATAATTAACAAAGCCAAGGTTGTCTGATATACCAAAAACATTTCCTTTAGATAAAAACTTTGTATTTCTTTAGCTTAAATGAGGAAGGCAGGGTATATACTGCAGACTTAGGATTCAAGAGTGTTGTTTTGTCTTGTGATTTGTTTTGTTTTAATTTGCTCCACAGACATTTTTGGCCCTATTTTGCAGCATATATTCCATCTTTCTCGTCTTTTTTGTCAGTTGCAGATTGTTCGATTGTTGTCATCAATCGCGATCATGATCATCTACTTTTGTAAAATCATTTTCCTTTAACTCTTTAGTCATGTCCATGCAAACAAAGTAATTGAGCTTCAATGGCTTAAAAATGATAATTAAAAGCCATGGTTGATTTCGCATGCTAAATATAAAGAAGTTATAACCTTACAAAAAATAAAAGGTTCCGCTAAAGAATATAAAATTTTAACCACGTAATTTATAGTTGTCAGTCTTAGTTAGGGCCAAAGAAGGACTTAGCAAGTAGTTTTTTTTTTATCAGAAAGGTACAAAGTTGAATTTCATTTTAGGGGGGATTATTTATTCCTTCTAAACTTTTAAAATTATAAATTTTTCTAAAACACAAGTTTTCAATGTATAAAGTATAATGCTCTTCAAACATTTTTCAAAAAAATATATAATACTAGCTTTAATAACCCGTGCATAAAATTTATTAATTATAAAGCAATATTTTAAGAAATGATATAACTGAAATAACGTATAATTAGGGATTATAACTTTTAAAACAATTATATCAACTTTTTAAACTTTTGTTTTTTTACTTTTTTTGTTTTTCCAGAAATAAACTTAAACATTTTGTTTTATAACAAACCGTTTTATTTTTAAAAATTTCCTTATTATAGCTTCCAATTTTACTTATTTTTGGTTTATAAATTTTTTTCTTTTTATAAACACTAATTTTAAAATATTTCGTATCTTTTAAATACTAATGTTTTAGAAAAATTTATTATTTTATAAAAAAATTATTCTTCTTATTAAAAAATATAATAAAATCTTTCTTAATTTATTAAAAATCTATTTGTAATCTAAAAAAATTAAATTATAATTATTAGTAATTAATATAATTATTTAATAGGATAATAAAGCAGATAAATGTTAGTGAAAAGAAATATGATACTGATACGTGTCCCGTTTAGTTATTTTTTTTATTAAAGTAGAAAGATACAAGTTAAAGATGATGTATGAATTTACACTTTCGCTAATCACTTTAAGTATAAAAATGTGTCGAGTCCAGGTTGATCTTAATATAGTTATATGCAATCCATACATGGCTTAAGATTCAAATTGTGGTTTTAATTCATAGGTTTCCAACATCTTTCTTAGGTGCCAATCTCATGAAAACACGTGCATTCACCCTTCACGCACAAGCACCAAAAGCGTATGCCTGCACAACAAATATTCTTGACAGCAACATGTTATGGTGCAGAATTTGGACATTTGCTAAGCGAAACTTATTCCTTGAAGAAAAAACATGACCCTTCTTTTAAAACATTCACACACCTGTATTCAAGTTGCATTTGGCATCATATTCATGCCTCGTCTCGCTTTCCATCCTACGTTAACCTTTCTTGACAGTTGGAGGCAATGTACACCAATATATCAATGTTGTCCCTTCGTAATAGTACTGCCATACCTTTTTTATTTCTTGGCGACTCACAAGAGGTCCCCTTAATGTGATAAAAGCGGTCGCAAAAAGGTAGACATAATTTTATTTTTATTTTGGTACATAGGTGATTAAAAAGGTTGCTTTAAATGAGCTGGGTAATAGGTTGATCACATTTTAGGGTCAAGTTGTTTGGGATGGGAACCGGTTTTTTCATGTATTTCATGAATAATCATGATAAAAAAATGTGATCGTGTTTCTATAAAATCATTATGTAGCAATATAGTATATCATTGGTTTAGTTATATTATTAGGATTAAGAGAATGATCCGATTTAATATAGGGTGATTTTTTAACAAAATCATTTTGGTTATGTTTGATTTATAGTTTTAAACCAAACCTTTTAGGTTTCAGTTTGATTTAGTTACATATTTTTAAATCATTACATGTAAAAATAGAACTCAAGTTAGTATGCATTCAGGTACATGTGAAACTAGAAACTCAAGAACACAACGTTACTCTTACACTTTAAATAAAAGTATTACAAAGTTTAATTTTAATGCACGGTTGATCCACCATATAAATTTTTATTATTTAATTAATATATTATGAGAAGTTTAACTACATGTTTTTGAAGTAAGATCTCACTTGTATCTTCCTTTTCATTTATAAATTAACAAGATTGTTTTTATTTGCTTAAAATTTAATTAGATTTATTAATTGAAGTAAGCTTGAGTTATCAAAAGTTTATAACTCTACTAACTAAAACGACTTCTCTTATAACCAAACAATAATAATTATAAAATTGTTAAACATTTCATAATAAAACCAATCAGCTATGAAAATCAAGACTTTGATGTTAAATAAAACCATACTTACCCTACTATAACGGGCCAAAGATGTTTTGGTGATCTTAAGTTTTGAAATTGTGTAAATCTATAATTTTTTTGGAATGAATAATGTTAGGAAACAACGTCTCATATGCCGAACCCTTCTTGTGGAGTTGGGAAAGAAATGTGAACTAATGTGTATTTTATAATATTTTCATAAGTTATAAACTATTAGAACAGTAAATATTCCGATTCTGCGCGTTTGACTTTCCCCCTAAAAGGTATTAACACATGTAGCTTTACGCACGATATTGTATATTGTATTTGTTTCGTAAAAGTTCACCAATATAAATATGAGATAAAACACTAGAGTTCTATATATTAGCATGTAGCTAAAGGTGATTCCCATAACTTTTTCCATTTGTGATATGAGTTTTTAATAAATTCATAATTTGAAATTAAACTGAATCGGATTCTTTGAGTTTATCTTTACTACTTCAACAACCGATGTTTCTTTATAACTGTTCTTTTTTAAATCTCCAAATTCTTATCTTCTTAATTTCACTTCTTCTTTACATGTCCTTCACCCTTTATTAGCTAACAGAATCGTATGTTTATGAGTTTATTTTATACGAAACATGTATACCAAAGACACCATCCATGTGGTTACTAAGAATACACATAAAGAGCTAGTATTCCAATGATACCAAATATTGGTAAGAGAATTTCAATAAAAATCTCAACTACTTTTTATTACATATAATGAAGTATGATTTTACATATTGCCATGAACACAAGAGTTCTTAAGCTTAAGATTGGTGCCAGGTGATGAATATTGTTGTAATTTTATACATTTTTCTTCTTTTATGAATATAGAAAGTTTACTTTTCGCCTTTAAACTGATTAAATAACAGAAATCATTTTTTATGTTTATATTTTACAAATAATTTTTATCATTTTCCTCTAGAAAAGAAACAATCCTTAATGTTATGTTTAAAAATTTTCATCCTTTCTGATATAGCTGAAAATTAAAAAAAATAGTGAAAACTATTACAAAATATGAACTTAAAAGATGATTTTTGTTATTTTCTTAGTCTAAGGACAAAAAGTAAATTACTATATAGTTAAAGGATGCAAAAATATAATTTGCTCTAAAAATTTTCAATCTAGTAAATATTAATGCCCTTATCGGTAGACCTGTGGAGACAATAATGGTTAAACTCAATTGGGTTATAAATTAAAAACATAATTTAAAATAAATATTTTGAGGGTTGGATATTTTCAAAAGTTGGCTAAATGTAATCCGTCACTTGAATTTTTAGTATACTTATTGAGTTCGAAAGAATCTATCTGGTTTTAGTGTGAAAAAAAAAAAAGATTATAAGTGATTTAATAATTTGAAGAGAACGTAACAAGTAAAAATAATGTGTGACAATTAAAGTTGATCTAAGGGTACGTTTGACGGAACCTTATTCCACATATGCTATAATAAACATAATTTTTTTGAGTGTGAAAATTTATACTATAGTGGTAGTTGACAAAGTTAGTGGCAACAGCATATGTTGTCTTGTGTTTAAAAAGGCTTAACCTAACAAGGAACATTTAAAGTTCCTAATCTTTTCTCTATATTAAGTCCACCCTAAAGAAGGGAAAAGGAGCACCGTCAAAATTTTATTTTATTACAATTTCAACAGAATAAATAATATTAAAGATTAAAAAAAGTAATATAATAAAAACAAGAAAAAGCCAAACACGTTGCTTTGATACCAATTAAATTCTCTCCATCCTCTTTATTCCACACTATATTTTATCCTTAGATATATATCACGTCTGTCTTTGTAGGAGTAAAGTGGTAGTAAACTTTGTAATTTTTTTTATCTAACCCTAAACCCTAAAATGTGCATGTTTGATAGCGTTAAAGATCATTAATAAAAGTAGATTAGGTGTTGTTAAAAAAATATGTATATACATCATGTCTATCAACTCGATTTTCTTAACTATGAGATAACAAAATACAAGAAAGTGACATATAACCATTAAGTTATCAAATACTAAAAGTTGTTTGAAATATGAATAAAAAGGTTGCTTTCGTCTATATTAGAAATACAGTGCGTTCTAGGGGGGTTATGTTCTCACTAGTGGGTGCTTGGTAACGATATATGATATGGCAATATTGGAGCAAACATTATGGGTTAACAAATATGAGTTAAAATTTGTTAACTATTGAGTTTTGCAGGGGTAGATTACAGAAATCATACACCCAATGGGACCATGTGTAATTTTACATTAAAAAATGATAAATGTTAGCAAGAACACCTGACCTTTAGTAAACTTCAAAAGATGTTACAAAAATACAAATTTTAAGTTAATAAACTATAATTTGTTAGCAATCTTGATCTCCAAACATTTTTTTAAATTTACTTTAAGAGATAAACTCATCATCATAGTTTTCATAAAACCTATTTTGGCATACACATTACTTCTTTTTCTTTTTATATTCTTTTGATATATGATCAATGTCAGATCCAATATACTTTTTTACTGAAATCAACAAGTTTTTACAGTGTTCGGGTACTTGTTAACTTGACATTCTAACTCTAAGTCCGCATAGGTTAGGTCTAATAAATAATAATAAACTATGGTTGCAACCAGTAAAATTAAGAGTTATAATGAGATTTTTGAGTTAATTATGATAAATATAAAAGGTAACTCACACTTCAATAAACATTCAAAAAAAAATTACTAAACCACTTAATCAAATTCGATACTCATTTTTTGTTTTTCACTTGTTTTTCGAATGCAATATCTATAGGCTGCATAAGTCCAAAAATCCTAGGGATAAGTGGAAACCGTTATGTGCGTTACATATATTATCTTATTATTTTAATAAAAAGATAATTATGGTTGACATGTGTCAACATCATATTTATTTTCATTAAAATTTTTCACTCATCTCTCCTATTAAATAATCATATTAATTACTAATAATATTATTAAACTTTTTTAGATTTAAAGTATTTTTTAATAAAATAATAAAAAGATTTTTTTATTAATGTTATTTCTAAAAAAATAAACTTTTATAAAAAATTTTTTTCTAAAACATCAAACTTTTATTAAAAATATGAGACACACTAAATTTCATTTTCCTAAGTAAAATTTTTATAAACAAAAGATAATTAAAATTAAAAATTATAGTAAGAAAACTTTTAAATGGCATTTTAATTTGAAACAAAATGTTATAATTTATTTTTTGAAAAAAAAATTAAAAACAAAAATTTAAAAAGTTGGTATCATTGCTTATTATTTATAGTTATTACTTATACGTAATTTCAATTATATATTATATTAAAATATCATTTTATAATTAATAAAATTTTAATTTAAAATACTTTATTTATTCCACCCATATAATATATGGTTTTACTAAAACAAACAAATAATAAAAAGATTTACAATGTGAGTTTACTCCTTACCCTATGTGGTATGTCCGCCTCCCTGTGTGACTCCCAACTTATGCATCTTTCTGACTTAAAGGATAATAAACAAATTTATTGTGATTTTATGCAAAAATATATAATGACTTTAGCAAAGTTAAAAATAGGGAGGGTAGTTCCAAAAAACAAACACGAGGACCATGAAATCAATGAGAATTTGAAATTTAAAAGCAAAAAAGGGTACAAGATGCCTCTGAATTCTGCTCCTCTTTGTAAACAAACAAAATCCCTCATCAATATTGTAAATTTCATTGTCCACATCATAATTATGTCTCTGTTTTACGCTGGATTTCAGGTTGGTGATGTTCTTGAATCTTGATTATTGAAAGATTAATCTTTGCTGGTCATAGATGGTAATGATGATAACTTAGACGCTTGAACTTCACTTTCAAGATAATGGGTATCCATCAATCATCAACAAAAATCAAAAATTTGTATAAACAAATGATTGGTGAATTGAAATTTAAAAGTTTTACCAAATTGGATTATTCTTTCTTTCTTTCTGTCTTGCAGAGTTTGCTTTCATTTTTATATGTCCACTGCACCACCAAGCATCAATTCCCTCCATCTAAGATGTTTTTGAGCCCTTAATCTCATTTCCTGAAGTGGGGTTTCATGATTTTGTCCTCTGCATTTGATTCCTTTCTCTTTCCATCTATATCTTTCTCATTATGAAAAAGATTTCTTGCTTTCCATGGTTGCCACTCTTTCTTTTTGGATTTTAGGCACAATGTGCAGCTGTTTCACATATATATGTATCTTTAGTGTTTGAATATTCACTTGTTTTATTCCTTTCCCCAGTTTGCCTATAAATTGACACCCCCACAACATACATGTTTCTTCATATAGCAGCTGATACAATTACAAACACAGGCCAGTAACAGCAGTAGCAGTGGTGCTAATTTTGATTAGTTGATTTTCTTCTCAAAGTGTTCACAGTTTCACATGTCTAAGATGAGTTATTCAAGTGCTTCAATGGGTTCTGGTTTGTTCAAACTCCATTTCCCTCATAGTTTTTGTAGTTCAGTCCGAACGTTTGAATGTTTTGTATTCAAATGATTGTTGCACACCAAGTGTTTGATAAAATTTTCCAATGAATTTCAGGTAGTAGAACAGCTAGGAGCACTGTAGAATTTGGGAGGACTTATGTTGTGAGGCCAAAAGCAAAGCACCAAGCAACCATAGTTTGGTTGCATGGCCTTGGCGATAACGGGTCAAGGTAGGTTCAAATTTATTAAAATTAACATAAGTTCTTACATTATTGTTTTCTTGAAGCTGTTTTAAGTCATATGATTGTGTTGTAAAGATTTTCTTTCTGGATCATATATAAACTAACACGTAATCTTGGCGCGCGCCTTTAATTGTTGCAGCTGGTCACAACTTCTGGACAACCTTCCTCTTCCAAATGTAAGCATGTTTCTGTTCGTATTTCACATTTTTAGTAAAATGGCATTTAATGATACCCAATAATGTTACATTTTGCAGATTAAATGGATATGCCCAACTGCTCCTACTCGGCCAGTGACTGCGCTAGGGGGATTCCCTTGTACTGCATGTAATTTAACAAAAATAAAACTATAAAATGTTCTTTTAATCGAATAAAATTTAGGATAATTAGTAACATTTCCGGGTTCTTGATAGGGTTTGATGAAGGAGAGCTTTCAGAAGATGGTCCAAATGATGTTGAAGGTTTAGATGCTTCAGTAGCACACGTGGCAAACTTGTTATCAACAGAGCCCTCTGATGGTATGCTTTAAGTTTTCTTTCTTTTTTTTTCGGTACATTAGTCTCAATATTTTATGCATCTTAAGTTATAAAACTTGCAACTTTCTGTTTCTTGAAACAGTGAAACTTGGTATTGGAGGATTCAGTATGGGTGCTGCATGTGCACTTTACTCTGCAGCCTGTTTTGCTCAAGGAAAATATGGAAATGGAAACCCATACCCGATTAACCTAAAAGCTGTAGTTGGATTAAGTGGATGGCTTCCTGGTGCCCGGTAAATTTCACAAACCAGAAAATTTTATTAGCCACATTTAAAATAATTAAACATGAAAAACATGCTTAATGTAGTTGTATGTGCATGCAGGAATATAAGGAACAGAATAACATCAAATGATGCTGCAAGACGGGCTGCTTCATTGCCCATTTTGCTCTGTCATGGGCAGTGTAAGTATTTTGACATTTGAAACGTATTTCTAATCGTTAAATAAACTAATTTTACTGATTAGAGGTTCACAAACTGGCTGGTCAGCACGGGTAATGGGTCTTAATGGACTTTTTTGTGCGGGTCGGTGTGGGACTGAGTTAACAGGAACTATTTCTGTCAATAATTTTATCTTTTTGGACCCGTTTTCTTTTTGACTTGGCACATATGACATGTTTAGAGACTTTTCATAAACCAGATTGATCCGTTCAGAAGTAAATGTTACATCTCATACCAATTCATGTAACAAAAATGCATGCCACCCGTTTCAGGTGATGAAGTAGTTCCAGGCAAATATGGAGAGAGGTCTTCCCAGATGATGAGTTCAGCTGGTTTTCGTTATGTAACATTCAAAAGCTACGAAGGGTATGTAATCAAGATCATAAATTATAATTGCAGTTCCACTTGGATCAAAACCTTAAAACTATATATTTAAGAATCTTGATATGTTTTGCAGGCTCGGTCATTACACGGTTCCTAAAGAGATGGAAGAAGTCTGTCAGTGGTTGCAGTCAAGGCTTGCAGCCTGAGAGATTAACAACTTGATCAAATTAGTGCGTTTGGCTAAAAGAGTAACCGAAGAATAACAAGACAATTACACAGATTTTGAGTTGGGAGAAATAATTATAGTTGTAGAGAGGGTCTGGTGGAGATGGGATGGGTATACATATATGAATATATATATAATGTTGTTTCATATGTTGGTTTTTATAAAAATAAGGATTTTCTGGTGTCAGGTTCTTAGATGGGAATATGTTGTTTGACAATTTGAGTTTTGAGATTACATTAAGATTGTATTGTTATATTGACTTTAGATGGATTTATGGAAATGGCTTTTTGTTGTTTTAAATCCTTCTCTTTATAATTGCTCAACAGTTAATGATGATGATACTACGGGCGGGCCAGGCACACGTAATGGGTCTTAATGCATAATTAGGTTGTGATTTGATGCACTTAATATAAAGGATCCGATTAACAGAGAGCATTTGGATAGATTACATATAATAAGTGATGATGAAAGTAGAAGTCATGATCAAGCAAAAGCTTATCTTCCCTGCGCAGACTGCAGACTCTGTTCATACTTCCTGCAGATGATAAATCCCTTTTTCTTGATTGTTTATTTGGAAAAGATGCGAATGTTAAATACTTGATGCTAGATCAAAAGTTTTGAGTAACAGATGATTAGGCTACACAGTTTTGAGTCATCTCTGATATAGTATGTTTTGACTTTTAAAACTCAAAGTTGATATGATTTTTGAAAGATGAAAAATGCATTTGGATAAGCTTCTTTTGCTTCCCAAGAACACAATATTGATTTGCAGATATGAGAAACAAGCAACCACTTCCAGTTTTGGGTTTCGTTACTCCATAGTAAACTTGATGTTTAATAAAAACTAGTTTATCAGCCACCGCTTGTTGCAGCGGTATCGTACGCGTCTTGATAAAGTATAGACTACAATTGATCCGACTCGTTTCCAACTAAATTTATGTCGAAACATAAAGTAACTCTAATATATACCGTTGAATGAAAACGTATTATATTTGACTCGATCCTTTTCCAAACAAATTTATGTCGAAATGTATACCGACTCAAAACGTACATAAAAAAACGTACGGTGGCGCCGTATGCGGTGTGATAAAGTATAGATTATAATCATCCAGACTCGTTTCCGAACTAAATTTATGTCGAAACATAGAATAACTCGGATTTATACCGTCAAATAAAAATGTATTATATTTAACTCATCACGTTTTCAAACAAAACTTAAGTCGAAACGTAGACAAGCTCAAAGCGTATAACATTTGACTCGACTCATTTCTGAACAAACTTTACGTCAAAACGTAATCCAAAATCGCCAGAGCCCTCTTGTTCTAATCTTGGTCCCGTAAAGACGAACGTCGAAATCTTAAAGCGTATATAAAATAAGCACGAAAAAGTTTTATATGAACCGAGTCGTTTCTAAGAAAATTTACATACGCGGACGGACTAGAATTTATAACGACACATACATAAAAAATACGAACATAAGAACTTAGTTTTTTAAGTAAATATTGTATAGAGATGACCTGAAGAAACTTAAGAGGGTAAAAATGATATTTTACAAAGTTTTAAAAAGAGTTGGGAGTAAAATTGTAAATATGTAAAATTGAGGGGGAGTAAAGCCGGTGGCTGACCTATACTTTTAAGTATAAACGAGAAATTAAAACCCGCGTGTTGCGCCGGGAGTCGTATTGATTACATTAACGTGGTTGAGCTCACGTTTGCGAAATTCGTTACCCGGGTTGTGATAGTGACACGAACGTGATTAAATACGTAAGAGAAACATGCAAAGTTGCGACAGATTTATTTTGAGAATTGAAGCATGGATAGAATTTGTGTCCTAACAATTATAAAAAGTAATTTAAACAGATATGTATATATATATATATATATATTAAGAAAAAGGTGTAAAAAAGGTTTAAAAAAAAAAAAAAAAATTTCACGGCCGCAGGAATCGAACCTGCGACACCAACCCAGAAACATAGAGTTCTAACCATTTCCCCCACCTGCATCCATTTATTGATTCGCGAAAAAAAGATATATTTAATAAAGCCCGGGTTCTCGAAAAAGCCAAAAAAAAAATACTTTTTTTGCACCAATCTAAACTTGACACGTGGCAGGCCGGTGGGCAACCCAAACCAGCGCGATGGGGCGAGTCTAGAAACTTCGTTAAGCGCGCTACATCGATGTTATTAACGTGATCGAAACATACAAAAAGGATAATATTATGACTTGCATGTTGCGTCTCGAACAGAAGTTAACATTAAAACGACAAATTATTAAAAAAGTAAAAACGAAAAAAAAATAATATTATAAGTATTTAGAAAAAAATATTATAAAAAAGAAATTTAAGAAAAAAAAAAAGAAAACATGCACCCATAGAGTCAAAACCGTGTCATTGAGTTTAAGTAAGCTTGCTAATGGACCAATGGCCAAGTTATATTTTTTTATTTGCAATAACTGTATTTGACAAATACAGAAAAAGAAAGTTGCGCAAGAAAATGTTGCTCACAGGATTCGAACGTGAGCCTTGGGTTAAAAGAAAGTAACAACAAACCACTGCACTAAAAACAAAGTGTTGATCTAGTATTAGACTCGCGCGTTACGGCGGCGGCGGCATTGTACCAAAAAAAAGTTTTGACGTCAAAACGTTAATAGAAATAAGTATGCCAATTCTTCATGTGTTACGACTTCCTTTACGACTTAGTTCTCGCGTGTTGTCGTGTAAATATAACTCGGTATAGATTAAAGTAAAACAACAGCATTGTCATGAATTACGTTAATAAAATTAACATTGAAACGTCAGGAAAAATTGAAACCGTAAACAAATCCAACACCGAAACGATTTTTTAAAGTTGATAAAATTTATATTTAAAATAAAAAATGTTAAAAAACGACATTGAAACAACAAATTCGTTAAAGAAATCACTAACAAAGAATATATAATAATTTATAGAAAAAAGTTATTAAAAAATAAAGGCAAAAAACAATGAAAAAAAAAAAAGAAAACTCACGGGATTTGAACCGGGGTTAAGCAACTCAAGATATAAAGGCCTAACCACTACACCAAAGTTAGTTTATAGTCTGACTTTATTCAATTAATATATATATATATATATATAAAGCAAGGTCGTGGGAAACCTACCGCCCTTGCCTTTTAAGTTATAGTAAATATAATGTATAGCACGTGGTTACATAGGAATGAGAGTTACATATGCTTGTGCCTTGTTGCATGATTCTAGGTATCATAATCCACCATATACGGCTCCGGTTATGGGTGGTTTTGATCTAGGTGGGGCCGTTATTGACCGTTAATTAACTTACAGCTTATCTTGATCGTGTAACCTAGAACACGACCTAATCAAAGCAAACTAATCACCCGACTTTTATCTGAACTAACTGGGGTGTACTAAAGGCACGAGCGGTTGACATAGTATAAATACTTCGTTGATTTAATCAACGTAAGAATAAAGCAAATACAAATAACTAAGTAACATTTAGGTAGTAATGATACGAATTGTTGATAAAGATAATTTGTTTCATAAATCTTTTTATTCGCTGTCATTGTTGGGAAGGATTGTTATTATATGATTATATCTCGTTAACTTCATCACCCTTGTATTTTGTAAATTGTAATAAGAATGCAACGCTTAACTTTGGAGTGAGGATTTCATAGTTTGATTGATTGTTGGTTGATGATGATGATGTTGGCATGGAAAGCATTAATGAAGAAGAAACTAACCCTTGTAAAATATGGAATATATTAATTAAATGAGAGTAAAGATAATTTAATAAAAAAAAAATGGTCATTTTTTTTTTAACGACAAATCTACCCTACTCCTATTTTTAAATTATTTTATATTACACCATGCTTGAGTTTAAACCTATGACCTTCCCTCTAAAAGATTTTAATACGAGAGTTGAAACACTCCACAATACAATGCCAACAAAACATGTCTCAAATGCCTTAAACTCGTGGCATGCAACAATTGTATCCACGTGTTAAAGAAGCCATGTGTTTCGGTTACATACTCGCAGTTGAGATGCATTTTTTCTTCTTTCTCAAACACATCCATAACCACACCTTCTGCCTTCTTCCTTCCATACATACAGATCCCTCGCAATTTTACCCTCACAACCAACGACAAATTAATATATATAAACATGGCCAATCAACAACCTACTTTTGACGCCGATCAGCCCCAGGTATTCCAAATTAACCCCACTTTCCCACGGTTCTCCGATCGTCTTTTCAATTCCAATAGATCTTTATCCGATTATTTGATTTTCATTGCAGTTGAATAGAGATGCAGCAACCACCCAACAACCACCCCAAAACGCTGGTGTTATAGAGCAGGTGTTATATATATGTTAATTTATCCTCATCTTTTCTTTTTTTACACTAATCTCTTGCAACTTACAACCGTAATTTTTGTGTATACAGACTGAGAATTCGGTGAAGACGATGGCACATGGAGCAGCTATCATGGCTGGCGGAGCAGCAAGCGGTGTGATGGGTATAGCACAAGGAGCGGTGACAGGTGCGGCCAACTTAGCCGAGGGTGCTGCTGGCGCGGTGAAAAACACCTTTGGGAGCAACCAAGGCTCATAGAGCATATAGTAACATCCACATTGCCTGATTTGATACTAAACTTTTATGTCATTCCAGAATAAGTGTTGTTTGGATGTTTGAGATTGTTTATTAAAACAGTTGGTCAATCTTAATTGCCTTTTGAGTTTTGATACAATGCTTTTACTAGTATTTCTATATGGCTCACTTCTTCCTGAGAAAGAATCACAAGTGGTAGCAATACACAGGATACTAATGCACATGTTTTTCTATTTCTTCTATATATGTGTGTGTGATTATTAACAACTTTTAATGGAAGATTGAGCAAGTTTGACGGTTGACCGGGCTAGTGAATCCAGCGGGTCAACGCATTTTTTCAACAAAGGATCATCATGTGGCAAAAGTGTTCTTAAGTCATCTGATGCAAGAATGATGATATTCACAGCCTTCACAAGAAGCACTTGTAGTGCAATTCTCAATAGGTTTTGTGCTCCTTCTATGTCTTTTCTGCTTATTGCCTCAATTGATGGGATTATTGTGTGTTCCATGGTAGCTTTATCTGGTACAATAACCTCAAAACCCTGCATTTATGTATATGTGTAGATCAATCAAATACACAAATAAATTTATTGAATCATAGCAAATGTAGACCTTAAAAGATGTATACGATGATTAGCGGTTCTTATATGATGGATCTCTTTGACTCGGGGAAAATAAACATGCCAAATAGGATCTTGAAAGTATTTTGGAGTTGCTTTTGATGCATACAACCTTCTAAATATGCTATATGCTATTTTGCTATCGAAGAGGGACACAAATGCATATAAAGGTCAACCTAACCCATTTCGGCTCATCAAGTTTTGATCCATTAGTACATTACTTGACGCACCCATCCTACCTCCTTTTTCAGAAAAACTTTTCCTTCACACCGATAACCGATTTAGTCGTTTTATTCAAAGATTTAGATTATTATTGTACGAACAAGTATATGGAATGGACAAAAGATATTTTCAAGACAGCCCATCCCATTTTTACCATAAAAAATGACCCGTTTCAAACTAAACCCATGCTCACCCTATGGAAACGTGTAATGAATGATTTTCGAACGTGAAGTTGTTGATTAGTTACCTCCTTTTCAAGTTTTTCTTGATAGAATCCGAGTTTTAGAATCGCGTCAGTGGCAAGAACTCCGATTCTCAACGGGCTTCCAGCTTCAAGCGGCTTTAACTTAGCCTCCTTAAGCTCATTTGTAACACACTCACCCATATGCAACATAGGAACTGAACACCCTTTTGAAACTTCTTCATACCATGAATGTAATACGTTACATGGCATCACAACACAACAGGCCCCTGATCTTTCTAGAAAAGCCCGTTTACGTCTCAACATTTCCACAATTTGGGTGTCATCATTCATCTTGTTCATACTAGGATCCGAACAAAGAACAAAAGGTAGCCCATTTTCGTCTTTCTTACACTCATCGCTCATGTTTACGAGCTTTTTAACAAAATCCAGTGTGACTTCCGTTGACACGCCTCCGATTATTCCCACTGTATTTGGCTGATATAATAATGAACCTTTGACAGAAGTCTTGCTACTCATTGAAGCCAAATTTAAACCAAAACTGTGTGTAGATGCGGGTTTGTTGCCCCTTTCGGGAACAGGGGTTACATTCATTCTCGTTTTATGCATTCTTTTTGGCCGATTCAATTTACCGAACAAACGTGATGGATAATTTAATGTTTGCAGGGGCATTTTTAACTGCAATGGCAACTATTTTAAGACTTTATAGTCCAAAATTCACTATCACATGTGCCTCACAGAGAAGATTGCATCTATGATAAATAATCTTTCTTGAACATTTTTAATTCAACAACTAAAAGCAAGCAACTTTACAAATAAAAAACCAATAAAGAAGAAAACCCACCTTCAAAATGAGCAAAATCTGGAATCTTGTTTTGAAATGAGCTTCATATCAGCAATCTATGGATGCTGCTTAATTTCTTTCATGTAAAACGTCTGCAAAATCAAGAAAATCTTTGTGCTTTTAGTGTTTGATGAGATTCTTGAATTATGCACCAACCAATAAGAGAAGAATATGACAAATGAAGATGTGGAAGGAATCTCTGTGACTATCATTCTATCTTCCCAACGTTCCAACTTGCAAAAAGAAAGGTGTTGTTGATCACTAAAAAGTGTAGAAAAGCGACTAGAAAACAAAGAAAAAGGAACAATGAGTTTTGTTGGATTGTTCTCATCTTACAAATTGGTGTGATGTGTGTGGTTGGTGCAAGGTCTAACGGTCCTTTCTAAAAGATTAAAAGAATGAGGGTACAATTGCTTAGTAGCAATCTTTTGAAGATAGGATTAGTAGTTAAATTGATGACTAAAATGTTCAATTTGTCACGCCTGTAAAACGAGGCGGCAAACTCAACAGTTCTCCATTGAAAGTTACTTAAACTAGTCGGAGTATTTTTGTCCTGTCAAATAGCTTGTAACATAGCCGGTAACCACTGAATATTGATATTCAAAACGTTTGTTGGCAGCGGTGTTATTCCTTTATCACCATTTTATTAATGGATACCTAGTTTTTGCTTAAGGCTCAAAAACTTGCATCAAATACTATCCTAGAATACATATGAACTATATGGTAATTTTTTGTAGTAATCTAAAATATATAAAAAAAAAGATTATAAACCCAGTCCAAGAAGAATATTTATATAGTATTAAAATACGAGAAAATCAAAACAATATATAAAATAATTAAATACCAATAGAAAATCGACACGTGATGCGTGGGAAACTCAATTATTATATTTTAAGATATAGTAAATAAGTGTTTGATTCACTTATTTCAATTTCGTACAAATAATCAAAACTTTTTTTTAAGTGCCAATAATTCTCCACACCAGTACATTGTTCACATTGCGACACGTATAAATCATAAGTTCATAACTAACATATAAAACTCCTCAATTGAAAAAACTTTAACAGATCACATTAGTTACTTTTTGTAAGAACACTTCATATCTATTCACACTAATCATTTATATCGTGTTTTGTTGAATTTAAACCTTTAATTTTTTGAATAAAGAAGTGATCCATCCTCTTAAAGACTTCACTTTAGTTACATAATTAAACATTACTTATCAAATACTATAATAAAATAATCTGTGTAATTAGCGATGGCAATCAAACCCGAACCCGACAGGAGTATCCAAGACCCGAGACATTTGGACTAGTATCAGATCAAGTAAGCAGGTATGGGATTGAAATCTTGAAATTTTGATAATAGTAGTAGTGGAACATAAACAAAAAATATTAAGAATTAACGAAAAATATTGTTTAATACGTATATGCAAATATAGCTTTATATGATGTATAGATACCTAATGGGTATAACCAACGGGTAATTTTTATAACCTTAACGGGTATACCTGATTACCCGCGGGTATACCCGATATCCGATTGGTAAATACCCGATACATAGCCAATGGGTTTTTTGGTCAGGTATGGGACACACTTTTCTAATCGGGTATGAGGTTGGGATTGTCAATGTCCGTCCTAAACCCGCTCATTACCATCCTACGTGTAATATACCTATAAAATTCTTATCAAAATTCGACCCGTCATTAAATTATTAGGTGCGTTTCATTCCATCGTTTGGTACCTGACCACATCAATGGTTACGTACGACATAAATGAACCAAAGACAACAATTTTGCAGAAACGAGATTTGGAAGCTTTGTGACCCTTCATCTCTCCTAAGGACCAAACTCCAACATCTACACAGCAAATTTTATAATAATAATAAATTATTAAGAATAAGTACGGAGTACATATGGCCATGTGCCTCCCAGATTCGATCACGAACGCCACTAGGCACGCATCTCTATGCAATCATACTTCTCATGCCTTTCAATTATTGCTTTCTGTGTTTATAATTGCATATATTTTCATCTTCTTACATCCTTTTGAGTTTTGTTCACCCTTCAAAGATGTGGAACAATCTCCCTTCTGATTTGCTATCCAACATCTTCTCCTACCTCCCTCCACACTCCTTAGCCCGTGCCATGACGGCCTGCCGCCACTGGCACGACTGCGGGCGGTCCACCGCCACGGATGCAAGCCGCCACCAACACCCGCCATGGTTCGTTGCCTTACCCACCCGCAGCAGCAAGCTGTGTTTTGTTCATAACCCAATTGAGAGCACCTGGCACCTGCTCAATTTGGAGCATGTTCCTGGTCTGACCCGACCCGCATCCACAATTGCAGGACGCGGGTTGATACTGCTTAAATCGACTGGCAGCGTGCCTGTTCAGCTGTCCGTGTGTGATCCGTTCACGGGTCAATTCCGTAACCTTCCGCCGCTGCGGAAACCGAGGACTAATCCAGCAGTGGGAGTCATAGAGATTTGTCCCAGCCAGTTCAAAGTGTACGTGGCGGGTGGGATGTCCGAGGCGGCAAGTGGTGGTGCCGCCTCGTATGAACCTACGTTAGAGATGTTCGACTCTAGAAGTAATGAGTGGACACTCATGGGGTCCATGCCAGTAGAGTTTGCCGTGAGGCTTACTGTATGGACCCCCAATGAGAGTGTCTACTCACATGAGGTCCTTTATTGGATGACCTCAGCCCGAGCGTATAGTATAATGGGCTTTGAGATGAGTTCAAACAGATGGAGAGAACTGAGTGTCCCCATGGGTGACACACTTGAATTTGCCGCCATGGTCCCACGAGATGGAAAGCTGGCGGTTGTTGGTGGGACCCATGGCAGGAATGTATTAGTTTGGGAGCTAGGAGAGGGTGGTGAATGGATTTTGATTGAAAGAATGCCAGTTGAATTAGGAAAAAGATTAATTGGTGGTGGTACCAAGTGTGTGGGAATTGAAGGGTGTGTGTGCTTATACAAGGAGATTGCTAAAGGAATGGTGGTGTGGAGAAGAGATAGAAATCACAATGATAAATGGGAATGGTGTTGGATTGAAGGTTGTAATCAGTTAAGCGGAAAACGGTTAGAAAATTACCCGATTAAAGGACTGTTTCTTCACCCAAATCTTGCTTCTTCTTCATTCTTTTAGGAGCTGCAGTTGAAAATAAAGAAGGAATGCAAATCCAAAATGAGTTCAAGATGATCCTGGCCAGAAGCTTTTCTCCATTTTGATATGAAACTACGATTTTGTGTCATTGTATAATGTAATTATGTGGTATTTCAATGTGTAGATCAATAGAAAATATTTGAATGCCAGTGCATATAGACCAATTTAAGCATCATGCAGGCTATGCAGCCATATTCCGAGCACATACCATACCTATGATTTTAGATACTCTGTGATCTATCATAGAGTCTAAACAATGATATTATACTACCACCATATACCATACATTCGTATGTGATATAACTAGAAGCAAAATGGTAAGGTTGGGACAAGTTGAGTAACTATGTCAAAACAGATAACATTATATGTGGGTCAAAATGGATAAGGTTGGGTTCATTTTTTGTCAATGAAATGATTTAGAAGGTTTTATCATTCATGTATTAGAGTATACTTTGTGCAACTTTTAAATGTTTGACCCGCTTCAATTTTAGCTCACCTTTTTGACCCATTAGGGTAAACATAGCCAAAATTGATCCATTAACAAGTATATAAGTCGCAATTGTCACCTCTGTATAAAACTTCGTTTTATTTCCGCATGCAGATAGTTTCATCATTAAGTACTAGCATCATATGCCAAACAATACAAATTTATAACCTATCATATGTGAATC
The DNA here is from genome assembly GCA_025506415.1 of Flaveria robusta. Taxonomy (NCBI): domain Eukaryota; kingdom Viridiplantae; phylum Streptophyta; class Magnoliopsida; order Asterales; family Asteraceae; genus Flaveria; species Flaveria robusta. The sequence continues at coordinate 1,659,425 of CM046469.1, forward strand.
AAACAAAAGGCCTTGTTGTATAATAGGCCATAATACAAAAAGATCAGAGACTTTTACATATCCCATAAAAATCAATAGTTTCAGCAAAGTATAGTGTCGCCAAACATCTTGTAGAGGAATTAAAACCAACATCAACATTGGTTGTACAATTAAAAGGACCAAAATTAACATTTTACCCTTTTGCCCTCATAGGTATCTTCGTGCAAGGGCTCGAACCTTTGTATCAAAATGTGAAGATGTAATACGAGATCCTGGTAAGTAGAGAGGATTCAGAAGAGTCTGCAAAAAGTTTAATAAAGTAACTAGATTAACAACCATTGACATTGAAAAGGCCATTGTTTGGGGGCTTAACTTTCAACTATTATGTGATTAACCCTAATTTTAGCTATTAAAAGTTCAAAACACTTAATAAGGTGAGATGAATGGGAAAAAAACTTGCCTTTATATAAAGCTCATGGACCTCCTGAAAGAAGCTTTTGATTCCATCATCATTACGGGAGTCATGAAGCAGCATCAATCGTGTATGTATAGCTTGTGTCAAGAAAAATATATATGGAAAGGTAATAATACAAACTCATTAAAATATTATTTCAAAGAAACAGGAATCACCTAAGCATACCCATTAAACAATTACAAAAGCATTTTTCTCAATACAAGCCAAAACAAGGATATGACCGGCTGTCACGTACACAGACACCACCAAATCATTGAACCTGTCAACTACTTTCAGAAACCTGAAAACCGAGACGGTTGAAGTAATATTACATGATGAACTGCAAAAAACAGGATTTTCTTGATTAAGTGTTAAAAAGTGTGGTTATGAATCTTACATAGCACTTGTTGTCCATGCAAGATCCTGTACAACATCCAAAGCAGCGTGTAGGATAAACTGATGCTGATGTGCAGCGTCTTCTTTCTAAAATGACATTGCACAGTATGAGTTCTCATAAACAATACTGGTGCTAGAAAAACTGAAAAATCATTATATCAGTAAATATATGTTCACAGCAACAGATGTGAATTTTCCAAATTCAAACATGATACTACTGGTTAAGATTTATGAAAGAAAAATGGTTTTACATCATTCAACATATAGTAACAAATTGGGAAAATGCACAAGTGATTACTAGAAGAAATCATACTTTAGGAGCAGTCCCAACTTCAGCCTCATATATAGGAATGTCATTTCTGCTAACAATCATAAAACATGCTGTGCTAGCCATTTCTGTCCACTAAACAATAGCCAGTGGATCCGAGATTACACGCAGTCTGCAACAAGAACTTGAAGTAAGCATATACGGTGAATCACATTCACTGCCCAAAGCAATCATAATCAATAATTTCCCTCGATTTTAACATACGCTTATCATCCCTTTGCAAAATTTTACTCCAGAAATGCTAACTTCATCCTAAAAATCAAACCTTAACTAATTGAAAAAAGAATTCACAAAAATCAGGTGCTGGAACACACTACATTAGTTATCTATAATGCATCCGTGAATCTATTTCATGATTCAGTTCCATCTAAGCAAGAAAAACGCAATTGTGATCTTAAAACCCTAGAGATCGCTATGACCGAAAATATCCCAAAGCAATAACAGAAACTCAACAGAAACAAGCATCAAACAGATCATCATAATAAAACATATCAAAAAAGCAATACGATCCATGTAATGATATGTGGTACATGTACATTATACAGAAATTTATTGCGATGGTCGTCAATCAAGGTTGGGGCTAGCATTATATACATATATTATATGTTGATGCACAACATGTCAACATCGAAAAGGGAATGAGCGGAATACGTACACGTAATCTGATCGGAGATCTCCGGCGGAGCGGTGGAGGATGCCGTTGAGTGTAGACCGGAGCACGCGATCGGACGGATTAACTGATCGAGTATAGGCATCGAAGTTTTAATTAGACCCCCTACTTTGGGTTAACTGCATTATGGTCCTCTAACTCTATCTCAACTCTACGTTAACCTTTACAGTTTACACAAAAACGGCTAAACCCCAACCCCCCGTTTCTTTTTTGTTTGAGTTAATTTCAGTTTTACTCCCTAATATTTAACTAAAGTAATCATTTTCCTCCAAAAGATTAAAAACATCAATTTACCTCCAAAAGTTTCATATGTTGTTTCAATTTCACTCCAAAAGTTTCATTATTTTGAATAAAATTAAAACAACTAATGAAAGTTTTGGATTAAAATTGAAACAATTTATGGAACTTTTGGAGGTACATTGATGTTTTTAATCTTTTGGAGGAAAATAGTTATTTTTAACAAACCTCAAGAAGTAAAATTAAACTTAACTCTTTTTGTTTTGTACTTATTAATTAAGTAAAAATATTTAATTTTAGGCTTCTTGTTTATTTATTTTGTCTTTTATAATGAAGTTTTGCAAATTAAATGTCTGCATATAAAGAAATTGTTTTAAGAATTAAATATTTGGTTTTAAGCATTCAAATCATTTTAAGGACGCAGCGCAAGAATATAATGATAAATGTTGTAAACCAAAATAAACTTTACTAATGACAGGTGCACAAGCATCATTCTCTTATTCTAATAAAAATATAACTAGTAGGGACATATGTTAATATCACATTCATTCTTATCAATAATTTCAGCATCTTTCTCGTATTAAATAATTACATTAATTATTAATAATACTATTTAGTTCTTTTCTAAATTAAAATAATTTTTAATAAATTAAGAATAATATATTTTTATTAATATCATTTCTAAAGAAAAGATTTTTATAAATTAAAAATTTATTATAAAACATCAAATTTCTTTAAAAATACAAAATATTTGAAATTTGTGTTTTTAAAAAGTAAAAGTTTTATAAACAAAAAATAAATAAAATTAGAATTTATAATAAGAAAATTTTTAAAATGATATTTTTTAAAAATATTTGTTTTGGAATAAAGTTTTTGTTCTATTTATAATAAAAAAGATTTTAATCATAACTTATTTTAAAATATCAAATTATAATTATAAATTTTTAATCTATTTAATATTTTTTATTCAAACCGTGTAATATATTGATTTATTAAAACTAATATTTATATACCCGTTCACATTCAGCATTATAGAGCAGATGCGGGCCCAATCTTATGTGGATGGTAACCCCATGTCCCATCTGGATTTAGGAGAAATATATTCATGATGATATTTGCATTGTTTATAAAAAGATTGTTTAAACAATCAATTATTAACAAAACATATTATAGTGTCTTTTTCATAAAGTTAGTTACAAAATAGAGAAGTAGTGATGGTGACACAAAGGGTCGTAAAAACTGGATATTAATATACATACATTATGCTTTGGGGACGTGGAAAACCATAAAAGTCTTATTTTTATAACAAGTGAATATTATTTTCATGTAATCTTTTTATAATTTTAGGTTATTTAATTCCATATATTCATGATGATCTGTCCAATGCTTATATAAAGACAAAGGACACATTATAGCTTAAGCAGTCAATTGTTAACAAAACATATTAAAATGTTTTTTCATAAAGTTAATTACATTAATAGAGATGTCAAGGTGACACAAAGGGTAGTAAATATTGGATATTAATATACATACATTGTGCTTTGGGGACGCGGAAAACCATAACAAGTTTATTTGTATAACAAATGAATATTTTATCATGTCATCTTTTTATAATTATAAATCATTTTATACTTGTCTACGTGTACGGCTAATACAAATTTTTAGTAAAATGATTTATTCCTAAATGCTAACCAAACACGACAATAAAATATAATGATTCATTTCATTATCTTATACATTCCATTTATTCATTCATTCCAGTCCTTTAATGTCCGGTGGTTTGCGGCAGCGCGTGTGGCCGGTGGTTGGCGGCGTCGCGGGTGGCCGGTGGTTGGCCACGGTGGCTGGTGGTTGGCGACAACGACGCCGCGGGTGGCCTGTGGTTGGCGACGACGATGGTGACAGTGGCCCGTGGTTGGCGGCGTCGCGGGTGGCCGGTGGTTGGCGACGACGACGCCGCAAGTGGCCGGTGTTTTGCGGTGACGACGGTGACAGTGGCCGGTGGGCGGCAACGATAGTGATAGTGGCCGGCGGCGGTGGCCGGTGACAGTTGATCTTGGTGGCCGGTGATGGTTGTTGTGGTAGGTGAGTGGGTGGTGTTGGCGACTAATAATGTAAGAAGGAAAGGAATGGAAAAAAAAAAAAAGTGAGGTGGATGGAATGAATTTGAGTAAATGAAATCAACTATGTAATGGTTCATTCCATTACCTTCACCAATCAAATATGTTTTTTTTTTATTTACCCTCAATGGTTCAATTCATTCCGCCCCTTATTTCTGCGTATCATAAACGAAAACTTACTTCTTCGATCCAACTTCATAACTAAAGGTAATATATTAATACGTTAGAAAATATATGAAAAAAACATTCAACCTTTCAATTGATATATACAGTCCGTAATATTACAAGATTTGAACTTCTTCAGCAAAATGCGTCTGAAAAAATTAATTTAACATAACCAGAATATTACAAAATTGTTGGGTCAGTCAACGTACCGATCTCACTGTTGTTTACTTTTTCTTACGGCTACCAATTATACATAATACTAACTATCAATGTTGGTTGCATGATAAATTATACAATGTGCTCTAGTGCGTTGTACTCACCTTTGTCTTTTTTTTTTTTTAATCTTTAATTGTTTTATTTTAATCTAATACTTTTAGGTCTATTACAATTTAACCCCAGCATTATTACTTTCAACTTTGTCCCCGCAGTGTGCGTGTGCGGTTCAACGTTTTTATGCTTATATTTTCCACATTTAACAGCCACATCGTAGGCGCTAGTCCTAGATCTACTTACTTATTGTTTTTATATGTTTTACGTTTCGTCTGCATGGTTTAACGGTATGGTTTTATTTTTTATTTTTTTTTCCTTTTCAAATATGATCTTTTTCGATGTTGATGGTCACTTGCGGTGATGTGTCATTGATTTTACTTAACATGGTTTTACGTCCTCGCATCGCAGCGAGGGGTTTAATACTAGTTTCCACTGTTTATCAAAAGGAGAAAATGTGTGACCCAATATATAAACGGGCGTTTACATATTTGTCCGAAAAAAGATGAGGTAATGAACTTAACATTCATCGGAAGCAACGTAAACCAACTGGAAGTAAGGAGTTCATGTTGTATCAACAAAAAAAGATAGAAATTGCATTTAATTCATTTATCAACGCTAAACACATAAAAATCACAAACAAGAAATTAAGCACTACATAACAGCTCTTAAATGGAACTTAATAAAGCTAGGTTACAGCTTACAAATCATAATCATATTTGGCTTACATCTGAACGAATGTTTGCATTTGTTTCTGAGAAATGATATCCAAGTTCAGTCGGGAGCATGATCGGACCATTTCTCCGGCGATCGGGATGACCGGAAGGTTATCACAGTTGCATATCTCGATCATGAACCCATCTGGATCATGAAAGAATAACTGATCCACGTAGATCCCACCTTCTTCCACTCTCTGTCTCTTGTAGTCTATCCCCATCTCCTTCAGCTTCTTCTCCACCGTCCCCATGCTCTCACACTGTAATCACACACCATCATCTAAACTCGAATGTCGAAATCGAAACCAAAACGAACTGTAATTTAGTTAGCAATTTCTTACCTGGAAGGAAATATGATTATCTTTGGGGTTTATTTCGCTTTTCTTGTGGATATTATCAGGGTTTTCTGATTGCAACAGATGAATCCCAATTCCGTAGTTAAACAGCCTGCAAATCAATCAATATCAACAACAACATGAGAACAATATCAGATCGGCATCATTCTCGATTCGTTATTTCGTATTTTGTTTGAGAATCACGAATTACCATGCACCGTTGAAATCGAAAGACCCAGGTCTTCTGATCGGTACAAATCCAAGAACATTTGTATAGAAATCGATGGATTCTTCGACCGATCGGCATACGAGGGAGATGTGATTCAATGACTTGAGGTGCAGAGGATTTCCGGTGATTTCCTTCATCTCCGACGGATTTTTGTACAAATGCGATGGAATTATGAAGCAAAAACAAAATTAAAGAAACAACAACGACGATTACAGAGTTGAAAAGGATGATAATTTATTAGGGTACGTTGATTCGAATATTAAAAGTTCTACGACTGATCCACAAAGATTCAAAAGATGGTGAATGGTGGATGTTGAGAGTGAAGGTGAGCTTATTTATAGACTAAAGTTTAGTAAGCTTTCTAGTGTTTTCTTTTCCACGTGTCATAATAGTCTGAAGATGACACGTGGTTCCACGTTGCTAACAATCAAGTGGGGGCAGGGACACCTCATCAGTCATCCGTCTATATCCGCTTGATTTGGCTTGATAAATGATAATATACTCCTCTTATATCATTCTAGATGTTGCATCTAGAGGAATGTAAAGTAGGTTAGAAATCGATTTGAAAACTAGTTTAGGTTCAATCAACAAAAATCAAAATAAGTTTTCGTTGCCACTGAGACCTAGATCAATTGATACGGGAAAAGTCATCGTATGATTTTCTAAAGTGGAGGTCGTGAGTTCGAGTCTCATTTGGGTGGTGGATTTCCCTTTGAATGGTGAGCGGGCCGGGTCACCAGCGTTATCTGTGTTCACGGACGTGTGTGGCCTTTCGCCAATGGGTTTACCAGGGTAAATGGGTTTAAAAGTATTCGTTGATCGTTTAAAAATAAAAGATTTTTCAGTTACATTTGAATTGAAATGCAAACATAAAGGCCTTGATTTATTATATATATTGTCTCAAAATCAAGATCGTTCATTACAAACATCCAGTTTGTAGATCCAGTCCAAATTATCCATATGTGTGTATATTCATACGTATATTATGGCATGTCTAGACAACGTCTTTGTATGACTTGGAGCGTGTTCAGAAGTTGTATGGCATGTTTAGATATTCTGGGTTATATCACGAGTGTGTTGACGTGTAAATCGTGGTGTATCACACTCTATTAATAACATGTATCATTATATAATATATTACCCCTGGTCTATCTAACTGTTTTTTTAAGAGATTCTGGCCGTTAGATCAAGCTGATATGCAATCCCAGCCCTTTAAAGTAGGTGGTTACACCTATTGCGGAGCAGTTGCCAGCAGTTCCTCTGTTTCCGGTTTTTCCATCTACGGCGCCTCTACAGCCGGAAGTGTCGGAGCAGTTCCTCCATTCTATCTCCCTTGCTACATAAAGACGTCTCACTATCTCATTTCACAGTTCCTCCATTCTATCTCCCTTGCTACATAAAGACGTCTCACTATCTCATTTCACATACAATTTTACAGAGGGTGTTGCTGGTGCCCTAGGGTCTCCGAATCACTCAAAATTTTGCACGAATTTGCTGTGAAGAATGCACGAAGAGAGAGAGAAAGTGAGAGTCTTCCTAAGAGAAAGATGGTGGCCATCGCCTCCACCATCTGAATCAAGAAACCATCGCCGCCACCTGATAGTCCTAGGACCGCCGTCTTCGTCGCTATATATAGCTTCCGGTAACAACAATTTTGATCACATCTGATTCTTGCTTTCTTTCTACTTTCGATTTTAGAGCAAAATCTGTCAAGCCAAGGCAACAACCGTTGTTCATGGCGTTGGAAATGGAGGTTTCCTCGCAGTTGATTCAACTCAGATCCGATGTAGATATCCATAGTTGTGTTGCTTTAGTGATTTTGCTTGCCACGTGTTGGCGACAGATAATAATAAGAAGAAGATCTCATTGCATCTATATGGCCTTAGCGTTGTAGTTTGGTACTCGTCTTTTTTTGGATGGCGGTGTTGTGGGGAGCGCGAGAATGTGGAAGAAGTTTGGATCTATGAGAGCAATTAATGCGTTTGGCTTGGTTTCCTCCTTCCACGATACACAATAGGTTCAGTTTATTTATATAAAATTTCCAAACAATTACTATGGATTTTTAGTTATAATGAAGTATTAGAATTTAACAATGCAAGAGTGAAGATTCTAGATTTTTATTTGTTAGAAAGTGTTCATATTATTGATTTTAAAAAAATTAATAGTTCTAATGGTAGTAGTTTTTATTTTTTGTGTAGATTATCATCCATTGATTAACACACCACTGATTGTGGATCTGTGATCAAGTTAGCGACTTGGTTATGGTGCAGAATTAGATTATCTACTTTCGAGTTCAGCTCCTGAATTTGAGAAATGGCTACTCTCCAGCTACCAATCGATTTCACATGTCATAAGAATTTAGTCACAGATTTTTATCTTTTAATATTAAGTTTGGAAATCGAATTGGAGCACAATAAGTTATAAATATTGGTACTAATACTCAGTGGTGGAGCTTGAACCAAGTCTTACGCGCGCGCGCGCGGGGGGGGGGGACTCTATATTTATTAAAAAAATTTCACTATCGAACCGAAAATTAACACTACTGACGAAGCTAGCTGACTGGCTGTGATCTTTAGAATCTGATTTGGCTTTCCTCCAACTACATTTTGGGATAATGTCTTCTAGCACTTTTCAAATAAATTTTCAGTTTAGATGTTTCAGGTTGTTTTCAATAGGGAGAAAATATGATATGTAGTCTAAATAGTTAGTAACTTCTAAATATGATATACGATTAGTTTATATCATCAATTACTATTGTTTTTTGTCCTCGAATTTGTGGTTTGGGCTAATTCATGTCTATTTATGTTTGTCATTCTAGGTTCCTGTAGAGATTGGCTCATTTTGGCTTTCCTCTAATTTATTCTCATAAATGTCTTCTTCTTTCTTTGTGGTTGTTTGTTGTAATTCATTGTTGTGAGATGGTTTACGGTTGTGAAGTTCTTTATCATTTATGCTTCTCTGTGGATTGATCTGTATTGATTGTTTATGGTTTCATAGTCAACTTCTTTCTCTTAGTGTGTATAAATGTCATTGACTTTAATAATTTGTTTGTTGGGTTTGTTGTTTATTGTGTACATATGTTATATCTGTTTCCTTTTGAATTTAGCTTTGGACTTTGGTTTATTGTTAACTACATTTGAGTATGCATACAGAAGGTGTTATTACGGATTTCCGTGTTATGCATATCGTCACTACTTTTTTTCTGCATGTAATTTACTTCTCCATTAGTTTTATGAATTATGCAATTTGTTGAGCTTGTTTTGGAGGAGGAGAATTATTGTTGAGTTTTATGAATTGTGCAATTTCTTGAGTTTGTTTTTGGAGGAGGAGAATTATTGTTGAGTTTTATGAATTGTGCAATTTGTTGAGTTTTGAAGCATGAAGCCATTATCTAGAAGAGCATAATCCGATAATTAAATATGAATAAGATTCATTTGTATTTAAGAACTTGAATTTGAGTGGTTGCATGCATTAAATCATTGGCAATTGGCAATCGCCAACGGTTTGGTGGCTCAAAGAATTTGGTTATGGAGTAGACTTGAGAGTCTTAGTCTAAATTAAGAAATGGATTTGTTTAAAAATAAAATAGGGAAGACGAAATAAATAAATGTCAGGAACATGTATGCTAAAGATGTTGAGTGTCAATGGTGACTTAAATTGATGGCTCAGCAGCAACGGGATTTAAAAGAAAACCTATTGCTTAATTTATTTGACCAAAACTTATCATTTTCTAAACATGATTGCATCACAAAGACATAGTGGCAGGTGTCATCTTATTTATTTCAATTGTTGAACATAGCATTCTAAGTTTTTTAGGCTTAGATTTAAATATTCCTGCCAAACAATATTAAAATTATTTTAAGATTAGTGTTTTTATTATTCGTGCTGCATATATTTATAGTTACAAACATATTGATTATTTATGTTGTTTCTTATACTGGTAAGTATTGTAAAGGTGGGTTAACATCAACTGTACATGGTACACTTAATTTTCTCATAAGTATGTGTCTATACATAGTTAATAATATAAGTCCTTATTAGAAGTGAAATTTATTTATGATGTTTTGTTTATAATTCTTAATATGATGTGATTCAAGTCAAGATACCTAATTTAAATTTTTTTCATCTTATTTATCTTCATATAATTTATCATCTCTTTTAGTATAGTTTGTTATCTTTTACTTATAATTAAACGGGTTGTATTTTAATTTTTAAAACAAATGTTGTTTTTGTTAAAAAAGAAAAAAATGTCATTATGACATTAAAATATCCGGCCACCGGACGGGTATAAAACTAGTTAGGGAGAGGACACCGCCATAAACTACCACTACTTGATAGAGGTAACAGAACCCCAACCGAAATGTAAACTAATCTTTAGTTTTTGTACAACATGTTCATCCGTCCCCTGCAAAAAGCTTACCATTGAAAGTTCATAAAAATCTAACATTCAATTCTGTTACGAGAATGAAAATTCAAATTTTACATAAGTCCAAAATCAATATAAGAATCAACACTAGAACGATCACCATGCCACCAGAAGATTTCAAACCTTAACAAAAAAAAAACTCACGAGCTGATCAAATCGATGTAAAAATATGACATCCTATTTATAAATTTAGGATCAACCAACAACAAAATTGTGGCAAGGGCCGCCAAGGCCACTGTCAATGCTTTAAAAATTCTAGAGCTCCAAAAACTATAAAAGCGACTAATAATATAAAGATTGGGTTAATTTTGTTATAGTTTGGTTTTTTATACTCATCATTTGTGAGTCATATTATGAGATTACCAAGGAATATTTAGATGTGTAAATAAAGAAAGAGAGAGAGAGATGAAGTTGTAATAATGAAGAAAAATGAAAATTTTGATAATATAACCAAAACGTCCATCACGACTTGATGTGACTCAATTTAGTATGCAGATAGAAAATGTTAATCTAAACGATTTGGACGTATTATGAAATTGAGATTAGAATACGACAAAAGAGTGTAGCACTAAAATGAAATAAATCGTTGTCAACAAAAGGTCGATCTATTTTGGTTGCACGTGATTTAGGGCAGGAGATGGCATATTAATAATTGATCATGTGCAACCAACACCAGGTATCCTAGATCGGCTCACACATTCTCAACTCACATGTTGTTTTAAGTAGAATAATTAACAATGAAACATTGTTGTTTGTACATTTTCATTTTAATTATAAGTTTAAAATATATTTTGTTTATTTTTTATTTTATTTTAAACAATAAATATACATAGTTGTATTAACGAACTTTTTAAATCTATATCACTATCCATTATGGTACTTGAACCTTAACATTACTGAAAGAAAAATCATTACGTATACAACACTATTCAGATACCGTTGAATTATTAGAAGCCTTTTAAATTACATAACTAATTAGCCCACATATATTTAGTTATTTAAGTACATAATCCATAGAGGAAGGATTCTAAAAAAACCATCATCTTTTGAAAAAACCAAGAAAATCAAGTTCCACCAATCATGAAATTTTAAAATTATTATATTTTTATTATTTAAAATGTTAGTTTAGTAATTTTAACACTATTTAATGTTGACAGTTATCTATTTTTTTTAAATCCCTTAAATCTCTCTATCATTTAATTATATTTTTCTCATTCTCTCTCTAAATCAATCAAATCTAAGATTCATTAGACAAATTTCTTTCATGTCTTACTTTGATTCATATTCATGTTCATCAAAGAAGGCTTTATTAACAATGGTGATTATGCTAAAGAACAAACGATAATGAAGAATATCAAAGATAGTTTTGATTTTTTGAAGCAACAGATTTGATGGTGATGAAAAACAAGCAATAGTGGAAGAAAATGACCGATGGATTTAATTTTTTGAAGATAAAATGAAGAGAGAAAGATGACGAATAACAACAGAAACAGTTACAAATATGTAGCTTAGGTTACGTATATGTAAGTTACATATAACCATGGTGAAGATGATGACATAATGCTAAGAGTGATAAAGGTGTAGCTTTTTCAATATGAATATTGTATTTGGCAAGATCTGAAGTATAGTTATAAAGCTTTTTCAATATGAATTTTGTATACCATTTAGAGTTGGTCATAATTCTTCCAAAATGATCACTACAAATGATATTGAAATTAATCAATTTGTTGACATAAGTCCTAACACGAATCAATCAAACGGATGTTGTTGACATCGGAGATCATTTACAAGTAGGCAATTCCACAATATTGATCCCATCCAATATGAATCAAGCAACTTGAGTTATATATCTTGCCGGTGTTGAAAATCAAGGTATTCGTTAATGTGTATTTAGTAATTTATTTTGAACTTGAATAAATTATTCTATTTAAATGAGTGTTTACATATACGTAAGTTCCATCATTTAGTACAACAACAACCATGTTGCCTTTTTTATTTATTTTCTGATTGCTTACATATATGTAAGTTTTACCATTTTAATGTAACAGTATGCATATTGTCTGTTTTTTATTTTGTTTACATATATGTAAGTTTTACCATTTAATGTAACAGTAGGCATATTGTCTGTTTTTTCTTTCTTTGCTTACATATGCGTAAGTAGAGTTACATATGATACATCAATTAACCGTTGAATTATTTAAGAAAATACAAAGATGAAGGCATTTGTTGATTAATATGAATATGATGAATACAAAGTCAATATCTAGATTTTTTTTAATATAATTTGTAAGGAAGGAGAGAGAAAAGTGAATGTAGGAATTTTATTAATGGTTTTCAATACTAAAATTTTTTTTTGTTCCAAATTTGCCCTTGTATCATTAATATAATCTATTCAAATTTTAGATTATTTACAAAATACCATTGTGTATATAAACCATTGATCAAATAGATCAATGGTTTAGATTTGGTTTTTTTGGTTTTTTAGTAAATCATGGTTTTCTTAATAACCCTCCCCTAATCCATAAACATTTAAACCTAAATCTATAACTCAAAGATAACATAATTCTAATGATGATTTTATTTAAATTGTTTATATTTTAAGCATTTTTTACTAAAAATGAAACTAAAGTTAGAGGCTTCTTTTCTTAACAAAATATATTAGCGTAGCAAACCTTTCCGTTTACTTGAGATTAGAACGTAAATTAAATGCTCATAAATAATAATTTGGGTCTCTAGATAATTTTAAAATATTGGAATTAAGTTAGATCGAGTTGTGATTTGTGAAGGTTTTTATGTTTCTTTTAGTTATTTTACGGTGTTTTATAAATAGTGACAGTTAGCTGAATACTTGTCGATATTTAATTGGATCAAATTTTAATTTTTTTATTTAGCCACATATTTTGTTTGTACAAGAGAATAAATTGTCTAGGATCAATCACAGTTCGTTTTTTTTGTGTTTTTTTTAAGGTTTCTTAGTTGTTTCCTCCATGAGCTTGACTTTTCCACTCGATGTTTTTTTATTTTTTAAACATCTCGAAGACTAATTGGGGGTGTTTCTGTGTTAATGATAACACTTTGTTTAGTATGCAAAAACTTTTTTTTTTTTTTTTTACTTTTTACGTTATGAAATTTTACAATTATGCTGTTTCAACTTTTTGAAATATACGATTGCAAATCCTGTAGCGTATTGCAGATAATAAATATTTTTCAACAAAACAAATTATATTTGATATATGTTATAGCTCTTGAATCTTGATTACTAAAACTATTTGGCCCCAGGAGAATTAGTTGGCCATATTGTACCCAAGGGACAGACCATGCTTTAATCTTATCGCAATTGTTATATTTTTCTTTTTGGCCTAACATTAAAGACACCATGATCTCATGTAATCAATTAATTATTAATGTTAATCGAGTGGTAAATAAATAATTAAATAAAGAACGGGAATAAGCCAAATTATACTAATCAGCTTTCATGTCGTAGCAAAACATAAAAGAATGCTACAGAAGGCAACACTTGGGGACTGACACTCTTCTTAGTATTTAAATTTCAATTAAAAATAAACAATTGCAAACAATCTGTCCCTAGTTATTTATGTAACATGAAAAATTTCTGTTAAATATGATGAAAGATCCGGCTTAGACACGGTGGCCACGAGGCCCACGACCAGCGACTATATAAATTTCGGTTACATTATTGATTTATTTCAATTTAATTCGCATAAATAAACAAGATGTGTTATATGTAAGAACACTCACATCTCATTTTTCGTCTTCATTTCTATAATTACACTAAAATTATTATTTTTCTTCTCTACTTTTCAATTAAATAATACTTTTTAATATCTTTATTATTATCTTTTCTCTCTCCTCTAGTCACAACCATTTGTAAAAATATATTAAAAAATTAATAAAGATAAATAGTGTTTTATCAAATATAGAGATGGACAGTAACATATATAATAATATTCTCCACTCACAACAACTTAAAACCATTCTGTATAATATAAAGAACACACTCATATATATAGAGGGTGGGATGTGAACGCTCTAACATAACCCGTATTATAACTATCAATATTGTGTTATTTATTTAAAAAAAAGTTTTTTGGTTGCCTCGATAAAAACTTTTGAAGAGGTTATTCGTATTATGATTCTCCTACGGAAATACATGACACATTAGAGGTTTTTTTTATCTATAATCAATGCGCCCAAAATAAATTAACGATATATGAGACAAAACATTGTTTATGCCCAGTATTACTACTGTGAACAAAACGTAACAAAACGACGTGAGTTTGTATTGTACTTCAAAATAGGGTCGCACAAAGGTATATATTCATTTGATTGGTTACGAATAAATATAAGTGATCTAAAGTTAATGTTTATTATTTTCTCATAGAGAAAAACACCATGCGTAAGTATCTTTCTACTCTAATAAAAAAGTATCTATGAGTACACGTGACAGCATCACATTAATTCTAATCAAAATTTTCCCGCTTCTCTCTTTTATTAAATATCTACATTAGTTACTAATAATATTATTTAATTATTTTTAGATCTAAAATAGTTTTGTAAGTAATTTAAGAAAGAACTCTTTTTATTAATGTTATTTCTAAATACATAACTTTTATAATATAAAAAACTTTTCAACAACATCAAACTTTTTTAAATATATTATTTATAACGGTTTGTTTTGAAACAAAATGTCTAATTTATTTTTTAGAAAAAACAAAGAAAAGTTTTAAAATAAAAGTTTAAAAAGTTAATATAATTTTTTATTACTTTACCTTAATTTTAAAAAAATTATAAATGAGAGGGAGAAATATATCAATTAATAAAATTGATTTTTATTAAAAGAGAGAAATTAGGTTGATTGTTTAAATTATTATAATATCCTTTTAGAAGGAAAATAAAATGAGAATGTTTAAAAGAATGACAAGTGTCATAAAGATGGTTTAAAAAAATAACAAATGACAAAAAGAACCTTCTTTTATTATATTTTATAGATAATTTTATAATTAATAAATTTTTATTATATTAAATATATTATTTAATCAACCCGTGTAATGCACGAGTTAGTAAAACTAGTAATAGTATATTATGAACTAAACAAACCTTACCATTTTACGTGACATTATTTCCACTTAAATATTTAAAGTACCATATATATAGTCCTTCACTTGTTTTTTTTTTCTCCTTTTGGTTTTCATTACGTGAAATCACTTACATTAATTATATATTTTTGTGTTTTAGTGTTACAAGGAAGTACTTAACTATAGAATAAAAAAAAAAACATTATCGTTTTTAATCTAAAACAAATAAAAGTATGTTAGATTAAATTGTGTATATGTGTTTAAGAAATTCCAAGATTTAAGTAATTTCTTAATTATCTTGAGAAATAGAAAAACATGAATCAGGAAAGTTTTTTAGAGTGTTACATCATATCATAACAATTTCTCAAATATAGCCGAGATACGTAATTTAAGATTGGGTTGATACTTTACTCGCATGCTTATATTAAAAATACTAGCTTTAGTAAACTCGTGTAATACACGGGTTGAATAAATAAAATATTAATATAGTAGAAATTTATTGATTATAAAATTTTAAGATATGATATGACTGAAATTACATATGATTAAATACTATAAGTAATAAAAAAATAATTTAAAATTTTAAACTTTTGTTTTTAAATTTTTTTAAGAAAAAAATAAGATTTTCTTCTAAAATAAATCGTATAAAAATGTCATTTTTAAATTTTTTTTTATTATAACTCCCAGTTTAATTATTTTTGATTTTTTTAAATCCACTTTTTAAAAAAAACCCAATTTTAAAATATTTCATATTTTTTAAAATGTTTGATGTTTTATAAAACAACTTCCTATTTTATAAAAATCTGTTTCTTTAAAAATAATATTAATAAAAAGATTTTTTTTAATTTATTGGAAAAAATTTCAATTTAAAAGTTATTGAATAATATTATTAGTAATTAAAGTAATTATTTAATATGAGAGAGAAGCAGAAAAACTTTGATGAGAAGGATTGTGGTGCTGACATGTGTCATCCCAAGATACTTTTTTATTAAAATAGGAAGATTTCCTTTTATTTTCTATAACGATGTTACACAAATTATATTCACTTATCAATTCGAGTGATGTCAAATCTACCATTATGTACCCAATTTATCTTAGAATTTAATATCTCATTCTGGTATCCAATGCACATGCGGCGTGCCCATGATATATGCTACCAGACGTGACCACCTCCATTTATATGGAATTTCGTATCTCATTCGCATAGCCAAATTTGCAACTTAATTCTTACTATTTGGTGTTAGGCTGTCTCCATTTTCACACACAAGAATAAATTTTTTTTCGTCCATCATAATAACATAGAACAACTGTAAAATACCTTTTATTATTAGTTTACAATAGTGATAACTAGAAAAAAAAAAAAACTGATTAATCTGTATCTCTTAATTATAATAAAAATTATTACAATAAACTCTAACTAGTACATACTCTCTAATAATTCATGGTAGTCAATTAGCACGTTAACATCGACGGTGGTGGTTTACGGGTGGTGGAGCCGTCAACATTATGAACTCGTGATGGTGGTCCCGTTGGAGACGAATGCAACAATGACGGTGGGGTGATTGGCGACAGCGTGAAGAAATGTTCTTAGGTTTTGCTTGTCAATTTTAAATTAGTAAGTGTTACAAGAGTGACACATTTCAAATAACTGAGTAATTTGAGTCAACCCAATTAGTACCAACTAAACTTATGTACACAATGAAACCTCCTAAACAACTATGACGAGCAATATAAAAGGATCATTATATTGTACTCGAGTGAAAAGTGAAATCAACTGTTACATCATATGTAAATATAATAAATTTGACGAAACATGCCAACATTAGATGAAATGCTCTAGAGATTAGTAAAACTAGACGTGTGGTGCTAATAGTCTAACACTATCGCAACATTCAGTAGCAACCAGTGAGAGATAACATGGCTACTAATTTGGTATCACGAGATAGGGGCAGTCAGATGAGCCAAGTCTTAAGGGGAATGAGGCGACTTTTTAATTGGAGGTTATGGATTTAAGTTTTACTTGGTGTAACATGCTTTAAATGGATCAGAGATTTTATCAGTATTTGGGTGGTGGGTTTCCCCTGAAACGGTAGGCTGGCCGGGTGATCAGCGTTGTTTATGTTCGCGGGTGTCGATGACCTTTTGTCAATAGGTTTGCCCGAAGGACCGAGTTTAAAGAATTCGTTTGTCGTTTAAAAGAATAAAAAAAAAATTGTGTTTGTTTTTAACCAGATCACTCTATGGAGGACCGTGGTTTGTAAAACCGACGAACTCCTAAATCTACCTTACAATCGCCAAACCCCCTTATGATACCTTTCTCCAGTTCCCCTACTCTTTCATCCGCCAATGCTATAATCGCCATTCAATCTTCAAATCCTGCAACAATTTGATCCGTTTGTATGCATCAGATGTTATCACTATTCGTGAAGAAACCCTTGCTCACCCTCACCGTCTTCACCATCATCCTATTGTTCGCCGTGATCTCTCTATCCCCTCCTTCAACCTTCTCGCAGATCTCTCTCAATTACGCCATGTAAGGCCATAGATCCTCCTTTACTATCGCTTTCACTTGTTATATCGATTGCTGTAACTGATTTTCTATCGAATTGATCCTTCCGAACATTGAATTGCAGTGGGGAGTCTGATATATGGAGTGCTAAGAGGATTCTAGAATGGCGACCTTGTAAATGGTGGCTTCAGGGACATCTCACTGGTCAGTTTGTTTCACTAATTTATATGGAGACTCTATTCTTCTTAGAAGATACTTCCATATTCTGTGTTTGCATCTGAGATTGATTTAAAGTGATTCTAAGTCGAAATCTGTTATTTATTTTAGGTTTTCTGTATGTTACATATGTGAATATTCATCCGTAGGAACTAGAAAACTTTGAAGATGTGATCTTCGTTATTGATCTTCCTTACTTTTACTTTTGCATAAACTGAACAATTTCTGGATGACTAGTTAAAAGGAGGCATATGTTTTGGGATATTACTAATTGTAGTGTTAGACAATTAGGTTTCTGTTTGCCTGATTAATGCAAGTGGTAGAGTTTTCATTTATGAGGTAAAATGTGTATAGTGTATAAGTGATTTAGGGGTTTTGATTGAGTCGAATCTTTGAATCGCTTTCAATGCAGACAATTGCGTTTGGTTTTTTTGTGTTGAAATGCTGCAGCTCTACCGGTTGAAAGTAATGGTTACATTCGAGTGGATTGTTATGGCGGCCTTAATCAAATGAGGAGGGATGTAAGTACTCCAAACATGCACAATCATTGCTTTTAATGTTGTTCAATTAAAAAGTAGGTCATTGCTTTTGAAGAATGTTTGAGCAACATAATATGATGTTTAATACTATTTGTAGTTGTGTGATGGTGTTGGTGTTGCACGATTACTAAACGCAACTCTTGTTTTGCCAAAGTTTGAGGTGGCTGCATATTGGAATGAATCAAGGTACTTCATGTTGTTAATACTCAATACTTCAGTTAGAACACTGATTATTTTTTGTTAAATCTTTATTGTTCATGCTTTTGAATCACTTCTAAAGATTTCAATGTAATCCTTGTGTTCATCTTCAGTGGCTTTGCAGATGTATTTGATGTGGATTACTTCATTCAACAGCTGAAAGGATTTATTAATGTTGTAAAAGAATTGCCTGCAGAAATTGCATCAAAAGAACCAGTTAGAGTAGATTGCAGTAAACGCAAAGGCCAATTTGATTATGTAGAGAGTGTCCTTCCCTCTCTATTGGAGCATCGTTACATCTCTATTACACCTGCAATGAGTCAAAGACGCGATAGGTAAACGCTTTCAGTTTTCTTAAAGTTGAAGAACATAAATACTAGATGTGGAAATTTTGACCAATTTGCTATGCATAGGTTGATTCGGGTTCTACTTTATCTAAAATAGGTTGAACGGGTGCAAAATTTCTATAAGTCTATTTTTAGGCCATACGAATTCCTACATTGTCTTGTGATATTGATTTTAGATCCATATTATTAAAATTTTAGAAATGGACAAATAGGTATTACCAACTTATTCTCACTCGTTAATTAATCAAGGTAGTGAACTAATAACCATAACCATACCCAATAAATCTCATCCATTGCCAAGCTATTAATGAGGAAAATACATTGGTAATACCATCTATAAAATAACATAAAATAGCAATGTGTGTTCAATTGTAGGCGGTCATAGCATCAGTTGGTAAATACATGATGCTATGATTGGTAAAATCTTTTGGTGAAAGTCATAAAGAACTGAATTGAGTGTGCTATTTTGTTTCATTCTATAAAGGAAAATGATAATCCTCCTTAATGAGTCTAACCATCTTTTTCCTAAAAGTCTAATGGTGACTTATGGCAAAATCAAGAGAATAGATGAGGACAAAGAAAAAGGTGTGGGCACTTGTCATCAATTCACCCTCTTATTCTTAGGAGGGCGACTTGGGCACAATGTTCAGGAGGATATATCATTTATTTTCTTACAAGTACACTATCTCATTGGTTGAGTGTGAAAATACTTTGGTATCTCTATGCAATTAGCCTGTTGTTTAAAGATTCACATTATTATTTAACTATTATTGTTTTATGCAATCATAATTATTACATTAATTTCTATTTTTTTGAACGACAAATACATACCTATAATACACCTTCTCACCGAAGTGGGACTTGAAGCCACAACCTTTGGTTTCTGGGCTGCCTTGATACCGCTAGGAGACAGGGTTGCTGGTTAATGCATAATTTATCTATTAAGAATATTTTAAAGAATGAAAAAAATAGTGTTTGTGAGTCAACCCAACCAAATCTGTGTTAATATCCGAACTAAAACTGACTTGTTTCGACCAGTTACCTAAACCGCCCAAGCCCCTACACACTGTTGTCTAATATTTGATCTTTAAACTTACAAAATCTTGCAGGTATCCACTTTATGCAAAGGCTGCCCTTTGTCAAGCATGTTACAGTGCCTTGCGCCTAACAGCTGTTCTGGAGAAAAAAAGTTATGAGCTTCTAGAAGCCATACCCAAACCCTTTCTCTCTCTTCACCTTCGTTTTGAGCCTGATATGGTAGCATATAGTCAATGTGAATACAACGGGCTTTCACAGGCCTCTATGGAGGCTATAGAAGCTGCACGTGGGGACCGTAAACCATGGACTGGTGAAACAGCCCGTGTTTGGAGAAACCGAGGAAAATGCCCACTTACTCCAAATGAAACCGCTTTCATTCTTCAATCACTTTCAATCCCGAAAAGCACAAATATATATTTAGCAGCCGGAGATGGAATCATGGAATTAGAAGGATTAACCTTTGTCTACCCGAACGTTGTTACAAAATCATCTCTTTTGAGTGGTGAAGATTTCAAGAACATGCATGGGAACACAAAAGCTGCATTGGATTATTACGTGTCGATTAACAGTGACGCTTATGTAGCGACTTACTTCGGTAATATGGATAAGATGGTGGCAGCAATGAGAGCTTATAAGGGGTTGTATAAAACTTTATTTTTAAACAGGAAGGATTTTGCAGGTTTTACTAGTCAGGGACTAAAAGGGAAAGAGTTGATGGAAGCACTTAGAAAGGCTCATAAAGATGATTTTGTAATGGGTAGAGGTTCTGCTTTGCCAGATTGCTTTTGTGACTTCAAATTGTGATTTTGTTTTTGTATTTGACTTTTGGTATCTGTTTAATTTTTTTTTTTCTTAATTTTAGGGCGTTTGTATTCAGGTTTGAAGTCATGGGTTAGTGATGATTTGGTTATAGTAGACCGTTACTCATTTGCAAGATCTTTTCATGATACCTGTGTCATAAGACATCGATTACAAGATTCATAGGTTTTACCATACAATGAAGATTTTTTTAGCAAGTCATAAGCTACTCTTAAAATCCTTTACTTAACCTAGACATAGTCTATTTGTAAAATCCTTAGATTGGAAAGGCCGTGGTCACGACTCAAATCTGCTATGAACATGCACAAGTCAAAACCGGTTTCAAGCTGCTACGCCGAATGAAGATAACCAACTGAAACTGACTGGTTCTTGGTCTCCAGTTGCCCCTTTTTCTGGTTTCTGATCTGGTCCATAACACGTCCAGTTCTGAACTTATATACAACCCTAGGTTCAAAACAAGAACTAAACCAATCTTATAACTTACCTGATTCAAGTTTGTGTAGAGGTGTTCTTCGATCCCATGCGTCAAACCACTCAAAGGTCAGACAACCCGGTAATTAAAAAACTTCCAGACAAATCCATATCATTTTCCTGTTTAAGCTCGAGCCGTTTAGACTTCAGATTCCATTATCTTTTTCTGTGAAGCATTTCATCATACAATATTTTATTTTATTATTATTTTTTTTTTGGAACGGCTTGTTAGTAGTTAGTTGTTAGTATCACCAAGTTAGTAATATTCGTCAATGCCAAGGTTTGAACCTTGAACCTCTAAAAGAGGCAAAGCCTTCCACCTCCCCCTTAACCACTAGGCCAAGAGATCATTGGTATTTCATCATACAATTGTAGTGCAGTTTTCAAACATTCAGTTTTTAAAAGCAAACACATTTTGAATCCAGATGTGATGTGTGCTTTAACTACAAATTGATAGAAATCAAGAGCTTACTGCTTATTCATCTCCTCCCCATCCCAACCAAAACACACACGCCAAAGGCTATTACTTTTCAGACGCTGGTTCAACCTTCTGTCGAAAATGGCGATCAGATCATTCACCCGGCGAACGAAAACTACATATCATCTCTTCACCACATCTCTTCTTTCTCCAACTCCAACCACATCTCTTCACCCACCCATCAAACCCTTTTCGACTCAATCTCACCCCTCTTCACCACAAATGATCAACGACATATCTCGCATCCTCAGCGACTACCGGAGTCCTCGCCACGACATCGTTTCAGCCCTCACTCCCTTCGCATCCCACATAACCACCGACTTGGTCGAACAAATCCTCAAACGTTGCAACAACCTTGGTTTCTCTGCTCACAGGTTCTTCCTTTGGGCTAAAACCTTACCTGGGTTTGTTCATAGCAAAGATAGCTTCCACATTCTCATTGACATTTTAGGTAGAAGCAAACAATTCCCTTTAATTTGGGATTTCCTCAGTGAAATGAAAGAATCCCAATCTTGCGAAATCACCTCTGCAATTTTCTGGGTGATTTTTAGTGCTTACAGTAGAGCTAATTTACCTTCTGATGCGATTAGAGCTTTTAATAACATGGTTGATTACGGGATAAAGCCGAGTATTGATGATCTTGATCAGCTTTTGTATGTGCTTTGTAAGAGGAGGCATGTGAGGGATGCCCAATTGTTCTTTGATAGAATCAAGCATGAATTTAATCCTACTGTGAAAACTTACAGCATTTTGGTGAGAGGTTGGGGCTACATTGGAGAATCAAAAGAAGCCCAGAAGGTGTTTGATGAAATGCTTGTGAGAGGATGTAGTGTGGATTTACATGCTTATAACAGCATATTGGAGTCGTTGTGTAAAGGCGGGAATGTAGATGAAGCCCACAGGTTATTCCGCTGTATGAGGTCTAAAGGGCTTGAACCTGATGCTTTTACTTATTCCATTTTCATTCACGCTGCTTGTGACGCGAACGATATCCATTCTGCATTTCGAGTTCTTGACAGGATGAAACGATATAATCTTGTCCCTAATGTGTTTACTTATAACTCTGTTATTAATAGACTTTGTAAAAACGATAGAGTTGATGAAGCATACCAACTGTTGGATGAAATGCTCGAGAGAAAGGTGACACCAAGCGTGTGGAGCTACAATGCTATATTAGCTTTCCATTGCAACCGGTTAGAAGTTAACATGGCTACTAAATTGCTATCAAGGATGGATCAAGATTCGTGTGAACCTGATCGGCATACATACAACATGCTGCTAAAGATGTTGATTCGGGTAGGGCGGTTCGACAGGGTCACAAAGCTATGGGAGAAGATGGAATCGAGTGGCTTCCATCCGTCGGCTTCAACATATGCAGTCATGGTTCATGGGCTTTGTAGGAAGAAAGGGAAGCTAGAGGATGCATGCAGGTATTTTGAAATGATGGTTGATGATGGCATACCGCCATACTCTTCCACTTGTGAGCTTCTGAGGAATAAAATTATAGGATTAGGGTTTGCAGAGCAAGTGGAGATTCTTGCTGATAAGATGGAGAGAAGCACTAGCTGTACTATACAAGATCTTTCAAGCATTATGAGAGGTAATAGGAAGAACATAAAGTTGATAAAAGAAGAAGATAGCTCAGAAGAGAGTGATTATTGACACTAGAAAGAAATTCTAATTCATACTTTTCTTTTTAAAATCTTTGAAGTTTATTTATTTTTCTCTTCTCATCATGTCAATTTATAGATTTATCAGAAGAAATTGATCATGGAAAATTTATCAAACAATTTTGTATTACTAGTAGTCAGTTTACAACATTGTTTAAATTCAATATACAATGTAAATCACCTAATTTCATTCTTCTCTAGCTAACTGAAACTTCATGATGTTTGGACTTACAATCATCAATCAACATCCGCAAAATCAAAGAAGCTTCAGAAATCACTCCTTTTGGAACATATCGATCAAAAATCAACAAATACTTTACAGCAACAGCAAGTTCTGATTCATTCATATTGCAAGAAATCATACTGTTCCATTCTTTTGCCTTCCCTTCTAAGCAAATGCCATATAACAAAGCAGCAAAGACAATAGGACATCCCCTAATTCCCTTTTTGTCACTCAACTGCAAGGAAATAGTAAGCATTCCGTGAAGACAAAGGCATACAATGATAGTACTGTATGCAGCAAGTCTTGCATGCCAACCATCTGATATCATCCTGCTGTTGATATCCAAAAACATAGAGTTTTTTGCCTTGTTATGTTTCTGGTAAGACTTTGAGAAACCGTCCACTAGATGATGGAAAGTAACATCATTCGGGTGGCATTTGTTCATTAACATTTGTTCAAAGAAAGAAGCTGCTTTTGCTTGTTTTCCATTTTTGCAATAGCTTCCTATTAATATACTGTAAGTGACAACATTAGGCATGACGCCATGAAATTTCATCTCTTTTAGTACTTTCTCAGCACCAATATTATCTCCTCTTTGACAAAATCCATTAATCAGTGAAGTGTAAGTGACTACATTTGGCTTACAGTTTTGTTTCACCATACGATTAAACATTACTAAGGCGCCTTCAATATCTTGTTGTTTTACATACCCGTCTATGATTGTAGAATAACTAAACTCATCTGGTGATATATGTGATTTAATCATCTTCTTGACACAAGAAACTGCTTCTTTTAAGTTACCATTTTTGCAGTAACCCTTAATCATTGCATTATACACAACAACATCAAGATTCACACCTTCTTGAATTGCTAGTTCAAAGAGCTTCTTGGCCTCATCAAGGTCTTGATATCTGATAAATCCATCGATTAAAGTTGCATAAACGAATTTATCAGGTAGAATGTTTTGATCAAGCATCTTAGAAAGCAACTTCTTCGCAGCAGGAAGCTTACCTTTTTTGCAGAGTCCATTAATCAGAACATTATATACGCCTGCATCAGGGAATACTCCTCTTTCTGTCATCTTTTCCAAGATCATTATTGCAGTTTCAATCTCACCTAAATTAACAATCCCATGAATAAGAGAATTATATGTTAACAGATCTGGTTTTTCTCTATTATCGACCATCTTAACAAACAAATCTAAGGCCTTGTTAGCATCATTCTGTCTGCAGTAGGCGTTTAACAGGGGCGTATAAGTTAACTTATTGGGCCTGAATCCTCTTCTCGCAGCCTGTTCTACAAGTTGCTCAGCTTCTTTAACCTTCCCATGCCTACAAGAATCATATATTAAAATGTTATATGTGACAATATCTGGTGCACAACCGATCTCAATCATACTTGTTAATATCTCAACTGCCTTTGTCTTGTATCCATGACGACATTGAGCATCAATAATCGTGTTATAAACTTGAACATTTATCACCAAACCCCTTGATCTCATCTCGTTCATAAGTCTATCCACAAGACCGAAATCCCCTTCCTTGCAAAGACCATTAATCATTGCACCATATGTCTCAACAGCAGGCAAAAAGCCCTTTAATTTAAGCTCTTTAAACAACAAAAACCCTTTCTTAACATCACCTTTCTTGCAATAACCATCAATGAGTGTATTGTAAAAAACAATGTTGGGTATACAACCTTGCCCCCATCTATCAACAATCAAATTTCTAGCCTCTTCAACCTTTCCTTTCTTACAAAGCGCGTTAACCATTATACAAGTACTATAGTTATCGGCACAACAATCAGTTCCAATACCATCATTTCTCTTAAGCATTTCATCATACACCTGGTGTGCAGTTTCCAAACGACCATTTCTCACAAGCCCAATCAATAAAGAATTACAAGCAAACACATTCGGAACACTGTTGTATGTCTGCACCGCAAAAGTATAAAATTCAAGAGCTTTATCGACCAACCCACATTCCGAATAAGCTTGAACTAAAACACCTAAAGCATCAAGGGTGGGCTGTTCATTTTCACATTTCATACGAAAGAATACAGAATCAATCTCAAGAAAAGCTTTTGACTTGGCTAAGAGCTTTAAAAGAGAAGAATAAGCAATCCCATCAAGAGGGCATCCATAGGGTCGCTGAGAAATCCAATCAAGAAACTTCAAGCCCGATTCGACGTCGCGAATTTTGTCGAACACTTGGTGGGCAACATCTGACGGGACGATTTGTTCTTCAGAGAGTCGGGTTTCGATGGTTTCTTCCCAATTGGTGTTTTGGGTTCTGAGAATGTCGCAGAGTTGGTTAACGATTTTCTTGATATGAGGTGGGATTTTGGATGGTGACTTTGGGTTGCGAGTGTGGCGGGGGGTGATGCGAGAGAGGAGAGTCTTCGACATACGAAGAAAGTTTGGTCATTTACACGATGTTCAGAATTTAAACCGAAAACAAGTGAAAGTGTTGGTCACTCGGTGTTCAACTTGGTTTATATTGAATTGAGAAAATTGACTATGACTAATATTAGTTTTTAAGGTAAATTTAGGACAATGTTTCGGAGGATGGATGTTATTGTAATTGGGTTTATATATTTGTTTTTCAGCCGAGATCGCACCCCCAATCTTTTTAAAAGAAAACTTACTACTACCCCCAAACCCCTCAAGAGAAAACTTATTACTGAGAAGACGCTCTCGCTTAACTCTAAGTATTTTACTTAAAATAATATTTAAACTCATACCTTTCATATTTATATGTCATTAGCATCCCAACTTAATCAGTTTGGGTAAGGTAATATCAATGGTGGGACTAATAATTGACGAAATTCAATTAAAATTGAGATGTAATTTGTCTTATTCTGCAATACAGTCATAAAATCAGTAAAAAAATTCTGATTTTTCAAGTTAAACTTAACAAATGAAGAAGAAACAAGTTTAGTGTTCTTTTCTTTGTAAGTGGTAAAACGTTATACCCACAAATACAAAACCTTGCAAGATTAGATATACTATTTCGTTGATAGATCGCTTATATTTTCTTCACATTATAAATGTAGTTGTGGGATTCATACACAAGTTCATTTTTCTTGTCATAATTAAAATTATTTGGATATAAAAATTCCATATGCACATAAGTATATGGCATAGAAATTCCTGGATTTCTAGAGAATTTTTTTAAAGTCTAATATCCAAATACGAAAAATCCGTTCAAAAATTTTTTAAACCAAATAAAGAAGAATGATAATTACAAAATCCTGGATAAGTTAAAGTTGCTGAAGAAAATATATTAAAAGAACAAGCGATTGTGAGTTTTAAATAAAGGTATGAGTCATCGAACAAAAATAGTGAACTTATACAAGCGAGGGTTATTTTTTTATGATTTAAATAGTTGTGACTTTAGTAATTCAAGGCTTAACTGGATTAAAACTGTTCCTAATCTATAAACTAGGTTAGAACGGGTACTAAGCGGCTGATAAAAAAATATATATTGTAAAATTACAGATTTGAATTTAGATTTTTTTGTCTTCATATGATAACATGTAATTATACACTAACTTTATAAATTACATATTGCTAGTGTAATAAATTAAAAAAAGTAATATAATTATTATAGTTAATTTAAGATTAAAAAACAAACCAATTCTAGATTTTTTGAGAGATGAAACGATATAAAATAGACAGAAAGTTAGTAAAGTTAAAACAATATTTGAAGTCTATAAAGTTAGTACGTTTTGTAATCATTATATCAAAATTTAAGCATAGTATATGTTTTTTATCAAAATTCTTAAATATGAAACAATTATCATTAAGCAATGGCTTATGAATGAAAAAGCATTTATTCTTATGTAGATGGTTTTTGAACAGGTACTAATATTAAGACACCTACTTTTATAAATTGACGCCCCATTATACGTCTCGTATATTCCCATATTCGACGAATCGACGTATAAGGTCGAAAACACTGAAAATGAGGAATATTCAAGGGGGCTATACGTCCCATATAACTCTATACGACCCCCCTATACAACACATATAAGCCTATATGACCCTTATAGCAAATTTCACTGACTATTAAAAAATATTCAGAGGGCTATCAGAATGTTTATACCCCCCCATACAATGCGTATAGGGTTATATGACCCGTATAGAATTTAGTGTTGATTTATAGTTGGAGGAGGGGTATCCTAATAACCAGTCCCTTATAAAATATTATGTTCCAGACGTTGGATTATACTTTGATACCTTGAAAGTAGAATACAATATTTTAATTACAAAATTAAGTAAAAAAAACTTTTAAGAATAGATATAATAAATAATTAAATGAAAGAATAACTTTTTAAAATAACAATGAAGTTTTAGAATTATTCTAATTATGTCACTAATAAAAATTTTATTGTTCCAATTAGGTCAGTAATGTTTAGTACTGTTCTAATTAGGTCATTCATAAATTACAAAATAACTTAAAAACAATTAAAATATTTAAAAACTAATAATATTTATAAAAATAATTTTTAAAATTTTTTTTGGATTATTTTAAAAGAAATACGAGGACCTAATTGGAACACTTCTAAAACCTTAGTGATTTGAATGGAATAAATAAAAATATTTTATGATCTTATTAAATGAAATAAAAATATGAGTGACTTAATTGAAATATTTTTAAAATTTGTTTATTATTTTGTAAAGTTTACCCTAAATTAATCTAACAAGTATCCGCTCAGCCAATAATATGATCTCAATTGAATATGTTTCACATTGCTTGTGAACATTCGGTTTTTTTCAGTTTCTAATTATTTTTACTATGATTGTATAGTCATATAAAGTAAAGTTTTTTAGTTCTATTTTTTTTAAATGATTAATAAATGTATTTTTTAAATAGAAAAATTATAGTTTCTAAAATGAAATGCAATCACAATTTAACAAATTTTAGGCGAGAAAACTCAATCGAAAAGACTTTCATTGATTACCACGTGTATTCAGATTACCTTCTTTTATCAAAGGTAATATATAGATAAATGATGTTAAAAAGAAAAAAAAAAGAAAAGAAAATAATTGGTGTTTGAAAAGAAAAGCAAAAAGATTTAAAGAAAGAATGGGAAAATAAATTAAGTTATAAGTGAGGGTGTGAGTGGTACACACACCATACACACTACAACACATCAAATACCCATAAATCACATTTCGTCACGTCACACCGCACCGCACCACACAACATCACATAATGTGAAGTGCTGGTGCTCACACCGTGTGTTTGGGAGGGAGGGTGGGGAGGCTCTTTGCAACAATTCAAAATGGGGAAGAAGCACCCAACGTGGGGATGCCATGAAACGGCCAAACAGCGCGACGTGGGGCCGGCGGCGGTGTTGTCGTGCGACAATGCCCACCGTCGCGCCTGGGAGAGGGGGGGGGGGGGGGGGGGGGGTTGCGAGAGGAGTTTTACCTAAAGTGAAAATAATTTATGTTTTTAACTCTGTAACCGGATTTTACCACAATAAAAATTCAAAACCCGTGCATTTATCCGAGGCGTAACAAACTCCCGACGATTTCGGGATCTCCGGATCCCCTCACAAAGATACCAACCACTCCATTACAAGAGATCCAACCCTCACAAATCTTAAACTAATACATCCTCCTCACCCATTCTTCCTCCACCACCGCTCGCTACATCACATACTTCAATTATGCAACTGCTAATAATCTCTATTCTTCATGCCAATCCAATTCATCGTCTTAGACTTTTAATTAGCCCAGTGTGCTATACTTTTCAGCCCACGGTAAAATCATTTTCAAGAGTCGACCAATCAGTTAGTGGGGCTAGCAAATTAGCAGTTATTAAACCGTTTGCAGATTGTAATATTGGATGTATCAGAGTTTGGTCTGTACATTTCCTTGTGAGCATTAAGTTAATTTTCTTCAACGTTGTTTTGTTGTAGTACAACAATGCCGGAATCCATTAATGAAGCAACTATTAGGGATTCTACAATGGTTCATGAATCTGCTAAAAATGTTGGCAATATGAGTACTGGTGCTGGTTTACTGCTAGTGGATGATAAAGGTGATTGTTATGGTTCATTTTTTTTTAAATCCAGAAACTCTATGTGGTGAAGCTCATTACAATATTGACTCATTGTTATTATTAATTATTATTTGTTTTGCTTACTGAATATTCGTTTGTGTAATGTTGGTGCAGAGAAAGATATTGATGAGTATAATAACTCGCATTGCGGCAATACAATCGAGACTCCAAATGGTATTCGCTATTGGATTCCTGATGTCCCCAATAGTGAGAAGCCTGTAAATGGTATTGTCTTTGAGTCATTTGAAGATGCAAAAAAGATGTATGAGGGCTACTCCAACAAGGATGGATTTGGTCCTAGATTATCAACAATGAAGAAGAGGAACGGTGAGGTCACTCATCGTTGTATAGTCTGTAATAAGTCTGGTAAAGCGTAGAAATAAACTCAGTGGTATTTCCAAATGACAACGCAACTCTAAGGTCACTGATTGTTCGGCGTGTGTTAAGTTCAAAGTTATACCAGGTACTTCAAGTTACACACTTTATGAGTTTGTAAAGCCCCACAACCATCAGTTGCTGGAACATGTAAATAAGGACTTAAGTAAGGCGAAGCAAAAACTGCAGTGTCATAAGAAGTTAGAGTCAAGTTCAAATTTTAGAAGGGATGTCAGTGATTATGTTGGGGAGAGGGATGGGCAAATGCTGTTTGACAAGTTGAACAAAAAGGAACGAGACGGGCCAAATTTTTCGTTTGAATACGAAAGTGTTGATGGTGTGCTAGAATCTGTATTTTGGGCAGATGAAATTGCAAAAATTAACTATGATGTGTTTGGCGATGTTCTTGCATTTGATGCAACCTACGGAACCAACAAGTAATATGTTTATCGCTAGTAGCTTTATTATTTTAGTAATCTATATGGATAAATCATGAGTTGTAATTCATTGTTAAAGATTCACTCTCATCCTGCTAATACGCTTGTTCAGTTTATGATTTCTTTTGAAAATGAAATGGAGGCTCTACTGTTGAACCAACGCCGGCTTGATCACCCGACAACCACAACTACACCTTCGTGGTTGACACATCTTCCAATAGAACGCCATGCGGAGAACGTATATACG
Organism: Flaveria robusta; assembly: GCA_025506415.1. NCBI lineage: Eukaryota > Viridiplantae > Streptophyta > Magnoliopsida > Asterales > Asteraceae > Flaveria > Flaveria robusta. The sequence continues at coordinate 1,690,484 of CM046469.1, forward strand.
CAAACGTTGTTTACAGATGTTCAAAAAGAGATTTGAATAGGTGTATGGTCATGCATGATTTCAGGTGTTGTGCTGAGGAGGTAAGGTGTGTGTAATCAAGCATGAGGACAAGCAATTTACTACTGAATTTATTGTATGTGTAGAGGATTATTATTCTTATTATTATTGTTTTCATGTTGTAGTGACTAATTATCTTCAATTCAATTTTAGGTTGTTATTGATTTGGAGGACCGGACCATGGTCTGCAGTTGCTTGAATTTTGTTCGGGTTGGTTACTTATGTCGTCACATCTTTGTATGAGCGTCAATGAAATTCCAGATCACTACGTTATACCACGATGGAAAAGAGACGCACTACCCGCTGATATTATACGAAAACATCGATATGGTTCAGTGAACGATGCCTTGATGTCCGAGGCTTTACGATTGTGGAGTCCTGCATAATTCGGTTAGGTGGTGAATGCATACTAGCTTGCATCATTTGTGGAGAAACGGAAACAAACAAAAATTAAATTGTCTTGTATTTTTCATTATGTGTAGTTCTTATGCCAGCAAACAAAATGCAGAACATGACAACAATTAGTATTGAAACATACATAACGAAAGATGACAAGATTTTTATTTTCTTAACATAACAAAACAGCACAATCGTCTTACATACGTGTCACATACCCTCATACGGCCAGATAGTCCATATCACACACCTTGTGTCATATGTTATTCGGGAGAAACATATGCATTAAAATCCTATTTTGATGCAGCATAGGGATAACAATAATCCAAGCCGTACCAAACGTTAGCCGGAATCCAAACGTTGAAGTAGAAGGAAGCCGCCCGCGTATTATACCCGTATACGTCTACTCTCTCCGGCATCCACCCGTCGTATCCGCTTCTATACAAGTACAAATAACATATCTGATACGTACACGGACCGTATAGCTCAAACGTATCGGTGGAGCACCGCTCAAACGTCCTCGTTGACGGATCATCTATCCTAGGTGCATATACCTAATCATCCATTACAATTATTATTATCGTTATTCCCAACAGTAACACCTAAATATTTTCTAGACAAAATTTATCTTTTGTAAGGTTTAAACCTACAACTATTATTATCATTATTCTCTTCTTACCACTATGCCTTACGATTATTACTTTAAGTCTATAATCAATGATTTATGCTGGTTTATAGAGAAATTGGACCTGATTGCCGTAAGCATCGCCGAAGGCTAGACTGATTTGGTCTCGAGTGTACCGAGTGGAATAACAGCTCGTGGTGATCTCTACGGTGAATGAACAGGTGCGTGCATTCTGTGAAAAATTGAAATGTGTTAGTGATTTGTGCTTTTAATTTACGCTAAATGAACGATAGAGCGCTTGCCTGATGATGATCGGTGGAGTTGATTTTGAAGTTAGGGTTTGGTTGGGGTTTTTGGGTGAGTGATCTTGATGCTGATGATATGGAGATTAGGGCAAATAGCAGTAGAAGGAAACACACAGGTTTCATCATTTTTCGCCTGAACTAGTATAGTGAAACTCGGTGTGTTTATGCAGAGTAATAATAATTCACCACCTATTCACCATTAATCCATTATCTTTACCAGATACTGACAATTATTTTGTCTTTTCTTGAGGTTTGTAGTCAAATTAACTTCACTGGCCTAAAAGTTTTTAGGGTATAGATAGACTCATATATTTATTCTGTTAAAGAGACTTATCGTTAACAAGTAACTGTTTTAGATCAAAAAAGTTGCCTTATAGTAAAGCTAGACTAGACCTGTAGAGGTTATGGTTCATTGATAAAAGTAATGATTTCTATGAAGAGACATCACTGGTATCGGTTTATAAGTTAGGTTTTGAAGGTTGTAGATAGAAGGGTTTAATGTGAATGGAAAGCAAAAGGAAATGTCTAGATCTTGTTAACTTTAAGTTAATATATATATATATGTTACATTAAGGTATGCAAGTGGGTGGACCAAAGCCTGCCAAGAGGCATATATCAACACCACAAGATACTCTGTTTTGAAGGGCATTTTATTGCTCTTGTACTCCACACTTATTAATAATGAATAAATTTAGGGGTGTTAATTCCTAGTTTTAGATGTTATTGCTAACCCTTTGATAAATAGGGTGTGTTATAGTTGACTTGTTTAACAATTAACATGTTTAATTAAATTGGTCATGATTGAATTGATGTGCTCAACATATATAATTAAACATATTGACATGTTAACCCGATTAAAATTAGAATAAAAAGTAATATGAGCATATATTTTGTAAGGTTAAGTTGTCATCATGTTTAACCAATTTACTAAAGCGTATATACAACCAGTCTACCTGACTTGTTTAGATAAACGGCTTACATGATTTAACTGTGTTTATGTTAGGGTTGATGTCCTTGACATGGATTTATATATGGTTTGTGTTCACGTTCATCAATTCAACATGCCAACCTGACACCATTGACACCCACTTATATATGGACATATCTGTTAACGGATATACATATATATATCCACATACGTATATTTGTATTGTGATTGTATATTTATTATTATCTTGTATTTCTTATAGATAAGAGTAGCTAGTTATTAGACAGTTGTCATCCCTAAAATAATGGGATCTTAGTTAGACTTACCTTATATATATATCCATTTGATTAATGAAATTCAGCAAGTTATTCAGCATAATAATATCAAGCATGTAGGTGTGTTAAGTTTATTTGATGAATTAATGAGCAACATACTAAAGGTGGTTTGACATTGCCTATTTATCTTCTAGGCTTTAGTTGAGGTTATGACTTATGTGCATCAATTTGGGAGGAACAAAGTGCATGTGGTTTTGTCAATAGAGTTAAGAGATGCCTAATATTCAGTGAAATTTAGATAATACAGTTAAAGAAAGATCCTTATTGTGATTTGTGAATCAAAGAACACAAGTTTAAGCTGATTAAGAGTACAAGTCTACAATGGCCCTTTTTGAAGTATTTACCTCAAAGAATATATGATGTGATAGTTAACATTACACCATAACTACTAAACTTAGGATTGATGTTTCCTTTTAAGTCATTAATCATTTTGAGTGACTTCTAAGTATTTTTAAAGCTCCATCTTTTCTGGATGAACCATATAGCCAAGAGCCCAAGATTAACCATTGAATCTATTGATATGTGAATCATAGCGACATTAGTATTCAATATAAAGTATAAATACATAGAAATTTCTGGATTTACATGATGTGCGTATCAGTGTGACACTTATTTTACTAAGGTTGTATCTGCACCAATAGTCTTAGAGTCTCTACACACTCTGCTAGAAGTTTGTCAAGCGAATTGGCAATGAAGACTAGTTTTTTATCATCTCCCTGCATAAATGACAAGCTGAACAATTTCCCAGTTTTCTTCCTGTGCTTCTTGATAATCTTCAGGAATCCTGCTTTTTCCATTGCTACTTAGTACAGTTCATAAAAAAACCATGACTAAGATTATTATAATAAACTTTACGAGCGCATTACATGGTAGAGAATATATACCAGCAAAGTTGAGTTCATGGTAGTGAAGGAGCAAAACCAATTTATTGTGGAATTGCAGTAGTAGATCAATGGTCTCGTGTGTTGCATCTTCATCGCCATCTAAATCAGCTACCTCCCTTTTCAACTCCTGGATGTTTACTTACAAAGTTTATAAAACATGACAAACTAATCATATCCTCATGTTTAAAAGTGAACCGGGGGGGGGGGGGGGGGGGGGGGGGGGGGGGGGGGCGGACCTGGAATCTGTTCTTGTATTCTTCTTCTTTACTTGAGAAGAATTCATTCATTTTCATAAGCTCATTCTTGAGTAATTGTTTGAAACCCTCATCACGCCTCTCCGGATCCATTAACTTTAGTTGCTTTTTTAAGTCTTTATATGACATACATTCGCGTTCCCATTCTGGCATGATGATGGATATTTTGATGCGAAATCTCTTTCCGAACTTCATCTCTGAATTCTTTTCTTTTCCTGAGGTATTTCTGCAAATGTTGAAGTATAATCCTTTATGGACCTAAAGTTAAGCATCGTTAACGCATATTCTACTATTATTCAGGTATAGTACCATGCTCGTGATTCTTTATTTCCGCTATTAAATTGGTTGTCAACATATTCAAAGTATATTCTTCTAAACTTCTTAGTTTTTGTCGTTGGGATGAAATTGTCTCACTCTTTGACCATTTTCTAGTCCCTGATATGTACCTGCCATATGTGGCTATCAGATTAAATATTCTATTTGTTCCTGTGTAGGCATAAACTAATGGCACTGATCGGTAATTCTTAAGACAAATTTATAAAAATATTCATCCTCTTTCTTCCTATTTTTGGGTTATTTTATTCTAAGCAGTTTCAAAGAAGGTAACACTCATGTATAAATCTAAGAGAAACATGAGTTATTCTTAGTTAAAACAAATGAATCTTGTTTGAAATTTTGAATTGACTTCGACCCTATTCCAACCTGTAACCCATTTAAGAATTGAAAATTACGGATTATATATTCACCAGCAACTTGTTTACAACCCATGTAACCCGTTTACATAATCAAGTCATAGGGGTGGTGTTTAGGTTAGCGATAAACTTTTCTACTTGATTAAGTAATAGGGTAGTGTTTGGGTTTGGTTATATTAATCCTATAATAAAATGTGTAGCCACACCTATCCTTGTTACTGTTAACTTTGTCTTGAAAATGTCAAATCTAACAAAACGAAATTGTTCAAAGTAAGGGGAATTTGAGGCTAATACGTAATAGGAAATGACGATGCTTAGTAAGTGTAGACGGTGCCCTCAATCTGGACTACGTCCATTAGGCTCATGCCCACAAATGATGGGCCCATTAGGTTAAAGCCCAATAACTTCTCTGTAAAAAGAAACTTAACCCACTAGATAAAGATTCTCCTCATGACCAACTTACACAAACTCATCCTTTCTTCTATTCCTCAACATACTTATCCTTCTTTTATGCAATATAAATGCTTATGCTTTTACTTATTTACACGCACACATGCACACATTAAGCTCAAGTTTCAGATAGATCACATATGGTGTATGTGCCCCAATCTAGCACCTAAATTGACAGCCCCTCAATGTTCTCTGTTTATTTGTATATGCATCACATCAATAGAATCTTTTTTTTAGTGGTCGGAAAAAAGAGATTATATGAATATGTTGGATCTATTTGACATTAGCGTAAGTATAGTGTCTTGAACAAAAATTCAAATTTAATTGAGCTTTGATTTCTTTTCAGATGTTATAATCATTTAATCAAGGATAACGGATTAAACCAAAGTTAATTATGATTATAATATGTAGTTTGTAATAGTTCCTGGCCTTTATACTAGTTAGAACATTCCGGTAGCTTGTTAGAAGTGATAACGATGACAAATTGTTCTCTCCTTCATATTAATTATGTATTATTGTATTGTAGAGTTATATGTGTGTTCTTGTGAGGGAAAATCATGATAGCAACCATTTTCTGGGTGTATTGTATGTTTAGGGTCATGTTCGTATACTTTTAATCATGTAGCCACAAAATGCACGTATATGCTTCATTTGCACATCAACTTTTGTGCATCAGTCTCTCTTCATCAATAATGATTTAAACTCTTGTGATACGCCACACCATTCTTTTAGTCACGTCAATATACGCATATTCATAATTCCAACACCTCTAATTCACATATTAGGGCATCAAAGGGAAGGCGTTTCAGTTAATATCTTGCATTACCAAAGAATTAGATGCCAACTGACATTCCAAAACCAAAGAATGAGGTGTCGGTGGATATACTCGACGCCCGGTCATTGTTGCATGAGTTATTACCCTACGTGATGCTCTTTCCATTGATACAAGAAAATGAATACACGAATTTAATAGTTGCATCTTGTGAATATATGCATGAAATAGATTTTTGACGATTGATTGATGTATAAGACGTATAAGAAAATGACTAATTTGTGATATTCTCTTAGTATATACGCACACTTTATGGTGTCTTTTTCAATCTATTTTCATTTCTCACAATATCAAAACATTTCGCATAGATTGGAAAATCCAATGCTAGCTTCTTTAGGTTATTCCTACATTGCTCCACCTTTTATCGTAAAATGACGTTTACGCATCCTCATGGTGTGCATAAGTATAATTAGATCCTCATGTCAACTATTGAAATTAATATACATTAACGTAATTTTATTGTCTAGTCGTTGTTCCTGTCGTTTTTTTGCAATACTGAGAATATTCCTCTCAATTCAACTTTTTGTTAAAATCAATCACCATTATCATATTCATTCTATATTATACATTACGGACCGGCACCACTACAAGACATAAGATTTTTCTCATATCGATTGTATCGGTAACAAAAGTAAATTTATGATTTATATACTAAATGGATTCTCTGATTCACTTGATCGGTTTTTAAAAAAGATTTTTAATGTTTTGTCAGTAACACTGTATTGGCAAATCAACTTATTTTCGTTGATGTAAATTGTCACGTGGAATTGATGGCAAATGATTATTATATATTATTACCCTATATTTACCTTATATATTTAAAAAACAAATGAAATAAATAGTAGAGTTTAGTTTCTTCAATTTTAGTAACAAGACTTTTTATTATTTTTATTTTTAACCTTATTCTATGGTTTCTTTAAGTTTGATCACAAGCAGACTTTTTAATTTTTATTTAGAATAGTTAGTTTTGCCTTTTATTGTATTTGTTTATTGTTTGGGAAAAAGGGGTTGGATCAAATATAACATGTTCATAGGACGGTATAAATTTGTTTCGACGTAAATTTACGCGCAAAGTCATATATAATATGTTTCATTCGACAGTATATACGGTTCGACGTTAATTTAGTTTTATATATATGTTAATTTAGAAACTAAATAACAATTATTTTTATCTTCTATTTTTTTTCTTTTATTGTATTTGTTTATTGTTTGGAAAAATTTGTTTATTGTTTGGTAAAACGGATCAGGTCAAATATAATACATTCATTTGACGTTATAAATATGTCTCGACGTAAATTTATGTGTCGTGTAAAATATCATATGTTTCATTCGACGATATATACGTTGCGATGTAAATTTACTTCAGAAACGAGTTGCATCAAATATAATACGTTTCATTTTGACGGTGTAAATACATTTCAACGTAGAGTTAGTTGAGAAACGAGTCGAGCGTGATTGTAATATATGTTTTTTCATGTCGCATACGGTGTCGCTGCATGTACTCTTTTCATGTCATTTTGAGTTGGTATACGTTTCGACATAAATTTGTTTGGAAAATAGTCAGGTCAAATATAACATGTTTCCATTCAATGCTATAAGTTCGAGTTACTCTACATTTTGATGTAAATGTAGTTCTGAAACAAGCCGGGCCGATTGTAATCTATACTCTATCACGACGAGTACGATGCCGCCGAAACGCGCGGCTGGTAAAAAGCTAGTATATGTTTAAAAAGAAATGAAATGAACAGTAAGATACTGTTGTTTATGCGCGTTGTACAACAGGTTGCAGCTTGTTTTGGTGTTAAGATATGGTCCTCTGCTTTTGTCATTTGTAGAGCAAACGCGAGGGGTGTCGGGGGTGTCGGGGAGGTTAGCCGCCGCCCATCGGTTTCCGGCTAGATCAAGGCGGTGGGCTCATCGCGTGTACCTTTCTTCTTCTTCTCTGATTTTAAGGTTTAGCGTGGGTGCTTTAGCGGCGGCCACGGCCACGAAGATATGTTTTCGTCCTCTGATTTTAAGGTTTTGATCGTGGGGTTATGGAAGGGATCCCGATGGTGTATGTAGTCGCTGGCCACACCAATAGCAGACCTTTGCTCGCTGGGTTTCCTTGACTGTGGCCGCCGCTATCTAACCTTCTTCTCTGATGTTAGGGTTTTTGACCTTGGGGTTATGGAGGGGAAGACGACAGGAGATGTAGATGACCATCTGTGGCCACTTTTGGTGGCGTGTATCTTGCTGCACAACTTAAAATTCGGTTGTCTTCTCAGGTGTTATTTTCTATCCCTTGCCTAACACAGAGGGACTATACAAATACGTATTCGTTCTCCACGTGATTGTCTTGCGAAAGATCTAGTTTTTCAAATGAATTGCTAAAATCTAACATTCCATTATGGTTAGTTTACTGTCTCTCCCAGATTTTAGTGTTTTGGTTCTAATGTGTTTTGAATGTTTTTGTTCTTGGCTTATGAAATAGATCATGAGTTTAATGTTTCTCTCATTTTTTAGTGTTTTGGTTCAGGTGGTGCCTTGAACGTTTTGTGTTGTAGTGATATCCTTTGAGATGTTTGAAGGTTGTAGCTTTTAAATATGTTTTTGCTGTGTTTTAAATCTTTTATTTTTGTTTTTGTAGTTACCTATATCAAAGAATGTAAGTCCTAGCTACTCAAAGTAGCTTCTAAAAACAAAACCTTTCTAATGTTCTCTTTTCAAATACTGTATTTGCTTAAAATTCAAATGGGGTGATGTGTTGAAAGGGGATATAGAATCATGCCATGAAATTACTCAAGAAGCTAAGTGTTTTAGTGGATCCAATATATACTTTGGTTGGATAGGAGTTAGCAAGTCAACTTAGTTTACATGAAAGAAAGGTGGGTGCAAAAGTGTTGGTGCTTCACACTAATGGTACAGTTATAAAAGTCTTATTTCTAAAATTCTGTTCTTGAAACAGGTATGTCACATTAACCTATAGTGACCCGTCTCTATTTATATATAAAAACTTTTGTGTAGGCTTGATTTGAACATTTGAAAGCCTTTAAAAAAATTGTCATAGTTAAAAGACAAAATAACAATCCTAGCTAGAGATGTCAAGTAGGGTCGAGTTGGGTAGCAATGTGAGTTTTCAATAACTATAATGTTGAATATTTTACGTGATGACATTGATATAAAAAATGATTCAGTAAAATGGAAGTGCGATCTGGAAAATGATCTTTTAATTGCTATTATAGAATTGTTGCTCCATAATAGCATGTATATGATAAGTCAATAAGATAATATCTTGCATTGAACATATTTGTTTGTAGAGAAAAAAATGATCTTTGACCTCATATATTTGAGTTTTACAAAGAATAGCAAACAATTACAACATCTCCTTGCCGGTTAGTAATCAGTACTCATAACGTAATAATACTTTTTAATATTATTTGATTTTCAATAAGAGATATACACTTTTCTGTTGTCTCATTTATACACATTATAAATGACAGTTATGTTAAATCCCTTATTTAGGAACAGAGTGTTGCATAAGTTTTCATTATTCATGGTACTCATCGATGTAGCTTAAAATTATGTTGGCAGCCAAAAGTATCCAGCGAATATTTTATGATATTTTACTGTTAATAGGAAGATATTTTATAACTTGTAAGTGACAACATAACAAAATGAATAATAGATTTTTCTTCCACAAAATACGACCAACTATACATTTCATATAACTGCAGGCTCATCAAAATAGAAGCAACATAGCTTAGGATGATTTGTTTAAGTAGGGTTTATCGTCTTTGAATCCTGTTCACACAGGTTGCCGTTAATATGCGCTATGTTCTGGTTTTTGAGCGGCGATGTAACTGTTTATTCCAACGCGCAACGCGCGTTGATGAATAACACTAGTATATATTATTAAAAATGATAAGAAATAAATAGTACCAGACACCACTTGTCATGTGTATATTCATTTTATTTTTTGACGTTTTGTTTTGTTATAATTATTACTATTATTAATTTATTATTGTTTAGTTTTTTAGATGCGAAAGATGAGCACACTAAACAAAAGTACAATTCACTATTACCTTTAGCATAATTTTCTCTACGATTGAATGTAGATTTTCTTTATAACTTTGAGTTCACAATTTTATCTACAAGTGCATGTAAATTTATTTAAAATTGAGTTAGGAATTACGTTAGACGTATGATGTTCTATAAAACAACATGTTTATTTTTATCTAAGTTTTCATATAACAATTATACAACATCGACCACCAACGGAGACATGGGGCGCAAGTAATCATCAGCTGGTTAATTATCAATCATGCATTTATTATTAATATTTTACGAACGGTTTGATATCTAATATCGATACAAATCAACGAACTGCAGGTTAGCTTTAATCAACGAGTTGGTTTTAATCAACGAACTACGCTTGATTAAACATTAGATATAGTGGATCTACGAACGGCTTGATTAAACATTAGATATAGTGGATCTACGAACTATGCTTTAATTAACGAGTTGGTTTTAATCAACGAGTTGGTTTTAATTAATTAAAAGGGTTATTTCACCGTAGTCGATAATGATCGTAAAACGCATCAAATCAAGAAATTAACTTAATGTTGTAAGTACTTTTCATATTTGAATTTACTTTCAATTTAATTAACATTTCTAGTTTATATTAAAATGGCATTAAAAGTTACATATTGAAGTATCTTTCTTGATATATAACAACAACTATAAACTAAATATAAAACATAAAAACAAAGTAAAATATCTATCATATATTCTTTATTGTAACTCTGCATAAAGTATGGTACTGAGATGACGTGTAAAGCTCCGATGTACGATGAAGCTCCCACCCTTTTGGAGTAACACAATATGTCTCACAATCTAATTCCATCAGTTGGTGTTAAGGAGCTCCTCAATCATTTGCAACGCAATTGCATCCTCTTCATCACCACCTCTTCCGGCAACCCCTGGCGTCATCTCCGGCGTATCCACCGTCATCGGAGTAATTTCACCTTCTCCCACCATCTCAACCTTATCATTCTTCTTCCCGAGCTCAACGGTCATGACCCAATTGGATTCCGAGTGCACCCCGGCCCGTTTCTGCCAAACCCCGATGTGAGAGCTCTCGTTGTCGAGCCGGAGGCATGTGAGCGAGGGCGAGGGGGACTTGCAGCACTTCCGCAGTTTAGCACTCAGCAAAGTCGAGAGCCCTGTAGTGGTAGAAGACGGAAGTGCTGAACTGCTGGCGCGGGTGATGATGTCACCATCACCCCCGCCAGTTGTTTGGTCTTTGACCATAGGGAAATTAGTCTTGGCATTCCGCCCGCTCATTAGAACCGCGGCCTCATCGTAGGCTCTTGCAGCTTCTTCTGCGGTCTCAAACGTCCCTAGCCACACCCTTCTCTTCCTACAAAAGAAAACAAAACAAAACAAAAGATCAGATGATTAAAAAGACTAATAAGTTTGATATAATGTAAGGTGATGAGGGGTACAATAACGGGTGGCGTATCTCGGAAACCCAGGAGCCCCAGTGTCGTTGGCGAACGCCCCTGAACTTCTTAGTTTGTACCATTTGTACAAATGACAGATGAAAGTGAAGATTTGAGTAGCAGAAAACTCGGGTGACTAATATAAAGGGGTCATTTGAGTACGGAATTGGTGTTGGGAGAGTAGAGAGTTTTGTCTTTTTGTTGGTGTAAATTTGAGTGTTGTTATTAACAGAATGTTACCTAAGATGGGTTAAGTCATAAGTGTTGTGAGTTGAGACAAGAAAACACAGTGGAAAGTAGTTGTTTGTGCTCTTCGTCTAATATAAACATATGTTTGTAGTTGGAAATCTATATAATAATAATATTGTAAAGTGAGAATGAGTCAGTTATATGACTATATCTTTATAACCTGGTTGCTTTAAAGTTTAAACCACACAACCCGATCACGGATGATCATATCTTAACCATATTCAAGGTGTTGGAGCCTAGGAGGGACTTGGGCTGCTTAATTAGAGAGTCAAGCTAGATTTAGCTCGAGCTTGAAATTAAACGAGCTAGTTCACATATTTTTGAAATTTTTAAGCTTGAAATTGGTTTGGAAATGTTAAAACTAGTTCATATATATTTGAAAAATTCAGCTCGAACTCGCCTCGAATAAATCTCTAGAGTTTTGAAATGTTAATGAATCTGTATTTCTTGCACCTATGGATAAAATAACAACAAAAATAATATAATTCTAAGCACGTTCGATTCAAGTGGGGTTTCTTTTATAAAAGTTGGGGTTTTTAAACATCCTACCTAAATTGAGCGAGCGAGCGAGCAAGCTCACCTTGGGCTCGAACATGATAGCGAAATTATAAGGATGATTTCAGATGAGGTTTTTTTTCTCTTGCTATTTATCTGATTATGTTATTTGAAAATTATAATAATAAAAATGAAACGGGAAGAAAAAACAGAAAAGAAAGAAAAACAAGTAGATTTCTTATAATTAAACACAGGGGGCAAAGCCAGCTTTGATGAGTAGATTTCTTAGAATGGTGTGTTTGTCGGTGATGATTTAGCTCTTCCCTTTTTTACTCGTTAATCATGTGGTCCTTTTATTTATCCCCTCACTATTTATTAACCAACAAAATAATGCTTTCTACTTTCACTTGTTACTTACCACTTTAAGTTAAAACACCAATTCTTATAACGTGTTCTTTTGGGTAAAACTATTTCACTTCTAACGTTTACTTCCTTCCTTGCTTTCAATATTCTTTTTGTACTTTCTCAAATGTTTATCTTACAAGCATCCATGACTACACACTTAAAAAAATGGTGTTTTCAGAATCAGACTAGACTGACCAGTCGAACTGAAAATCAGTCATAGAGCCGGTTTAGTTGTGTGAATTTTAAGCGTCTTCCTTTAAACCGGCCAGTTACCGTTTAGACCGAAACAATTGGACTGGACTGGGTGGTCGGAACGGATTTCAAACTTCTTTTATTATATAAATTTTTTTTGTATTTCAAATTCTCATTTTTTGATTAAATTATGTTGCATATTATAGTTATTAAGTGTTCAAATTGTGTTAAAATTATAAATCCACCCTAAAACATAAAATATTTTTATATTTGTGTTCGAAATAGATGCATATAAATAATATTAACTTATATTATATATATATATATATTATAATATATATATATATTATATATATATGATCATCTGATTATGGATAACGATTTGATCAATCCGACTGGTCCGACTAGTAAACCGTTAAAATAACCGTACGATGTTCGATTCTGTTTTGAATACAATGTAAAAGACATTCAAAAACTCATCCTTAAAAAACTATACATAAATAGGTAAAAACATTGTATCACCATCATGATTTAAGTATAATTTTTAATAAAATATATAAAATAATATTTAGTTTGTATCGTTGAAGTGCGTGGGAGGAAATATAGCCAAACGCCAAAAAAATTCAATATATCAAGATCTCTTTTGTGTTTACTTTAAACATCGAAAATATTATAGTCAAAAGCCAACCAAATAATAAGCATACCCTTCAGCAAGAAACTGTAAAATATGCGCTACCAACGAACATATCTGATTACAAATTCAGGCTATAAAAATTAAACTCACACCATGATCTCCACTCTATAAATTTGAATTTTTACCTATTTACCAACCACAAGAATATAGACCCTTTAGTTTCTTCAACTATCAAGATTGCATTTTTCACTAGTGAAAAAGTTAATAACAATATAAGTTCTTAATGAAATAATAATAGTAATAATAATAGGAGACTAGACTATTGAAATTTAGGAGGTTACGCCTTATGAGTAGTTCTTTTAATTCAACATTATCCTATTTTTTTAGCGATGAGCAGACATAATTTTAACAAGATCTCTTAAATTTTTTATTATTTATTTTGTGAATCTTGAATCCATATTAGTTAGTTTGGTGGGATGGTTGTATGCTTAGAACTTGCAACATAATATTTTGAGGATTTGTATGTCTTAAAACGGTGAAAAGTTTCATAAAATTCCTATTTGTAGTACAACTTGGTGTAGGGTTAATTTATCAAACAATGACCTTTTGTTATAAAAATATATTATGTTAAATATGATTAAGAAGGTAATTTATATTGTAATATTATAGTTTTCACTTCTTTTTTTTTTCATGAGATTTGGGAGGTTTTATACTTGATTAAAGGGATAAAATCATTCAACGGTAGGTAAGTTTCAATATTATTTTAATAAATTAAAGTATTTCTTAACTTTCTATAAACATAAAATGATAAAAATCACTCAAATTTCAATATTGATTTGTGGTTATGAAACTTTTTATAAAATTAAAAAAACATGAAAGTTTATTATTTAGTGACTTTTTACAGTTATCTAATACTTTTAAGTTAAATTTGAAAGATATTCAATAAATAATAACTATCTAGTACCTGTATTTATTTTATTTAGGTCCCTTAATAACATTTATAATATAGTTTTAGCACAACGGAACAATATTAAGACTTCAATTTTATTTTTTTGGTTAAAACAATTTTGAGTGCCTTAATGGTAAAGTTAATAATCTGGTGTATTAAGATGACAAATTCTCTTAATTGAATTGATTGAACCATTTAGTTATGGCATTCTTTGAACTCATTAGCTACAAGTCCTAATTGAAGATTCAAAATATTATGATGACTTCGATCCTTTGAAACTCGTTAAAGTGTAAGAAAAGACGTTAAAGCATGTTATCAGTTAATTATGGATTACGTTTATTTTTTAGATGATAAACTAAACGTACGTTAGTTATATTCCCTCATTTCTATATATTCTATAGTTTTCTTTAGTATAAATGATTTACTCTTTGTAACATGTTGTACTCGTTATACAAGTACTATGTGTGCGGTGGCTGCTGCTCAACCAACCAAACCTTTCTTAAAGAAAATTACAATTACTTACTTGTATATAGCATCTTGACCCGATTTTAAAAGTCTACCTAAATTTTGTAGACATTAAAAGTTGAAGTGTGGTCTATTATAATGTCTTGTCTTAGCCTTTTCTCTATTTGTGTATTGACAGGAACCCATACAAAAATTTTCTTACGATAAATTAGAACCCAAATGCATCATATTATATATAGAGAGAAGTGATAAAAATAAAAATTTAAAATTTTGGTATTGTTGTTATCACAGTAAACAAACCAAATGTTTGATGGACAATTTATAAATTAACTATTTGATTAGTAGGATACAACAACAGTTTATAAATTAATGCATTATTTCATTTTTAATTGTTTAGTTTGGTGTACGGAGAGGGAAAAAATAGTTTCGTTCTTATATATGCTATGAGAACAGTCATGGGAGTTTGTTACTTAATTGTTTTTGTTCATATGTTATACGTTGAGTTGTTGGCATTCCTAACCTTATCGATAGTCTGTAGAAGCTAAAAAATACCATGAGTGTTATAGAGTGATTCTTTGGACAGATTTGTGACATTACACTACTAGTTCAAGGACCACTCAAAGTTGCATTTACCACTACCAGTGCTAGACCGTATGCATGATTGTCGAGAAAGAAAGAGATTAATATTTTATTATAAAAACTAGGTTATATCCCCGTGTATTACACGGGTTGAATAACAAAAATATTAAATATTTATTGATGATGAGTAGGAATTGTAAAACGTTATTTTAATATAACATATGATCAAATTTACGTATGGTAAAGTATTTTGATTTTTTTATTATTTTTAAAACTTTCGTTTTAAAAAATTGGTTTGAAAATTTTTTATTATTTTATCAGTATTTTGTTGTTTAAAAGCTCTAGGTTTGTTTTAAATAAATTTTCTTTTATAAAACTTTTATTTTATAAAAAGATTGAATTTAAACATTTCATAATTTAAAAAAGCTTCATTTTTTTAGAAAATCATAGTTTTAGAAAATTTTATTTTTGAAAAAATATATTTTTTAATCAAAATACTTAGTTTTTATTTAATGAAAAATATTTGTAAAAATTATTAATTTAAGGACTTGAATTTATAATAGAGAGAGAAAGAGAAATATTTGGAAATTAGTTACTTGACTTTTAAAAAATAAAATAAATAGTTTAGGCGGGAAAATAATTAGGGAAAGAATTGTGAGAATGCCATGTGTCCCATATTGTAAAGGATTATTAGTATAGATTGAACTTTACAACGGGTAGATAACTAATTTGATAAAAAATGTAAATCCACCAGTTAAAATATATTAAAAGGATAAAATATTAAAAAAAGCTATATTTAAACAACTTAACATTATTAACCCGGCCTATTTCAAAATCGGTATTTATATGAATACATTATCAAGTGATAGGCACGTTTTTGTTGTATGTGTTTAATGTCTCACTTTTTTTTAATATAAAATTTAATTTAATAATTTTTATAATTACTTACTTCGCTGTCGTCTTTGTCCACCATTAATTGTTTTGGGTAGGTTGTTCGCTAGATTTAGATTACAATGGTTTTTCATATAAAATAAAGAAACTCGATCATATAACAATAAATGAATTCGGGACATAAAATCAACCTAAAAAGAAATTAAGATAAATATGAAAAGACAGATTAAAGCATATGTCACATTTTATTATTTAAACGACTTAATATATAACATTTTAAGTCGTTGAATCATTTTTGCAATATAAACCAAACATTCCCAACTTCGTCAACATCTAACAATGTTGTTAGTGTTAAGTACATATCTGCTTCATTAGCAAATACTTTTTATTTTAATAAAAATATATATTAATAATAAAGAGCTTTATATCTTTACATATATATAGTAAAAGAATATATTTTAACATGGATGTATTGGTGTTTGGTTTCGATGAAAGCTACACAAAAGAGAAATAAATACAGAAAATGAGATCGGATATGTTGTTTTATATTTATGTATAACCTTTATTATACAATATTATATCATATAGTATAACGTGACGACACATGTGATATAAACTGACACATAAAAACTGGCTACATAGAAAAGTAACAAATCAACTGTTGCAATGTTGTTTTCGAATCTCTGTTATTTAGTCGTGTGGAAAAAATGGAACAATAAAAAGCTATTTAATGGGTCATGGACTAGTTACTAATGAAGGTTGTATCGCTATTCTCTGTGTTTCTACAAAATAAGTAAATACTAATTATATATATAAATTGGTGAAGCATTTTACAGTAAAAAAATTAATAAAAAAATAATATTTAAATGATAATAAAATATAGAATTTGTTTATTAATAAAATAATAATAATAATATTTAAATGATAATAAAATATAGAATTTGTTTATTAAAATGGTAAACTTTAGATTTTTAAAATTCTGGGTTTACGTAACGGTACAAGTCAGGTATAAAATGTTACCGTGCATATTTATATATACGTTTTGAGTTGTACTAAGTTTCGACATAATTTTGTTTGGAAAAAAGTCATGTAAAATATAACACGTTTTCATTCAACGGTAGAAATTCGAGTTACTCTACGATTTGATGCAAATTTGATCCAAAGACATATCGAGTCGATTGTTAATCTATACGTTATCACGTCACGTACAATGTCGCCACAACGTATTGTTGCATTCGCGTTTTGATATTTGAGATTATTGTGAAATTCACTGCGCTTAGAAAAACCTAGTTATCATATTACAATTTAGGTAACTAAATACAAAATGGGTTGATTTAAATGAATGCGATAATAATACTTTTTTTATTAAAATATGTTAAATGATTTATCAATTTAAAAACTATACATTATGGTTTGATATTACATGATATATAATTGATCCCGTCATGGGTTTGACTCCAGGGTGACAAACCATGTTTTCTTCTTTTTTTTTTTTTTTTTATTATTATTATAGTTTCTCTATTTTATATTCGTTTTTTTAAAATTAACTATTAACATCTTATTCTTTTTACTAATTTCTTTAAAGAAACTTTCATTTCAATATCAACTTCTATTTGCGTTGAAATATGCAAGCCATAATACTTTTAAAACTCAAAGACCGAGTTGTCATAACTTTATTTATTTTTTTTATTTACTTAATCACGTTAATGTCACCTCCTCAACACCCGTAACAAAGTTTGAGGTCGCGCCGCATCACGCAAGGCAAATATCTGGTATTTTTACTCAAATTGCTGAGATGGAGATATTATAGGAATTAGGAAATAAGATATGAATACTTCAAAGTCTAACAAGACAGAATTGTTGAGTTAGGTAATGGGTTAAATTGGACGGGGTTAGGTAATGTTGGGTGGTGTTCGCCTCTTTGGCCTTGTTCATGTTAGCAAGTTTACAATCGTGACGGGTTTTGACCCGGTATATATATATGTATAAATATGTCTATAGAGGAGGGATCGATCCTAAGAAAACCACAAAGTTATGAGAAAACTAGAGAAAACCAATGAATCCGGTCATATAATTTATAAATTCTTTTATCACTATCCTTTATATATATGTGTGAGTATATATAAATAAGGTATGAATCAAATGAACACCATAGCATGGTTTTACATATACGTCACACATAGGTTACGTATACGTAACCATTTTTCATTCGACATTGTGTTACGTATACGTAAAACTCTTCATTCTCGTATGTATGCTCAATATATATGTACCAAATATGTAAATAACATTTTAACAATTAAAATAACAAAAAAGTTATGAATTATGTTATTGGTTTCCGTGGTTTTCTTTAGTTTTCACATAACTATTGGTTTTCTTAGGAACCCTCACCTATGTCTATATATGTATATATATGTATATATTTGAGTAGATTCAAAATAACTTTTTCTTAACAACAAATTGTATTAGAAACAAAACCAGCAACATAAGAACAAGGAACCAAACACTCAGGATTTGGGAAAGAATTAAAGAACCACAAACAATCATAATTATACCCCAAATTAAGGATAGAACATACAGGACCAATACACTAACTCCCCACCCCAACAACTTAGCTGAAACACGCAAAAGGAAGACTACAACTAACAACTGTAGATGTTTTTCTTTTTTATTTTTTTTTATCACAAATCATGTGATTTTTTTTTAGATTTCGGTGTACGTATCTTGGGTTGGTGTCAATATTTCATGCGAGCCGTTGCCAAAATATCTGTAACGGCGGTCGGTATTAAATCGTATACATACTAAAATGAAATTTATGGGTGCTGGCGGCCCTGTCAGGACCCCTAGGTCCGCCCCTGTTAGCGACCCTTACAGAAGATCGATATATAAACCCTACGGAACAACAATTCAATTCGTTCTCAGCTCTCCAAGTAAACTAAAATGTGGTGCAAATAAGGGCAATGAAACCACCTTTCATAAACCTCGTGAATGGGCAAGACTAGAACATGAAATATATATGGCAGAGCGTATACATTTTTCGTACGTGGCGCTTAATTTCCTTCTTTATGCTTTAAAATGGTGACATAAATACTTATATATGGAGTAAACAATCCGTACTCCTCAAGCGACTTTCTAATGGTAATTTATCTTTCTTCTATAAAAAAATTAATGGTTCAAATCATAAAAGATACTTGCGTTGGTTAATAAAATTAAATTAAAAGCTAATGTAAAAATATAAACAATCCATTACCACTTTTAAACGGTTATTTATCACTCTAACATTAATTTTAAACTTATAAAATAATTATTCTATATATTTTTATATATTCATAATAATATTTATACATAAACAAATTCCTAAGATCCATATATATTCAAAAAATGGTACACGTTGTTGAGAACATGTTTTAATTCCTAAAAATAATACTGTTATTCCGTTTTGCTGTGAGCTTTTTAAGTTTTAACAACTGTTTTTACGGATCGCTATTTCACCGGACCTTCCCTCTTATTACCTCTTGCATTACCCCTGCGATCATATTCTCTCTATTTCCACATCTCTCACTTGGTAAGCAATGTTTCAAATCTTCAATCTGCATCATATCATTCATAGATCGATCTATATATTCATTTAAAATGCACAATTGAATAATTGATCCCATGTTCATCTAGTATAATTTACATGTTTCATTCAGCCACTGCGATCTCAGAGTCGATTAATTGACAACAAATGATTAAAGCCTTCGGTTCTGTTGTTTGTCTTCTGCAGGCTTCGAAATGTCCAAGGTACTGCTACATGGAACTCTTCATGTTACCATCTATGAGGTTGATAAGCTTCATGGTGAAGGTGGTGGACCCAATATATTCGGGAAGGTATAACATTTGTTTTCATAACTATATAAACAATAATATTCACCCAATTTGTTTACTGTAGCTTTAAAAAGATTCTAATCGGAAGTATCTTGTCTGCTCTAATAAACATCGAGCAGACAAGATTCTTCCAATCCAGCTAATGAAATGAACCTCTTAAAGCTACACTTACATTATTTAAATTAAATGTAGAGAAGAAGATTTCATATAATTGTTTTTGGTTATTGCAGCTTATGGCAAACATACAAGAAACTGTAGGATTTGGGGAAGGAACTCCGAAGATCTACGCGACAATCGATCTAGAAAAATGCAGAGTCGGACGAACGAGAATGATAGAAAACGAACCGCAAAACCCAAGGTGGTTCGAGTCCTTCCATATCTACTGCGCCCATTCAGCCTCAAACGTAGTATTCACTGTTAAAGATAATAACCCTATCGGTGCAACACTAATCGGTCGAGCTTTCATGCCCGTTAGTGATCTCACCAACGGGGATGAAGTCGACCAATGGCTTGAAATCATGGACGAAAACCAAAACCCCATAGCATCTGGCGCCAAAATTCACGTGAAACTACAGTACTTTGATGTCACTCAAGATCGTAATTGGGCCCATGGTATTAAAACCGCAAAGTACCCCGGTGTACCGTACACATTCTTTGCTCAAAGACAAGGTTGTCGTGTTTCATTGTACCAAGATGCACACGTGCCCGACAACTTCATCCCCAAAATCCCCCTTGCGGGCGGGAAAAACTACGAGCCGCATCGATGTTGGGAAGATGTGTTCGATGCAATCACGAACGCGAAACACTTTATCTACATCACCGGGTGGTCGGTGTACACTGAGATCGCGTTAATACGCGATGATAAGAGACCGAAAGAGGGAGGTGAAGTGATGCTTGGACAGCTTCTAAAGCGAAAAGCCGAAGAAGGTGTTCGAGTCGCTATGCTTGTGTGGGATGATCGAACATCGGTAGATGCATTGAAAGAAGATGGGTTAATGGCTACTCATGATGAAGAAACTAAAAACTTCTTTGAGAATACTGATGTTCATTGTATTTTATGCCCACGTAATCCTGATGATGGTGGGAGCATTATTCAAGATCTTCAGGTTTCCACTATGTTCACACACCACCAGAAGATTGTGGTGGTTGATCATGAGATGCCCAACGGTGGTTCGAAACGCAGGGTGGTTAGTTTTGTTGGTGGTATTGATTTGTGTGATGGTAGATATGATTATGCTAATCATACTCTTTTTAGAACTCTGCATAGCATTCACCATGATGATTTCCACCAGCCCAACTACACCGGTGCGAGCATAGCGAAAGGCGGTCCACGCGAGCCGTGGCATGACATCCACTCGCGGCTCGAGGGACCGATCGCGTGGGACGTTTTGTTTAATTTTGATCAGAGGTGGAGAAAGCAAGGTGGGAAAGATGTTTTAGTTAACTTGAGAGAACTTCATGACATACTAATCCCTCCGTCTCCGGTCACCTTCCCGGATGACCAAGAAACATGGAACGTTCAGCTTTTCCGGTCGATAGACGGTGGTGCCGCCTTCGGGTTCCCGGACTCTCCCGAAGAAGCCGCTAAAGCGGGTCTCGTGAGTGGAAAAGATAACATAATTGATAGGAGTATTCAAGATGCATACATTCAAGCAATACGCAGAGCGAAAAATTTTATTTATATTGAAAACCAGTATTTTCTAGGAAGCTCGTTCTCGTGGAAATCTAGTGATATTAACATCAATGAAATAGGTGCTTTGCACCTTATTCCAAAAGAACTTTCTTTAAAGATTGTTAGCAAGATTGAGGCTGGTCAAAAGTTTATTGTTTATATTGTTGTGCCAATGTGGCCTGAAGGGATCCCAGAGAGTGGGTCCGTTCAGGCCATATTAGACTGGCAACGAAGAACGATGGAGATGATGTATAAAGATATTGTTAAGGCGCTCCAAGCTAAGGGACTTGACGACGATCCAAGAGAGTATCTCACTTTCTTTTGCCTTGGAAACCGAGAAGTGAAAGACGGCGAAGAACACGAACCGACAGAAACACCTGAACCCGGTTCGGGTTATCAACATGCCCAACAAAATCGACGCTTCATGATCTATGTGCATTCCAAAATGATGATTGGTAAGTAACAACTTTAATGACCAAAGTTGATGTACACCTTGAAACAAAAGTAAATTAAGTTACTAAACTAGCTAACAATACTCAATAGTATCATTTTATAATAATGACATTCTAAAACATGTTATTTTAAACCATGGTGCAGTTGATGATGAGTACATAATAGTTGGTTCTGCCAACATCAACCAAAGATCTATGGATGGCGCTAGAGATTCTGAAATAGCGATGGGTGCCTACCAACCATACCACCTAGCGGGCAAACAACCCGCTAGGGGTCAGATCTACGGGTTTCGTATGGCTCTATGGTACGAACACCTTGGCATGATTGATGAGACCTTTGAGCACCCAGAGAATGCAGAATGCGCGAGAAAGGTAAACCAAATGGCTGACAAATACTGGGATTTATATGCTAGCGAAGATCTAGATCGTGATCTCCCTGGCCACTTGCTTCGCTACCCCGTTGGCATTACTAGGGATGGTGATGTTACAGAACTACCCGGAATCGAGTGTTTCCCTGATACAAGTGCAAAGATACTCGGTGCTAAATCTGATTATCTTCCTCCAATTCTTACGACCTAAGACTTTTTTCTTTTTAATCTTTTTGACCTCCAATAAATTCAAATCTTATATTATTGTATTCAAAATCAGATAATAAGCAATTTTTGCATAATTATATGCATTTATGCATGAATATGCAACAGGATTTGTAAGAGGTTGAGTATTCCTTTTGAATTGTAGGAAATTGATGTGTTAATAACCTCCTTTTTATGTATTGTATGCAACATACTAGCTAGCGTCTTGTGGTTTTGTTATAATCATATGCTAACATATATATGCAACATTAATGTGACATTAATTTGGATATATTTAATTGATTTGGTGTAATTTATGAGTATGAGTAGAATAGATTTGTCGTTAAAAAAAAGAGTGCATCAAACAAAACAAATAATAAGTTTTAAACCTTTCTAAATAAAACGAAATCATTTACACATATATACATGAATATCATCATAAATTTAATTTGGTTAGTAATGTGTTTGAATTGCTTTCTATAACAACAATTCACATATTTTTAAGATAAATAAATAACAATATGGATTCCAACCTTAATTTTTTTGATTGTAATACACATTCTTACCCTACATTTATGTAAGACTCTTTCTCATGCTTTGAATTCTAATGCAGAATAGTAAACAATTAAATGACTCCAGAACAATAGTTAATCAAAAAACAATAAATGAAATCAACAGGTTTAAAGAACAATGTTATTGTATTCAAACTCAATCAAAATAACTAAGAAAAAAGTTTATCAAACTCTAGTATTTATATTAGATGCTAACAACCTTAAAGATAAACATAAAGAAACTAAATAAATAAAAGATACGAAATCTATAAATAAAATACTTATAATCAAGAAATTAAATATTTTCAAATCTTTGACCAATCTTTAACCCGGATTCCATTAGATTCCATCCCAGAACGAGTAAAGCTTACGGGTTGTCACCCGCATTACCTTAAAATTCACAAAACACCGGCTTGAAAACATGAAATTAATCCAAACTATAATCATTGTAACTTATTGTCCCCCCAAAGTCCCAAACCCTCTATGCCGTAGAACTACTTGTAGTAAGGCCAGTAGGCTGGACTGTTGTTTTTTATTATTTGTTATTTAGTGGAAGGTACGTAAGATAAACTTTCTTTTATCATTCCCTTTTATTTATATGTGTATATATAATTAGGAGAGATCAAATAAAAACTATTAACATTGATTTACTTATACGTCACACATACGTTATGTGTACGTAGTAATGCTTCATTCGATATAGCGTTACGTACATGTAACACTTCTTATTCCGGCATTTATGTTCGACATATCTATACATCTATGCATATTAATAAAATACTAACTTGGTGCCACATGACCTCTTTGTAGGGTGCCCACCTAGGATTTATCCATGTGTTGTCGCCACAATAAATGTATTATTTTAAACAAATTTGTTAATATTTTTGAATAAATAAATTTTCATTTAATATGATAATAATATCCTAATAATCAAAAAATTATTTTTTTAATAATCACAACTCAATTCTTAAAGTTTACATATCATATTATTTTTTAAATATCACTAATATTAAATATAATTACATTAAATTATAAATAATTTTTTGTCTTGACATTAGATACTTTATTATAACCGCTAACTAGATCACATTATCAACAACTTTTTTTTATTTTAACACTTTATATCTTATTTTAAGGCATATAGTACATGGGTTACTAACCTAGTATGTAATATATATTTAAATACTTTTTTAACATTTAAAATAGAGTAAAATACAAATTATGTTTTTTATTAGTGTACAAAATTGCATGTTATGTCATTTAGTTTTAATAATTACATATAATATCTTTTTTTAAAACAATTTACAGATTTATCGTCCTTTAGAGTAACCTTCATCAAATCCACAGTTTATGTCAAGCATGTGCCACTCACATGACGGGCACGTGTGCATTTTGGATATCTGCATTTCGGATATCAAAAAATTCGGATATTGATTTTTGAAATTTTTTGGATATTAGGATATTCGATTATCCAAAAACTTTATAAAATATTTTTTGTTATTTTCTTAAAGTGTTAAACGTTTTTTATTTTGGTTGGGACTTGTTAGTGTATATTGGGACTTTTTTAATATGTGTTGTTTTTACATTATTTTTATAATAACATATATATCTAATATACGGATACGGATAGTGATTCGAGTATCCAAAATTCTTATTTTTTTTGCATTAATCCGATGGGGGAAGAGCAAGACGATGGATTAGTGATGTTAAGTTGTGCTTTAACCCGGTTGAATCCGATGGATGAGTAAGACGTTGGATTCAGTGATGGCGCAAGTTAGCATTTATAATTGTTGTTGTCGTTGGTCTAACTTAAGAATCCACCTTGACGTCGGGGCATCGTTTTCGCTTCTAGCTTACGGTGTAGTGATCTCGACTTCTCTACTTCATTATACGTTTTCAATTTGGGATTTAGGATTTGTTCTCTACTACTCGTTCTTAAAAAAAGACATAAGAGTTAGATGATTTATTAAAATCTCAATTACTCGATGCTTATTAATTACAAATTGTAAAATTATATAAATGTCTCTCGCGTGAGCCTGTGAGGAACACATAACTGACTTAACAGTAAATTTGAATGAAAATTAATGCAAATGACAATATGTAGGTAAATTTTATAATACAAGATCATATAGTATAATTATTAAAACTGAAAAACACAATGTAATTTTATGTATTAATAAAATACATAATTTGTAATTTTATAATTAGTAGTTTGTAATGAACCATCGTTTGTTCTCTGTTCCCCTCTTCTCTCCTGTACATCGACATTATAAACCTACGTGTATAACAAATCTGGCCGGAAAAGACTGCTGTCGTTCGCCATTGCATTTCAATCTAAAGTACTTTAGCAATTTCAAACTAGTTATATGTTCATGTTTCCCCTTTGTAGTATAGTGCACATGGCGACAGTGGAAGATCATATAATTGGAAGAGAGAAGACTTTTTATGGGTTAAGGACACCCATTTCCATGTGATACCTGAGCCCTTAAGAGGTCTTTTGACTACACTCTGCAATAAAGCGTAGAGAAGCAGTTATTTTTACCATTAAATCTTTCTTGGGCTTCTGAAAAAGACAAACGGTTAAATTCTTGATGATGGGTTGGTGGCATTGGCTTTTGCTTTTTGGTACGAATCACTGTGAACTTTACTTAATTCGTTTAGCAATTGAGAGTTTAATCGGAAAATATGTGACCATAACCAAGAAAAGTGAAAGCAAAACAACCGAAAGAGATGGACAAGATGTGCACGCCAACTGTTTGATGAAATGACGCTTCGAATTTTAACCATGAGGCACGGTACTTATAAACCTCATTCCTAACGTCAAACCTAATCCATGTAAGAATCTGGCTTTTTCATCAAGTTATCTTATGTTTCATCATGTTAATATTATATGCACATTTCTATTTCTATTTTACTTAACTGATCTTGATCTAATCATATGTACCACACAGTATGGACACACATATATTTGAGACATTTATGAATGCCAAAGTTTCCACCTTGAGTCTTCAATGTTTTATGATCATGATAAGGGATGATATTGGGGTATTAGTTTTTCTGAACAAGTGATATATTCGATCTTGAATTCTTGATTTCAAGCTTTCAGTATACTTAAGTTGAATTGAGATACATAAATTGTTGATTGCAGCATTCCCACTGTTGTTTGACCAACCCCACAAAAAAAGAAAATAATAAATACACTTAACCATCAATGTCATTAATTTTTTTGGAATGCCCAGATCACAAGAATAATGCTGTTAATTAAGAAACAATGGGTCATGATTCTAGAATCCCAATGCAAGTGTTACATTTTCCCAAAAACAAGAAGAGAAACAGTGAGATATTGTGTGGAAAAAGAATCTTATTGAATTCAATTGGCACATAACTATTCATATCAGGAAACCTGTTTCTTTTTCTCCAAACATTTATTTGACTTTGCCGTCAAATATGAAATATGATAATAATTTTTCTTTTTTTATTCCCTACCCAAATAGTAACTCAATCCCCTGAATATCTCCTTTTTAGCATCCACTATTTTTGTAATAGTACTGCATGCACGGCAACTACTATTTATTTCTCGCAGGTCCCTTCATGATCTTGTTAACTCTTCATCTGTTTAATACCAAATATTCAAATTCTTCAGGTTGTTACCTATTGATGGCACCTACAAGGACCAGCCTACTTGGAGTCAAGGATGTTGCCACAGTCATTCTTCTCTTATTTCTCACAGTATCACACTCCATATCAGATAATGCAAAAGGTAGAAGCTTTAAAGACCTAAATGCATCTTATACAATTGAGGTTTTGAATCTTAAATCTTCTTGTTGATTATAGGTTATGGTGATGATGGTGTGGCAAGTGTTCGACAGAACAAGAAAATCTTGGGATCAAGACCACCAGGGTGTGTGAACAAGTGCTTGGATTGCAGGCCATGTGAAGCTACTTTGGTAATTCCTCCACATTATAAGATGATTCATTACCGTGATGAATCTCGCTGGGATGATAATTATTATCTTCTTTCATGGAAATGCAAATGCGGTGATAAACTCTTTCAACCTTGATCAATTAAGATGTTATGTGAGGTATTATGTTATATAATAGGTAGAAGCTAGGCAGTAATCATTTATCTGATTATCTGTCTTTATTTCTGAATAAGTTGAATATCTACTTTGGTATTAGTGAATTTGAGTATTTCTGATTCCGCTGAATATCTACTTTTAGTTTCACATATGGTTGGATAAACAATATAGAAGTATATTATTCAAATTATTAACTTGATACTATTTTCATGTTCACAAGACATGCTGAAATGTTTAAAGTACAGATGAACTTAAAAGTTTATCATCAAAACTACAAGGGTGCCTATGCTTGAAAACAAAGAAACAGAAAGGAAATGTTTCTAGACACATTATTGAACTTCTTGGCTATATTAAACCCAAGAAAATGTCCAACAAAATGCTACAGAAATTAGATTTGCTTGAGGATGAAGCATTGTGGATTTACGGGGTGGTTGGGTGCTTTCTGGTTTCTTAAGCACATTAGCTGATGAATGAGACAAAGTAGTCATTGTGCTTGTATCTCTCTCTTTTTGTGCTTGTTTTCTTTAACAATTTGATTGATTTATTTGAATATTGGTAGATGAGTTTAAAGAACTTAGAACTATATTACAAAGTATATATACAGAAGAAATTATTGAATTTTGGCAAACTTAATTCCTTAGGCGATCCAGCTTTAGACTAATTCCACTTCTTAGGTGATTGGGTATTAAGTTTTGTCCGATTTTTCCCTTAGAATAATTTGTTTACCCGAGTCAAACTCTTTATTCATATCAAAGTAAAAGTCTGTATTTTGAATTAGCACAGAAGACAAAAATGAACAGAAGACTTATATTCAAGAAATACTGTCATATATTGTACATGAATATTTCTAAATCCCCAATAATATCTGTTTGATTCAGAGCATTCATTAGACACCCTAAGCTGTTTGAGTTGTCACAATGAAATTATCAGTACCAGAGCTGCAGCAGATATAGTGTAAAACATCAATTGTATAGAACCAAAGCCCTGCAAAAAAGAGTGAGACTGATTATAGCAAATATAATATAGAATTTTGCTATGAGGGAATGAGTGATCATGAGTTTATGGACATACTTTCAAGGTGATGAAAGATTTTGCTGAAGAAGGTACGAGGCCTGTGAACCCGATACTATAAGCAATGCTCCCATCTGCTTTAAACAGCCCGAAATTCCTCTCGGAAGTCGGGCCAGGCTTTAGGTTTTCATTAAACATTGCAAACACGTAGGCCTTGACCACTCGTTTTGGTCTATAAGGGGTGCCCTTCTTTTTAAGGAGCCGTTTTCTTAGGTTCAGATTGTAGGTTCGTGCATTGCTTACCGTTGCTGCTGCCTCATTCGGGTCTCCATGTGAGGCCCAGCCTGTTTCCGACACTATAACATCAATCTTCTCGAACCCTGCTTTCTCTAAGGCAGCATAGGCTGCATCGATTTGGGCCTCAAACATGTTGTCGTAATGCAGATTAGTTTTCTGATCATAGACCCCAGGGTTCTTTTTAAAAAGAGCATAGTTAAGGTCAATGTGATCAGGATCACTAATGTAAGCAAGAAAAGGGTAAGTGTTTATATAAAATGGTGATTTAATTTGGGAAAAGAATTCGAGCAGCGGTTTCATGTAGGGCATAACTGACTCCTTAAACGCGCCAGCCGATGGTGGGTAAGAAGTTGCAAATACTGCAGCCGAGTGTGGGCTCGAGACTTGAACTTTATCGGCTAACTGAAGCCGGTCAAGGGCATTATGGACATTCTTCACAGCAGGAAGCAACACTTCCCAAAGTTCTTGATCACCACCTCCTAAGATCTCATTTCCAACCGCGATACCAACTATACGGGTCCCGGGTAGAAAAGGCTCTACATTTTCTTTAACCCAATTCATAGCCCGATCTTCGTTCATGCTTATATCTCTCAAGAACTCATTCCCGAGCCCGACCATTATTTCAATACCCGAGCCTTTAAAGGCCTTAAGAACTTCATGATCTGCATCAAAGATTCGGGTGTTCATTATTTTAGCGGCCTTCATTAGAGTCACTACACTTTCAGGGGCTGGAATGTTGTCGGCTATCCGTCCATAATTCACTCCATATGTGCCCGTGAATGCACTTGATATCACAACTGTCAGGCAAAGAACAAAGTTATAAAAAAAAAAAACCATCGAACACGAGCATACGAAAGAAAACTTCAAGAAAAACTAAAGGATTAATTAGCACATACGATTAACAAAGATGGTCAAGAACCAGAAGAAGAAGCGGTTAGTACTCGAGCCCATGTCTAGGAATGAAGGATATCGATGAAAAGAAAACAATCGAATTCTTATTAAAGGAATAGTTAGTTTTAGATGTAACAAAAACAGTAATCAGAAGCTTTGTACTAAGGAATTGGGGGAATGGTGGCTTGTGGGTTGGGATGCTTCACCTTCAGGAATGCCATTAGAGTTGCTAATGGAAGATTCCCAGGATGAATGAAGGGCAACTTATAGTTATAGGTTTTGGGTAAGCTCATTTTCAAGATCACCTAATACACCTTTTAATCCTTTCCCTATCGTTAAAGATTACTTAATTTCATTATTTTACGGTTAATGAATTTTTATAAGGGTTATACCCGTCTTTCTCAAATACGGGTATAACCACCCTTATAAAAAGTGCGAGCCTTTGTATGAATGGCCTAAAACATGTTTAGGATGCTTTTATCGCACAATATATTTGGACTTACGGAACATGTCTTTAATGTGGACATGTTAGAACTTGTGGGACCAAACGACATATTAAGGAAAAGAGGGATTTGACTTGTACCAGAAATTTTCAATCCACATTACATGTCATAGTAACGGAAAAAACGGTTATATTATCATGACATGACATACTCGAGTTGTTTAACAATTGCTTTACTTCATAAAAAACGAGTCATTGTGTCTTATAAGATGACCATGTTGCTTTAAACAATATTGATTATATTTTTTTCTAACATAAATTGTTGGATGTTGATTATATTTTTATGACAAGGTTCATTACATGTTTTTTATATTAAAAAAATCGATCAAAACAAGCATATAAGCCAAACCAAACTAGTATCGGCCGGTTTGTTCAAGACGGTTTGGTATAAAAATTTCAAACCAAATGTTAAATGTTAGTGATTTGCCGGAGATAATGCATTTTAAACCAGCAAAACCAAACCGTACGCATCCCAAACTCTAAATAATAAAACATGTGTGTTGGTGTGTAGAAATCAGGACCAAACTTGGGCCCGAATCGACTTGAACATGCTTCACATGTTGGAACCGTAATTCATTCTACCATTTTCCTTTACATTCCCATTGATCCATATTCTTCTTTTTAATACGTAAAAACTAAAAACACAAAAAAAACTAAAAATTCAATATCTTATTACATGTGTATTTTTTTCCCATGCAAGACAACATAAGTGTTATGTATGTAGGTCCGCATCTAGAATCGAAAACATATGATATTCCCATCTTTATTATACTAGAAAACAGTATTTATTAATTTGTTTGGAATGACAGTTCACGTGTGGAATTTTTTTTAACAGCCAACTAATTAAAGCCCGGATGTCCGGGGTATCCCAATAGCGAAAAAACATCCCATACGCCCGTGAGCACGGACAACACTAAGTAGCCCAAGTACATCAACCATCAATTTCAAGAAAAACCCGCCATTCGAAGGCCCACTACGATAAAACCCAGCCCACCAACAGCATTTTGTTGCTAGTAGTACTCGAACTCACAACCTTCTCTAAAGAAAATAATGAGACTATGGTGATTCACGTGTGGAATTACACACTTATTTTATTATTGAAAGCAAATATTCCATATCTCAAAGAATAATTGTTATCATAATTGGTCTCACTTATATATTTTTCAACCGGTATCGCACCCTCAATCTCCTAAGAAGCAAACCTATGACAGACAAAAATTTTCTGACTTAACGCAAAACATTTTTACTTTTAACAAAACTTAAGCTTAAAACCTTCTATTTTTAATTGCACACTTATCTAATATGTTTCTACTTACGTAAATCGATATGGACATATGAAAAAAAGGTTTATTACTCTAACTTTGACTTTGTAAATAAATCAACCTGCTTATTTCTCATCAAATTAACTTTCACCACTGTGTTCAATTCACCGATTACAAATTACGTCTACGTACTCTTTTGATTGCATGGTGACATCCACGTGGCAACTTATCAGCTAACCCCAAAACATTCACATTCAATCCAACAAACTCCATTGAATGCCAATTAAGTAATTCAACACAACCCCAGAACCTCGATCTTCAATCAAACTCCTTCAATTCTCCGATCCGAAGCCATCATCTCCGGCGACACAATGCAAAACCACCCACCCAGATCAGACGATCAACCCGAACCCAAAGACGCCTACCACATCGCATACATGATCCACTTCCTCCTGGGCGCCGGCTATCTCGTCCCATGGAACTCCTTCATCACCGCCGTCGACTACTTTCAGGATCTCTACCCGGAGAAACACGTGAGCAAGGTGTTCGCCGTCGCATACATGGGGGCCGCCGTCACGGTTCTTGTTATTCTGACGTGTTGGTCGGTGGTGGGGTTTAAGGTGAGGGTGAACGTGGGGTACGGCCTGTTTGTTGTGGCTCTGATGGTGGCGCCGGTAACTGATTGGATTGATGGTCGGGGTGGGGTGAGGAGGGGTGGTTCGGATGTGGGGTTTGTGGTACTGGTGGCGATGGTGGGGTTGACTGGGTTTGCTGAAGGGTTGACTGGTGGAAGCTTGGTCGGTGCCACCGGAAAACTCCCCGGACGGTATATGCAAGGTGTTGTAGCGGGGAATGCTTCTGCGGGTATGCATTGACTCATGGCATTTAATATTATTATTATTATTTTGGAGTAGGCACCCATGGTTTTTTAAGCTGTGGGTTATGGATTCGAGTATCACTTGGTGTAATATACTTCAAGTGGGCAGGGGTTTTATCATAGTGGACCTTTGGGTGGTGGTTTCCCCTGGATTGGAGGGCGGGCCGGGTCACCAGCGCTGTCTGTGTTTGCGGGCGTGGGTGACCTTTCGCCATTGGGTTTACACGGATGACCGGACTTAAAAAGTATTCATTAGCCATTAAAAAAATTATTTGAATTGAGTTCTTTTTCTTTTAATAGAAAAGCTAAATATAGCTAGAAATTTGTGATGACCTCTAACGTCATATTAGTTTATGAATTTATTACCTTATAAGTTCATGTGTTACATGAATAGAAAAAATTCTATATATTAAAATCATTACTTTTTATTCTTATTTTGCTTTTTATTAATATTTTGTACATTACACGTAATCAACTATTAATGAATGATAAATACTGAAAATTTAAAAATTTATAAATAACTAATAATAAAAATGAAGAATTATTATATTATATGTTAAGATAAGATATAATTAAAAGCTTATAATTTAATATGTTTTAATAATTTATTTGAATAAAAAGATTTATATTTTAGATATTTAATTATTTAATTTACTTATTTATAATTATTTTCATTTAATAAAGAGAGACGGAAAACAAAAGTTTAGATTTCATCGGAAGTTGGCACCTCTTTTAAAAAATATTCTTTTATTA
Organism: Flaveria robusta; assembly: GCA_025506415.1. Lineage (NCBI taxonomy): Eukaryota > Viridiplantae > Streptophyta > Magnoliopsida > Asterales > Asteraceae > Flaveria > Flaveria robusta. Next base: position 1,723,370 of record CM046469.1, read on the forward strand.
TATAGTATAGTTAATATTAAAATTATAAGTCCTTGTAAAATAGACAATAGGTGAGTGTAAAGTAGATTAATTTAAGGTGAGATTAAATATTTGCTCGTGGGTCATGATAAAGTAGATTGGTGGTATTAGTGGGCGCTCTCATAAATAAGGTGAGATTAAATCTTTAAAAATATAAGTCAATACGAGGATATTAGAGTAAAAATTGTTTTTTGATTAACTAAACTTTTAATACCTTATGAGTAGTTATTTATAAATGAATTAATTATTCGATAAACTGTTTATGATATATTGTTTACAAAAATGGAAAAGTGATCAACAATGCTAGTAGGTTGATATGAATTACGTCTTAAATAAATTCACTTATTTGATCTCAACCTCCTTAAACGTGTCGTTTTAATTTGCTATATAAAATTTTGGACAATATAAATAAAGTAAATTACAATATAAAATTTCAACATTGGTAAAAGATGGAGAGCAAAGAAGTACCACAATATAATTTGAGTGCTCCTTCCAACAACATTTTAAAGTTCCAATATTTTTACAATAAAAAGATAATTTAAAAAAGTTTATAAAAATCGTTTATGGTATGATTCACCTGAAAATAAAATGAGACATTGGTTTGTCAATGAAGAAAACATGTTTAATGTTTTCCTCATATAGAAAATGATAGCCCAATTTATTCAAGATAATGTTGTTTAAATTCTACTCATAGAAGTGTCCATGTGCATTTTCATCGGTTGACCATAGATTTATAAAAGTTCTGATATTAATACAAGCTGTGTTTGCTATGCTTAAATAAATGTGTAAGTCATATAAAAAGTATAAAAATGTATATTCATACATTCTTAAGCGATAATCAAATTCACAATTTAAACACGTCATCTATTATTAAATTTGAAGTATCTTGAATATCCAAGATGTGTTACACTTGAAATTTGAGTTTATTTGTCTATTTATATATTTATTTATATGGTCCATAGATTTCTCAAAATCAACAAGATTTTTGACTTCAATGGATTTGCAGGGGTTTTGGTATGCATGTTAAGGATCATAACCAAAGCATCACTTCCTCACTCAAGAAAAGGCCTTCGAACAAGCACACACATTTACTTCTTCACCAGCACACTCATCGAACTCCTTTGCATCCTTTGCTGCAACCTCCTACACAAATTACCAATCGTTCGACATTACACCACCATAATGACCCACAAATCCCAGCCCGATAGCCCACCCGAAACCACCACCAAACCACCACAAACACTTGACATCCTAAAGAAACTCCGGTGGCTAGCCATATCCATGGTCACAATCTACGTCGTCACACTATCCATCTTCCCAGGCTACTTGAGTGAGAATGTCAAATCGGTGTATTTTGGCGATTGGTACCCTGTGTTCCTGATTACAACTTTTAATGTTGGTGACTTTTCGGGCAAGTGTTTGACTGCAATCTATGTGGTTAAGAGAAGTAAAATGGTGGTTTGGGGGTGTGTAATGAGGGTGTTGTTCTATCCACTTTTTATGGGATGTGTTTTTGGGCCCAAATGGTTGAGGAGTGAGGTTCCTGTGGCACTTTTGACGTTGTTGTTGGGGGTTAGCAACGGCTATTTGACTAGTGTGCTTATGATTGTGGCTCCTAAATCTGTTGCCGTTGAGGAATCCAACGTTGCGGGAATTGTGATGAGTTTGTTTTTGGCAGTTGGATTAGTCGTTGGTTCGGGTTTAGGTTGGTTGTGGAACATTTGAACATAGAAAGTGGTGTGGCTAATGTACGAGCTGTTATTCCGGGCCGTACCAGACAATCGACTTTAGTAGTTAAAAAATTAATTTACAATCTTGTTTTTGTATAATCTCAACCACTACATAAATTAGTGATGGATAAGAATGTCGTATAATATTATAATACTTGCTACTTTTATTCAGTCATTAACAAATATATTAAGAATAAAAAGATACATTTATAGACTAATTAAATATATAAGAAGCCATTAGTTTTTAATTTTATTTTCAACTGAAACTAACCAAGCATAACTAGGCCTTCCGTATCAACGAAAGACGTCACAAGAAAACAAAAATCCTAATATACACGCATCCATACGTATCCATACACTATCACGGTGCTTATGTTGTATAAAAGTGTATTTAGCAAAATCATAGATCGACTGAAATCACTTGAATGCATTATCATAATTGTTGAATGATCTTTTATGCTTGTGGGCTTCGGTTGGCACTTTGACGTTGGTCGCCAATCCAAGAGCTTCAAGAAACCGTATGATGTACCAAGAAATATCGATCTGCCACCATTCTAACCCGTGTCGGGCTGAGAATTCAAACGCATGATGATTGTTATGCCACCCTTCTCCAAAAGTAAGCATTGCTACCCACCTACACAAGAATTTTAGACTCAATCATACTTTTTAAAACTTTTGTACATTACTAATGTATATAATGTTATACCTCACAACCAAAAAGGTTGGAGGTTGAAATTCTACATGGTGCAGTCTGTATTAATTTATAAAACCTAAGATTTAACATTAAAAAAAATTAATGTATGTAGTCAAGATTCGAGAAGCTAACCAATTGTTTTTTGAGAGATCACCGGTGTTCCAAGCTTGGTATCCCCAAATGTGACACGCCGAATTCACCAAAAAAGTTAGGTGGTAAACCCATACAATCCTAACACCCTACACGAGTACACCAACAACGTATTCTTTTAAATCAAACATATCAAAAACCAAGATTAATTAGGTAAGACAGATATAGTCGCTAAATTATTTTATAAAAAAACGTACCAGGCCCCAAACGAGATAGGAAAATCCGCCCCAAGCGTATAAGAAAGCCCCGCATCCAAGTATATGCCACATATACGTTTTTCTAATAAACATATAGAACCATTGTTTCTTTAAATCTTCCACGTTTTTTCGCTCCCGATACTGTGTATTAAAAGTATAATAATCCAGTTAAAGTAGTATTTATATCATTAGCACGTGACATTCGAACGCTAAAAATGTAGCAACCACCCACAATTGTGTAACCATAGATCGAAATAATAATAATATTCAAATCTTAATAGTACCTTTTCAAGAATATACCCACTGTCAAAAAGCCAGCCCATATGACTAAACCAAAAGCCATTGATGGGTGAGTGCGTATCTTTCTCTGAGTCGACAAACTGATGATGATATCGATGCATGCTCACCCAGAATATCGGATCTCTCTACATGCAAATAATAATATTTTAATCAAATAACAAAATATATATGATGACACCTTTTTTATATACAGTTTAGGGTATTTTAATAACACAAATGAGTGTTCAAATACTAATAACTTTGAATTTTAATTATAACGATTAACAAAATTTACCTGTGCGGCTAGGACTCCAAAATAAACACACGTATACTCGAGCCATTTGGGGAGTTTGAGGCTACGATGAGCCAAAAGCCGGTGATACGATAGAGTTATGCCCAAAAGCCCGGTTAGCAGATAACCGATAAACGTAACCTTAAAAGCATCCCAAGTGAATGTAAAGGGTGCGAAAAGGGCAAGCAAATGAACAAAGAGAACCCATGAGGCCACTTGAATGTCTATGGGTCGCCATTTTCGTTTCAAGAATTGGTTTCTGGTGCCGGTGACCACCACATCGGAGAAGGGTATTTTCCGGTGATCTGATCGGTTTCCGGCATCGGAGTGGGAGACTGAGAACAATAAGTTTCTCATAATTTGTATTCCGGCAAACTGTTTGTGCGGTTCTTGTGGGTATAAATAGCGACATTGTAGGGTTCAGTGGGGTTAATTAGTTATATGATTAATTAAACACCCCGAGGTTTACTTAGCTCTGTGAATGTGCTAATCTGCCCTCGATCCGAATATTCATGGGGAAATTTCAAATTTGTTATGGTTGATTAATGAATAATGAGTATAAAATAAAATAACTGTCAAAAAGTGTTTTAATTATGAGATTTTTACATATTTCCCCTTACTAAATTATAAATTACATATTTTCCCAAGCTAAAAAATTAATTACATATTTCCCCTTCCTAAACCATATATATTACATATTTATCCATTTCATTAAACTTTATATGTTAAATAACTATTTTACCTTGTTTTTATTAAGAGATTTTTACATATTAATGTTTTATTATTATAATTGTTTAAAACTTTTAATAATTATGTTTTGCATTTGAAAATATAACTTTGATTATCGGTTGTTATTGTTTTGAAATAAATTTTTAAACGAGATGAAATTTTGTTGTTTATATTTACATAGAAGACTCAAACTTGAGAAACTATGTAATTGATAGTCGTTGAAAGTGAAATGCGTAAAAATAATTTAGTGTAAATACGAGTAATATAATCATTCAATAAATAATTTTAAGAAAATGGGTAAATATGTAATATGTATGTTTTAGGAAGGGAAAATATGTAATTAATTTTTTGATTTTGGTAAATATGTAATTAATGACTTTAGGAAGGGTAAATATGTAAATGCCCCTTTCATTATTTGCTTTTTTAAGTTTTGGACTTAAGCTTTACGTTTCGCTAGATTTAAAATAATATATGATATGAGATTTAATATCAAGTACATACTGAAGTTAAGATATATAATACTTTACTGAAGTTAAGATATATAATACTATATTACAATCCCGTGTAATATACATGCTAAATAAATTTACTGTTATATGATTAACTAGGTTATATCCCCGTGTATTACACGGGTTGAGTAACAAAAATATCAAATATTTATTGATGATGAGTAGGAATTGTAAAACGTTATTTTAATATAACATATGATTAAATTTATGTATGGTTAAGTATTTTGATTTTTTTTATTTTTAAAACTTTCGTTTTAAAAAATTGCTTTGAAAATTTTTTATTATTTTATCAGTATTTTGTTGTTTAAAAACTCCGGGTTTGTTTTAAATAAATGTTCTTTTATAAAACTTTTATTTTATAAAAAGATTAAATTTAAATATTTCATAATTTAAAAAAGCTTCATTTTTTTAAAAAAATCATAGTTTTAGAAATTTTTATTTTTAAAAAAAATATATTTTTTAATCAAAATACTTAGTTTTTATTTAATGAAAAAATATTTTAAAAATTATTAATTTAAGTACTTGAATTTATAATAGAGAGAGAAAGAGAAATATTTAGAAATTAGTTACTTGACTTTTAAAAAATAAAATAAATAGTTTAGGCGGGAAAATAATTGGGGGAAGCATTGTGGGAATGACATGTGTCCCAAATTGTAAATGATTATTAGTATAGATAATATAAAAAATTATGTTTTAAATATTATATATCATACGGATTGAATAAACCCATATATTACACATTTGAAAATTTGAAGTTAACATATTTAAAATTTTAATTATTGATAGTTATTAATTAATAAATATTATAGCATTCATAATTAAAATGAAAAAGAAAAGGGAAAACCAATTATTAATGGCCTAAAATGATGACAAATGTACGAATTTATTTTTATTTATTAGTAAAAATAATAAATAAAAATAATACTATGAGTTAAGTTAAAGTATATGTGAATTGTTACGACATTTCATGACTATTTCTATGTTGATAGGCCAATTACAAAACTAGAAATGTATATTTTTTTTAAAAAAAAAAAATATTTAAATCTATACTAATAATCATTTACATTGTGTGACACATGACATTCTCACATTTACTCTCAACGTAATTTTCCTGCTCATCATTCGTTTATCTTGGGTGGGTCTAAATAACCCGATTTCAATTCCCATTCAATAAGTCTCTTTCAACTAATATCACCGAAACCCTAGATCTGGTAACAAAATCCATTTTTCCTGTAACAAAATCCCTATTTCCTCTAAGAACGATGCAATCGGATTTCAGTTACAAATGATTGAATCCGAATTAAAGCTGATCAACAATTGATTCTTCAAATTTTGTTAAAGGTTCCTCCTTATGGGTATGTTCGATGTTGTTCTTTGATTTTATATTGACTTCGTTTTTGAAATCTTGATCTCATATGGTTAGATACAAAATTGATTTGTCAAAATTTGTTTAGGGTTTCCTTCCCGAATTTTTCTGTGTGTTATATCAAACTGACGATGAGGTATAGTTCGATCAACTTTTTAATTATATTTGAACAATGAATGTTGCAGGCTTTCTTATGTGTGTTTACTTTGTATTAGATGTGAAGTGTTCATCTCATCATTGTAGAACAATATAGCATCACTTGTAAATCTTCACATAATCATGATAACAACCATGATAACAAGGAGAACATGACAGAAACAATCAACAGTAAGTACATCATATATATTACACATGAATCTTTTAAATATCTTTATAACTATAAATTTTTAGTTATCCTATTATCTATGATCATGATACAAGGGATCCATTTTTCCCTTTTGGCAGATCCGTTTGGAAAGTAAATTTATATGTATGCCTAAACAATTAATTGCTCTTATGTTGAACTGAGTATAGTGTGTTTGTTATTTCTTTGTTCTGTATCATCCATTTCATTTGAATCACATGACATGTATACTGAATGACTGAATGTTTTTGTGTTTATCTTTGGTGAGTAAATTATTGGTTTATTGATATGGAACAAAATTACTTGTATACGTATGCCCACCATATGCTTGATAAAATGTTCCTTAGAGTTTGAATCTAAAAGATCTCTTATGAATAACTCAGTAGCCAAGCATCTTAGTTAAAGATGATTTTTTTAATTCATGAGTGAGATTCTTTATTTGTTGCAGGTTATATTTGTGGTTTTGTTAGTTTACTCATAACTAATGAGTGGAATCTTTTAGTTTTGTATGTGTGGCTACTTACAGAGATGGTCTTCAAGAAACCTATCATTGTTGGTTCCAACATCAAACATAATATGAACGACATCTAGCCTGTAGCCTGGAGTAGATAGCAACCATTATAAAATTATGTGTCAAGTATGGCGGTTTAAGATAGAGGTCGCAAGGTCAGCAGGACAGACGATCAAATCAAGCTCCATTTAAATGGGTCACCTTTTTGTACGTGGCGATGGGTTGACCCACACTTTCTTGTCAAATCCTTTACAGATAACTGATGTTATTTATGATCATAGAAGCATTTTTAATAAAAATAACTTAAAAGGTTGAAAGCATTATAAATATACTTTGGGTGCTTTACAAACCAATTTGACATGGGCCCTTTTTAGCTAAATTTTAGTTATCTGACCTCATATAGACGAAAAATGACCCAAATCAACCCATTTGTTTGTATATATGTATAAATAGTTACCTCTAGCTTGAGAATTATGTGTATCAATTTATGCATGTAGTAAAGCACATATATTTAAGTTTATATATTAGATAACATACCATTTTGTGCATAGACATTAGTGGCAACAACATAGATATTATTCTAGATGCAAAACAGTTTTTATTAACTAAAGTTATTTTGGCAGTTAGTTCTTGATCTTGATGAGAACTTTAAGCAAGATGATCATATGGAAAAGGTAAGATATCAATATTTTGATATTTAACCTATCATCTTTAGACACTCATATACTGTTTGATAATTGCTACAGGGAGCTGCAAATGTGTAAAATAAAGAAACACTTTTATTTAATTAGAGGTTGCACTATCTTTTCTTGATTAGATTATTAAAACTTATCATTTGTTTAAAGTTTAAATATTAATTTTTCTATTTGATTTCAGTTGGAAAGAATCCCTGAAGAGTAGGAGAAATACAAGAACAACATAAGTTGTTGCTTAAAGCAAAATGCAAAACTCTGTAGTGAAACTAAGCAAACTTCTTTTTATGTTTATGTTGCTACTACCCATACTAAAACTATAAGCTTTTAATTATTACATTTCTGCATGTTAAAAAAGTTGCTTAACAAATGACTTGATTACAGATTTTGTATAATGATATATCATATTGGTTCTATGGTTCCTAATAACTTTGTTTTTGTATCAAGAGAGTCCTTTAATTTTCCTCTTCTTTTGTTATGTTATTTGAAATTACTTTTATTTCAATTGTCGTCTTACATTTTCAATGTTATTGGTTTATTTCTTAAATCGTTAATTATATGTAATTAGGTTATAATTCCGTGTAGTACATGGGTTGAATTAATATAATGTTATATACTGAACAATAAAAATTATGTATTAAAATATTTGTACTATAAGGATTGAATAAACTCATATATTACAAATACATAAAAAATAATAACTATTATCATTGTCTCTTTTTTTCTTAATATATAACGAACATAATTTTTCATTTTATTATATTTGAATACTTAAATAGAAACTTTTAAGAAATTAAATGACTTAATTTAGAAAATTAATAATTAATAACATATTATATTCATTTGGTTAATGTTATAATAACTATCCATAATTTAATAGTAAGTACCCATAATTAAATTTATGATAAATATATAATAATATTTTTTTAATATCATTATTATTTAAAAGGAAAGAGAGGCAAGAAAACAAAATATTAAATAGTTTAAAATGATGACAAGTGTTCTTTTTATTTTTAGTAATTAGTACGATAAAGATAATAATAAATATAAAGATAAAGATTTTAATTCACAATATAGTCTATGCAAAGTTTAGAGCATATCTATATCTATACGGGTGTCAGGTGACATTTTCCTAGGGTGTTCACCTAAGATTTGTACATGTGTAATTACCACAATAAATCTATTATTTTAAACAATAATTAATTACGTCAAACTTTTAAACCTAATCTATTTCAACTTTTATTTAGAAAAAATCAATTAAGTCAAACTTTACAAATTTATTAATATTTTATAAATAAATAAATTTTTATTTAAGATGATAATAATATCCTAATAGTCGAAAACTTGATTTTTTAATAATCATAACTCCATTTTTAAAGTTTACATATCATATGATTTAATATGATAATAATTTCTTTAAATAATACTAACTAAATAATTATTTTGATATATCTCATATTTAACCCGTGTAATACACGGGTACCTAACCTAGTTGTTAAAAATATAATAGTATCCATGGTTATTAACAATTGTAGGATAGAATCTGTTATAGATACAATTGATAGAACCTAGTACAGATATTTTTATTATCACTAGTACATAAAAGAATTTTTGGGACGGTCTTATTTCATTTGTTAGGGTGTCTCATTTTTAATTCGCCTTAAAAAAATTGCAGCTTCATTTTTCGGGCTATTTTTTAGGGCGGCCAGCCCCTAAACCGCCCCAAAAAATACATTTTATTTAATAAGGCGATTTTCACATCATTTTATAGGGCGGTGCATACCCCAAAACCACCTCAATAAACATAACCGCCCTAATAAAACTTTTTAAGATAGTGCAAACCAGCTAATATATGCAGCAGGAAAAGTTTTTAATCAAAGTTTAAATTGAAGGCGGCAAGTGACATGAGGGTATCTCGCACTAGAATATCGGGTGATGGATGTGGTAATCGCCATTGTCACAGCCTATATAAGCACCAATCCTGTTTAGCAACCATTTGCAGTCCACAATTTGTGCACGAAACACATACAACAGCAATGGACGATGTCAGTGTCAGTAGCAAAACCGAGCAAGCCGTAGTGGAGGCTGATGCGGTGAAACAGGTTAGTTTTTTTTACGATTGGAGTCTTTACCCGTGTTGCTGTTCCGTAGTCATCCTTCTGTTTTTGTAAATCGGCTAAGGAAGATAAAGCTCGTCTAGGGCTATTTACAAATCCACAACCACCGATATGAATTAGGTAAATGTGATTGCAATTAACCTTCACCTCTTATTCCTTCCTGTTAAAGGTTTTAATGTGCTGAATTATGTTGTTTGATTATGTTATTTAGCTCTGATTATTGCTATTCTTAATGAGGAACCATCACGACAATACCAAATGATAACATGTATAACTTTAATTAGTCCATGTGTTTGTGTGCAAAATTCTACATAAGTAAACATATTTATTCATGAGGCTAAGACAGAGAGAGTGGGTTCACATTAAAATTTTTCAATAATATATGAGTTAGTTTTAAACAAAAGAAAATTTATTTAAAGAATTATATATTTATTAATCAGCGGTTTTCAAATCTCACGCTTGTTCTTCTTCAGAAAGTAAGCATGTCATTCCCGCCTTTACTTCATCCTCATATGATCATCTTCATTTAAATGTTGCATCACAAGGCAACCCTTCTTGAATAACAAAGTTATTCATCATCTCACGAACTATGTAGACATCAAAATTCCAAATGCCTCTCTCGTTTGACCTTTGTGCTCGAACAAAAGTCAGATTATTTTTGCCCGGTTGACAATGTTTTCCCGAATAAGCCCTCACTCCACCATCAATAGGGTTTAGCCAGGTCGTTTATAACATCACCCACATAGTCTTTAGTCTTGGTGGAGCGGTACCTTTACTCATAACATTCTTTTTTTATGTATTTTTGTTGTTTTATTTATCCTATGGGAAGTTTGGAAATACGACGATTCATTATTTATGATAATGTAAAGCTCAATATAATAAAACTGAGAGTTTAACTCATATTTTAGAATCATAATGCAATTCTTGCAATGATCCAAATGCAATAAGTCTGACATTTCTCATAGATCAATTTTCATCTCTAATATCTTTGTTTCTTTTTTTGGTACTATCCTCATCAACGAAACTTTGGCCGCTTGAGCTTGTCATTAAGCATTTTGACACTTGCAACTTTGTAAGTGTTCTGTGTTTTGAGTCTTATTTTATGAAAACTTGAGAGCTAGAATAGCGTTGCGAAAACACTAGTTCGCTACCTATTTATATTAACATATGATGATGAATACGCCACAAAAAAACAACTAGAAAAAAAAAATACATGGCTATATAGTTGTTGCCAAAGACTTGAATAATGATATTTGATTCGGGCGGTTAACCAGCTATTATATGGTTTAAAACTGATTAAAAGAACTGGTTTTGCGCTGGAAGCTCCTAACCTGTTTGTTACTTAGGACCAATTACTAACCCGGTTAAGTTCCTGTTTCAATTTGAAAATAGCTCAGGGCAGTTAAGGGTTTTTTTTAGCACCTCTACTATTTATAAATAATTAGTTTTAGTAAACCTATGTATTACACGGGTTAAATAAATTAATTATTAAATATAATAAAAATTTATTTCTATAAAATGATATTTTAAGAGAAGCTATGATTGAAATCATCCTTATTATAAATGGAATGTAAAGTTTATTTCAAAACAAACATTTTAAGAAAATGTCATTTTTAAAAACTTTTTATTATAACTCCCAATTTGAATAATTATTTGTTTATAAAAATTTTACTTTCTAAAAACACCAATTTTAAAATACTTTATATTTTTAAAAAAATTTGATGTTTTAGAAAAAAATTATTTTATATAAATTTTTATCTTTAGAAATAAAATTAATAAAAAGATCTTTTTTTTAATTTTTTAATTTAATCTAAAAAGAATTAAATAGTAATAATAATAACTAATGTGATATTTAATATGAAAGAGAAGTAAAAAATATTTGATGATGAAGAATGTGATGATATCACGGGTCTCTCGTAATTATTATTTTATTAGAGTAAAAATATTGAAATTATTATCTTTTTATGTATTTCTGATAATGGACCGATGTTTGTCCCGTGCCATAGGCCATTCCGCCATAACTCAAAAAGAACACGAATCTCTTGTTAGGAACTCTAGTTCATTGGATTGGGCTTATCTTATACATCCCAATTGAAAGCCCACATAGCCACATCCACATGTGTAAACTTAGAGCACTCACGTTCAATTTCTTATTTTTATTCTTATAATTACACTAAAAATCATTATTTATTCTTTTTACTTTTAATTAAATAATATATTTTTATATCTTTTTCATCACATTTTTTCTCTCCTCCACTCACAACCACTTTAAAAAAATTTTAAAAATTTATAAGGGTTGAACAATGAATTCTTAAATTTACAGATGAACAGTAATATTTTCTCTTTTCTCCACTCACAACGCTCAAAATCATTATATATAATATAAGGACTCCCACTCACATAATTTAAGGAATAGGTTGTGAATGCTCTAAGAGCATTCACTGTAGGTTTATTATATTTATATGAGTGTGTTTATTATATTTTAAGAAATAGTTATAAATGGTTGTGAGTGAATAAGAGAGAAAAATTACTGTTCAGTTTGTATATTTGGGGAATCACTATTCAACACTTATAAATTTTTTAGTATTTTTGAAAATAGTTGTAAGTAGAGGAGAGAGAAAATATAATGATAAAAGTATAAAAAAATATTATTTAATTGAGAAGGAGAGAAAAAAAATTAATATTTTTTAGTATAATTATAAGAATAAAAATAGTAAACGTGATGTGAATACTTTAAGCTTTTTACACTATAACAATCTCATTTGTTAGAATGTCAATTTAAATGGTTTTCAATGTTTTCATCAAACATGTCGGTAGAATATTTTTACAAATTCAGTTGTTTTCCTGGTAACTGTTCTTTAGCTTTTTTTCCTTCTTTTTTATGTAGAGTTATTTTTTTAAAGTATCATATTCGATAAATTTTCTTTAATAAATGATCATCAGTAAGTTCATATTTTATGCCTTTATCGTTGAGATTTATAACAAATACACTCAAAATACTCGCAAGCTAAACGAGTCTATATCTATATAAATAAAATATTTTTTAATATAATCATTATTTCATCATATAAATGTTTTTATAACTTTACACAATAGTATTAAGTTTTTGAAATGTTTAATTAAATTCACTCAAAGCTTTCATACCTCTAAAATTCACTAAACCTTCATTTTATATTCTAATCTTTTATAATTTTTATTCAAAATATTTTTTTTAATTTAAATGAGATAAATAAAACATATATCCATATTACAATATATAGCGATTTGAATTGGTTATGATGAGTAGTAATATAAGCACCGCTTTTGATGCCACGCGTTTTGTTTTGTCTTTTACCTCATTTAATTCAAGTTTTTTTTCAATGATTCACATACTTATTCATTAACCACACTCTTAAACTATATTAATTTCTAAAATACCTCATATTATAATGTAATCCATGATCTTTTTCAAATAGTCTTTGATCATTACCACTAGACAATCAACCCCAAATATTTAATTCGATTATTACTAACATAATCTCTAGACAAAAAACCATATGTAAGATTATCTTTTGATGTTAAGACCACTTGTCAAGTAACATTGTTCAGCTAAACACTTAAAAAGAATGATTTATATTCAAACGTAAACATATATAAATTTATTTAAATAAATTTGAGAGATTTGTCATTCAAAAGAAATATAATCCACTTTAAATAGTTCAATAACAAGCAAGCCCAAAAACATTACTTAACCTAACACATAAACAAACTAACATATATATTTAGTGTTCTACCTATAATTCCTATAAATTATCATAAATAGCTTTGTTAATAGACTAACTTAAATATTAAAGATCATACTTTTGATTCCCCAAATCTTTTTATAGCAATAAAAAAACTTGTACGCAAGAGACTACCAGATTTGGTGAGTATTATAGAACTATAGAGCTGATCGTTCTTTTCATAGCTTTTATATATTTGTACTAGATGGATCAAGTGTTGTACATTCTTTGAATTTGAGACTAAAAGTTTTTCTCATTGATGCTCCCACCCATTAGAAAATACGAATGTATTGTATTAAACTATCCGTGACACGAGATGCCCCACGTAAAGGGGAGCGCTAAAGCTTGTTTTTGAAGGTACGGATCGAATCATACATTCCATCTTATTGATTTATATAATTATATTGGTTGGTAAATATATGATCAACAAACGAACACCCATTTTGCTACGGATCTGCTGTGAATTTGATATGTAGGTACTACTATCGTTGCTAATTTGTTTTTCATGTTTTAGAAAATAGCAATCGTAATTTAATTGAGTTATTTAACCTGCAATAGTTGAATTTCTAGACGATATACTTCGAATATAGAGTGTATAATTAGAGTCATGATTATCATGTGTTTAGACAACGATTACTCGCTGTGGGATACAATAAAAGAATTACACACATTCTTTCATGTGACATCTTTAACACTTACATGAATTCGTTTCTTGCTAATGGTCTTCTGGTCCAATGGCACGATGTGATTATTTGAGTTTAGGATCTTCTAGGTCTTAGCTAGGTTCAAACCTAATTTGAATGGGGTTGTCCCAGAATGATGAGTTTTTTTCTTGATAGCATTTTGGGGTAAGTAACGCTAAAAACGTCAAAATCATTATAGACGGTTAACATTTCGTCTCAGCATCGAAGGCTCACTCAGATATTAAAAGCAGTTTAAAACATTGTTCAAAAAAAGTAGCACATAGAATACTTGCAAACACTACAAAGCAGTATTGTTGAAACCATTTCAAGTTCGAACGAGTCTTCTCACCTGCTTTCTTTGACTCAATGGAACACCTATTGATACATATGATGCGTGAAGCTACTTTTTATTGTTCCTGTCGATATTAGTGGATGTATCTCTACAATAGGTAAACCTTTAGTTTCTTAAATGCAATTAATACATGACTTAAAACAATCTTTTAACCTTTAGTAGTTTATCGGCCACGCGTTGAGATGGCATCGTACACGGCATGATAAAATATAGACTAACAATCGACCCGACTTGTCTCCCGACTAAATTCACGTCGAATCATATAGTAACTCGAATTTATATCGTTGAATGAAAACTTATGATACTTGGTTTGCCTCTTTTTCAAACAAAACTATATCAAAACATAGATCAAGTCAAAGCGTGTATAAAAAACACATAAATAACAATCACCCCAAATCGTTTCTAAAATACATTTATGTTAAAAGGTTGATAGAAAACATTATATTTTTCACTCGACACATGTCTGAACAAAATTTATATCAAAACGTAGTCAAACGTCGAACTGTAGATCATCTCAAATTAAAGTGTCTATAAATTTATGTATGAAAATGTTTTACATTTGACCCAACTCATAATAACACTTACCTAATAAAACGAATATAAAAAATTAGTTTTTTAAGTAAAAATTATATTTGGGTACGTAAACACAAAACTTTAGAAAACTTATGGGTCAAATTAACGTGTCAAAATAACCAGGTAGATTTGAATTTCATAAACAAATATAATTTAGTAAATAAATTATTATTATTATTATTATTATTATTATATTATTATTATTATTATTATATTAATTTAAGTGGTCTATAACCACAAGGAAAAATAAAATCATACTTTAACCACTTAGCTTTGATAACTTGCATTAAGTTTTTGTTTTCAATTTTAAAGTGACACTTTCTTTTTCTATTTAACTCAAATATAAAATAATTTGATATAAAAATATCAAACAGATCGACTCTAATACATTAAATATATACTTAAACTACATATCTTACTTATTTGTAAAAAATAGAAAATAAATAATATAAAAATAACATCATCTAAATTTGAATGCTTTGGTTATCAACTAACAACAAATATTGAGGAATGGTTATAGAATTATAAGAGTACAAAATTAAAACCTAATTTCTTAATAATCCAAAAATATCAATTAAACTATTTTTATATGTTATATTTTTAAGAATTTTGTTTGGAACACTTACTTTTTCGTTATTTAGCAAAGTGAACTTTACTATGGCAACATGCGTATCACAATTTCGTTAAAAAACCAAACTCAAAAGATATCCGCGTCAACGCGCGAGCCTCAGTTTTTAGTTTAAGTAATAGTTTCATAGTTCATTTTCATTTTGATTAATATAGGTATAATAATAATAATAATTATTATATTATAAATATATTTATTATTATTATTAATTATTTAATATTTTCAATATTCATTGTCATTTTCATTTGGATTAACGTACATAGGTATATATTTGTTGAAGTGGAAAATTATATTATATTATAATATACTAAAATAGCATAGATATTAAAAATCGGACAGATATATAAGGTAAGGTTCCATTCATTCATTCGTGCGTAATATAGTATCTTAATTGATCGATAAATAAAAACACAAAAGAAAAACATTTAAATAGTCGCTAAAAAAAGAGGAAAAGATCCTTGTCTGATTAGGGTTTCCAAACTATTCAACCAAAGTTCACTAAAGATATAAGAAGAAAGATTCCTAGAAATCTTCATGATATCATCTGATCATCTGTCCCTACTGTTGAAGATCTCATATCATATCATATCAAACCTCTACTTAATCAAACACTACCTAAAAGATATGTGTTTGATACCATAATATTCCCTAAATACGAAAGTTAATCAAATCCAGGGGGGATTAATCTGATTTAACATCATATTATCATGTTTTCTTTTCAGCAAAACGACGAGGATCTGGTGTTCGATGAGATCAATCAACAAGATCTTCTAGTGGATCTTCATGATCATGTTCCTATGGATTGGAATGCTAATCATCAGGCCAACAGAACAAGGAAAAACCATGGAGATCGATCTTTTATTACTAACCCTAGTCCGTCTACTGTTGATGATCATACAAACAAAAAGTTGCTTCACCGAGAGATCGAAAAGCAACGGAGGAAACAAATGGCTAACCTTTATGCTTCACTTAGAAGTCTACTTCCTCTTGAATTTATCAAGGTGAGCTTGCTTTTTATGCCTTTCTTTGAACTAGTTTCATGCATTTTCCTTTGGTTTTATAAACTTGTGTGAATAGAATACGTATTCGGTCATATGATTAAGCTAGGATTTATTAGTGTGAGTTCACACGCAGCTAAGTTTCTGGGGTTTCTTGTGATCTGTATATATTGTGACCTAACATCAAAATTTCTTGATATTCTCCTTGTTTGTGACTTTTTGGGGAAATTTGCTGATTTTTTTCGGATTTGCATGGTGTCTAGGGGAAGCGATCTGCAACGGATCAAATTGACCAAGCAGTGAACTATATCAAATACATGCAGGAAAACATCAAAGTATTAGGTGTCAAAAGAGATCAGCTCAAGAACTTTATGGGCATAATGTCAATGAGTACTAATATTGAAAGCTTAAAGAATTTGCTCCCGAATACAGTCGTGGTTAATAGTTGCAATGGGGGGATCGAGATTTTGATCAATAGTTGTTCGTTACAAGATGGGTTCCTCCTTTCAAGAGTGTTGAAAACGCTTGTCGAAGAAAGGCTGAGCATTATAAGCTGTACTTGGACTAGAGCAAGCGATCGGTCACTTCATACTATCCAATCTGAGGTAAGTTTCTTAGAGCACAGAAAATTGGTTAATTTTACAAAACTTTAAACTATAATTGTGCACTTAAAAGTGTAAGAAAATTACCAACAAACGTATATAGAGAACTTTGCCATGACTAGCTAGTTGATTCTAAACATCCATACTTTAATTAAGATGTAAGAATACTTGTTATACCATGATCTCTAGCATTTATAACTATAAGCATGGACAACTGTTTCAAACTTCAAATGTTTTATAAATATCATGGACAAACTAGAAATATTCATGCTCTTTTAGGTTGGAATTTAAATATGTAAAATGTTAGTTGGATTTTAATTATGTTTATTTAACAACTTTTTAACTCTTTGTGATATTGTACTCGTAAGGATTTGTACTTACATCAATGTCACTTGGCTACAAGCATAACTGGCGTATTCCAATTATATAATTAACACTTTTTAAGTGTAATCACTTTGTAAAACACAAAGTTTGTTCTGTGATTCTCTTCAACTTATATATATTATGGTGTGAGGTTTTTTTATTAGCACGTGTGTTATTGATGCTAATGTAGATTATGAGTTTGAATCCAACTACTGAAGCATAAATTTATCTCCTAGGTGGCTAGGTGTGTTCTAATTAATTTAACCTAGCGTTATATAACATATAACAAATTAGTTTTAAGATTTACATGGATTATAATTAAACATTCCTTTCTATACGTCGAATTTGACTCATCATCGGTTCTTGCAGGTGAATAATGACGCTGCGATTGATCCATTGATGTTGCAACAAAGATTAACATGCATAGCCAATAATACGTCGAATTTGAATTAAGAAACTATACAACTTTTTTTAATTTGTGTTTGCTGTATGGAACTCATACTGTCTATGTTGCAACCATCAATCTGTTTTTCTTTCATTTTTTTGTTCAGTTGTAGATTAATAGTGATGTATGTCATAATCGAAGGAAAAATTCCATATAGAAAGTCAATTTCTTTAAAATAGACATTGAGTATTCATCTGTGCGAACTGATCTTGAAAAATAATCACTCTATTTGAGCGAAAATGCACTTGACATGGATACCGCAGTTGTATTATCATCTGTGCGAAATGATCTTGAAAAATAACATATGTCCCACTAAGATCTTAGTATGGTCCATATTATGATCTTAGTATGGTCACCATAAAGATCTTAGTACAGGATTTTGATATGATACTTATAGAGTTTGTCAGGTCCATACTAAGATTTGTATTGTCCGCACTAATTAACATTACATGTATCAAGTCTTAAATGTGTCAACATAAAATGAAATTTCTCAAGAGTATATGTTTATTTTGATAATTGAAAATTTCAATATGTATTTTAGAAAAAAAAAACTAACTTTCTATTTTTTGTTTTACATATTTACCATATATTTTCTCGTTTATCATTATTTTATTGTTAATTTTTCAACACGTGTTATAAATTTTATAAAACAATTATGTCACTTATTCAATAGAAATTTAAAACTCAATGTTCTTTTATAACTTCTCGACTTCACGACTCATTTGCATACGATATAATGTATAAGTAAATAACGTTCCTTTCTAAAAGCACGATTATATATAATGCAAGTAAATATACATAGTAAAAAATAAAAGCAATTTCATTTGATAATCTAAACACTCATTATTATCCTATTTTCAACCCCCTAGGACTTTCTAGTAATTTTCTAAATACACTAGTTAAATAAGTTTATCCAACAAACTATGAGCAATTATGGAAGTCTAGGGACCGAACTATACTTTATGGAAAAAATTTTATCAAGCTAAAGCCCTAAGCTAACACCCGAAATATTGAAGCCCAGTTCCTCCTACCTTTTGGGCTTTTTCGGCCTATCATGGGAAGGTCTAAATCGGCCTGTTTTATTTTTTTCAGCCCAACCTGAAGAGCTGAGCCCTCAGCAAGTCAGCCCTGCTTGTTTTATGCAAGTTTTGTTTTTCAATCGTTATCCCCAAAATTGAAATTTAGGTTTAGGTGAGAATTTTAACAAGAGTGAAGAATACAACTTATCGTTCATAATTTGCTCGTGTAAAGCATTCAGTTCGTCGCCTTCTTTAGTTCAATCGGGGTTTCACAACTATCTAGAGAATCGAATGAGACTTATTACTTTGCTCATGAATTTTGACCTTTGGAGATTTTCAGATTAAACCTTAGTTTTTATTATATAGTAATAATAATTATTATTGTAACGATATAATTTATTAGAACAATCACGGTACATGTAATAATAAACCAGAACAGATAAATTAATAATTTTATAATTATAATATATATCTAATATTTAATTACATTGTATTGATATCATAAGATATTAATACCCTAACAAAATCATATCATATTATATAACATGATATTATAAGGTTCAGAAGGGAATGTTGAGTTCAAATGTTAACGAGTTTTCTCAAATTTTGATGAATCTAAATGCTAAGATTTCCTTCTGATCTTTACCACTCAAGTGCTTTTTTTAACGGCGAATGTACGACCCTATTTCGAAGAATAGTTGTTATATTAAACGGCCCACCTATCCGTTCTCCAGCCGAGATGACACCCCCAACGCTCATATAAGGAAACTCACAACTGGAAAAAACTTCTGTTTCAACAGTGAGTATTTTTACTCAGAATGAAATTTGAACTGAAGACCTCTCAATATTTACACTCTAATTATATGCTTTCATTTTATAACCAACAATAATAACAGTTAAATTTTTGGAGTAGCAAAATTCTTGTACAAACGTGTCCCAAATTTCAAACCTGAAACCAAAATTCGATATTATATATTTCCGAGTATTACAAAAATATTTGTAATAAAAAAATATTTTAACTGTATATCATCTAGATTTTTTAGCACAAGAAAAAAGTCTTATAATCAACTTATAATGCATTCACTTTAATAATTTTTTGGCTCTGTTAAAGGTTGGCGCACTTGTGTTCATATGATAGCCTTCACTAGTTACTTCACTATCCTGTCAATTGGTGGAGCACTTGCCCACACTCCCACACCATTAGCGCATATGAATGACGCTAGAAAGTTTACAAAATATAATTATTAACTCTAAGTTGTCCCTTAAAAAAACTAGAGTCATATTGTACATGAATTTTTCCTTCAAAACACCATATCCAAAGATCAACATCTAATATAACATTGATTAGGTCAAGATAAGTGAGGTCCTAAACCCGTCTCACTTCACAGCATTTCTCATGTATTTCCCAGCTAGAGAATCAAACAACATGCCGGCACCTACTCCGATGGCTAGGTCAATGGTGTAGTGTCCCCTTGTGCTTAGTAACCGCACCACTTGTAGAAGGTTTAAGGTATCGAATAAAAACGCCAATCCCCACCTACGCATTCTCCTCATATCGAGTGATGCAATCACTGATCCTGCTACATGACCAGAATAGAACAAGAAGAACGACACATTCCCGACCGGAAAGTCCGCTCCCGAACCCAAGAATCCCTGTCCAAAATCAAAATCTTTTGTTGTACACAAATATAGATATACAATATATAATTTTTTTTACGCATCATGCGTTTTAGAAAGTTTTTTAGTCAAGGTAAGGTTAAATTAATGCATTAGCTAGGGAGATGAGTCTAAAGCCAAATCCACTTAGAGCTACAGTGGTGGAGCACCTCGTGAGGTTAAGGCTTCGAGTCGCGGCTATGACAAATTAACGTAAATTAGTTGTAGCGTAAAATTAAAAGTATGTTAAATTAACAAGTCAGATATTGTTGAAAGAAATTTTGTTATGGTGGTTCAGGTACTTTTGGTCACACCAAACTTGCGCATTTTTCAAAAGATGGTCGGCAGGACATAACTTTTTCACATGACCATCACATAGTGTATAATAAAACAAAACTACATTTTCGTTTACCTTTTCAACTAGTACATATACATCAAACTTATTGTATTCAAAGGTTAAAAAAAAAAGAATACGCTTTTGTAATAATAAACGATGTCAGATATGTTATTTAGTATATAGTAGATTTATTTTATTTGTAAAAAATTATTTATTTTATTTGTAAAAAATTATGTAATATATTAATTCTAATATATTCTTTTTTTCAGTATGGATAAACTCGAGTTTGGTATTGGTTTAGGCTCATTGAATATGCGATGAACATATCATCCTCTACTATTAAATTTGATCTCATAATTATCTTGTCTCCATAACCTTGACCCTGTCCCGAGCCAAGACGTATCGCTTTTTGTTTTCTTTTCATACTTTAGGTTAATAACAGTTTCTTTTATTAAATACGTTAGGTTAATAATAGATATAATAAATATATGACCAACGAGATTTGACCCAATGGTATCCATGTGTCTCCTTCTTTAGAGGTTGATCAAGGATTCAAATCCTGAAGTGATAATGATAGGTGGATTTAAGGATAGATTAGGAATTGTTAGAGAAAAGTACTTGATAATTGTAGAAGTCAAGTTTAAAAAACCATATAAATGTTAAGAATCTATATAATTATTTTATGAATTGTAAAATAAAATTTAGAAACCTTGAAAAGGATCGGACATAATGTTGACAACCGACGCCAATAAAGAAAGACTTTAGAGTTTAGAAGTGTGTTATCTTATTTGCTAACCATGACTAGGAAATTTTGCCCCCCTATTTATAGGTCTTTTTACATCAAACGCCCGTCCAACATAGGATTGTTCGATTCACATATATTTTTTAGTAGAATTAGGATTTTTGGATTTAATATATAAATTTATATATTTATTTTTAAAATATAGAGAGGAGTATACGATAAAAGAACTTCATACATTTATTTTTTAGATCATCCGTAGTGTGAAGTGATAGTTATAGAAAAATACTATCATGAATAATTATTATACATAATGAGTTAGTGATAATGATATATATTTGTAAAGATGTGATAATAAAAAAATATTCTAATCTTTTTTAAGTTTAAAAAATTCAATGACTAGTTTAACTTTGGTAAACTAGCCTCAAACGAAATTCACGTCTGTTGAGGCCTTCATGGTCACCCACTCACCCAGACACCCCTATCAAGCTTAGGAGACAATGTGCTCATGACGGTGTGCCCATCATGAACAAAAGCCACCTCACGTGACAACCTATATATATATATATTGAATAACTTATTAAAAATCATGTTTCCAAACTATATTGAAATAGCTACCATTTATTGTATGTAAGAGCAAAAAATATTAATTTCATGTGCTTTCGTTTATATGTTTATTTATGTTAATATTTACATTATTATTATTTAAAGATAATAAATAAAATGATATTTTATTATGTAAATATGACAGAATCAGTTTTTAAAAGGCTTAAATTATAGCATAATATAAACATATCACTTGTATGTAATGTGGTTTTTGTTTGTCATTAAGTAACTTAATTTTTAAAATTAGATATATGGTTATTATACTTGGATAGATTCAATCTTCATTCATTTTTCTGAAAATTTAAATGTGATATTTTAAAAGTAAATTATTACATGTAGGTTATATCAGTGTTTGAGTTGCGTTATAAAAGAATCAATAATAAAGACAGTTTGTTAATTATCGAGAATTGAATGAACATATTTATATGGGGTATTTATATGGGGAGTTTATGGGTTTAAGTCTCGCTCTATATAATATGTTTAAAGTTGAGTCAGTAGGTTTTCCCAGCAATGGGGTATTTATATGGGGAGTTTATGGGTTTAAGTCTCGCTCTATATAATATGTTTAAAGTTGAGTCAGTAGGTTTTCCCAGCAATAGGTTTTCTCCTGAAGGGTTGGGGCCGGGACACGTATAGGTGGTCGCGATTAAGATAACATCTATACTTCGAAACAGGGTTGCAGATTTACCGTTCAAAAAAAATTTATCGAGAATGAACGGGGCAGGCTAAAAGGCAACACTTCAATGGATGTCGACAGAATTAAGACAACGTACCTCCGGCAAAGGCAGCTGCGTAGAATAACCCAAAATCCCTCTGCAAGTAAACATGAAAAGCGCCGCCACGGTCGCTCTCGGACGCCCTTCAATCACCCACGTCCCTATTATATACGCCGTTTGCATCCCCACAAACACCTTTATTTCCAATTCAACACAATCAAATAATATCCCATATGCCGTACGTCAACAAGACATACACTTATGATCAAATCCTATTACAGAAGGCAACTGTTAATTAAAATTAACTACCGTATTAAGCCCTGCGAGAGCGGTGTTAAGCACAGGATTACCGACGAGAACACGGTGTAAATAGGCGGTGGCCACGAACCCAATGTCAAACGGCGGTGACGACGACGGTATCATCCGTAGCGTATACTCCACGCCCATGAAGAACAACAACGAAACAGCAAAGAAGCACGGGACTCGGTGGTTCCTCATCAAACCCACCACATCCGCCATCGTCCATTTCAAAAACGACGCATCGGCCAACGACCAGCAGCCGTATTTCGACGTCTTTGGATCATGAGAATGTGCGTAATTGGGGGTTTTCTTGAGATTGAGATTGTTGATGGAGATGTTGTTGGGAGTTTTGAGGAGGGTGGTGGTTGTTTGTGGTGGGGAACGTTTGTGGAGGTTATCGCCGTTCATTGTGGACGTGAAAGTAGCCGGAGTTGATGGACGGAGGGAGATGATAGTGGTGGGTATTTATAGGAAGTGAGTGGCGGAGATTCCCAGAGTGGGTGGGAGTTTGCGGTGGAGACGTGAGAGATCGGAAGAGTAAAATGATTACTCGAGCTGTAGAGCCAACACGTTTGCATGTAAAAGAATTTAGTCCCTCGTGTGCCAGCTGGGATTCGTTTTTAAAAGCTCTAATCGAGTCGAACTTAACTGTGAATAGCGCTGGCTCCGAAGGGGCGGGATGGACGGTCGTCTAGGGCCAATCTTGCTAAGGACCTGAAATTTTGAAAAAAATTTTTTACTGTGTATACATTTATGTTTAAACAACGCTATAGGCGATAAACAAACCCATTGATATTTTTATTATTTTAGCTTTATTAACGTTTTAGTTAGTTTAACCCACTATTATTACTCATAGCTAAAAGATCTAAAATTCAAACCTAATTGAAAAAAGACTTATGGATTAGCTATAATAGATATTAAAAACAATATATTTGGAGAGTATGAATTCTAAAAACTTGATCGAGATGTTTCTTTAGAAAAAGAAAAAAGAAAAACACAAGGATAGCCTTACAATTCGTTTAAACAAGTGAATATGTTATTTTGTTATAATACTTTTGTTTTGTTTATAGGTATAGTTTTACTGTTTATTAACTTTATATTATACGGGCCATCGCCCTTATATGTGAAATATGTCAGTTGTCGTAAGAAAGCACTTGAAAAAATGTGTTAAAAACACTATATTTTACATAAACAAATAAATATTTTTCACAATCATAAAGTTAGGTGAGGCAGAAGGGTACTTTGACATTAACTTGTAGACAATCAACGGAACAGAAGGTGTATATTACAAGGCTCCTTACCGGTTAACGCATAATTAAAAACTGATTATAAATCATTTACAAAAGTTCTAATTATATATGAATTCGAAAATCATATTTAAAAAAATTAATTAAAGAATATATTTTAAAACTTTTATTTCTTATGTAATTTTTAACGATAATATTGAATTTGTAAAGCAGAAAAAAAAAAAACGATTTCAATTTGCATGAGCATGAGCATGCTCATAAAAGTTAGTATACATAGTCTACTTTTTGTAAAAGCAATATAAAGTTATCAAGCAAGATTGCATACGTATAAATTGAATTATTATACAAATGGTGGAATTGTGAAATATAGATGTAACTATCACGTAATAGTTGAATTATGTTACGGAATATATTCTTACGTGATAATTCTATCTCTGCGTGATAACTTTACGCAAATGTAATTTTTTTGTGTAATAATTTTAGTACCCGGTAATGAAAAATAGACTTTGTTTCTAAACTTTCTCTATATAGATGTAATTATCAAGCAATAGTTGAGTTATGTCTATTGGGTTGATTCTCCCTTGAATTTGAAAAAACAAAAACAAAAACTTTCTTTATATAACGTCTCTTTTGATTAAACTTATTAATCTAGTTCAATATCCATTTGTGTAAAAAAAAATTTGGCATACTATAAATATGTTCATAAAGTGCAGAAATTTACTGAATAATAATATCACACGATGTAACATGTTTATATGTCTTTACAAAAGCTTATGTTGATAATTATATTTACCCTTTATTACGATTGCAATAATGCTATGTCTATTGGGTTGATTCTCCCTTGAATTGAAAAAATAAAAAACAAAAAAAACAAAACAAAACAAAACAAAAACAAAAACCCAAAAAATAAAAAAAATAAAAATAAAAAAAATAAAAAAAGAAGAAGAAGATTTTTTTATTAAACACAAATAGAATTGGTAAGTATAAATGATGGCATTTATGCGCTCACATTGTTAGGTTGGAAAGATTTGGGAAAGTTTGACACAGGTGTCCGGTGTCTAATCGTGTTAAGTTACCACTTACCACACCATCCTTTGACTTGCATTCAACACTTCTTTGACTCAATCAACAAAAATTAATGGTTAAAATGACTATGTATAAAAGTTTAAATTAGTACCGTTGATATGTAAATATACGGGGGTTATAAGTTTAAGTCTCACTTTAAACAATATGTTTAGAGTTGAGTCAGTTGGTTTTTCCAGTAATGGATTTCCTCCTGAGGGGGTTAGGGGTGCGGTCCCAGCTGGGACATGGATAGAAATAAATATAACAATAATATACTCGAATTAAATATATTAAAAGATCTATTTAATGGTGTAATTTTTATTAAAAAAAAAAGCATCATACAAAAAAGTTAAGAAAGTTTTAAAAAGATGAAAAAGTTTTACTTAAGATGAAAATAAATTTAGAAAATGAGGCGGCCAATCGTTACATCGATGGTGTAATGCGATATAAAAGTCAATTGCATTGCATAATTATGATGTAATTGTTTGTTACATTAAGGTTAAATGGTTATCATAATAAAAAAGAGTTAACAAAGAAAGTTTACACCATCTATGATTTCACAAATTTGTAACTATATATAAAAACACTTTTAATATTAAACATATATTTATAACGACAATAATATTTTTCTTAAAAATTAATTATCTATTATACTATTATTGTTGAACGACAAACTTACATTACTCTTTAACTATATTATAAATTATTTCACATCAAATTTAAAGATGAGTTTACTTCACATGTGTTTTGCCTATGCACTTTTCTGGTTAATTGACCTCCAAAATAAGTCGATATATTAATTATGTAAGATTCTATTAATTTAAATTATAGATAAAATTGCATAAATGGTCCCTATGGTTTAATCAAATTGTACGTTTAGTCCTCAAACTTTAAAGATTACAAAGATAGTCTAAACTTTTGTATAATCATTGCATGTTTGGTCCCTAGCATTAGGGGTGTAAACGAGCCGAGCCGAGCCCGAGCTCGCTTAGGCTCGAGCTCGGCTCGTTTTGGTTTTAGGAAGCTCGAGCTCGAGCTCGGCTCGTTTATAGTTTTATTTATAAAGCTCGAGCTCGGCTCGTCAGAAAATTTTCAAGCTCGAGGTCGGCTCGGGCTCGGCTCGTTTATTGTTAAATTATTAAATTTTTATTTTTTTATAATTACTTTTATAATTATTTATAATCATAGTTTTTGTATATAACATAATATATATTATTTAACTATTTTTTATCATAATAATATATTTGATAATATAATTTACGTAAATATGTATTTATATATATTTAATATGTAAATAAAAAACTATATAAACAAAAAGCTCGTTTAGGCTCGCGAGCCAGCTCGAGCTCGATTTCTGAAGATCGGGCTCGAGCTCGTTTAGTAAACGAGCAATAATCTGAGCTCGAGCTCGGGCTCGAGCTCGTTTAAGCTCGGCTCGATTCGAGCTTTTTTCGATCCGATCCCGAGTAGCTTGCGAGCCGGCTTGGCTCGTTTACACCCCTACCTAGCATTAAATTAATTCATTTTTATATATTTTATAAAATTTAAACTAACTTTTAAATTTAATTTTAGGGACCAAAAGTGCAACGCCCACATAGTAGTTTGGACTAACTTTGCACTTTTGTAAAATTTAGGGACCAAATTTATAATGACTACATAAAAGTTTGGACTAACTTTGTAATTTTCAAAATCAAGGGACCAATCATGCAATCTGGTCAAACCATAGGAACCATTTATGTAATTTTCTTTAAATTATATTATCTAAATTATCTGCTTTTAACTTTCATAAAAACTGCATATATCACAAGATGTTGGTTCTTTTACAAACCAACTCAAATTATACAAACTTAAAAACTCACAACCAATCACATTTTAATGCAAATAAAGTCATAAAACCATAGATACTTGAGTTGATAATAAAATTGAAAAAGGAGATGCATAACAAAGTCTTACTAAAACAACATAAAGCAAACAAAAACTTAAGTTCATAAAGTTGGACAAACTGAACACTAATCCACAACAGAAATAACCACATAGTTCTAGATAAGCAGCCTAAGTCTGGTTCGGATCAGGGTTGCTGCTAGGACCTGCACTGATTTCAGCCGATGGGTCAGCGCCCCACTGCTTGTCTGATTCAAGTGGCTCGAGAACATAAACTCCACCATCCGAAAGCCCAAGTGCAAGTTGATTTGGCTCAGAAGGATGTGCAGCAATGGCATAAGGACATACCCTTATTGCACTGTAAAAATGTAATTTTTACATATATGTTACATAAGAAAGGTAACAGAATACAAAAGAACTGGAAAAGCGTATTATACCTGCGCTTAGATGGCATATATGCTGCATAATTGATCCTACATTTCAGCTTGAGGTGATTAGCTGTAAGGATACTAACACTTCCATCCTCGATACACACAAATATCGATTCACCATCACAAGAGTAAACAGCATCTGCTATAGAACCACTTGCTTGTCGAGGGAACCACTAGCAACAAGATAAAATAAAACCTTAACTAATACAACATACTAAACA
Organism: Flaveria robusta; assembly: GCA_025506415.1. Lineage (NCBI taxonomy): Eukaryota > Viridiplantae > Streptophyta > Magnoliopsida > Asterales > Asteraceae > Flaveria > Flaveria robusta. Next base: position 1,751,620 of record CM046469.1, read on the forward strand.
CTAGAAAATATGCAGTTACTAGTTAAATGTACCTGCAGACAAGAATCCAGTTTAAGTGGGTCATAAACGGCTATTTGGGTCTCGTGAACAACCATGAAGTGTGTCAGATTTGGGTTGAAATGCACTCGGGTTTCTGCTTGCGCGTTGTTAGTTCTTCTAGAAGGAAGCTTTAGGAATTTACTTGTGATTTTTTCCCAAGTGGTGGTGTTCCATACACATAACTGAAACACAGGAGTCAAATATGAGTAGATTAGACAAACATTTTAATCCATAATTAAGAAACAAGACATCTTCTGCAAGTAACAAACCTGCGCATCGGCTCCTGATGAGACTAAAATCTTTTTATCAATGGCAAACGCGAGCCCAGTTACCAACTTCTGGTGACCCATTAGCTTTTGTGAGATCTATAACGGTTCAATAGTTTTAAATCAAAACATTATTACTTATATGCGTATATAACCAGCGCAAAGCATTTGATTTTGGTGCAAGAACGACGTAGTACATACCGCATCAACGCGAACATTGTATATAACTATAGAAGAATCTGACATTCCAACTGCAATAATATTGTTGTCTTCTGGATGAAAAACAAGACATGTAGCTGATGGTGGTGGATCCATGAACGACGCCATGACCTTGAATGTTGCCAAATTAAACAATGACACTTTCCCCCCTGATGCTGACACAACATAAGAGTTGTTCTTTGAAAGAGCAAGGCAAGGGACAGTATCTTCCATATTAGCATCTCCCATATCATTTGTCATCAAAATTCCACTAGCAGGCTGCCACAGTTGTGGTGCCACATCAGCAGATGCCTATAAAAAGAAACACATTTGTAATTAAGGAGAAGCTTAAGCAATATCACAATGAACTTATAATCATATCCTGAATGTTTTAGTACAATTGCAGTTGGATTCTGCTCATTCCTTGGCCATTTCCACAGTTTATGTAATGCATTGTATGCAAGTGCAAGTATGCCACTGCCTGAGTGTGTATACATAAGCCTTATAACCTGAAATACAAAAACAAAGTTGAACTAAGTTAAATATTCAAAACTATATTGCATTTTTAAGTTCATTAAGGTTGTCGAAAAGACGTACTGACCTTGACAGGTAAGAGACTATCAGGAAGTCTCAGCGAACGAAGTTGAGATGGTTCAGTGATTTCGTTTGGCCTAAATATAACGGGAAATTCAACCTCATTTGTGTTTCTATCTCTGACATCTTGCAGATTCTGGTTATCTCGATTCTGAATAGTTCAAAAGAAGTTAATTACTAAGATATTAAAAAAAAAACATATGGTGATATCAATTGGCATTAGCTTACCACAGGAGTCGTCGTAACTGGAAATGGTATACTTCTATCAGGGAAAGCAACACCAGCGGTAACTGTAGAGGGCTGCGCAACAAGTTATCCATGTAAGAATGACTTTAATTTTATTATAAATATTATATATTTATACTGTTAGAATATAGAGTTGGTTGAATTGGTTGCACTTAATTAGTTAAGTTAGTTAGTTGGTAGTTAGTCTCCTAACTAGTATGAATACATGGCTAGGTATAACGGCACAGTTTAAACTATATAGAGCAAATCAGCAAAGATCTGCTATTGATATGTTTTAATAGATCAGATTACCTTTGTAGCACTTGCAGAAGCAAGTCTATGAGCTTCTGGATGATTCTCAACAGATCTAACCAGCCGAACACCTTCTGGATTTGCAAGTATTTTTACACCATTATCAGAAGTTGTTACAGCCAGTAGTATGCCATCTTTATTGAATCGAATACAAGGTGAAGGCTGAAAATTATTTAATAAAAGGAGTTATGGAATGTATAATAATTCAAGAACTGGTAAAGTGAAAATCTTGAACAAATTCATGAGGATGTTACCGCTAATCCACCGTCTGCATTTGTACTAAACAATAGGAGTTTGTTATCCATGTCCCAAAACTTAACAGAAAACTCATCCCCTGCTGCCAAGAATCTATTCGCTGTATCGAACTGCACAACCCCTGAATATTGTCTCCCAAGGCCATGATATGTTCGTTTCACTGTACCTTCATTTCCGTTCCATTCTACAAGGTATGAATCCCTGTCTTTGCTTGAGCCACTTGAGAAAAACCTGTAATTTTTATGTTAATGAATAAATACATCCACAAAAATAGTTAAAGTAATTAAAAATAATAATACCTTGATCCATCACTACTATATGCCATTCTTGTCCAGGTGTAACCTGGAGTTTCATACTCAAATCTTGAAACTGGTTCATCATATAACCATGCCTTGATCTTTCCATTGATATCCGATGAAAATAGAAGCTGACAAGATAAATAATTTGAATTAGAGATGAAAAGATACTTTTGATTACTTTAAAGATAAAACTGAGTTTAAGAAGTTCAGTGTTTAAGAAGAACATACATTGTCGCCTGCCAGAATGTTATCCTTACCATGTGGGCATATAGAACTAATAGGTGCACTATGACCTTTAAAGATGTATTGGTTGGCACCTGTTGTAGCATCCCAAACCTGCACATATCCAAGAAATTCAAACACAGTTCACAGTTTTATTATGCTTCTTTTATTATGTCACTGGTATATTATGTTACAGTAAATAACCTTGATAATTTTGTCTTCTCCACATGTCATGATGAGTAATTTCTGGTTTCGAATGATAAAGGCAAGATCACTAACATAGCCAGCATGAGCCTCGATCTGCACAAAAACAACTGGTAATTAGTTAAGAAGGAGAAAGATAATACTAATCTAAATTATGAAGTTTATTGCATGATCACTTACCTCTAGGTGATTTTGTAACTCATGACCAGCACGAAATGAATATACATGTACAATATGCTTTGAGTATGCAACACCTGTTACAGAAATTGAAATGTTAGTTAAAACCACTATCAGATTGTATCCTAAGAAGAAGACATGTTAATAATACATACCCAAAAGGAAACCATCAGGACTCCACATAACACGGTTGACCAAAACAGGATATTCATTGGTCAAAGAACTCTGAACATCATAAAAAATGACTTAAATGTTAATAAAATGCGTACAACTGTTATGAAAATAGTTATTTACTTTCAAGTCAAAGGGCCATATACCTGAAGAGCCATTGAACATGCACTGATGTTCCACACAGAGAAACTTCTATGTGCAATTCGTAACCTGCTACCGATCTCCCAGATCGAAATATCGCCGGTGTTTGTGCCAACTGAAATTAAAAGTCACTTGCAAATATATAAAATCCCATTATAAATATATAATATATTTTTTAAGATGGAAATAACTAACCTAAAAGTAGAGTTTGATACTCAGGGTGAAAATCCATGGTTTTCACTTCAGAACCTTGATTGATAACTGAAATTACATTTTTGGGCAAGTCACCAGTAGGAAGAAAGTTGAAGATGTGACCCTGAGCAGGGCGCGCGACCGATGATGATGATGGGAGATTTCTAATCTGCAAAAGTTTAAAACATAAGCAAACATAAGGGTATGATGCTCCCACAAATGCAAATTTTACTACTTAAAGAAATTACATTTGAACTCTAACCATTTGTTACTACTTTCTGTTAGATCAAAAGAAGCTCAATGTAAATACTAAATACAAACCTCCTCTGACATCCCAAAATGTCTTGATCTTCTTAAGATAGCATCAGAATCTGCAGCTTTACATTTAATTAATGCATTGTCATATATAGTACTTTATTAGTGGGACATATAATCAGAGTGAAATTAACAAGGTTACCTCCGGCATTATGGGCTCGAACCAGTACTCCTGAAACAGGATGTTGAGTAAAAGAGGGTGGTGGGTTGGCCGACCCTTGACCACGAGATGTAGCAAGATAAACCGGTGCTTCGTGCGGCTGCAGTGACTGAAAAACCAAATCGATTCATTCATTAAAAACATTAATATCAGCATTCACATAAGTAAGTTGACATTGTACATCAACATCTATGATCTACCTGTTGCAAAAAGCCTGTTCTAAGCATTGAGCCCATTAGCTGATTGGTCATAGGTCCGGGAGTTTGACCAGCTTGTGATGGCCCACACACATGGTCCTCCAAGATAGTTGTGATTTCTGGATTAGGCTTTGGGTTCCTGCATAGTTGGTGCTGCCAGTTGAGGCTGCAAAAGTTGTTCATATAATTATATGAACACATCAAAAGAGAGAACTTAGTAGACAGTAGGAACATGTGAAAAAAGTTAATATACCTCTGGTTGACTAACAAACGCAGCCTTGAGGTTTTTATACTAGGAAGGTGGCGCTTATCACGCAAATCTGGGTTTGCTTCGATCAATTTCCTGAGCTCAGCAATCAATACAGCCCTTGCTGTTTTATTATCGCTGTATTTAGACAGCTGTGCGTTCTCCCTAAGATCAAAAGCATGATAGTAAATAAAAATGAAAATATATATAGATATGGTAAAATTTTCCAAAATGTTTCATTGATCAACTTTTTTCCTCAAAATGTTCCTTTGACCAGCTCATCTCACAAAATGTCCCCAATCCAACACGGGCCCCCCTATCGTAAAACAAATTCGTTTGAACCTACGATGAGCGGTTCTGATGAAGCCACGTGTCTAAATAGGATCGTTACGAAGGTTCGGACGACCGTATGTTCGTTCAGACGAACTTACGGAAGTTCGGACAACCGTAAGTTCGTTCGGACAACCGTAGGTTCGTTTATTTTGAGCGATATTTTAAGGATTTTTTTTGTCAAAGGGATATTTTAAGGAAAAAATATGATACTCAAAGGGATATTTTGAAAATTTTCCCTATAGATATGGTTTTGTAGTTGTTTGTTTGTGACTATTTAAATGATTAATATTTGCTTGGAATAATTTTGAAATAGTAGAAGAGAAATACTAAACTCTGACCGTTACAAACTTTAAATCCTAGAACTGTTCACATGAGAACCAATTACACAAATAGTTATTTTTTTAATTGTATGCACACGTGTGACAAATATCTCCATCCTCATGTTTCCCATGACAAACCTTAAAGTTATAAAATTTTGATCAGGTTCATGTTTTCCATCACACCCTTAGGTAAAAAACTGAAAATCAATTAATTTACCAACCACAAAATAACTTTATACAAAAATTATTTTAATAAAATGTTTTGATGAGAAAATGACAAAAACTTTTAACTGCATAAATTTTTCATGATGATGATCATCATTCATTCATTAACTACTGTTTTAAAAAATGCTTAAATAATAGAATTCATATGAAATTGCAATCAAAAATCAATATCATAAAACAGATGAATAAAGTACCTGATATCCCCAACGGTAAGCAGGTGTGTCATTTCTTTAAATAGTTCTTCATTGACAGATTTAAATTCTTTCAGGTCCTTGTTAAGAATCTCCAAAGCCTTGACACGATCTTTGCTGTAATCATCAACAAACAAAAATACAATAAGAATCGCGTAGAAAAAATAATAACTGTAATAATAATCATAATCATAAAAATCGAAAGATGGTACCTATCCAATGCCTCTATGTATCTCTGTTTACGAATCTCAAATAACATTTTCACCGAATAACGATTGTCATTAACGCTTACGAAACCAGCTAAGTACTTCTCCAACAAATCCCAATCCCCGTTAAGAACGAGCTCCTCGATAAAATTCACGTTACAATAGACTCCAGATTCCGCTTCCAACCTTGATTCACAATATCAAAATCACCACAATTCATAACAAATTCAAGAAACCTTAAAAAAATAACTATGAAACATCAACTTCAAAATTCCACAAGAATTACATTACCTGTGTACCGTTTGCTTATAGCCCTCTTCATTCAAGAACTGAAGTATCAGAAACACAAGCTCTTTCGACAACCCCGTAGACATCACCTTAATTAAAACACATATCAATTAGGGTTTTTGAAATCAAAATTGAATCAAACAAGATCGATTAAAAGTAGCACGTAAACATACCGATTATAAAATCGATGATAACTTCTATAATTCTTCCTGTGAAAATTACACATAGAACACAAATTATGCATGAACTTGACAACAAAACGTGCAAACGGTGCTAATTGTAGCTACTTTTTTAAGTGTTTTAACGATTCCGATGTTGACCACCGTGAATTATTGTAGCATTCCGTACACCGATATATAGACTCACACACATATAGATATAGAGAGAGAAAATAAAAGATCAAAGAGAAGATTACCGGAGATGTTATCGGCGACGATGACGGAGGAGGTGGTTTTCTAGAGAGAGAAAGATTGTGTGTGTGTGTATCACAACTGTGAGTGAGAATGAAATGTATCAGGGGGCTATTTATAGAGGAGATTTGGGGTTTTTTTGGTGGTAAATCGCAACACGCGCTTAATAGGAGCGTGACATGCACGTGTTTACCTGGGAGAGTTATGAATGTCCGTGAAACCCACGCGGGAAAGGTGCGAGTGGGTATTGTTGTCTCGTGTGTAGCTTTATAGGTACAAACAGCTAGTTATTGTTGAATATAAGACCTGCAATAGCTTATTGATAAGCATGTTAGCTTATCAGAGACAACCTCGAGAAAAGACAGGGGGAAATGTGAAATTGTTGTAATTCTATTTACATTGTAAGAAATATAATATATTTGATATACACCCATTTTATAGATACTATACAAATAATATTCATAGTATGTTACGAAATATAATTCCATATTAATGCAACTATCTAGAAAATTTCCTTAGTGAGTATAAAGTTAAAATTAAAAGAAATTCTAAAAAGTTATATTAAAACAACTTTCACATTCCTAAAAAAAAAGTTTCTAGAAAGTATAAACGAAACCATGGGCGTATGAGCGCATAGCTCGATCCCTAGTTTTATAAAATTTATAATTATACTACGGTTTTGTTTTTATCGCATTCATTGTATTCTTTTACTTTTTTTAGCCAAAATACCGTGTTCATGCTCATCATAAGAGTAAATTTGAATTAAATATTGTTTCATGGTTCCTGTGACGAGTTTGATAGCGTTAGATAAACGCATGAATTGTATGGAGTCTTATGGTAAATGCGTCATATTCAAGCCAAGTCCATGATATTCATGTGTATTACTAGCGTAAATTTTCATACGAGTAATGTTTTCAGAACTAGATTAGACACTCAACTGTCCGTAGGATCGGTTGGATGGAAATATAAACCAAATGATATCATAATTAATATAAAACTATCAAATAAAAAATACAACTAAATTTAGAATAGAAGAAAACATAAAATATAAATATAAAAAATTATATATTTTGTTACCCTTTTGTAACTAAATAAAAATACAAGTCTTGTGTTCATGAATTATCGTCTATTTATTTGTATTGTTAAATGGATGTTTTATATGAACAACACATTTAGACCAGACATAGTGGACCTTTTGGAGGCATCAAACATAATGATATGGATACAAGCTAGTTGGGCTTCAAACACATCACAAGATAGTTAAAAGAGCTTCAAATTAACCCATGATACACCAAACCCTTAACGGGTGTCAAACACAGCTTTTTTTATATTATTGTATTAATATGGGCTTCAAACACTAGTTAACGTATACACTTAATTTAAAGAGTTTTAATGAAATGATTTTTATTTATATGACATTTAAATGACATTTTAACTAAACAGTCACTCCATATAATTTTATTTTAAGTTTTCCAAAATAAGTTAGATAACTTATATATCATCCGGTTTGTAGCATTATTGGCATTTTCTTACTCTTTCTATACAACAAGTTCTGTTGGAGTCTTGTCATGGTATAATATTCTATTTAGTGTATCGACATAATTACATGATTGGTCCCCAGACTTTAGAAATTACAAAGTTAGTCCAAATTTTGTATAGTTAACAATTAGAAAGTTATTAAATGTAATGTAAAATTTGGAGTCAACAATTAAATACTTGAGTTTTGAGAAAATAATACACATTTATTGAGTTTTTACACGAGCATTTCTGCGTGGGTCTTCTCGTCATTCCATTGAAACGATATTCAGTATTTACATATAAATTACTTGATAATTTTATTTTTACATGATAATTTCACACAAGGGTTAAGTCTTATTACAAAAAGAAATTAATACAAATCTTAAACTTTGATAAAAAATTTGTATGTCGGAACTATAGAGTCGTTGAAACAACTTAGAAAACGGAAACATTTTAGAAAAGTATGTCCAAAAGGAAGTTAATTTAAATTGCATAATGTTTTGGACTTTATGATAATATTAAATTGTAGATTTGTAAGAGGATTTAGTTATAGGATTAGCGTTGCTTTCTAAATGTAATGAAAAAATTGGAGTTAACAATCAAACATCTTGAGTTTTGTGAAAATAATAAACATTTATTGAGCTTTTAAATAATTATTATTAATGGTGCTGCATTATCTATTTTAAATACTGCCACGAGTGTATATGGTCTCGTATTCAATTTTTATATGTTTTGATTTAGGAATCATACTTATGGAAGAATGAATAACTGTAAATGTCGGATTATATAGTAAATTCGTGAAAAGTCACGTGAAATTTGTTTTGAGTAGAAAACGAGCTCAAACTTATGAAACCTTATATATTAACTTTTATATATGTATTTGTTTAGAGTTCAATGTAATAGGAGATATCAGATATCTCATGATCTTAGTGAAAAATAACATCCATTAACCTATCCTTAAATCTACATTTATTGTTTATAATAAGTGTCATTTGGGACTTAAGAGGACACCATGCCAACACATTAAAACCGATACATTTGATATGTGTTTTTTGTTGTTATAACACGTGATTTTTGAATGATGAATCAGTCTAAAAACTTAAGATTTTGTTAACTTTTTCTTTTTTTTTTCTTTTAAAATATAATATTTTATCTTACAACCATTTTTCATAATACTATGTTGTCAAGAAATTAATAAAATTCTCTTTTTTTATATTTTATATATTCTACACGTAAAAACAAACACACCATCTACTATTAATATATTTTTATCAATGTTTGAAGTTAATTGCATCCTTATAAATTATATATCTATAAGCAAATTATATATCTTAAAAAATAATAAATTAACGAATTTTTTATAATGATGTTATAGGTCTTATAAGAACTTAAAGCCCATGAATTTAAGTCATTATCATAACTTTTTGTGTTTTATCTAAACACAAAGAAAATATGGTTATATCACTGATGACGTGACGTTCTTAGGATTCCACACAATTTTTTTTTCTTATCAAGATGATAAGATATTAATTTTAATGTATTATGAAACTTTCAATCAAATGAAAAATTCTTAAAATGTCTTTTTAAACATTATTTTCCATCAAAATATCCATTTGATCACTTCGTTCCATCAATGTATCTTCAATTTACGTTTGTATTCTAAGAGCTTTCGTCTGTATTATAAAGGCTTCTGCCTATGTTTGTATGGTTAGACGTCTATTTTTGTAAGGTCAGTCATCTGTAATTATGAATTCAGACGTTCATATTTTAAGTCTAGACACTCTTGTTTAAGGGTCAAATGCCCGTGCTCTAGAGTTGGACGCCCTTGTTTTTGGATGAGGACGCCCAAGCCAGAATTTTAGGTTCCACCTATGGACATTTAGTGAAATGAAAATTTAAAAAGAACATCATAAAATAAAGGAGTATTTACATATTTCTCCTTCTTAAAGCCATTAATTATATATTTTCTTAAATCAAAAAATCAATTACATATTTCTCCTTCCTAAAACATACATATTACATATTTACCCATTTTATTGAAATTATTTATTTAATGATTATATTACTCGTATTTTCAATAAAATATTTTTACACATTTCACTTCTAACGACTATCAGTTACATATTTACTCAAGTTCGAGTCTTCTATATAAATAGAAATAACAAAATATCATCTCGTTTAAAACTTTATTACAAAACAACAACAACCGATAATTAAAGTTATATCTTCAAATACAAAATATAATTGTCAAAAGCTTTAAATAATTATAATAATAAAACATTAATATGTAAAAATTACTTAGTAAAAACAAGATGAAATAGTTATTTAATAGATTAAGTTTAATAAAATAAATAAATATGTAATATATATATTTTAAAAAAAGAAAATATATAAATAATTTTTTAACTTGAAAAATATATAATTTATGTTCTTGGCAATAGAAAATATGAAAAAAATCCTTAAAATAAAATCCCATCAATGACCATTTTTAAAATTTCCCTTTAACCAAATTTGAAAACCAAAGTCCAAAGGTTTGATGAATCAAAGGTGAGGAAGACCACTAACCCCTGTTGGTTAAACCTCTCTCCTTTCTCTCTCCAAAAAAGTCGGCTCCTCAACAGCGATTGCTTTACGTTTTCAAAATCAACACCATTTCTTCACAAAACAGTTTGACAACACGTGAATTTGTTGCTTTCTTTCCAAGCAATCGATAAAAACTCTTTTCAATTTCGTTTTCCGGTGAAACTGTGTCATTGGTGCCGTTGAAAACTTCGATCTATTAGCTTTCTTGCCGATCGTTTACGCGTTGGAGCTTGAACTAGACAAGAATTTTTGAGGGTTTTTGCTGTTATGGATTTTCGCTCTTTCTTATGCTGCACAAGGGGCTCCGATCGGTATGTTTTTCTTTCCCACTGTTCAATTGACTGATTATTGGAGCTAATGAGTGTTATGTTACCGTTGACGGTAAGTGGGTTGATTACGCTTGTAAAGAGGGATAATTTGTTGGTGTTCTGTTATTTATCTTAATGTTAATTGACTTGAGGATTACTGGAGCGAGTAACATGTGCTATCGAATTTGGTTCTTGATTTGTGGGTTATATGCAGAATCCTGAGAGGGGTTAGCACCTGATTCCTTGAGGTCTAGGGTTTAAATTGTGCTTTCATTGGTTTCCGCCATAACTACTTGAAAGCCACCTGTCTAGCACAAGTTGTTATCTACCCGATCTGTTGTTAGCAGGGTATTAGTGGGTCTCGTGAGCTTACCAGTAATGGGTTCTCATGGACACCATAAAAAGGGGTTTTACGCGATTGTGTTAACTTTTTGCTAATTGCTAATTGAACAGGAAAGAGAAAGGGAAGAAGGAGTCAACATGGAGGATATTCTCATTGAAGGAATTACATGCTGCTACAAACAATTTTAATTATGACAACAAGCTTGGTGAAGGTGGATTTGGCAGTGTTTATTGGGGTCAGCTATGGGATGGATCTCAAGTAATTAAAACATCTCTTATTTCCATGTTTTTCTGTTAAGTTATTCATTTTTGTGTTTGACTCTAAATGATTAAATAAGGTGGCCATTGGGTTTAAAGTAAGTTGGGTGGTCGAAATAACGTGTGCAGGGGATAAGTGTTCTATACTTTTAGTGTAGTTTTGAACTCTGTTTCGTGGAACCTGTTGTTCAAATCCCATTACTTATGATATTAAGTTTATAGAAATGAGGTAATTAGGTAAAGAAATATGAATATGGAATTTTGGAGGTGACCTAGATTTATAAGCTCAAACATAGAAACGGTATGCTTTGTTAGGCCTCTACCTCCCTAAAGAACGTAAATTTCTATAACTGAAAATCGAACTAGAAGAGTATAGACTAGGTGGCAAAAGGGTGAGTCTGGATTTTTGGGTAACGGGTCAATACAAGTTTGGATTAGAACACGTAATCCTTCAAACGGGTTAGGTGACACCAGCACTTTCTTTGCCCATTATTCTGAATCTTGTAAATTGTTAACAGTATTAACTATGTGATTACAAACACTGTTAATAAAATAATAATCTAAGATTGTTGGATAAAACATTTTAGGAAGTTGTAAACACGTGAGTAGAATTTGTGTGATGTTTCATTGTTTCTTTTTAGTTAAACTTTGTAGTTTTACTCATTTAACTTGTTAATATGAAATATAAGCCATACTGATCGAATCTTGACAAAAGGAATCATGAACATTTAACATAGAGAATTTGATAAGAAATGGAAATGGAAATTTTAGGTTAAATTGCAAATGAAGAAGATGATTACAGACTCAAAACCGCCACTGAAGTGGTCCAGGGCTATGCCCTTCTCAATGCTAACGCAGAGAGCCCAACAAACCCACTAATTCTCATCCTACCCCCTAAGAATTTACTAATACCTATTTATATATAATATAAGTTGCACTCGACACCCTCCTAGAATAGACAATTGATGTTTAAACTAGAAAGTAGAATATTATTCCTATCAGAATTGGAGATTAAAAATCGTTAGTAAAAATAGAAAGATAAAGCAGAATGTCATTTAATCTAACAGGTGTATGATTCAGATTGCAGTGAAAAGGTTGAAGGTTTGGAGCAACAAAGCAGAAATGGAATTTGCTGTTGAGGTTGAAATACTTGCACGTGTTAGGCACAAGAACCTTCTCAGCTTACGTGGCTATTGTGCAGAAGGTCAAGAACGATTAATTGTGTATGATTACATGCCTAATCTCAGTTTACTCTCTCACCTTCATGGTCAGCACTCCTCTGAAAGTCTTCTTGATTGGCCACGAAGAATGGCTATTGCAATTGGGTCTGCAGAAGGAATTGTGTAAGTTCTTTGAAAGCCCATTTTTTGTGTTTTTTCGCATAAAAAGTAACCAACTTAGGTCTGATTTTTGTTTTGAGTAACCATCTTTTTTTCCCCATGAAAGTCCTTAAACTTACAAAAGAAATTGAAGGAAAATTGCATAGAAGTGTAACAAATTTTGGTCTGATTTCTGTTTTGAATAACCATTTTTCTTAACCAGTTCACCTGTAAAAAACTGGCAAACCTCCAGAAAATTTAAGGCAAATTACAAAAAGAGATGATGAACTTCCTTCTGGTTTTTGTCTGGCTTAACCATTTTTATTTTGACCCATTAAAAGGTAACCAAATTTCAAAAATTTGAGAAGAAACCTCTTTAGCTTTAAAAATCTTTGATTTGAGGAGGTTTGAAAGGATGATTTGACAGCTGACATGTGACCGTGTTGACTTTTTCTGGCCTTAAGACCATCTAACTTAGATTATTATCTCAAGAGTGATGATATATTCACACAAACTGTAGCTTAAAATTCTCCTAATGAACACATGGCATGAATAAATCCACTTGAAAATGGGCCACCGTTGAGAACTTTTTGATAGTTTCAGCGCTATTGGCAGTGAAAACCAGTTAGGATAGGTAAAGATCACCCCAAGTCAACATTTTTAAACGTTTGAGTTTTTTGTGGGTAAAACAGAGATGATTATCCATAACAAAAACCAGACTGAAATGTATAACTTTTTGCCAATAACCCTTCTATCTTTTGCTAAATGAAATCCAATTGGATTATAATGTTGCCACTATGTACAAATCTTGACTCAAGTTTATTACTTTATCTAGGTATCTTCACCATCATGCAACGCCACACATAATACATAGAGATATCAAAGCAAGCAATGTGTTACTAGACTCTGATTTCAAAGCTCAAGTGGCTGATTTTGGGTTTGCAAAGCTAATACCCGATGGTGCAACTCATGTAACCACACGGGTCAAGGGGACACTCGGGTATCTAGCCCCAGAATACGCCATGTTAGGTAAAGCATCTGAGAGTTGTGATATTTACAGTTTTGGAATTCTTTTACTCGAGCTAGCTAGTGGCAAGAAACCCATTGAAAAGATAAATTCAACCAGAAGATCCATCACAGAATGGGCCCTACCGTTGGTTTGTGAGAGAAAGTTTAGTGAAATTGCAGATCCAAAGATGAATGGGAAGTACATAGAAGAAGAGTTAAAACGGGTTGTTTTCATTGGGCTCATATGTGCACACAATCAGCCCGATAGAAGACCGTCAATGCTTGAGGTAGTTGAGTTGTTGAAGGGAGAGCTGAAGGAAAAGTTTGCTGCTATTGAAAATGATGATATGTTTAAAGCGGGTCAAGCCGCTGACTGTAAAGTTGAGGTTTCGGTTGCAGATGATAGTTCGGATTTTATTTCAAAAAATAAAGAACAAGTTCAAGAAATCTAGAAGGCAACATAGAACTGTAAAAAAGTTTGGTATTTTTTTTTTCTTTTTATTTTTGCAGGAGTGCTGGTTTATTAGGCTTAATTAGTTAAATTATTGAGGGTGTGGTGTGAATGGTGTTTGCAGATTTGTGTGATATTGCGATTGTAGTATTGTAAGCAACTAAAAGCATTGGCTTCCTTGTTTAATGTACCTTTGGTCTTTGTTAGGTACAATCTTTGCCTGTTACATGATGGTTAACTTGTATAATAAACCAACTTACCTGCAAAAACAAGAGGCGTTAGGCTGCAAATGTGATGTATAAATAACATTTGTGGGCAAAATTGCAACTATTCAACTTGCATAGTGGCATAGTGCATACCAAAACAACTATTTCACTGTGAGCTATGCTTTTTAAGAATGATCAATTTCCAATCATGTAGTGAGATATAAATAAAATGATTTGAGCGTTTATACCAATTAAGAACTCGAAAGGCTTAGTTTGGCTTGTTGCCTAGTCACACAACTTGTGTGGTTCCTATTAAGTATCGATTAATTTTAATAAGGTCTTATCTTTAAAGTCACTCAACTATAGCTTTAAGCCAATAAACTTAGTTATAGGAATATGTGCATACAAAATAATAGACTTTCATGTACATTTTTTAGCATGCAAATTTCTTGTTAGAATCATCTACTATATAACATAACTATGTACATATACATATTCAGCATAATCAAGTAATTAAGATCTTGCTAACATATTCAAAACTTTAAATAGCCAATTTGTCACTTTACTAAGCGATTCATATAAACAATGAACATATAACTCGGAAAACAATTAGATCTATACCCTTAGGGGGCGTTCGGTTCACAAAATTCATAGGAATTGGAATTGTATTGAAATTGTGTGATTCGTCAATCAAACTTGTGTTTGTGTGAACAATGAGAGGGAATGTTTTACCTCAAATTCCTTTGATTGTGGGATTTCAATATTCCTTCCACCTAAAGAAGGATTTTAAATCCTACAACTAAATTAATTTTGAGGTAAGACATTCCCTCTAATTGTTCAGCCAAGCACAATTTTGATTGACAGATCACACAATTTCGATACCAATTCTAATTCTCATGAATTCCGTGAACCGAACGCTCCCTTATTTTGAAACCAATGTGTTCATCTTAGGTTTGGTTATTGATGTACGCTCTACAAGCATCTTTGTTAGCCAGATATTATAGAACAAATAAACCAAAAGTTTTGTCATTTAGATGCTTGATCCTCACATTGGGTGTTTTGATCAAAACCTACCAAATAGTTAAGTCCTTAATCATTCATTCATTCAATTTAGCTTGTGCACATCCCTGTTCCTTTATAGATGCCCTAATGTTCGTTTTCTATCCAAAAATTAAATTTTTACCATTTACAACCCATTTAATTCGTCCAGCACTTTTATACAACATATTTTACTTTCAGTCTTTTCTTGTCAATTTTTTTATGTAATGCTACTTTAACGTACGATGTAAGACTTTACAAAACATTTGTCCAAATTTAACCATGCAATTACTATTTTGAATATTGGGTAACTTTGTAAAATAGTAATTAAGTTTTAAATATGTAATAATTAGGTCACTTAAATTTAAAAAGTATTGTAATCAAGTCATTCAGCTCTTATCTTTTATTTAAATGATCGGTTTTAACATGTTTTTTTTTTTTTTGTTTCAATTAGGAAAAAAAAAGTTTATGCTAATTGTCGAGTGGTGACAGATTTTTGGGTTTTTTTTTATTTTTAATATAATTAAAATGTTTTTAATTTTTTTTATATAATTACATATAATGGAACCCCGACCACCCCCCCCCCCCCCACCAATCTTCTCCTTTTCTTAGTTGACGGAAAAAAAAACAATAATGACTCAATTTGATGGTCTAATTTTAGACAAAATATTCATGGGTGACTTAATTTAAACACTTTAAAACTTGATAATTATACAGTGTCATTTTTCCTTTTCATATTTATACTCATTTTCACTAGTATTTTCAACTACTATACAAACCAAAACCTTAGGACACAAATGTAATTTTACAAAAAAAATTAAGACATCTAATACAACTTTTTAAAAAATAGGTACAAGTGTTTTATGCAACCATTCCTATTTTACACCTCATTTAATAAACTTCTTTTAATTAATACATTATTTAATAATATGTGATTATTAATTCACTACATTAAATATTATATAATTTATAATATTTCAAATTAACATTTAAATTTATAAATAAGTATTTCTTATTTAAATACTTATCTAAATACTTTAATAATAATAATAATAATATAATAATAATATAATAATAATAATAATAATAATAATAATAATAATAATAGTAATAGTAATAATAATAATTGCAATTTACATATATTGTGCAACAGGTTTGCTATGAATAATTATAAAGATAACACACATATTACCTCCCTATCCAGGTAAAAGTCATTAGAAAATAGTTTTTTGGACACAAGTACGAGAATTATCTTTTTATATATATGCATGTACACATGGTTCTTTCTCACACATTGCTACCTTATATTTTCTTTTTTATATACTTAATAAGTATTTGTTCAACAAAGTGATAAAATTAAGTCATTTGCAAGCTATTATGACACATTGAATTAAATATGAGGATCATGTCTTTTCAATGAATGACATGTTTCAAATAGAGGCAAAATGTATGGTGGTATGAGGCATATATTGTAACGTTGATATGTTTTGGTCTATTTACTAAATTACAGTTAAAAATGTTTATAAGAAACAATTTTCTTATACATGAAAAAATAGGAAGCTTTTGATATCATTTAATAGAGGAACTGGACAAAAAACATAATGTATTTACAAATATTCAATCATCTTAATTATTTGTTCGTTATTAGTTTATTTTTCATGCATTATAATACTCTTATATTGTTATTGTATCATACAGTAACATAAATCATTACATGTTATTTTCGGTTATTCTCGCTGCAACGCGCGGGCTAAAATGCCTGTCGTTTATAAGATATTACGGAGGTCCGATTAGAACAGCAATACGGATGTCACAGACTCACGGATGGACCTATGTAGAAAAGCTATTTAAGGCCCTTAAAGACCTAAAGGATCAGCAAGTAAACGGTTCCCAGCCCACCAATACTCACGGGCCTAAAAGCCCACTCAACCAAAGGATGTGACTTAGCTTCTTGTCTGACTCTTTGGTCTAGCCCAGAAAAAGCCCAATGGGTCTACTTTGAATCAAGTCCATATCGAGAAACAAAAGGTCCCCCATCTCATCGTTAATGCCCACAACTTCACTACTTCAGGTTCGATAAAATCCATTATACTCCTTATTTTTATAAGATAGATGCATTGAAGTCACTGGTCAAGAATATATAGTGTCCAAGTGAAGGTGTTAATTTTATTTTACCTTTAAATCAATTACCAGCATACTTGCAGTCCTGTTAATATCCTACTAATCAACGGATCGAGTAAATCACTTAAGTCGCTGTTCAAAGGAAATGGTAGAAAACCAAGGGATACAATGCTTTTGAGCTTCTAGTTGTTGATGGAATTTAATAAACTGCACCAATTTTGAGTTGAGAAAAGGTCCAGTTTTTGTGCCATTAATATGTAAGTTTCTTTTGAAATGGATAGATCAGAGGTACATCTGGTAAAGCATTTAGTACTACCCATGACAGCTATTAGCCTGCAGCTACATTAGGTGTAACCTAACTGGACTACATATGCATCAATATTGTTCTTTCACATCTATAAGACTAGGCATACTTGAATATTTTATATGGTTTATTTTAGAGAAAATATTAATTAATGAATTTATTTTTAAAATATTTACACATAATACATACTACTATATAAATCATGAAAGGGTAGACAAACTTGTAATTTAACATTTACTTTAAGACTCTTATGACTATTTATTTTGTGTACGGGTATAACTGATGTATCATGTATTTCTAGTTTGCTCTCATTTATAATTAAAGAGATTACTTAATACTATTTCTCCTTTCAATTAAATTTAAGACCTCTACTAGAGCCAATTTTATTATTTAAAATTTTGCTATTTAATGACATAAATTTGATATTTAATGCAATTTTTCTATTTAAAATAAAAAATTAAGCAAAAAAATAAGCATATGTATTGTCAATAGTATGTACTTAACTATATAGAATTAAAAGAATCAAAATTTATTACATTTAACGTAAATCGTTACAATATTTTGGGATCAATAATTCATCAACTAAAGGAACAAAACAAGAGTTTACTAGTGCAAGTTGCTAGCTATACTGCAATACGCTAGTTCCCCGCTAGTGGTTTATATAACATGAAATTATACTAGATATATACTTTATAGTACTTGTGAAAATTGTTTGTTGAGCTTCTTTTTTTTTTTCGTATATTTTTTTCATGCATCTATTTTATTTTCACACATCTAATTTATTTTCTTTTACAACTAATTAAAATTATACATTGAATACATTTTATGTAATCATAAATTAGATACATGGAATTTATACGCGTTTTACATTACTATAAAGGTAAAATCTTATATAACACACATCATGTTGTATAAATATACATAAAAACCAGCAATTTTTTGTGAGATATTACTTGTGATGTTTGTTAGCTTTATTACGCATGAAATGCACTAGCTTTACAAAAGAGATTGTGCGTTTGTGAAGCAACATTGAGAGAGGATTGTTTATGTTAAACATCTGGTTCTCAGCAACATTATAACGTTGAATTTATCTCTGTTTATTAATAACTAGGTTAGTACCTCGTTTATTACATGTGTTGAATAAATAAAATACTAAATAATTAATAATAAAAATTTATGAATTATAAAACCATGTTTGAAGATAAAATATGATTATAATTGCATATGAAGAGCTACTTTAAGTAATAAATAATAATGTATTTTTCTTAAACTTTTATTTTATAAAAAATGTGGGTTTTAAATATTTTGTTTTAAGAAAAATGAATTTATTTTAAAAAAAGTTTGTTGTATTCTGTATTTTATAAAACTAAAGTGTGTTTTTAGTAACAAAAATAGGTTTTAATTTATTAAATTATATAATTTTTAATTTAAAAATGGTATGAATAATATTATTAGTTTCAATATTAATAATAATAATAATAAATGAAAAATTTAGTATGATAAGACTTACAATTACGTTAAGTCTTATTTTAAATTTTTTTGTTATAGATAGATAGATATACAGATAAATAGATATGCTAGAAACTCATTTATTAAACGAATTATATTTAGTAATAAATACGAAGAGTTACAGTACGATATTTTAATATAATATATGATTAAAATTATATATATGTAATATTTCAAGAAATAAAACAATTATACTATTATTTTAACTCTCTTATCTAAATAGTTTTATTTTTAAACATTCATTTTAATATTTTTTTCATAAAAAAATTATTGTTTATAAAAAAATTGTTTATTAAAAACCTTGGTTTCTATTTATTCTGATTGTTTTAATAAAATTGCTTTTATAAAATTTCATATTTTTATAATTTTTTTAAAAAAGGACCGATTTAAAATCTTTTGTTTCAAAAAGGTTTAATGTTTAAGAAAATTTCATATTATATAAAAAAAATTTATTATTTCTATTTTACTAAAAAGATATGATTCTTAATTTTCTTAATAAAATTTATTTTTAAAAGTATAGCTTGATTATAAAAAATCTAGATGAGATAGAGAAATGTATCAATTAATAAAATTTATTTTTATTAAAAGAGAGAAATTAGTTTGAGTGCTGACATTACTATAATACCCTTTTGGAGAGAAAACGAAGTAAAAATGTTTAAAAAAATAACAAGTGTCAAAAAGGTGGGTTAAAAACGACAAATGATTAAAAAGTATTTTTTTATTAAATACTATAGATATAGATTTATATATGATAAGTGCATAGGATAAAAGTCCAACCAAATTTCATACAAAAAAACATAATTTAAAGACAAAAAACGTTGTATTGTCTTGATGTGGGGACAATTTGTAAAAAATGAAATGTTTTGTTCTGAACAATCAATTTTAGTACTTTACAAATCACCACTCGTTACCGATAAGTATGAAATCTAAAGTGTGTGTGGACCATATAAAGATAATAATTTACATAGAACTCATAGTTTAGATTAATTAGGCTAAAGATGTTAATACAAATGAATGAAGATTAAAAGGATCACATGTTATTCTTTTTCTTTTCATATGATAGGATAGGATATGATCCGTCTAAGAGTGTGCAGCGTGGGGATCACATAGGTTCATGTTCTAGAGAGGGACCAAAATTTATTCTTTATTTTGCCGTTTAGATATCGCATATAACTAACATATATAACAAAATATATAAACTTATTAGTACGTCAATATTATAAAGTGGACCTAATAAGTTAGAAAAACAATTTTGGAAGGCCTAAAGAGTCTCATTGGACTTCTTAACAATTACATATATAGAAAGGGTACATTTTAGTACTTGTACAAAACATTTGAAATCTTTGTCATGGGTAGGAAGTTGATTTAATTTATCCTCCTAAAAACCAATACTTTTAAAAGGTTAATTACCTTTTCGTATGTTTCACATCATTGATTATTGGTGGTCTTTTAAGAAGGAAAAGGTCTTTGATATGTATTCAACACCATGAATTATTCATAGATAAACTTATGATTTTAGGTTCAATCCTTACAAATGTAAAATAAATTTATATAGGTGAAGAAAGAAAATTATTGTTCAAAAACTTATTCATGGATGAAGAAGTAATTATATCATAAAATGGGTTTTAATGGTTAAACAGCAAGTAAACTTTTTTTATTAATTATAAACTAATTTAATTCTTTTATTAGTTTAAAAGTGTGTACGTGTGTATATATATTTTAAACATTTTTTATTAATAAATAATGAACTAGAGAAACACAAGAAATTAAGTGTGGTAGTGATTCAAAAATATATCAATACCTTAATCTGGTTAGAAGTAAAAGTCACACATATAACATAAACACTTCTAACTAACAACAAACAGACTTAAATTTTGCTCACATACATCACAAAATCATAGATTTTTGGAGAAAGGGAAACTAAAAAATATCACTTCAATCGGATCACATCAAGGAAAAACTAATAATTAACAGCACACGTAACAGTGAATCTGTTAATGTAGATCAAGGAACATAAAAAAAAAAGTTACATAGAAACCCGAGAAACACAAATATCCAATTAACCAAGAGACCAAAAATTGAATCATAACTTGTTAAATCGGTTGATATGGATCCAAGAACTAGTAGTATTGTTGTCGCGTTTGCCCTAGACACTAGTTTAAAAAAAAATTCTGACACGCTAGGACCAAAATTTTTTTTTGTTAAATACTTTATGTGCCGACCTTGTAAAGGAATTATTTAGGGGTTGTTTGATTTGCTTCTGACCCGGTTAAAATGTCTGACCCACTGACTCGGTCAGACATTTTGACCTGTCAGCATGTTTGATTCTCACTCTTTCGCGTCTAACTCAATCCGACACAACAGACCCATGCATATTTTTCTTCATACCCGGTCAGTTTTGGAACAACCCCTTACTTGATACATTGTGTTTCATTTTATCAATAATTTAATAATATACCATATATGGTTTTAAAAAATATCAAGTCTTTCGATTTTTGGTATGGTGGAATAATCAAACTAGTAGGACAACCGGTTAAGACAACTCGTGAAACCCGAATTTGATTTTTAAAATATCGATACTCACCAAACAAGGACATGCATTCGCCAACCAGTACTAAAAGAACCATCCCGAATATATGCTACCCAAAAACCGATGCCACTTTAAATAATTTTTTTTAAAAGTCGGTAAGGTAAATAAATAAATACATACATTTTAAAATGGTGTGAATCGCGTTAGTACGTGGTTATTTTTTCACGTCATGTACCGTAATCTTATTGGACCATTTTTTTTACTGACTTTTTTTTTTTTTTTTTTTTTTTTTTGTGTGTTTTTAAGAACACTTGGGCTAAGAGCTCTTTGATTTGCAGGTCTCGGTCAGAGGGGGCTGACCGAGTAAGGGGCTATGGGCTGATCGGGTAAAGAAAAAATATGCATGGGTCAGTGGTATCGGACCAGGTCAGACGCGAAATAGTGAGAATCAAACACGCTGACCGGCTAAAATGTCTGACCGGGTCAGAAGCAGAAACAAATCAAATAGCCCCTAAGCATCAAAAGGCTTTTTAGCCCAATGGTAAGCCACACATTTTGCCCCCCCCCCCCCCCCCCCCCCCCCCCCCCCCCCCCCCTCACGGGTTTATTTTTTGCTTTTTCTAATTTATTTTCCTTATCTTTTTTGGTTTTTGTTCTATAATTTTTTTTAGCTTTCTTGATTATTTTATTTGTCTAGTTTTTTTGACCTCTCTTGGTTTGCTTTTGGTTTTATACATTTATTTTTGCTCCTTTCTTTTAGTTCATTAAATTGTTTATAGTTTAGGATTTAAGAGCAAGAATATATTGCTTTTCTCTTATTTTAATGCTACAAAATTTTAATACCCTCGTATTAATGATAAAAGTGTTGCTCCCGCCGCATAACGCGTGGTAACAATACAGAGTTATATACATTATTAAATACTTTTGTGGGTTTTATGGGAAGTTATTTTTACCCAACATGTAATCTAATACAATATTTAATTTATTGAAAGTAGCATTTGAAGCCCATGAGTTCCATGAGAAATAAACATTTTTACGGCATCCTTTATGGGAGCAAAGTTTGGCTCCAAAGTTCACTATCACATCATCTGATCAAGTGGATCACATGTAACATGGGCTTGGATAAATATTCATCCTAATATATGCCTGTCCCATATTGGATTTAACTGTTGATTGGTATATGGTCATACATTTTAATTTCAAAACTATAATCATCATAAGAAATTAAGGAATAATCCCTATGTATGAGTACATGACACTTTTACTTAAGTTTAGAAACTTTAGTTAGTGTATTCCTTGTCCATGTGCCTCATCTTCATGCGTTTACTAACATGAATTATCAACCAATTAGTTAAAATGTAGGTTCGAACACACACTGCATAGTCTCATGTTAACGTGCACATACATTTGGCAAACATATGCACGCTTGGACATGTAGCAAACACAAATGCACATGAACACTTGCAAACATGTAATGATATGTTAGTAAAGCATAGAAGCAGTGATATGAAAGAAAAAGTGAAGACAAGACGCATGAAGTTATGCATAAATTACATATAGTTTTTTAATCCAAATTAATGTGCTTTTGTAAATCAAATGGTCTACTATCATCCTGTATTCTTCGGTCTTCGAACCTATAATCTGCTTTAGATGCTATTCATTTGAATATTACCACATGATGTGTGGAAGAATGTAAATAATTGCTGCATGAGATTTTGATAGCACATATTTAATTGGTATACTATTGTGATACTATACAATACGTTTGTCACATTACATATTATATTATAAAATGCGTTTTTCCAAGTTATATAACTTTTTGGTATAATCTTTAATACACCCTTGTTGGAAACTTCAAAAGTGAAGATTGAACATGCCCATAATAAGAATTATAGAAATTGATATTATGATGATTCGACTCTATCCTAACGCGACGCTTATCTTGGAATAAAATCCACATTATCAGGCCAAACTAAGGAAGGTTAAAGAGAAAAGGGGAAATTAGGTATGCAATGAATATAAATAGATTGGTAATACCTACATTGAATTTGAATCAAATAAATAAAATAAAAAATTGAAAACCATGAAGTGTGGATGATATTTTTATCATTGTGTCAAATAGTATTATATTAAATATGCTATATTATTGTGTTAAATGTTTTATATCATTTGGTGATATCTGTTTATTGTTTCTTTATGTATTATAAAATTTGTTATTATTTTATGTTTTATATATTAAAAAATACACAATAATATTATTTCATCAATTTGTTATTCAGACCTTATCATTTTAGAAGAAGAAAAATACAATTCTGCAAAACACAATAACAAACACAAAAGACAGAATGATATCATCTTGTCTTATTTTATAATTAATCCTAATGTATTAGATATATTAGTTGTTATTTTATTATTATGTTTTAAATATTAGAAGTATACAACGATGTTTTTTCACCATTGTGTTTTTCAAAACTCATAATTTTAGAAACACACAACATTCGGAAAAACCCAATAACAAACAATGAAGTCGACAAAACGACGAGTAGAAATCACAATGACAAACAAAAATAAACAAAAATGACCATGACTTAAATATCATTCCAATAATTTATTCCTACAACTAATCTCACCCATTAATTAAAATGATTAACGATATACATAAAGTCTATCAGAGAACAAGAGTTCATGTATCATACTTATCACATGAATGGACGTGTGAAATTATTTAAAAGGTTTAAAAAAGAATATAAAAGTTTATGGAGAATAACTTAGGTGATCTTCTGAAACAGAAATTGATGACATGTTTGAGTAGTATGACGTATGTGGTTAAAAATGAATGCAAATATTAGGATCGTATGGGTGTGGGGGGCCAATTTGTTTAAATAGTAAAATAGAGGGGTGGGTCGGATCATGTAACGTATGACAGTACCATCACGCATGCGCTTAAATAGTGACCTCTTTGTGGACCCTTTTTTTCATAAATTTTCTACACCCTCATCTTTCCATGTGTTTCTAATTCAAATCCACATTTCAAATATTTCTATTTCTATAAACAATAAATAGTTTTATGAAATATAATATCAAAACTGAATCTTCGAACAGTATTTAATATCTTCTAGGCGGTTGTCGGTTTGTTGGTCACCAGTTTGAACCCCTGCAAGTAAAAATTTATTTGTCTAATTTTTGTATTAAATAGCTTTGTTAAGATTATTTTTAATCTAATTATTATATTTGTAAGTACTAAAAATTATACACAAAACATTTATCAATTTGGATCGCTTTGAAATACTTAAATTTGAAATAATTTGGAAATTGAAATTCACAGCTTGCTTATTTTTGGCGTCATCATAAGATCCAAAACGATTTGCTTTACATGTATTGTTCTCTACACCATGCCTTTGATCACCAATATAGAGCACTTTAAACTCTTTATTTTTATAGATAAGTTAGAATTTGAATAATCTAAACTGTTACTAATTGATTGATAATATTTATACTATTAATTTGGCCCTATGGAGTAAAGGGAAGTGCAGATCTGGAGTGTTTGGACGAGAAATAAAGGCTTTGCAGCAAGCGGAGTTGTACCGAAATGCAATTTTCGGAGCATACGAGAAAAGAGGGGCCATGGCACTTTAAACTTTCACATTTATCACTAATAACATAATTTTAATAGATTAACACTCGGTTTACATTTATCTTTCACTCATTTTTGTTTGTATGTTATTCCATTTCGTTCATATTTATTATTGTGAGCAAATCGAGTGCAAATCAAGTGTACTATATTGATGATTATGTTCGTAGGACTATTATTGTTAGTGAAAGTAAAAGTTGGGAGTGTTATCGGCCAAATTAATAGTCCAGATCATTATTGGCCAATGCGAAATAGTTTTGATTATTAAAATCCAATTTACATTTATTATATATATGAGCAATAAGTTTTTTTTTCTTTCAAATGGTACGAAAATCTCATCAATAAAAATAGCTTGAAGCTAAAGAGATACTAAGAGTGCGTATGATACGACATGAGTTTGAGAGGGCCGGTGTCACATCAGACTTACCGCCATAGAACACCAGTCCACAGTTTCATGAGCAGGCCTTAGAGCAAGGTCACTGTGGGTTGGGTCATGAGCATTGCCCCGGGGGGGGGGGGGGTTTGGGGGGATGACGTAGGGACAAGTTATGAGAAAATCAAGCGGTTTGATGTTGAAAAAACCCTATTTCTTCTTCTATTTTATTATGTTTAAAATTTCAAATCTCAAGGTTTAACATCGATCATTTGAAGGAGCGAGATTCTTAATTCACCTAGATGATGATGGCTCAATAACTTAGAGAAAAGATACATTATTTAGTATTTCAAACATAAATTGTTTTAAAATAATTAATGTTAATTATTCAAAAGCAATTAATTAATGAGATAAAATTAAAAAATAATAATTTAACACATGTCCTCGACTCCCTTGACCGTTACATGTGTATACCGAGAGTGAGGAAGAAACATCATACCTATGTACCCCTCTAACGTATGGCCTAAACAATAAGAGGTGTTTATGATTATTTTTTGAAGGACATTTCTAATTACACCCTGGTCTATTACTAGTTACATACTCTTCTAGAATATTAAATGAACTTTTACTATAACTTAACCGATGAGGGTTTAGTTCCATCAAAATATAATTGACTAGCTACACGTATCTAGAACAAATTAATTAGATCATCTTAAATGCATCAATATATTAAATAAACTTTCAACATGAATTTATACATTACTTAAATTATTATTCTAATTATATTCTATTTAACTGTGATAAAATTATAATAATAGAACACATAAAAGGAAAAAGAATACAACAAAAGTTTTAAAAAAATAAAAAAGCATGAAAAACAAAAAAAAACCTTTCTTTATTAAAAATATAATAATCGAAGGTTAATTTTTATACTGTTTTATAAGAAGTGTTTTAAATACATATAACTTTTTTGTAATAGTTATTTTATGATGATTCAAAGAAATTTCATATCTAATTTGGCAAAAGAATAAAATATAAAATGAAAACCTTTTTCAAAACTCATACAGAAAATAAGTATATTACCTTTTTTCTAAAAATTTATTTTTAATAATGTGTAAACCAATGTTTTTAATTAGAGTGGTTTTTGACTCTTGAGTAATAATAAATGAAACATTAAATGCTTTTACTATTTGACTAATAATTAATGATTGATTAGGTGATAATTAATAATTATAAAGTAGGTTATTAGTAGATTAGAGTGCAAAGAGTAACACTCTTTTTTGAAACAACTTCTTGACTTATTCCAATAAGTTAATAAGTCAGTATGAGGTGACTTATTAACTTATTTATCTCACAATACCAAACAACTTAGAATTTTTTAAAAAGTTAATAAGTTATAAGATGTTTTAAATAAGTAATCGCAAACACCCTCTAAATAAAACATTTAAACAAGCATAGAACCAATGCAAATTCCTCATTGTAAAAAGGATAGTTATAATGTTACTATAGTTAGAGAGAGATTCATGAATGCTGTCTTCCATGCAAGCAAGGATGAGTGAAAGACCACACCTAATGAGTAAAATGAAAAATTAATATGTTCGAGTCGAGTTTTCAAGGATGGAAGAATCGAATGGGAAAATTTGGAGGATGAGAAACTGGAATTGTAGTTGATAGTAGTGAATAAAGTTACTGAATAGGTATAGTTGGTGAAGAGTTTAATAGAAAGATATAATTTATAATTAAAGGAAATAACTAGATATTAAAATATCAAATTTGGAATGTTAACACTTTTAAATAACTGTTGCAATACTTATGTAGAATTTTTTTACGAACCTTGTAAATTTAAACAAGTTGACCTATGAATGGTCATGTTCATGCCAACCCCGCTTATTAACAATATATTTAGGTTGAGTGTTTATTTAAATCTTTATACTAATAAATAAAAATAAATCCGGACACTTGTCATAATTATAGGCCATCTAATAATTAATTTTTTCGCTTCTCTCTCCTCTTAATTATGAATGCTATAATAGTTATTCATTAATTAATAATTATCTATAATTAAAATTTCAAATATGTTAACTTCAAATTTTCAAATGTGTAAATACATGCGTTTATTCAATCCGTATAATACACAATATTTAAGACATAAATTTTTATATTATTAACCATATAACAGTAAATTTATTTAGTCTGTGTATTACATGGGATTCAAACCTAGTAAATTATATAAGCAAATAAATGTTATATCAAGAATTACTCTCCCTAAACATGCCACCTTATATAACATTTTTTAAATCAAAAGTTGTTATTTTTTAGAATTTTTGTTACATTTGAAATTTCAATGAGAATGAAACATTTTTACGACTTCAAATGCTCAAAAGTGTACATTATTAAAGGGTTGTTTGTTTCAGTCTTTTAATGATTCAGATGTCTGAATGGTTCAACACTTAATGGTTCAGAGTGTTTGTTTCGTTGGCAGGTGTCTGAATGGTTAAGCATTATACTAGGTCTGAATGGTTAAAAGCTATTATCTAAATTGGTCAGACATTTGCCTTTGAATAGTTAATCAATATATTAGCTCTTAATGATTTAGACTTCTTATTGGTTCAACACTTATGGTTCAGATCTCTTAATAGTTCACCACTTACCCATTCAAAAGTTGCCAAATTATAACAACTCCTAAGTTATATGTATATCCTATCATATCCTATCATATCATATCATACTACTCTAATAAAATAGTATCTTAAGTGAACACTTGTCACAATTCTAGAGTATTAAAATTTTCATTTTCCCGCCTAAATTAGTTTCATCCATTCTATGATAATTAGTAATTAAGGTAATAAATCATTCATATTTTATGACCATCTTTTTAATTTTTATTTATTCAAATAAAAAAATAAAAGTTTGCTAATTCATTTTTTATTTGTAAATAAAAAGATGCCATATTTATCACTTCTCAAATATTTTATATATACTAAAGCATTTTAATAATTATAAATATATACAGATTTATAATTTATATTTTTTAATTATCTAACCCATATAATATAATGGTTTTTTAATGCTAGTATTATATATGATGATTTTTTAACAAAGAGGTGTGGCAATTCTAAACTTGACGGTGTTTTTAAAATTATTTTGAATCCATTATTGCCAAAATGCCTACCTATACTATAAACATCCAAGTTTAAATAATATATGTTATTTTTTATATTTTTTAAGTATCTAATATAAAACACAAACACAACAAAATATATTGATTATATAGATATGCATGGGTGAGAAAGAATTGTTTACTTGGAACTCAATAATTGACACAAAAATAAAACAAAACTTCAACAATCTTTACCTTTTGTTTTTACATAGTTTAAAAATCCAACGGATTACTAAAGTTAAAACAAAGATATCATACTAATAAACAAATAAACGAGGATATAAGATATCTTTTAATTAATGAAGAAATCTTTTTTAATCATGAAAAAAATATTTTTTAATCATGAAAATATGTTTTTAGTTTAGTTTTGATTCGTGTGGAAGTACATGTTAAATTCGGTTATAAATAGCCACTGGTTCACTCTTCATTTCATACCGTCGGTCATCGGATTCTTGCTGATTTCCACTGGAAAATTATCGAATTGCAGAGATATGTTTGCAGAAGAAAATGGTTTACATGGCGACCCAAGGATAAAGGCGATATCAGACGCCATAAGGGTCGTTCCCCACTTTCCTAAAGAAGGTATTTATCTTGTTTTTTCACTTGGGAATTTCGTCGAACAGTTGGTGGTAGGGATTATTAACTCCAATTTCGTTTGTAGGGATAATGTTTCAAGATATCACAACGCTGCTGTTGGATCCAAAGGCCTTCAGATACACTGTTGATATCTTTGTCGATCGTTACAGAGATAAGAACATTTCGGTTGTTGCTGGTATATTCGTTGTTTATCTCGCATAGTTTCGTGCAGTGGTACTCTGTAAATTGGGTTGTTTTCTTTATGATTTTGTTGGGACTTTTTGGGGGGAAATAGGCTTAAAAAATATGTATTTCGTTCTATACACTGTTTTGAGAAGGAAATCAAGATATATGCTCCGATTTTGGAAATTAGGGTTATTAACTTGTTAATCTTTAGTTGTTTACCAGAATGGTGGAGTACTAGTTGTTTGCCAACGTTGGAGGTCAATTTCTTGCACAATGTTTATCCTTTAGGTTTCCATTCAGATTTTTGAGAATAAATAATGTAAAATGTGGACCCTTTTTCTAAAAACATAGATCAAGTAGCATGATTGTTCTTCCTTGTCTAATGTGACATTATCATTATAATATTCTGTCAATTAGGTATGGATTAATGACAAAACAAATTTATGAAGTGTCAGCTAACAGTAGTATTAAAAAATATATATATTTTTTTGAATGACGGCTCACACACCCATCTTTGTGCTCCTAAAGTACACCATTTTCTAAACTACTTAGTATCAAGATTTGAAGTGATCTTCTCTAAAGAGTCTTTTAACTCTTTACCATTGAACTACCAATTCAAGTGGCCATCAGTAGTTAATTTGATACTTACTATAAGGACAAAAATGTCATTAGCAGTTACAGTAACCTTAATAGCTGATTTATAATATATGGTTTCATACTTCCGTGATCAGTTATCTTAGATTTTTAATGTTGTATGTGGATTGTGGACCCTATTTCTAGCCTATCTTGTTTATTAGGCATGGATTATGTATCATATCCGTATCTAATTTCATTTTCACATATCTGTTGATTAGGTAAGGATTTATAATAGAGCAGACTTTATAGTGACAACTAAGCTGAATTGATTAAATTATTTTCTTAACAATGAAACCTATGTTTCTTTATTTACTTAACTTATTGATAGTGTAATTTTCTCACTGTAAGATTCTAATATACAGGAGTTGAAGCTAGAGGATTTATATTTGGTCCTCCAATTGCATTGGCTATTGGTGCCAAATTTGTTCCTCTACGCAAACCACGAAAATTACCAGGTACCTGTTGAATCTTACTTTGTATACCCTCCTAAACTTTAGCCTAGAAAACTTCTACCGAGTATCAAGCACTTGGCATGAACCATCTATCTTAAAAAAAAAACCCACATCCTCTGCTCTCCTATATTCATGCAATGTTTTATCTTGGATGGTTAGAAATTACTTAGATGACATATTGACATCTTATTTTTCATTTTGGCAATAAGCAAATAATTTTTTTCAATGCGCAATTTTTTTTTTTTAATTTTCAAACTTGTAACTGGATTTAATTTTTTTTAGTTATTTTCACATAAGCATTTTTGCATATGTTTCATCTCATGCTGTGGATGGCATGGCATCAAGCCATCAACCATGCCACATGTCCAATTTATAAGTAAAATTAGGTAAAAAAAGGTGGATTGCGAAACTTTAGTACTAAATAGTAAGTTGGTTTCTATTTTGCCTGCTTTAAATTTGGTTGCTAATTCAGCAAAAATAATGTAAAGTTAGTTTCTGTTTAATGCAATTTACCCAATTTTGTACTCGTATTTGACACTTGTAATTCATATAGAAGTTTCAAAATTTCGGACGAATAGAATTTTACACCAACCAAGCATGACCTCACCGTTTAGCCCGTATGTTTTGACATGTTACCCAACCTTGCTAACTCACCCATTTTCCCACCAAAAGACAAGGCCCAAAAACCTTATAATTTATCTTAGGCTGAACCGAGATGTTCTAACTTCAGAAAATATCAGACAAGGCTGTATGAACAGTGTTACCCTTGGGTACATATTATTATAGATCTATTCACTCATAATGGATGAAATTAAGTTATTCCTTTGTAACATTGAGAAGAACATTTCTAACAATTTCTCTCCTTATTTTTTTTGTTCTTGAAGATTAAACTCGGTATTATGATATTTGAATGCGTAGGTGAAGTTATATCTGAAGCTTATGTTCTAGAGTATGGTACGGATTGTCTAGAGATGCATATTGGGGCTGTAAAACCTGGTGAGAGTGTGTTGATTGTAGACGACCTAGTGGCTACGGGTGGGACCCTCTCAGCAGCCATAAGGCTTTTAGGTAAACATGAGAAATTACATCTTTTATCTTGAATTGGAATCTTACTACTTGATCATACAGATAATATATGTATGAACATGTTTTTTCTAGAACGTGTTGGAGCCGAGGTTGTGGAATGTGCATGTGTTATCGGGTTGCCACTCGTGAAGGTAAGTTCTCCTTTTCTCTGTTTCGAGGGTAACTAACTAGTTTTTATTGAAGTTGGCAAATGGTTAGGTCAGTGGGATTGGTAGTGAGTCAAAACAAAAGATTTGCAGTGCCTGTTGAAATGAGTCGGCTTGAGTTGACCAGGAACACATTTTGATCGGAAGTCAAAACTGATTAAAAATTTATATATTATTTTAATAATAATCTGATTCTTTGAAGAATACCATTTTAAGAGGTTTTATGCGTTAAAATACATTTTAAGTTATTTTCAAAACTTGTGAACTTTTGAACATGTTGAGATGATCAAGGCTGGGTTGACATGCAACATATCTCTTTTGTTGGTTTCACATTTACTATTGTTCGGCTCATCATCAAGTACAGGTCAAACATGATCAATGGTTTGATAAACCATGTGTTTCTAACAGGGTAATTGGAAGCTAAATGGGGTACCACTTTACGTTCTTGTGGAGCCTCGCCTAGATGATCTGGTAACACTTTTGTTGAATCATTACCAAACTCCAGTTCTTGTTATATCTAATTTCCCTCCAATAATTTTGCGCGTGACTATCATATTATATAAATCATGATCAACAGGAATGAACCTTATGAGATGGTGCAGAACATGATGTTAGAGCAATACTTGGATGGAGTGTTACACTTGACCCTTTGGCGAAGGGCAAATCCGTCTTTTTAAGAAGCTCCCATGTGGGGTTAGTTTTAGGGTTTTTAGGTGTTTTTATCCTCCCATTTGAAGAATAGCTTTGATGGGTGCGTTTTGTAGGCGAATACGTTATTTTTATTGAACCCACGTCTCAGATCTATGAATATACACCGTTTGCCTGGTAGGGTGTTCAAAACTTCATATGTACCGGTTTTTGGTTTATTCAGTTTGGGTATTTGGGTTTGGTAATTTGATCAATGTCATTTTTTTTAGTAATGGTTAAAGCACTCATTTGGTTTATATTTTTTATTTATCATAAGACTTGAAATGTTACCACGTGAGACTTTTTCATTTCATCTTTCTAGAAAGCTAATCACTTAGGAAGAGAATATTCATTCCATAACACCTTGGTACAGCAAAATGTCGAAGATGATTTGTTGGGCTTTACGGCAGTTTCTATAAAATTAAGATTCAGCCCAAAAAAATGAACAATTACCTGAATCAATATATTGGACCCACCTACAAAATTCAACCATCAACCATATACGAATATTCAAGCCCAAAGGCCCAAATGAGAAAACGGATTAGATGGCTACTGGTTTCAAAAATGGGTGTTAAAATGATAAATCATGGTTGATTTGATTGGGTGGTATAAGTATTTAATATATTTGTCTTTAGGGTAATTTACATATAAATCATCCAAAGTATATTAAAATGGTAGGTTTTGCCCGCGCAACGTGGTTCACCCGTTTTAAATTAAAGTTATATTAAAACACCGGTACAGAAAAACACGTCATGACAATATACTTGTAACACAGAAACATTATTGTTTTCCCGAAATAAAACATTAAATATATTATATTTGACCAATGAGTTGGTAAGGCATTGCTGAAGCTCGGTTTTATATAAAATTTATATCATAATGTACGTATAAATGATTATACAACAATGGTATGTTTGGAGTTTAGAAACACCTTACTTGTTCAAAAAAAGTTAAATATATATTATATTTAAACTAAATCAGCTTCGAACAAAACTTATACCGAAATATATATATACAATGATAAACACGTCACAATAGTATATATACAAAATCTAAAATACCAATATATTTTAAGAATTATAACGACTTCTTTATCTTGATGCAATATTAAAAATTAAA
The DNA here is from genome assembly GCA_025506415.1 of Flaveria robusta. Lineage (NCBI taxonomy): Eukaryota > Viridiplantae > Streptophyta > Magnoliopsida > Asterales > Asteraceae > Flaveria > Flaveria robusta. The sequence continues at coordinate 1,785,354 of CM046469.1, forward strand.
TATTCATCATCATTATTATTATTATTATTTTATTTTATTTTATGTTTAGATAAGAAACAAGAAACCTTGTGACGATGTCACCCATTTGAAAGTCTCCCCCAATTGAAGCAAAACACGCGCCCTCCACATGCTCCCTTTTCACCATTTCACTATAAATACCCAAAATCAAAAGCACCTCCTCTTCTCTCTCCCCCACGCCACCGATCGCAGAACCCTAACCCTAACTTATTATCTCCATCTACACCCAATTCAATCCCTACTACTGCACCCCTTACCTTATCAGATCCCATTGATTCTTCATTTTTAGAACCAACACTATTCGATCTGCGTCTCATTTCGTGACGCACAATGTCTGCCATGGTCTGTGGAAAGAGATCCTTCTTCGAAGAGTTATCCACGTCACCGGCGTCGGCGTCGGCGTCGGCGTCTCCTCCCGTTGCTAAGAAGCTTCGTTGTTCTTCGACTTCTCCGGTTCGGCTTTCGCCGTTCTCTAATTCACCGACTGCATCTGCCCTTATCGATCAGCTTCGGGCTGTTTTTCCTAACATGGATAAGCAGGTTAGGTTTTTTATCGATTTGCTCACTCACGCGTTTGTTTGTATCTGTATGTGTTAGAAGTGATCGATTGGTGATCAGTGCTTGATTGTTGATTAGAATACATGAAGAAATTGTACTCTGTAGAGGAGAAATGGTTTGTTGCTGTTTTTCTGTTTTTGGATTTCTCTAGGCTGGTTGCTTGTTGATCTAGTTTGCGTTTCTATTACACATATGTTATTTAATCCTTCCCTATTGTCGATCGTTTGCGTGAATATGTGGGGGTTCAGGGTTTCGTGTGCCTCACTTTTTGCTCCGTGGGTAATCCATATGTCAACTGTTTCTGTAGTTTCTAGCATGGATAAGCGGATGGTTTTGTTTAATTGCTTACACGTATGAATAGATCTGTCTATATGATGGATTAGCCGATGGTTTCGTTTAATTGCTTAAACGTATGAATATCTCCCATGATTGTTTTTTTGTGTCGGGTATTTAATCGAATCAACTTTTGTTTTCTGGCTCTAGACTTTTTAAGTTGGTAGAAAACAACTTGTATAGAGGTCCAAGTATTACCCTTGTGATTCCATGACAGAAATTTTGCATCAAATGGTGATTAAGACACAGTACATATTTTTGACATTTAAGTGTTTATGAATTGAAGAAAACTTTCTTTTACTTTCAGCTCCTGGAGAAAGCCTTAGAAGAGAGTGGAAATGATCTAGATTCTGCCATCAGGAGCCTCAATGAACTTTGTCTTGGATACGTGGATGGGAATTCAGGTAACAATGGCATTCTCTTATGATTTTTCAACTTACAATAAACATATTTAAACACATAAGTTTTCCATTAATTCAAAATTCTGCAGCAGCTACTAGCGACGAACATGTTACTGATAACTCATCAGTCCATGCGAACACTCCTAGAAATGGTGCAGAATGGGTTGAACTGTTTGTCACGGAAATGATGAATGCTACCAGTGTTGATGATGCTAGATCACGCGCCATGAGCATGCTGGAGAGCTTGGAGAAATCTATAAATGAACGTTCCAATGGTGAGGCTGCAAAAAGCCTTCATAAGGTTGGTGACTTTGGGTCATCTGTGTGTAGGTGTTACGAACCTGGTTGGCTTTTGTATTAAGTGTGTTTGATTTACTGTTTATTTAGGAAAACACGGTTCTGAAGGAGCAAATTGAAGTTCTTTTGCGGGAAAATACGATACTGAAGCGTGCTGTAGCTATTCAGCATGAACGCCAGAAAGATTATGACGAGAGCGAACAAGAGGTGCAGCATCTGAAGCAGTTGTTGTTGGTGCATCAGGAGCAGCTGAGGACGCTCCAGGTAAACTTTTAACTTTGACTTTCTGTATTTTGCTTATTAGATCCAAAGCACATAAAAGAAAAATAGATGATGTGCGGTGAGGTCGACCCATTATGCAGCTGTTTTCATTAGTCACTAGGGTGATCTATTTATCAGAAATATGGTATATATCTGTTTATACCAATTCGGATCAAATTTGTAACCAGACCAGTATTAACTTAAATGTGAAATACCAATTGTACCATTCTTTTAAATGTGTCTTTGATTCATTAATAGCGACTTAGAAGAGGTTGGATGCATTTCACATTTGAATTTTATGTATGTAATTTAATTTTATGATGATGATATATGCAGGTGAATAACTATGCATTAACAATGCATCTAAAGCAAGCTCAAGAAAGCAACTCGATCCCTGGGCGTTTCCACCCGGACATCTTCTAATAGAAAAATCAGATAAATAGATAGATGTATGAAGAATGAAGTAACAAATATGTTACTGTTAGATATTGATTTGTTTGATTTAGAGGACAAGACCTCCGTTAAATGTGCGATATGATTTGTGCTGTTGTTGTTAGTATTTGAGGACTGAGGTCATCCTGCTTTTGTAAATGGCCCTTTCCCTGTATGTGGCTGATGGTTTATAGTTCAGACAGATGGTTAAATGACTTTATTTTATATCAGAGTTGAAACAATAGGGTTTCACACAATATATATCATAAATAAAACAATAGGTTTCCCAAGTATTAGGTGTGTTTTATTGAACTTTTGCAGTTTGTATACTTCATATTTGGTTGAACCCAAAAAGTAACAAGTAATGAAAGAAAAAAAAAAATCTTTTTATAAAACAAAGCGAAACTTGTGACATCGGTCATAAAGATGTTACGAGTTGATATCGTGTCACTATTTTATCGAGTGTTCAAGCAATCCTTGGAACTTGCCACTTAAAATGGATCGTTTATTGAAGAAACTTTGCAAATTGTATGCTTTATATTTATATATGATTAAACCTTCACAAAAATAACCAAAAAACAAAGCCAAACTTATGACATGGTAACAGAGCTGTTACAAAACGCTTATTGCTTTATACTCCACGAGTTATGCATTCGTTTACATATGATACATGAAGTGTATTACATCATTATTTCATTAATCATTGTAGCATCCTCAGCAGTGTCCTTCATGAGCATCTCTGTTCGTCCGTCTTGCTTCTTGTTCTGGTGTACATTCACAAAATTATGTCAATTTAGAGAATTTATAAATCATATTCACATCATAACTAATAAACCCCAAAACAACATACATGCAATTCAACTTTATCTTTCAAACATATGTCAAGCTCTTGCTTCAATTCCAAATGGCTTGTTTTTAGAGATCTGATTTGTTTTTTGGCATCATCCAGCTCTTTTGTTAACATTTCGTTCTGCTGCATTTTGGCTGCTGTAATTGATTCTGCATATGCTCTAGCATTCTGACATGTTTCAACAACTCATTCACAATCCTAATTTATGAAAAACAGTGTAAACATGACAAAAACATATACTGATACCTGTTCAATTGTTAATCTCAGTTCCAATTCCATACACTTTCTTGTAAGTTCTTCCAAATCCAGTTGCATATTAACGGAACTCTGTCTTTCTATGTCTGGTTCAGCATAATTATGATTTTCAAATGTTCTATTAGCACTACTGTTGTCCAGATCAGATGTAATGGATGAACTGCTCCCAATTAAAGATGTTGCATTTGAGTTAAACTGATCTGACGGAACAAGGTTTGCAGATGATTCATGCTGATTCAACTCAGAGTACGCTAGAATACCAACAAAATAATTTAGTACATTTGGTCTTTCTCCATAAGTAAAATTACTTCAATCTAGTCAAAAGATGTAGATCACAAAGTTTTATATGCCAATATTAAACATTATAGGTATTTTATGTATGCCTTTCATTTGCGATTAGTCAACATTATTTTATAAAATTTTTAAATAGTCCCAGAACAAACTTCCATGACTTAAAAAGGTGAAGTTCCATTTTTGTTGTTACATAGATAAGAGTATGTGCTTATTCTAATTTGATGATACTTGATGAAAGGCCTTTGACGTAGGCATGTGAATGTAAAAAATCATTATTGCAACCCCTAGTTAAAACTTCTGGTTGGGCTACACCTAAACGTTTTATAACATAGTCTAGTGTATATTTAATAGTTTAAACAAATAAGAACACACATTGCCTTGCAGCTGCTTCCAGCTCCAAAAAGATTGCCACAGGCGCCGTTCTAGACACCTGAATATCAGACAATAGCTTCTCCATCCAAACCTCCAAAGCACACCTTCGCTGTAACAAAATAGACTCTTTAAGAACACAATAGCAAGTTTCCTAGAATTACAAAATATATATAACAAATATTGTATAAATTAGTGAAATAAAAGGTTGCATACCTCTTCTAAAAGGGTCTTGCTTCTCAATTTCGTAAGCCTTTTTGGAGGAGCTGGCGGTAAACTTTTCTTAGGAAATTCCTTTTTAAGCTGAAAAGGACATTAAATATCAGACAATCATGCATTCATGTGCTAAGAATGGGTCAACAAAACGAGGGTAGAAAAAAGATATTGGGGTAGCTAGAATGATACTAGATCGTATAACAACGCTTTAATCCACAAATAATGTAACAACTAGGTGCGATTGGCAAAACTTATAACGTCTGAAATTGGAAGCGTTTGACAACCATCTAACAAGTGTAATAGGGAACCTAAATGAACCTCAGAATGTAGCTTCAAGAACTCATTGAATCTTCTTAGTACTTCACGAGTTGAGGTGATTCCTTCTGGTGATTGTATGCCAACCTGAACTCTGAAAAACTGCATAAAGAACATAAATAATACATTATACAAAATGAAACCAGCTGAACACATAATATAAATTCCCAAATTTGGAAAAGGAAAAGGCATACCACAGTGTCCGAACCGCTTGCAGATTGTACAGTAGTCCAAGAAGGAACCGTGACACAGTAACTCCATTTCTTGCCTGAATCATGGGGCCAAACACTATTTCTTCCTTCCTGCATAAACATATAATTTCTATGAAAACTAAAAGGCTCCAGTTTCTATAAACCCTACAAAACGCTTAAATTTGGTCCTTTAGGGTTTTTAACTTTCTATTGCCCTAAAAACAAAAACGCCCCAATCTTATTCAGTGATTCATGAAATTAGGGTTTCAAATTAGAACCGATCGGTACCCAAATACGTGGTGGGAGACTCCAATCCATGCCTAGAGGGAGAGGAGAAGTGCCGTCGTGGGGGTGCTCCGGCGGGCTGCTAGGGGTTTTGGTCGGAGACATCTGGCCAATAGGCGGTCTTCGTCTGAAATAAAGCTCGTCGTCATAGTCAATGGCTCCGGTCATCGGATTTCCGTAGATGGAACGGATGATCGCCGGATCGGAAAAACCGTAATCGTAAAAGGATGCATCTAATCCGTACATACTCATCTTCTTCGAACAATTTCACAGCTGCCGGAGATTATCAATTGCTTCAGTTTCGGAGCTGTAGCCTGAGGGTTACTTGTGCTATTGCTCAACTAATATTATGATTGGATGATGAAGTAGGTTTGGATACTCTCAATCGAGCATCAGTTTCTGACTTTGGCAATGTTTGGGATTTTTTATTTTAATTGAAGAGGATATTTTAACAAATAATACTTATTAACTTATGATTTTTCAAAAGTAATTTTATAAAATTAGTTTATAAATTTAATGTCGTAAAATGACCAAAAGAGACATACTTTTAAAATAAGAGGAGTTAATAGGAGGTAGTAGAGGGGTATAATAGAAAATTAGACTAAAAGTCGTTTTCAAAAGTTAATAAGTAACTCCCTACTTACTTTTCAAAATCTCATTTTTACCCCATATGAAAAATCAGTTTGAAAAATTCTTTTGGGTTTGCTAAATACGTTTTTTGATTTATTAACTTTTGAAAAGTTAATAAATCAAAAGTAGCTTAAAAATAAGCAATCCCAAACACCCACTTTGATGGAAACATGAAAACGCTTGTTTACAGACCAAAAAACCAAATTGAAGACTTCTATATTTAAAAAGAAAAAGAAAAAAATAAATATGAATTTTCAATGTATGAATTTGTATTAGAAAATAAAAAAACACATTACTTATATTTAAAAAATAAAAAATACTAAAAATTCACGTTAGCATTTCACATTAACATAAGAAAAGAGAAAAATATTTCTTAATTGGAACAAAAAAACATGTTAAAAAATTATGTTAAAACTCATAATTTAAATAAAACTTGAAAGTTGAATGACTTATTGAAACACTTTTTAAACTTAAGTTATATATTTAAAACATTTTTAAAAGTTGTTTACTGTTTTATAAAGTTATGCCTAAATAAAACATAATAGCTGAGTTATTTAATTGTAATACTTTTTAAAGTTGAGTTAGCTAATTGTAACATTTTTAAAAGTTGGTTACTATTTTACAAAATTATATAAAATATACAATCCTATTTCAAATGATATGTTTTATTTTAATCGGACAGAGAACCGGACTGGTTGGGCTAGGAACTAGATTGGTCAAATACGTTTTTTTATGTATATTATTTAATTTTTCAGTACTTTATACATATATTCATTAAAAATGATCTAAATTTTATGCAATTTATATATTCGATCCAACCAACGGACCTATAAGGCATCCGTTTCACTATTTGGTTTGGTTCTAAAAACACTGCTAAAAATTAAAATTTTATTTTAGCAAAATGGGTCTATCAAACGTTTATATTAATAAGTTTCTCTCTTATTTTATTTTTCGTTACATCCGAGCAAATAAAAATGAAGTTAAAAATGTATAGCCTTTATCATTAACTTTATCAGAACGCCTCTGTTTACTATTCGTTAAATATAGGATATTGTGCGAATATGCCATATAATTAGTTGTTGCACAGGTCGAGTTTGAATTTAAGGAAGTAGCTGATTCATTAAGAGCTTACGATAAGGTAAAATACTTCTTTGGATATAAAAAGAAGATTTGGAAAATGTTTTAACGTAATGAATTTTAATTAAAATAAATGGACCTACAAAAAAAAAATGCCCAAATGAATTATTATTAGTGGTTTAAACGGTGCGATTTAATTTATTTAATTGAAATCAAATGGCGGTGGACTAAGATCCATCGGCCCAGTGAATTATAAACACGAACCTTTTTGGGCAACTAGGGTTTATGCGCAGGCCGCAGCCCCAAAATTACAAGCCCATTATCCTTCGATCTTCATCAACCTCCAAAAACCTCTGGTGCGTATTCTTTTATTTTTTTCTACTAATCTTTCATAAAAATAATATATTAGCTGAAGACCTTAACCCCTAATTTCAATGTTTTTGTTAGAGTTTTCAATATCATCTGTTTTACATATTTTACTGATCGTAGGGTTCTAGCTTCTAGGTTTACTTCTATTCGACTAAAACTACGCATGATTAATTGTATATGCGACAACTTTAACCCCTGTGTTAGCACCGCTGTACGGATTACTTAACAATTTTTTATTATGATCGATATGTTTGTTGTATTTCATTGTTTTGTAGTTGTACTTAATTATATAGCTGTCTGAAATCGCTTAATTTCATGGAAACTAAAAGAATTTTGTCTTAATTTTTTTTAACTTGATCATATTTGTGGATGGATTGTTGGGCGTATTTGGTTGTATCTGTTTGTTGGTTATTGATCTATACAGAATGCAGGATGCAGGATGTGTATTCTTCTTGTTAGTGTAGAAATATGTTTTTGTTGTTTAATTAACTCTTACTTTCTGTTCTTGATTGCATTTATTGTTAACAGTGCTTCTATGATTACATTATGAGTGAAAAATATGTTCTTTTGATGTATTAGGGGCTTTATTCTGTGGTAGGAGTTTCTTGAACATAAGGGGTCTGATTATTTGACGATTTGGTGGTCACTTTACGTTTAAATTCTTAAAAAGAATTAGAAATTGTCAAACATTCTAATAGATTATTTGATCATCACAACTTCAAACAGCAGTCTTAATACTATCTGATATTTGATTATGTTTATTCCGTGTGGCATACAAGTTTCAAAAGGCAATTTTTAAAAGACTTAAGAACTTGATTAGTTCTTTTAAGTTTTTAAATCATGCACAAAAATAAAGCCACACTAGTGAGAAACTGTATGAGTAATGAAATGATGAATTTTATGTGTTGCAGTGATTCCTGTATTGATGGCTAACCCTATAAACAACTATGAACCCCCTAATGTGGATTCACAGATTAATGACAAGTGTAGAAGAAAGTCAAGAAAGAATTCTATAGTTTGGAAACATTTTACAACTGAAACCAGTGGCGCTGGATGTACCCAAGCCCGCTGTATGCTATGCAAGAAATCATTTGCATATGCTTCTGGCGCAAAGTTAGTCGGCACCAGTCACCTAAAACAACATATTGTATTGAAAATCTGCCCCGTAATCCGAATGAATGAGAAAAGTGGTCAAATTATACCTTTTGTATCTCGTCCCACCATTAATGGCACCCAAGATGACAGTAGCCTCCCAAGAAAACGCCGTAAAAGCACTAAACGATCGACAGGGGTCTCCTTTTATGAAGATTGTTTCAGACGGGATATTGCAAAGATGGTTATCATGCATGACTACCCACTTAAGATGGTGGAGTGTCCCGCGTTTTTGAATTGTTTAAAATCCCTTCAACCAAAATTTTCTGTTTTGCCTCTTGAAGCCATTGAACGTGATTGTTTGGTGTTATACCAAAGTGAACGACAAACTCTTTTGGATCTGGTTAGTAGTACCTCTGGTCGTGTTAATCTTTCTCTTGAAATGTGGACCACAGATCAAAGTATGGGGTATGTATTCATAACGGGCCAGTTTATAGATGATGATTGGAAATTGCGTAGAAGGATTCTTTCGGTTATTTTATTACCATTTCCCGATTCAGAATCTGCTTTTAGTCATGCTGTTCTTTCTTGTGTTGCTGATTGGAATTTGGAGAACAAGTTACTAGCAGTAACTCTTGATGAATCTTTTGCAAACAAAGCTGTAAGAAAAAGTCTAAGACATTCGCTTTCTGTCAGAAATCCATTGATTCTTGATGGAAAGCTCTTAATCGGGAGTTGCTATGCACGAGTTTTGTGTAATCTTGCTCAAGATGCTTTAGAGGTGTTATCACAAACTGTTAAAAAAGTTCGTGATAGTGTAAAGTATGTGGTAACAGTAAATTCTTGTCAAGAAAGATTTAATTATCTCAAGCTACAACTGTAGGTACCAAGTGCAAAAAGTCTTGTGCTTGATGACCAAAGTCATTGGAACACAACTTATCATATGCTGGTAGCTGCATGTGAATTAAAAGAGGTATTTTCTTGTTCCTTAAGAAGAAGAAGAAACGACTTCTAAGGTTCCTGAAGATGAAATATTTCTTTCAACAAGCGACGGGCTTTCTGATTTTGACGTTTATATATCAGGAATTGCAAATCATCAGTATATGAAACCAGAACTTGAGCAGTACTTAGAAGAATCGGTACTACCTCGAATGCAAGAATTTGATGTTTTGGGCTGGTGGAAATTAAACAGAAAAAAGTATCCAACTTTATCGAAAATGGCATGTGATATATTGTCCATTCCCATTTCTACAAATTTCCAAGATTCTGTTTTCGATATGACATGTAAGAAGATGGATAGATATCGATGTTCATTAAAACCATCAACGCTTGAAGCGATAATTTGTGCAAAAGATTGGCTGCAACATGCAAATTCAGATAACTCAACAGATTTTTCATCTTTAATTCTCCAGAAGCAATAGTGAGAAACTAAGTTGCAGTCCTTTTAGGTATTATTTGCAAGTACCTCTAATTCTCGAGTAACAGATGCAGATTCTAATTTTTTTTCAAGAGTAGACTGTATATAATCTTATCTTGTGAGGTTTTCTTCAAATAAGAACATACTTTAATTTTTTTGGTCAATGTAAGTCTTTTGGGATATTGATTACTCTCTTAATATTTTATGTAGTTCTACTGTTCTTTTATCATGGTTTTATAATTTCAAACGATACACAAACTAGTGATCCGGCTGACCAGCCAACCTCAACTGGTTGATTTATCGTTTCTTAAATAGTTATTAACAGTTCGTCTTAAAGCTATTGACAAAATAACAGAACTAGAACACTAATATTCCCAATGTTTTTATTTTTATTTGAACTTCATGATGGCCACTTTAATCGCCTGAGTTAAGCAAGAACCATGTTGTGCAATGACTGCAATCCCATAGAAAGCACAATCAGATTTTGCTAAAATAACACTAAATACGTAGGGATTAACCTTGAGCGGGTCAACGGGTATGGATCGTGAAGCTAACTGTATTTGTTTAACAAGTCTATAGATTGTTAATTTAAACGCATGTTTTTATTAATTCGTGTAGAAAGTTAGCTGTTTTTGAGTTAAAGTAGTGAGTAAGTTATTTTTCATTTTGTTTAGGTGCAAGTGTTGTTTTCTCTATCAAATGCAACTTAAATATGAATACAAGATATGGAGTTGGGAAGTTACTTAAAAGTTAAAACTACGTTAAAATAGAGATCTTGAATTTAACTCTCACCTATAATAAAAAAAGAGTTACAGGTTTGATCAGAAGGTTTTCTCATCCTAGATGAGTTTCATCTTAAGGGTGGTCTTAGGTTCGGTATTGATCGGCACAGACCAATGTACGAGTTTCCCTTCGAGGACGTGACAGACTAGAGCCTTAAGGTTCCGTACTCGAGTAATGAAGATGATCCGGTGGGTCAGTGGTTCGTCATTCAACTAAAAAATAGTTCAAAGAAAAAGGTTAGAGCTGGGAAACATTAAATTACATTGTCATGTTCGTTGGGTTTGTGAGTGTTTGATTGGGGGCTTAACCAACAAAATGGACATGGATAAATGCTTCAAGCTAACTTGCACACATTACGTCCGCTTTATCTCTTTATAAATTAACTTAAGTAATCTCCGTGGCAGCTTGACCCTTGCGAAGCCTACCAATAATCACCTACACAACGAGCGACCAATGTGTTACTTAAGTCAACTGGCGTTAGTAACAGAATAGCATGAAGCAGTTTTGAGATCAATCAAGAGTCGCCTTATTGTATGTGGTTCATTGATAGGTTTCCTATAGATTTTGTTCAGTCACTCGGTTACCGGAAACCGATGACCGTGAAGATGAGGCTGAGAGAGTTCGGTTCTATGAGAAGGCTATATGTTGATATATTTGATAAGATGAGCAGTGAGTTTATTTTGATGTAAGGTAGTTGCATTTGAGTTTGTGAGATGGTCTTAGTTTCAAAGGAAACTATGTAACTTCTTTTAAAGTTTATATCTTCTTTTAAAGTTTGTAAAATACTAAAATTACATATTTGTTCAAAACACAACTTTTTGTTGATGGAATATGTAAATTTACAAGTTTATAGGTGATATATGAAATTACCCTATTTATAATCAACGTTTGATGTTTCAAGCTTTTTTTCTATATGCAGTTGTATGGTCTAGAGGTGGGCATAAAAAAAACCGGGTTCGATCCCGACCCGGACCCGGGCACGGGTAGTATCCGACGGGAGGTGTACCCGGGTTGGACCAGTTTAAACCCGTAGGGTTGGAACCGGTTTTAGACTTTGAGTTTTTTAGCGAACCCGACGCGGTTGAACCTAATATAAACCCGGTATTGGGGACACACACAAGAAAAGAAAAGAAGGAAAAAAAAAAAAACTAAACTCGGTATTGAACCTGACCCTACCCTACCCGGGTATAGCGGCTAGGGTTTTCAAGCAAGTGAACCCGACCCGGGTTCGTACCCGGGTTCACCAATACTCGGGTACAAAAAAAAACCCGGTTGGGCCCAACCAGGGTTGTATCCGGTTTCGGGTATTGGGCCGAACCCGAAATGCCCACCTCTAATAGTATGGTCTATTCAAAGTTCTAACGATGAAAGGGTCTATATCTTAAAATTTTTAATTCAAGACTTCAATTTCGAAATCTATATAATGGACTGGCGTCAATATCAACAATAATTGAAATAAGGATATAGCAAATCCAGTCATGGGCCCAGCCCATCATCAATTGTAATAATTAATTAGTGTGTAAATAAAACATGCAACTCAATTTGATCCAAGGTGAGTGCTTCATAAATAATGTCGGAATTTATTTCATAATTATTAAGTCTAAAAGTTGTTGAATTGTGGAAAGAGCTATAAAGTCATAATGTATAATGAGATTTACAATAAATCTTTTTTTGATATTCGTTGATTTAATTCTATAGTACTTACAATTTATAATCATTACATTTTTGCTACCCATGTTCTTCGTAAATCTTTTTATAAACGTGTGAAATAAATTACAAACCAATGGTGTGTTCATTTAGAAGACCCATCAATCGTTGGATAATTTCAAGGGAAATTAATTTTGCTTATCTTCTTATACGTTTTAAGGAAATGGTTGTTTGAGATGATCATTTTTTATTATAGCTTACAGAAATAATAATTTGATCATGCTAACAAATATTTAAATATTTAAGTAGTAATCACATATATTGTCAATTGTGCGTCACGTTATATATTATATATTTTAAATGTAATAAATAACTTTTGGTGTGTTTAATACAAGTATAGTGACTTGTTGTTAATCAATAATCATGACTACTGTGCTTTTTTAAAAAAGAAAAGAAAAGGCAACATAATCTGTGTAAAAGATGACAGAAGGTGCATAGATAGGTTTTTCCCCTCATATAGTCCATATCAAGAAATTATATTTTATGTATACTTTAAATTCTGTTTAATGGCATGGTTGAATTGATGTTCAATACAATCATATATCATTCATGTTATGAAATTACATATTACACGTGTATACAAGAATTTACTTTATAACAGACGTTTAGTTATTATTTTATTGATGAAGTATAGCTCTATCGTTGGCGTTTTTACTTTTTAAGTATCTGACTATTACTTATCTTGATTTCCTCTTTATAGTAAACAACATCTATCATCATGATCCTATTAGTTAACGAAAACTAGGGGTAGTGAAGCATACGTGTTCTCCAATACCTTAAAGGAACATCTACACACAGTCTCTTCATTGATCTTACAGGTAGTGAAACACGTTGATTGTAAACAAAAAACCTTGAACCCGTAAAAACAATCCCATCATAGCAATTTAAGGAACCAAAAGAAGAATAAAAACAATAAAACAAGCCGAAAATCAAAAACCACGTTTTGTTGCTCGATCCCCTACCCACAAATTAGAAATGGTATTTAAGTACCTTAAAAACGTTTAGACTTAAAATTCTAATCTGGGTAAAATCTTATCATTATCAATATTCGATCCATGTGTTCGTCTTATTTATATAATTTATGTTAGAAGTGACACAAGGAATCAAACAAAAACATATTTTTATGATCATAGATTATTAAAACTATGAAACTTTCATTTATGTTGTTCATTTGGTGAAAAGTGCAAGAATTTTATAATATGACCGAGTATATCCGTAAGCAGGTTTTTGTTGAAAAAAAGTACTATAATTATAGTTTAAAAATAATTATATCACATAAAAGAGTAAAAAATAACAATAATAAAATCATATGGTAATTAGATGTACATATACGACTATGCGTATTGTTATATAAGAAAAGCCCACATGTGACATGTGAGTATAATCATGCTACCTAATTTACCTCGTAGAGACACACGCATTAGTCAAAATCATGATACAGCATCACCCCACTAAATCATGATACAGCATCACCCCACTGTATAGAATATTAAGATGTACTTGAGCATCAATTTGAAAGTATGTGTATAATATTATTGATAACTAGGTTTAGTAAACTCGTGTATTACACGAGTTGAACAAATAAAATATTAAATATAATAAAAATTTATCAAGTATAAAACAATATTTTACGATAAAATATAATTGAAATTACGTATGGTAAGAACAATATGTAATAAAACAATTATATCAACTTTTTAAACTTTTGGTTTAAAACTTTTTTTTCTAAAAAAATAATAAATATTTTGATTTAAAACAAACCGTATTAAAAATATCATTTTTTAAAATTTCCTTATTATAAATTTTAATTTTAATTATTTTTTGTTTATAAAAAAATAACTTTTTAAAAACACTAATTTTAAAAAAGTTTGATGTTTTTATAAAAATTTCTTATTCTATAAAAATTATATTTAGAAAAATAACATTAATAAGAAGATCTTTTTTAAATTTATTAAAAAATCTATTTTTGTCCTAAAAAAGTTAAATAATATTATTGATAATTAAGGTAATTATTTAATAGGAGAGAGAAGCGGAAAAATTTTGGTGAGAATGAATGTGATGCCGCCATGTGTCACCCAAATATACTCTTTTATTAAAGTAGAAAGATTAAACTAGTTATATAAATTAAACTCACAAACTATGTAAAAGCATTCGCACTTTATTTTTTATTTTTGTCCTTATAATTAAATTCATTATTTTTTCTTTTTACTTTCAATTAAGTAATATATATTTTGTAAATTTATCATTATAGGGGATGGTTCAAATGTAAACCAAGAGAAATTGTGTAAACCAATAAACCAAATCTCCATCTTTGATTTACGAGATCAATGGCTCATATTTGTTTGACTTTTTGTACACGTGTTCTAATAAAAGTGCAACTTTTTATTATTTTATTCAAAAAAATATGAATCATTGATTTTCATAAATCAAAGGTGAAGATTTAGTTTATTGGTTTACACAATTTCTCTTGATTTTCATTTGAATTCAATCCTATCATTATATTTTATCTCTCTTCCACTCACGACTATTTTCAAAAATATTAAAAAATATATAAGGGTTGAATAGTGAATCTTTAAATTTACAGATGAATAGTAATATATTTTTTTTTTCACTCAAAACTATACCATATAATATATGGATTACACTCACAAACTTTTAAGAAACCGGATGTGAATGCTCTAAGGCTTGAAAGTCTTATAGAATAAAATAGTGATTTTGTAAAATAAATCATTTTTAATACAAAGTACAAAACTGAAATGAATACCCAAAAACACAGGAAACAAGAGATGAAAAAGAATGAGAAGCATAACAAAAATATAATAAATAGAAGTCATTAATAAATGTTAAGTATACTAAACAGTGTACAAATAAAAATAAAATAGTTTATTAGATAGATAGTTGTAAGTTGTAACGCTTTACTTACATAACCTATCATTCACCGTAGCAAAATTTTTAAGGCTTTAAAGATTGTGACAGGCAATTATAATGCAGAGTCGTGGAGACGTCAGATGACCTCGAGATTGAATGTATATCAAGAGTTATTGTCATTAAATCCTTAAGATCGTACACCAACATATTGGGGTCGTTTATAGTGAGTAGGGAAATAACTTTTATTTACACCTTAATTAACATATTCTACTTTAAATTAAATCTACTAAGTATTTCAAGTGAAACTTAAACCTATCATTTTAACAATAAAAGACATATTTTTGTCACTAGGCTATGTTGTTGGCTGTAATAAGATAAAAAAAAAAATTTAACGACATTGCTTTGGAGAGGATGTATGATATATTAATCAGGTCTGCCTATATGTTTTCCAGTCGGGACCGCACCCAAATCCCTTCGAAAGAAAAATCACAACTAGAAGAATCTCATGTTTCATGCGAGACTCGAACCCGAGACCATTTTTCAGAAGTAAGGTAAATAAGAGAAAATAGAAAGAGATCAATCTTATACTAATAGTCGTAAAATGTTTGTCTTTACATACATTTCAGTTTAAAATTTTGGTGTGTATCACTTATTTGCACATAGCATTAGACATTCATATTTCATTCTTCATCTCCATCTTTATAATTACATTAAAATCATTTTTTTTCTTTTTTTAATTAAATAATACTTTTTAATATCTTTATTATTATCTTTTCTCTCTCATCTACTCACAACCACTTTAAAAATATATTAAAAAATTAATAGAGATGAACAATATTTTATCAAATATAGAGATGAATAGTAACATATTCTTTATCCTCAACTCACAACAACTTAAAACTACTCTATAATATAAAGAACACACTCACAAATATATAAAGGGTGGGATGTGAATGCTCTTAGACGAGTTATTCGATGAATATTTTATAAACAAAACACCATTTTTCAAAGTGAAAATCAAAAGTAAACATTAAAAGAAGAATGTCCAACTTTTTTTTATTAAAGATACACATTTATATTTAATTTTTTACTTTATAGAAAACAATACAACGTTGACGTAAACTTATCTCGCCTCTCGACATCATCTATGAAGTTGAATCCATATTTTCTTAAGAGAAACTTAGGCTGCGTTTGGTTGGAAGGAATGGAATGAAAATGAGAAACTAGTATAATTTTCAAGTAAAATTGTGTTTGAGTGAGCAATTAAAAGTAAACCCAAGGGAATGTTTCTCCTCAAATTCCCTTGGTTGTGGGATTTCAAAATCCTTCCACCTAGAGAGGGAATTTGAAATCCCACAACCAAGGAAATTTGAGGTGAAGCATTCCCTTGGGTTTTACATTTCATTACCCACTCAAACATAATTTACTTGAAAATTATACTAGTTTCTCAATTCCATTTCATTCCATTCCATTCCTTCCAACCAAACGCAGCCTTAGTTTTTAACCTGAAACTAGAAATTTATTTCGCGCGACGCGATGTGTCTGCAAACTTTGTTACATGTAGATAGTTACATCATCCACCATTGAGATTGAAAAAAATAATAATAATATACCTCACCTATCTTTATAAATATGGTATAATATAACAAGCACTTATTTTTCAACCCTCATACACCCTTAACCTCACGGAATTATAAGTTCCTGAACTCATTTGAACCATCTATGCACTAGCCATAGGGGTCGCACCTCTCATTTCTCAACCCACTCAAACCCTCAACAATTTTTTAAATAAAAACATTACATAACTAACATTTAAAAACATTAAAAATATTAAAAGAAACAATGTAATATTTTTCAAAAAAAAAGTTCATATATAGTAAATATTAAATTCAACTACTCGTCATTTGAATCCGGAACGTTCATGTATGTTAAACATGTAATGTATTCCACAAGATCATATCGAACACTGAAACAAATGTCAAAACGTCTTATGAAGCCAAAAACATTCAATTTTAGAACAACATTGTTTTCTTTTAAATTTATATAGATATATTCTAAAGAAAATAAACAATTCTGTGTATTTAAGGTTTTTTCCCCTAAAAATATTAACAAACACAAATTATTTAAGAAAAAACCAAAATAGACCTTAAATTAAGTATTGGATTAAAAATATAAAAAATGAAAAGGACATATGTCTTGCTCTAATTGGTTCCCTTATTAAATATTTAATGTGAGGCTTTGCATCTCTTGAGTCTCTTCAACTTACGCACGGGTTCATGGAAGCCATCACTGTCCACGCTAATTGTGACGGTGTGCCCATCTTACCCGCAACTGCATCCCGCAACCGCACCCTTACGGTATCGGATCCCGCGATACCTAGATGTATTTAGAAAATATAAATATACGAATAACCTGTATATTATATATTTGAAAAACACAATATAATGATAATAGCGTTGTAACTATTCATACTTGTTTAGTTAATAAACTTGATTTCTTTTTAATATAATAATATGCATCATTTGAAATAAAAAGGTTTTTTTTTTTTTTTGGTAACCACACAATTTTTTGTGATAATACTACAAAAAGAATTGGCCAACGCACGTTAATTTCGAGGAAAAGACAAATGGTAGATTCTAATGAAATGGCCGTCAAGGTTAAAATAGATTCTAATGGCATATGAATTCGTTCTCATGATATATAGAATACAAGTATCATTGTTTACTTCTTTTTTAATAATAAAGTTAAACATTACATGATGTCATTAACGTTTTATACGATATCTACCAAATATGTATAGTAAACAAATAGCTATTGACTCCCCTTGGCCTTGTTTGAGTTTTAAAGAAGTTGACATAACAATGTGACAAAGGGGTATTATAATATAACTATGATTAAGACATGATTAGAAAAATGTAATGTAAAAACTTTTGAGAGAATTAGGAGAAGATGAAGACTTTGGAAGGATTATTTTGTAACTATGTTTGATATACTTTTATTCTTTAGATGAGAAAGATTTTATATCATAACAATTACCAGTCATGTTTTCTTATGTCTAGGTGACTAGGAGACAAGTTGGCTGTGCATCGGACGGAAGCATTTATGCTAAAAGAAATTATCTCATTAATAGTTCTAAAATATATTGTATATTTTCACCTTGGTTCAAAACTATATAGAAAGTTTCCATACAAAGTATATAATTTGTGTAAAGTTTGCGATTTAATAACAACCATTGATCTAAATGATACACGATTCAGATTAAAGATTGAATAATCACGCAAGAAAGGGCCTGAATAGATAGATTTGGAAATAACATGCAATTGTTGATTTTTTGTTAAATTCCTTCAGTTTTTTTAAACGCGTATAACTTTTTATATGACATTATTTTTTTAAATTATATAATAATATCAAGCATTTTATTATCTTTAATTTGAGTATAGTATTGCTACTTTTAAAAAAAATCAATATTTTTTAAAAAACGTCTATATGATGTGCGTATAACTTGTGTGATTATTAACTGCTTAATTATTAACATAACTTGTGTAATTATACATACAACTTGCGTAATTATTTTTATAACTTGACTAATTTTTACCTGCGTAATAATAAATATAACTTGCCTAATTATAAATATAACTTGCGTAATTATGGACCTTATATGCGTAATTATGGACCTTATATGCGTAATTGTGACACGTATAAAATTACCCTCTCCCTTAAAGACACGTGTCATGACTTGATGACTTCGTACACATCGCACGTAAATTACACTTTGTATAGTAACCAGTCACAAAAAAATTTATTGTACATTTACCCGTTAATAATGGTCTTTTTAGCAGCATTTTTCACTTCCTCTTCTAGGAAAGCTGTAGTGTTTTATGTTTAAGAACACTGTTGTTGCAATCTACTGATATTTTTATTTTATTTTTGGTTCGAAATCATTTGCAAGAAGTGTGACTTAAGTACTTGACAACAAAAGGAAGAGAGACATTTGCTTAAACATCAATATTTTTTTATTGAGTTGAATATAAATTTAATATGTAAATCATCTCGTTTAATTATGGGTTTGATTTAGACACAGTGATATAAATATTTTTTAAAAAAATATATTAAAAGGGGTGTAATGGGACGGGTTTGGTTGGTGATTAAATATTTATTATTTAATTATTTTTATTTTTAATTTAGTTAGTTTATATATTAACAAATGTAATTTTATAGACACAACATTTACGTTAGATTATTAGTAAATACAATAATTTTTTTAAAATTAATGTTTCATTAAATTTATAATAAAAAGGCAACTAAAATAAAAAAACGATGAAAATTCTTAACTTGAGGAAAGAAACACAAACAAAAATCAATAAACATAACAATAAGACGACTCCTACTCTGAGTCCAAACCCTACTCGTGAGAATGATGCCGCCAAACATGCTCCAACAAATCCGCACAAAGGGCAATATGAAGGTCAGTAGAATGTATTTTTGTGCGATTCGAAGCCTTTGCTCGTTGCTTATCGTACAAGGAGGCCATGGAACCTCATATTCGTAGTTTTGGCATATCGCCTTGCCTTTATCCTCCTCCAAAATCATTTATGTAGAATTAAGCACATGTATATGACACCTTTGATTTTTTTTTCTTTTGCACAAATATGTTAATTGGTACTTAACGTTAATATACCTTAACTAAAATACCTTAAGAAATGCTTAAGTTTTTGTTAACTAACTAAAATACATGTGTTATTAAAAAGTAAATAAATATAGTACACAAACAACCTTTCCTCTCCATTGATTTCCATGATTCTTTCCCTTGGTCCTCGTCGACAACAACAGCCTACACCGCTTTAACAACATCCAGCAATGGTGGTGTTGGGATTGATTATTTTCTCCATACTTTTTTATTAACTTTTGAAAAGTTAATAAGTCAAAATAAGTGTTTGACAAACTCAAAATAACTTATTAAACTAACTATTCATATAAAGTAAAAAATAGGTTTTGAAAAATAAAAAGAGAGTTACTTATTAATTTTTAAAATTCCTTTTAGTTCAAATTACTATTATACCCCTATACTAACTCTTATTAACACTCCACGTTTTTAAAAATATGTTCTTTTTGATTATTTTATAATATTTTAGTTTATAAGCTAATCCAAAAACTTTTTTAAAAACTCATTTTGAAAAATCATAAGCTAATAAGTAATTTTTGACGAAAGTCTTTTTCAATCAAAATAAACAATCCCAAACATGCCCAATGCTTTTAACCATTAGAAGATCTAAATAATACTTCATCCCAATTCCCAAAGCAACTTTTTGCAATTGAATCAACTTGTATTTCCAATTAATTGATTGCTAAAACCCTAGTCATTATGTTATAAAATCGGTCGGGAGAAGAAATGGTTTTTGGGGTGGAGATTCCAACTCAAAACTCTATGAGTAGTAATATTGGTCTAGTTTGTTATAATATCATTCTTTGCTATTCACACCTCATCATTACACCTCATTACCGTCAAAAAGATCATCCAGGGAAGCAGCTTCAAAGATAAATGTCGCATGGATGACGAAATGATGAGAAATATGTACAAGAATCTCGAACCGAGAGTAAAAGGGGCCTTTGAGACTCAATTAGGCTTTAGGGGCCTTTGAGACTCAATTAGGCTTTAGGGTCCTTTTACTGAGAAGCTTTGGCGACATCGGAGGTTGAAGATCTTTACTTAGGGAGGTCTAATTAGACGGATCGGAGGGCTAGTGAGCACGAGTCCACCATAGATGGGCGCCGAGAAAGAGACATGGCAGGAGACGAAAACATGTAATTGGACAAAAAGGCCAACTACATGTCATTAATGTTGTTAATTACTTATTTTTATTAAACATGCCATTTTACAAACAATGCACACTTTATAAGCTCTTACTAATATTAAAATATAACTAATCAAACATGTTTCTTTTAATCATAAATGTAAAGTTAACTAAATGAACAAAACAAAATCTAAATTGTACTTAATTTAAGATAAAACAAATTAAATATTTTTTAAGACAAAATCATAGTTCTTACCCTTTACTTACATATAAAAATACAACTTTCAATCATTGATCTTCATTAATTACATGAATCATCATTTATATTAAGGATTTGTTATGGATTTCATCATTTAGTTGGACAACCGTTTCAAATAGACGTTAAAAACAGTAATTTGTATACACTGAACATATTTTTGTTCCTTTAACCCCAACGTGGTTTTTTAACCTATTTAACTCATTCTCTTTTGTTTGCAATAATAGGATGAAACGTAGCTTCTAATTTTTGAACAACAATGTCAAGAATCAAGAAATTGAAAAGCTCATCGAGAAAAATTTTGGTTGCAATGATCCTTTAATATTTTTGGTACCCATTATTAACAGGAAATCAGAGAATCCCCGTCACCAGTCTATCTAATAGATGTAGTTTATTGACTTATGTTTCTTGTTTTGCAAACCATCTGATATGGAAATCAAAAAACTATTTACTATATGTTCATAGATTGATGCATTATATAGTAGTATAAATTATCAGAAAATTCACTTGACGCCATCAATTTCTTGCAAAACAAAGGTTAAACAAAAAACCAGTGAAAGCTTCATTTATAAAAAGAAAAAAAAGAAAAATTAGGTTTTAAGTTTTAAACTTGTAATATTGATTATTTAATTAATTTTCTCCCTATAGATGGTCTTAAAAGGGTCATCACATGTATCTTCTGGAGAGAGAGAGAGAGAGAGAGGGTTGGAAATCAGTGCAGCAAAGGAGAGGCCAGGAAAATTTCAGAAATCCACAAAATCACAAATAGGGTAAGCTCCCATCACACTCTTATCCTCCTCCTATCTTCTTCCTTATATACCTTCACATTTCACCCATTTCTCCACTAATCCCTCAAATGCCCCCTTCAATTCTCCACTGACCAACCCACCTTCATTCAATTCTAAACCTCCTTCAAACTCACTTCCAGCTATGGCACCAAGGTCTTCCAGAGCCAAAGGGAACAAAACCAAGACCGATAAGAAGAAGAAAGAAGACAAAGGTATTCAATACTCATTTCAATTCCTCCCAAATCCATCTCAGTAGCATGATCATTTTATGCTTCGGTTTCTGCAGTTGTTCCAGGTGTTCAAGACGTAACAGTCATCACTCCGTACGAGACGCAAGTCATACTCAAGGTAGTATCGATTTGGGGATTGATTGTTGATATTATTTACTGGCTACTCGTTTGAATTTGACCTTGTTTGTAACGAAAATGCAGGGGATTTCTACAGACAAAATCCTCGATGTGAAGAAATTATTAGCTGTTCATGTCGATACCTGCCATCTTACAAATTACACCCTCTCTCACGAGGTGAACTTCTCATGGAAATTCACGATAATTGCATTAATTGCTTAGTTTCATTTCAAATCCTAATTAGTATGCATAATTCTTCTATACTTGGTCAATAACTGATAATTAATAATCACCATTTTCGGCTCTGTTTTTAACTATGAGAGTTGAAATTTCTAAATTCAGAACAATTCTGCAAGATTTAAGAAATAATGTATTTGAAATATTGGGGATTTTTCTGCAATTATTAGCATTGAATTGGTTGAAATTATTGGTGACTTTGATCAGGTTAAAGGGGCAAAGCTGAATGATAGGTTGGATTTGGTTTCATTGAAGCCATGCTTGATGAAGATGGTTGAAGGTAGGTTGTTTCTTCCACCAATATTTCACAAAACTACAAACTATAAATCATCCAATAAGATTTAAATCTTATATATGTTTATATACCCATGTAAAACCTATTTAAGTAACACTTGTATGTTACGCTTTAAACGCGATACGGAAGAGACAGTTATCTAACCGTCACCCACTTCTTTTCTAACTTTTATTATATATTTAAAGCAATACATACAAAATCACGAGTGGTTTATGTGATTCTCTGTTTAAAGATTCATATGAGGAATGAGTGTTTCCATATGTGTACTCTCAAATCTTAACAATGTTGTCATGATTACTTATTAGGTGCGTTACCAAATCATTTTCAATTAATCTAATAACCTTTAAATAGATATTTTTTCTTTATATTCTAAACTTGTTATATGTTACCATATAATATAATTTAACTCTAAACAATGTCCTTGAAGTGATAATAGTGTACAAAAAGATAGGTAAATAAGATAGACTTTCAATTTCTAAAAACGGTAATTCTTTATTTTTTAAAAGACATTTTAGTTTAAAACACTTAAGGAGTATGCATTTATTTTGTCATTATCATTACACATAGGCAGATATACTTAATTCAGGGTACGGGAGTTTTAATTTAAATTTTTGTTGAGTATTAAATATTTAACATTCTGTCAGATGTTTTATTTAAACTTTGTTCAAAAAAGAAAAACAAGAAACTGAGGAACAAATCTTCCTTTTATATTTTAAAATGTCAACCAGGAAACTAAGTAACTATAAATTTGTGATTATCAGAACATAGTCAAAATTCTATATTAATATTATGTCACGAATTTTCACTTTAAAAATATGTAAATATATAATCAATATTAGTTATTATTTAAACTATTATTGTTTATTGGAATATACTCTCAAATCTTAACAAAGTTCCCTAGTGCAAGATGCCAATATTGTTGTGTATGCCAATGCCGTACGCGATGGCATCTTTTTCAATGACAACGTAATTATTTACAATTTAAAATATCTACCAATTAAATTAAATACTTAAACCTTGGGAAAAAAGTTGGCAGTTTGGATGATAAAAAAATAATTTATGCATTAAAATACTTATTACCTTTTAGTTTTACAAAAGAAACGTGGCTGTAAAAACAAATATAATTCTTGGAAATTTCAAAAGAAATTATAAAATAGTTGAAATCAAAAAAAGACGCAGTAAAACACCTTTTTGAAAAAATCATCGGATTATAATAAGATACTTGGAATTAGAAAAAGAAAACGTGGTTTGGCGAACGTATTTTTAATAAAAAAATAGGAGTACTTCTTTCTTTTGATTTTAATGAAGTTTTCCATAAAAGTATACTTGTCCTTGGTGTAGCTGGATGAATAATGTAGGTTTTGCGATATTAAGTTATACCTCCACGAGATACAATTTGACAACTCTTTATTCATAACTAAACATATAAATAGAAAATTATAAACTAATTATTTTTATTAATAAGTCACAAAATTGTTAGTAATTTATTATACGTTACTTGGATTTAATACATCAACGTGCTTAGCTTATAGCATAATGTTATCAAAATGTTTGGTAAGATGTCTCTTCGTATGAGATTGATGGTTAACGAGCTGTCTCTGAATTTGTTAAAATCAGATTATGTTTGGTTTATACTTTTTAATGATTTATAAGAATTTTTAATAAGTTTCAAAAACATATTAGTTGTATGATTAATAAGCTCTTTTCAAAAGAAAAAAAAAATGTTGTCTACTTTCTTTTCACTAGTTAAAGTAAACTTGAGAACATAAGGTAAATTTTATAAGGGTAAATTACCAAAATAACCAATTGACCAAATCGAATTATCAAAATAACCGGTCAAAATCAAGTTTATCAAATAAAACAACCCAATCGTATCCCGCCACGTGTCCCACCCTCGCCCACGTGGCGAGGATCAGCCATATTCCCTCGCCCGGAAAAACGTGCCGGCGAGGGAAAAGCATAATCCCTCGCCCACGTGTCATCCCCCTCGCCCACGTGTCACGTTTGGAGGCATCCCTTGCTGACTCAGGGAGGGATTATGAGAATCCCTCGTCAGTATTTACGAAAATACCCCCCCTGGCCAAAAATTAAAAAAAAAAATTTAATTAATTTTTAATCCAAAAAATTCGAGTTTTATAATTATTTATTGTTTTTTAAATAATTAAAATTTTAAATTAATTTATTTTTGCCCTATATAACACCATGTTTACCCTTAATAAATATCTTACATTCTTTTCAAATTTTTTCATAAAATTCTCTGAAATTTTATAAAATGTCAGTGAATGGCATTTTGTAAACGGTGTTGAAGAATATCTATCATTTAAGATAAACTAAGAACATGTCTAACACATTTACCTTTAAATGATAGATATTCTTCACACAGTTTACAAAATGTCATTTACCACCACTGCATAGTATGATATTCACTGATATTTTATAAAGTTTCAGAGAATTTATGAAAAGTTGAGAAGAATGTAAGATATTTGTTAAGGGTAAACATGGTGTTATATAGGGCAAAAATAAATTAATTTAAAATTTAAATTATTTAAAAAACAATAAATAATTATAAAACTCGGATTTTTTGAATTAAAAATTAATTAATTTTTTTTTTAAATTTTTGGCGAGGGGGGGTATTTTCGTAAATACTGGCGAGGGATTCTCATAATCCCTCGTTGAGTCAGCGAGGGATGCCTCCAAACGTGACACGTGGGCGAGGGGGATGACACGTGGGCGAGGGATTATGCTTTTCCCTCGCCGGCACGTTTTTCCGGGCGAGGGAATATGGCTGATCCTCGCCACGTGGGCGAGGGTGGGACACGTGGCGGGATACGATTAGGTTGTTTTATTTGATAAACTTGATTTTGACCGGTTATTTTGATAATTCGATTTGGTCAATTGGTTATTTTGGTAATTTACCCATTTTATAATATGTTGTGACGTACCTGCCACTGAACCCTTTTGTAGAGGACTACACGAATGAGGCTGATGCGGTGGCGCACGTGCGGAGGCTGTTGGACATTGTGGCTTGCACAACACGTTTCGCAAAGCCGAGGGCGGGAAAAGCCACCGCAGGCGCCGGAGGAGAAGCTCGATCGAAGAAAGCACGATCTCAAAATGTGCAGGTTTCACCGGGACGACCTGTCTCTCCGCCGTCTGATGCCGGAGACACCGTTGAAAATGGCGGTTCTTCCGAAACGGAGACAACTGCTTCCGCAATGTCTCCGGCCTCGGAGAATCTCGATATGGCAGCGATTCATCCGGTTCCTAAGCTCTCTGATTTCTATGACTTCTTTTCGTTTGCAAATCTCTCTCCCCCTATCTTACGTAAGTTCTACAGTTCCTTTTCAATTTTTCATTACTCATGTTAGATGAAACGAACACAGGTTTAACTAAACGACTTTTTGTATTTCGATTCTCAGAGTTGAAGAGGATCGATCGGAATGACGCGAAGGAGCAGCGTGAGGGCGATTACTTCGAAATGCAGGTATTCTCTCCAATTCGCATCTTATTGCCACACAATTATGAAATCACAACTTGAATTTAGTAGATAGATTGTGATCACGACTCAAGTAGTTCTGTTGGATTTCCAAGTTACAATTTGAAATATTTTGAGGGGAAACAGTGAGTTACCGTCACAGATGATGACGTCTTCTCGATTTGCAGATTAAGATATGCAACGGGAAGTTATTTCAAGTGGTTGCATCCACAAAGGGTTTCTACACCTTGGGAAAGCAGTTTTTGCAAAGCCATTCCTTGGTGGATCTTCTTCAACAGCTTAGCCAAGCTTTTGCTAATGTCAGTGTAGTATTTGCTTATCTGATTTATTTCTAAAAGTCATCATTACTGAAATTAATAAAAAGTCATTTGTAAGAAATATTCACTTTGAAGTTGTAACGATGCAGGCATATGAATCATTGATGAAAGCCTATGTAGAACATAATAAGGTAACATTTTTTTGTTTGATTATCCATGTACTTGATAAACATTATACCGGAATACTTTGACTTGATGCTATAATAGGTAGCGACTAATGAGAAACCGGCATCGTGAATTTTCAGTTTGGTAATCTTCCATATGGTTTTCGGGCGAACACTTGGCTAGTTCCTCCATCCATTTTAGACTCGGGATCAAACTTCCAACCACTTCCATCAGAAGATGAGAATTGGGGCGGCAATGGTGGGGGCCAAGGGCGAAATGGTCAACATGACCGTAGACCATGGGCCACAGAGTTTGCAATATTGGCCAGCCTTCCTTGCAAAACTGAGGAAGAAAGGGTTGTTCGTGACCGAAAGGCGTTCTTGCTTCATAGTTTGTTTGTTGATGTCTCTATATTTAAAGCTGTTACAACCATATGCCAAGTTAAAGATTCTGTTGCGACATCCAACAGTCCTCCTGGATCGATAATCTGTGAGGAACGTGTGGGGGACTTGTTTATTACTGTGAGACGAGATGCAGCTGATGCAAGCTCAAAATCAGAAGTTAAGGTAATAGGGGTTGGATCTCCTACCATGTCTTCTGAGGAAATTGCTTTAAGGAATTTAATTAAAGGAGTAACAGCAGATGAGAGTGCAGTTGTCCATGTAAGCACGCATTTACCACATGTGATTCAGTTTTCTTTTGCTGTAAGATAATAAAAATCTAAACAAATGCAGTCATCTTGTACAGGACACTAGCTCGATGGGTACAGTATTTGTAAGACATTGTGGATATACAGCAACTGTAAAAATTATTGGTGACATCAAAAAGTCAAAGTTCATGTCACAAGATATTGTGATTGATGATCAGCCTGAAGGTGGAGCCAATGCCCTAAACATTAATAGGTATGCACCTGTAATAAATTCAACAGAATTAAAAACTTTTATTTTGTATTTCTAGTTAGCCAAATCCTCATAAGAAAATATTTCTCAAAACCAATTTGTATGGTTGCAGCTTAAGAGCTCTACTTCCAAACTTGAGAGATGTGGAATTATCAGAATCCCAGTCACCTCAGTCCGAGCAGGACAATTTTGAATCTTTGAGTTGTCTGGTTAGACGAGTAATTAAAGAAAGTTTGAACAATCTGGAGAAGTCAACAGACTCTGTAAAGCCTATCAGATGGGAATTGGGCTCTTGTTGGGTTCAGCATTTGCAAAAGCAGGAAGCACCACCAGGAGATAATGCAGAAAAACCAAATGAAGATAAACCTGAAACAGTGGTTAAAGGGTTAGGAAAACAATTTAAACTGCTGAAAAAGCGAGAGAAGAAGCAAAGCGATGTTGATTGCTCAGATGATACGGAAGAAAGCAATTTAGGTCAAGAAAACGACGTGGGAGAGCCAGACAGCCAAGAGTCATACTTTGACTCGGAGTTGAAGAATTTGATTTCAGAAGAAGCCTTCTTACGCTTAAAAGAAAGTGGAACTGGTCTTCACTTGAAGGTTTGTTAATCTGTTTTATAGAAAGTTAAAGAAACAAGTAGTTTACTTGTTTATGATGTTTAGAAGGCTAATTACTCTATACTTATTGTAACAGTCAAAAGATGAGCTTATTGAGATGGCACACAGTTATTATGATGAAGTCGCGTTGCCTAAACTGGTACTATTCTGTGTAAATGATGAACCTTAATCATAACGAATGTTACTTTAATTTTGACACAATTGTAAATATGGTGCTTTTATAGGTAACAGACTTTGGATCACTTGAACTTTCTCCGGTTGATGGGCGCACACTCACTGATTTCATGCATTTAAGAGGGTTACGAATGCGCTCATTGGGACGTGTGGTGAGTAGGCTTTGTCTTTCCATCTCTTACTCTCTCTCTCACGCACACACACGCACTTGTTTCTACTTTTCTAGAAGTGTTTCACGGTTGAATTTTAATTGATAACTGGATGACCTTTTATCTAATTTTACTAATTAGGTTGAGCTTGCTGAGAAACTTCCACATATACGATCCCTATGTATTCATGAAATGGTCACACGCGCCTTTAAGCATATACTTGAAGCTGTTATTGCTTCTGTTGAAAACTTTGCTGAGTTGTCTGCAACAATAGCTTCAACTTTAAATTTCTTTTTTGGAGCCTGGACAGCAGACAATAAAAATCAAGAATCTCTTGAAGATCAAAGTCTTAAGCTACAATGGTTGCAATCTTTTCTAGCTAAAAGATATGACTGGAAGATAAAAGATGAATACCAGCACTTGAGGAAGCTATCTATTCTTAGAGGATTGTGTCACAAGGTATCATCTGACATCATTGTTATATCTATTTGTTTTCTCCTTTATGAAATATTAAATGCTTATAACTTCTGCCACAATCCAGATTGGATTAGAATTGGTTTCAAGAAACTATGATATGGATAGTCCAAATCCATTTAGGAGTTCTGATATCATCAGCATGGTTCCTGTGTGCAAGGTAGATCTCTCTCTCTCTCCCTCTCCCTCCCTCTCACTCACTCACTCACACACACACACACACACACACACAAACACAGAACCCTAGCATTGTACTAATATCAATTTATAATTTTATATGCAACAGCATGTACTGTGTTCCTCTGCTGATGGACGGACACTACTGGAGTCGTCCAAAATTGCTCTCGATAAGGGGAAATTAGAAGATGCTGTTAACTATGGAACCAAGGTAAAATTCTCCACTGAAAAGAATTAAAAAGTTTCAATTATGAAAAAAATTGTTTTAACATTTGCACGTGCAATAATATAGGCACTTGCAAAGATGATAGCTGTATGTGGTCCTTACCACCGAACTACCGCTAGTGCATACAGTCTTCTTGCAGTAGTTCTTTACCACACTGGTGACTTTAATCAGGTGACATATTTTTGTTTGGTGGTGTTCAAGAAATTAAGATCTTATATAATCCATGTAATTTTTTTAGTGATCTTATTAAAAGTATACATTCTTTTGCATATAGGCAACTATTTATCAGCAAAGGGCTTTGGATATAAATGAGAGAGAACTTGGACTTGATCATCCTGATACAATGAAAAGTTACGGGGATCTTTCGGTCTTTTATTATCGTCTCCAACACATTGAACTCGCACTCAAGTAAGTGAAAATTATTTTTTAATTAAAAAGGTTATATTGGCTTTCCACTCATTTTTTTAAATTTATTTTTAACATTTTACAGATATGTGAATCGTGCTCTGTTCCTCTTATATTTCACATGTGGACTCTCTCACCCTAATACGGCTGCAACTTATATTAATGTGGCTATGATGGAAGAGGGGATGGGAAATGTCCACGTTGCCCTCAGATACCTTCATGAAGCCTTAAAGTGCAACCAAAGATTATTAGGAGTTGATCATATACAGGTCTCCCTCTCTCTCTCACAGCAAACAAGCATGTAGACAATTACCTTTGACTAAATTTAGTGACTTTCATATTCCAGACTGCTGCTAGCTATCATGCAATAGCCATAGCTCTTTCACTGATGGAAGCTTATTCGTTGAGTGTGCAACATGAGCAAACGACATTACAAATTCTTCAAGCAAAATTGGGGTTAGAGGACCTTCGTACTCAGGTGAGGACAAATTGATGAAACACCTTACAATATTTGATGTATCTTACTTTATTATATACATGATTAAATTGATATTCTCATTAAACACAGGATGCTGCTGCATGGCTTGAATATTTTGAATCAAAAGCTTTAGAACAGCAAGAAGCAGCAAGAAATGGAACTCCAAAACCAGATGCATCTATTGCCAGCAAGGGTCACCTTAGGTATTAATATGGTATATGATATATCCAATTTACTCCATATCAACCGTCCAATAATATAATTTGTGGACCAACATATTTTGACTTCAATCTTGCAGTGTATCAGATCTACTTGATTTCATAAGTCCAGATCAGGATTCCAAGGGAGGAGATTCACAGAGGAAACGCCGTGCAAAGGTAGTTAAATATCATAATTAATATTACAATATATTTTAAAATGCTTAACTTGACCTTCAAACTATTCTACTACTATCAGGCATCACTAGTTGGTGAGAAGTCTCATGAACTACCAACTGATGCACGCAATGATGACATGACGATTCATGATGCTGTTGAAACCACCGTAACAAAGGCAGAATCTACTATTCAGAAGGATGTACAAAAGGTGGTTGTCCAAAAGGTGATGAAGGGGCATAACAGTGGTAATACCACTGAACATGAAAAATCAATCACAGAAGAAGTTCAAGAAACAATCTCTGATGAGGGATGGCAAGAAGCTAACCCAAAGGCGCGGGCAGGAACCAATGGTCCAAAAAAG
Organism: Flaveria robusta; assembly: GCA_025506415.1. Taxonomy (NCBI): domain Eukaryota; kingdom Viridiplantae; phylum Streptophyta; class Magnoliopsida; order Asterales; family Asteraceae; genus Flaveria; species Flaveria robusta. The sequence goes on from CM046469.1 coordinate 1,816,342, forward strand.
TTTTACCGAAGGCGACCTGAGCTGACCCGACTACACGTTAATGGTTCTGAGAAAACCATTAAAGGCCAGAAAGTAACAACACCAAAACCGAGTTTGAATGAGTTGACTCAGTCAAAGCATTCAAAGTCAAGTGTGACTAGTGGTGATGACTTGACTAAGCTTCCCATGAAGGCTTCAGCTACTAGAATTTCTCCTAGGGTTTCCCCAAATGCAGCAACTCTTAATTCTATGGCTTCAAAATCTGTGTCATACAAAGAAGTTGCGTTAGCCCCACCAGGTACAATTTTAAAACCATTACTTGAGAAAGTAGACGAAGTTGAGGAGGAAAATAAGGTACAAAAGGATGAATTCAGTGGTTCTAATGATGCATTAGAGGAAGTCAAGAATGAAGAAATTGATGTAGATGACAAAATACCAGAGGATGAAGTTATAAAGGAAGTCGATATAGTTCATGAGAGTGCATCAAAATTATCAAAATCACAAGAAGAAACTGAAGATTCAGACTCTAGAATTAACAAATCTGAAAGCAAACTTTCAGCTTCAGCTCAACCATTCAGCCCAGGTCAACCTTTGACTCAGCCCTTGACTACAAACGTGTATGATGTTATAGCCAGTCAAGGCATGTTAGCCGAGCCAGTTGGGTTTCCACCAATTGCGGCTCGTGTTCCATGTGGGCCCAGATCTCCTTTATACTACCGCATGACCCAGTCGTTTCGGATGAAAAACGGCTTCTTGAAGTATCAAATACCCGGTAGTGGGTTCGGTAATAGCCCAAGAATCATGAACCCACATGCACCTGAGTTCGTGCCAAAACGGGCTTGGCAAGGTTCCGAGGGTGCAACTAGTAGCAAAAGTGAAGATAATGTGTCAAGAAAAACCAGCTCAGATGCTGAGAAGGCAGAACTCGCGAGACAGATTTTACTCAGTTTTATTGTGAAGTCAGTCCATGATAACTCCGAGACCCGACCTGAGCCCGAGACGGGTTCGGGTAATGAGAAAAGACCCGAGTATGGTGACGGGTCAACGGAAGCAGTTGCAAAAGACAGTGCGATTATAAAGATTCTTTACGGAAACGAAGGACAAGAGGAGACCAACGAGCCGGCAAACAACAAAAATGGAGATTGTGAAGGGTTTGTGATGGTCACAAAAAGAAGACGAAACAAGCAGCAGTTTGCTAGTGGGGTAAGTGGGTTATATAACAATCAACAACAATCTGTAGTGTCTGCTTCAGTGCGTTGAAGTGAATTGGTTCAAGCATAGACGGAAACAATGGGGGATTAAGGTTAAGATTAAGATTAAGACTAAGATTGAGGTCAAGGGCTGACTGCTGAGGATGTTGTTGTTTAGTTCCTCTTCTTTTTTTGAATTGGTTTTGTATTGGCTAGTAAAGTAATAATGAAATCATATGCCAGAGGTTTTTGCCTTTAAATAATATTTTGGCTTTTAACTATTTATGTAAAATATAGTAAATATATCTTGAATAATTAATTGTTTCAAAGTTTTTTTTTTTTTTTTTTTTTTTTTTTTTTTTTTTTGTGGTGCCATTAAAATTTAGGGGTTCGGATGCATCATGCTAAAAGAGTATGTAAACTATCAATTATATGCTAAAAATTATGCTAAGAAAATTAAAAACTATCAATTTATACTATTTGAGTACTTTATCGGTTAATTGGTTTAGATGTTATTTACTTATTTAGTTATTACTACTAAATGACATTTCATTGTATTTATGTAAATAATTAAATGAGTAAATTATATAGAGGTCCCTGTTGTTTGTTAAAATTAAGTTTCTAGCGGTCTGCAACTTGTTGTGTTAGTGTGAAAAAGACCACAGACATTGTCTCCACCTTGTAACCGTCTCCCAGACTTTTTTAAAACTGACGCAACGGCTTCCACGCTAAACCCACATTTTGCAATGACCAACAATTCGGGGGTGGGGGTGGGGATGAGGTGGGTTTAATTGGTTATTATACATAATTATTATACATAACTAGTTTTATACCCGTCCATTTGCTTCCTGAACAAAAAATAATATTTGCTTAAGATCAAAGTTCAATTTGTTTAACTTATGAGAAAAAAATAAAATACAAAACATATATTAGTCAAAGCTACTTTCTTTCTTTGATTTCTAAAAAAACCAGTCTAAAATCAAGCACATACCTTCATAATCTCCATCAACTGATCACTTTCATCAAGAAAAAAAAACGGCTGTTAATGTTTATAACTCATACAATCAGCAGGAGCCTAAATTCTTTTAGCTATAATCTGGCATTCTTAGCACAAAACATATGCAATGGCCCACAAAATAGTCTAGCGTTCCAAGAGAGTTAACATAAAATAAATAAATTCTTAACCAAAGCTAGATGAAACAAAAAGGTCAATACATGTCCAGGTATTAACCATGCCAAAACATAACCACCATACCGCATATATATTGCAAGACGAAAATCAAATAAAGTCATGATTTGTTTTTATTTGTGTCAAGACAAAAATGAAGAAGTGAAGGTCATTATTACCAATATATGTAATTATATAAAAAAAAACTTAAAACATGTTAGTTATATTAAAAATAAAGAAATGCTTAAAATCCACGTCACTAATGTACATCATCATAAAAGAAAAAAAATTATTTTTTAATTCAAAGAAATAAAAAATACTAAAAAAAATATAATAAAATCTTTAATTTAAATAAAATATAAAAATTTAATAATTTAACTAAAATAATTTTTAAACTTAAATGTTTTAATTAAAACATTTTTAAAACTTTTGATATTATTATTATTAAGAAAAGTTACCCAAATTTGATTTATCAAACTTTGTTCCGTATCATAAGCAAAAGATTTAGTGTGAGCAACAGAATCCACTTAAATGGGACCCACCCTGGCTCGTCCGCTGTCCCTCTGTACGATCACTCACCTCACCGGAAGCCCTTTCAAACTCTCGTCATCAGTAATAATCACACCTTCCTTCTTAATCTTAATCCGTTATTTCATTATCAAATGATTATTGACTATTACTACTCTCCGATTCATGTTCTTCAAGTTCTATGTGATCGATCCATGATCATATGGCTTGATTTATCAAGGAAGAGTTAATATTATTATTATTCTTATTTACGTTGTACTGTAGCTCTCAACCATATAATGATAATTATATTCATTGATCATTAGTATTAGTTAGTGTTAATGTTTGAATGTGTGTGTCATATTGGTTTTGATTTTTTTATAAATGATGAATGTTGATGCATTGGTTGTTTGGTGAATACATATTCATCTTTCTGCGGAAGTAAATAATATTAAAGTAAGATGGTGCAATTTTACTTGTGGATTAACGTAAATGGGTATAGCTTGCACCCAAAGGTTGAATGAATTTATTAGTGTTGTTTAAACAGATCTTAAGGTTGAATGTCTATGGGTGGAGATTATTCTAGAAAACAAGGCCGACAGGTCGATGAAGGTGGTGTATTTAGAGGAATTTCTGGAAGCACAAAGTGGCCGAGAACGTCTTTTAGTCGAGTGGCTTTTGATGATAAAGAGGGAAAAGCAATATGTCCATCCCTCATGGAGCTGTGCACTTATAATATATGTGAAGTATGTTATTTCATTAAAAGAGTTGGCATAAGGCCATGTTATTGTGTTAATATGCTTTCAGTATATATGCTGATCATTTTTACTTTATGGTGGACAGCAACTTGATCAATATGATTCATTCTCCATGCTTCCAGGAGATATTAGTCAGCATATATTTGATGAATTGGTTCATTCTCAGTGTCTTACTTTGACCAATCTTGAGGCTTTTCAAGGTTGTGATCTGCAGGTATGCAATAACCAGTAGCAAGATGAATTATTTTATTGACAATAAAGTGATTATCATATTCACTTAGTTGCACATGCACTCAATGGCCAATTTTATTTTGTTTTTAAGGATATTGATTTGGGTGAGTATCCTGATGTTGATGATAGCTGGATGGAGGCCATATTTTCACAGGGATCAACTTTGCTCTCGTTAGATCTTTCCGGTTCAAATGTTACTGATTGTGGTTTGGTCCATATTAAAGATTGTGACAGCATCCAAGACTTGAGCTTTAATTTCTGTGATAAGATTTCAGACAATGGGCTTCATCACGTTAAGGGTACTTCATTTCTTTTAAAAAATTGCCTGAATCAGATCAAGATTATTCATATTCATGTACTACTTGTCTACTTTTATCAGGTCTTTCAAACTTGACAACTTTAAGTTTAAAACGAGAACAAAAATATTACGGGCCAAGGAATGAGTGCACTTTCTGGTTTATGTGAATTTGATGAACTTGGACTTGGAAAGATGTCCATGGATCCACGGCGGTCTTGTTCATCTAAGAGGTATGCTTTCGTCATGTATGTTTTTGAGAGATTAATTAGGTTGATTTAGGTTTAGATGGAACTTGAATGAAAATTACAATTGTGGAAGACACATCTCAACCATATAAACAAGTAGAGAATATTAATGTACTGTATCCGTATATCAACCTCCGAATAGTGTAGCCACTAACCTTAAATGATTCCATGTTGGCAGGTCTATTAAAGCTTCAGGCACTTAACCTTAATTGTTGCAATTGTATTAATGATGCTGATATGGAGTCTCTTCCAGGTTACAAGTTATTAGAATTCAAGGGGCTATTTCTGCATTTTCTATTAGCTTCTTAAGACTTTATACAGTGTTGAGTATTTTGGTTTTGATTTTACCAAAATGATCTCTCTTTGTAAGTTATGAATGCTATGACTGGTTTTATATGATTAGCAAGTTATGTTATGCTGATGATTCACGCCCTTTTGTGTTACAGAGCTAACAAACTTGAAAGAGTTGCAACTTTCCTCGACTAAGGTGACAGATCATGGGGTTATGTTTTTGAAAGGTCAATCTACTTTGACCTATTAGTTTCATTTTTTAATTGCATTTGTGTTCTTTGCTTCAACTGCATTTTCATTGATCCTTAGAAGTTACTAATGCCACTAGCATCGTGTACTTAGACCTGTTTCATGTCTATCTCTTTCCATCATTTTGCCAAGTTTTTTTTTTCTTCCAAGTTGTATTTGGAGCAAATTCTTGAAAATTATTATCTAAGATGCGTAGTTTTTAAGGAAGATTGGTTCCGCATCGATATTTATTGGAATATGCACACTTTTCAGTATTACACAAGCTTGAATCGCTGAATATGGAACGAGGCCTTGTTACTACAGCATGCTTGGAGTCGCTTTCAGGTCCGTATAGTTTACTATATGTGTTTTTATTAAAATCTGTCTGTAATATTCCAAGGGTTGTCGTTAATAAATGCATAAAAAAATTTAGAACACTTGGAAAATAATAAAATTTCTCTCATAGAAAGTAGTTAGCCAAAATTATAATTTTCTAAAACAAGGAACATTAGAAGTATTTCTTTAGCTAAGAAGAATTCTCATTGATTACTAATTTACTTGTCATGTAGTATTATTATGTTGTTATTTTTCTTAATCTCATCATGCCAGGCCTTTTGTTTTATGCAGCTATTGTGGGTCTGCATTACTTGAATTTAAGCAGATGTAACTTAACCGATAATGGGTGCGATAAATTTTCAAATAAATTGTCTATCTTTACTGCTCTCTTCATGTAAATAATTTTTCCCATAGAATGTTTGGTTTATAACTTCATTTTTTTCGGTGTTTTCAGGGCTAGAGGGTTTGAAAGCACTAAATTTAGGATTTAATGATATTTCAGATGATGTTTTGGTACATCTGAAAGGTGCTTCTTGTCCTTGTATCTTCCTTTTATTTTTATCAACCAAAAAAAAATTGAAGTTTCTAATGTGTAATAATGAAAGGGTTATGTTCATATAGGCGTATATTCTTTTGTACTACTTAATGCAGGTTTGATAAATTTGGAGAGCTTGAATCTAGACTCATGTAGAATTCAGGATGATGGACTGGTTAACTTAGCAGGTGGGTTTTTGTTAATTATCTTCGTTTGCCAAAAAAGTTCACCTGTACATCACTTTTTGTGTGCATCATATATGTTATTATTCGGAAGTCAAAACAAACATGTGGACTTGAACATGCGAATATATATCAGAATATAATACAAAAGTCAGGCATACAGGTGACAAAATGCGCGGGTTGGATAACATGTCAAAAGGGCCGGGTAGGGTCAACTGACCCAGGTGTCTGTTCTTTTTTTTTTTTAATTTTGTTAAGGGTTTATTATGTTAAACCATCAATGTGTTTCAGTTTTTGTGTTGAAACGGAGCTGACGTGTGTATCTTTTATTGGTGAATGGAGAACAGCCCTTCATTGTTTGAAATGTTTGGAATTGTCTGATACAGATGTTGGAAGCAATGGTCTTCGTCATCTCTCAGGTTACGCATTCTATTTTGCGTTTGTAATCGTGCAGCTAATGAATTATTAGAAAAAAATTTTAATTATTATATTGGATTGTGTTTACTGTTGTTGCAGGGTTGGTGAAACTTGAAAGCTTAAATCTCTCTTTCACTGATGTTACTAATGGAGGTTTAAAATATTTGTCTGGATTGTCATCTCTTAAATCACTTAATTTAGATGCTTATTGGATTACAGATTCTGGACTTGAAGCTCTTACAAGTAAAAAGATATATCACTTTCTTTCTGATATATTTATGTTAAAAAGTAATGAATAAAATTATAATAAAAAATAACAAATCTTATTTGTTGGATGAAGGTTTGACTGGATTGATTCATCTAGATCTCTTTTGTGCTAAAATAGCAGATGCTGGAACCAAATCTCTTCAGAGTATGCTACGCTTAACTCTTACAATAATCATGTTTACACTTAAAAAATTTTCTGTTTTGACACAAAACAATTCAGTTTTGCTTCTGTTAATTGCCTTAAATCTGAGTTTTCCTGCAGATCTTAAAAATCTCCAGTCTTTGGAAATCTGTGGTGGGGTTTTAACTGATGCTGGTGTTGCGAATATTAAGGATCTTCACTCGCTGGAGCTTCTGAATCTGTCACAAAACAACCTTCTGACATATGCATCTTTGGAGTTGATTAGTGGTATTTCCTTAAGTTTTAAACAACTTCAACATACGTATAAACTTAAACAATAATGGGTCATTTGTGGAGCTGCATATGTTGATCTGACTCTGGGTCAACTATGGATACAGGTCTAACACAGTTGGTTTCCTTAAACTTATCAAACTCTGGAGTGACCAGTGCAGGGTTGCAACATTTAAGGTCCCTGCAGAAGTTGAAATCACTGAGCTTAGACTTAACCGATGTGACTGCAAATGATATTAAAAGACTCATGGAAAATGACCTCCCCAATCTGGTAACCTTTCGTCCGGAGTAAGTTGTTGTGGTGAAAAGTCACATTTCATGGTCTTTTGTGTTTCAAGTTGGGAAGTAGTTATTGCAGTAAATGTTGCTTTTTCTCTTCTCTTTGTGCTGGGAACGATACTTGAAGATTTGAATCCTTAAAGGGGCGTTTGGTTGGAAGGAATGGAATGGAGAAACTAGTATAATTTTCAAGCAAAATTATGTTTAAGTGGGTAATGAAATGTAAAACCCAAGGGAATGTTTCACCTCAAATTCCCTTGGTTGTGGGATTTCAAATTCCCTCTCTAGGTGGAAGGATTTTGAAATCCCACAACCAAGGGAATTTGAGGTGAAACATTCCCTTGGGTTTACTAGTTTCTCAATTCCTTTCCATTCCATTTCATTCCATTCCTTCCAACCAAACGCCCCCAAAGAGTTGAGACAAACATATGCAATTGGATGCTTTTTGTTTTATGTGGTTTGATTATATTAGAGGAACAATGTAAATAAAGTTTCTATGGATTTTTGTTGTTATACTTGTGCTATGTTTGGTATTTGCAAGTATTGAAAGTTTGTTATCTTAATTCATAAAACTACAAAAGTAAGTAATTATTTGATCAAATCACCCCATTATGATTTTATACCAACTTTTTTAAGAATCTTTCAACTTATGTGACATGCTTCTGTTTTTATATATCTTTTTCTCCATAGCAACAATTTAGTTAGACTTTTATCAATCATACCAAGATATTTTTAACATATGTTATAATTTACAATAATAAAGTTGTTACTTTGTATCGTTTTCATGCTTACTAAACATGTGGAAGTTTGATGTTATTGTACGGTTCGTTTTATCATAAACTAAAATGATGAAATTGACCATGTTCAAGATGAAATATAGCTTTAGTGATATCATAACATGTTTTATAAAAAAAATAACAACTAATAAACTTGACATGCTAGTTGAGTTCATGTTTTGCACTGAGTTAACTCATACTAAAGGACGTTTGATGATCTGATGATCATATGTAAAAATAAAGTTAATACGTGAATAATGTCATGTATCACTAATCACATTACTTAAAGTCAATATGGATTAAAGTTATGCTGATTTGTGATAATAATTAAAGTGAATATCTGAGTCGAGTTTATAGAGGTATAATCCATCTAGAAAAAATATCGTTCTCTTAATCTTAATTAGTTTGATTTTACTTAACTTTTTAGGCGTATCTGAAACAAAGATACCCTATTTTGTCAATTTTCTCGGATTTACTTTTTCTTATAATGACGACTTAGGCACTTAATATACTCTTACTCTTAAACTATACCAAAGCTTAATCTAACTCATGTCAGGATTTAAATTCCGACCTCCTTCAAACAATTTTTTGACTCTTAACACTGAACTACCAACCCAAGTGGCTCTTGGATTTAATGAATCTAAAAAACAATTTGGTTATGTTGTCTGTTTTTGGAATGAATCTGATGTTTACGCATCCCTATGCTCCCTGTGTCAGACATGTATTTCTGAGTTTCTGTCTTTATGCTCCAATTTTAAACTTTGGTCCCGCTTCTATGCATGCAGCCAAAGTTTTCCTGAAACTCTGTTGCCTTGTGTAGTTATCGAGTCGTATTTTTCTACTAGCTTCTTAAGTTAAAGGTGGCGCCGGTGTCTACAACCACTCATGTGGCATTCTGCAGTTTTCTGATCTAAGAAACCATCAATCATGGTGGTTCACCAACCGCCACTTCAAGGGATTTAAAGACTTGAGAACATTTTAAGTTTGAGGGAAGTGTACTCCAGAATCTAGAGCCATGATGTGTACAAGTGAAGTAAAACTGAAGCTTGAATGCAAAAGAAAGCTTCATGAATCTGTTGCACAGCAGATCAAGAAGAGATTAACACATATTGAAGAAGAAACAAACATGATGAAGCAAGAAATGTTTCAGAATAGAGCAGAAAGGAAGAGATTGTTGAACGATGTGTACCGCCAATTGAAACACATTCAGTTCCGTAAGGTAATACACAAATTCTTTTACTTTATCGGTTTATGGTTTCGCCATCGATTTTTTTTTTTTTTTTTTTTTTTGTTTGAATAACTTTTTCAAGAAACAGGAGGGAGGTAGGTCAGATGGATTGTCTCAAGTTTTATATGACGATCGGAATCCGTCAGTGTTCATCAGAGGTGGTTTGGGAGCAAATTCAGTTGTGGATCCTGCTCTTGCTGAAAGTATAATGCCAAACATTTTATGCATAGAGTACAATAAATGAAAGAATGAATCTAGTGTCATGTATGATAACATCATCTGGTCTGTTATGTATTGTTGCAGTTTTTTTTAGTATAGAGTGTAGACTGTAGAACAAGTATTTTTATTGGGTCACAACAAACCAGTTTTTCATTTTAAGAAACTGAGAAATAACTTGAGACTATTGGCATTTACCCTTCACATCATCTTACATAACAAGTTAAATCAAGTCAATTTACCAACTAAATTACATTTTCCTACACCCGCAACCAAAAAAGCCATGAGCTTTTTAATAATAATAAGTCCACAATAATAACAGTAGCACTAGAAGTATGATCATAACTGCTAAGTTGGAACTGCACAGTAAAGAAGTGTTTAGTCCAGTGGAAACACCCAGGTCACCTCTGGGCGGTTTGTTCTGACCCTGAACCAGCAGCTGGTGGTGTAGCTGGTGTGGTGCTTGTTGACCCGTTGTCGGCCGGTGGTGGCACACCCCATCTGCCATCAGATTCAAGGGGCTCCAAAACATGAACAGTTCCATCAGAAAGCCCTAATGCAAATTGATTCGGTTCTTGTGGATGAGCAGCAATCACCACCGGGTGCACAGTAAGGTTACTGACAAGACATGAGTTTTTGTCAGAGGTTAAAAAACAAGATTTCTTTTTTAAAGAAACCAAACTGAAAATCATGTTTTGGTTATTTTACCCAGTAAGATACGTAGATGGGTTAATCTTGCATCGGAGACGAAGGTTAGAAGCAGTGAACACACAGATGGTTGCATCAAAGAAACTTGCATATACCAACTGACTATCACATGAAAAAGTTGCATGTGATATTGGAGCTAAGTTTTCACGTTGAATCCACTGAAAAAGACAAGATAAATTTAAAACATGGCATTGCCAATTTAGTAAGATTATCACAGTCACATTTTTCATAAGTTATAAAGAACAAGAATCATGATATAACCTGCTTTACGCATTCCAGTTTTGTTGCTTCATAAATGGCAAGTTGAGTCTCATGAACAAGAAGAAAATGGATCTGATCATGATGAAACTGCACACGAGTGTCGGATTGTGGTGATGGTGTTCTCCCTGGTGGGAGTTGAACATATCGTGCCTTTTGTTTTTCCCATCCATCAGAACTCCATACACAAATCTAAGCGATAAATATAAACATTAATAATTTACTTGAGTTTGAAGAATCTTTCATGAACTTTACTAACCACCCATCAGAAGTTCAGAACTCTAAACATAAATTTAAGTTATTAACGTAAGAACCATTAATTTACATGCATTTGAAGAATCTTTAACGAATATTCTAAGTGGGATTCTCTATAAAGAATCAAAAAGAACTTTATTTTTATGATCTTTACTAACCTGAGCATCAGCACCAGATGAGACTAGCACATTTAGCACATGAGAAAAGGCGAGACCTGTTATTCTTTTGGAGTGGCCTTTAAGCTTGCTTTTAACCTTCAAAACAAGAATGGAATTATTTATATAAATCAATAAGTAGAGGCAAAAATTCAACATAAAAATGCTAAAGGCCTTAATCCAACAATTAACTTGAGAAAGGGTTCTTTATTTTGTATAATAAAGTTATGATTACCTCATCGACACGAACGTTATAAATCTGGATTGTTGAGTCATCCATGCCAATCGCTATAATATTGTTATCTTGAGGATGGAAAGCAAGAAATGTTGCTGCAGGTGGCGTTGGCATGAATGTTGTCATTGTCTGCAGTAGTCCATAGTTTGACGCGATTAGTCAAATCAGTTTGACCTCAAAGTCAAATTTCTAAAGGTAATTTGCCTGTTTGACCTTGAAAGTCAAACAAGCAGAAAATATTACCTTGAATGTCATCATATTGAACAATGAAATCTTTCCTCCAGATGCAGACATAACATAAGAATCGTTTTTAGACAAAGCAAAGCAGGCAACAGATTCTTCAGGGTTAGTCTCTGCCACATCATTAGTCATCAAGATCCCACTTGAAGGTTGCCATAACTGTGGTGAAACAGCAGCTGTTGCCTGCAGTAAAAACTCTCACATTATGGAGTTAATTCTCTACAAAATTTTGTTTTAAAATATCTTTTAATCAGTAATCAATATTCACCTTGCCACTTGAATTACGCTCATTGCGCTGCCATTTCCATAGCAGATGAATAGCATTTGATGCTAATGCTAAAAGAGCATTTCCTGAATTTGTATATATCAATCTTGATATCTGTATGTTCGAAAAACCTCCCATTAGTTTCCACACTACTAAATAAGAAAAGAAAAAAAAAAAAAAAAAACTTGTGCCATAATATAATTATTATACCTTTGTTACTCTCATGTTCTCAGGGAGCTTTAGTGACCGACATTGAGAAGCCTCATTAATCTCGGACAGTTTCCAAATCTTTGATTTGTCATTGGTTTCTTCCACAATCCTAGGTTTCACATCTGGCAAGCTTCTGGCATCCCCGTTCTATATTCGTATAATATTTTAATTACTAAATTGACATTGTGATGTTTAAACATATAGTTAGAGTCAAACACAAGCACTAACCATCGCAGAGATGGATCCAACGGATGCAACCCTTTCTGCTAATGCAGCATTGCTAGCAGCAGCAGCAGATAACGAAATAACCGTAGGCTGCAATTCAATATAACATCATAAGAGAATATAATTATGTAATAAACAACAATGAAACTTATGACCATGTACTAAGTAATCTTAAAACAGCTACCTTTGCAGGTTCAGGAGTTCTTGAAGCAGAACCATCAAATGAAAGATTCTCAAAAGTGCGAAGTAATCGCAGTCCATCAGAATTTGCCAAAATCTTGATACCGTTATCATTAGCAGAAACAGCCAAAAGAGCGCCATCTTTGTTAAATCGGATTCTTGGGCTTGCCTAAATAAGAACATTATTAGATTGGTCATTAGTGAGTTAATTAAACCGTTTTGTTTCTGTTTTTTGCTATGAAATGAAGGTGTTACCGGAAGACCTCCATCAGCATCAACACTTGTTAAAAGCTGAACATTGTCCATATCCCAATATTTAATTGCGAAATCATCACCAGCTGCTAAATATTGGTTTTTTGTTGTATCAAATTGTACAACGCCTAAAGATCGTTTACGGAAACCAATATATGTTCTTTTTACAGCCCCTTCACTTTCGTTCCATTCTACAATGTGAGACTCCCCTTCTTTGCTGGTCCCACACGAGAAAAGCCTGAAATAATCCAAAATTGTCAAAACTCAAAATATAAAAAAGTCAAAGCTTTTAAGAGTAGCAGAAACGTGTTGGTCAACCTTGTTCCATCAGCACTGTATGCCATTGTTGTGCACCAACGACCAGGCGCCTCATAATCAACACGTGATCCCATGTTATCATATAACCATGCTTTTATCTTTCCATCAAGAGCTGTTGAAAATATAAACTGAAAAAGAAAATAGTTTATGGCCCCATTGAAGAAACCTTTGAATTACATGATTTAAATCTTGGAACATGATTAAGTTACCTGAATATTTTCTTTATAGTGAGGACATACAGAATAAACAGGTGCTTCATGGCCTTCAAAGGTGTACTTTTTTACACCATTTGTTGCGTCCCAAACCTATCATCAGAATCAAGAAAAATCTTGATTATCATAATTAAAGAATATTGGACATAAATTGATTTCAAAGATGTTATACAGCAACACACCTTGATTGTTTTGTCGTCCCCACAGGTTATCACACAAAGCTGCTTGTTTGGATTAGAGAATGCTAGATCATTTACTCCACCAACATGAGCATCAATCTACAAACAAAACCAAAAAGGTATCATTTTTCACACGTTTTATACATGTATCTTAATTTTAGTATTAATTTTAGCATATAGCAGAAAGAAATTAAAGCGTACCTCTATGCTTTGTCTAACATCATCACCTCCATGATACGAATATATTTGTACAATGTGCCTTGAATATGCAACTCCTGTTCATATAATAATTAATTAAAAGGCTTGATCATTTATCATATATTACGTTATCTGCACTTACCAAACAATGAACCATCCGGACTCCAGATTACGCGGTTCACTGAGACACCTGGATCTTTTACCAGAGCAGCCTGCATTCATGTCAAAAGATTATGACTTTGATAAGTGGATTGTGTAATTAAAGTCGAATATAATCAGCATCTGCTGTTTGGGAATAGTGACACTTTCGATGGGTCATTTTTATTTTTATGTAATCAGAAAATTCCAAACACTCAAATAACTGATTATTACAACTTCAAACAAAAGAAGCACATCCAAACACGCACCCTTTTTTCGTATCTAAATGGATTACCAAACACCCTCTTATAATGACTAGTTTAAGATCTTTACATACCTGAAGAGGCATTGAACATGCACTAAGATTCCAAACTTTGAAATTTTTAAGAACCAATTTTTCCCGAGAACCGACTTCCCATATTCCTACATCTCCCACATTTGTTCCAACTGATTTATACAGAGAAGAAAAGTCAATATCCAAACTACAGGTCATGAAAAAATCTACAAGAAAACCAAACATGATTTACCTAATAGTAATGTTTGTTGAATAGGGTGAAAGTCCATGCTCATAGGAGATGAACCCTGGTTTAAGGTTCGGGCAACGGTTTTTGGCAGATCATCAGGTGCATTAAAAGCTTGACTATGAGCAGAATGCCCAGGGAATGACACAGGTAACACATTAACTGGCAGATTTACCTGTTTTAAGCAAGAAAGTCAACTATAATAGATGGTGAAATAACAATCAAATCAAATAAAATCGAATTAAATAACCTCATCAGTTATTCCCATGGGCCTTGTTCTTTTGCTCATATGATCAGAATCTGCAGATGGGTAATCCATAGATGAAATTGTTGGAGGTCTGGGGTGCTTCAAAGCAGCTGCAAACGGGTCAACTGGTCAACAAAAGGTGTTAAAAAGGTCAACGAGAAAATACTGCAAAAATCATTTACATTTACCTGAAATAGAGGGACTACCAAGACCAATCGCACTACCAGAAACCGGTGGATGAGATACAGCTGGCGGATTAGACATCCAACCAGCAAGAGGAGCTGGCACCGGAGCCGGTGTAGGTTGAAATGGCTGAATATATAGAATTAGAACCAAATAACAAGAGTTAAATCTATAATATATCAAGAAAATTTGATGCAAAAATAGAGCAAAATACAGATTACAGACCCCATGTGCACCCAAAGGAGGAAAACCTCCAGCTTTTGGTAACGATCCAAGAAGTGGATTGCTTGCAGGCGATGGAGCACGTGCACCGTTTGGCTGACCACACGAATGATCAACAAATAACGTTTTGATATCTGGATTTGGCCTAGGGTTTTTACAAAGTTGGTGTTGCCAATTCAAGCTGTGATACAATCAAACAAATAATATAACACTAACCACCAGAGTAAGAACTATAAAAACAGAGTGTAAATCAAATGCTGACAGTTTAAGGTTTACCTTTGGTTAATGAGTGTCCTTAATCTTGAATTCTTAAGATTTGGAAATTGCAATTTGTCACGAAACAAAGGATTTGCTTCAATTAGCTTCTTAAGTTCAACCAACATTATGACTCTAGCTGATTTAGTATCTCCATATTTGGATAACTGTTCATTCTCCCTAAATGCAAATGAAGTAATATAAAGTTATAAAGAAATCTTTTAACAACTTGCAATAGTACTAACTACATATTAGTACAAAATGTGAACATTTGTAGTGTACCTAAAGTTCTCCAAAGTTAATAACTGAGTTATCTCCTTAAAAAGGTCTTCATTAAATGAGGCAAAAACCTTAAGATCTTTTACAAGGATCTCTACAGCCTTGGGCCTGTCTTGCCTATTAAACAAATTTCAAATAATCACAATTATTCAAGAACACAATTTAAACATGTTATTACTAAATTGACAAAAGGGCATACTTATCCAGTGCTTCAAGATACTTTTGCTTCCTAATTTCGAAGAATATCTTCATCGAATACCGATTATCATCCACTTTAGTGAAACCTGAAAGATACTTCTCAACCTCATCCCAATTCCCATTATGCACCTCATCCTCAAAATACTTCATGTTGAAGAAAAACCCTGATTCTTGTTCAAGCCTATGGCATACCCATGAAGCAAACATATTTTAAACAACAATTAATATATAAATATATAAAGAAAATGTGAATTTAAAGACTTACTTGTGAACAGTCTCCTTGAACTTTTCTTCATCAAGAAACTGCAAGATCAAGAACACTAGTTCTCTACTCAGAGAAGACATTGCGGTACCTTTGACCCTAAATCAGGATAATGATAATAATTAAGGTTCTACGAGAACAGATCTGTGAAACCCTAAAAAATGTTTAAAGTGAGATAGAAAGGGTCAGCCACCACTAATTTCGTCTAACAATTGTGAAAATAATAAAAATAATAAATAATAAATACCCACGTTAGTTAAGAAATATTTCTTGGTTACTCACGAAATTCAAAGATTTAAAATAAAGTAAAAGCAAAGTTTTCCCAGAACCCCCAAACCAAAAACCAGATCCTTGGAAACCCTGATCTTTAAAGTTCAAATTAATCAAAAAAGAAACACTGTTTTTCAAGAATATGCACGAACATATATGAATAACAATCAAAAATAAAAGTTCTAATCCTTTTAATTAATTCAAAAAATACAGTAAAATTCAAAAGAAAGCAGCTTTGATAAAGCAATAAGAATTATAAAGATATATGTATAGAGAGATAGAGATAGAGAGTAAGAGAGAGAGAGAGAGAGAATAAGAAAACAAGAACAGTTCTTGAAGACAAAAATCCATGAAACACAAGAACAAAACTCAAAGGAAACTCACCTTAACAAGATCGATTGATGATGGAACAGAGATCAATTAGCAAAACAGAGAGATTTCTCTTTCTCTCTCTACATGCATACACACCTAGATATAGATGTGTGGATGTGTGTGTGTATATATATATCTCTCTGTGTGTTCTCTCTCTTCACTTTCTCTCTCTACTATATAGTGCGGAGAGAAATTAAAATACGACATTACTTGCAGAAATGGTTAGTTTTATAGACGGGTGAGGTTAGGGTATGATAAGTAGAACTACTTATCTCTCTCATACGGCTATAAATAGTGCATATATGATAACTACAGTTCTAGTGGGTCCCCAGATGAGCCGGCTAACTTGGTCCTCGGCTCATCGGCTTGGTATCTCCGACCGACAGCGTCCTTCGGCTTAACATGTAGAAGTAATGATAGCGTACTTCGCTGCTTATCTAACGCAGCATCGTAACCGTTGATTTGTTGCGGGAGCCCACGTGTCAGCGAGATGAGATGATCGGACGGTGTAGGATGTATGACAGCTAAGAGAGTGGGTCCCAGCTATTCGTAAATGCGAAACTTGTTCAGTTTTGTTGGTGTTGTGCGTAATGACCATGACCGAGAAATAAATCGATATTTGTATTTATGAGATGAGAAATTGGAATATGAATGTCTCGTGGATGAGAGTTTAATTAATTACGCCACACCACTCGTGTTTGTATTTAATAAAAAGTGCATAGATATAGGAAATTATTTATACGCCGCAGGTCTTGAAATATGAGTCCACTTGCAACGATTATTTACAGGGTCTTAATATACAAAATCATTATTATAAATATACAACCCCCAATATGTTTTTGTATAGGATATATCCGACGTATAAGATCGAATACATTAAAAACAAGATAAATTTAGGGGGATCTATCAGAGGGTTATACACTCCCATATAGTCTTGTACGACATCCTATACCACACATATAGGGCTATACGACGCGTATACCAACTTTTGACTGACTACGAGAAAAAATTCAGGGAGCTGTCAGAGAGGTTATACATCTCATATAAGGCTATACGACCCACTTATACGACACGTATAGAAATCTGTTGATTTATAATTAGGTGTGTCCTATTAACCAGACCCTATTACATCTTAAATCGAATTTGTTCAACTAAACTACATTAGTTTATAAATCCGTGTATAATACGCGTCGAATTAAAATATAAAATTAATAATTACTAATAAATATTTAGAAATTATTTTATAATTTTAGATAATATATTATTTGAATTATGTATAATCAACTACCTTAAGTAATAATGCAATGAAAATCTTTTTTTAAACTTTTGTTTAAAAAAAGGTTTCTTAAACATTTCAAATTTTCTATTTACTCCTATATAAATTGAAGTTGAATTGAACAGTAATAATAATTATAATATAATAAAAATAAAAAAAATAATACTAATAATGTTTATTTATTAAATAATATAATGATATAATAATTATAAATTTTTAATAATATTTGTTTATTTAATTATATATGTTTTGTTATATTGTATTTTTTATTGAATTCAAATCTCTCTGGTCAACTTTAACGAGTCATTTTGATTTTTTTAAGTTTGTAAAGTTGTGGTTTACCTCGGTACTATTTTTCTTTAAGAAAATTAATTCTTACGTTTGTAATTTTTAGGTGCGTGTCGTATGTGTTGAGCAGGTATAAAACATTTACGTGCATATTTTTATATATCCTTTGAGATGATTTACATTTCGATGTTCGCCTACTTTTTGTGCGGAAATGAGTTGGGTTAAAAAAATATTTTAATTCGACGGTATAAATCTGAGTTACTCTACGTTTCAACGTAAATTTAGTTTGGCACAAGTCGGGACGATTGTTATCCATGTGTTTTTTGATGTATGTTTTGACGTGGTCTACATTTCAACGTAATTTTGTTTGGAAAAAAAGTGTGTGAAGTATAATAAGTTTCCGTTCAATGGTATAAATCCCAGTTACTCAAATGTTCAACATGAATTTAGTGTGGAGATAAGTAGGGTCGATTGTTAGTCTATAATTTATTACGCTACGTATGATGCCGCCGCAACGCACGATTAGTAAAACACAAGTTTTTTTTTTTAAATGTCATTTTAAAAAAAGTTATTTGTATTAAAAAATCATATATATTTATTTTTATATAAATTATAGTTTTTAATAAAAATGTGTTTTATAATTTGAAAAAAATATATATAAACAGTATATTTAGTATGTAATATATTCCTTATATGATTGTTTTTTTTATGCTAGTGGCATGTGGTATAGAAGGTGTTAGAAAATAACATGTGACAGTGATGGTATGAGAACACGACATGTGAAAAAATTTTATTTTGCTTTATTGGTGTGCATATATAGAGATTAATTACTAGTCATATGATGTTAGATTATTTTTTTACAAAGTAACTCGTACACCTATTAAATCTATTATTAAAACGATCTATTTATTGCAAGACTTCAACTCTAGTCACTATTAACCGGTACCATTGGACTAGATGGCATATAATTTTTTTAACGGATAATTGGGTCACAGAAAAACCATTAACTCACGGATCATCTTCATTACTCAAGTACGAAACATTAAGTACTAGTCTGGCAAGTCCACAAATGGAAGCTTGTATATCAGTTTAGCTCTTGAGACCACTTTTAGTAGAAAACCCACCATTAGGTGAGGAAACCACCCAACCCAACTTAGAACTAGGGGTGCACGAGAAATCATAATAGCTGAACCTTAATAGAAATAATCGAACGGAAAAACCAAAACCAATTAAAACCTACAGTTTGGTTTGATGGTTTTTTGAAATCTGATTTTTCTGGTTTGGTTTCGGTTTTTCTTGTAACAAAAACCTAAAAAGCTAAACCGAAACTATATAAAGTGTACTGGTAAATTTAGAGATATATTCGTATACTTATAAATATGATTAGCTTATTAGTTACTTTTTTAACTTATGTTATTTAATTTTTGTTTTAATTTATGTAGGTTTCAAGAATAATTTTTGAACTTCTTTTTTTTAATTTGTAAATTAAAATATTTTATTGAATTTTTTGGTATTGTATTTTATGAATTACAATTCATTTTAATGTCAAGTTAATATAAGAATAAATAGATTATATATAAATATCAACAAAATGATTTAAGCCTAAAGTTTTTAGTTTATTCATTAATTCGGAACAATATTTTTTTTTTAATTTGAAGCCCAAATGATAAAACAGAAAAAAAAAAAACCAAAACCGAACCAAAAACCAAATATTAAAAACCACGTAAACCAAAACCGAACAGTTTTAGAAACCTAAAAACTAAAATATTGGTTTTTGGTTGTGGTTTTATGCTAAAACAAAACTAAACCAACTTACACACGCTCCTACTTAAAACCCTCTATTTTTGTGGGACTTGAACCCTAAATTCCCTTTATTTAAATAAAGTCTTCGTAACCTCAGCACAAAAACTTAGATGATATTTAGTTGATACTAGATTATTTATCCCTACATTGTAAGGATAAACTAATGAATTTAAATTAAAATATTTAATAATCATTATAAATTATTTACGGTAAATATAAAACATAATATATCAAAACTATTTTAGTAGTTAATAGTGTTAATTCATATTTAATATAAAGTGGTGAAACCCGCGCGGTGCAGCGGGGGTATAAATATTTTTAGTAATGTGTCTTTCACTAACTTTACCTTATTGTGCTAACTCTCATTTTGTTTTGTTTTTTTTATTAATGTGGGATATAAAACATCTATAGAATATAATAAAACAAGATTTTTCTTTGTCACTTGTCATGCTCTTAAACAATTTTTTTGACACATGTCATTCATTTTCCCCCCAAAAGGGTATTATAGTAATTTAAACAATCAAATTAATTTCTCTTTCTTAATAAAAACTAAATTGATTAATTGATACATTTTTCTCTCATATTTAGATTTATTAAAATCAAGCTATATTTTTAAAAATAAACTTTATTAAGAAAATTAAAAATCATATCTTTTTATTAAAATATAAAAAAATAAAAAAATAAAATTTTTATATAATATAAAATTTTCTAAAAAAGTAAACCTTTTTGAAACATAATATTTAAAATTCGCTCCTTTTTTAAAAAAATTATAACCTTTTTGATACAAACCTTTCGTATTAAAAATCATATCTTTTTATTCATATGTAATTATAATCATATTTTATCTTCAAACATAATTTTATAATTCATAAATTTTTATTACTAATTATTTAGTATTTTATTTATTCAACCCGTGTAATACACGGGGTACTAACCTAGTATCTAATATTACCATAGAGATGAGTAAATTTGTAAACAACAAGTTGTTTATGCATAATTACTTGTATCAAATGTAACATAAATATTATTAAGTGTCTTAAAAAGGGATTAAAATTATAATATTATTCAAAAAATTATATTATTTAGTAGTATAGATATAGATAGATTAAGATAACCTTAAATATAATAATGATGATACTTTAAATTTAATTAGAAAATAGTGGAGTACAAGTATCTAAAGCTTAAAAGGGGCATAATAAGAATAAATCTTATGACATTACACATTAAAGCTTGCAACTCTTCATATGCCATCTTAAAATTGATTTAAAATTACAAATCTAGCCATTGTTTCTCTATTATATAGTAGTATAGATAATTGTGTTATGCGGTGTTGTAAAACACCTAAAGTGGGAGAAATAAGAAATGAGGTATAAGGATAAGCATTTTATTTTCTATATATAAGACCATTCACAATGTGTTTCTTATATATTAAAAAATGGTTGTAAATAGTTGTGAGTGGATAAAAGTAAAAATTTACTGTATATCCGTATATTTGGGTAATTACTGTTCAATCGTTAAAAATTTTTAATATTTTTTAAAGTGGATGTGAGTGACGATAAAAAAAATTATGATAAAAGTATAAAAAAATATTATTTAATTAAGAAGAAGTGAGAAAAAATAGTGATTTTTAATGCAATTATAAAGATAGATATGTGAACCCGATGTGAATGCTCTAAGAGAAACTAAAGTAAACCCATATATTTTTAAGAAGAGTAAAATATCATTTTCGTCACTGACGTTTTGTTGAATTTGTCATTTCAATCAAAAAACTTTTTTTTTGCCATTTCAGTCACTGTAATGTAGTAAATGTTGCCATTTTCATCCGCTCAACTAATGCCATTAAAACTTTGTTAAAACTCCGTTAAATATGAGGGTATTTTAGTCTTTTTCAACATCCTAATTATCCAATTAAAACAATTTAATCAATTAATATTCAGTTAAAACTAAAAAACACATGAAGTGACTCGTGAGACCGGTCTCTTCGATTAATTCTAACACATGTTGTTCGATTAAGGTTTGTTGTGAGATTTCAATTAATTATCACATTTTGTTTGAGCGTGTACTGTTGTTCAATTGAGTTCTACTGTTTTCACGCTTTATTTTATAGAGATATGCTATTGTCACGTTTAAAGAACTCAATCTAAGACCTCAATCAAATAAAGTATGACAACAACAAACCTTAATCCCATAACAGACCTCAATCAATCAAATAACGGTACATGTTCGAACAAAATGTGAAGATTTATTGAAATCACACGGTAGAGCTTAATCGAACAACATGGGTTAGAGTTAATTGAAGCTTTTAAATCGAAGCGTCTGGTCTCACTAGTCATTTCATGTGTTTTTTAGTTTTAATTAAATATTAATTGATTAATTAGTTTTAATTGGATAATTAGGGTGTTCAAAAAGACTAAAATACCCTCATATTTAACGGAGTTATAATAAAGTTTTAACGGTGTTAGTGGAGTGGATAAAAATGGTAGCATTTGGTAAACTACAGTGATTGAAATGGCAAAAAAAAAAGTTTTTGAATTGAAATGACAAATTCAACAAAACGTAAGGGACGAAAATAGCATTTTACTCTTTTAAGAATACAAAATGAAATGTAGAAGAGTTTTAAAATCGAGAGACAAATTTATACAATAATGATTTTTAGTTAAATTATGAAGATAAAAATAAAGAACGCATTGTAAGTGCTATAAGATGGAATGAAATTTGGAGTGACATGGAGAAATCATAAATGATCGTCAAAGCACCACATGCTACTGGTGGCTTTGTCGCCCAATGGCATCGGTGATTATCACACATATGTTGGGCGAGTTTAATTTTTATAAATACAATGTTAAGTCTAATTACAAGGAGGAAAATTTCTTATTCAAAAAATGACACCTATTTCATAGTTTTTTTTCATAATTAAAAACGATTCTGTTGTAGCTTTCATAATTGATTATTCAAAAAATGCACTCCTCTCACAACCGCTTCTCTAAGCCGCTCTTCCCTGCAACTCCCTCACACGGGTCTAAATCTTGACATAAAGTAAATTAGGAGTTGATATAGTTTAAAAATATGATTAAATGAATGAGAGACTAAATATATATTTTTGTACCTAAATAAAAATAAATTTAAGTCATCATTCTAACAAAACAAACTCTCACGCACTTGTTATTTCATAACGATCGTTTGAACACAACGATCGTTTTAGCTCACTGGTAAGAATACTACAATTTGACCCTTGATGCCCGAGGTCAAGTTTCTCAGCACCCATACTCTTCTTATATATTGCATGCTTTATATTATGAGTAATTGAAATCTGTATCTGAAAACTAAATTTTCTAAAAGAACAAAAAAAATATATATATATATATTAACAAAAATCCGAGTGCGTAGCTGGACCCCACCCCACACACAACACACTTTGATGGTTTGATTCATGAAAAAAATGAAACATATAATATAAACCAACCAGACCTCCTTTCATATCAACACCAACTAGTGTTTTAACCAGCGCGCTTTGATTGTTTTTTTCTGTCTTACGCGACCGTGACTTTCTTCATTGTCGGATTGGCTCATCGGAAACCACAAAAGCGTATACCGATACCAGTTCGATTAAATAACGAATACGATACTAATGTTTGACGTCAAAAACACAAAAAAATAAACGTTTGTGGTCAAAAAGCAAACTTCACATGCGTTACGCGTACGGAAGTTTGGTTGTTTTCCTTTGTCTTACGCTACCGTGACTTTCTTCGTTGTCGGGTTGGCTCATCGGAAACCACAAAAGCGTATACCGATACCGGTTCCGATAATATCGAATAGTGATTCTAATGTTTGAACCGAAAAACAAAAAAAGTAAACTTTTGTGTAAAAAAGCAAAAATATAAAACTTTGTTGTTAATCTTAATTAGAATTTGGGTTTTAAATACATTTTATAAAAATATGTGATCAATATATAAAAACATAAATTTCTAAATGCATTTTACATAATTGTGTGGCCAATATATTAAAAGCAAACTTCAATGTAGCAGTGAAGTTTTTTTTTAATATATAATGTAATTAGCAAACAAAGTTTAGAATCTGGGCTCTACCACTCAAATTACACCAAAGATATTGAGGTTTGTCTGACTCCTTTTGACGTCTAATTAGTTTGAATTAACTATTGAGGTTTGTCCAACTCCTTTAAGTCATCGAAAAGTAAAACCACTAGATTAAATAAAAATAAAGATATGAATTTTACGAAAAGTGGTGCGTGAATTACACGAACATGCGACGATAGTGGTTGTCGATAGTCCAATAATGCATTAAAGTTTAATAATAGTACAACAGTGACATCCATGTAAAAATGGGTCCCTGTCTTTCAGTTGGTCCACTTTTAGCATCTTCGTGTTCCCACTTTATAAAGATACGTGTCCTTCCCATTACATTAATTTCTTTTTTTCTTTTATGTTTCTAAAAGAATTATACCTAGTACCATAGTTTTATATTTAGTTTTTCTTCCTATTTTATATTTTTGTAAACACCAATATCCTATTTTTATTCTCTTAAATTACTTCTAATCATATTTGAATCATTTTAGATATTTTTCACTGATCATAATTAGGTTTGAATAATTTTTTTGTCACCTAAATCACTTTTAATTTTTTTAAAAGGTATTTAATTCTTATTATTAAGCTACCAACAACTACAACTACTATTTCATAACAAGAATTGAGATATTGTATTGACCGCACAATCGTATTAAGGAAACAAATTAATCATCAAAAGGTATTAGAAATCACATTATGCATGTATTGAGCAATAACAATTCTTTTAAATATTTAATAATAATTGGTATCACTTTACATAACTCATGACGTCATCTCTTTTGTTAGTATATGATATATGTCATTCTGTAAATATGTTTAACAAATCTTCTATTGATATTTAACATAATCCATAATATTTTAGAATTGAGACTTTTTCTACATCTCATTAATTCATATCAACAAACCTATGATAATTTTTACTTGCATCAATGACATTTTATGTCTTTTTATAACCCATGCTAACAATTTTAATAATTACAGATTTTGAATACTGAAGATAATTATCTCTTCAAATGTCGTGAGGAGGACATGCACGTACTTTTGTGGAAAAAGTTTCAACTTTAAATACATTACACATGTGGTGATAAAGCCAGAAGAATGGTTAGTACATGATAAGAAAACAAGAGAAAGAATGAGATTATATGAAAAGAAATCTAGTTGAAAATAATAATTTATTTATTAATATTAAACGCTAAATAGAGTTTTAAACAAGAG
Organism: Flaveria robusta; assembly: GCA_025506415.1. NCBI lineage: Eukaryota > Viridiplantae > Streptophyta > Magnoliopsida > Asterales > Asteraceae > Flaveria > Flaveria robusta. Next base: position 1,841,386 of record CM046469.1, read on the forward strand.
AAGGATATACGCATCCTCACAAAATAATTAAAAAATAATTCAGTTGATGTGATGGGTAATACTGTATAGTAATTAAAAAAAAATTTTTAAACGGCAAATGTGCGACCCTGATTCGGAGAATATGTGTTATCTTAATCGGGTCCATCTATTCGTTTCCCAGCCGAGACCGCACCCCCAACCCCCTTAGGAGGAAACCCATTGTTGAGAAAACCCCCTGGCTCAACCTTGAGCATTTTTGCTCAGAGTGAGACTTGAACCCATGACCTCTTAATATTTACATGTCATGGTCACCTCACCTTATGTATAGTAATTAAATGAAGAAAATAAAAGCTACAGAGAGATTAGCATACATGATTAAATAATAAATTGAAGGCAGCAAAAGCCACAAAACATTTTTCAAACAATTGATTAAGTTTTTTAAAAAACAACTCACACGTATTTAACATAATTGAATCCTTAATATCAAGAAGAACTTAGGAGGTGTTTGTTTTTTCTGAAAAGCACTTTCTGACTTTTTTTTTGCGACGCGCAGATCACGCGCGGATGTTGAGGTCCGCAGATTGTTTGTTTTTTGGAAAACTATTCAATGGAAAACTATTCAATTAAAAAGGTTTGCGCGAGGTCTGCATGGTGCAGACTTGGCACTACCACTTCTAACCTCTTCTATTCTCCTCCTCCCCCCTCACCATATTCCAGCAGCCACCGTCGCAGCCCCCCCCCCCCCCCCCCCCCCCGCGCAGTCGCTGCCCTCCTGTCGCAGCCATCCACCTTCATGCCGCCGCCCGTCGCCGCCTCCACCTTCACCACCGCCGCCCACTACAGCCTCCAACACCCCTGAAGTGAACTCAGATCGAGAGTGTGTGCAATTGTGTGTTTCAGATAGCATCAAACAACACCTACTATTTTTGCAGTCTGCAGATGTTAAAAAACAAACATTATTCTTTTTGCCGATTATAGACGTTTGGTCCACCTTTTCTCCTGCAGATGTCTGCAGATGTGGTACACAGACTGCAGACATTTTGTTACAGAAAAAACAAACACCCCTTTAATTACTTTAACTTCAAATAAATTTAGCAATATGCCTAACAATCCAACCAAACAATAGATCGAATATTATGCGTGCATAACAAAGTTCTATATATACAATATTACGTACAATTTGCTAGAAAGAAAAGACTAAAAAGGGGAGAGATAAAGCAGATACTAGTAAAAAGCAATTGATTATTCGACTCCACTTTTGAGCAAAGTCTTTAATTGACGTGTCAATGGAGCATTTGATAGGATTCTGCATGTACTCTAAAAGCTTGTATTTTATATTGCATACAACACCCGGACATACCATGTTAACGTTACAGCTTCATATTAAAAAAATATAAACGAGAAAATTACGAAATCAACTTGAAATTTATTTATTTATTATGTGATTTGTAATAAAAAGGTTATATTTTTTGTAATAAAATAAAACAAATCCAGTTGTCAAATTGATAAAACAAAAGTATGCTGTAGCAAAAGGTTGCTACTTAATATATAGTACAATGGTTTTATGGTAAAACCCAAACGAGTGCGTTACATGTGTACGAGGGGCGTGTATACAATCAAAACAAATAAAAACAATTGCTTAGGTCCTAAATTTTTTAAGCCACCGAATTCGAAAAATTACATTTATATATGTAATAATCCATCACTTTATATGGTTTTAAATAGAAATGAGAAGAGATAATAAAAATTTTATTTTAACAAAAGAAATAAAAATTTTATTTTAACAAAATACCTTGATTTCAAAGTTCATTTAGGGATCAATATGTGTTGAGTTGCACTCTCTGCAGTGCAATTTGAAGTAAACATTTAAACTAATTTTTTTATTATAACATATTAATAAATCAGGCAAAATTTTAAATTAGCCTTTTGAGAACAATTTGTTAGCTGCATAAAGTAAAGGGTATGATCATGTAATTTACTTTTACATAAATTTGACTTCTTCACATCCTAATACGGTTTAAATACTTTATAAAATGTTACTTTAACCTTATTAGATTTTTGAAACTTTGGGTTTACATGTCGGTACGAGTTGGTCAAATATAAAATGTTTATGTGCATATTTTTATATACGCTTTGAGATGATTTACGTTTCGATGCTCTCCTAGGTTTTGACGTAAATTTTGTTAAAAAATGAGTGGAGTCAAATAGAAAACATTTTTATTCGATGGTATAAATCCGATTCACTCTTCGTTTTACGTAAATTTAGTTATGAAACGAGCAGGGATGATTGTAATCTATACTTTATCACATCGCATACGACGCAACTATAAGTGTCTTTTATGTACGTTTTGGGTTAGACTACGTTTCGACATAATTTTGTTTGGAAAAGAGTCGGGTCAAGTATATCATGTTTTCATTCAACAGTATAAATTCGAGTTTCTTTACGGTTCGACGTAAGTTTAGTCTGAAGACAAGTCGAGTCGATTGTTAGTCTCCACGTTATCACGTATGCACTATACCGCCGCAAGCATGTTGTCGCATTTGCGTTTTGATATTTGGGGTAATGATTGAATTTTCCGTGCAATGCGCTGGTTAGGAAAACCTAGTTATCGTATAATTTTTAATTGTAATATATGTTTTTATTTGGATTATCCATTATCAGATGCTATAGTCTATATTCATTACTATACTTTATCTATTAAACTTCTTGGAAAAGGCGTATCAATTGATGCAAAATTGACCATTTTGTTCTTTCTATTTATTTTTGTTGGGTTGGGTGTTACTTTCATTAATTTATCAAACAATTGCTTTTTCCCCTACTATACGTTCTATATCAAAAATCATTTAACTCAAAAGTTTTTATTTCCATATTATTTGATAATATAATACCACATAAATAAGTCAATTATAAAGTATATATAAGAATTCTTATTTAAGTTTTGTTTCTAAATATTGCAACATTGGATGCTGTTACTTGCATTATTTGAATACTAGAAGTGACCAAATAACTTGCCAGTACTTTCTTCATGTGTGCACCATGGCTAACAATAACACAGAATGATGTAGACATGTAGTTTTCATATGAAACATTTATGGACTGTTTATTAAACTGGTGAATAAAAAATCAAAATAAAACTTTCTCGCCTAATCTATCTATTATAATAAAACAAGATTTTGTGTTATCACTTGTCATAATATTAGACATCTTAAACCTAATTTTTCTATTTCTTTATCATATTAAATATTTACATTAACTACTAATAATATTATTTAATTCTTTTTTTAGATTAAAATAATTTTTAATAAATTAAGAAAGAGTTCTTTTTATAAATGTAATTTTTAAAGAAACAATCTTTTGTATAACATAAGTAATTTTTTAAATACCAAACTTTTTTAAAAATACAAAATATTTAAAATAAGTGCTTTTAGAAATTAAATTTCTTATGAACCATAAAAAATTATAATTCAAAGTTATAATAAGAAATTATTAGAAAATGACATTTTTTTTAAAACGTCTTGATTTAGAATGAATTTTTAATTTTTTTTTAGATAAAAAAATTAAAACAAAGTTCAAAGAAAATAATATCATTGTTTTATTACTTATAGTCCTTATTGCATACGTAATTTCAGTCATATCATATTTTAAAATAATTTTTATAATTAATAATTTTTTATTACTAATTATTTAATATTTTATTCAATCCGTGTAATACACAGGGTACTAACCTAGTTAATTGATATAAACATTTGATTAGTGTTCATAATGTTAAATGCATAAAAGTGACATAAAAAAATTTGAAAAGCACTATATAATACATCCAGATAAATTTTTGCCTACCAATTGTTGAATATGCATGTTTAACACGTAACATATAAGAATATTACTATTAATATATGATTTTGAAAGGTTTCTCACTAAATAAAAAATTATACGTATCTTTATATTTAAGCGTGAAACTCTAGTAAATAATATATGTGATAATAGTTATATATAATTCAGAGTATAGATTGATTATAACGTACTGTAGCATTTTATTTGATATGATTTTTAATTTGAGATCAGTTGAAATAATTATTACAATTAAATAGATGTTGAAACGTGCTGTTTTTTTATACATGTACTAGTTTAATTATTTTTCAAATTTTAAAAATGATAGATTATAAAAACCACATAATTAAAAAGAGTATAAACTTGTGAGACACACTTGATACGAAACAAATTTTAAATAGAAAACTATAAGAATCACGTAATCACTTGTAAATTGATGAGTGAAAATTATTTAAAATTATATACTTTTAAAGTTCACGAGGCTTACCTCTCATCTTAACAATTTGTTAACTTTCATCAAGGATCCACTATTATTCATAGTTTTTAGGATTATATTAGCTTTATAGAGTAGGCAGATTCTTTTTTGTAATAGAAAAAATATTGAAAGAATTTGGAGGAGCAAATAAACATGAAAGGAAAGGAGAACCTTACATTGCGAAGTCACGAGTAAGTAACAAGGACAGGATCATTTCACAAAAGTTCTCGTACTCCTTCACGATATGAAATTTCCTTAATTTATCGTCTCATGTAACCCGATATATGCAACTTCTCTTTAATTTCGAAACTATTAACCTCTTACTAACCCTACTTTTCAAAATTTAAATAGCATATTCCACGGATGTTGTTAGTGATTATAGACAAAAATTACGGGGAAAATGTCACAGAATAGTAATCAAGTTTCAAAAATGTTCTGATTAAGTCACTCATGCATGTTTTTCTCAAATTGGACCACTAAACGATCAAATCGAGTCATAATAGAATTTTCTTATGTCAAGAAAGTAACAGTGGAGAAGACGTGGGGGTCAGAATTTTCAATATAAAATTATATTAAAAAATAAAAAAAACATGTTAATTATGAAATAAATAAAAAAAGTACCTAAAATTTACGTCAACGTTCTATATCAGCATCAAAAGATAGAAAAAAATATTTTCTAACTGAAACAAGAAGTATAACATGCTAAAAAACATGTTAAGGCTTTTAATTTATATAAAATATGAAAATTGAGTGATCTAATTGGAACATTTTTAAAACTTGAGTTATCTAATTAGAGCACTTTTGAAAGTTGGTTATTATTTTACAAAGTTACTCCAAAATTACGGGTTTAATAAAAATAGATTTTCACAAGTTTTCTATTTTGACACCCTTAACTTAACAAGGGTTAGTACATAACATTTTGATTTACAATCAAATTCATCCCCATACAAAATAATCATCCATACAAATTACTCTTCAATATTTTCACAAAACTCGGTTGCCATGAAATATTTTTTATTAAACAACTATTATAGTTTTAATAGTCTTTATGTTTTTATTGTTTAAATTATTACATTAATTTAGTAACATTCGTACCCACGGGCCCACATAAGCTCCCGTAACTCTACCTCTTTATTCTTTTCTTAACCTTTAAGAAAGAGGAGATAAAAAGTAACACATTTTGTATTTTTACTTGTACCTACACATTATCTTGAACATATTAAGTTTGTATCTTCTACACGATTTGTTCTATTTGAGATATGCTATTATTGCGAACAATTTACAATTTCTAAATACAAAATTGTTTTCCTCTATTTCTATCTGGTTAGTTCGCATAAACTTTTCATCCAAAACGTTATAAATTGTTCCTAAATCTACTATCTTAACTATTTTATAGTTAATGTTTTTGTTTTCATTTTTCATACCTAAAGTTTATATTTTTACGTTTGAATACATATCAATATCATAAAAATCTTTGTATTTACGGTTTGATTTTCTAAAAATGATCTTACTTTAAAGATAGATGGTTATATGGCATTTTCATAGATGTTAAGAGCTCATGTGTATTCCCTACACATGTTAAAGTTATAATTTTTTATATATTTAAATATTTAAATATTTAAATATTTAAACTAAAATAAAAACTAAAAATAAAAGAAGGTGTTAATGGCCACTATATAAATAAAAACTTTAAACTTTATGGTTAAAAACAAAACTTTAGTGAGACAAATTACATAAAACAAAACTTCACTATAAAACAAAACTATAAACTTTTATGGTTAAAAAATTAGAGCTTTAGTGGAACACCAAGTAAAAAACTGACTTTTGTGTTTAGAATGAAAGAATATGAAACTTTACTATTTCGCTCATTGTACTTGAAAGTTGTAAATAATTCTGTAAGATCCTAACATTGAAAAAATACAATACAATTAAACAAATAGGAACAACGGTAATAATAAGTATAGCTATAAGTTGAAGCCTTTTGATCCTAACATTTAGGTATTGAGATTGAGTCTAGCTCTACTCGTCTTTTCAACTGTTTCCCTTCTTCCTTGTTGTTTTTATAATCATAAAATACTCTATTTATCTAAGAATTATAAATCACTATTAGATTGGAACAATTCAACAATACACACCAACTTCCAATCAGATTACTCATAAAGATTTGCAAGTCGGAATATACATATAACATGTGTATACATTGTTTCGTAGTGATCTAGAAAAAGACCAAAGTCCAATTTTCGGTTTTGAAGAAAACCGCTTCAAAGCAGTTATTATAATAAGTCAGGCTTTTGATAGAATACAAGTGTTCGTTTCAACATTCGTTTTCATGAATATTTTTGAAGGTACGATTAATTTCCAATAACGATAAAACCGTAAAGCCTAATTTAGAGAGTGACTAGCAATGATGTCAAGTCAAAACATCAAACATCAAACACACACAAACAGCGACACGTGGCTCCAAGACAGTGCAACGTGTCAACCAACCTTGAATCTCATAGCCAACCCACACAACACGTGGCAGCACCATCCGACACCCATTCACCGTTTTAAACTTCAACGATAAAACAATCTCCGACGAACAACTAACACATACGTACACTTTTTGCTACAGAGAGATCGAAATGGGAGACGGTGGAGAAGAGTGGAGAAAGATGGCGGATACACACAAAAAGAGCCCTGAGGAAGTGAGCAAATTGGGGGTTGAGGCATCCAAGAGACCACCTGGTCACAACCCTGGTGGCGTCCTTCACCAACGCCGTAGTATGCCTTTTAGTGCCACCACTATGACCGTCGTCGGGTTTGTTATGGCGGTCGGCATCGGGTATTCGGTTTTGTATGCTACTAAAAAACCGGAGGCTACGGCGCTTGATGTTGCCAAAGTTACGACTGGAGTTGCTGATCCGTCTAACACGCATCCGAGAGGCAAAGCCACCCCACCGGAGGATACGAGTCCAAGGAAATAATTTCTTAAAGCATGTTTTTTTTTTTTTTTTTCTTTTTATAAACTCCAAAAGTTTTATCTAATGTAGGTTTAAATCCGAGTTTTTTAAGATATTGTGGACGTCTTGCCACTAGTTTTATTATTTGTCTTGTGTTTTTACTGCGGTAATTATCCCAGAGATGTTTATTTAAATCTGGGTATCGTTTGAGATGTTGTAAATCTCTTACCATTAGAGCATCTTATAATAGGTTTCTACATTTATTTATTTATTATTATTATTATTATCCGTCTATCTAACTGTTATTAGTACTTTTCAAATACATATGTCATGGTGGTAAAAGTTCAGAATTACATTTTTGTTGTAAACTGAAGAGGTGGTTTACTTTTCTTAAATTTTGCAGAATGCGTGATCATGTATGTGATCCTTGTAAGCTCATGATACAGAGAGTAAAAAATACTTAGAAGACTGTTAGTTATTTACAATTTTACACCATGAGTTGGTGGGAAGGCATGGTCCTCATTATTTTATTAGTGTCAAAACATTAGTTAGAACAAACTCTTAGATACATGTATGATCATATTAATTCTATAAATGTTTATTAGAACAAATTCTTAGATACATTTCTAATAAAGAAATAAGCACTGTAACACGCCTTAGCTGCTCTTAAAAAGACGTTCCTTTTTTCACCTTTTTTTTTGTTCTTTCAGATTTATCATCAAATTTATTTCTACATCATTAAGTTTTCTCTATTTTTGCTTATTTTTAAGTTTTCACGGTTTTTTTTTCCTTTCTTTTTTAACCAAAATCCCCAATTATTCCTAAAAGGGTTACTGCTCTCTTCCATAGTTCCATGTGTTCGTTTTAAGTTGTCGCATTTTATTTTACGTCACCCTTCTACTTTTACTAATTTTACTTTTACTGGGAGTAGTTGTATACTTATAAACCAATTTATTACATATCTCTCTAAAATCAATTTATTTTTTACATATTTCTCTAATATCAATTTTTCAATGCAATGACGCATAATACACGACACTTTTCCAGTATAATTTATAACACACGATACTTTCAAGCATAGTTTAAAGGACTATGCCATTGTTCTTGCATCACATTTAAGTATATATCAATATGTTTTTTTTACATCATGAAATTCCTCCTTTTTTCACATTTAAATGAAAAAAAAAATCCTCATTCATATATCTTCAAATATTGCTCTCATCAATTTCCCATTTGCAGGGGTACCTTGAAAATTAAGGTTAGAAAGTGAGAACACCTTTGCAGGGTACCTTAAAAACAATTTCCCATTTGCACGGAGTGCCTTCAAAATTAAGGGCAGGATGTTCATTTAGATTTTAGCCTAGGCTAGATTCCTTCAATTTGAAACATCATTACCTTACAAATTCAATGATGCGTTTATAACTTATGTCCCTTTAATATAATAAAAAGTATCTTTACATCGTTAACGTAGTCCAACTTTGTACTTTAATAATTTGGAGTCGGATTATGAGGCGTAGTGGTGGGCCATTCTAATATTTATATGTGTGGTCGGCAAAGGTGGAAATATATTAAAAGGAAGAATAACCAAAATGTCTACGAATGATGGAAGTGAGATTATGATTTTATCAGGGTGTCATTTTCTTGTGTATATCGTGAAGAACGAGAAATTAGAGTTCAATGTATGTGTTTTGATTGGAGAAAATAATGCAATTTGTTATGGAAACAAGTGGGACAATTTATATAATTTCTACCTTCTTTACGTTTTATATTCAACGGAAAGAAAACAAAACATCTTTTCACTTTATAATCTTTCCACTTTCTCTGTATTAATTATATGGCATATGTAGAAGTAAGTTTTAGGAAAATTTTTGATATGACTAAGAACCAAACTACTAATTATGTTTTACCTAATAATGAATGTTAAGAGTGAATGATTATGTGTTTTTTAGTAAATTCAAAAATAGTTTAAAAATGAAAATTTATCAAAAAGAAAGAATGGTTGATTGACAGTAAAATTAAGTAGACAGAATCTATATTTTTGGGGCTAATTTTAGAGGGAACATTAAAGTTGGATATAGGTTAATTTCATTTGAAACATACGTAGATATACATTAGTAAGTGTTTCAAAATAATCTAAAAAATGAAAGAGCCTTCTTTTCTTTTTTTATTATAAAAAAATAATGTTTAATATATACGCATACTTACATGAGGAAGGTAGTAGGACATGACTCGTGAGTAACATAGTAATATAGAGAGACGTGGAACACCAGCCTTTGAGACGTGAGTTGGAACATGATGTATACCCGTGAGTGTGGACACATGACAGTGATATCACAATCTTAAAATATTAACAGGGTGTTGCTATACACCCTGTTTCTTAATGTTATTTTTGTTATTTTTACTTATCACACCCTTTCCCTTAAGATTTTAAAAATTACAATTTGATATTTTTGTTAACCCAACCTTTGTTAATATTGTGATATGAGAAAATTAAAATAATATATTTACCTCTAACGTCACGAAATTTTTTTTTTTAACAGCAACACCTAGATTAACTAGGATAGAATGGGCAACACCTAGATAATCTAAAAGTTGCCTCCACCGAGACTCGAACCCACAACCTTTGGTTGGGGTGAGCACACCACTTTAACTCCTACCTAATTACCACTACACCCAACCCCCCATCCTAACGTCACGAAATTAAAATAGAAAATAGCAAAAGAAATGATAGGTGTAGATTTAAATATTATTAGTGAAGGTTGGTTTGCAATCACATCACACCAATGAAGTTGCGAGTTAGAATGAATTATTTTATCCGTGATATGGCAAATTATTGGACCATAGCTAAGGCATTTGTCTTCATGCTTACCTAATTAAATATTTAGATTCAAGAACTAGTCTTTTTCGGGTGGTGTTATATTTTATAACTATTAGAAAAATCACACATTTAATTACTAGATTCTTGACTACAGTCTACAGATAAGATCTATCATATAGGGTTTTCTTTATTTCTATATACGTAATTGCACCTGAAACACGGTCGAAAGTGACTGTACGCAGGTTACGTGACTATAAAATCATATATACTAACTTTTTTTTCAACGTTATAATTTAAAAGGAAAACAAAATAGTCTGTCATATTTGAGGGCTGAGGCTACCATCCACCACAGTCATTATTGTTTCTTTTTTGTGAGTGAATATGAATATTTGAAAGAGAAAAAAAAAATAACGTATTTCTGAAGACAAAATCAGATATTTTTAGAAAATAAGAAGTTTATTTTAAAATTATTTTTTACATAATTATAAAAATATGAATAAACAAATACCGCAATTGTTATTTGCTAACTTTTAAATTTTCTTTTAATTAGTTAAATACCCACAACAAGACAGATGAAGAATCAACTTGACAACCAATAATATTTAGCTCAAGTGATGAATGTGAGGTATACATAGACTTCATTAAAATAGTGGAAATCTTGTATTTAAGTCCTATATATGACAAAAAAAGGTATCAGGCTGTGTCAGAGATTTTCTCTCATATATGCTGAGTTTTCCGCTGAAAGTGATCTCTGGTTGCATACTCGAGTAATTACTCAAAGATGATCGGATGGACTAATGATCCATCAATGATCCAATTCCCCCTTAATAAAAGAAAAATCAAATTGGCATCACGTGAAGGTGACTTGGCTGAGATGATGCAGTGATGTGGACGACCTTTGCATTAAGGTTAAGTTTCATCCAACACTAGATAAATAAATGGGAAATGCAATTAGAGAAAAAGAAATGGATAAAGTTCTTTTTTTGTGTTTTATGTTTTAATTTTGTTTTCTTTCATCTTAGAAGTAACATTTATCGAGTTTTGAAAACGTACTTTTACTCTTCTTATAAAATTTATTTCTATAAAACCGTTTCATATGTATATTGCTGGCGTGAATCTCTAGTGATAAAAAGGTATCGCAAAGTGAACTTGAGGTTCGAGTACAATACACCTTTTTCTTTTCTGAAAGTAAGTTTCTAATAGTTAAACTTGTCTATACATGTATTAGCATTATCTATACATGTGTGTGGGCGCGTGCATGTAGTGTATAATTTTTTATTTAAAACAAATACATGAGCGTAAAATTTAATGTCGATGAAATTAAATTAAAGTGAAAATATAAAATCCCATCATAATCATATCAAAATTTCATATTGATGACAAAAAAGTGTTTTTAAAACGGGTTATAAGTTGCAAATAGAAAATCCTTTTGTATTTACATGAAACTACACCTCAAGTCCTCAACCCAAAATAAGTAAAATCACTTGAAAATAATTACTTCATACTTTCATAGAACTTTACCAAGGTTTTGATAAGAAAGTAGTATTACATGCTATAAAAGCAAGTATCAAAACATAATATCACAAACACATTGAGTTTGTTAAGATTTGATTCATTTGAACATGTAATATCTTCGTTTATAAGAATAGCGGTGACAAAACCAAAATATAATTTGTAATCTGCTTGATGAAGATGCTTGTATCAAAAGAATTTTAAATGGCTTGGTAAATAGTTTGTCAATCAAAATCTAATTTTATGGTAAACAAAAGAGTGCTCAAACTATCAAAGCAAATAAAATAAGTTATTATGCTATGCCAAATAAAATCATAAAGTGCGTGAAGATATATATTTTTCATAAAAGTCACTTCAATTAAACTTATTTCTAAATCTATACCTTATTACCATTAGCCTCCTTGGTTGTATAAAAATAAAATAAATAAATAAAACTTAAGATTATTATATTGGATCGGGTATAAATGAAGCCCTATGAAAAAGGTTGGGCCGGCTCACAGCCATGAACCCATGACGCATAAAAAAGGTTGGGCCGGCTCACTTCCATTACTATATTGGATCGCGTATAAATGAAGCCTTATTCTTCATTATCGGTCCTCTGTTTTCTCCCTAATCATGCTTGACCCCTGAGATCCTTCAATTTATCCAGTAACGTATAATTACTGCACTAATTATGAGTTGCGGTTATATATTTGCGGACCTAAATTTCTTCAAAATTACTGATATAATCTTTGATTATGCTATTAATATGTTTATTAATTGATGCATGTATGCATGGTTTATTCAGATTTAGATTATTTTTGCAACACTGGATCTGCACTTATCATACTTTATTCACTAAAGTTTGTAGGTATTCCATCTTCATTGAGTAATAAAACATATACAAAAACTGAATTGGTATATTACTTTTAAATATATATTTGGTGCATCAATTGCAACAATATGAGCAACACAAATTTGACATCAGTAGTTGCTTTTGTCTTTGTGGTTGTTGCTTTTGTTGTAGCTTTTATTAAAATTTTTGAAGGTGGTGAGATCAAAGTATCAAACCACCTACAATGATACCTGATTTTGGATCAAAAATGGTGATTCTTGATCTTCTTGTTATGATTCCAATAACGTCGAATGCGTTTGTTTGCCACTTCAATTTGCAGCCCATTGATAATGAGCTTGAAGGCCGTTCGCCTCAAAAGATGAATAAGGTTGGTCGAATTGCTACTATCTTATGTATTTTGGTTTATTGTTCAACTATAGTATTTAGTTATAATCTTTTTGGAAAAGATACAGAATCAAACATTTTTAGTGAGTGTGAACAACCTAGCGTGAGTAGACTCACGAGCGTAGGAGGGAAGTTGGAAAGTTTTGCTATTGTTTTTTTAATATTTTAATTAAAGAATGGTAACACTCACTAAATCATTACATTTTTAATGAGTCTTTACTAGGTGGCTAAACTTTTTGCTCACACTTTCTATACCATTAAATTTCCTTATTTGCACAATTTATATTTCACAACCCTAGATTTTTGCTGCCGAAAGAAGACCAATGTAAAGTTGAGAGGATTTTTAATCATTTTATAAGCTTTACACTTCAAGAATCTTGAAATTTGAAAGCAATCATGGGGTTGTATTTGACTATTTGAGCGTTAGATACTATACCCAAAATCAAGATTCTAAGTCATTTAATACTCAAAATTCAGGAAGCTTGGATCTTGGAGTCCAAAATGAAGAATCATCAAGAATTCAAATTCAAATAGGTTCATTCATATTTTAACCATTTTTTTATTAATTTAATGTTGATGATTTTTAGAGTTGGTAATATAATTAATGACATTAAATATGTATATGCTTGCTTAAAGAAAACATAGATCCCCATGCATCTGTCATTTTTCTTTTTGAATGACGAAAGAAATATATAAAATATGGGTTGGCAAGAACCTAAAACCTCAAAAATATACGAAGACACCATCAATAAGTACATTACGGTGTACACAAAACAAACACTAAATGAAAACTCCAGGTGCAAAAATACACTAGTCAACATCCAAAAGATTTCAGAAGTGTCATTTTGAGACTTCCTTTCTCGTTCTATTTTTATTCCAATTTGAACCAATAACTTTGATATCTTCCATCATCATCACTTTTGATTAAAAACACCATTATTCCTTCTTTCTCTCTAAATACACCAAGAGATGAGAATGATATTGTGTGAACCATCTTCCTTTTACACTCATCACCAACGATTGAGTTTGCATCTCCATCAAGTCTCTAAAGGTAAAGGCATACCCATGCATCTGTCATCTATCCTTAGCTCATGAAAACAACACATGATTATACAATTAATTTAGCTGGTCTATTAATTCTTCGTTATCAGTCTTGATCTGATTTCTCTCCTAATTCCTAAACATAGAGCGTCAGAAGTTATGAAAAAACTAGCAAGACACTAACAAACCAAGTTTAGATAAACTAGCAAGACATTAACAAAACAAGTTACATACTATAATATGGTGATAAAATATGATAGATACGTACGTACATACAAAAGAAGTAAATTCTTTTTAATTTTCTACCGTTACCTACATATGTGTAGGTAACATAGCATACACTTGACGTACAGATGTGTATGTTATACATATAGATTAATAATAACTACTTTATTAGAAAGTGTGTTTCCGTGTGGAAAAAACTAAATCATTCATATCTTCATTTTTTTTAGTTTAAGAAAAGATAGGTGAGAAACAATAAAAGTTATATTTATATTATTTTATTATTTTTAATGTTTTATAGTTTGAAAAATAAAGTTCACTTTATTCTAAATATACTTGCAATATATAATATTCTACGTATATGTATCGAGGCTTCCATATGTATGTATATAATATATATAAGTGAATAATTAACCTGTGCATGGACTCCAAACAGCATTTTTATTAGTGATATATAGATACCAGACATGATTTTTGCACGTTCGCTCCTTTATTCCAATTTACTTCATAACAAACAAATACAAAGGGTGTTGGAACTTGGATCTCGAGGAGTCGAGGCACTTACATATTTCAGATTTGAATATCGATTACTATTATAACTTTATTAAGAATATTTCATATAAAAAATATGCCATGCATTGCATCAGAAGATGATACCCTTTTGTCTTCGAGATCCACGTGTACCGGAAACAAGAAAGAGGTCATTTCAACTTCTTATATTTTTTATTTTTCAAACAATCGATATAATATTTTATATGTTTAAAAAAAGTTATAATATTTTGTAAACTGACAAAATCTGAGATGGATCCAGCCACGTATTAATTGCAAAGAAGTGGCACGCTTACCATGTTTGTTTAAAAAATATTAATACAAACTACATTTTCATGTTCACAACTACTAGTTAATTGAAATATATATTTCTAAATAACTCGAATTTTGTAACTAAAAGATTATAAACTTCAATTAACACTATATGGTAAGTATATGCTCATAAATTCAAAGCTGAAATAATTAGATTAATCTGCTTATTCAAGTTAAGTTATTTTAATAGGTAGGATAATCAATCCTAAGTAACTTTCAATTTCAAACCATCATTATTATTGTATTGAAAATAATAATCAAACAACCCAAAAGATTAAAAAAAAAGTCGGAGGTCGTGGTGGTGAGTACGTCTCGTGAGCCCGTGGCCCATGTGAATTACCCCCTTAACATTTCTTACCCTCAACTTCACACACACTTACACTTTACCCCCTTTACTTTTTAATCACCACATATAAATAACTTCCATCTTTAATCTTCCATTCATCACACACCTTCATTCCAGTGGCAAGAATGCACCAATCCATTGATTGGTTTTCATGGCTATCAAAAACCCGTCTTGAACCTTCACTTATATACGAATACGCAATGGAGTTCTCTCGAAACGAGCTCGAAGAAGACGATATAGCTTACTTCAACCATGAATTCCTACAAAGCATGGGGATCACTATAGCCAAACACAGGTTGGAGATACTCAAGCTTGCAAGAAAACAAAAAGGGTCAAAGGGTTCGAACCCTATCTCAAAGCTCATGATCGTCATCAAGAAAACCAAGAGGACCTTGGCTCGTTACATCCGGACGTGGGTGCACCGAGATGACTCGTCTCTGGTTGTGGTTCGTAAGAGTTATGGTTCAGGATGGAAAAGTAACATGTTAAGGAGAAATAAAAGATT
Source organism: Flaveria robusta (assembly GCA_025506415.1). Taxonomy (NCBI): domain Eukaryota; kingdom Viridiplantae; phylum Streptophyta; class Magnoliopsida; order Asterales; family Asteraceae; genus Flaveria; species Flaveria robusta. The sequence goes on from CM046469.1 coordinate 1,857,135, forward strand.
GGTGACCCTTAAACAAGCAACACCTACTCTTTTGCTAACTAATGGCTCTCATAAGTCCACTAGTCTTAAAGTGGACAACTTTTCGAGCCCCTCGGTTTATAGTGTTAAACATGATCAAGAAAAGAAAGATGGTGGCGATCGCGATGGTCATATCGGTTTTGATGAAGAAAAGGGTGTTGTTGGTGGTTACTGGTCTGTTGGTGGTGTTAAAGAGGTTAAATGGGATACTATGTTTCAGAATTTGAAACCTACTTGATCTTATGTTAATCATCTTCTTCCAAATCACACTCTTATCTATTTTCTTGTCTTCAAGCATAATATAAGCAGAGTTAATGGTGAGAGAGATGTTATTTTTCAAAGTTCTTCCACCAAAATGAACCTTGCCTCAAAGAAATTGTAGCACTAGTGTTTACTTTAGCCAACTGTAGTATGACTTACCCTTTTGAGGGTATTCTTGTAATGATAAGATTAAAGTTATAATTATGTAATAAAATTGTAATTTTGATGAGTTAGCTAGTTCTACTCTAAGATTCAAAATTTCAAACTCAAGATCAAATTTTTTTTTTTTATATTAACCTCTACTAATGACAAAAGGGTCATGCATTATGTAGTAAAAATTGTATCTTGATCTGATTCAAGGTGTTTAACTGTAACTATTAACTATAACAATTAAGATTCAAGAAAATTTATGGTAGCTCCTTGTGATGATAAAGGGTGGAACTAGGGATGGTCCACCTTGTCTACAATTAATTGAATGAAATGTGCATATAGTCAAAGTCAACCCATGCTTTTGAATGTTTGGTTCTAAATCTATTGGATGAAGGGAGGTGGTAGCATGCATACTTACTAGTCATGGGTCCTTTTACTATCAAATAATGGATGTTTTGGCAACTACCCATCAACTGCTAATTGGAATTTTTGTCTTCCAACACAAAGTTATTCTTTTTTCAAAATCTGTATGCACAAATTACAATCTTTGATGCACAAGGTACAGAACAACAAAGGTACTAGAAATCCTCAAACTGAAGACTATAGCAAATCTAAAATAAGGCTTATGCTACATGTCAGCACTACCAAATGAAGGTAGTTGTTTGATTACACATCATTAATACATATTAAACTGATGTTAGGTTAACCTATGACTTTCAAGACGATCATGCGCAAACATAAACAATTTTGTTGATAAGTCAAACACAACACTAGTCTTCAATGGCCCGAGCTTTGTGGCAAACGAAACGAGCCACCAACGTAGAGCACTTGGTAAACGGGCCTAACCCAGATGCTTAATACTAAGCCCATATATGATGCCATCTGCTTTTTAAACCAGTTCAACTAGTCCAAACCGTGGACCGGTAAGATGGTGGGTTTACTGTCCGTTCTATTTTCGAAAACATTTAGTTCATGACAACAAACTAGAGGCTCTAGGCCTGACTCACCATGGAATGGAGGAAACACACCCCCAACACTCATAAATCTTATGGGCTTGTTCGGTTTTCCTTGTATTTTTATTGAGCGCATGGTCCTCTTTTCCATCAAAGTTGATAGCCCACTTTGATTCCCTTTAAGTATGTTCTAGTCCAGTAGCAGTTTTTATTAGCCCAGTTACTTTAGATGAAGCCCAATTCCAATTACTTAATCCCTGACCCAATTAATTAATTCCTTGTAGAGTTGTAGCCCGCATATCACATCATCCCGTGAAGAGCGTTTATTCCTCATTGAGGAAAAATAATTAGTGGTGGGCAGTTTTCTTATTAGTGGTGGGTCAAGTAACGGAGTTAATGGCGATTATTTATTTTGCTAGTGTTCACTTTTATAAAATGGCAATGAATATTTTATAGGTTTATTGGATTTTAATAATCCAAACTTTTATTTATTGGTCGGGATTAAGCCCAACTCAGTAAATGTTTACAGACAGTCACTACTTTGAGCTTATTTTCTTTCAACGAGCCCTTACTAACTGAAAGTTAACACCGTTAGTTTTTTGATAACGTGTACTGTTTATATAGCTAAAACACTATGTAGAAAGTTAAAATCAATCATCTGATCCGTCAATCTGAAACTTCTGCACCCTAAAACCCGTCAATCTTCACATTCTAATCTGAACCACTTAACTTATTCGATGTAGATTTCAGGTGACGTTGAAGGCTAGACACCAAAAAACGGACTTGATAGAGGGTGGGCGGCGACATAGTTGAAAAAAGACTCGGTGTTGGTCACATTTAATTAAAAAAACTAACAGAGGTTAACTCTCAGTTAGCAAGGGATCGTTGGAGAAAAATAAATTTAAAGTTGGCAGTGTATACATATATTTCATGAGTTGGGATTAATCCCGGCCAATAAATGAAACTTAGGATTATTAAAATCCAATAACCCTATTTTATAACTGTTAAAGCATGAATGAAGTTAAATGAGTGTCCTCAATCACCCAAATACTTGTCTTTGTACCGACTCAAAAGGGTCCGTATCAATTTATGATACTTGCATCGACATTGGTTGAGAATCTAGATGGGATAATGATAATTCAAAACTTCCTGTTACCTCATCTGATTCTGCGTTTTGAAAAACAAAAAGTTAAAGATCCTATTTGAATCATGCTCAAATCATACACTAACCTCACAAAAGAAAAAAAAATCTTAAATACACAGATTAATAACATAGTGGCATAAATAAAAATATTACTGCACTATAGGAAAGGTAATATCAGTTTGCGGCCACAAAATTGACTTCTTATTTTTCATTATCTCCATTCTCCACTTAAGTCTAAGCCCACTCCGGTAATTTGCCATGTGGGGAAGCACGTTCCAAATAATTCAATTACTTTAAATCTTTAATTCAGTTCACATGTAACTAAACACCGTGTGATGCATATGTCCGATTTGTAAGATGTCCAAAGAGGTGCTTTAATTCGTTATTAGAGTTATGTTTCTTGATGCATGGTTATATACTATAAAATAAAATTCGTACGTTAATGATTATAATATTGTAAACATGAAATTTTTATTTAGACATATTTGAACACAGGTTTACGTACATATGTTCTTTGAGTTTACCATACTCTTCTTTAACTCATTGTCTTTATCTTGTTTTTTATGCCCATCTATTAGATATGAATATACATATTATATGCAAATTACATGTTTACATATATGTAAACCATTTGATTTCACCTTCGTCTTCTTCAAGAATTGGTTGGGTTCGTTGGTTTTGCTCCTATGACAACCAGTACATCAAGAATCAAACCTCAACGTCAAGAATCGGTTTTGTCTTGTTGGACTTCCATGAACAGTCGGCCTTCAATGTCCTCTGTACATGGGTGGCTCCACCGTATAAATAAATAAGTCATCGCGTAGGGCCTCAAATTCTTTTTTTGATTATATAGTATATTGTAAATCTTTCGATTATTTGAATTTGGTTTTGTAATTTTCTCTCTTGTTAATATATAAGAAAGTTTTGGGATAAGGACATTATCATTTATAGTTTTAATATCTTTATGTTACACAAATTGTATCTCAATAGGTTATTTAAGGTATTTGTTTGATTTTCAATTTTTTAAGGATAGAAAATAATCAATGCATTTAAAAAATATTTTCTTTCACTAAAGCTCACTCTAACATTCATATGATTTTTATATTTCTACTTATGTTTATAATTGAATTTGTTTTATTTTTTTTTTTTCATTTTAGTCCATTAGAGTATTAGACTAACAATAACAGATTTTCTGTTAACTTTTTTGTGAGTGAATTAAAATACCCAATTAGAAATAAAAATTTAAAATATAATTAAACTTAAAGTAACATATATTAGTGCGGCCCATACCCTATTATAGTACAGATTAATTGGTTAGAAATTTTCTTCGCAAACATTTAAAAAAATAAAACCAAAGATCGTGTTAATCTATCTCTCTTTTTCTTTCACTTCACACCCAAAAGTAAAAAATTTACGAGCATCACCACTACCACCACCATCACTATTCTCTCTCTCACCATTCACTAGTCATCACCGCCACCAACTTCAACAACTAACAACAACCACCACGCGCAACCCATATCCAATTGCACCATCATGGCCATAATCATCGACTAGCACCGCATCGTCAAAACCACCCAACGTTGTACCTACTCCACCGACTATTCTCAGCAACATCTTGGGCCTAAAGTCAATATGTTCACCTACTATTTATGTAGCGTGACCCTATTCTTAGTGTGTAAAAGTGGTAGCTAGATCCGAACCCTAGATGGTGGATTTGAACCCTCCGACAACGATTTTAGGATGTGAGGGAACCCTACTAAATCAAAGGATTGTTTGTGTTGAATATTGAAGTTAATAGTAAACTTAGAAAGAAAAAATGTGAAAACACCAAATGAAGACAATTTACAAACATAACCGATGTTTTTCTATTATTTTTTGGTTTAAGTACGAAAACAAAATTTAAAGTAAACTTGTAGGACAAAAATTTAATTTACTAAAAAAAATATTATGTCCCTTTATGTGATTCCTTTACCATCGATCTTACAACTAATTAAACCTCTAAGTCACATAATTAAAACCGAATAAAACCAAAGATAATGCTACAAACCAAAGAAAGAATCATGAAAACATTTTTTTAGGAATTAAAATACCAAAGGCGAGGTAATCGTATATATTAAGTTCAAATATTTGCGACACGCGGAAAAAGGATAGTAACATTTGATAGGTGTAAAGTTGTAGTCCACTAAAGTCTTCACCTTTTTATTAGTTATTTAATTCCTTTATCTTCTAGACAACAAGCTTGGGTAGTGATACCTCGTGATTAAAAATCATTTATAATTAAACTGATATTTGTATAATTGAATCATTTAAGTTCGAACTTAGGTAATTAGTATTACCGAAATTGTGTGTGTAAGTAGGTTAAGTTACTGTTCAGCAGCTAGTCAACGCAAATCTCTGTCACACAGCAACCTTTTTTCTATTTAGTATATTACTTATATGCTATTTAAAAATATGTTCATGACACTACTCATAATCGTATACAACGTTTGCGTTGATTTGTTCATGACGATGATTCATAAAACTATTAATATATATTAATCATATTTTCGCGACACGTAATGTGTACAATTAAGTAGAGGTTTGACAAGAAATTCCAACTAATTAAAATTGTGTTGTATTTAAGGAGGGTAATGGCAAGAAGTTCCAAGTAATTTAAATGAAAGTAATTGAGAGGATGGAAAATAATGGTAAGTCGATTACATGACAGAGAGAGACGGTGAATATATAAGTGGAGTCATTCGAGAGACTATTAGGTGTTAGGTTTTTTATATACATATTTACTTTGATTAAAGAGGCAATAACGTATAATATTCATTAGAGTTAGCTCGTGTTATATAGATTACAAAAAACTAATTCCAAACTTATCATTATCTATAACTAGATCTAAAATATGAGCACATTATAAAAGGCTATCCATGTGATTTAATCTGAGAGTTAATTACACGATTGGTCCCTGTGATTTGCCCATATTGCAATATTGGTCACAACTTTTAAGAAATTACAGGTTTGGTCCTTACTGTTTGCCAACACGTAACACGATTGGTCCCTGACACTAACTTCTGTTAAGTTTTTCAGTTAAGTGGATATGAAAAGACCAAAATACCCCTACCCCAACCCACCCACCCCCCCCTCCCCCTCCCAAGAACCATCCTAAATTGCCGGATCACACCAGAACCATCACCGGACCACCGTGGGGCGGCGACGGTGGTGCGCAGTCAATGGGCGGCGACGGTGGTGCGCAGGCGGGGGGTGGAGAAGGTGGCGCGCAGGCGTGGGGCAAAGACGGTGGCGCGCAGGCGGGGGGTGGAGACCGTGGAGCGCAGGTTGTGGGGCGGAGACGGTGGCGCGCAGGGGGTGAGCGGCGACGGTGGCGCGTAGGCTGTGGGCGGCGACGGTAGGGAGCAGGCGGTGGGGCGAAGACGGTGGCGCGCAGGCGGTGGGCAGCGACTGTGGCGCGGAGGCGGTGGGCGGCACCGGTGGCGCGCAGTCAGTGGGCGGTGACGGTGGCGCGCAGTCAGTGGGCGGCCACGGTGGCGCGCAGGCGGGGGGCGAAGGCGATGCTGCAGTTCATGCGTATATATAAGGGGTATTTTGGTCTTTTGACATCCACTTAACTGAAAAACTTAACAGAAGTTAGTGTCAGGGACCAATCGTGTTACGAGTTGGCAATCAGTAAGGACCAAACCTGTATTTCTTAAAAGTTGGGACCAATATTACAATATGGACAAACCACATGGACCAATCGTGTAATTAACTCTTAATCTGAAATTAAAAAGAAACTAAATATATACATAAAATTATATGTTTTGATAAAAAGTTAAAAAGAAGCCATACGTAAGTTAGGTTTAAGCTTTTAAAAATCTAAGAGTTACACGTCTTAAAATAAAATAAAATATTAGTTTAAAAAGATGTGAACAATAACTTTAGAAATAAACGAAACAAATTAGAAATTTATATTATATTTTTTACTCACTACAAATTTTCAACACACATATCACGTTGTGTTAAAGTATGTAATCATTAACTCCGTTACTCTATATATATGACCATGGGCATACACCATCGTCTTTATCATCAACAATCAACATAATCACCATGAACACATCATTCAGCTTCTCAAATTCATACTCCTTCAACAAGCCAAACATCAACCAAGAGAAATGGGTAGAAAGCATGCGTAAATCGATAGTCGAAAACGACGATGAAGAAATCAGCAACATCCCCGTGTGTATCTTCACCGTCCCACAAGTACTTCTAGCCACCGATCCCAATTCCTACATCCCACAGCAAGTTGCCTTAGGCCCCTTCCACCATTGGCGAACCGAGGTTTACGACATGCAACGCTACAAGCTCGCGGCTGCAAGAAGAACACAAAAGTACATGAACGTCAGCTTCGAACGTATCGTCGAATTAATGAAGAAACACGACGAGGCTAGAATTCGTGCGTGTTACCATAAGTTTATTGATATGTCGAGTGACGCACTTATCTGGATGATGGCTGTTGATATGGCGTTTTTACTAGAGTTTCTTGTGGTGTATACGCATAAGAAAGTTACATCCTCGATGTCTCATTTGGTGGATGTTACGGGGAAGAAGCTATCGCATATGGCGATTCTTCGGGATATTGTGATGGTGGAGAATCAGATCCCGTTGTTTTTAATCAAGACGATGTTGGAGAATCAGCACCGAGAGGATGAAAGTAAGTCTGCTGGAGAGATTTTGAAGACGATGTTGCTAGGGTTGTACCATGAGTTTTCTCCTTTTCATGAACAAGAGTTGGCTGATGTTTCTATTGATGATTGTGATCATATTCTCGACTTTATGTACCATATGGCGGTGCCAAACGTTAAAGAACACCATATCTATGACGCGATTCAGATCGAACATGAAGGTACGTTTTGTTAGTTGATCAGGCACCGAAACACACACGAAACATACGCCAACACAAGTTATTTTCTGCTTAACTCTTGGTCGTTTCATAAAAATAAATTACTAAAACAAAAAAACCCAAATACTATCACAATCTGGGGACCAATCATGCAATCTAGTTAAACCTAAGACCTGGTATTTCATGGAGAACGTAACCAATCCACTACTACCAACCCACTACTAATTACTTAGGGGCTATTTGGCAATATCTGAATGATTAAGTGCTGAACCAATAAGATGTCTGAACTATTAAGTGCTGAACCATTAATAGCTAGTATATCGCTTAACTATTTAAAGGCAAATGTCTGACCAATTCAGATAAGAGTTTTTAACCATTCAGCATTAGACCTCTTAACCATTGAGCATTAGCATAATGCTTTACCATTCAGATGCAAATGTCTGAACCATTCAGACATTTGATCACGAAACAAACAGTCTGAACCATTAAGTGCTGAATCATTCAGACATCTGAACCATTAAGAGGCTGATTAAGAGGCTGCCAAACAGCCCCTTAAAACGATAACAAACATGTGTGTAAATAAACCGACTCGTGATCTATAATTCATTTGATCTCACTTTAACCCGATCAAGATTATTTCCAACAGGTATCACTGAGGAAGTTATTGATGGTGATGAAAACAAGTCTTTTGCAAAGCCCAGCGATCTTCAAAGGTTCACGAATTTCATATGGAGAATCATATCGAAATCAAACGCGGGTATGGTGAAGATCTTCAAGAAAATAATATTCGGGAAACCGGTGACCGTGGTGATGAAACTTCCATGGAAGATCATATCTAGTCTTCCGGTATTGAAACTAATGAAACAACCCATAAAGCATATGCTTGAAAACTTTCGTGGTGAAGGAGGGGGGAAATCGAAAGACGATAACAGCGACACGAAGACTCCAACAATAGAAGAAATCACGATCCCATCAGTTATAGAAATGGCGAAAGCGGGAATTCTTTTCTCACCGGTTAACGGTGGGATATCGGACATTAGTTTCGACGTGGAAACATGTACGCTTTACCTCCCGGTGGTCGAACTTGATGTCAACACCGAGGTTTACTTGAGAAACCTTGTGGCTTACGAAGCGTGTGTTGCAGCGGGACCATTGGTGGTGGCTCGTTACACCGAGTTAATGAACGGGATAATCGACACCGAAGAAGACGCGAAGTTTTTGCGGGAAAGGGGGATCGTTTTGAATCATTTGAAGAGTGATAAAGAGGTAGCGGATTTATGGAACGGGATGAGTAAATCGGTGAAGATGACGAAGGTGGTGAAGATGGATAAAGTGATTGAAGATGTGAACAAAAGGTATGGTAAAACATGGAGGGTGAAACTGTCGAAGTTCATGAAGACATATGTGTTTGCATCTTGGAAGCTTTTAGCTTTGTTGGCTGCTTTGTTTTTGTTGTTCTTGACGACGGTACAAGCAATCTGCTCGGTGTATAGCTGCGCTCGGGTGTTCCATCAGCTCCCGGAGATTCTGGGATCTGAAGGGGTCGCGGAGTGACGGGGTGGGTGTATTGTCTGTAGTGTGTACTAAAAGGCTTGTAGCGTAATGATAATAATATTGAAATGGTGCGGTAAGGGTTCAAGTCGAGTAAATAAATGAGTTAGATTAGAAGTTGTAAGTGTTGTGTCTGTGTTTAAAAAGTATACAACTTTATTAGGGTCTAACTTTACATAACTATGTGGTGTGATCCAGTTATATGTATAAATAATAATATTATTATTGTACTGTGGCTTTAAAGAAAACTTTTGTGTGATGCAGTTATATAAATAATTGAAGGTATCATATCCGATAGTTATGGGTGTCAAGAAAAGGACTAACACTTAGATACGAAAGCTCTAATATCATTGTCATTGAACTCAATGTCCGAAAGAATAATACATATGTTAGACGTGTGAACGCTCATGGAAAGATCATAGAAAGCAACATTTTCTTTTAAACGCTTATTGAAAAATTGTCAGAAATTGTTTCGAAAACCTTTTCTCAGGAAGAAAAATTCTGCCAGAAATTTGTTTTAGCGACATACAAAAAATGTTTGTTGAAAAAATGTTTTCTAACCATAGTAAGTTTATGTGGTATACTCGTGTGTGAATGATGTGTGAAAATAAAGTGATAGTCACGTCACTCGCGTAGAATTTTCACATGGGTAGAGGTATGCATATGTGAGGGAAAGGGGTGTGAAATTTATTAATATAGTACTTTTTATTAAATATTTTTTTAATACAATACTAAATTTAAACAATAACAAATATTATTAAAAACATACATCAATTGTAATGTTAACTAACTTTAAACAGTAAAGTATCATATTTTAATTAGAGTTAAATTCGATTAAGATTTGATAAATAATCATTTTTTTCAAAAGATTAAAAACATCAATTAATCTTTAGAAATTTCACAAATTGTTTCAGTTGCAGTAAAAAAAAATTATTATTTGTTTTAACTTAAATTCAAAATAAAAATATTTTGAACTAAAATTGAAACAAATGATAAAATTTTTGGACTGAAATTGATATTTTTAAAATTTTAAAAGAAAATGGTTAATTTTGTCAAAAATCAAATAGCAAAATTGAACTTTAACTCTTTTAATTAAATGAAAAAATACATCAATTTAATATGAAGTATTGCAGCCCGATTCATAATACTTCATATTTTTTACAATCAGATATAATAAAATATATATTGAATTTTTTGTTTAACGGGCACCATTGCCGGGCTAAAGCTAAATTACTCAAATATAAATTATAACTTTGTTGGGCCGTGGCACAACCCACGGTTTAACTGATAGTTCCGCCAATAAATTCTACGTCAACTGGTTTGGATGAAGTATCCCATGATTTTTTAAGGTGGAGATTATTACTTTGAGTTTTACTTGATTCAATATGCTTTAAGTGAATCAGAGGTTTTACCATAGTATACCTTTGGGTGTGTGTTTCCCTGGTAATGGTGGACGGGCTGGGTCACCAGCGCTGTTTATGTTCGCGAACATGGATGACCTTTTGCCATTGGGTTTACCTAGATGGCCAGGCTTATAGTTTTCATTGGCCGTTTTACAAAAAAAAATTGATAGTTGATAGTTGTAAAATGTAAAGTCAAACAAGTTTTCTCGTATGTTTATAGATTTTTTATTAAATAGCCTACAACATGTTTTTCTAATGACTAAGTGTATCACCTACGGGCCCTGACCCACCGGATAATTTTCATTACTTAAGTACGAAACTTAAGACCACGCTCAGAAAACTCATATTAAATGAGAAAACCATGTGATCCACCTAGAACCTCTATTTATTATACTTAAACTCAAAACCTGTAACACCCCAACCCGAGTAGGGCTGACGTGTCATGCAATACAGTAATCAGAGTCAATATTAATGACTTAGTTAACCTGCTTAACCAAAAACTCCAAATCCATCCAATGTTTCAAAATAAATACTAAGTCTTAAAAATAGAAATTGCTACTAGGTCTTGAAAAAAAAAATTATTATTTCCTTTTCTTTTATTCAAATACTTCATCCTGGTTTCTTGAATTACTCTCTCCTCAAACGTTCCCATGATCCCTTTTAGTACCTGCCGTGTAAACAAGCGAACAACAAAAACAAACACGGCTGAGCCAAAAATTTGCTCAGTAACGAAAAGAACAATAGCAGTTAAAGATAAAACGAAAGAGATACAATGGTACAACACTACATTTTCAGTAACTCATATCATAAGGAAATACCCGTTAAGCCAGTATCCTTATGAAATTCAACTAACAGTAAACAATGTGTGCGTCTTTCAGCACTTTTAACAATAAACAATATGTGCATCTTTCAGCACGTGTAAGTGCGTCTTTCAGCACTTTTAACAATAAACAATATGTGCATCTTTCAGCACGTGTAAGTGCGTCTTTCAGCACGTGTAGGTGCATCTTTTAGCATGCGTAAACAATGTGCTCGGTATTGACATCAAATAAAAGTCCTAATCAAGCCAAATACATTTTTTAGTAGGCACTCTAGGTTTCGTTTAAACTTCTGAAATATTAGTTATATAGGAACATACGACCATGAGTTTAAGGAAAATAAATTGTATTGCATGCATAACAATATCAAGGGTTTAACTTAGTTCTAATAATAATACTATTATATGATTAAAAATCAAATAACGAGTCAAGTAACGAATACAAGTACTGGACTTCAAGGTAGAGACCGAGACAAAAGATATTTACTCAATAAGAGTAAAAGATCGGAACACGCTAACAAAGAAGATGACGATATAAACCTATATACGTTATGATTTTAAAGAACAAGAATCCGTACCTTAGCTTAGCTATACAAAGTCAGCATAAAATTGGATCACGATCTTACTTATATAATTTTCAATTTAACGTCTATAGTCCTCTAGATTCTATCTAATGTCATCTTTAATTATTTGGAATTTGGTAGATACTAAATTAAATATGGAACATACCATGGGTTCACATGAGTTAAAAAAAACAATTTATTATAAAGGCAATCATTTATTTTAGTTATTGAAACAGTGAGAATCATTTATTTAGTTTTATTAATTTATTGAGAATATTAATAATAAACATCATATTTAAGTTTATTTTTTTGAACTACATAGATTATTCAAAATTGGAATCAAAATAATTTGTGTGCATGTACGTGTGTGATGGTAATATATGAACATGCATTTCATCTATCTCAAATACTTTGTATTATTTAGCCATTAATCAAGTTGCATAAAACTACTTTCATGATGATCTTCACTTCAAATAATAATCCAAATATGTCGTTCTTTAAGTTTAGGTGTATGCGAGTACTAAAGTTGCTCAATTAATCATGCCTCATCGAAAACAATTATAACAATCACAAAGAGTACAAACAACCGAAACGGAGGGTCGATGACGTTACCTCATGAAAGTAAGAAAAAAACTAGTCAAACGGAGTTGATCGGTGATGACGATGTTTGTGCGATGGCTTGGGTGATAGATCAATGCTGGCAGAATGAAGAGGCTGGCGTGTGATCGGTTTGCGAAAAACTAACAATAAGGTTAACAAAAGTGGTGTAGGTACTTGGTGATTGTGATCGGTTTGCGAAAAACTGACAATAAGGTTAACAAAAGTGGTGTAGGTACTTGGTGATTTTTTTTTTCTTTTTCTCCTTCGTGAGATATCAATAATTGTTTGATGCTTATTAAAGAGTCTTATGAGAGGATTTAAAATTTAAAAATCAATAAGTTGGTTACAAAGATAAGCATGAATTTCAAAAGATTTGTTTGTCAAATTTGTTGAGAACAAAACGTGGGTTATTAGGGTGATTATGATTTTTTCTTTCTTCTTTTATTTAGTATGTTTATTAGTTTTATTTATCACTATAACGATGATGATGATGATGTTATTATTGTTATTGTTATTGTTATTGTTATTATATAGGATATTTCAAAACCTCAATTTATTTTTACAGGATCATAAGCTAACAATTATTGGTCCTACATGTTTTTAAAAAGGAAGCATATCTTTGAGATTTTCATGAAATAGCAACTCAAAGATAGGGGAGTTCCAGGAGAATATTCAAAAGCGGACAATCCTAAAATTACCTCGAAAATTACTAAACAAATTCCAACACCAATACGATCTTTTTTAAAGTTTCCAATGCATGTGTCTCATTGAAGTTCGTAAACTAATTGGCGTTATACAACAACAACAAGCATACCCAATCACAAATGTATATGTTGATTATGGTTTTGCATGCTTATTGCATCGGTTCAGTTATAAAAAAATTCATAACAATAATTAATAATAAAATAATTAATGATTAATAAATAATAATCTAGTTGAGTACGAGACAAGCCCAAGCTTGAGATAACGAGTAGATATTAAGCTTTTCTAAGTTATGCGAGCCAACGTCATAAGCTTGAGCTTTGGCTCAACTAGACTCACCTCATATGTAACCTAAATTTAAAAATTAATTTAGAAGTTATTTTTAAATTTAGTAATTTTCAACAAGATCTCAAATTTTATTTGAACTTTTTAACCTTAAAGTTAAATTTTAACAGTATATTAATTTTTCACCCAAAATTTAAAATATAAAATTTACATTAAAATAAATTTTAAAGTAAAATCATAAATCGATCTATTACAGAGTAATTAGCAAATTGACGAGGTCAAGAAAAAGAATTCGATCATTTCTATAATGCAACTTTTATTAATTTAATTTATCAGTAATTAATACAAGTCAATGAATTAGTATATGTGAAAAATGGAAAAGAGCATGGGTTGAAACAATGCTAAAAAGGTATGATAAAGGTTTACTTTGTTTGTCTTGTTTACTTTTGGCATTTTTTTGTTTGTTTGTACTAGCAATCTTTTTCCCCAAATTGGGGTTGGGTTTTTGGGGTTAACCCTGCCAAGTGCCAACAAGTGACTGCCTCTTAGTCCAAAGCCTGCTAATTGGCTTGGATATATTCACTTCATTTGATATATTAAGTTTTTCTTTAAATTAAAAGAATTTCATTTTCATATATTAACACTAAAAATTCATATGATTATCTATAATCACTTTAAATTTATATAGTTAATCAATAATATATGTGTAGTAACTATTAAGATGTTTATTTCCTGTTCAAACATTCTCTCATCTATATAGGTCTAGTCTTTGAAAGTTTTTAAATAAAAAACTTGCATATTATGACGCGGTCGTATGATGTCATTATCATGGCTAATGGTACGTCGCGGCGTGTATGGAAATTTGTTACACACGTAAGGGGAGAAGTCAAACCAAGTACACCACTCTAACCTTAGTGTTATTCTCTAGAAACAAAATATTTAACAACAATTAAATTTGAAAAAATAAATTGTGGACAATGAAACTTTGACACATGGTAAGGCTGACGAAAACCCCACCGACCTTGTTAAATAAGTTAATATACAATTCACTATTAGTCAGAAGAAATGATATATGAAACCATCTAAGATGATATGATCTAATAAACTGTTAATTAAGGTGGTGTGCACCATAAATAAAGATATGATTTGATCTTTTAATACGATATGAATCAACGGAGGTAATGATAACAATACTTATGAAAAAAATAATGTTAGTAATGATAACAATACTTATAGAAGTATACATGTTAGATTTAGTTATTTTAAAAACCTTAATGCTAAAAAACCGCTATGCGAGTTTAGGACGGTTTGTTATTATTGAGAAATATTTTGAGAAATTTCAAATAAAAGAATTACAGGTAAATGAGCTAAACGCGAGTGAACTTCATATTCACACTCTCCTTTTACTACACCTTAAGTAAAACGAGTAGTGATGTGAAAAAGAAGGCTTTAAGAATACCACAAAAGATGATAAATATCAAATCAAACAAATTTAAACACTGTTTAACAAGAAATATGTAGACCTTAATTTTACAACACGTCCCCCTGGCCATACGTACGTACCAACTGCAGCAAGTGTGACACCTTCTGAACCTCGGAAATCAAACAACCACTTCCGCATCATTAACCAGCGGTTAAAACCTGTAAACTCGATCGCATGGTCCATATAATCTGCCTCACCTACCCAACCTCTTACCTTACTTGCCTATTAATTCTAGCAACTCTTACTATGTTTTTTTTATAACAAAACTAGTTTTTAACCCATCACGCGTTGCGGCTGTATCGTACTTGTCGTGATAAATTAAATAGACTACAATAGATTCAATTTGTTCTTAACTAAAATTACATTAAAATGTAGAGTAACATAAATTTATACCATTGAATGAAAACATATTATATTTGACTCGAGTATTTTCAAATAAAATTTATATCAACACGTAGACCAACTTAAAATATAAATAAAAATGCACGTGTAGCGATGCCGCATGTGATGTGATATAATATAGATTACAATTGTCTCGCTTTGTTTTCGAACTAAATTTGCGTTGAAACGTAGAGTAACTCGGTTTTTTACCATCGAATGAAAACTTTGACCCCGAGGCATTTCCAAACAAAATTTATGCCGAAATATCGACCAACTCAAAACATACATAAAAACCATGAAATTATTTTATTTGACCCGACTTATTTTAAAATAAAAAATTATACGTCAGAACATTGACGAACGTCGAGGCCACGTGAGTCCAACCATTACTCCCACCTTTTGGGTGGTTTCCCCTAACCAAAAATAATATATCTTAATTAAAAAACAATAACTTTAAACCACTTTCCCAGCTATTAAAAAAATATTGTTATCACTATTCAATTCTACTTGAATTAATATAAGGGTAATATTTTATTTAACTTTATAATTAAAATTGGTTCTATATTTTTGTTTCTGTAACAAAAAGAAGGTGATGTAAGACGAGGTGGCCACATGCCATGTAACCGACCACGTAAAAATTTAAAATGAAGCCTAATAATTATATTATATATTAAAAAGCAATTTCACCGCTACAGTAAAGTTTGCTTTTTAATATTTTAGCCACAAAAATTTATAAAATATATATATAAGTTTGTGTTTTTATATATTGACCATATATTTTTACAAAATGTATTTAAAACCCAAATTCTAATTAGGATTAACAACAAAGTTTTATATTTTTGTTTTTTGACACAAAAATTTATTTTTTTTTGTTTTTGGGTTCAAACATTTGTATCGGTATTCGATATTATTGGAACCAGTATCGGTATACACTTTTGTGGTTTCCGATAAGCTGACCCGACAACGAAGTAAGTCACGGTAGCGTAAGACAAAGGAAAACAACCAAACTTCGTTACGCGTAACACAGGTGAAATTTGCTTTTTGACCACAAACGTTTATTTTTTTGTGTTTTTGACGTCAAACATTAGTATCGGTATTCGGTATTTAATCGAACTGGTATCGGTATACGCTTTTGTGGTTTCCGATGAGCCAACCCGACAACGAAGAAAGTCACGGTCGCGTAAGATAGAGAAAAACAACCAAACTCCCGCGCGCGTAGCTCGGATTAAAACACTAGTTGAGAACTATTTGTGAACGGCCTTGTTATATATACAACTGAATATGATATCTGGACACATTAAATACGGGTCGTATTGTCCAGACCCGTATTGGTGTGTAATATATCAGATCAATCAGTTTATATTTTTTTACGGCCAGCAAGCAAGAAATTTGAAATTATTTATTAATTTATATTATTTTTTGAGTTTACTTTTTGCTTTTATAAAATACTTATTTATAAATTAAATAAATAAATTGATTTATCAAATTAAATCGTTTACTCATCCTTGATTAAATGATTTAATAACGTGAATCAATTTATTTATTAAAGTTTTAAATAAGAACTTTTTGAAATAAAAAATAATAATTTGGATTTAAATTTTATTTTCATGAAATATTTATTTGTAAAATTAACAAATAAATTGATTAAACAAATTAAATTGTCTACTCATCCGCTTATTCTTTAGTATTATGAGTCAATATATTTTTTAAATTTAATAAATAAGTACTTATAAAAGTAAAACTTAAACTTAAACAATTATATAGCTTAATAAATTTAAAAATATTAAAAAACCAATAATAAATAAAAAAAATTAGAAAATTTAAATCCAAAAATTAAAAAAATGATAAATTTACTTATTCTCATAAACCTCACTACGGTCCCGTAACTTAAAGGTATTACGGTCCGAAATGACTGATGCAGGCTGTAAAAGTTTATAAATTGATTAGATATGATACTTTGCGGACTGATACGATCTGTATTGATCAATACGAGCCGTATTCAAAGTTTTCAGATAACAATGTTTGGTAACGTTTGGTTGTATATATATCCTGACCCTTGGTGAATTGCAGAATTTGCAGCTCTGGTATGGGATTGCAAGTTTATAATCTGAATTGTAAAGGTTCTTTAGTCAAAGCATCTCCCTACCCTCATCGCCTCTTCAAATTCAATTTGGGATAATATTTTGAAGTAAAATTTCAGAGGTAATTAGAATATGTTAATAATAGATTTGTTAAATAATTAGGTTCAGTAGTTTAATATAAGAGTAAACTGCTATTTTCGTACCTGACGTTTTGTTAAATTTGACATTTCAATCCAAACACTTTATTTTGTCATTTCAGTCACTTTAGTTTACCAAATGTTGTCATTTTCATCCATTCCACAAACACCGTTAAAATTTCATTAACTATGAGGGTATTTAGTCTTTTTGAACACTCTAATTATTTTAAATCTGTTAAATATGAAGGTATTTTATTATTTTTGAACACCTTGATTATAAAATAAAAACAAAATGATCAATTAATATTCAATTAAAACTAATAAAACACATGAAACGACTAGTGAGACCAGACGCTTTGATTTAAAAACTTCGATTAACTCTAACCCATGTTGTTCGATTGAGATCTGTGGTGGGATTTCAATTAATCTTCACGTATTTTTAATTTTTATTTGGTTTTTATTTAATTTTTACTTTAATCACATACTTCTTTTTCAATACTTCTCATTTTCTCTTTTTACATGCGTTTTA
Organism: Flaveria robusta; assembly: GCA_025506415.1. NCBI lineage: Eukaryota > Viridiplantae > Streptophyta > Magnoliopsida > Asterales > Asteraceae > Flaveria > Flaveria robusta. The sequence continues at coordinate 1,875,084 of CM046469.1, forward strand.
ATTTTATTTATATTTAGTTTTGAATTTGATTTATTTTTTAATATTTTTTTTTAAATTATTGAATTTTATTATTGATGTTTATTTGAATTTCTTATGTTTGATTTTAATTTCTTTTAAATTTTATTTGATTTTCAATTTTTTTTAATTTTTAGAGCAAATTTCACAGTTAGTCCCTATGTTTTTTTTTATCATATTGCATATTTGGTCCCCAGATCGTTAAGAACTAACATATACTAACGGTGAGGACTAAATTTGCAACAAACTTCCAAATGTTTGGACTAAATTCACAATTTTTAAAATCCGGAGACTAAACTTACAATATGATCAAACCACAGGGACTATTTTGCAATTTTCTCTAAAAATCTAAAAAAAATTCTTTTAATTGTCTCTCTATAATCAAATAATAAGTTGTTATCATATAATATTTATTTATTGTATTTTTTTTCATTATCTATCAAGTGTAATACATGGGAATCTAATTTAATAAAATAAATATTTCCTAATATCAAAAGTATAAAGATTTGCTATTATTAATAATGGTAATGTTTTTTTTTTTCCTAAAGGAAAAAGAAAAATTATGTTGCTAAAGTTGCGAGGGGCCAAGGGGCCATGATATTGGGCAGAGTGCCAAAATACCAGATCTTGTACGGTCCATTCTTTCCTTAAACTTACGGGGTGTTTGATGCCATGTTTGGATTAGAATTTTATAATTTATGAATTTATTTAGTTTATTAATTGTTGTTTGTTTTTTTAATTATGAGTTAAGTAATTTAGGTTTATGAATCTAGTGAAGGGTTCATAAAAAAACTATAATAGTTATGTCAAAACTAATTAGAACAAATGAAACCAATCTTATAATTTATATATATTTATCATTACCTTCTATATATGAGTGTGTGCATATATATAAATAGGGGTATGTATAAAATGAAAACCGTAATATAGTTTTACATATACGTTACACATATTTTACATATACATAATAATTTTTCATTATTTACGCGACACTCTTCATTCCCATATTTATGCTCTACATACATGTAATATACTTGAATACCTTTTAAACATTTCAAAGAAGAAAAAAGATAAAAATTATGTCAAGAATTTCTATGGTATACTTTGTTTTTCGCATAAGAGAAAATTGCACAAATAGTCCCTGTAATTTAACCAAAGTGCGTGTTTAGTCCTCAAACTTAAAAAATTACAAAGATAGTCCAAACTTTTGTGTAACCATTGCTTGTTTGATCCATAGTACTAAATTCATTCATTTTTTATGTATTTTATAAAATTTAAATTAACTTTTAAATTTAATTTTAGGAACCAAAAGTGCAATGCCCACATAAAAAGTTTAGACTAACTTTGTACTTTTGTACAATTTGGGAACCAAATTTACAATGACTATACAAAAGTTTGGATTAACTTTACAATTTTAAAAGTCTGGGGACCAATCATGCAATCTAATCAAACCATAGGGACTATTTATGCAATTTTCTTTTCACATAATTATTGTTTTTTTATAAACCCTCTCCTATAGGCGCAAATAAACGTTACTCTAAAAGCATTTACACTAGGTTACACATATATATCCCTGTAATTCAACCTAAAATTCATCATTGGCTAAATGTATATATCATTTTTCAAAACCTTTCACATCTCATACTCATACTTATCGCTATTTTAATTAAATTAAAATTTTGTATTTTCTTTCTATCATCATAATCAATTACAAAAAGTATTGAAAATGAATATGAGAAACGACTAGTTACTCTAGATATGGGGAATATTAGAGTTTATTATAGATAACTTATTGTGAATGTTTTAAGTTGAAAAGTTTATACTTTATAGGACGCAAAATGAGTTTTTTGATTTAATAAAATTCGAGTGGAAAATCAATAAACCGGAAAACTTAGGCACTATAGTATACCCCAAAATTGAAATTTTTTTTTTTTTTTTTTTTTTTTTGATAAATATATTGTCCAACTGTAATTTAACATGGGAACCTATAATGACATATTATATAATAATGCTTTGAATATAAAATGTTTTGAGAGGACGTACTATTATGGGACAGATGACGTATATTTACGGAGTACTTAACTCATAGTTATGACCTATATATGACAATCTAAAAGAAGTAATGAATATTTAAATAACGTATTGATAGTTTGTATTAGCCTTTTCCTAATATATGAAGTGTATCAATCAAAGATTTTTCAATATAACGATATGATGTTTATCAAAAATATTTTCGATCAAGTTTGGGAACTGAAATCTTAGTAAAAATAAATGTGAAGTTCAAGAGTGTAAGACATTTTTAGTTAGATATAAATAAAAGTAAATAGTTATTTTCGTTTCGTCCCCGAGTTTGGTACATTTCATCGTTTTCATCCAAAAACAATTTTTTTCCCTATGTGTCTCTAACATTTAAAAAACTTATTATTTTCAGCTATTTTCTTTAACTATATTTATTTTACCATTTAAATGGCCATCGCATGCACCTCATGTGAGGGGTATTATGTACTTTTACACATCATCAGAAAAAAAAACTTAAATAAATATTGTTTAATTTTTCCGGAACATTCAAACATTGTTTAATTGTTTTTAATATTCAAAGTAAATGTCCACTTAACAAATAAAACAAACGGAGTTAACTAAAATAAATGAAAATAATAAGTTTTAATGTTAGGGAAAAAAAGTTTGAGATTGAAAAAAACAAAATATACCAAACCTTAAGAACAAAACTGACAATTAAGTCTATAAACAAATTAAAGTCATCTTAAAAGATCTATTCACCAAACAAGTAATTGTGAGTTCAAATCCTTATATAGTTTTGATAAATATTTTCATGGTAATAGGAATCGTGGTAAAAAAAAAAAAAAAAAACCATCTTATAAGAAAAAAGAAAGTACATTAATATTTGGAAACGGGTCGGGTTGAAAGTGGGTATAAATAGTGGGTCTGAGATGATTCGTCGTTCCACATGCACCCCCATACAACTCGAAGACATACACTTGACACTAGTGTTAGAACATCAACATAAACAAACCTTCAAAACCATGAACACCCTCTTCCAGAAACTTCAATTTTTACAACCAAACCCAAATTCCTTCGAATCGGTGAACCCCTTTTGTTCACTTGATCAATTCCCTCAGTTCTACCGCAACACCCCATCAATTTCGACGGAAACTGATAATTCGCCGGAAAACGACCATCCTACAGTTCTCGACGGCATCGCTGCGGTGGTCGGAGAACAAGTGCTCTTCGGAAAGTCAAAACCCACCGCCGGAAAAAGAACTGATTCCGGTGTAGTTGTCAGAAAAGAAACGAAATTCCGGCCGGTGGGTGGCGGTGGTCCGGCGGTGGAGAAGAATTACAGAGGGGTGAGAAAGAGGCCGTGGGGGCGGTGGTCGGCGGAGATACGCGACAGAATAGGGCGGTGCCGGCACTGGTTAGGGACGTTTGATACTGCTGAGGAGGCGGCGCGTGCTTACGACGCGGCGGCGAGGCGACTACGAGGGTCAAAAGCGAGGACCAACTTTGAGATACCGTCTGTGTTTCCGTTGGATACCGCCGCTGCATCGCCGGCGACGTCGTCGTCATCGGTGGAAGTGAAAAAGAGGAAGTCCGGCGGATGTGATGGTGGCTCTAGCAATAAGTGTCAGGTGGTGACGTCCGTGGGTCAACTGTTCAGTACCACTGGTCCGATGGTGATACGTGAGAAGATGAACACTAGTGGTAGCACTAATCAAGCCACTGATTGTAACGATGTAGAAGATGATTTGAATGTTGGTGATCCTTTGAAACATAAGGGATAAATTGAATGTTTGTACGCTTTATGAATCAATGTGATTATGTAGGTATGTTAATGGACCATGGTAGTATATGACATGTTATGACTAGCATTCATCTCGTTCTTTGATGCCTATTTTTGTTAATTTCAAGCATTTGAAACATATATTGCTTATCATATAATTATAATCACAAAATGTATTTTCAACCATGGAAACTAGTTTACAAAAAACTCACTTAACCAATGAGATAATAGGATAAGGTAAGTTGTAGCATCTTGCCTTCTTCTAGCGTAACCTTCAAAAGTCTATGACCAAAAAAAATAATAATAAATAATAAAAAAAACAATACAAATATGAATCGAACATAGACCTCTACAAGAGGAGACTCACAAGTTTAGCACCGCATTACCTTTAAATGTATCGGTGAGTTTAGCACCATGTTTCCCTAAACCCTAAAAATGCAATTTAATTGGTTATATGCTGGATTTTATCTTAAGATACATATATATTTGTGACTTCATTTTTACACATTCAATTTGGTCCCGAATGACTAGAAACGAGATTAAAGGTGGATTCCAATGTTTGGAAAATCCAAGAAGAAATCAGTTCTTAGAGATTGTTTAGTGATATTCCACAAGTACATTTATGTTGTTTAAGGACAATGTGTCGTGTCAAACTCTTGAGGATTTGTTTCTAATTTTGAATAATTAGTTATTTTTGTTTTGATTAATTTGATATTTAAATGAAATTTTAGGATTCTTTATGTGTATATTGATAAATACTCCTTTGGCCTTAATTATACAAGGGTTTTGGTGAAATTTAAGTTTTCAACATAATTGTTTCTAAGATAGTTATTAATAAAGGTTTAAAGTGTAACATCTTATATATTTTTCTTAACTCTTAGATTATGTTTTACACAAAAATATATTACATAAGATCATTCACACCAGTTTTTTATCATCATAGTTATAATTATACTAGAAATCATTATTTTTCTTTTTTGTTTTTTTTATCATCATTATATTTATAGTTATACTAGAAATTATTATTTTTGTTTTTTGTTTTTAATTAAATATTTTATACTTTTATCATTATTTTTTCTCTCTCATTCACTAACAATCACTTACAATAATTTTTTATAATATAAAAAACATAATCACAATAATATAAAGAACATAATGTGAATACTCTAATACACTATCGCCCCTTGTATATTAATTCAATATTGCCCCTGTGCTCTTAAGGAAAAAATATTAACCTTGTATACTAATTAATTAGATATTCAATATCTTTTATTTATTTACTTAAATAAATGACTTTTTTGTGATTAATTATATCTCTGAGGGATGAATATGATTGTGGTAGTTTTCGTAATATCCTCGCTTAAAATGCTACACATGATGTTTTTAAATATATACTAATCATTTAAATTTCATAAACAAGGGTACACATAAATAGTCATCAAGGCCAAGGCTAAAGTGGACGTTTATATCCAAAAGATTTTTATCGAAGCGACCATTGCAAAAATTGCAAGAAACATGCATACATTGACATGAATGTATCAATCACCAACTCCTTACTCTTGGGTTATCATTGAAATAGTGAGCCCAATAAAGTTATGAGGTGACAAACATAGTATCGCTGTTTTGACATCATCAAAAATCTATTATCTCATACCTTCATCATATAAAATCTCACTAAAAAATATAAAAATATTTGTAGATAATGATGATGAGATGCAAGATGGTATGAAACAGTGACAAGAATAGTAAATTCCATGGGAGCACATATATAAAAATACCTTCAACAGTGATTAACAAAGGCTAGTCTCCACCTAGGCCCCCATTCCTTAAACACTCAAGAGAGAATGAACATGTGGTTCGGTGAGTCAACAAATCCGGGTGCACTTTTAGAGTAAGGGTTAGGGTCCTCAAACAACCAACCACCCAATCATCATGCTTCGGTTTATCATTTAAACCGATTTATATATTCATCTATATTTTTGTATCTTTTTTATACATTAACTAGTTTATATAATTGTTACAAATATCCTTAAAGTAGTTTATGAATAAGAGCTATTTATAAGTATTAATATTAGGTAATATTCAAATTAACAACATAAAATATGATAAATTAAGGAGTGGTTTCCCTTTAAACCAAATTGAACCGGTTGGACTCGTGAACCCATTAACCATACTAGGTGGTTAGAACAACGTTAAATTGTTTCTTTTTTTTTATACTTTTTATCCCTTCAAAATCTCATTAGGTTATGATTATTTTAGCATGCAAGATCCATATCAAAACATATCATATCTTATTAGACATATATACATTTGTTTGTTATTTATATTATTTATGATGTTATGTTGTTTTCTAAATACGAAATATTTTGAAACCATTTTCTTCAGGTTTTATAAGGATGATTTGCAAAATAATGATATTATTTAAAAAAACAAAATGTTTATAAAAACAATTAAAAAACACAAATAAAAAAGCAATTGTATATAATAAAATTTTAAAATGATATTATTTTTGTTTTTACTTGAAGTATATACTTAACTCAATCATATCTTATTTGAAAATATTATTTTTTAATATTGAATAATATTTTATTTATTCAACTCCGTGTAATATACGAGATATTAAACTAATACTATACGGTAACACCTTTTTTTTATTACAAAACATCAAGAGTCAACTTTTCCTCTCATTTTGCCCTTCAGTTTTACATAAATATCTTTGTTGTCAATGCCTCATCTGTATATGATTATAATAGTTTAATACGAGACTCATTTTTGTATTTTTAAAAGATAGTTGATGGATTAAACTATATTTGAGAGTGGGTAGTTTATGTATATAAATATGGACAACTCAACCTTGTCTTTGTTGAAATCTCTGGACTTTTGAACAAATATTATTTTAGAAAACAACTAAAACCAAATTGTAAAAGAGGATCCAATCAAGTTATCACTTGATTTGTCCGGTTCAATTCATGATTAACATTGAAATATATTAGTTAAGGTTTATTATAATACTTTTCATTAGTTAGAAGTTAGAACATATGATTGAATTACGTTAATTTATAATTATATCTATTATATTTCTGTAAATAAATGATCAATAATACATGATACTTAATGTAAGATGGTAAAATAATTGATTGGTCATTACTTCAAATAGTGATTACAATATATAGAGTTTTTAAGAAACTTTAGAAACCTAAACTTGCCCGTGGCCTCAACCTTAATAATAATCAATACTAAATCATAATATCATATTCCAATACCATCCCGCAGTCGGAGCGGAAGAAACAAGAAGCTCAGACTGAAAAAAATAAAAAACTAACAATAATGGGGTAGAATGTTTCGATCGACTTGAAATCCAAACTTTTGCAAACAAATAAATATTGTACTTGTTGACTTCTATATTTTGATTGATTGTGATATCCATAGTTTGATTGATAGTTCATTGGTTGTTGATTCCTTGAATGATAAGTCGAAAACTAGCGACCGTAGTCGTTGGCGATGTGTCGAGTCTAACATGCATCGTTGTCTTGGATCTGTAGACAAAGATGAGATATGTAGAAATAAAAAGGGAAAAAAAAGCAAGCCGGTGACCATGGTCGGGTGGCGGTTTCTTGGATCCATAGATCAAGAGATAAGATCTATGGATCTATAACGGGAAAAATCTAATCAAACCATAGTTTGATATCGGTGGCCGTGGACCGTGGTCCTTGGTGCGGCTAAAACACTAATTATAAAAAAAGAGAAAAAAGGAAGTGACCGTTGTAGTTTAGGAGCTGTAATTCTAGAAAGAACCAAGAAAATAATAGTGAACAAACTAAGATACTAGATATTAGATTTGAATCTTCAACCGATAACGAAGCTTTAATCGATTGGAACTTGAAAATAAAGTAGAAACAAAACAAATAACAAAGGTGGGACAGAGCGGCGGCGGCGAAACACTGCCTTGTCTAGGATTTGAACTCGGTGGCGACGGCTAGGGTTTGTCTGTTTTTGTGGTGGCGCAACAGAAAATGTGACCATAACACTAAGGAACTGATACCATATAAGATGGTAAAATAGTTGATTGATCATTCATTTATAGGACGATTACAATATATTAAGTTTATAAGAAACCATAGAAAAACCTAAACAAACCCGTAAACTCAACCTAATAATAATCAATACTATGTTGGAAGCCTTTAATCAAGATCAACCATTAATCAAGTCAAAACTAGAAAAGTCAAACTGATCGTTATTAACATAAACTTTAAGGTTAGTTATGTTAGTTTTGTTAGTTTGTAACCGCTAATGTAAGGGTATAAATACCTAATAGATTTGTCATTTGAATGTGTGGAATATCAGTGTGTATTTGTGTATGTTTTATGTGTCCCGTTTGACCCTGTTTTCCATCGAGTCACTACACAAATCAGTGCATCCATAATATTGATCCTAATCTATGATCCGAAGGGGCCTCAACATGGTATCAGAGCAAGGTTGATGAGGATCATAACGTGCAGTCTCCATTATCACCATTTTGATGGCAACCGAGCAACAACAAGAAAGAAAATAACACAAGATATTTGGACTCTTTGTATTTAATAAAACCAGAATAATTTATAAAGACTTTTTGATCCCCTATATATACTAAACAAATAATAATACTAACTAAACTCAAACACTATCTAAATAATAAGATAAACAAACTAACTAAAATTCTAATCTAATACGAACTCATTTAGATAAATAAATAATTATCTACTTCTAAAAGATAATTACTAATTAATTAACTAACATAATTATCTTCTACCCTTTTAAATATTGTATAATTACAAGATTAGTCCAACACATTTTTCCATTTGATTCCACGAAGAACATGTCGATGGGTTTCATCCTCTGTTTATGCGAGTAAGGAAGACGCGAAAGTTGGAATCAAATCTATACAAAAGGACTGGGTATCGACTCACAGATCATCGTCAAACCGATCAAGTAGAATCGATAAGTTGAATCCCGGAAACCGTTTACCAAAGAACAGAGATAAAATCCGGCAAGAACAGAAGATTCCGGTGATATTCCGCAAATCAAAACGATAGAGAACTATTGAAATCGAAAGTCAACCATTCATCATCGATCCCTTTAACGTTTTTCAAGAATCGATTACGCAAAATCGTTTCTTAAATCAAGAACAAAAATAAAAATATTCAAGTTTCTTTCCGAACACGTTCGTTTTTCAATCGGAAAAGAAAACGAAATCAAATTGTGTTCTTGATCAGATATCGACAGATCAGAAACGGTTTAATTAGAAGAATCAGAATTGAAAATCCTACGGAAAGCATTGATCGGACGATTTGGCAGAGACAATATTACGGGATTTATTTTTGTCAATTTTGACTTTTTGTAAAGTCAACAGGGAAATTGCAGAGGGTGGTTGTCGAGAATGGAAATAAGGCTGATACTTTTTAAAAGGATTTTTTTTTGTTTATTAAAGGAATTGCAAATATATTCCTTTCAAGAAAAGAAGAAGGTGATTACTATAAGTGTTGTGTAATCAAAGTAAAGATTCGATAAGAGTATATGAACAACGGTTTAGAGTTTGGTCAAAGGTTTTAAGATCATTAGCAGTGAAGCGAGATTGATCGAGATCAACAGCAGAGAAGCAGGTTTGATTGTCAACAGCAAAGAAGCGAGATTGATTGTCATTAGCAGGAGGCGAGATTGACTTTTCAACAGCGAAACAGATTTGATCAAAACTCAATGTGATCAAAGAAACTAGACGAAGAAGGGAGAAGATAAACTACAAGATTGGATGAACAAAAATGAGGTTTAATGATTATCTTGATTAGGGGAGTGATTGTTTGAAACCTTTAATCAAGATCAACCATTAATCAAGTCAAAACTAGAAAAGTCAAACTGATCGTAATTAACATAAACTTTAGGGTTAGTTATGTTAATTTTGTTAGTTTGTAACAGCCAATGTAATGGTATAAATACCCAATAGATTTGTCATTTGAATGTGTGGAATATCAGTGTGTGTTTTGTGTGTCCCGTTTGACCCTGTTTTTCATCGAGTCACTACACAAATCAGTGCATACTCTTAATCGATGTTCATCCACAATATTGATTCTAATCTATGATCCGAAGAGCCTCAACATACTAAACACTAATATGATATACAAATACATCACGAGTTTTTCATCAATATATACTTTTAGAGGGCTCAAATCCATATTCTGGGAACCAAAATCCAATAGGTTCTTTGAGAACAAATGTTATAAAATGAAGTCCTCTCAATGACTTACGCATACATGTTTACTCTTTTCCAACAAACCAAAGTAACATTAATTTTCATCAATTGCTTAGTATCTATATAAGAAAAATAAATTATATCCCAAGAAAAAAAAAGAAATGGGTAGATAAATGTACAAAAACAGCAATGAAACAATGACCAACTACATCTAAAAAGGTTCATAGAATTCTACACTATAATCCCCAGTTACCTTCATATAATTATATTAACTAAACAACTTTCCAAATTTCATAAAGAAACTAGTAAACTCTTCTGTCGCAAATCCGATGTTAGAACTTATTTTTCTATTCGTGAATATACGAGTTTTATTCTATGTTCTTAGCAACTCACAATCAAATCCTCCCCAAAAGGAACATTAAGGTCAGGAATGACAGTTTTGTCATTTCGCTCATTGACCATATCAAAAAGGTTGTTTCGCATCGCCTTTGGTCGCTCGCCTTGTTGCTCTACTTGGATATCCAGCTGAATTATAAAAGTACAGTATATTAGTGACTCAAGTCATGATTTTTTTTTTTATGAATCTTTATTCTCAATTTATTATAATTTAAGTTATGAAGATATTATTACACATGTTTTACCTTGATCTTCTTCAGCCTCTCATTCTCCTTTCTTTGTTTTTCACAGTTAGCCTGTAGGGCTGCAAGTTTCTGCATTAAAAGGTAACACAAATCAGCATAAAAGTAATCGAAAGTACGTTTGACCAATAAGAATGAGGATTTTGAATTAACATACACTTTTTAAATCATTTTGCTCCTCCAATAATACAATCCCCTCCTCTTTAAGTGCAGCCAATGTCTAGAAACAATAATTAATACAGCGTTAATCAGATATTAAGATCTCTTATAACATAATTAATAATAAAGCTATATTATAACTTGATTAATAAATTATATTGATAAAATAGGTTATATAACTCACTTTCTTTTTTCTTGGCCTCTTAGCTGGTGTGGTTTCACCAGGTTGCTTAACCTGCAATATGAAACACCCCCTCAGATCATGAAATATACAGAAACCCATATAAGAAAATTTACATCTTGTGCATCAGTCATCATAATATACAAAAAGGTTAAACCTTGATCTGTGATGAAAATTTGAATATGCATATGCTGATTAGATTTTGAGTAAAGCACTAAAGCTACAAGAATCCAACATCTATGCACAAAGAGGGATGCTTTTCACATAGATTAATAATATAAAAATAATCCGTTCTCATTAATATATTATAGCATATGCAAATCTTATCAGTTTGACATGTGACACACTAAACAACCCTTGATCTGTGAATAACTTGTACCTAAAGTCACCTCAAAACTTAAGATTCCCCAGAATGGGTATGCAGTTGACTGCTGTTTTTTCCTATCTTCTAGCCAGTGAATTTCATAATAATGGCATTATAGATCAATATAATATCATCAACTCTGTTCTAGAAAAGATTATTTTTAGCTACCCAACTAACCATCTCAAATTTTAAGACACTAGTAAAGAAAAAAAATCAATGGTTATCTTTGCTTTCCCAAAAACAAAAAAAGGAAAAAGATTCCTGAAAGCATAACTATTGTCTTGTTTTCTGCTTTATCTCAAAAATCAAAAGTCAAAATAAGTTTTTTAAAGAAATTAAATTGAACTCAAAAAATTTTAAAGTTTCAAGAATTTTCACAACATTAACAGTGACCAATCACTCGCTCAGTCCACCGAAAAAGAAATTTTTACTTGTGAACAAATATAAATATAAAACTACTGACCAGTTCCATTTTTTGACCAGAAGTGGGACCAGCCCTGATAAAGAAAAAAGAGCCAATGTTACCTAGAGGTTTAACTTAACTAAGAGAAGGGATGACAGATCCATCTAAACACTAAAAACATTGCGGTGTTTTAGCTTTTGACTTTGTCAAACATGACTTTCTTGAATCTTGAAAAAGACTTAAAATAACAATTAAATGACAAATTCTTATCATTTCTTACAAAACTCATAAAGATATACATTTTATAAACATCACTTTTTCTACTTATTCTTAAGGCAATCGCTAAAGTTGCTACATACATCAGATCACTTAGTGATCCGGTCGTTTATTAAACCTTATGTAATACAAAAGATAAATCAAGCATCGGGTATGGATATGATTCACAAATTATGATTGTAAATTTATTAGTAAATATGGAAGAGTGGAATAATTGCATTTAATTTGGATGAAAAAGAAGAGTTAAATATATCACAAAAGTAGCATGACTAAAAGGACAATCAGATACACACACATACACCCAAAGTGCACAACCACTACCCAACACACGCACCAACCTCAAACGAACACCCTTACTTGCCACGAAAACACGCTACCGATAAAAACTCCCATATTTTTAACTCAAATGACGAAAACACCCCTAACTGCCCACTGCATTTACCAACGAGTGGCATCGCCTTTCTTTGCCACAGGTACAACAGACGGATATGATTTCGACAGATTGTTTTATGTATGAGTGTGTATATATGTGTCATCAGTTTATGAAGCCAGCGAAATGACGTAAATGCCCTTTAAGTCTTAAGAGGGTGGCTATTATATTTTGTTGTGGGTGGGACCGACGAGAAATGGTGGCAAGAAAACGTAGAAAGTCCATCAATCTTCTGACCCTATGCGTTCAACAGAAGTCACCTCTGTTTGTTTGTTCTACTTCTCCCCCACAATATTATCAAAAATTTAACAAATAAATGATCAATCACCGATATAATGGTAAATTTCGCATGGGGTAAGGGTAAGATGGTCATTTGTGAAACGGAAAAAACCGTAAAAGCAGTCACTCGTCAGTGACAAATCATGAAGGCGTGATGAAAATTTACGGTTTTCCGGAGGGTGTTATGGTCAAAATGATTATACTTCATCCAGAAACTGAAACACAAGAAACAAATGACAACACCGTCGTCTATGACTAACAATAATAATGATTTATTTTAAACTTCGTTTTTTACTAATAACGTTTTAGTTAGCGTTAATTACACTAAAACCGGAAGAGCAACAAATCGGCGTCAGGTGACGTCATAATTATCCATTGATATCAACGATTAGAGAGATAGAGACAGAGAGATGAGTTTCGGTGAGTTTTACAGACCTTAGATCTGGAGACATCATCGGCAATCGGAGCACCACCACCGCCGGAGCCGCCGCTGACGGAGGTGGAAGCGCTACAGGAAAGCGGAGTGGTGGGGCTAGCCGTAGGGGTTTCGGATTTGTTAGACGGAGGAACAAGTGGTTGTGTTCTGGAGCGGCGTTGGTGGATGGTCCAACTCTGCGGTGGCGCTGGTCTCCGGCGGTGTGACGGTGGCGGAAGGGTGTCTAGCCGGAGTGTGAGGAGGACTCCGGCGACGACGTCGTTGTCCGCCATAGCGACGGAGACCCAGTCGGCTTCAGTCATGGTGATTTACACAAGTAGTGGAAAGGAGAAGAGAAAAGCTAATAAGAATAAGAATGGTGTAATGTTTATGTAATGGGTGAAATTATAGGAAGGAATGGATTGGAGTTAGGTGGGGCCTACACTCAGTTAGAGCCCACTCCTTATTATTATTTTATTTTATTTTATTTTATTTTATTTTATTTGTTTTATTTTTAATGGTTTTCATAATACCTTCTTTTTTTTTTTTTTATCAAGTAATTTACCATTTTACCCTTTTCGATGGGTCGTTCTGCTTTGTGAGTTTGTGTTAAAGTAGAAAGCCAATGGTGTGAGTTGTCATTTGCTAAGTTGGATCGGGAGGGGCCTGATTTATATATTTATATAAAATAAATAACCAATTTAACAACATTTTTTTTAATATTTTATGTTAAAATAGTCGACGACAAAACATATCTAAGGTACGAGTGAGTGACACCAAGTTTCTTGTTTCTTGGTCTCAACAATAGTAATGTGATTTTATCCTACTTTTTATTTTAAGAATAGAAATATACGTTTTATGCAATTTGTATTTAAAACACATATTTGATGCTTAACTTAAATTCACTTATTAGATTTGATTGTGAAAGATATAAGTTTTATGAAGATTCATTACCATATGTATAATTTATTTAAATATCGTGAGGGGGGAAGGGCATTTGAAGAAGTTCCATAAATACCTTTAAGAATTAACCAACGATGTAATATCAACTCATTTGTACACACAAGTATCCGAAAACACTAAAGTTAATGACATCCCATTCAAAATGCCTTCAAATGTTTTTATAAAATTAGCAGATTTGACCCGCACTTCGCCGCTATTCGACTTAAACGCATATGAGAACATCGAAACGATAGTTTTTAGGTTATCTTGGTTTCCATGAGTTTAATGATACGGATTCTCATGTATAACTAATTACTTTTTGAAACATATTAAATAATGTGTCGTTAACTAACAAATTTAGTTATAAGTATTAAAATTAAGTAATACAAATATTATTATTGTAATTATTTTTTGAAACATATTAAATAATATGTAATTAACCAATAAATTTAATCATAATTACTAAAATTATCAAATACTCAAAATCCCTCTAAAAACGATTCCATTAGGGATTTCTACCTTAGTAGAATATTATTATTATTATTAAATATATATTTTTCTTTTAAAAATATGAATTCCACCAAAAAATATCCTCAAACTCTCAACCTCAAACCTCCAAAATACACAGACCGAAGGTGCGTTCGGGTCAAAATGAACTGATGTCTTCTATCCAACCGTTCAACCCACCACCACGCATACAACTGATTGGTTACAAAATCATTATGATTTATGAATCCCCCAACCATTGCTCTACCGCCCAACTATGCTCATGTTTCAAAACCCATCATAATTTTCTTACTGTAATAACATCCTGATTCCTTTTCAAAACCCACCTTAATATGTACAAAAATAAGCAAATGAAGAAGAAGAAAACGAATCCTTCGACGATCTTCAAGTTCACAAAAGTGAAGATGAAGATATTCATGTGGAAGAAACACCCCAACCGAAATCTAAGTCGAACGGAAAATCGATAACCCATACCACTAACAAGGCTTGAGATGAAAATAAATAGGCATTGGTAAAGGGTTGGATATATGTATCCGAAGACCCTACGCTTGATGATTACCAAAAAAGTGGCTCGTTTTGGAAGAAGGTGTTTCGACACTTCACCGCCATTGTTTGTTCGACCAACCGAATTGTTGATCAACTAAACTCAAAGTGGGGGAGGAACCACACGATAAGTCGTTTCAACGTAACATATATCCAAATGGTAAATTTATTTCTTTTACATTTATAGATTTACCTTTTATTGTTTGTGTAATTCGTTTTTTTTTTTTTTTTTTTTTGTTTTTAAAAATGTTGAAACATTGTTAGACGAGTGGAAGCAACGATAATGAAATTCTTCTAATATCCTTAAGTGAATACAAGAAAATTTACGAGAAAAAATGATATACAAGCATCAAAGCGTAGAGGGTGGTAAGAAACCACGCCAAATGGGAGACGGTGGAGGTTATGACTCTGGAGTTTGTTACTCAAAAAACAAAGAGAACTAAACTAAAACTTCGGAATCGCGCCGATACGTAAGCTCTAATGAGCCGGTTTCAAGCCCCCTCCCCCGACCTCAACGAGAACGCCACACGGACCGGGCCGAGGCGTAAAGGCTGACCTCGACGGAGGAGTATTCTTTAAGCAAAGCAACGTTGAATGAGGCCATTAGCGAGTACAAAGCGATGCTTGAAAAAGAAATGGAGGAAAAAGATAACAATAAGCGCTTCGCATGAAAGTAACCGAATCTATAATTGGCCTTACTCGACTTACAACGAGAGACGTTGCTTCGTGAAATGTTAGATCGAGAGATGAAGATTTTTTTTATCATGACGATGTCCCCGAATGCCACACAAACCGGGTGTGGTGTAGTGTGATGTAACATTATGTGATTGGTGGGTAAGTGGTGTGGTGAGAGTGACATGAGCACACGCACCACTCTTAGGTAGAGACGCAACCACCACTTTGCCTATCCATAATACACCCTTGATGTCATCTAATCCATATACACTCCTACCCAATCACTAAAAAGATAATAAAAATTCTCTATGTGCTCATTTCATGGCGTTTAGAGGTGATTGTTTGTATGGGCACAAAAATAAAACCTTACTGTCACTATCAACTTTACAAGAGCCTGCTGCGTCAAACGCATGATGTAACCCATCCACATATATAGAATATAAAGGTTGAACATTTTTGTAATCCTAAAGTTTCTTTTGCTTACTATTATTACCCAACATTGTTTCAAGTTAATTACCCAGTTATTATGTCAAACTAAGAGTCTGTATTTGGAGTGTAACAAGTGGCATGAGAGGAAGGGTTCTGTCATTTTTAGAGGCTTTGGGCGAAGTAAAAATCCGATCATCTTTTTCAAGCTTGATTGTTTTAAACAAAAAATGACAGATTGGGTTTTAATTATATTGAATGAGAGCAACGGGTCCGTTAAAATAGTATAGACTATTTATATTAAATTAATTTTAAAATCTTTTTCTTAAAGTACAATTAGACTAGAATCATATATTTTTAGACATTAGGCCGAAATCTAAATTTCACAACATAAAGCCGCCGCTAAACTAGTACGTAATAAAGTTCCCTATATATAAAAAAATTGAGTGTATTTTATCAGTGTTTGCACTTGATAAAAAATTAATGTGTTGTCAGTAAGATGTGTAATCTATGTAGATGTTAAATATGTATTTGGTAAACCTACTGAGTTTGACACAGTTCCAATTTGAAAAAAAAAAAAAAAAAAAAAAAAAAAAAAAACTTACATCAAAACATGATACGAAGTTTTGAAAGAAAAAAACTAAATATCTTATGTATGATCCGAAGCAATTTTCAATAAAATTTTTATTTAAACATAAACAAAATTAAGCACGTATCGATCAAGTTTAGTTTCTAAATAAAAATTATTTGAAAACATACATAAATAAACACGTCTTAATGATATATTCATAATACATATCGATACTTTGGTTTATGCTGTAGCAAACAATTTCAACATTATTTCATTTGTTTAACCATGAATTTTGGTTGAAGTCGATTAAACGTCATAGAAACGAAAGATGAACGCTAAATTTTTTTTGTTAAACACAGTGTGTATGTGAAAGACGATATTTAAACTTTTTTTTTTTAGTCTGAGATTTCAATTCCCTTATAATAAGACGGGCACTTTTAATTGTTCATTAAAACAAATAAAATATATACACAGTTATGGATGTTTAATTGATATAAAAATGAATAGTGATAATATTAATAAAATAATAATAATAATAATAATAATAATAATTATTATTATTATTATTATTATTATTATTATTATTATTATTATTATTCATCGAGTTATATAATAATGATATTTTATTAAATAATATTATATTTAGTAATTAAATTCAAATTTGATTGATCAACTTTGACATGTAATTTTGACCACTTTAAGTTTGTAAAGTTTTGGGTTTACCCTTGTACAATTGTTACTTCAAAACTAATTTCTTATGTTAGTATTTTTAGAAACGAGTTAGATCATATATAAAATGTTTTCATGCATCTGTTTATATACGTTTTTAGATTATCTATGTTTGAGTCGAATCAAATATAAACGTTTTCTACTCTACGTTTCAGCGTAAGTTTTGTTCGGGAAGGCGTCGGGATGATTGTAATTTGTGTGCTTCTTTTATGTGACTTGGTTTACATTTTGATATAATTTTGTTTGGGACAGAGGCGGATTAAGTATGATATATTTTTATTCAATAGTATTAGTTCGAGTTACTTTACGATTTGATGTAAATTTGGTCTGGAAACAAGTAAGTTCGATTGTTTGTCTATACTTTATCATGTCGTTCATAATGCCGCCGCAACACGCAATCGGCATAGAACTAGTTATTTTTAAAACAAGATAGATAATTAATTGACCAAAAGAAATGAAAAAAATACAAAAAGGTTTGAATTGTATTAATTAAGAACTTGAGAAAATGATATAACAAGTAAAAATAATGTAAGATGAGGTATGTATAGCAACACCCAATGCAAATCATCCCAAGTTTTAGGGACTTCAATTTAATCTTAAACTCCCACAACCTTAAATCCTCTTTTTCCGACGACAATTATGGATTTTTCCACACTGCCACCTGTGACACATCTTCAAAGCCCACGAACCCACAAGATCACAACCGTGTTCGAAATTATTTCCTATAACGTTTTTTATTCCGATGACTTTAAGCTGCTCAAGAGACATTAGTAACGGCCCACAGACCAACAAAAACCTTGGTCCCGAAGCACCCGCTTGATTTTGCGACACATCACATTGTTTTGTCATTGACTCCGCAACTTCCGGTTTGTTTTCGACTCGTCAATTAGGTAATCAAGACAAACCCTCGTATTGTTATATCAAATTTACACATCTTAGGTCTTTCAATTCTGGTTTTGAAAGTTACCCGGTGAACAAAAAACGTACATGCAACCTAATTGTTATATTGAGCGTACTAATTAAATAGCTACATCAAACATTTGGAAAATTTTAGAGTCTATATTAACAAATTTACAAAATCATGTCGTGACATTTTAATAATTGTAGCTTTTTGTGATTTTGGAAAACAATTGTGTGTATGAAATTGATAATGTTAAGTTGATTTAAGTTGCTAATAAAAACTTTATTACTTGTTACTTTTGTGGGCTAAAGCCGTAGTATTTTTCTTAACCCCATTGGGCCAGTAAGTGTAAAAGTGAAGCGCAAGCGTTAACTTAGTTTGTCCATCAATTTTTTTCAAAATGTCCCATTCGAATAAGAGGTCGGCACCTATAAATACAGACGTCTGGACCCACTAAAAACCAAACACGCAGTTAACACAGGCGCCACCGGCCACAAAATGAACGGTCTGCCCCTTCAAAATGGAGTCGTCTTACTCTAAAGAAGAGGGAGCCGCCCTTGTTCATCCATCTCTATGCAATTGATTTGGTTTTTTTTTTTTTAATTTAATATTAATATAATTAATTTTACTTATGTTTTGTTTTTTTCTTATAACTTTTAAAACATAACGTTTTATAAAATTTAAAATATACCAGTGTAACGTGTTTCTTTTTATCTAGTTGTCAACGTAAATTTTATTCGAAACCGTTTCAAATTTTATGTCCAACATTTGATGTAAATCTGATTGCCGTTCTGAAAAAAAAAAAGTTTAAAAAACACAAAATAAATTACACATGCAAAAAGTAATACACTCAGATTGATTAGGCTGCCTAAGGAGAATCATCACAGTTACGGCACATCTATCGGAATCTCCGGTGTTTGTGGCGTTGAAAAGAAAGGTTGCCCTTCTGTTATTGGATTATTATCATCTATTGGTGGTGGCATTATGATTTCCGGCGTCGGAAATGGCATTGTGGATTCCACCGGTGGTGTAAACGTAAACGGCAATTCCGGCGGAAACTGTTGTCCCGGGTCAAACACCGGTGGATATTGTTGACCCGGGTTAACTTCCGGTGGATATTGTTGACCCGGGTCTATTAGTGGTGGAAGTTGACCGGAACCGACCTGCGGTGGGGAGTCTATAGGCACAAGTGGTGGTAACTGAAAGGGGTCCGGTGGGTTGGTGGTGTAATCCGGCGGTGAGAATGATATTGGAACGAGTGGTGGTGGATTTATAACGCTAGCCGGAGGCGAAAACCATATGGGTACCAATGGTGGGGAATGGAAGGGGTCAAAAGGTGGGAGCTCAGGTACTATAGGAGGAAGGATGTAGTCTGGTGGTGGCGATAGGACAACCGGTGGCGGAGGTGAAGCCACCAGTGGCGGTGGTGGAGGCGATGGTGAAGGAGGAGATGGAACCACGGGAGGTGGCGGTGAAGGTGGTGGTGGTGGTGGTGGCGGCGGCGGCGGCGGCGGCAGCGGTGCGGGTGCTGGTGGTGGCGGGGGGCACTGTGGTGGTGGTGGTGGTGGTGGTGGGCACTGTGGTGGTGGTGGAGGCGACGGCCTATATAAAAAAGGATTATTGGTAGAATTACGAGCGAAAGGCCATTGGCCGCATCTTTCGAATAGATACTCATACAATGGATCACAATTAGAAGATCCTTTACCATTTCTTGACCTACCCCCGCTGCCGCCGCCTCTCGTCCTTCGGCCACCACCATGGTTACGTGTTTTACCGCGGTTCCTAGGTGGAATCGGGGCTACATTCCTATTGTCGACATCAAACTGATTGTGGTGATCCGACTGATGACTAGAGATTGGTTTCGAAATAGAGGAAGTAATGAAGAGCAACACAATGCATATCGACAGTAGAATGTGGTGTGGCACCACCATTATCGATCGCTAGGTTTGTCACTAGATGCTCAATTTTCGCTTCTCTAACAGCATGATCTCAGAAAGACCATACCAAGAGTATTTATAGCCCAACATCAAAATTACTAGCCAAATTAAATTTTACTCACAAAGTAAAAGTGTTTTATGTTATAAATTTCATATTTTTAAAAAAATATCATATTATATGGTTTAGTCAAATATATTATATTTGTGTTGTAAACTAAAATAGTTATGAATAGTGTGAGGCTAGCTCGTTTGGTAAAGTTTTTTTTAAATAAAAAGTTATGAGTTCAAACTCATGCATGATGTAATTTACTCGATATATTTACAGTTAAAAATTATTAAAATTGCTTTGGAAAACCATCCGTATTACAAGAAGACTCGAGTGAAGAAACATAGGCATAAATGCATGGTGACTTGTTCAAAAGAATTGCGACAACCAATACAAGTTATTTTAATTCAATAGTCTAACGTATCTCATTAATGTACAGATTAAAAAATGTGTGACTTGGGGCAAAAATATGCTTCCTTTTATTTTAATATTGATCCACTGATTGGTTTTTGAAACAAATGGGATGAACTATATATACCTTTTTGAAAATGCGTTAGTTAGTTTATCTTTTTTCTTAGTGTTTTACAGTAAGAAGTGGTACGGTTATAAATACTTATAATAAATATCAGATGGTTCGATCAATTCACGGGTAGATTGGGATGAATTGAATTGAATGAGGGTAGTCTCTGGACTCTAGTTTTACGTGCCCAGTTTTAATGCATTCATCTCATTACGTGTTTCAAACGCATGCCAAGTTTCACTTCGTTTCTTAAGGGGTTTTAGTCATGTAGGGTTTCAATTTATGTCTACACAATAGGTTTTCAAGATGAATTTATATATATCTTTCTTAAAAAGTATGAATACGTATTATCTAAATGAGTCAAGCGGGTTAACATATAATAACTAGGTTCTGATGCAGTGATAGAGTTATAAATATTTTAAATGGATCGTAAATGGTAAATGGGTAACAGTATATCAACATGTTAAACGGGTTGACAAGCTAAACATATAAATAAATTATATAACAACTTAAGTTTGTACTCTAATTTAAACTAGTTGATTTGTTTAGTCTTTGTATAACCTGCACATAACCTATTTATTGATTAGGTTAGACAAATTAACTTAAAACATGATTTGTTTATTAAACATGATACATTGAAATGTATCTATCCTCACATTAAGAGTCTATGCTACGGCAACCTTGGGGGTGGACAACCACCCACGGCCCAATCTACTCATAGACCATATTTTCTAAAACATATATAATATATGTATGCATATTTTAAAAAACTAAACCATTAACAAACTCATTAACAAACTCAATTGCTATTTTATTATTTTAATCTTATAGCACATTACTCATTCTAATTAGTTTAGCCCACAGTCATTACCTAATGAAAACCCAACTTAATATCAAAAAACGCTAAGAGAGTTTCACGATTTGTTTAAGTAATTACATTATATTGCTACAATAAAATAGTTTTGTTATTGTTAAAACAATTACTCTCGTATTATAAACTTTTTACATACGAGTTTTTGACATTATATTATAGGGCCTATTTTTTTTATATTCGGCCCGGGCTCAAATGTTTGAGAGATTCTCGATGACAGCCTTGTACTATGCCTATAAAAAGCGGATCCATCATCCTATAGAAGTATTATAAAAGTCCTTACACTTATACGTTCGTCTTCAGGGTTGAATTAAATGTCAAAGTGATTTTCATTATGCATAATATGCAAACCTTCTAATGTGTTCAAAGGGTTTCTATGTACGGTCAATCATCTTAATCTACGGCATAATTTAAAAAAAAAAATTTATCTCATAAATAAATAAAAAAACATGTTTTGTGTAAAACGTAAATTATATATATATTTTTTCCATTCCATTATAAATTATACTTAACACAAAGTTTACGTAAAAATATAAAAAATATATGATCTTAATAAGTAAAATATAAAAGATATATAAATGTAAAAACTAATTAAAAATTAACCGAAAAGAGTTATATGATACTATTTAAGTTAAGAAAAATGGAAAAACTAGTGATCTGTATAGTTTTTACAACTAAATGTGCTTTTATTAAATGTCCTATTATAACTACTTGTACTTTTATTCAGTTTTAGTAGTAGTATGATACATAAACTTGAAGATGATGTATCCTACCTGTAACAAAAATATATTTCCACTGCAGAGATGTATATACCAATTGAAACTGTGTTGTTATCCAACCTACTTAAATCATTTTCTAAAAGTATATAAAATAACATAAAATTTGAAAAAGGCAAATACAAAATTTTAAGCTTTACAAAGATCTTTACGAAATAGGATCATGTATTCATACCAAAAAATCATAATATATAATAAAAAAACCTTACGAAATTAATCATATCTATTTTATAATGTCCGGGCCTAATTATCACTCGTTTGCAATTAAGAATTTTAGCTCCGTA
This sequence comes from Flaveria robusta, assembly GCA_025506415.1. Taxonomy (NCBI): domain Eukaryota; kingdom Viridiplantae; phylum Streptophyta; class Magnoliopsida; order Asterales; family Asteraceae; genus Flaveria; species Flaveria robusta. The sequence goes on from CM046469.1 coordinate 1,897,994, forward strand.
AAAATGCAATGCCTTCAGAGTTCAGCCCAGCATTTCATTTTAAGTTGGGCTTTTTAAAACAACCCCATTACATGTGCAGCCCATTATTACCCGGTCTTCTATTGATGGACCATAGATCTGCTAATAACAGGCCCAATAGTAACCCAAAATAATAAAGTCCCCAGCCTCTTATTATTCTGAATGCTTTTAAACATTTAATTGAATCTTAAATAAATATATCTAAAAATTGATCTAACAAAGAGATTAAGATAAATCGTAAAAGGAAAAATAAAAATAAAGATACTAAGATAATTAAATTTAAATTTTTATATATACATTCATTTGTAGGCTCGTATTTTAGATATTTCATTTATTTTCCTAACAATAAAGCTTGGATATATAACCATCACTGAAAAACTAATGAAAATTAAGTAAATAATAAACACAAAAAGTTCAAGAGTTATGCTGCTTAAGTAGTAAAATGTTAGAAAACGGGAGAAAGTTAAGTTTTTCACCAAGAGGAAAAATATTTTTTTCATAACGTTTCACAAAAATAACAAAGTGCAATTACTATGTGATTACTTCACAATTAATCAAACTATATACTTAAAATGAAGTTAAAATAAATAAAATATTCATACATGAATTTATGTGTTTAAAAGTAAAAAGAGTTAAATACAAGGTTATCCTAATTACAATTGCATGTAATCCTGAATATTAAAAAGCTGGATTAAGTGTTTTAAATTGTAATTCAATTATAATTATTTGTGACTATATTGCTACAATTTTATTTGAGACGGATATTAGTATATAAATACAACTAATGTGATTCACAATGGGGAGGGGCCATGCTGCTCCTATGAATCGCGTTCGACATGATCGGCCTTCTCTCATCCTCTCTCTCTCCTCTTATCCACAAGTTTCTCTCTCCTTTATTCCTCCATCTCTCTTTCTTTATGTTTCATCTGCTCTTGTAAAAACCGCCCACTTGATGCCTTTCACAAAATAGTACCTCTACGGGCATTTCACTCCAGTCAAACCCTTGCCGCTCCAACAGAGATGGTCTAATAAATATATATCTATGATTTTGGTTTCCAGTTAAAACCCAAGTATTACATTGACGAATGTTATGACCCTCCTTACATTTATTTAGTTATAATCTATAAAAAATGGCATTTTCTTCTTGATATTGTTCTCTTTGTGAATTGATTCTATATCTCATTATTTCCGGAGCTAGCACATGCGCCGTCACATCTATTATGATTTACATAACATGTATCATGTATCACTTATATACCATACAACATGCATCTCTTTTAGTCTCTTTACTTTATGTTAATGAATTTCTTCTTTATTTCACTTCTCTTCTTTTCAACAGAAAGGTGTTTTATGTGTACGTGTTATTGCTTCATCAACCAACTAATCATAATCGAACTTGTTTATTTTTGTTTTTATATTTCATGTTTTTCATTGGCGGATCTTTATAGGGGGGGCGCCGGCCCCCCTGTTATTTTCGCCCGTAGCGTTAAATTTTAGTCCGGTAGTGTAAATTTTTGGTCAGGTAGTGTAAATTTTTATATAAATATCAAGTTCGCCCCCCCTAAAAAAAATTGATTTCGCCCCCCCCCCCCCCCCCCCCCCCCCCCCCCACGAGAAAGTTCAAGCTCCGCCACTGATATTTTTCCTCGTAGTCATCAATAACAGAGTTTATATATAAGTAACTCAAAATACTAGTATTTCATGAAACTTTAATTATTCGAGTTAACAATTATAACTTCTAGAGGTAGTCACACGAATAGTTCATGCGGTTAGCATATCTTACCGTTTAATCTTTTACTTGTGAAAATTATTGATGATCCTCGTTGCCAACCCATTATAGTTTTGACTTTTGTCTTTATCATCAACAAACGTTACAAGCGTATGTTATGTCACTTTTAAAGTGTTATAATTTTTGACTTCAAGAAAAACAAAAAGAAAAAAAGAAAAAATAGAAAACATATATATGACCCCATTCTTTCCCACAAATGAAAGCCGAATTTATAATTACAAGATTAAAACGTGTTACAGTATAATAACAAATGAATAATAAATTAAGATCAAACCGTAATTTATAAAAAGTAATAATCAAACCCGTAAATCGTGTAGATAGGATTATGTGTAATAATATAAAAGTAAAAAAAATGGAGACAAGAAAATGAGAGGATAAATAGATAGAGACAAAATGTCAAACGTTTGTTAGCAAACATAATAGACAACACACAAAACGCACGTGAAAATGGAAACTATTGTCAACCAGAGAAAATGAAAGCTGCGTATTTCCCTCCTTCGATTATTAAATTATTATTGTTATTATTATTATTAAAACAAACAAAGCTGAGCTGCTTCCTGCAAGACAGTACGCATGCTTCGACACTGGTATAGTGCTTTGGGCACATAAATCCTGTACAACAAAGATATGTTGTTGTACTACAGATTAAATATATATATATTTCATTATGTTACAAGATTTTAACATAGTAGCGTTATATTAACTAAAATTTTTTCCCTCTTAGGTGTTACATGGGCCGACGGATATAAAAGTCCTACCGTATCAAGCGTAGATAGCCGTCATCAAACGCGAAAGTACAAAACTATTAAGATTTAAATGTATTCTAATGGAATTGTTGGACTAATCTTGTAATTACACAATAGTTAAAGGGGTAGTAGATAATTATGTTAGTTAATTAATTAGTAATTATCATCTAGGAGTAGATAATTATTAGTTTATCTAAATAAGTTCGAATAAATTAGGAGTTTAGTTTGTATGTTTATCTTATTATTTAGATAGTGTTTGAGTTTGGTTAGTATTAGTATTTGTTTAGTATATATAGGGGATTAAGGAGTCTTTATAAGTTGTCCCGGTTTTATTAAATACAAAGATTTCAAATATCATGTGTTATTTTTTCTTGTTATTGCTCGGTTGCCATCAGGAATAACATTAACAAAACACAACTTCAAGCTAAAGCAGAAGAAAACTAACAATACACGACCGGAGAACCAATAAAAAACTCAACAAAAAGAAGAAAAGAAAAACAAAAGAAAAACAAAAGAAAAGAAGATGTTGGGGTTTGAACAGGGTCTTCTACTTAAGACTGAGATGCCCAAATGGCTACTCCAACTTTCTTTTTTAAGTGAGCAGCCTCAAATTCACATGCATATGCAACTGAAGTTATTTTTAAAAGAAAAGACGGCATCCTCAAATTTACATGCTTATGCAACTGAAGTTATTTTTAAAAGAAAAGACGCAAGATGTAACAAATCCTTGTTGGTTATCGCATAATATAAACTTTAAAGAAACATGGTATCTAAGCTTAATTTAAAAATTACTATATTATTCGAAACTTTTGTATACTCATGACACTTTTCGTCACTAACATTAAATTCATTTATTTATCATGCATTTTATAAAGTTAGGACTAACTTTCAAATTTAATTTTAGGAAACAAAAATACAACAGCTAAATAAAAATTTAAACTAGCTTTGTAATTTTTAAAATTTAAAGACCATTCCAATAAGTATATAAAATTTTAAACTAACTTTATAATTTATAAAATTTAAGGACCAAACGTGAAATCAAATCAAATTACAAATAGCATTTAAGCAATTTTCTTGTATAATATAATATTACTATACACAAATCTTATATGTTTGTTTAGTAATATGATTTTTTTTAATTATTTTTTGTTGATGTGGTAGATTAATTATTTCTGTAATAATGGGGAAGAGCATAATGGCTCGTATTTTCAGAAAAAGAAGGATCTACTCTTGTGTTTTTGGCCCTTTCCTTTTCCTCTTTCATTTCAATCTTTTAATTTATACTAATATTAATTAACAGTCCTGCTCTTATCTTCTCTCTAATCAGCCACTTTTTAACCAAACCACTAAAGGGTTTTTAGGCTTTTAGTTCAATGGTATTAATGTATATACGAGTGTCTTTCTACGTAAGGTTCAACTCTCACGTAAACATTATTGTTAAATCTAAAAGTAAATTAGATGAATGTATGTGCGTTTGTTCTAAGATATATCTCTGTCATTTTTTCGATAATTCATAACACAATGAGACCTTATTGTTTGATTATTGCTGCGAGCAAAAGGTTAAACTACTGAATTCTTCTAAATTAATCCTCATTCTATATATATAATTCTTCTTTTAATTTTATCTTGTGCCATCATTCTTTACCATATAAGGATATAGATTCAAGTTTACTGTTATTATAATCTTTTTAAAAAAAGTTATACTTGTTATTTTTATAACATTCGCTAGAGCGAAAAACATTACTTACCACACATACGAACTTACAATCACGTACCATCAAGAGTTGAGGAATAAAAAGGCATAATTACACCAAAGAGACGAGTCTAAGTTGTTAGCCTTATGTGATTCTTGATCCACAAGAAAATTAAGTAGTTAGTTTCACATTTTAATAATTCTCTCAAGAAGTGTTATTGTCATTAATGCTTTATCATTTCTACTCTTTCAAACGCACCATAATGTTCCCATAATAATAACGTGGGTGACCATGTTTGGAGGTTTAGAAGCATTATTATAAAACTAGAAGACTCACATAATTCTTGGATAGATTTTGTCTATACATCCTCATCAAGTGAAACTACAATGTGCCTTCAAAGAAAACTGAATTTATAATCAAAGAGAAAACTAATGTATTTAATTAAAAAGTGAAATCATTAATTCGAAAAAGTTAAAGATTACTTAAATGTTGTTATTATTTTGTTTGGACTAATAAGGTAATAATTGGTCCAATTAAGATACCGTCAAATCAGGAAGAACTCCATAGCCTTCTACCCCACATAAGTTGAAAAGTCAGAAGGGTACATCTGTCATTTACTAGAAGAAGCAAAATCCCATTCCTTTTCCATTTTTTTTTCTACCAGCAATATCTCACTATATTCTTACCATATTTAAACATGAAGGCTTTTTACTTTTCATAATGTCTTGAATTTTATCATTTGACTATAAACTCAAATGCATTTTTTTTACTTTAAGTTATTTTACGAAAAGGATTCTAGTTTATTCTAAATCCACTAACATGTACATTGTAGAATCTAAACGTTCTAACCTCTAACACAAAAACCAATTGTTATAAACATCAGGATAATATCGGGTCAAATGCTGGAAAGATACATTTCTACAAGAGTGTTCATTCAATCGGATAATGGATTATTTGGATTTGAAAATTTAATGACCCTATTTGAAATTCGATCTGATCTAAATAAGGATATATCTATCCGATCCAAATCTATCCGAATTTAATTTTGGATTGGATTCAGATATATATGAATAAAGCGAAATTATCCAAATAATCTGAATAAACCAAATAATAATTTTTTTTCTATTTTTTGTTTCTTTTTTATTAATTTTTTATTCTTAATATTTTATAAGTTAAAAATCATAATAAAATATATAAAATCAAAAAATACAAATTTGACTTGACAATAAATTTAAAATTAAACATAATATATAATTGTATATAACCCGAATATTATAATCTCTAATTTAGAACGATAATTGATTATTGTATAATTGTATAGAATTAGAGAACTGAAATGTGTTAAGATTATTTTAATTATTGAGTTGAAAACATAATAGGTAGTTGATAACGAGTATTGAGTTGAAAACATAGTTGAATTTTTATTCAAATTAATCGTATATCCGAATAACCCAAATAAAATAAACTCTAATACTCGAAATCCGAATAAGAAATTAGAATTTGGATAAGATCCGATTCGAATATCTAAATAAAGATTCTAATAAGTTTATTCAGATTCGCATATGAATCGGATTCGGATATTTTCGAATATCGATTTTTTTAAACATCAAACGTTTTTAAAGTATGTATGCATCTTTTAATAACCGCCACATGATTCCTCCGTTGCCCCGAAATAAGGCAATTGCCCTTACTGCCCTCCATTCACCCTACCTTTGCTGCAACCTCATATTTATATATTATCCTGCCCCTTTCCGTCTTCAACCTACATATAAAAAGGGAAATTTAATTATTTTGTATGAAAAAGTGAAAAGCATTTATTTTTTTATCGTTCTAAAAAGTATGTTTGATAAACATTTAACATTGTTATATATTCATATGCATGAAGAACTAAAAGTAAAATTTAATTTAACACATACATATAATTTAGAAAGAATTACAAATATTTTCATCTAAAGTAATAAAATTACATATGTTATAAATCATTTTTAAATACATGCTGCATAATGGAATTTAAACATGATATGTAAAAATACACAATATGATAGTACTTTAAATTAATTATTAGAATTGTACTTTTGATAAGATAAGTGCCCAAATATATTTAAAATTTATTTTGTTTCAATATGACATTTATTTGTGAAACAAACTATGTGAAAACTGTATTTATTTTCATGTGGTTGTGTGTTAATCTAAAGGTAATATTGAGAGATGTGTGAGTAAATTATAATAGAAAACAATTTGAGTTATGATTTGGCTTTCCATAAGGTAGGTTTGATGGAATCATAACTTAAAATTCTCATTCCTAAATATAATCCAATGACCCATTCCTATCCTTTTAACCCAACACCCCATTAAAAATATAGATAGCTAGAGACAAAAACAGGAAAAAGAAGATGGAGATTTAAAATAAGGAACAGTGGATTTCCTATTCATCAAAATTAAAACACACAGAATCAAGACCAAACACAAGACATCCTAAATGAATGCTCACCCTCCCCACAACTGCTTCTTCCTTCTTCAGCATAAAGATTCTTGATACTTGTTTTGAGAATGAACAACTGGATGATTCCCATTTGGGTCTTCTCATTTTTAGCTCTAGTTTTAGTTCCAATTGATGCTAGCAGAACATACACCCCTATTTCCCCTGTTGCTGATCCTGTTCTTCCAACTGAGAAGAAACCTCCGTTTTCTCAAATTCCCACAGATGATGAAGCTCATTCTCCAGGTAACTTGAATCTTTTTTACGATTTTTAAGTGCATGAAGATTTGTGGGTTGTCTTTGTACTCTTGTTCTGAAATTTCGTGAGATGGAGGAAGAAAATTATTGGGATTTGTTGATTTTGAGTTGAAATGCAGTCTATGTGTTCGATGAAATGCCTCAACCGCAATGCGGTTATATATTGAACCTCTTGATGTTGTGATGCCTTTGCAGTTTGCTCATGAATCTTTATTTTAGTTTTGGTACAAAGGGGTTTGTGATAGCAGTTTGCTTTTGCTAAAAGATTATTTTCTTTAATTCTTTGGTAAAGCAGGAGTGTCAGAAATCAAAGTGATTCACCATGAGGATTTGAACAAAAAGATTCTTGTCGCCCTCATTATTGCTTCAACTCTCCTTGCTGGAATCTTGCTGTTCTTGTTCTGTTTTTGGGTCTTCAAGCAAAAGCATTCAGAGCCTCTAAATTCAAAGAAAAGCCCAAAAAGCCAAGGTTTCTTTAATCTTATATGAAATTACGCCTTTACATAACATTATGAAATCTTTGTTTACTTTAATTATTCTATTGTGTTGATATCCATATAGATGCTTCAAAAGGGTTGTCATTAGGTCCAATCTTGGATAAATTCACCCCTTCAAGAATTACTGGTAGAAAAGGCTGTGTAACTGATATTGACTATGACTGGCTAATTTCTGCAACGAACTATTTTCATGAAGATAACATCATCCGTATGGAAACATCTGGGGATGTGTTCAAAGCTCGATTTAACGATCACTTCATTGCAGCTGTAAAAAGACTCCATGGTAGAGAAGCAGATACCCAAAAAGGATTTGAGGTCACCAACTTAAAGAAATACTTTCTTAATAGATTATACATTTTAATTTCAGCATTTACTTACCAATCAGCTTATGGGTATTGTTTGCAGAATGAAGTAGAATGGTTAGGTAAACTCAAGCATCAAAATATCGTCAATCTTTTGGGTTATTGCGTTCATGATGACACCAGATTTTTGGTCTATGAAATGATGCACCAAGGTTCTTTAGAATCACTATTGCATGGTAAATTTCCTTTAGTTCCCTTAAAAGTTAAAAGCCATATACTTTGCAAAAGTGAACGCTTTTGGAATTTTGTAAAGATGGTTTCTTTTTCTGTGTTATAATGGTGTATTTTTGGTATTTTATTTAGCAACAAAATCTATGTACAATTTGTAAAGTTAAATAAATTTTTTTTTTGTGTTGTTTTGTACCATCAGGAGCATCTCATGGAAGATCATTAACCTGGCATCGCAGAATGAAAGTTGCACTTGATATTGCTCGGTATAATATAACTTCAATTTCTTGATCTTTTCTGGTTATCCTTTTCAATCAATTTAAATAGAATATTACTTTTATTAACAGCGGATTAGAGTATCTTCACGAACGATGCAACCCCCCTGTAATTCACAGAGATCTCAAATCATCAAACATTTTGCTGGATTCCAATTTTAATGCTAAAGTAAGATCCTTTATAGTTTAACAAGAATCAAAATGATTTGAACATTGATCTAATTGTATTGACCTTATTTCAGATTTCCAATTTTGCACTCGCTACCACTGAACTTCACGCCAAGAACAAAGTTAGGCTTTCGGGTACGTCAGGTTATTTGGCTCCAGAATACCTATCCGAAGGTATGTAATGATTCATTTCAAACTTTCTAGAATTGCAATTTTTTAGGTTTTCTTTCTAGAGATTAAATATGATTAGATTTTACAGGTAAACTTACTGATAAAAGTGATGTATACTCATTTGGAGTAATACTCCTTGAGCTCTTAATCGGTAGAAAACCAGTGGAGAAAATATCTCCATCTTTATTTCAATCTATCGTCACATGGGTAAGCATTCCATTCCATCATTACTTATATAAAAGCTAATTCAATAAACAAGTTCTTAAAACTGTTCATTACATAAACAGGCAATGCCTCAGCTAACAGATCGGTCAAAGCTTCCAAACATGGTTGACCCTGTGATTAGAAACACAATGGACTTGAAACACTTACATCAAGTTAGTACTATACACTTATAAATGTTTGTTTTTTTGTATCAAAACTACTTCTGAATTCAATTAATCATCGACGAAATCATACACTTTTGGTGGTAGGTTGCTGCTGTAGCTGTGCTTTGTGTGCAACCTGAACCTAGTTACAGACCGTTGATTACCGATGTATTACATTCATTCATCCCACTGGTACCTGTTGACCTTGGAGGGTCATTAAGAGCTTAAGAATCTTCATATTAGGCCCTCTTCATTCTACAATAGCTAAGAGTTTTGTGGTTGCAATGTGTGGTTGTATGGTTGTACTTAATTCAAACCGACTACAAAATCTAATCTATTGTGGGATGAGACCGTTTACGAGGGTTCTTAATTATTTTTGGAACAGGAAGTACGATGTACATGAGTTTTAACATTTAATGTAAAAAGAAGAGTCGTGAGTTCTTGTGTTCTTTCCATTATATCATGCATGGACCAGCAACATATCCTCATTATGTGTAATTTAATTCTCAAATTGATAGGTTGAAAGCTTCTTGTTATCGTATGGGGGCCGTGATAGCTACACCTCCACCATTCTAATCTCACGCTGTTGTTAAACAACCATTTGAGTTGTTTGTCAAATGGTCGTTTGTAGATTATGTCAAATCTCATAGCCCTATACTCTTTAAACGATAATTTTGAGGTTTCGTCAAACAGTTGTTTGCATGTCATATCAGATATCATGGCTCTCCTGTCTTTTAACGGCTTCATTAAAACAAGCGGTTTAAGTGTAAAACTAGAATGAGGGTATTGTAGGTATATCAGGACCTATCATATTCAATTTGGTGTCATGTGATTTTATTCGAAAGTTTGTAGCGAAAGTTGATGTGGCAATATTGTATGTACATTGTGCGTTTGTGGTTAGATATTGCGTTGGGGTTGCTATCGTACATTGAGATAGATGAGTTGATGTTGAACCGTTGAAAGCAATGAAAAGAAATTAATGGGTTTAAAGAGGCAGGCTCAGTGAGTCGATGGTAATATGGGCCAGGGGCCCGACTCATCAACTTGCAAAGCCTGAGCAATATCTACTTCAAACTTTTAAATCGAAATAACCAGGGGCCCCTTCTCATGCATTCTGCACCCTTGATGCTAGTGGTGAACATTTCCTTTTTATTTATTTATTTTTTTCTTTTCTTAACCGGTTTGGTTATTAACCGAACTAGTTAGCAGCGGTATTAATGAAATCTTATTTTTATAATAACTGGTTATATTAATAACCGGTTTTGGTGTCTTAATTAACCTAACCTTTCTAGCCGGTTAGGTTAATAACCAAACCAGTAACCAGTTTCCGTTAAATAAAATCGTCTTTTAGTATCTTTTTCCTGTTAAATAATCGATTTAGCACGAAACATATATATTAAAAACTCCATAAACTTTATATTTTATTTATCTATTTTTTAAACTTAGATATTACAAACCATTGGTTTGTTACCAAAAAAAGAACATATAAAATACAAATCTTCTTGAATAACAAAGTTAGTCATCTTTTCACAAACCGTGTCCACGTCGAAATTCCAAATGCCTCCCTTGTTTACCATTTGCGTTTGACCACGAACCGGATTGTTCACCGATTTGTAATGTTCTCCCAAATGAGCCTTAAAAGTGGAGTTCAACTCGAATTTGAGAAATGCATGACAATTCCTGCATCGGGTCTTATGTCAACCATTTGACATTTTGCATAAATCAAAATTTTCTCAATTTTCTTTGTTCCAGTTTGTTGGTAGTATCAGGGCCGATGCTGAGGATTTAAGGGGCTTGGGGCAAGTTAGAAAAATGGACCCTAAATGAAAAAATATATAATGGGTTTTAAATTTTTTGTGTGTTATGGAGCTAATTAAATGAGTTAAATATTTTGGTAAAATAGGCTAATTTAAAGTATGCAATGAGTTAATTTTATAAAGTATTTTATTAAAAATATATTATATATAAAATATTTAAAAATTTAGGGCCGTTAGGGAGATTGGATAGTATCCTCACCACGGTTGTTTCACTTGAGGAAACACAAACACCAACAGAACTTTTGCCACTTGAGCTTGTCATTGTGCATTTTAAGATTTGGTAGTCCGTAAGATAATTAAGAAAATGATCCATTTTTTAAGTTAGTGAAAGTGATAAACATAGTTATGTAATTATTTTTGAAGTTTGTGAAAATGACAAATGATTTATAATAAATGAATATTTATCGACAAATCTCAAGTTTTCTGTCAACATGTGGATAGAGTATGTAGAAAGGCTCATACACAGTGGCGAAGGCAGTGAAAAAGGATAGGGGGAGAGGCCCCGTACACCCAAAAATTTTAATAATTTATAGTGTAAAAATTCATAAATTTGTTCATTTTAAGCCTAATTTTGATCGAAATTGGAGCACTTAGACTGAAAAAATGGATATTTTTTTAAACAAGCTGGGGGCATATTTTATTTGAATTCTAAATCAAAGTTTTAACCCTTTGTATTTGACTCCCCTACTGAAAAATCCTGGGTACGTCACTACTCATACTACCACTAATTATAATAAGTGTACTTCAAATTTTCATTTCAATTCGTGTAAAGCTTTTAAATATGATAATAATGCTTTAATTGGTTTATAATTTTGTATCTATTTACTCTACTAAATAGTGACACGTTGTTGGTATTGAAAAGTGAGAGGCGCGCATCCACAACAAAGCCCATAGAAATTAGAACCACAGCAAGAGACGAAGGCACACACATCATATACACTATTTGTTTATTATATAAATAACCTTTATGCAGAAGGTAAAAAGCTATATATACAACCTCTTAATTCTACACATACAAGCGGTGCATATTTACTTACTCTCATTTACCAAAGTCGGTGATGTTTTTCTATTTTTTTATTCCTTTTCCTGATGATGTTTTATTGTTGTTTTCTAGAATTTGATCAAAAACTATTTTAGCCTCACCGGTACAACGTTTGTTTTAGTTCATTACGGCCGAAGGTTCGATTCTTAAATGCTCCTCCTTTTTACTCACTTTTATAATTTGTTTTGTAATTTCAATTTTTATGCCATTATGCGTAATAAAATATAATTAACTCCCCCTTACTATTTCATTAACGTTCCTTTCTAGATATGTATTTTTTTTTGTTGAAAGTCATGGTTTTCTCTGCGACGTAAAAAATATTGTAAAAGTCGTGAAAACCAAGTCTTATTATTTTAACTAGGGGTGAGCAAAAACCGATTCTTTTCAACCGGAACCGCTAGAACCGGCTAGACTAAACCGTCCAGAACCGGTTGTATTAATATAGGTTTGGTTCCCGGTTCCTATAATATGCTAAACGGTTGCCGGTGCGGTTCGATTTTGATTTTGAACTAGGTATGTAGCTAAAAAACGGATAACCCATGAGAAGTTTAAATTCTAATAAAATACTAATCTATTTATGAAGCAAGATTTAGAAATTGTAAACCTAAAAAGTTTCTGAAGGTATTTATACTTGAACTCTAATACATCATTAACTTCTAAATTCACAAATCAAAGCAAACAATCCTTACAAAAATTGGCTATAAAAGTATATATATTTTTATAGGGTTCATGAACACATTCTAGGGATGAACATGCAACCCATTAATATTTTGCTTTTTCTTAAGTGATGATCACACCAGATCGTTATTTTAAGCTCATAAAAAAACCAGTTCCATACCGGTTCATAAACAAAAGCGCAACCGATTACTCGGTCAAGAATCGAACCGACTAGGTTACCATAAGGTTCAGTTTCAATTTTTAGATTTAGACTATCCGGTTCCGGGTTATGATTTGGTTCCAGCAGGTTCGAACAGATTGCACACCCATAATTTTAACATCACCGCCGCATCGCGCGAGTTTAAATTACTAGTTATAATAAAATCGTAAATATCTTTGCGGAACTAGAAAGAATTAAAAAGAAGAACCTAAAACTATATTCACGTCTATTATTTTGAAAATATCTTTTCAACATTTCTTGATAATAAGTTATAGCATTCTCTGTTAGAAAAAATAAAATAAAGGGTTTTAAAGTTTGTCTCTTCTCATAAAAAAGTGGCAACAATAGAAGTCGTTCCTTTTGGCTTTTGTCGAACCAAATAAAGAGATGTAACATGTGATCATATTGTATGATACAAGGGTCAAAAGAAATACCTTTTCTGGTCAAAAGTAAATCGCAACTTCTAAAGTTAAATTAATATAATTAAATTTTAAAAACATAATAGTTGGTTGGGATTTCAATTTAATGGCATTTTGGTAAGCGGCTATCCATATGTTGGAAACATATATTCGTTGGACGATGATAGATAATTGTTCATTTAAGTGCTTTAACCAAGTGGTAATACCAAAACTTTAATTCATCTATTCTGAAGTTTTTCGTGATCTTTGACGCTTAAGAATCATGTTTCATGATTTTTCTATTTTTTTTTTAGCATGCTAGTTAGAGAAAATCCTTTTTTTTCCTACCAAGTCTCACCAATAACACCCTCGAGTGTTTGAACCCAAATGTAATTCCAGTTTAATCATAAAACACCCAAGGTTAATGTCGTCACCACACCCTACCTTGGTAAAATAACGCTACATCACATGATTTTAATAAGAGAAGGAATGCAAGCTAGTTCTTTTACGTTCATGACAACTTCAAAAGTGTTTGTATTCGAGCGGAAAAATGAAAATATGCAAAAAATACGCAACGTCACACAAATGATTACACTAAAGAGGAAGATGTGGCTACTAGTCAAGTTTTTACATTCTTGACAAGCTCAACGATGTTTTGTTCCGAGAAAAAAAATGAAAATGTGCAAAAGGAAACCAAATAAAACCTAACCAAAGACAAAATAAAAACACAAAATCCTTCAATTAGCAAAAGAGTTGAAGAATTGTTACAAAAAAATATACTATAAGAATAACTTGTTAGATGATTGTTCTATTATAGTCATTTATTCATAATAGCCGATAAGTTTCAATAATTTAATGTGATGGAATGATTAGTCTAGGATAACATTATAACAGCTAAAAACCGTGTTGAAAATATAGTGATCACAAATCATCGACAAAAGAGATGATGAAGATGGGCCATATTTTCTCATTTTGTTAACGTGTCCTTTTCAATTTCATGCTCGGTACGAATCCCCAAATAAACCAAATCATTACATATTACTAGTTTCCTCGATTAATTTTGTCCTAGTGCACAACTTTTATAAATAAAAATACAACCTCAGATCCCATAAAGATGATTTACACATAATAAAGATCATAAGCGTTAAAGGTATAGATTAATTGTAAATCAATAGAAATTATATAAATTTTATGTAAACTTATAAAAGCAAGTCAAGATCAAATCAAATAATTACTTGTATTGAATGAATAATATTATTACAAATATACAACATTATGTTTATAATATATATATATATATATATATATATATATATAACGAATGTTAACCCTTGTTTATTGTCTAAACCGTTAACCAAACTAGTGGTCCACAGCAGGCCACGTCATCACTGTAACTTAGAGTTACAGTGGTAAACTAGTGGTCCACAATAAATGTTAAAATTTAAAAAAAAATATAGCAAGACTATACTCAAATTAAAAATATTAAAATGATCTATTTAATGGTATAATTTGTATTAAAAAATAATATCATACAAAAAAGTTAAGACGGTTTTAAAAAAGGAGGAAATTTTTTAAATAATGGTGGGAAAATTGTTACATCAGTGGTATAACTCGGTGTAAAAGTTAGTTACACTACATAATCATGGTGTAAGTGTTTGTTATATTAGTGTTAACGGAATAGTGCAATAAAGGTGGGTTAACAATCGTTTCTTCCCATATATATATATATATATATATATATATGTGTGTGTGTGTGTGCGCGCGCGCGCGCAATCACGTGTGTTTTAATGCTAACAAATGTGCTGATCTTATTTAAACAAATTAAATTTATATGTGTACATCATAAATTACACAGTGTAAACATGTTAATTAACATTGTGTTGTGTGAGTTATATTTTACACATGTGTTAGTTTTCTAACACACGTAAACTTACACATTTATATAAAATATTATAATGTTGTATTGTGTAATAATACTGTTCCTATAATAAAATAATAGTTTAAATTGATCTTGGTTGTTTTTCGTAAGCTTGCGTAAAATTAACACAATTTCTATTAATTTGCAATATGTCTCTTCCCATTATACATAAATTGTAAGAGCTTAATTTCTCTATGTTAATCATATAGTTTGATTTAAGAGTTAAAATGCTATTTACTTTATATTTATAACTTAACACTAAAATTGGTGATTTGTACATAATTAAATTTAGTTACACGCCACCTCATCAATAGATTATTAAAACGGATTTTAGGATGTTACAAATCTCTTAATATTATAGGAACAAAAATTTGTTCGAATAGAGAATCATATATCACTGTTCTTTGTAATACTTAGATAGTGTTGATAGAGTATCATGTATGAAACGTTTAGTGACTGTTTGGTAGTTTATTAATGGTCATTAATAGGCTATCTATTAATAGTTTATAATCTCTTAATGGTTAACAGATAACCCTAGCGCTGAATGGTTAAAGACGTACCATTAAAATTTAACCTATAAACCATTCAGCATTAGGGTTATCTTTTAACCATTTAGAGATTATAAACTATTAAGAGATAGCCTCTTAATAACCATTGAGAGGCTATCAAAAAACCCATTAGACCTTTATAAGATTTGAGATTTTTTATAATAGATCCACGTATATGCTAAACTTTCCATGTAAGAGGTGTATGCTAAATTACAAGGTCGAGTTTTTAGGTCCAGAAAAGATAAGATAAGAGCATATCTAATTACCTCTGTCCCATAATATAGGATCCTAAAAATGGACTTCATAATATGCAAAACTGGTATCTTTTGTCACAAGTTCTTTAACCATAAATCAAAATGGTACTCAAGTACTCAATTATTAATCTTTGGTACAAAGGGTGAAATGTAATAAACAACCATGATGACAATACAAAATATTCCGTCATAGTTCAATAGAATAGGTCCACGTGGTCGCCACATTTGCAGTATTATCAGACGATCATAAATCCGAATCATGTACTCGTGTTTATGCAATGGTTGCTTACACTTGCGATCATCCATCAACCGACGAAAGTTTTGCTCCTCGTATAACGTTTCCAGCCAAGCAAAACAAGTATCATTGGCCTAGTTTTGCAAGACAGAACAAAACTCAATTGTCCCATAATGAAGCAACTCTTCTATCATCTGTTCTATATGCTCATCTTCAGCAGACTTGTAATGTTGCATATTGTCTATTTTATGCTCCCAATTCACCATATTTCCACAACTGCCACTATGCACCATGAAATCCCCTGTGTCAGAAGACTCACTAGAACTAGAAGACTGACTTGGGCTTTGTTTATCTTCTTTGTTACCCACCACTGTTTTATTCACTATTCCAAGAGATGTCATGTGGCACTTGTGCAATTTGGCTCTCAAAGCTGCAGACAGTAACTTTGAAGATGATGACTGTGACCCTTCGCCATCATAACAGAAGTTAGTCCGTGCTCTCGAGCCACACATTAGCCTAGCCGCTTCGTCGTAGGCTCGTGCTGCATCCTCTGCTGTCTCAAATGTGCCTAACCAAATTCTTGTTTTCCTGTTACAACAAATATAACCGTTAGAAAATGAAAATATTAACAAAGATGCCACACACCCAATAAACTTAGTGTCAGAATTATGCCCTGAATCAAAATTGATCTGAATTTTGTTCTTTGAGGCATATCATCGAACAGTTGGTGTGTGTTAAACGAATGGCATCAAAGATTAGAGCTTTACAGGAGAGGGTGGCGAATTTCGGAGACCCAAGATCCCCAATGTCTCTGACGAACTCCTCTGTATCGTTGTTGAGATCTAGCCATGGTGGTTTGATTGACTGCAAGAGGTCTTGAATTTTGATGGGGTTGTGGTGAAGGTGTTTGTGAAAATGCCTCAGTGAGAACACTAGAACAGGAGTTGTATCAGAGATGATGCTTGGGAGGTGGTAATGGTAGGCTATATATAACTTCTTTATTCTTTATTTGGACTTTGGTCACTCTTTTAGCAGTAGATTAATGTGAATGGGCCCCTGGCTAGTGGTTATTTTATTTTGTTCATACAAAATAATAATGATAATAATCTGATAAGTGATTTACTATTTAACTGTCTACTAGTTAATTTATTCTGTTCTTAAGATTGAAATGGATATTAGTAACTAAAGATTATGAGTTTAAATCTTATAAAATATAAACGTGATGATTTTAGGAATACAACATGTGTATAATAGAGAGTGTGTATATTTGTTGGTAGAAAAATTAATTTATTGTATTTATATTCATTAAAATTCATTCTTTCAAAATTTGTGAATATAATATAGCCTGTAAGCCGCGATGATAATGTTAAATAATTATGTCAACAAACATGTTAGGACTGTTTAATAAAAATTAATGTTATGCTTTGTTTCTCTTTTGACGTGTGGTTCATCTTCTTAACATCAATTTACAGTAGTAAATGGTGGAATAGAAGACCAAAACAATCATTATGTATGTTTCAGATGTTAAGAGGATGAAAATGAACATACCACCAACCCAAATGTCTCATTTGATCTAAAAAAGCATATATTCATGTTATTAGAATAAAATCAAGGGAATGTCGTTCAAACCGACCATTGGACACATATGATTTATACATAGTTTAAGAACATGCTACATGCCTCACGTTAAACTTCCTGATTATAGGAAGCAACCCATGTGCCTAATTAATAATTCAACATACAAATTTCATACCATATTCGATGCACTATGGATTTTTATTTTATGATAATTTTGTTTACAATTCTAAACAGAAATTTAATAGTGCGAGATAATCATTAAATTAACTATATTTAGGTTGAGATTATTATGGTTAACAAAGAGGGGTTTGTATGTGAGTTTTAATTATTATTGTTAAGTTATAGCTTAATTTTGAGATTATTTTGTCTTCATAATATATAATGCTTGATCTTACCAATAATAGTTAGGATTTTGATCAACTTATTAGTTTGTTAAGATAATAATATATTTTTAGCCTTTGGTGGACTTGTTTAAAATGAACGTTCAAATTAAACTAATAATAAATTGAGATTAACGATAATGCTAGTAAAATGATGACAAAACCTATCACATGTATCACGTATATATTTCTTATTTGGAAAAAATTCATGCATGCCGATATATGATAGACATTTACAGCAACCAAACAATATATAGGCAAAATATATTTATGTCTATTTTGATATCATTGTCGGTTTTACAAACATTCTAAAATATTGTGCAAGATCGATGTTGGATAACAAAACGAAGAGAGAGTTAATAACAATGCTAGGGAAATTGTTAGAAAAACACCCTTGTTTGTTTCACTAATTAGTTTCTTTAAAGGCAAATGTAGTCTGATTTAATTTTTACTCTTAAATATATACTATTGTCCAACATGATCCTCGAATCCAAACATCATAGGGAGGAACAACTCTACCATTGGAAAACAAGCCCTCTGGTGTTCAACCAATTAGGTAACTTGTAACTGGTACTATAGAGACAAGTACTCAACTAATGATATGTATTTGATGAGTTTAACTTGGGTAACATGATATGCTATGAGTGAGTTTTGAGTTTTCAATTGGAGCTAGTATTTGATGTGTCATTTATTTGAAAATCAATAATGAATGCTTTTGAGGCTTGATTAGGACGGGATACCAATAGCTAAACTTGCTCTTGCTATTTCGTGATTATGAATAATGAAGATCAAGATTTATAAGCCTATAAGTATAGGCTAAACATAGTGTACCATATAATGGTATGAACCCATATGTCGAGGTAATTGTCCTAACATAAAACATGTGATCATTATAGTTTAGCTCTTGAAAATGTACATGGTTTGGTTCGTTAAATATGTCATCACCTTTGTGGTTTTCTTAGTTTATAAAGAGCGATGTCTACTTGTGTAAAATGACCTTCGCAAAGATCATATGTTATTTACATATTAGTTATTAGTAATTTAATTTGAGAACTCTAATATGAATAGATTATGTCTCGATGATTTAGCCCTCCAATCAGGTTAGGTTTCCCTTATTCCTACCAGTAAAGTGTTTGATTCAATTAGAAATAAGCTTAGTTCAAGGCTTATAAATAGCAAACAAACATACCATTACTATTTAAGTTTAAAGCTTATTTTACAGATAAGCTTAATTTAAGGCCTAATAAATCTATTTTTTTATTTTAACTTAATAAACATATTGTCATGCCATTGATATTAGGTGTTAATTAACAACTAGCATGAATAAACAATTCCTAAAAAAATATTGATCATCAACCAATAATGTTATATCATGTTAGTTCTCAATTATATATCAAATTACAACAAAAATTAAAGCAAACAAATGTCGTAAAAGAAGAAACATGGTCCAAATCATAAGATTGACACAAATACTCTAGATCCATTTTTGTCCGCATTAATTACTCTAAATTAATCATCCACCGAGATATAATATCTAATATCCTTCATGAAAACTATATATTCTTTAGTGTATGGTGAA
The DNA here is from genome assembly GCA_025506415.1 of Flaveria robusta. NCBI lineage: Eukaryota > Viridiplantae > Streptophyta > Magnoliopsida > Asterales > Asteraceae > Flaveria > Flaveria robusta. Next base: position 1,917,613 of record CM046469.1, read on the forward strand.
AATCATTAATCGATATTGTCTTTCACCAAACTATTTATTTTACTTTCACTATTTATTCGCACTTTGGTTCTCTCGTCCGACTAAATGGCTACACTATCATTAAACATATCATTTTTCAAAAAGAAAATAGTTTTCGTTTATTTTATAATATTTTTTTCAAGAACTTTTAAAATAAATATACCATGATAAAGTAGGAGAATATGATTGCAAAAGATGTGGTGGGTATTTATTTCTTTATTTAATTTTCACGAATGATAAAATAATTAGTTAAAACTAAAAATAAAGAAAAGAATAGGTTAAGGATAGTTTAGCCCTCTATTTGAACTAGTGGTCAAAAGTGTACCAAAACAGCACAAGGAGCATATCATATAAGATAGTTTTGATGAGGGTTGCTATCCCTAATTTTATCACATAATAGACAATTTTTTTTATAAGTGACACTACATTTTGTGGAAATTAAAATAATATTAATTAGAATTAACAAGTTGTGTAAATAGAAAAGTAAAATAAATAAGATACATTTAATTTTCTTTCCAGATTTATTAGTTGTCATGACATCATTTTTTAAGTTAGTGGTTATACCGTGATTCACTTTATCATTACCGAATCCTAGTCACCACTTAATTTACTTAGATCACAATTCACCCTAATTGGAGTTTAGAGTAGTTTATTCTTGCAATCACAAAAAAAGATAAATTATTATCTAATATTAAAATAAAATTAATTTTTTTACGACAAACTCATTCACCTAGTAAGCTACCCTTGAATTTACATAAATATATCCACAACCCATAAGGCCTTAACCACTTGAAAGGAACACAAATTTAACACCTTGATTTACTATATAAACGAGCTGATAGACATTTCATGAAACATAGCTAAATGTCTTTAAATTATGTAAAAGTTTATAAAAAAAACTAATCTCTCCTGAATAATTAATAAATCAAAAGTCATGTCAGCCTAATTTAATAATTAAAAACTAATTATTATTAGAAAAAAAAAAGGTGATTGGTAAATGATGAATAGCACTTGAATATCTTCACATATATTTCATTAGTATACCAGATACTTTAAGTTACATATAAATGACTTTCCTTATCCTAAACCAGAATAATATGTTAATTGATACTTTAAAGGAAAAAAGACAACCATCAAGAACCAGTCAGAAATAAAACCTCCGAACTTGAATGTTTGACAATGACATGGATATCCTTACTTTTTGGTTTTCTGTTTTCACACAAATGGGATCGGGTTGCGTAGATTTGTAGGCTGGCGTGATGAGTTGAAATGTTTGACCACGGTTGCAGAATATTTTTGTTTTGTTTTTATCGTTGCTATTATGTTTTAATACTTGAGTAAATATTTGTTGGGGATAATCAAAAATAATTAAAACTAGGAGGTATACCTGCACTACGAGGCGGGATGTGTTATTTTTCGTCTTATGGAACACAGTAACATATTAGCTAAACAACATCTCGAAAACAACAATAGAAATAGATATGTAATAACAATACATTCGGAATTTTAAACAAATTCGCATTATAATATTAAAATATCAAATATAACAAAAAAAGTTAAAAATTAATAACCAATTAAAATACTAAATTCAACCTTTTAAGATGTTTTGGGTTCAATAAGAAAAATAAAAAAAGAAACCTAAAATCAAGATATTGACTTATATTTTAGTTAACAATATAAAAGAAATATAATTATAGGAGAAAACAAAACATAAAAACACCAAAACTGATTTAGCCATTGCTAGGATTCGAAACTTCAACATGCGGGTAGTTGTAGAGCTCGAAGACCAGCAGGGCAACTTGCAATTCTATTACAACACGCGGGTAGTTCTCTCTTCTCATTTCTCTCAATAAACATAAAAAATGATTAGATTATCACATATGTTTGTCGCTTAAAATATAGACGAATGTAGGGGATTTTTTTTTTAAATTACGAGGGCTCTTAAAATTTAAGGGTCTAAAACTCTTGCTTTAATTGCTTGTATTATAAAAACACTCAAGATTGTATAAAGAATAAAACAATTTTAAAATCTCAACACTTTTCTATATTTTGGGGCTTGCCTTGTCATTCTCTGCAAACATAGTGTTATCGTCTAAGTGTAAGTGTTACTCATTGGATACAAACATAACGTGTTACTTTTTTTTTTTTGTCGTGTCTTGTGTTCACATTAATGTTTCAAGTCTACAATTTAAAATGAGCCCTAATATCAAGACACCCTACATTATAGATTAACACCTATTATACGTTTCGTATAGCACTATACACGAAGTATAGGGTCAAATGCACTAAAAACGAGTAAAATTCAAGGGGGCTGTCAGAGGGCTATACGTCTCATATAGTCATATACGATCCCCTATATGATACATATAGAGCTATACGACGCGCATATCAAATTTTGACACTGACTACGAGGAAAACTAAAGGGGGCAGTCTGAGGGGTTATACCGTTATACGCCCCGTATAGAGCTATACGACCCCCCTATACGACGCATATTGTTATACAGCCCGTATAAAAATCTAATTTTTTTATTTATAATATTAAGGTGTAGGTCTTAATATCCACACCTTTTAAAACTATTGTCTATAAAAACATTAAAAAGGAAGGCTAGATGAGAATTTGATGACAAATAAAGAAGAAAAAGGCAAGATCACGCGTGCTATGAGAATCCTATTTTGTATGTTAAAAGGAAATAATAAGGAGAGAATTTGTAAAAAGACCAGAACTACCTTGCTTCAACTTCACTCAAACTAGACGACAATTGCGGGCGGGGGCAACTTTGGAATCCAAAGTTCTCCACACAACTAAATAATCACCGTGTATTCTAACCTTTACATCTTATATCTTTATCTTTTTTCTTATATTTTATTAAACGGTATTTTTTTTCTTATATGAATGATGATTTAAAGTTGTGCATCAGCAGTGACAGAGTTTGAACACTCTCATTGGGGGGTGGGGCGAATTGTTTCTTTTTAGGGGGGCGAACTCAAGTTTTATATAAAAATTTACACTATCGTGCCAAAAATTTACACTACCTGACGAAAGTTTAACACTACCGACGAAAAAAAAAGGGGGGTCCCAACCATGCTCCGCCGCTGTGCAGCTATCATCAAATGTTTCCGTCTAACTATATCATTGTCTATTTCCATTAAGATTATTATATATAAACTAAATGATGACATCAAGATTAACTTATTAAGAATACTAAATGATGTTTATTTAATGGATGGCGTGATTAGGTCTTATACTCTTATTATCTTTTTATAAGTACACCACTTCAACTATTAACTAATTAATCATTCATGCCTATTTTAATTTTACTCTTTTAGATACATAATTAGGGGTGACCAAAACCGAACAGTTAACCGACGAAACCAAACCAAAATTAACCGAAAACCGACAAAACCAAATTAACTGGAAACCGAATTAACCGAAAATCGATTTCGGTTTTGGTTCTGTATCCTTGGTTAACCGAATTCAACGAAACTAAACCGAATCATTCATATTTTCAAGTTTTTCCTATCTATTTTCTTGTAATTTTAGTTTTTATACCTTGAAATATCACATGTTAAAATGGTAGAAAATTTGTTGGGTAATATTTAAAACTAGCTTTAGTAAACCCGTGTATTACACGAGTTGAATAAAAAATATTAAATAGAATAAAAATTTATAATTTATAAATCGATATTATAAAATAAGATATGATTGAAATATTTCTTATAATAAATATAATAAAAGTTTTATTTCAACGCAAAACGCTTTAAAAATGTCATACTTAAAAACTTTCATATTGTAACTATTAGTTTTAATTATTTTTTATTTATTTAAATTTACTTTTTAAAAACACCTATTATAAAATATTTTGTATTTTTAATAAAGATTTCTTTTTAATTTATTAAGAAACTATTTTAATTTAAAAAAATTAAAAACTATTGTTAGTAATTAATGTGATTATTAAATAACAGAAAGAAGCATGAAAAATTGGTGAGGATGAATATGATATTGACAAGTGTCCCTTCTAAATACCCTTTTATTAGAGTAGGGAGATAAAAACTTTCTCTTTTACATAAGTAGTTTTTAGTTCCAAATCTACTACTATTAAGGTTGAGCAAAGTTAAGATTTTTACATTTACAAGTTAATACGCTTTAATATAGTTAACATTTATAATCATTCCCAAGTGGTTCATTATATGTTTTCTTTGAACGGCAAATGTAAAAGACTGCTTTGAAGGAAATGTGTTATCTTAATCGGGTCAATTTATTTGTTTTTCAACCGGGACTATACCCCCGATTATTTTAAAAGGAAACTCACAACTGAGAAAATTATCTAGCTCAAACCAGAGCATTTTTGCTATAAGTGAAACTCAAACTCAAAAACTCTTTATTTTCAAATTATCTTATGTATCTTATCTCAATAATTTGATCTGATGATTATTAATTATTTATATCTTTCTAGCTATATATAATGGAGAGAAAGATGATGAAATGATGTCAAAATCCTCTCCCCTATCTAGAAGATTAAGGACTAGTAAGGGTTTTTTTATTTATTTATTGGCCTGAGTCAAATTGCCTCATTTTTATACCAATGTAACTTTAAATCGAAACAACTTACAACATAGCTCTTTCATATGATTCACCAGATGTTTACTTAAACTTCTGATTTGGGATATGTCTCTTTGCAACAGTTATTACACTAAAGGGAATAATCTGATTGTTATGATATTTGATTTTGGGTTTTATTGTTTTCTGAACTTGATTATTATCATATCATAACTTATTATGCACGCTGGTTGTTGAAGTTTAAATTACAAATAAGGAATTCAAAAGCTTTTAAAAATTAAGCTTTTAATATCCAATCAATGAGAAGAATTCAATTTGAAAGTTTGTTTTATAAATACTATGACTAACATACTATCGTTGTAAAAGCATGCAATGAATTATATATAGAGAACATAGTTTATTAAAAAACCAAAATATTATCTTGTTTTATACCGAAAATTATTGTTGTTATAAATTTAAAACGTACAACTAGTTTAAAGGGAACATTAATGTTGACCAACAACCACTCATACTTCATTATAGTGATTATTTTCTGCTTTAAAAAATTCAACATAGATAATCAGTTCATAGATAATCAGTCATCACGTCATTCTAAACGAAAATGAGTTTTCGGTTTTCCTCTATCACAGAACATGCATATCAAGTCAAATAAAGATTAAATGCCATTATACAAAAAAAAAAAAAAAAAAAAAAAAAATCAAAAGCTACTTTATTTATTAAAAAGACATTAACAAAGCTAAAATAGAATTCCTAATGCTTTGTTTACGATCATAAACATGTGTATTTTTCACTAGTCAAATTAACCGGACTATTTATGATCAAAACCCATCAATTGTAAAAATATAAAAATATGTTAATCGGTTCGATTTATCACATAATCAAACAAACCAAACCATGCTCATCGTATCATAATATTTATCGGTTAAAGCTAGCTAACTAGCTTCACCAACAATGTAACAAAAACCCTTTAAATAAACGATACATAAAAAAAACATTCATAAAAGTAAAATTGTTATGCAATCAAAAATATAAGCACGTAAACTTTTATATTCAAATTGAAAATAATGAAAAAACACAATTATTTTACAAATAGATAAATGCATTCTTTTGTTCCAACACATATCATTATTTCATTCGTATCTTAATATCTCAGAAAAAAAAGAAAAAAAAAAAAGTTAATGTGCTGAAACATTCTACCAAAAGATCTACTCTTTAACACCTTGACGTTCATATCACAACCGACCATCGTATCTAAAGCAGTCAACCATTCATCCACCGATGCCCGTTATCTGACCTCCTTCCGATCATCTCCGTCATCAACAATCGTCATCGATTCATCGGATCTCTCATTTCATCGTCTTCATCATCATCGTTGATATTTTTTTCCCTAATTCTTCGAAATTCGTTTGTTTCTGGAGGATATTTTGAAGATGCGTCGTGGTTCGTCGAAGAAAGGCTCGGCTAATTCGACGACCTCCACTAATTCGTCTGCCATGGATCTGTTTCGCTCTGGTAATTAATCGATTTTGTTTTTACTTTAATTCGTTGATTTCGTCAGATTCGAAGTGTAATCAGGGGTAATTTTGTGAATAGCCTGTTTTTGTACGTGTTTATCGCGTTGATTTGTAGATTTATGAATAGATGTTAATCTGAGCTTTGTTCGATTAGATTGGCAGGGATCAATGTTTATATGGTACATATATGGTACAAGACTTAGAGAGATTCACTCGAATTATCGTTGATTGTACGAACTTGTACATGTTGTTCTTAAATTCGATATGTTGTTTTCAATCGTTCTATGTTGATTCTTGCTATATATTTCACATGATAAATTGACGGCCTTGTGTACAAATTAGTGAGAAGAAAGAGTAGTTTTTTTTAACAGTCATATTATCATATTACATGCAGCATCTGATAATCATTAAAAATGAAATTTTTGTTTGTTAGAACTTGTATTGTAATTGTACGCATGTATAGAATCAATCTTCTTGAGAATAGGAACTTAATTCACTTTTTTAGGCTGACAGATCAATGAATTTAAACACAATTCAACAACACCAGTGATATTTACTTGTTGAAGGATGCACTTTTGAAACATGATTATTTGTGGTAATCAGAACATTGGGTGATGATTTTCTGTATCATTTATTTGGTGATAATTGGAGAATCAGATTGATTTGGAGAATGTCAGAAATCAAGAATGGTATCATACAGGACTAAGTTGAAAAAATAAATTATATACTTTAAGAGTTTCTTGTCTAGTAAAATTCAGGTTCGATGAAGTTATATGACTTATACCTAAGCCAAAAGATGCAATGAAGTTATGCTTATGTTCCTTGATTATTACAAGTTGATAAGAGCAATCCCTTTGGTAAATGATGACTTACATGTGTGGCGTAATATACAACTGTTATTAGGGACAACATAATATCAAATCCGAAGAAATATTCAGAACTTATTGAGCTTCACTCATAGAGTTAACTTTCTTTTTTCAGCTTCAGGAAAAGCTGCAACTAAGGAATTGGAACGTATTGATCAGTTATTCTATTCATATTCGAACGAGTCTTCTGGTATGATTGAGTAAGTGCAATCGTTTTGTTGTGGCAGTAGAATATTTACTTCATCCTTTTTTTCTTATATTTTCATTTTCATTTTTTTTGCTTCTTAACACATCTTTGTTTCTCTGAACAGCCCCGAAGGGATAGAGTATCTCTGTTCTGACCTAGAAGTTGAACACACTGATGTACGAATATTGATGCTTGCTTGGTATGTTCTGTTTTAGACATTTTCATCAGACTACAAGACATTTTGTTCTTTTAAATCATATTTTGCCACATCCACTACTGATTACTGATTTCTCTACATTTTCCAGGAAAATGCAGGCTGAAAAGCAGGGATACTTCACCCTGGTATTTAATTGAGTCTTGTTGGCACTGTATTAGCTCACGCTCATCATAGTTGTATGTTTAGGTTTTCCTAATTAAATGTAACATAGCCCATGCAGCTTATGATGATTGTTATAACCCAGATCCATACTACTAAATGTCCTCTTATGACAGTTTTCCACTTTTTTAATATTATTACCCTCTTGTATATGTATGATAAGAGGTGGAAAAATGGGTGGAATGGGTAACATGTCAAAGCGGGGGTAATTTTGAAGTTGGTTGCGACTGGTTGGGGATGGTCATGTCTAATTTCTTTTTACGAAATGATTACTGTGTCGTATGATTACAAATTTGTAACTATTTACAGTAATATTTGATTCTTGAATTGTAAAATTTTAAGGGTTTTACACATTTAAGCATGAAAAATAAACTTTTGGCAACTTTTGACATGTATGGCCTGTTAGACCCATTTAGCACATTTCTTTCTGAGCTAATTTGTTTAATTTTACCATTTCACTTGCCATAGATAAAAGATCAACCTAAAAGACCCTTTCATAAGTATTGCCAACCATTTCATAAGTGTTTTCGTTGACTCTACTTTTATGGATGAATGGATTGTGTTAAAATGTGAAAATGAGTAATGATGAATGAAAACGAAGAATTGTATAGGAGAATGCTTCCTGATGAAATGATCTTTTAAATTTCTGTTCTTCCGTTCCTTCTATACAGGAAGAATGGCGAAAAGGCCTGAAAGCCTTACATGCTGATACTATAGTTAAATTAAAGAAGGCACTTCCTGAGCTGGAGAACGAGGTATTATTTGCATACGATTAAATTTTCATGACCTTTTAAAAACCTAATGACAAGGATGTCTGTGTTGCTAATCTGTTTGTTCTTTACTCTCCCTTAAAAGGTCCGCAGGCCATCAAATTATGTGGAATTCTATTCTTATGCATTTCGATATTGCCTAACAGGTACACCAAATCTATGACATAACTTAAAGAGTTTTTCTTGTTCTCTCATTTTAATTGCTTATTGCCATTGTTTTTATGCTTTTATAGAGGAAAAGCAAAAAAGCATAGATATTGAGAGCATATGTGAATTATTGGAGCTTGTTTTGGGGTCTCAGTTTCCTCAGCAGGTGGATTTATTTATTCAGTATCTAAAGGTGAGCTTGTTTTGAGGTCTCAGTATCTATAATATATGTTTGTGGGTCCCCTCTGTGTCAATGATATATCTTCTGTTTCATTTGTTATAATGTTTATGGGCTGGTCATTATCATCCACACAATAAACCCAACGCAGAAGAAAATACGAAATTATGAACCTTCACAGTGTATACAATTTGCAGACACAGAATGATTATAAGGTCATAAACATGGATCAATGGATGGGGTTTTACAGATTTTGCAATGAGGTAACCAGACGTTAGGTTGCCGTTTGATTATTTTTATTAGCACTTGTATGATAACATGTAGAGCTGGCAAATGGGTAATTTTTGTATAAGTCAAATCAGGCTGGGTTCACCCAAAAGTCTCTTCCAAAAGTTTTGTTAATAAATACTGCATCAAATATGCTTACAAAACTTATATTCATAATCTAGTTTTAAAGAAAATGATTTAAGAGATCTTATGCATTAAAAGTACACTTCCAACCCGTTTCCTTTAGCTAGTACTCTTTGAGCTTATCCATTTGAAATAAAACATAACCCAAAATCGACCATTCACAGGTGAATGGGTAGAAATTGCCGCATATATTTTAACATCATTTAGCTTGTTTCTCCCTAGGCATTAGATTTTTCTTGTTTTACAGATAAGTTTTCCAGATTTCAACAATTATGATGAGGAACTTGCTTGGCCCCTGATTCTAGACAACTTTGTTGACTGGGTGAAGTCAAAACAGAGCTGAACAAATTTCATAAAGAGCAAAGCCAAATTCTTGAGATGGCTTCATTAGTTTTATAGTTTTATTCGGTGTCCAGGATTCTGCTGAAACAAGTAAACAACATATGTTGCATGAAAAACATCCTCATCGGTTTATGAACATTTTATATTATAATGTAGAGGAAACGAGTGTTTTTAGTCGCATTGAGTACATACATCAGATCATATCAACTAGAGTGGAACAATTTCGATCATCAACCAGAACTATAGAATCAAAATAAGTACCCTCCTCTTTATATTTGTTTGTTGTATTCTCATGTTCAGTTTGCCACATTAGTAATATTCTCTCTTTTTCACACCAAAAAAAACAAAAAAATCTCTTTGATTTTATGTTTTTAGAGGAGTTACAATGAAAATTTAAGAGGGTAGATTATCTAGCAAGACCAATATGAACCTCAGCTTTGCCAGCAATCATGGGTCAAAGGCAGCAAAGGAATCCTATGGCGAATGTTATATAAGGGCAATGGGTCCGGCTACAGGTATTGTTGGACTCAAAGTGGGTCCAGGTACAGGTGTTCTTTGAACTCGCAAAGGTAAAAAAGGGAGAATAAAGGAGACAGATGAGTCAGAAGGTGGGTAAGGGTAACCTAGAAAAGCTATAGGATCAAATAAATATTTTTTCTTTATTAAATGCTCTTATTCTATGCTATTATTATGTCTTTGGTCCTGACCCAAGGGAATCTATATCATATCATTCATTCTTCAGGATTTTCTTTTCACCAAAAGTGGGCAAGCCAAAAGCAAAAGCTAAGGTTCTAGCAAAGATATGGTGCAACTATACAGTTTAGTTTAAATAAATCCCTTTCATTTGTTAACAGATATGTTGAGCCTCACGACCATTTAAGGCTCATAATGGGTGCGTTTGAGACTAGTTATCGTAGTCATTTTATTAGTTTTCATGAGGATCCCTCGTTATTTAGGAGTCAAAATTTAATCGTTAAGGATTCTTAAAATTCAGATTTAAAACTTATCCTAAAAATCAACTTGAAATATCTAAAAAAATATGCACATCTTTCTATTTAATTTTTCATGTATTTAATAAGCTTAATATATGATACATACTACATGCATACCATTATCACCAATTTACAACAAAGTCTAAATTTAATTGTCATGAACTTTATTCTCGTGGGAATGCTGTGGTGTGTATGGAATGTGAGAAATTAGAAAGTCTTCAAAGACAAGAATACTACCCGGTGAGGATTGTGAAAGAAGTTAAAGTAGCGACTTTCCTTTGGATCAAAAACCATGCGAGAGAAGGCAACTTAGATTGGACCCTTTTGGTGTAATTACGTGTTCAATTTTCTTAGTTCTTGTTGATTCATACAATACGTTCATTTGTATGTTTAACATCTTACTAGTTTTATAAAACTTCCTCCGTTCCAAAATTTACACCATGTCCCAAGAGACATATAATTTATATGTTAGAACCATTTTCGTTCTCTTAAATTTCAATGTTAATAAAAATTTTGAGGTAAACGGGCCTAGGATCACTCAAAATCTATTGTATTAAATCCATTATAAACTAATCTCCCTAGTCCTTAAAACTAATCTCCCCTCATCCTTAAAACTCAGCCCGATCCTAGACCTAAATGTGTCGGTTTTAAGTTTTCATCGTAAGATTTGATATTTCTTTACCTGCACCTATTCCTAACTTACATTAAATTATACATTTATTTATACCATACCTGAGTTTGAACCCAAAATCTTCTCTTTAAAAAACAAAAACTCTACCAAATAGACTAGCATCGCATTGGCTGCTAGATCTGATATTTATGTCATTGTTACGTCAAATTTTTATTATTATTTCTTTTTGTATCATTGAACGGGGCCTACATTTCTTTTCACATAATTAAAGACTATACCTAAGCAACACATCACAATAATAACACTTGACAATGGTGAGTCCCAAACACCAAATGCAAATAAATAGCCCAAGGGAGACCGTACAAAAATTAGATTTTTAGTAATCAATAAATCATGAAGGTTCGTCCCGTTAGCTGAAACAGTTGCAGAAAGATGATAATTACACTCGATTACAAAAAGCCTTCTTTAAGAAGCAAAACGAGACATACCCCACCACCACCAGACGATGATTAATCACAGAAATCAATCAAAAACTTTAAATAAATAAAAAAAGAAAAAAAATCAAACCAAAGTTTGATCACAGAAAGAACACATGTTAGGGTTTAGAAGAATCTAGAAACAAAGGCGAAGGTGGAGGAAGAGAAGCTGTGGTTCTGTGACTTCTACCACCACCGCCTGATCTCACCGGAGATGATTTCACCGGCGATGATTTCTCAGATTCCGGTGAAAAGCTAGATGTCGAGGCGGAGCTGCTAGAATTACTCCTCAGCTTCCTCGTTTCTCCTTCGTTATACACTTTGTTATCTTCAATTCCGACTTTAGTCGAACTCAAACTCGCCGGAATTATGCAATTGCACAAAAAACCTGCAAAATCAACGTAAAACCGATCAGATCTTAACTCGTTGATCTTATTACAATCGGAAAATTACGTTTAAGAAGATGATATACCGATTCTCGCGAGCCGATTGATCCAACTCGGGATCGATTTTCCGGTGAGTCTAACGCATACATCGTTACAAAAGTGATTGCAGTTTTTGGTAATGAGATTATACGAAATTCCTTTGTAATCTTCAGCTAGTTCCTCCATGATTCCTCTCACCTCTCTCAGACTCTTCTCCGTCCATCCGATCAGAATCTGCTTCCTGAACGTGAATCCTTCGCATTGCTTCGGTTCTCCCTCGAATATTCCAGTCGTCTCTTGTTCATGACATCCGAATGCATACTCAACTCCATGAACTACATTCAGTTAAAAAAAAAAAAAAAAAAACCTAATTCAAAACGAAATCATTCCATTCGAGTATCCAATTTGATGTTTCAGATCTACAATTTCACTACGACTCATTACTCAATGTTTTGATCGGTTAAAAAGCAGTTTGGTAGTCTATTAATCATCATTAATGCTTCATGGCTTTTTAATTATTGATTAAAAAGCTATGGATTATGAGAAGATAGTCTTTTAATGACCATTATTTGACAAGAGTTTCAAACCTTGAACGCCTGAGTGATAGACACCGAGGCCGAGCCAATAAGCGTAGCCATTCATGGAGGTGAGATCGTATACGTTGAGGTAGACCGGCACCGATCCTTCCTTCCGGCACTTGACGGAGTTACCTCTGCAGAGCATTTTGTTAGTTGAAAGTGAATTGAATAAAGGTCTTTTGTGGAGTCAATGCAACTAACAGTTAACGGTTTATAAAAGTAGTAACATTTTCAGTATCTGAAAAGCATTGGATGCAAATGTTGAAGTTGATGTACAGGAGAGAAAAGGAATCGGTGAAGAGGGAGGTGAGGGTGGTGACTCCGGCGGCATATAAGCACCGTGAACTCTGCTTTTTGGCGGGCCACCACCACTGCTCTTTATTGTTTATACTTCCCGGGTGTTTTTTATATGGTGATGATAAAAGATTATACATTTACAAATACCACAACTTATTGGAAATGCAGAAAAATGAGTATTTTTTTTTTTGAAAATATGAAATTTTGGAGTTAATTCATACTTTAACAGATATCCAGATATTACCATTATTCTCATTTTTATGATAAATAGTTATTCATGATGAGTGTTTATATTTTTATGCAGTAGACGCATATGTTTTCATCAAGACTATCGTAATGCTAGCATCTTATTTTTTGACAGTCGTTTCAGCTTTTTACCTTTAATGTTACCATACCATTGACCTCACGAACATAATCATTTATTCTTGAGAATCAAATTGATAACACCAATGGGGACGGGTTAAAGTGGCGTGCATGTTGTTTCCAGTGCTGCACGCCAGGGATGCAACTTCGACCTAAACGACGTGTGATAAAAGTTCACATACAATGCATTTTAATATATAAAAATAAAATGTATACTTTCTTAAAAAAAAACAAAGTAAAAACTTTATTTAGTTATCTATCTACACATGTATTTTTTTTTTTTTTTTCTATAAATCAATAGATATAAGATTGCTCATATACAAGGCTTGTCTAAAAGATAAGACCTCTAAATATATGATCTTAAGATTATAAATTTGTATGTCATATTTAAATAGTAGTCGATAAGTTGTTATTGGACAAACAATAAAATTCGTTTGCTTTAAACATATGCTAAATATATTATAAAATATTTAAAAAATGTGTTTTTTTAATAACAAAGTAAGAGGCTGATTATTATGTGTAGTGGAGAAGTGTGTTGTTAATCAATGCTAAGGTGGAACTAATTAGTGGACTTGATTAATAATAGAGCGTGTTATGATGACCTGTGATTCTATTTCTTTTTCTATCTTAATAAAATACATATAATTTGTTTAAAATATTTAAAATTTCTTTTACGGTAACAAAAAACATGCAAATGATTGTGCCAACAGCGTCTATATATGCGAGTTGTAAAATACGTAAGTAAAGAATTCTATTCATGAAGGAGAAAAAAAGAATCAGACGCCTCTTAATTGTGTAGGGTAGATTTAGATTGAAGTATGCTAGTATTAGATTAGGACCCTTTAAAAAAAAAATACGTAAACTAATTTTAATTGTGTTGCATGCATTTATACTTGTAAGTTATATATCCCTTGTTCATTTTACTTGGCAACATCAAATGTTCTTAGAAGTTAGAATGAAGGTTGTTCACGTTTTTGATACCAAGCAGCGCAAGGTCGAGCTCAGGCTTATCTTTAGGTTGTTTCGGGTAGATCAGGTGGACTTGTTTGGTTCATGAACTCGTTGCAGAAGGCAAGAGAGCGTATGAGTGTGCACGGGTGTTTCTTGTATATATTAGAGTTTTGGGTTCGGATGATGTGCAACTTTTGATTAGAGTAGTATGTAGTTTTTGCCTTCTGGTTATTTGGGTTTCTCCCTCTCTACCCTAATAACTAGGAAGCTAGGATACTTAAACTGGTATATATCCAATCTTCATAGAATCTGTTTTTTTCCTAGATCCAAACAATAGGGTTAGGACCAATATGGTGTTTCGCATGATAGAAACGGTTTTGCACCTAATATTTTAATTGTTAGTGAGATCTAGCATTTAACAGGTTTTGACCCAAACCTAACCGGTTCCACCATAGATTTTTAAACCTTGTCAAACTGGTTAATAACCAGACCGGTTTATGAAATAACTGGTTCTAACCATTTCAACCGTGAACAGGATAAAAACTAAACCGTTTGTTTTTTAAATAACCGATTTGAGCACTTATACCGTTTGGTCAGGTAGCAAGGCAATTTATTATTTGGTTTGTGCCAGATCTGTGGTTAGAGAAATAATCTTAGGGGTTGATCCAAATAAGTTTTCTCACTTAATGTGGGATGACCAAAATAAGCTATCTGGATTGTTCAATCTCAAAGATCAATTACTTGTCTTTCAAAATGGTTGTGACTACTGCGGGTTTGCAACTTTTGCGGTGTGACTTAGTAATCTTTATCTGTTGAAGTGGTTGGACTGTTTCGACTGCAAATTGGTTGGGCTTTTCGTACGTTAGCAGTTAGATTATTCAAAAATATCGTAACCCCACCCAATGAAGCCCAATAAACAAGTTTTGGCCAAACCGGTTCCAACCATCCCAAATCCGTCGGTTTCACATTTGGTTCCTAACCCTGGTCCATCAAAGTGGATTGGTTGCCAAATTGGTTTTCAAATCTTTTTTAAAATACAGTCTTTAAAAACGGCAATGTTACCATTTTTTTTACTGATAGAGGCTTTGAGCCCCTTTTTGACTGATTCTGGTGTTCTTTTTTTTTTTTTTTTATCATTTTACCTTGAAGTTCGAATAAAAATTCGTAGCGGGTGTTTTGATGATCACAACAACTTATAACACTTTTTTTTTATTAACAAATCGAGTAGATTTCTAGCGAGTTTTTTTTAAAATCTCTCGACAGTTCAAAAGTGAACATAGTGTTGTTATTCCCGGTTGACAAAACCCTCTTGTTCATCACTTCCGATTTCTACCAGAGCAAAGATCAATAACTCTTTTCTCCATTGATCTCCTCCACTCCAACTCCACAGGTGAGTTCTTCACATCTATCTTATTATTGGACAAAGGGTTTCGTTCGTTTCTTCATTCACATTCAACATTGGGAATAGGGTTATTGATCTTATACCCCTCTCATGTCGATGATCGGAAGGGTTAGCCGGAGAATGGGGATAATAACATCTGCAAGAATCAGACTTCCAGGAAGCAAACGTTTTTCTACAAACAACAAGCCTAACAGTGAACCAGACATCAATGGAGAAAAGACTGATGGGTTAACTCATCATGACTCGTATCGAGACCTTAGTAAGCTTGATTTCATGACTGCTGCCAAAATTCTCTTCACCACTCCCCCTAAAAAGAAGAAATTCGGGTACCCTTTTTGTTTGATTTAACTTTCAAGCACTTTTTGGCCAAGTTTTGACATGAATTTGGTTTAGGCATTTTGTCAAACACTTGGTGTACGTTTGCATATGTGAAAACTGACAATGCATTTTCATCGATTTTTTTGCTAAATTCATTTATGCTTATAGTTTACATGAAACACATATAATACAGATCGATTTATCTTCTAACATAAACAAATAAACATTGCAAATCATCAATTATACAACTTGTTATACAGAGTTAGTAAAATTTCTAGGATCATAGGCTATATGTAATAGTTTAGTGCCATGTAGACAAGATTGTTTCCACCCGTCACACTTTAGTTTTAACTTACTAAAGGTTTGTTATTATTTAGTGAGTGTGATCTAAATTTTTAATCATTAATTATGTGAGGTGTCTTCGTTTGGCCTGAAAAAGACGTGAGCCCTCTCACGCCGCAAGGGGGCAGCGTTTCATTTCGTGACCGACTGATGTGGCACTCACGCTTCCATTACACGTAGCCTAAGAGCTAATATTTTCAGTTATGTATATTATTTGAGTTTCCATGCATTAAATCTGTTCATTCAAGTGACTATTACACGTCAATACAACAACTAAACATAAAAATTAGACCAAACACACCAATGAAAAAGTATGACAAATATACCTTTTTTGTACGCTAAAATCTTGATAGGCTTAACCTTCTAAATCCAATTTCTTTTCCAAGTGACTGTTAGGTGGTAACATAGCAACCAAACATGGGGAAGCCCAGAACAGTCAATTGAAAACATAAAGAAACCAGAAAATAAATTCATATTTATATTCCAAATTGTTGAGAGATTCTCTTTTCCAAAAGTTTTCTTTTCTTCACTTGTTAACAAAATAGACAAATTACTAGACAGCTTCTGTTTTGCAGCAGATAATACTTGCTCTATTGCCATTTATTTACAACAGTCACATGAAATAGATATCAAGATACAAGACTACTAATCAGTAAAAGCCCTTGGCCTTGTAGTCGAGTGGCATCGTGATTGCCCCTCACGAATGTGGTGTGGGTCCAAATATTTGCAAGTGCGGGATTAGGTTGTATTTAGGAGTAAAATAATCTTCTGTTCATAAAAAAAGGACTAATTAGTAAAAGGTTTAAATAATTGATTTGAAAAGGTCAGACCTTGTAAATGTTTTATTACAACCCACAAACTATCGAACCAAACACTTGTGTAAATGCAAATTTAAACGTACGCGGATGAAGTTTTGGATGTGTTATATAAGTTACTGTTATACACTTACACAAAGTAGAATGGCAATTATTTTTATCAAAGCATTTACTACTAGGTGATTACTAACTTTGATCTTATGAATCTGTTGAACATTTAATGGATAATTTAAACTAATGCTTTTTAGTGTCTAAATCTCAGGCTTGATTTTCATCTGGTTCAGCTCTTCTTCGTTTGTTTGCCTTCACTTGGTATCGCTCTCTCTCTTATACACACACACACAAACAGATATATGTATATAAGCTTTTTAAGTTCAAAATACAATATTTTAGAGGTGACACACTCGATCAATATACTTATGAATGGGTTGATTCTTATTTGTTTCGTCTCTAACCGCTGGGTAAAAAAGGATCAAAAGTCATCCAATGAGTATTTTTAATTCTTATAACCTTGAAAATCTTTTATTTGGAAAATTGGATTATGGTTGAAGTTAGATAATTTTTAGAGTCATACCTGGCACTAATTATTTATAAATTAAATATAACCTCTGTGCTAGAAGTGTTTTGGGTCAACCCGAACCAGCACAACCCTAAAGCTACCTGTTTTGACCCAAGGCCGCTTGGTGTGCCCATTTACCACCTCCAATATGTGTTATCTTTGCATTGGCCCTTTTTGTTCAGCTAATGGCTCATTTTTTTCTTGTCGCAGCGGTCTATTTGGTTGCTCAGTATGCTCGTCATGAAATGAAGAAAATGGATGCAGTAACTGACCTCCCCTCGTTGTACTTTAATCTTTACACGTTTGTCAAATTTTCATTTTATTTACCCATCAAAAATTATTTCAGGAATTGGAAAAGAGACGAATTGAAGAATCCAAGAATATGAAGGCAACCGAAGAAGAAGTACTAAAATCTAATCCACACTTATTGAAGGTAAAAGAGAGATTAGACAGCTTGGAAAAAACCGTCAAGGAAATTGTAACAGAATCCAAAAACCAAAGAAACATGAAAGTTTCAGAGCAAAAAGAAGATGACAAAAAACAGCGTGTAAGCAGCCCCGCACTAGAACACAGCCCGGATAAACAAGCTTCGAACCAACAAGAAACACAACAGGTCGAGAATCAGAAGGCTGCACAAGGCGAGTCAACTGGTGATGAGAAGTAAACAGCAAATGAGTTCTGGTATCAGTCAGATGTCTTGAATTAATTTTTTGATTTCTTGATTATAATGGAGAATGTAACAATGATCAATTAGTTAGTGATTTTGGATGTCTATTTTTTTGATCTAACTCATAGTGAGTAAACGTGGTGAAAATGAGCGACTAAGCTAGGACCAGTAATGTCAAAATGAGTAAGTTTTAGTACCCGCAAGCATTTTTTTGATAAAGTTTATAATTTGTTGAACTAAACGGGTTAAATGTTTTGATAAAGTTTAGGACCAGTATTGTTAACCAACATTTATTGTTTTGGTCCTAACTCCTAAGGCCCATTAGCAACATTTATTGCAGATCGTAGATATTGAAAACGTGGGCTTGCTTGGTCCGAGTTTTAAAAATGTGGTCTCGCAAGGAGAAACCTAAAGTTTTCCCTCTGTTCGTTTCAATGTTTCATCACTCACCTGTTGTGTGATTGATGGTGGTATGGTTTGGGCATCCCTACCACCTTAAAATTTGAAATATTCACTAGGCCTGACAAAACAAGCCTGTTACTTTCATTTTCGGTACTCATAGGCATTTTTAAAGACAAAATGGGTCAGGCCCAAAAAATTGTTCATTTATATTGCGGGTCAGGATGGGCAAAATCAAAGAAAGCGGGTCACCTTCAATTCCTCAAACCACTTGACCATCATTTTCATTTCTCAAGTTCTTAGACTCTCGGTTCTTAGTTTTCTAACTTCTCAAAATCACTAGACAATCAAATCATCGATTTCTAACACATATCTGGCGACTTTCGAAACCCTACAAAGGCTTGCATCCGCTAAGTCGGTTGATCTCCGGTGACTCGGTGAGCTTCGAAACCCTATAAAATCCGAGGCAAACATTCATTGGCAATTACGAGCATTCACTCGCTGATAGTCTCTCGAAACTCCTTCAATCTCCGGTGCTATCAAGAATAAGATTACAGAGACAAACAATCACTCGCAGTCGACAAAGCTGATTATTGCTGGTTTTTGTTGGAAAAAAAGAATTTTAAATATTTTTTATTTGATCCATTCTGTCTTGAACACATTCTAATATGTTTTTGACATGAACCCATTATAACCCGAACCCATCTTGACACCCTACTTGATGGTGTGGAGTTAATTCAATCTATTTGGAAAAAGAATGTTTGAGTCATTGTATTGTAAAATAAATCGTGAGTATAGCGTATGTAAGTTGTGAATAATAACACCGCTATTTCGTCATACCGTATACCGTTACCAAAGTCAACAATCGTTTGCCAGAACGCGCTAGTCACCCCTCACCGGCGATGGACACCGGAGACGATTGGATAGCTAACGACAAGCTCCAACACTTCCTTCTCTGCTTCTCCATCACCATCATTGTCTCCTTCATCGCATCCCGCACCAGATACTCTCTCCTACGTCGCCACAGCATCTCCGTAGGTTGCATTCTCTCCCTCACCGCCGGTGCCGCCAAAGAGTTCGCCGACGAACTCGGTTTCTTCAAATCCGCCGGTGCTTCCGCCAAAGACGCCGTTGCTGACATCATCGGCGTTTTCGTTGCAGTCATCGCTCTTTATCTGTGGAATTCCTTTTGTTTTCGCGATAGATCCGAGCAATTTGTGCAAAATCGAGGATATGAGATGGTTTGATTCATGTTTGGCTTCTATACAAGACTTCTAAATCTGTTGATCTTCGTCAAGTCGCTCGAGATTCAGGTTTCTACCTCCTGAGGATTGTATATGTACCGTTTAGTGTGAATATTCGTTATGATTTCAGGCTGATTTTGTTATAGATCCGTATATCGATTCTAGGTCTCTAAACAGAAACGCTTATAGTTACAGGTGAAATATGTAGCTGCACGTGGTTATTGAAGATTTAGCATAGCTCAGATCTTCAACCTTTTGATTTGAGAAACGTTATGCTAGTCACTTGATTAATACCTTTTCCCTGGAGAAAGTAAGAGGATATAAGCACATCAAGGTTGGTCTGATAGTTGCAATTTCTTCAGGAAGTAGAAGTATGCGAGTAGAAATGAATATAGAGACTTAACAAATAACAACCACAATCAAAGCTTCAGCAATTGGGTTTTGCAGTTTACAAGATCGCTAGGTAATGGTATGAGATTTTCATTCCACAAACCCATAAATATGGTAATTAGCACTTGGCAGAAGCAATTGTTATGAGATTTTCATTCCACAAATACATAGATACGATTGATATATCCTGGTTATGAATCAAATTTGACAACTTCTTGCTATGTAAAAGATCTTACGAAATGAATAATATCATAGAAACAAAGAAGAGTAATATCACTAGAGCCTAAACATTGCATTCAACTCCATTGTAATGTGACACTGCATTTTACTCGTCGTTATTGCTCAGGCTGAGAATTGATATCATGGTGTCTTTTGTCTGGAAACAATGCAGATACAGAAAGATCTTTCACAAAGTGGAGAATTCAAGCAAAAGAGCAAGCACTAACCCCTGACCAAATCGGCACTTGTTAGGTTGATTCAATGCCTCCGCCCTGTTCGGTGGCTTGACAAAAAGAGCTGTGCTGTACCCCTTGGGTGCTGGTTGATTGCAACAACAGGTTAAAATACTCAGCATAATCCTTATATGGGTTCATTAAAGCTCAGCCAAAATCATACTTACCTTTCCAGAGAAAACATTTCCATTTATCACATATGCGACAAATTACAAGTTTGCATGTCTGCGATTTGCTGCTTCGACCTTACAGCGGCTTTCTTGATGTAATATATAGTTGCTATTTACTTCATAAGAAACAATCACATGCCCTCACATTCAGAAAGAAAAAGAGCTCCATTTTCTCAGTAGTGGTAACACAGAAGTTCAAATGACCTACGTTTTATTGCCACCTCCATTTAGAAGTCAATATGGGATTAAAACTTTTAAAAATATTGTAGACAATGACGGATCAAGAAAGTTTCATCATTTATTCATTTAGGCTTGAATACGGGTCAGTCCAACAATAGACAGACTAATAATGCCATGGGGTTTGCAGGTTCCAACGTACACGTGAAACAAGTTTATAGAACCAACAGAACAATTATGCAGAACACAACACAACACCAATCAAACATGAAGAAATGCAAAAATCAAATATTAACCTTTAATCAATTATCCTCAAGTGTACAAGCTGTGGTGTCAATTGAAACAACACACATTGTAACATAACATACAGCTACCAATTTTTTATTTATTTTTTTTATTTTTATTTTTTTCAATTTTCAATTCTCAACACCCAAACCATATAAGACACCTGCATATTTCTCCAATGAACCACTAAAGAAATTCTCTATCAACTTCCTGAAGGTACATGAAGTAAGCAAACTGTCTGAACCAGCCTGATGGCAAATCCCAATCCTTTCAACCTCCAACAGTTCTGCAAGCTTGTTTAATCCTCCATGAAGACTGTTACAAAACTTCATCAAATGCTTAATGTCGTAAATGGTCGGGAAGAACATATTGATCAAATTAAAGAAGCCAGTTTGCGTATCGGGCAGATTCTTGCAAGTCAAAACCTTCAACAGATAACCAAAATCATATCCACTGTGAAATGTCACCCAATACACACTCTCATTCAATACAATCCCTGATGACATCAACAGCTCCCCGAATCTTCGCGCATCGATACCCTTTTCGTTGTTCTTCGTGAAATCTATACCGCTCTCTCTCAAAAGCTCAACCGAATCGTTTGCATAGACATCGTCTTTCACATTGAATTCACGGAAATTGAATTGCCATATACAGGGTTCATCTGTTCCGCACGTGGGTAAATTCCCTTGCTCGTCGGAGAAAGTTAACCCTAATTGAATCAATTTCAACATGTCGACGTTGTCTTTTAACGTCTGGTAATGATAATCGTTGCTGTTTTTGAAATTACCAACAGGACGAAGAACAATCCCCGGAAACTCGGTGTCCATCGCTACGTAAGGAAAATCATCAACAATACCTCGAATCAATGCGAATTCCTCCTCCAGATTGTCATTCCACACCTCTCGGATCTGAATCGAATCGCCTTTTGACAGAAGCGACATATCTCGAACACAATTACGCAATTCCTTCAAGATCTGTCACCGAAATTCAACATACGCTGCGAAACCGATCCAGATCTGGGAAATCATCACCAAACTTGAGTAATTCAACGACAAAACAAGGGATACGTAAATAATTTCCAACAGATTCTCACCGAAAATGGAATTTAGAGGGATGAAATCGAACGTCGTCGTTTAAGATAATAATAACAATAATTAATTTATTTGGGATGAGAGAGATGGGCGGTCGGAATTGAGAAAAAATCTGAACGCCGGGGAGAGGAGGTTTGGCCTTTTCCCTGTCCACCTCCTTCACTGCGATCTACAGAAAGAGAGAAAGAGAAAAGACAGCACCATAAAAGACTGAAATGAAGAAATTATAAAGGGGGTGGGGGTGGGAGAAAGAGTGAGTACCAGCTGTAAATGGATATGGACTTGCAGAAATTTTGTGACCAACGCCTAAAAATAGGCATTGCCCACCGCCTTTATCTTCCATTTTTTATACATTTTATATTGCAGATATTTCAGGGGCCTAACTTTGAATTGGAACTATGAGACGACCACCAGTCGGGGTTTGGGCCGCCCCTTGGTGCTCGTATTATTTGGTTTTTGACCGGTTGGCAGTTGGGTCCAGAGTTGATCCATTCCCTCACCTAGATCACCTTAAATGTGAGAATTTTAATCAAATATACATAACTTTTCATTTCTGAGCGAGAAAACGACGGGATGGGGGCGGGAGGCCATGCCCGCTGTCCTTGTTTTCCCTCATGTTTGGTTTCGTTCCCTTGTCCTCATTTCCCCGTAGAATGATCTTGCCGCATCACGTGAATGATATACGAGCCAAATTGAATGACTCTTATCTAAGCCCAATCCCAAACGCCCAATCTCAATCCCAAAACACTAAGCTAAAGTAGGGCGAAAAACCTAGTTTTTAAATGACACTGTATACTAGAAATTGATATTGAACCCATAGAGCCTGTAGGTTAGAGACAGATTTACACACTCTTTGTTACATTTTGTTTGACTTGAACCAGACTAGTCATGTACCGGCCAAAACTGCTCACAATAGGTCAAACTTCATCAGCAAACCGGTTTCAACCCTAACCAGTTTAAACTCAGCATGATTTTGACTTTTTGTTGATCAAACAGAACCAGTTTTCAACGTGATCATGTTTTTCATCCCTAGTCACAAGACTAAGACATATGCCATCAAAGTTCAAAACGAATTCAATCTTTTTAGTTTTACATTATATTGTTCAAAATTGAATCACTTGATAAAATTTTGGCTATTCAGTTTCTTATAAAAAGAGAGAAACATATAGAACCAATCAAGAAAAAAAAAACACATATGACTTGATTGGGTACAGCTTCAAAGTAAACCGGATGTTTCGGAAGAAGTTGTGCATAAAAGGGCTAATTCGTAAAAAACAAAAATATAGGGTGAAATGTTAAAATAAACCGGATGTTTCGTATATGGAATTAGGGTTTTCGAATCGGTGCCCTTTATAACATCGCAAACTCGGTATCATCACACTAGCGAGCAGATACTGACCAGATTAAACCTCTCCATAACAGCATCATCAGGTGTTCATCTTCTTGTCAATCTCGTATCATACTCTAATAATCGTTATTGATTGCAAGTGTACTTGGTATTATTCCGATATTATACTGATTTTGCTTAATTGGTAGTGCAATTTTGTGATCATCGGTTTGATAAGATATATTGTTATAATCATCATATTATGATCTTGATAGATTGGGATTTACGCGTACATCAAGAGATTAAATAGCAATGTAACTCTGGTTTAATATTTCTTGCCCTTGAAACGATGACTTCCTCTATTTTATTATGTATTTAAGTTTAGAATTACGTTTATAATCCGCATTGTGTTGCTATGAGTTTTTAAATGAATTTTTGGCAGTTCTAATATCTATGATGTAATTGAGATCTAGTGAGATGCTTGCTTTCTGATGGAACCAGACTGATGCAGATACTTTTGTTACTGTTGAAGTTATTGTCCTTTGCATTGGTTTTCTTTGTCAATTGTTTGCCAATTCAGTAGTTATTTTTATGTTTTGCAAATTTTCTTATGATTATCTATCTGTTATTGCAATATGCATTTTTATGATTTGTTGTTTTATGGCTCTTTGATGCAGTTTGAACAGAAGGGTTTAATCTACACAAATCATGGCTGGGTATGTATACAGCTCTTATTTAATATAATACTCATATGTAACAGCATGTCTTAAGATTGAATTATGTTTTCTGATTAGTTTAGTTATTTCTCAAATGATTTATTTTATATGCATTGGTTTTGCAGTGAAGATGGTGTTGTTCCAGTTGAGGCACCTGCACCTGCTCTTGGTGAGCCAATGGACATCATGACAGCCTTGCAGCTTGTGCTTAGAAAATCACTGGCTCATGGTGGTCTTGTGAGGGGACTTCATGAGGCTGCAAAAGTGATCGAGAAACATGCTGCTCAACTTTGTGTATTGGCTGAGGACTGTAACCAACCAGATTATCAAAAATTAGTCAAAGCGCTTTGTGCTGATCACAATGTGAGCTTGATTACAGTTCCCAGTGCTAAGACTCTTGGCGAGTGGGCTGGTGTAAGTCTCCCGTCACTGTTTGTCTTTACAATTGCATTTTTAATTTTTGTTTGTTATACTCTTTTTAAACTTGACTTTGAACTTTACAGAGTTAGTTATTTCTCTTACATTCTCCTTACAAGCAGGGTCTTTTTATATTCTCCTTAGAAGCAGCCAAGCAGGGACTTTTTATATATTTTGTTTTCTTTGTTTATATTCTCTTTTTTTAAGTTTGTTTAATGCACAAAATAATCAAATTGAACAGGGTGGTTGAGTTTTGTATTGGTAATTAGGTGCCAAGTATGATCACAAAACTTAATTATTTTCTTGCAGTTATGCAAGATAGATTCAGAAGGCAAGGCAAGAAAGGTCGTGGGCTGCTCGTGCCTTGTTGTAAAGGTATGCCAGAATTTAAGTTATGTAAAACCCAAAATTTTTTTTAATTTACTTTGTCCTAAATGAAAGAATTGTTGGACATTTGCAGGATTATGGAGAGGAAACTGAAGGTCTTCACATTGTCCAGGAGTATGTCAAATCTTACTAGATATGTAACAAGTGATCAAAGTATTTCCTGTCTGTGTGGTGTTCATTTATCAAAAACTTTTTATTTTACTTGGATGAACATTTCTTGTAGGAAATTTAAAATTTTGGATCCTTAGAACAAAATCTGAGTGTAATGTTTAAGTTAAAAATATTTCCTCTTCCTCTTATCTCTCTAATACATTGCTAGGATGATGATACTCCTTGGGTATACCCTAGGTATTAGTCGATTCATACGTTATTAAAAAACATTTTTTTGATTCATATGTTATTCTAATTGAAATCAAAAGTGTAATAAAATTAAAGAGAAAATTGCAGCCCCATAGACATTGGGTAAACGGCTGGGATTTGTCTGATATACATTAAGTAATGTGTCATGCTAACACCATTTACATCAGACCAAGGGTCCACATTATGCTATAATACATTAGACAGCCAATAAACATTAGGTTTGGTGACATGCATATGTTGTGTGGTGTTAGGGTGTGACTTTTTTGTATTCAGCCACATGTCATTGCTGGTGGTGTTTTCCCATGATAATCGATATACATCGGGTTAGTTTGAAGCTCTTATTACTTTAAGAAAGATTACTTTTCACTTGTTATCAAGTCTATTGTTGATATGAAATAAAATTAAGTGTTTAGTTTTTAGTCGGATCTTGTACATGATAGATATTCAAATTAAGGTGATCTTTAGCCCAACTGGTTAAGATGAGGTATCCATGGCATGTAAATATTAAGAGATCATGGGTTCAAGTCTCACTTTGAGTAAAAATACTCAGGGTTGAGCTAGGGGTTTTTTTCAGTAATGGGTTTCCTCCTGAGGGGGTTGGGGGTGCGGTCTTGGCTGGGAAAGAAATAGGTGGACCCGATTAAGATAACACCTATTATTCGAAGCAGAGTCGCACATTTGCCATTAAAAAAAAAGATATTCAGATTAAGATTAACCAAATTGTATCGATAAAGTCGATAATTGAAATAAACTTTATTCTCGAACAATGACATATGTACTAGATCATGGTCATTTGAACTAGGATTTTGATGAGGTCTGACAAGTATTGCGAAGCCTTTATATGTGCATTCCAACTAAACAGCATAAGCAAAAGTAATTTGCATCAAGGTCACCTGGACTATGGTCTGAACCAGGACTAGCCGATGTATTTAAACATACATACACAAGTTATGTAATTAGAACAATAGAAAATTTTGTGGCTACCTATTAGCTATTGAACAAATTCAACCAGAAAATCAAAGCAATTAACATTGTAAGTTTAGTATAACATAATGAAAATAAATCATATTAAATTGAGGTACGTATAAAGATATTTTGTTAGAATCAACATCTAGGTTTAGTTGTTTAGATCAGAGTTCATCGTATACTTTGTTCCTAACATTCCAATAAAAATAAGGGCATTCTTACACCGTATACCTCTGGCTCTTTTTAAGTAAAAATTTATGGTTTTTTTTAGTTGTTTAGATCAGAGTTCATCATATACCTTTTGTTCCTAATATTCCAATAAAAATAAAGGCATTCTTACACCGTATACCTCTGGCTCTTTTCAAGTAAAAATTTATGGTTTTATCTATCTCTTAGTATCTACTATACTCTCTTCTCTCATACACAAATGAAAAAGAATGAACATCTACATATGTATATTGACTTTGTTGTCACACGTGGTTTTTTTTTTTTTTTTTTTTGGAGCCTTAGGTCTTGTTTCTATGTTTCTAACAATGTATTAGGAAGTAATCTTTTGAAACATCGTGCACCACTCTATCAATCCCGTTTATGATAAGATTAACTGGTTTCGTTATATAACAAGTGTTAAGTTATAAGACTTTTCATGATAAATACAACTCTTGAAGATTAGGACAATGAGAGTAGTAGCAAACTCAAACGTTTAAGCTAATAGCAAACAAATATGATTTTTAGACATTTATACGTTAGTATTGATTTAAAACAAATCATAATCTCTTGCTATTCTAGAAATATAGTTGGATTGTTGTTGCAACACCATCCAATATAAATGAAAAAGTTTTTTTTATATATAAAAAAGAATTAAATAACAAGAAGGGCTAAATAGTTATACCAATTACGAATCAAAGCCTAAGATAACTGCAACCGTATTTAAACCCCCTTCATCCTTTTGACTTATGAGAAGGATAAACATATCGATGATGAACAGAGAAATAATGGTTGAATGCTCGTATAAAATATAAATGACCCTTATTGCATTCATAATCATATACATATATACATACACAAAATCAAAACAACATTTCGTCTTTCTGAGCCCTCAAGGGTTTGTGTTCGAGTGCTATTGAACTTCGAAAATGGATTCCGTTTGTCCAGTTAACGAGTTGGAGCAACAGCTTAAAGAGGCTGGAGAACAGCTTGCGTTGCCCCCTTCCTCCGTTAATGATCTTCTAGGCATCCTTGATGTAAGCCATTGTTAACCTCTTGAATTCTATGTATGTGTGTGTTACTTTATTGATATGATTATGCGATTCATTGCATTTACGATTGAAGCTCAAATTCGTTGATTCAACATTGTTTCTGTAAACCCTAGTTTGATTGCCCTTGTGTTCTGTTCATAACCATGTATGTGTATAGAACCAAACAGCAAATAGTTTCTCATTAGGGTTTTTTTTTTTTTTTTTTTTTTTTAATTTTTTAATTTTAGTTTTCTCTCTTGATGTGCTACAATATACTTATGATGCTTGCTATTTCCTTAACTTGTTCTTCAAGAAAACCAAGCAATTGCTGACTTGTGTGGGTCAAGCACCATCTATCTCAATGCAAAATGCACTTGTGCCCTCAATGGGAGCCCTAATTGCTGATGAACTAATGAAGCATTCAGATATTGATGTTAGAATATCAGTGGCATCATGTCTTTGTGAAGTGGCAAGAATAACTGCACCAGAAATACCTTATAATGATGAAATTATGAAGGTATTCCAAGAACCAAATTGGTTTTTAACAAGAGATTAAATTGGTTGTGACTATCAATTAATGGTTTATTGTTCCTTTTTAACACAGGAAATCTTCAAGTTAAATGTGTTTGCTTTTGAGCAATTGTCAAATGTGACCGGTCAAAGTTATCATAAAGTCATTCACATTCTTGAGGCTGTTGCTAAAGTTAAATTTTGCTTATTGATGCTGGATTTGGAGTGTGATGCATTGGTCCTTGAAATGTTTGAGCAGTTTTTAAGTAAAATTAGGTGAGAGCTATTGGTACGTTTAAATCCTTTACTGTAAAATTCTGATAGATGGACTTCATAATCATGTTAATATTACAAAACTATTATTTTCTTCTGGTGAATTCTAGGATAAATCACCCTCAGACTGTATTCTCAAACATTGAAACCATCATGACATTGATTATTGAAGAAAGTGATGAAGTTGCCACCGAGCTTTTGTCCCTTCTAATTTATCATGTTAAAAAAGAAAATCAGGTACTTGTTTTTTCCTTCAAATCATTCATTTTAAACGTTCATTTATAATTATAATATTGCTGAAAGGTTTAATGATTATTTTGCTTTCAGATTGTTTCCCCTGCTTCTTGGAAATTAGCAGAAAAAGTCCTGAGAAATTGTTGTGATACACTTAAAGCCTATCATGAAACAATCAATGAACTCATAAATTCATATTTTGATGATTATGCTGAAGTTGTCACTCTCCTATGCCAGTTTGCCCATGAAAATGAACACATGGTGCGTTTATAATTAGCCTACTAGTTTTCATTTGTAGAGCTTCATATTTATTCCAAAATTCAAATCATTATTGCAGGTAACCAGATCAACAAGAACTAACACTACTCACAAGAGGGATCTTATTGCTTTGGATAATGGTAGATCCACGAAGAAGCAAAAATATGTCGATAAAAATCAGTTCAAGGGAAAAGAACTAGAAACTTCCAAGAGGGGTCGACCAAAGAAAAATAAAAACAATTTAAACCTAGATAATAATCCAAATTTAGTTCAAAATTCACAGGAAGATATAAAAAGAACTAGATTACAGGACAAAAGGCAATTGAGTAAGACTAAGGGCAATATCAAGAATTCTGCTTCTTTGAATAGTGATGGCAAGGTAGCATTAGAAGTTTATGTTTTTTATGCCTATTGTTTTGTGTCTGTTCATACATTTCATTGTTGGTTGGCTTCTAGTGACTTAATTTTTATTGCAGGATATTCCGAAGAAATGGGGGCAAGATTTGGTGGGACATAGCATAAAAGTTTGGTGGCCGTTAGATAAAATGCAAGTAACATTATATAAATTAGCTATGTGGATAACTGTTAATTTGTATCTGAATAATGTTTTTGTTATTGTTAAATTATATGCTCATTATTTATAAATTTCTTTTCGGGCAGGTATTATAAAGGTGTTGTTTCTTCTTATGAACCTTCAGATGACAAGCACAAGGTGACAGTGCGTTCAAATTGCTGTTTAGCATACGATGTATTTTTTAATGATTTATGAATATAAGTTGGTTACATTCTCTTTTATAGAGTTCTGATATTTTTAGTTGCTTTTAATTCCAGGTATTGTACGCTGATGGAGATGAAGAACTGCTGGATCTATCCCATGAAAAGTGGAAGATGATTGATGTAATTTCACCTGATCAAGTTACTTATATTTTTTTAGTTCCATTTTTTTCTGTTATGCTTTTATTTTTAGTTATTTTTACTTAATTTTGTTTATGTTACTGATATATCATATCAGCATCAAGGAAAAGTTACCGATATGCCTACCCCCTTGACTAGACCTGCCAAGTAAGTGCTGATCTGTGTTTTTCGCCTTTCTGTTTTGCTTATATTTGTTTTTCTTTTCATTCTTTCTTTTTATCAAACATTGGAACTAAGTTTCATAGAGCTGATTGTTTGTTTGATTAACCTTTTCAGGCAACAAAAGCAGGATGAGAAAAGAAAGCTAGAATCCTCACCAACACAAGATAACTTCAATTCACCAAAAAGGTTGGTGAACAGTCAACCTACACTAAAATATAATCTACTTATTTCTTATGTTTTTGGTCAATGACCTGTTGAATCATCATCTAAAGTGATCAACTGTCTAAATAACAGCCCACCACCTGCGTACTCAACTAAAACCTCGGATGTTATCTGCAATGTTGATAATCAGAAGGATGATCTTCTTCCCCCACCTGACATTTCATGTGGGACTATAACCGAAAAGACAGTTGATGATGTGGATAAAAATGGCGAGTCGCACCGGAGTGGAGAATTGAAAGAGAAGAGTCTGCTTGAATCGAGCGAGACTTCACAAAGTTCGGAAAACCACAACAATTTAGTTTGAGAACTTGAAGATAGATAAACTGCTAAAAGATATAGAGGAAATATTCTTTAAATAGGTCTAGATTTTGATACATCGGTGGTTTTCGTATCCGGAGACCCTAAATTTGATGTTTAGCTGGTGTAGATTCTAATTTTGGTTGCAGTATGTTAAGACTTAAGAGAGTATTTAAGCAGCATCATATGAAGTTTCCTTTATGTTTTTGGATTTCGCCATGTGATTTCCTTTGACGGTTGACCAAAGATGGGTATTGCTGACCAAAATTTTGGGTCAACCGTAGCTACTCATAGAGGAACCCAAAATATAAAATTCAACACTTGGGTTTGGTAAAACCTTCAAGAAAATGAAAACAATATTATAAACTAAAGTGACTTTCCAATCATTTCTTGCTGCATTACGTAATTTCTCTTTAGGGGAATATAATATTATCTTACTATTATAATAAAAGTATAACTAGATGAGACACGTGACAGTATTACATTCCTTTAAATTAATTTTTTTTGTTTTTTTCTTTTATTAAATAATCATATTAATTACTAATAACATCATTTATTTTTTTAGATAACAATAGTTTTTCTAATAACTTAGGAAAGATCTTTTTTATTAATGATATATCTAAAGAAATAATTTTTTATAAAAAAATAATTTTTTTAAAAAAATTTCAAAAAAAAATTAAAAAAACAAACTATTTTAAAAATGATGTTTTTAAAAAGTAAAATTCCTATAAACAAAGATAATTAAAATTGATAATTATAATAAGAAAGTTTTAAAAATTAAATTTTATTAAAACGTTTGTTTTAAAACAACATTTTCATTCTATTTATTATAAGAAAATTTTCAATCACATCTTATCTTAAAATATAATTTTATGCTTAATATTATTTTATTTTTATATTTTTATTATTTAACATGCGTAGTACACGAGTTCGACTAAAGTTAGTGTGATAATAAACATATTACTATACAATTAATTTCGCATGAAATGAATGAATGTTAGTGTGTTGAGGTTTAACAAATATAATTATATAAGGACTAGCTTTTAACCATATCACAAATACTATAGAAAAACCTTTTTGCTGTTAAAGCACATGTAGAATTCAATTACAAGGTTTGAAATAGTCAAAATAAAGACAACATCTAGTCATAGGGTCAACTGGCTCGAAGGTGTTGCATAACAGTGTGTACGGATTGTGCAAGCTATGAAAGTATTTTGGTAACCCAACCTGAGCTTCTGTGCAATTTCTCCGGAACTAATGATATTATTAAAAACTAAACATACTTTCCTTTAAATTTTCATTAACCCCTAAGAGCATTTATTTCTATAGTTATGTGAGTATATTTCCTATATTATATGATATGCTTATAAGTTGTTGTGAGTGAATAATATGAGAAATTAACTGTTCAATTTGTATTTTAGAAAACATTGTTCAAAACCTTATAATGTTTTTAATATATTTTAAGTGGTTGTGAGTAGAAGAGAGAGAAAAAGTAATGATAAAGTTAAAAAGAAAAGATAAAAAATAATAATTTTTACTATAATTATATGGATAAAGATAGTAAATAGGTTGTGAATGCTCTTAGAACGTTAAATCAAATAATTTTTTTATCCTCCCGTTCTTTCGGTACTCTATAGTGTTGTTCTATAATAGACTATAGTGTTGTTACAGTTGGATGAAATATACTATTTTATGACTTATGTAAATTAAATTATTTAAAAATAAAAAATATAAAGTTAAAGAAAAACAAAACCCACAATCGGCCACTTGTTTGATGGTTTACCACTCTCTCATCTATTCTTTCAAAACACAATAAACTTTTTCGATCATAAAGGAAAGCGAACGTGATACTTGGGCCCTACTTGTAAAATTAAAGTTTAGAAATCAAACTCATAATTTATCACAAACCATAATGACCACATTTGTATCTTACACTTTAAAAATAAATGATAAACATATATAACATACTTTTAATTTAGACAAATTGGATTTTAATAATCCAAACTATTACCTATTGGCCGATAATAATCCATACTATCAATTTGGCCGGTAACACTCCCAACTTTCATTATTATTACCAACAACAGTCCTAATGATATAATTTTCAATTTTTTATGTTTGATTTGGACTCGATTCGATTCGCAACAATAATTATGAATGAAATGAAGAAACATACAAGCTAAATTGAGACTAAAATAGATACAAATTAAGCATAAAAAATTAAAAAATTATGTCACTGGGACTGTTGTTGGTTATAAAAGTGAAAGTTGGGAGTGTTACCGGCCAAATTAATAGTATGGATTATTATCGGCCAATAGGTAATAGTTTGGATTATTAAAATCCAATTTGCCTTTAATTTATAAAGTAGTAAGTTATAGAAACTGTTAATAAACTAGTTTTATACAACTAACGTTGCAACGGGAACGCACGTTACGGTAGGAAAGAATGATGAGGTTGTTCGGTTTTGAAAGTCGATCAACGAAACGTTGTATAAAAACGAACTTAAAAATGTTGTTGTCAAGGGCGAAGCTTTATAGGGGCCGGGGGGGCCACCGCCCCCTGTTTTTTTGCCAGTAGTGTTAAATTTTGGTCCGATAGTGTAAGTTTTTGGCCAGTTAGTGTAAAATTTTATATAAATATCGAGTTCGTCCCCCCTTAAAAAAATTAATTTCGCCCCCGCCCCCTAATGAAATAGTTCAAGCTCCGCCACTGGTACTTGTTGTTCAAGGATATTAAACCGAGATTTTATAACTTTATTAAATTATAATGGTAGAAATATAAATTGGTTAAAAAGGTAAAAAATAAGTTGGTAAAATTGAAGGGATGTAAGTGTAAATTTGTTAAAGAAATCTAATAAAATAAGTTTTTATTTTTTTTATTTTTTTAACACTTGTCATTATCTTAACCCATTTTTTTGACACATGCCTTTGTTCTAAATATTCTCACTTCATTTTCCGTCCAAAAGGTATTATAATAATTTAAACACAAACTAATTTCTCTCTCTTAATAAAAATCAATTTTATTAATTGATACATTTTTCTATCTCATCTAGATTTTTTAAAATCAAGCTATATTTTTAAAAATAAATATTATTAAGGAAATTAAAAATCAAATTTTTTTATTAAAATAGAAATAATAAAAAAACAAAATTTTTATATAATATGAAATTTTCTAAAACACTAAACCTTTTTGAAATAAAATATTTTAAATCGGTCTTTTTTTAAGAAAATTATAAAAAATATGAAATTTTCTAAAAACAGTTTTATTAAAACAAGCAGAATAATTAGAAACTAGAGTTTTTAATAAACCAGATTTTTATAAACTATAAATTTTCTCTAAAAAAATCTTAAAACGAATGTTTAAAAATAAAACTATTTATATAAGAGAGTTAAAAAAATAGTATAATTATTTTATTTCTTTAACTATTATGTATATAATTTTAATCATATCTTATATTAATATCGTACTGTAATTATTCGTGTTTATAACTAACTATAATTCGTGTTTTTATCTATCTATCTATAACAAAAAAAAAATCCAAAATATGACTTCACACTATTGTAAATTTTATCATACTAACTTTCTCATTTCTCTTTATTATTATTAATAATATTGAATACTAATAATATTACTCATAGCATTTTTAAATTAAAAATTATATAATTTAATAAATTAAAACATATATTTTTTTATTAAAAACACACTATTTTTTAACAAAAGTTTTGTAAAATACAAAATACAACAATTTTTTTAAAATAAATTCATTTTTCTTAAAAAAATATAGGAGCCTTTACATATTTACCCTTCATAAATTCATTAGTTACATATTTACCCAAACTAAAAAATTAATTACATATTTCTTTTTTCTAAAACATATATATATATATATACACACACACACTAGGCTATTAGCCCGTGTATCACACGGGTTAAAAGTTATAAATATATAATTTAAATATGTAAATAAAAATATTTAAACTCTATCATTTTTATTTTAAATTGATTATATAAAAATAAAAAATTGTGATCATAATGTTTAAAGGGTTAAATAAGGTTTGAGATGATTAATATCATAGATTTAAAATCCTAGAAATGTTTGGTGTGATTGAGGTAGTTAAAAAAAATAAAAACTTCACACTTGTCTTTCAAAAAAAAAAAAATTTAAATAAATAAAAAACTTTAAGTAAGAAATATAGCATGATTTGTGGGAAATTTGTTA
This sequence comes from Flaveria robusta, assembly GCA_025506415.1. NCBI lineage: Eukaryota > Viridiplantae > Streptophyta > Magnoliopsida > Asterales > Asteraceae > Flaveria > Flaveria robusta. The sequence continues at coordinate 1,952,502 of CM046469.1, forward strand.
AAGAAAGTTTAGGCGGGAAAGTTTTTGTGAGGTGAGATCTGGTGATAATATGTCATTACATGTAATCATTTATTAGTATAGATATATCACATATTTACCTATTGTATTAAAATTAGTTATTGAATGATTATTTTATCCATATTTTTACTAAGTTATTACTACATATTTTTCTTCCTTAGAACATCAATTACATATTTTTTTAAGTTTAAGTTTTTTATATAAATAAAAATAATTAAATTACAACTTCAAATATAAAAGTTTAGAACTTCATTTGATAGGTTAATATTAATGATAATTAAAGTTATATATACAAATATAGAACACAATTGTCAAAGTTTTAAACAATTATAGTAACAAAACATCAATACGTAAATTTTTTTTAGTAAAAATAAGATAAAATAGTCATTTGATAGGTTAATATTAATGAAATGGAAAAAATAATATATATGTATTAGAAATGGAAAATATGTAATTGAGTTTATGCCTTAAGAAAATATATAATTTATGATCTTAAAAAAGAAAAATATGTAAAAATTCTTAAAAAATAAGTCTATTTAAGTGTAGTAACGTAAATGTAACAATGATATTAAAAGACAAAAATAAAATAAAATGTGCATGTAACATATGATTAAACATTCTAAAATATGATAATTGTTATATATGTATATAATTTTTGCATGTTGATATGTATTAGAGTCGTTATAGGAAATGAGAATTGAAATTTCTGTTTGTGTTTTACAAAATTCGATAAATTTTATAAACACCAAGCAAAATTGAAAATACTTACATGCAAAGTTAATAGATCATACGTAGTACTTGGTACAAATGCTACCGATATTCGAGATGTTAATATTTAAAAGGACTTGCAAAGAAGTTGATTGCACGATTTAATCATGTAAATTATAGATTAATTTTCTTGTAGAACCAAGACAACGAAATGGTTGAATAACAGTTTATCCAACTTCATCATAAAACAGATGATAACAACGAGAACTCTTAAAAAAACCTAAAAGATATTGAAGGTTAGAAGAAAAGAAAAAATTATAATGAAATATTGAAGCTGTCATGTTTACGTGTTAATTAAAAGCCCTATATTTATTAATATTTTGGCAGAGTTTCTAGGTGTAACATGCATATCAAAGGTTTCAAATCACACGAGGCCGGCCATTGGATAAACCAATTGAAGCAAATAATAGGGTTAAAAATAATTGCTGATAAAAACATTTATACTAGTTTATAATAATATTAAAATTTTACAAAAAAGTAGCACCCATATTCTAGGTAATTAATTTCAAATATTTAACATAATCATTTATTCAGAAATAAAAAAGTTAAATTAAAATGATTTATTAGACATGATCGGTATGTGATTTTATAATTTTTTGGGTCTATTATTTGTTTAGGGATGTTTTTTCTATATATTAAGCGTGCTTGGAAGAAAGAACAATGCTTAGACCAGCTGCATTTTGGTTATTGAATGGATAGAAGGAAAACACACATATGTATATCTAACAAGGGTTTATCCTCTTGTGGGCTTTTTTTTTTTTTTTTTTTGGGGGGGGGGGGGGGGGGGGGGCTTCTCAGTCAGACTTCGTTAAAAGCTAAAATGGCCGAACACGAAAAAACATGTCATGACAACCAACATGTGTTTGCACCATTTGTATTTGATACTTTTGTTTCTCTGCACATAAAGATGTGGAGCTACTTAATTGAGTCCAACCGGTCAAACATAGTAGTCACACGACCCCATATGATCAATGATGTAATTTTTAAAAGACTTAATTTTGCTATTAAAAAATAATTAACGGCGTAGCTTGTTGTGCGTTTGACTTCTATTTCGATATAAAATGAACATTCATAGTTTGTTTTGTGATCATAAAAACTTCAAAAATAAATTTGTTAAAAGTAACCAATCAAATTCTTCGTTTATGATGAAAGAAAATAATTAATCAAAACTTATTATCGGTTTTAATATATTTAGTATTTATCATTACACAAATGATATAAATACTTAGATCTAAGATGAAAATTCTACTAATCAAAATAATATATAATTTTGAATTTAGAACTTTACCAAAAAAGAAAAGAAAATTAATCTTGAATTTACCACCAAATATTCAGACTAAAAGAGTGTGAAATTTTTGGAATGCTATCCCACTACTTCTTTTAATCAATTTCAAGTTTAACCCTTTATTTTTTACTAATATACTATATATGACTCTAAAACATAAAGACTAACAAACTATTACGTAACATAAATTTATAACGTACGATAAACCGTATATTTCTATAATAAAACAAGTTAAATTCTGTCATGCTTCCCAAGCTTTGAAAAAAATAATCATTTTCATTCAAAATATTAAATATATCAGTTTACCTCCAAATTTCATAAGTTGTGTTAATTTCAATTCAAAAGTTTATCAGTTGTTTCAGCTTAAATTCAAAATAATAAAACTTTTGGACTTAAATTAAAACTGAAATTTTATACGAAAAATTAATGTTTTAATTTTTTGTAGAAAAATTGTTATATTTGTCAAATTTTAGGGAGTATAATTAAAATTAACTCTAATAAAATAATAGTCTAACTTCAAAAATTAACAAATTTCCATTATTATTTAATAAGTGAATTACAAAAATTTAAAATAAGAGTATAATTAAAATTAACTCTAATAAAATAATAGTCTAACTTCAAAAATTAACAAATTTCCATTATTATTTAATAAGTGAATTACAAAAATTTAAAATAAGTCTCTCTTTTATATTGTCATTTGCTATAACCTTATTGTATGTGGTTTAGGTTTAGTGAAAACACTTGAGTTCAAATATGATAAATAATGTTACATCAAATTTTTTGACCATGAGAGTGTTACTATTTACCACTTTAGTGTCAATGCTATGTAACAGGTAAAATATCAATTATTCAAACTTCTTAGTACTAATATAATATTTAATTTAAAACTAGGTTTATTCCACCGCGTGTTGCGGCGGGATTTAATTTGTCGCCCGAATCATAAGCTCGATGTGCTTCAATATTGTTATGTTAACAAAACAAATATGTTGTATGATTTTTTTTTCCCATTTTGTGGGTAACAGCATTATTACAATAGAACTTTCCTTGGCGTAACAACCATGTTACATTAAGAAGTTGTTGGCTACAACCCTCTTACAAAAACTAAACTTGTTTTTCATTATTACATTGGTGTATCGCTGCTCTCGTCACCTGAATGTAATGTAGATCAAGAAAAAAAAATCACAAATGTACTCTTAAGAATTGTATAATTTGATTTTGACAAAAGATGATACCATGCAAATTATCTTCAACACTTCCACCGAAAAGAAATCATGAACTAATTACCTTAAAAGCAAAATCAAACATAGAAAGTACATGCAAATTCATCTCGGATTGTGTATTCATATAACGCTAGACCTGCAAACATGAGATAAATTCAAAATAATTTGCATGTGTAACTTTTAAGAAATCAACTCTCTTATAGTAGTATTGAGAGTTTGTAGGGTTTTTATTGCAACTTGGTATTGGTGTGATACCTTTTGTAGATGGATTCATACTAAAGTAAGTCAAATTGAGTCACTTTTGCAATCTAATGTCTTAAAAGATACACAATAAATATTAATTTGGTCTATCTGTATATCTCAAGTAATTAGAAATCATAATCACATCATTTTGTACTCAAATTGTATAAATTAATAGCCACATTCTTGGCATCCGTGACAGTTAACTTTCTAATTAGCTCTTAATAGGAAAAAAAAAAAAGCTTTATTAGGAGAAAAAATACTATTGTATCATTATCAAACTAAATTTATTATACCATAGTATTAAAACATAAACCTAAAGGATTAGTAGCAAGAAAATAATATTCAAATAAACCTATTTGAAGTTGATGAGTAAACAAATAAGAAAAGAAATATACCATTTAATGACTGATTTTTATTGAAGCTAATTCAAGTGCAAATATATAGTGTTAGAATCTGCTTTCGAACATGAAAAAACCAATTAAATGAAGGTATCAACCATTGACTGTCTTTTTATTTCAATCAAATTACATTTTTTCTGCTAATGTATGGAATATTTACAGATGTAACTTTGTGGTGTGATTTTAAATCTTAGTTAGACTTGCTTTTGTTTTAGGCATTCCACCCAATGGAAGTGACGTTCCATCCTAAGACTCAATAAGATGATTTAAAGGTTGTTGTAAAAGCGTACTCGACTTCGTATCAGGTGATAAACTGGTAGCAACAAAGACCACATTAATTGTTTAAATTTTAAACAAACATGTAGAAAAATTCACAACAAAACATCTACAAAGAATTGAACTTTAAATATGTGAAGAAACAATGAAGATATCTGCTAGCAAAAGCAACCAAATGAAACATATTAATTACTCTACACTTAAAATCAAAATCAAAATCAAACAATGGAGGGGTTTGTCAATTTTATACTTAAAAGAACTTACAATAATTAATTTAGTATCCGATGTAGCCTGCAATTTCTCTCTAATTTCAATGTACTCATGTATCCCTCTTTGATAGATTTTCTAAATTTAAGTTGTAGATTTTAACGATCCCATTGCTGTGAGAAAATACATTAGATATTTAATGGCTAAAGATGCAGCCCAACTAAAAAGTGAGTAGCTATATATGTAAGATTCCAAGTCAAGTTATCAACTCAAAGAGGAAACAGCTGTAAAAATACAAAATGATTTATGAAAAAAAGCTAGCTTTGATAATAAATCTCATTTCAACCATACACAAATATAACAACCTAAATTTAAATCAAATAATAATATGAATTGATACTGTAAAGAATCCAGAAAACCAAAATTAAAAATTGTAAAGTACATTTGAATGAAGATCAATACCTTGTTTAGAAATTCGAACACCGGCGACTTCTAGTAGTGAAGCAACTACAACTACTCTTTGTGTGGACATGCAACGCAGAAAGAACGGTAACACGTTGTTAGTACATTAAAATGAAAAAAATAAAAAACAAATGAATAAAAACATGCACATCATTTTACTCGGATTACATCAAACACGATATTCACAGCTTACCTTTTATCCTCTTGGTAAGTCTCTTAAGCCCTCATTCCCTAACATTTGCTACTTACTTGTACTCATGCCATAGCCTTAACACACCATCTTCGCTGCTCATGCCTCGTTCGTGTCTACGGACGTAGTTGTCGTCAAACCCGTCACAATCACCCAAAACATGTTGGAAATCATCCTTGGTGCATCATCACAAACCTAGGGTTTATAAGGTCGTGAAGAATAGCCGGCGAAATGGTTAATGGACGCCGGAAACTCCACCTACAACATCTTTTTCTCAAGTATTCTTTTTTTGTTTAGGAGAGAAGGTTTTCAGAGAGGGTTGTAAAGCATGTATTGATGATGTAAACAATGATGAAACGTGGTATCTGCAGTTGCAAATAGATAATTTGGTGGGTGAATGTGATTGTAAATTAATTATAGAGTAATAATTGAACCCCTGATTTCAAACAACGTTTAACAAAGACAATGACAAACAATGTTTTACAAATACAACGACAGCATATTCGAATAAACCAAATCATCTATATTTATCATAAACACCAATCGAAAAAAATACATACTCAATGTTTGACTTAACCCTTATTTGACGCAAAAACTAGGAGATTAGATCGCTTCGTAACCCAGTGTACACAGTTTTATAAAACAATTTTCTAAATTGGTTTTTAGCATCATTCTAAATTTGTTGAAAAAACATATTTTAACCAAGTTTGGTGGAACAGATGCAAAAATAAAAATAATAATTTTTTGTGTTATTGTTGAAGAGAGAAAGGGTTTGTTGACTTAGCACAAAAAGGCAGGCGTTGGGTGAGTTGGTGAAATCTCCATTTATAAATATTCCCATTCAACTTCAATACCTTCAATCTATCATCTCTTATCTCTTACAATTTATAAAATACATTAATCATGTCTCCGTCGAACAATCAAGTCATTTGCGTCACCGGCGCCGGTGGATTCATCGCCTCATGGATGGTCAAATTGCTATTGGACAAAGGCTATACTGTTAGAGGAACCGTTAGAAATCCAGGTACGTGATTACAACTTCAATCGAATTGTATTCATTATTGATTTTAACCTCTTAATCGTGTTTAATGTTATATGATTCAGATGATCCGAAGAATAATCATCTTAGAGAGCTCGAAGGTGCGAAGGAGAGATTAACTCTATACAAAGCTGATCTTCTCGATTTCGAGAGCTTACGTGAAGCCATTAATGGATGCGATGGTGTTTTCCACACTGCTTCTCCTGTTACAGATGATCCTGTAAGTATTCAGTTTAGTTATAGAAATGTTACGAACTGAAACCATTGCCACATGTAATAAAAAAACGTGAGATGTATAGAGTAAATGTGTTCATTCACTCATTAGACTAGTATTTTGAGATGAGTTCTTCAAAACAGGAACGAGACTAATTAGTTGTTTTATTAAAATGGATGTAATAGGAACAAATGGTGGAGCCGGCGGTGATCGGAACAAGGAATGTGATAGTCGCGGCGGCGGAAGCGAAAGTCCGGCGAGTGGTGTTTACGTCGTCGATCGGAGCGGTGTATATGGATCCAAATCGGAGTCCTGATGATGTTGTTGATGAGAGTTGTTGGAGTGATCTTGAATTCTGCAAGAACACTAAGGTTTGTTCAATTATTATTCGTATCTTATTTGATTTCGCACGCAAATTGTGAATATACATGATGAAATTATTATTTTCAAAAGTGAGTTACGGAGTAACTTGTTAATCGTTTATCTGTCGCTGTATTATAAAGACTTTATTTGAAGTAATAAAGTAGATATTCACCCCAAAAAAAATTGGAGACCTAATATCGTGTTAGCATAACATGTTATTTACATTTTCCCTTTGTTTGGTATGACTTATTCATCACTCCAGAATGTCAGCTTGATTCGAATATTAAAAGCAATAAAAGGGTGGTGATGTCTATTCACCTACTAATACTTATAAACTAGTACGCATACGTACACTACAAAACAATTGAATATCACCACGATGTATATTATCTCTTTTTGAAACTTAGTTAAATGAATAGTTATGATATGAAAATTAATGTTATTAAATTTTAATACATAGCAACTGATGATTTTTTACTCGTGTTGGGATGTGGATATTACAGAATTGGTATTGCTATGGTAAGGCAGTGGCGGAACAGGCAGCATGGGACGAGGCTAAGGCGAGAGGGGTTGATCTGGTTGCGGTGAACCCAGTGTTGGTGTTGGGTCCGCTTTTGCAGCCTACGGTCAATGCTAGCATTATTCATATATTGAAGTATTTAACGGGGTCGGCAAAGACCTACGCTAATTCGGTCCAAGCGTATGTTCACGTAAGAGATGTGGCATTGGCACATATTTTACTATTCGAGACTCCTTCTGCTTCTGGTAGGTATCTATGTGCTGAGAGCGTGCTTCACCGCGGAGAAGTGGTTGAAATTTTAGCCAAATACTTTCCTGAATATCCAATTCCCATGAAGTAAGTATACTTTATTTTTCCTCTTTTAAACAAAATTACAGCAAGTATTATTTTTTTACTTTTAATTGATTAAACAACTTAAATTAAAATGTTTAATAAAAATTAAAGTATTGTTAAAAGGGTTAAACTTTGTACTAAAATAATAATCAAATTATTAAATTGCATTAAACTTTCTATATAGATATATTAAAATAAAATAGAAGTTAAATGACTATATGCATCAATATAGTAGGTTGTAACCATATTGACAAGTTAGCTATTTAATATTCATTTTAGACCTAATTAGACTCGTGATAGAATTTATCCAATTTGACACCTGTACACGTTTTCTTATGTAATTCTCACAAATTCTCGTATCACTATTATTTTATTCTCTGAAATGTTTTACTTATTTTAGGAAAAAATTACAGCACACGTGAAAAAATCGATTTGCTTTTACTAATTTATTAATTTCAGTCCTAATATGTATATAGCGAAAGATCAAATTTGGGTGAATAATTAGCCATATCATTTATCAAGAATCAAAATCCAAAAGATCACACTAATAATTCAAAATATAAAAATAAAATATTTTATGGACAAGATTACCCCTCACCAACTCCAGCATCCCTATCAACACCACTACCACCATGGTCCCACGTCGTCTATGCTCATCCATACGTGACTGGACCCATGTACCAACCACCATTCATTAATATCCGTTTTTAGTGGGCTCCTATTCGTTTCGTTGTAGACTTGTAGTCATAATTTTAATAATAAAACCATATATTAATAATAATAATAAGCCTTTATTTATGATTGGCTACTTTAAAACTAAAACGAATAGGACGCTTAACTGGGTATTGTGTTGGTGAATTACAGGTGTAAAGATGAAACAAAGCCAAGAGCAAAGCCGTATAAATTCTCAAACCAAAAGCTGAAGGATTTGGGTCTTGAATTTACCCCGGTAAAACAGTGTTTATACGAGACGGTTAAGAGCTTACAGGAGAAGGGTCACCTCCCGCTGCAGCAAACCCAGACCGATGATCAAATCCGTATTCAGTCCTAGTAACAATTAAGTTATACGAACTGTCCTCGAACAATATATGGATGTTTATGTTTATGTTTTCATAGTAAAATGTATGTTCTATCATCTATGTACTGTTGTCAATGTTAGTACAAGAATAGCATGTTGCACGTCTAAGATGTAAGTTAGTTGTTTATGCAGCAATGGTTAATTGATTAGCAGTTGGACTTGAGAATTTAAGTGGTTAGGTTTTTGTTGTTGTACACCAAAACTTGAATTTTTTTTTGGCCTTTTTGGTAGTCATTTTCACAACCAAACTCGGTCCGACCACTTGAGATGTCTAGTGTTACATATGTTGGTGGTTAGTGTATCATTCCGTCGTAGGCTGTTCTCATTTGTTCGTAAAATGTATTTGTTTCCTTATTTTAAAACGACTTAAAGACCTGAATACATATAAAGAAATAAAAATATTACAATCCTCTAATCCAACACTACCCTAATTCTATTGACATCTAAGTGGGATTGCAACATCTCACTGGTTATAATCAAAATTTAAACAAACTCGTGTCAAAACTTATAACATAAATGACCTAATTACATAATAAATAATATTATATACAAGTGTGATAAAAGAAACTAAATAATATATATACATACATATATATATATATATATATATGCATATGTCGTCTTGCATATCATTTTGATTGTATATATAAATAAAATTAAGAATGAATGATTAGAAGTCAAGTAAAATATTAACATGTCGTGGTCATACTGCTGACATAAGAACGAAACAAACCACACTCCAACTCTCATGAGTTTAATGACTTGTTGAACTCGATATGGTTGTCCCTATCCCTCACCTATTAAGATGGTATCAAACTTTAGAATAAAGTCTCATCTTTTAGAAATGGCAACAAATACACAAGGCTTATAACTTTGGTTTCAAAATTGAATACGACAAAACCGGCTCTCTTGTTAACTTGAAACAGGACAATCAATCAAGCAGCCTGATATAGTAATATAAACTCAACCAAAATTATAAAAATGATCAAGAAATATACTACATAACAGACCACCCACATGCCACATGAACCTAGTCTTGGGGATGTCACAGCCTTTGTATGGTGGTAGGCATAATCAGTACAAAATCCACCAAACCAGAAGAAAGGTCTTTTTCCACAGATTTATAAATTAAAGCTTAAGAACTGGCAAGATGTTAAAAATATGCATGACATCATCTGTGACCATTATATGATGTCATTCTATATTTTTTTTTATTAATTTATATATTTTCCCTAAAGGTTGTAGCATGTTAAATTAACCCTATTATATGATTCTATAATCTATATCACCTCTAAACAACTCAATTCCCAACATCACTAGTCCTCTTTTGAGGGAGTTGCATACTAACAATATCCTGTCTTGGTTGACCATCATATGCAGAAACTGTCCTTTCCATTTCCCGTGATTCGGGAGTTGTAAGGGCCAAAAGATGTGACGACTCTTTATTTTTACGCACCACCAGATAGCCGATCCCAGCCAAATAAATCGACATTCCAGAAAATCCTAATGCACCACAGAAGATTTTGGCCACAAGTGGTAAATGCCCATGAACAAGCACTGTTATGAGATGATCAACTAGAAAGTAAATGTTTATGCCCATAATTAACGACCCAATGATCCAAGTTATTGCTGAGATCTGTAAATACGCATTTTTACGATCAGTATAAGTAAATCATGTTTTCACGGATATATAGAATGCAATTTAATATATTTACTTACAATTTTAGAGTTGGCATATGATCCCATCTTGGTCTCACTGCTTGTGAACTTGAGAAGTGGAATTAGAGCGAATGGGAGTTCAAATGACAATATCATCTGCCACAATAACAAATGGTGATTAACAAACAACATGTTTTCCGAGCAGTTTAAATAATATGAATAGTCACTTTACAAATATAATATGAAGAATTACTAACCGATGCTATAATAATTAATTTTCCAGCTCCAGCTGAGCCGCCTATGAGAGCAACGATTAGGCTAGGGACTATGGCTAAGCACCGGGTTAAAAAGTTTCTAAGCCATGGCTTCATTCGTAGGTCAAGAAATCCCTGCCACAAAAATAAGTACCATTTCAAATATGATTACAAAACTTACATGCTCAATAATAATAGTCTATGCTTGAACAAAAACAGCTTTCGAAATATTTGAAGGTTTCCTATTAGGCTATCTTTTCTTTTCATTTTAACCATTCAAAAATGTTATATGACATACCCATTCATATATAAATGGATCATGTATACCTGCAAAACATATTGGTCATACGTTCCAGTTAGCTCAATAATAATAATCTATGCTTGAACGAAGAAACTTTCAACCCATTTGAAGATTTTCTATTAAGCTATCTTTTCTTTTATCTTTAACTGTTTAAAAATGTTATATGACATGCCCGAATCTAGCCATTCATAAATTAGTGGATTAAATCTAAGTACCTGCATAACATATTGGCCAGCATACGTTCCAGTTATAGTGGAACTCTGACCTGATGCCAGCAAAGCAATTGCAAAGACCTTAGAGCTCCACTTGCCTAGAACATTCTAAAACAATGAACAAAGAAAGGAGATCATGATCACCATCAAGCTCCACCATTACGGGGTTATCATCATTTAGCACTAATTAATGACACTTACTCTAAGCAAAAAGGATGCTTTATTCAAGTCCAAATCCTGACAACTCTTTTGATCATCTGGGTTCAAATTTGATGAACTGCAAACTGAACCGCTTACTGATATAACTGATATATTAATAAGGAAGGCCACTGCAAGTGCTATGCCACTTTCTATCAAATAGAATCTGCAAGCTTCCTATAAATATTGATTTTCATTAATAATGGGTTCATATTTAATAATCAAACTGCGGATATTCAAAACACAGAAGAATGCTTCTAGCAGATACGGAAATTACTTTGATACCACTAACAGATCGAGGTATTTTCCTAGAAAGCACAAGAGCCGAGTGCAGGAAAAGGTTGTGCCTGCATTAAAAAAGAAAATTAGTCATATCAATGGATTGATTTTGGGAATGGGTCAAATTGGTAAAATCATAAACTTTAGCTATTAAAGGGATGAATGGATCAAAAGCTGCCCAAAATGTGTTTCTAATGCATAAAACTTCTAAATCACTTTATTTAAAATCAAAACAGGTGACCATCTTAATATATAGTTTTTGACTTTCTGTAATCATATTTAACTTGTTAATTATTGATGAAAAAAATCAAACAAAGACAAAAATGTATTTCAGGTCAAGCAAACCTTACCTAATCCTGCACATACTAAAGAATTACCCGTTTTGAACTTTAACCCAACGCACTTAACCCACCCATATTACCACCTATGTTAGATCTAGGAAACTTACGGCATGACCATAGCGCCAAGAAGTGAAATTGCAAGGCCTGTTGATCCACTGCCTCTGAGCTGAGGGACAAACAACCCATAGAGCACTTCTGAAGCGTCGGGTTTAGAGATACCAAGCTCAACAAGAAAGCATACAGCTATAGTGAGTACCAAAAAAGCAATCAAAAATTCAAGCTTCCTCACCTGCATAACAAACAAAATCATCTCACTGAACTTCCATTTCGAGCAATTATAAATAATACAACGACCTAAAGTAAATAAAAGGTACCCCGTATTGTTGCAGTGCTAATAGAACCAAAGTGCTAAAACCTGTGAGCAACACACCACACCATACTGGAATATGGAATAGCATATTCAGAGCAAATGCTGTCCCAATTACTGTAATTGCAGATAACATTTTCACTAAATCATATGCATAAAAAGAATACTTAAAGCAAAATCAATTGTGTTTTGAAACGTTATTTGGCATAACATGTGTTGTTTCTACAAAAAAGCTCAAAAGCAATATCACATGAAACAATAAATGAATTCTAAGTTACTCAAATGATGAAATAGTAGAAAAAGCAATAATACCTTCAGGAATGTCACATGCAACTATGGCTATCTCGGCAAGGATCCACAAAATGAAGTTTGTCGCCTTTTCATATTCATTTTTGCAATGTTCAGCTAAATGTTTTCCTAGAGTATCATACACGAAAAATCAATTCGAGATATTAGTATAACTTCAGGAGTGGTGAATAGATGAAAAATGTAAAAGCACAAATCCAACACCTGTAACAACTCCAAGGTTTGCTGCCAGAGATTGAATCACAAGTGCAGCAATTGAGGCCACAAGTATAATCCATAGTAACTGCAAATAAAGAGGGATATTCTATTTTAAAGACCCTAGTAAAACAATGTTTCAGTGCGGATTTAATACAGGTTAATTCAAAATGATCTGTAACTACTGTAAGATGAATGTGCCAATGAATTTTTACTGCAAAGATTATGTAAACTTCAGTAAGGAACATTATATAAGCACCTCATACTTGTATTGAGCTCCAGATTGTAAATCAGTTTCAACTGCAAGAATATGCAATTATAATCAGCTATGGACTACATAAATGATCAGTCAATCAAAAAACATGTTAAAGAAGAATCTTACAATTTCCGGGATCTATGTATGCTATGGAAACAAGAAAACCAGGACCCAAGTATGCAAAGAAGTTTTTCCAGCTTGTTTTCTGCGTATATAAATAATTAACGCCATCATACTGAAACTTTCAGAATCCCACTTTTCAATATAAAAAAATCCTCTTATGAAGAACATTCACCAGCTCAAATATGTAACTAGATGCTATGTGTAATATTATTAAACAAATTACTAAAGGGTCTCCAATATCAATCAAATTAAAATAAGGTCCAGTAACTTCTAATCAACTCCACCATCTAAAAGATGCTTTGATTTTTGAAACTGACAGCAAGTTGAGTATTACCTGGCACTAGATCGCGACTTTTTTAAAGTTTACGTGTACTCTTTCGCACCAATTACCAAAGTTGAACAACGTATTTCAACCAACCATTATCATATAAATTCACAATAGAAAGTCTAATTGATATGAGTAAATAAAAACATCAAAATTCCACCAGTTAATTTGCCAAGGTGTCCGTAAACCTAAAATTCTACGACGCTAGAAGCCTAGAACAACAAAAACTCATAGAGATAATCAAAGCAATCCTAAATCCACCACATAATCATAACAACAATTATAATTAAACAACATAATATGATAAACAAAATAAAATACTTACATCAGGAACAACAATCTGATTAGCATCAGGACTCTCAATTAGCGGCGTTTTAGTCATAAACTGCGGTTGCTGAGAAGACGCCTTTGCCGCCATCGTTAATCCCCTGCTTTAACTCTGTTCCACTCACACCTTCAAAAGCAAAAACCTTCTGGTTACTGAAGTCACACAAGTTAACAGAGCAATCATCATAACTCAAACATAGAAGCAACACATGCAATGTCAATGTAAACAGATTACGTCTACTAATACGAGTTCAGATCTAACACCACATAATCCACAAAATCAAAATTTACTTGAATAACAGTTCGTAACAGCATATAGCCAATCGTAATCAGATATCGAAGAGATAGATGCGAAAATTGAAGAATGGAGAGAGAGATTGAACGATTGATTGTATGTAAGGTTTTGAAAGTTACAGACCTTATTTGCAGCTTGAAGAAGATGCGATGTGATTCAGCTGTGGTTGCTGCATGAATCAACGACGATTTAAGAAGGTTGTCTCTACTGATCGTCTTCGCCTTTTACGGATTTATGACTTTGAATTCTCTCGTCGTTTCGGTTCTATATAGTAGCTGCTAGCTACAGTACTCTTTTCTCGATTTCATATTCTTCGCTTCAAGATATTATCATGTTCCCTTTTAGTCCCTTCTTTTATGACCGGAGAACACATCATTATCTTTTGAACTCAAAACTACCTTATTACTATTTAATTATATCATGTAATATCATTTAAACACAAAACTATCTTAAACCATCCTAAATGATCGTGTCACTTCTTTCTTACCCTACACTATCATAGAATTAAAAAAAAAAAGTGTGATTATAAGATAGCATCCAATTTTTAGCGATTTTAATCCGTCAATATCTGAAGGTGGTTGCGACCATCCTAATGATTCTCGGATTTAATCCGTCAATACCTGAAGGTGGTTCCAACCCTATGGTGGTATCCAAGGTTGTTGCGACGGTGTCCCGCTTAATCCGTCTATACCTGAAGGTGAACTTAAGGGACGCCCAGACCACCCTAACGATTCTCGGGTTTTGGTTTGAAATTTAACTTTTTCCTTTTGTTTTCTTTTTTAAATACCCAAAAACAAATGTGATCAATGAGAAATTCATGTTCATACATAAAAGTTATACGAGTTTTAAAGTTATCAAACGTATCTATTGTTGCGTAATCTATTTATAAAAATATTATGTATCATTGAAATATCTAGTGAGCGACTTTATAATAATAATAAAACTTTTATTGACTTAATTACTATCACGTAAAGTTACTCTTTTAATTTATATTAAATTCGTTATATTATATTATATTATTACACTAGCTTCAGTAATCCGTATATTACACATGTTGAATAAAAAATAATTAATAGAATGAAATTTTATAATTATAATTTAATATTCTAATATAAGATATGATTTAAATATTCCTTATTATAAATAGAATGAAAATTTTGTTTTAAAACAAACATTTTTAAAAAATATCATATTTAAAAATATTCTTGTTAATTTATTTTTTTTGTTTATAAAGATATTACTTTTTAAAAACACCAATTTTAAAATTTTTATACTTTTAAAAAAGTTTAATGTTTTAAAAAAGTGTATTATTTTAGAAATAACATTAATAAAAAAATCTCAATTTTAATTTATTACAAAACTATTTTAATCTAAAAAAAATTAAACAATATTATAAGTAATTAATTTGATTATTAAATAAGAGAGGAAATCGAGAAAAAATTAGCGAGAAGAGATGTGATATTGACACGTGTCTCTTCTACTTATTATTTTGTTACGGTAGCGAGATTACACTATTCTATGTTGTGTTATATTATATTCGTTTACATGTTGTTTTTCAAATGTTTATTTATAAACCAAAACAAAGTTACAATTAATTAAGTTTATATAATATTAAAAACCAACAATGACATGAATTTGTTAATACTAATATTATAATTTGCTTTCAAAATATTTAACACTTCACTATATCAATATTCAACACTTTACTAGAAAATAGTTTTTGTCAAACATGCAACAACGTTTTACGACATTGTTGTTCCCTTCGTGTTGATACAAATAAAGACCCTTCAATTACATTTAAAAGGGACACATTTTAACGTATGGTGCTGTTACGGTTGGTAATATTAATTAAACTATATAATAATATAATGTTTGTTATTAAATTATATAATAATAATAATAGCGTTTAAATAATAATAATATTTATTTACTAAACTATATAATAATAACAATAATAAATAGAATATATATTGTTTATTAAATCATATAATAATAATTATAAATAGTAATAATAATATTTTTATGGAATTATATTTAGTTATTGAATTCAATTACTTATATATTAACTGAATAGTAATTATAATAATTAAATAATAATAATATAGTTATTAAACTATATGATAATATAATTTTATTAAATTATATACTAATAATAATAATAATAATATAATAATAATAATATAATAATAATAATAAAATAATTAAATAATAATATACTTTTTTGTTAAGCAATATAATAATAAAATAATTAAATAATAATAATATTTTGTTATTTAATCATATAATGATAATAATTAAGTAATTATAATATTTTTATTGAATTATATTTATGTATTGAATTCAAATCTAAAAAACAACTTTGATACATTACTTTGGCCCTTGAAGTTTCTAAAGTTTCAATTAATAAACTTGTTTATATTCTTTTAGTTTTAAAAAATATATAAATATACATATTGTATTATTTTTTAAAACAAAACCCTAATATACACCCTACCCCTTGGAAACCACCGCTCATTTCCCTCAGTAGTCACTCCTCGTCACTCGGTTTCGATCTCCATCTCCGACTATTTTCCTCCATCCATCATCATCCTGCCGTGTCATTCGTCTATCGTCATCCAATCATCTGGCAGTCGTCTTCTGGTCGTTGTCTTCCAGCCATCATCATCTTGCCATCGTCATCCGACCATCACCATTCTGCCATCACCATCCTACCATCATCGTCGTCCGTACATCGATTTCCATATTCAGCCATCGTCATCATCTTCGTCTAGTCATCTTCATCATTAGTTGTCACGTAAGAGGTCAGTTCATGTAACCTGTTTTCTTAGTAGGTTCATGTTTGTGTTTAAAAAAATAACAAGATAAGTTATCGTGTCGTGTTCATGTTTAACATGTCAGATAATCGTGTCTTGTTGTGTCGTGTCTTATCATGTGGTGTCTGAGATATTATACTAGCCCTACTTTAAGTTAGCCTATTACTCACATTAAATTACCTTAATTTACCAAAATATGACTTGGGTAACCCAACTAATTAGCTCATCACGAACAAACTATTTAAAACCTATTAAAAACAAAAAACAATAATTTTTTTCCGTTTGAGGGCCAATTTTGTAACTCGCCTTGGCCCCCTAAATCCCCGGCACTAGCTCTCCGAAACATGGAGAAGCTAAGGTGACATTAACGTGCTGACTGTACCATGTGGGAAGGAGAAGTGGTGTTCAATGTGATACGTATCCACATCTATGATGCACAAAGAATGAATTCTTACACATGGGTGGGGGGGAGAGTCGAGATCGAGAAGGATGTGACAATGGAGGACGAACAAGAACACCGCCCCGCCCTCTGTGGGACCACAACAGGAAATCACACATGATAGGTATCTTCGGTATCAGTGTATGACTCCCCCACTCTTATGAGTGATTATTGTTCTTGTATTGTTAACATTTATATTATAATTTTAGTTTCTCTTAAATACTTAATATTGTTTTTAGTACAAATGAAAGTTGTGCTAAACTCACACTCCAAGTTAAAATAGATGAATGTAATTTATATGTATTTCATTTCATTGACAAACATACTTGGCTTTTTTAAAACTTCGATTTTTTTTAATTATATTTACACATAAGTAGTTAAACTAAAACAACAAATGAAGTATTGATGAACTACTAGTGAAATGTGATGGTTCGCAATTTCGCATGCAAATGGAAGGTGATATGACACTAGGAAAGTGTTCATATTTATTAACTATTGGTTCTTTGTTCATATTATTTGTTGCAACCACATTATACATTTTATATTTTAATCTCTATCGTAATGAAACTTAAGAGAAAAGAAAATTTATACATTTTGTTAGATTTGACGATTTTATTTTATTTAATTAAAGTTACTTTGAAAGAAAAAGAATTTGTCTAACATGTGATGTTCAAAAGACCATTATAATAATATTTATCTGAAACTGATTGCTCTTCAATTCACGAATGCTCTAGAGCTGCACGGAGAGGGAGGCCAAAGATTTCATCGGTTTTCAAGACAAAAGTCCATAGCTACGGACCGTTATGTGAGAAGGGATAGTTTTTGTTAGAGAGTGAGGGGTGGGGCGATCCATTAGTTATTTTTGGTTTCGTGTGATTTCTGCTGGACAAATCTATTTGGATGTTCATGATCTTCGACCTATTTATGGATGCTCTATTACAACGTCCACGATCATATATTTGACTTAATACGTCAAAAGTGTGGACCACGGTCCACTGGATGTAGGTGGACCTTAATTCTTACATCACATCGCTTATTTGTTACCCAAACAAAGAATGGTCCGAATTGATCTATCTACAAGTCTACCACTAGAAGCGGTCCTTCACTGTTTAATTGTTTGCATGTCACCCTTACAAATTTTAAATATTTGAATTGGTTCATCTCAAAATATATATAGTATGAAACTTCCAAGCATCATTTTATACAAACTTTACTTGGGATACATTTATATACATATAATGTTATCAAGTTTCGCAGTTTTGTGTATTGTGTAAGATTGTATATTTTGCATTCTCGTCTAGAGTGAATAATGAAAACCTTAAATTAGTAACAAATATTTCTAAATGATATACAAGGAATTAAGAATGCAAGAAGATAAAAAGGGATGTTTGTTATTTGTCGACTTCAATTTTTCGCAAATGAACATCATACGTAACAATGTAAAAGAATCAATTACAATCTATGATAGTATTTTTTATGCTAAATGTAGGAAGTGATTTAGATCAGGATTAATTAAACTTTTCGAGCGTGCAAGTAAAATGAGAAAATCTGTTTAAATAGAACATACATTCAACATGTTTCTAACTAATCCTATAACTCAAACATATTGAGTCATGAAAATAAGTTTTCGTATCATCTCATTTTTGGAAATATCATTTCTGTCATTTTCTTATTTTATTGTTGGAGTAATTCTTCTATTGGGATGATCCCAAATATCTCTAAAACTACAAGAACTTCTATCATCATATCATTTTTTAACGTTTAATGTAAAAAAAATTGATAAAAATGTAATATTTAATCATTTCTCTTGAAGTTCAAAAATAAAACAATAAACAGATCAATAATTTACACATGTGTAAGTCATATTTAGTTTATATTATCTACAAATATGTATCTAAACATATATATTTAGAAACATATATAAATATTAGTTTGATGAGTTTTTATATTATTTTGAATTTTTGATGGTTTTTTATATATATAAACATACATAAATATATGTAAAAAATATGAATTTAAAATATATGATATATTCATATTAGTTATTGGAGTTCTTATTTTCTTAAGATATTTAATAGTTATGAAATGACCCTGAACTTTTCTTTTAAACTTTAAAACAATATGTTGCTTTTTTATTAAATAAATTAGTGAGCACGATCCTAAAATGGCTTGCAAGTTGCGTGATTATTTTGTTTTCTTGCTATTATTGTATAGTTTCAAATTCCCCATTTTCAACTCCTCCCGATCGAATTAAATGTAATCCAAGTGGTTTTATAGCGTCCGACTCGCACTACATCAGATAAACTATTGTAACAATGCCATCATGCCATTAACCATAAAAGAGTTAGTAAAGTATGTGCTTTTTTTCAAAATGGTGTTAAATATATATATTCTTAATGATTAGTGTCGCAAGCAGTTTTATTTTGAAAAATAGTTTATAATAATAGTTATTAATATAACAGACATACAAACCCAAATGCTTGGACCAAAACAAAGATTAAAGTGTTAATGTATCGGATTTGAGCGTTTAGTTGGTTAACTTCGTATTTAAGATTTGGTTAATTTTATATTCAAGATTGTTCTTTGATCTCAAAAGCCCAAGTATGATGTCAACAACTCGTGGGCACACGGGGAAATGAACCCAATCAAGAAATCGCTGACATCTATAACTGTGTAAATGGAAAACGTAATTAACTTTTAACATATATAAGAAATCAGAAATTCCAACTTCTTACAGGGCCATGACAACAATGAAAGCGACACCCTGGGTTGGAACTGGACCATGAAGTTCGAGCAGTTACTAATTGATTACAATTACATATCACCATTGAATGAGCTTGAGATCGGAGGAAGAAGACGACCACTAACTTTAGAAACGAGAGGAGCTAGGGATTTATTCAAATTAGACACCTTGTTTTTCGAGTATCATATTTTTTTTAAGTGGATGTTTGGTAGCATTTTAATGGTTATTAAAATGCTACCTTTTAATGGTTTATAACCTCTTAATGATTAAAAGGTAACCTTAATATTTAATGGTCAAAAGGTAACCTCTTAAGTAGAGAGACTACTTTTGTAATTTACTTAAATTAATAATACTATTGTGTTTTTCTCGTGACTTGCAACTTCAACTTATCACCATTACCATCTCCATGACCACCACCACCACCACCACTACCATGATCACCACCACCCCCATCACCATATCACCGCCATCACAATTCTTCCCGCCAAGAACCACACCCATTGTCATCACTATAGCCACCACACCACCACTACACATCTTTCAGTCAACCCTGGCCCATCGCCATCGCCATAGCCACAGCCATCGCACCATCAACCACCACCACACATTTCTCCTAGTCAACCCCCACATCTATTACTATCGCTATAGCCATTGCACCATCAACCACCACCACCATACTTTTCCAGCCAACCCCCGCCCCCCATCCACTTCCATTTCCATAACCCCCCAAGTCGTCTACAAATCAGACCTGAATCCAGATTCGCATTGCCGCCACCATGCCATCGCCTCCACCCCACCCGTTTGTAAAGGGATAAAAAATTAAATCTGGTTAGAAACCCTACAGGGCTACCTTTTTAGGGCATCATTCATCGCTTAGGGCTTGTATTCTCTTTAGGTTAGGGGTTTGATGGAAGGGAGTGAATGATGGTGGTGGTGCAGTGGTGGTGGTTTAGGGTTTAATTTAAGCACTAAGGTGGCGACGAGAGTTGTAGGGTTTTCAAGAGGGGGTTGTGTGATGGTGGTGGTGTTGACTCGCAACGACAGTAGATTGTGGTTTTGGTGCGGTGGTGGTGGGTTCTTGGTGATTGGAGAGAGATGGTAAAAGGGTTGTGATGGTGGCCGGCGACGGTGGCGGTGTTGGCCGACGACGATAAAGATTGGTGTGTGGAAGATGAAGATGATGATGAATGAAGTTTATTTTTTTTTGTTTTGTATAAAAAAGTTTGATTAAATTACATTATTAGTCCTTATTAGTTAAATGACTGAAATACCATTCTATTAATGGATTATTTAAAGGTGTTAATAGAATGAAGTTGACTGAGATAAATTAAAAACCAAAGGGAATATAATCTTAATTTTAAAATCTTAAAAAAAATCATTATTCGAACCAAATGAGAAGTAATGAAAATAAAGTTTACTCTAAAATAAAATTTTAACGATTAGAACAAAGGGATTGGGTCTATGTGGCAAGTTTGGGCTTCACTTTATTGGTTTGGTGAAGCATGTCGTGCGTTGGACACACGCGAGATTGATGGACGGTTATGACGCAGCCACGTGTCAGGAATATGTGAACAGGGAGTTGATAGACTCACAATTAAATGTACTTTCATATTTGGTGGTTCCTGATAAAGTCTCCTTTTTGGCCTTTTCGGTGGGAATTTATCTTAAACTAAAATATTATTATTGTATTTAAGGTATCTTCTACTAATTTATCAAATTAGTATTATAAGCTTTCCGTTGTAACATTAACTATTTTATTAAACTATACCTTTAATTATTGGGTTATTGGGTTTTAATAATCTTAAGTTTTATTTATTGGGCGAGATTAATCCCAACACAATAAATATTTAAAAACACTCTCAACTTTAAATTTATTTTTCTCCAACGATCACTAAGTAACTGAGAGTTAACCTTCATTAGTTTTCTTCATAAAATGAGGCCAATATTAAGCTATTTTTTTTAACTACGCCGGCACTCAGCCTCCACCAAGACCGTTTTTTGATGTTTAGCCTCCAACGTCACCTGAAATCTAGCTCGAATGAGTTAAGTGGTTCAAATCAGAAGGTGGAGATTGACGGGTTTTAGGGTGCAGAAGTTACAGATTGACGGACTAGATGGTTGATTTTAACTTTCGGCTTAGTGTTTTGGCCAAATAAACAGTCCACGTTATCGAAAAAGTAACGGTGTTAACTCTCCGTTAGTAAGAGATCGTTGAAGGAAAATAAGCTTAAAGTTGAGGGTGTCTGTAAACATTTCATGAGTTAGGATTAATCTCAGCCAATAAATAAAAGTTGATATTATTAAAATCCAATAACCTTTAATTATTTTATCTTTTACTAAATTATCAAATTAGTCTCATGTCGGCACTTTAAACTAAAATTCAAAGACTATAATCAAATTTAACTCTTATTCTTGTATGCAACTTTTTTTTTCCACCTTTTTAATTAAACTAGTGTATTTAATAATTTTTAACTTCTCTATTTTACATAACATAAATTTTGAGCCTTTAATGCACAAACAAGAGGCTAACAATTAATTACATTTGTGAGATTTTAAAAGCAAAAGTTGATAATCATACTTCAGTCTATAAATATTATTAATTTATGAATTAAACAAATTAGTTTATTTAAAATGATAATATCTTTTCCTCTTATAGATTTGATTTTTATACTATAGAGTCAAGCAAAGTTATTTTATACTTTTTCATTTAATATTTATGTGACCAATTTGCGGATGGTATAAACATGATTACACTGTAAAAACTTGATAACTTCTTGTAAGATTTAAGTAATTAAGGTGTTTATTTTTTTTGCAGGAAAATGTTTGCAGTCTGCGCACCACATCTACAGACATCTGCAGCAAAAGAGGCGAACCAAACGTCTGCAGTCTGTAAGAAAAATACTGTTTGTTTTTTAACATCTGCAGACTGCTAAAATATTCTGTAATTAAAGTAAACCTATTTTTTAAACTTTAAAAAGTACTTCAACATTAAAATTTAAATAAAAATCATACAACACTGCAATAATATTCAAAGAACCATAAAAATACATTTTATTTAAATCATTTATTCCATCTAATATCACAAATCAAATAAAACCCTAAACCGAATAACAAATCATACTATCTAATATCACAAATCAAATAAAACCCTAAACTGAATTACAAATCATACTATCTAATATCACAAATTAAACAAAACACTAAACCAAATTACAAATCATCCTACATAAACCACAAATCAGCTAAAAAAAGTTAAACCAAATCACAAACCATGCTTCATAAACAACAAATCAAACAAAAATTAAACAAAATCACAAACCTTGAAGGAGGGCGGCGGCGGCCGTGAGGGTGACGGAGGTCGATGGGAGTGGCTGCAGCGGTGGGGGGGGGGTTGGCGCTGGCTGCGGCCGGTGGGGGAGGGGAGCTGACGATGGTGAGAGGGAAGGAGATGGGGGGGAGGTTCGATGTTTTTGGGGTAGCAGATGGAGGTCGATTGCTTTAGGGGAAGGGGAGAAAACTTGTATTGTGTTATTAAAAGGTGAGAAGATGTTAGAAGTGGTGATGCAATGTCTTCTCCACGCAGACCTCGTGAAGATTTTTTTAATGAAAGGTCTTCCAAAAAACAAACAATCTGCAAAGGCTAATGTCTGCGCATGGTCTATGCGGCGTAGACAAAATAGTTCAGGAAATGCTTTTCAGAAAAACAAACACCCCTAAATCGAGACTATTTATGTTCATTGGAAGCCTTTGATAATAATGGAAAAGTTAATTTAGTTTATAGTTGTCAACAAAAATTAGGATATTTATGGTGGATTATTTATCATTCGCTAAGTCAAGATAGAATTTTTATAGGTAAAAGCGTTATATTTCTAAAGATGTTATCGTTTTCTTTTTTTTAGTAGCAAGTATTTATTGATGAGAAATTTTAGAATACAATTTTTTTTTTTGTAAAAAGCATATAAAGTGAGAATAAATTATTATGCAAGAAAAATTATAGTTAGATAAAATTATCATGAAGAGATGAAATTATTACTCAAATATACATTTTACGTAATAATTCCACCATTGCATTATAATTTCATTTATTCGTGACTAATTTCATATATTCGTGAATAATTTCACTATCTACATGAAAGTTCCATCCACACTGTTTATTTTTGTGTGATAACTTTATAAGCTTATACGAAAAATAAACTTTGAACTCTAACTTTCCTCATGTTTTGATAAGGTTTATATAGTTTAGGTTTATAGTTATTATAACTATTAAAAGATGTTTGTAAAATTAGTTTTAGTTTTGAAAGATTCTAAATTTTACTTTTTTATAAAGTAAAAAATTCTAAGATTTCGTAAATGATAATGTTTTTAAGAACCAGACTTGCGTGTCTATTCATAAGTTTTCTTTTTTAAAAATTATAACACACCACATTTTAAAATGCATGCTCCTTTTACTAAATCTTTCAACAGTGATATTATATCCAGTAGAAATCGTAGATCAATAAACTAATTTTTCTGAGAATCGTGTAATTTTCATATTGAAATAATTCGATGCTTTAACCTGAATTGAGCAATCAAATACAACTCAAAATCAATCTCAAGAACCAATATTATGAATTTCTATGTGATTTCATGAAATAGAGAATGACCAATGATGAGCCCGTATTCAAGAAAAGGGCCAGAAAACTACTTGATGGCCATTACAATTTAACTTAAAATGCATAAAATTAGTCATTTTCTAATCTGAATTTCACATATAAAATTTCATAAAAATAAATTCTAATGTATTTTTAATGACGCATTCCTCTAGGGATGAAACTACATGCGTTCGTTAACCATGTGATCGGTGAATCTTATTTTATTAATCACTTTCTCGCAATTTATCCTTTAAGTAATAGCTGACAAAATTATTGGAAAAATGTAAAATAATATCCATTATTGCAATCATGTGCTGAAAGAGTAAAAGTTTTGATTTTACGACTAAATCCTTCCTCTGAGTATATTGCATCGAATTGTCATTCAAAAGAACTATTCTTTATCATCATTTTGGCCAACATTCTAATTCCTATATCTCATTTGATCGATCATTGACCAGTGATTTATATAGAAATGGTTGAACTTTTAAAAGAATATGTATATATTTCGTAAGATGAGGGAATACTATTAAAATAGATTATTCTTTAATTATCTTTTTGTTTCCACCACCCAAAAAATTCCACTCAAGAGTATTTTTGTTGGTATGTATTATTTTCCCGATTCTTTGCGTAATATATAGTTTATAAAATACAAATTAAGTAGAAATTTTATTCTTGATTATTTGAATTTTAACAAATAAACAATATATAGATTTGAATGCGTTTTCAAGAAAGCGTAACAATGGACTTATAGAAGTGATTGTTTGACATTATCTATTACCAACAATTTTACAAGTTTGAAGAGTATATGCACCATCCAAATCTTGTTAGGTGTTCTATATTATATACTAGCTTAATAACCCGTATATTACACGGGTTGAATATATAAAATATTAAATAAAATAAAATTTTGTTAATTATAAAACGATATTTTAAGATAAAATACGGTTGAAATTATGTATAAGGACTATAGGTAACAAATATGATATCAAGTTTTTAAACTTTTTTGTTTAAAAAAACTAAATATTTTGTTTCAAAACAAAAAGTTTTATAAAATTATTTATAATTATTTTTTATTATTTATAAATTTTACTTTTTAAAAATATTTATTTTTAAAATATTTTATATTTTTAAAAAGTTTGATGTTTTTGAAAAAAAGATTACTTTATAAAAATTTATTTCTTAATTTATAAATAATATTGATTAAAAGATTCATTTCTTAATTTATTAAAATATATTTTTAGTCTATAAATAAATTAAATAATATTATTAGTAATTATAGTAACTATTAAGTAGTAGAGAGAAACGAGAAAATTATGATGAGGATGAATGTGGTGCTGCCACGTGTTCCCATTAGTTACTCTTTTATTATAATATAAAAATACTCTTTTTTTTCAAGAATAAATAATGAAATTAAATCAAAGGAGCTGGATAGACCCCGATACACTAAGGAAAGTAAGGGTACTCTTCTTTACCACCCATTTTCTTTGATGAATTTCTGTAGTTTTGCTTATCATCATA
Organism: Flaveria robusta; assembly: GCA_025506415.1. Lineage (NCBI taxonomy): Eukaryota > Viridiplantae > Streptophyta > Magnoliopsida > Asterales > Asteraceae > Flaveria > Flaveria robusta. The sequence goes on from CM046469.1 coordinate 1,978,698, forward strand.
TCAAATCCGACAACAGTAACTCAAATTGTGTTTTTTCCGGCTTTGACAAAATGGCACAACACCACTACACTCAATTTAGTGCTCTTTTAAGCCATCTGTCACAGTATATGATTCATTTATGATACTTTTAAATTTTAATTGGTTTTCTTTGAAGCCCTCTTTTACAATGTGATGATATTATTTAATAATTTCAAAACAGTATCTCCATTTATTGGTTTGATATTTATGTTTAATAGTTTAATATTATAACAAATTTAAGATATTTTATTTCTTTTCTTTTATAAAATTAAAAGTATAATGTTTCATAAAACTGTAAATATATGGTTGTGATATTTTTTTTTAATCTACGTTTCGATATAATTTTCATTTAAAACACACCCCAGTCAAATATAATATACATTTTTAATTATTTACAAATTTGATTTTATCTGAATATACTATTACGACATGCTAATTCCTTTTTATATTTTAATATGAAGTTTGTATCAAGTTGTGTCAATGCTCACAAGATTCACCAAATGCATATTCAATATTTGTTTAGAAAATATTTTAACAATTACTAACACTTTTTAACACTTCATGTTGCAAATCACTTTCAGTTTCTAACCTACGTTAAAAAAAGCCATTTAGCAAAAACCGCTGCAACACACAAGTAAAACCCACTAGTTATATGCCAACTTATAATTAGAAATTCTAGTTAAATTGTTAAACTCTTAATGATGCCATGAAGTGAATGTGTAATTGCAAATGGACATATATGTAATTTCACAAATACAAACATACCAAAGGTTTATAATCTTAAAAAATTAGAGTCGACGTTTAGAGCTAAATGAATTCATTTGTATTATACTCTTAACAAATAAAATACTAACAAACATGCTTAATGAAAATCATACTCGGGTAAAGAAAACTAAAAGATATGAAATAAGTAAATCAAATTTTCATGAATACAAGTTATAATAGTAGGTAAAATTACAAGGTATATCTAGACTAGTTTTAGTAAACCCGTGTATTACACGGGTTGAATAAAAAAATATTAAATAGAATAAAAGTTTATTAATTATAAATCGATATTCTAAAATAAGATACGATTGAAATGTTCTTATGATAAATAAAATAATTTTTTTATTTCAACACAAACGTTTTAAAAAATGTCATAATTAAAACTTTTTTCTTATAACTTCCAATAATTATTTTTTGTTTATAAAAATTTTACTTTTAAAACACCAAATATAAAATATTTTGAATTTTTTAAAAAGTTTGATTTTCTAAAAGTTTTCTAATTTTATGAACGATTATTTCCTTAGAAATAACATTAGTAAAATATCTTTTACTTAATTTATTAATAACTATTTTAATCTAAAAAAATAAATAATATTATTAGTAATTAATATGATTATTAAATAGGAGAGACAAGCGGGAAAAAATGTTGAGAAGAAATATGGTGTTGACATGTGTCCCTCCTAGATACTTTTTTATTAGAGTAGGGAGATTAAACCAATCACGACTGGTTTTTACAAATAATAAAAAGGGTTCTTAGATTTTAATAATTCTAATTTTATTTTTATTAATTGGGATTAATCCCAACTCAATAAATGTTTAAAAACACTCTTTAACTTTAAGCTTACTTTTTTTCAATAATCTCTTACAAATAATATAATAACCCTAATGAAAAAGATGTCCCTCTAATATCTTACCCTATGTGTCGATTTTATCAGATCTGTATGAAACGGAGGATTTCTATAAAACTTGTTAGTTTGATGGTTTAAAACTTTAAATTCAATATAAAATATATTATTCATTTGGACAATTGGTATCTTTACGATGGGCTTTTCAGGTATTTTATTTTCTTTAGCAATTGGGCTTTTCTAGTTTCTCAAATCTTGTGTGTCACCTACAGGCTGCAACAAATATGGATCACTTTAGGATATTGGGCCAAATACGTTATCATATTATAATATTATTGAATTTGTTCGTTTTATACTTTTATGATGTGTTATTGTGTTTTCTTTTCATACACAAGTCATTTCCAAATATAAGTAGCCATGTTGGTTATAAAAGATACCTCCTTTGTATTTGTACTTAACGGTGCTAAACCAGTTATCTTTTTATTGAACTATGATAAGTTACTTAATTTTCGTATTATAGTTTTAAATTTTATTTGGTGCATATGTGAAGCTATATCTTTTTTCTTTTAACACATTGTGATCACATTTCTTTTTCAAAAGATATATGTTTTATTAAAAACAAAATATATGTTAGAATGATACATGGTTTTTGCATGAAGCCTTCAACCACAATCAAACTTTTGTAGTTTAGCATGGGTTTTGATTAGCTTTTCGAGTTCACTAATTGTCCAATGACAATTTTGTAAATTCATGAGATCAGCCTTTTATATTTTTAATCACAAACACTATGACCTTGAGCTCGTTTCTTATCATTTTCTTTGTAAAAAGGCAAGCCGTGTTTGTCCTACCCCTTAGTAAGAAAAAAATACAAGAACAACAGAGACAGTCAAATAAGAATCAAATGTCTTTTTGTATATTTTTGTGTTTTGAGTTTATGTGGGAGTAATGAAAGGTTATTGTAAAGAGTTAGACGAGTATGTGCTTCTTGTGATGCAAGAAATTGATTGTCTATGTTTATATGTTATATGTATGTTATGGATTTATATCCATAAGTGTAACTTACTAACATTGCTAAGTAAATCAATTAACTAAAATTACTCTATGGCATCAAAGTCACTGATAAAATGTTCTCTGGTTCAACAGACCATCAATATTATATGGATTGAAGGCTGACAACAATCACATATTCCTTACTCGGGATATAGATTACTACCAAAGGATAGCTCGTTGGTTCAACTTCTTATCCAGTACATCAACTCATTTTGGACACACATCAAAATTTGTTTACTTAAAACATTTTATGTTTGTTTTTCTTGAATATTTAACTTACTTGTATACGGGTCATTAGTGTAATTCTAAATGAGTTTTACGATGAATTATATTTTCATGAATGTTTTATATATTTTTTAAACCTATATAAAAAACCTTAGCACCTGTGGGTTGTATAGCTGGCGCTTTGAAGGTTGCCACAATCAAATATGTTGTGACATATATGACCATATTCAGATGTTAGTGACACTAATGCATGAAGTATCATTTATCAATTGACTACAATTCTACAAACAATAATACACGATCAAATGATGACAAAGTCTTGTAAGGTCGATAAAGTGTTTAAGCCTAAAATACTGCATTATTTGTACCTTGTGGCCCAACCCATGGTGTTAATGCAAATGACACATGGCTCATGTCTCATGATTTGACAAAAACCCAGGAACAAAAGCCATTTGATTTGGTCACTTCATTTCATAGTCTTCATAGTTCATACCAATCATATATGTGCCACATATTTCGTTGATTTGGAAATATGGACCCACAAACTTATCACTTTAGCCACTTTTTGTTGGAATCTAAGAGTGGATAGCCCCACAACTAAATTGTTATTTGAAAATCTCCATTTTTCTAATTATTGTGATTATAAGTGTGACAATTTAAAAAATCTCACATGATTTAAAAAAAAAGTTTAAAAATTGATGGAAATTATTTAGAAATTATATCAAGTTTTTAAGGTCATATCATGACTGTATGACCTAAGTTTTAAAAAGTGTGTTTGAGGTACGTCAAAACGCAAATGTGTGGACTTTTGACTTCTTGAGGCGTTTGGTGTACAAAAACGCACCCGAGACACATATAAAAGTGCTAGAGGCAAAAAACACCCCTTTTGTACATGTGAAGATTTTGTGCATTAGAAAGTTATATATATAGCTTTTTAGGCTATATTAATATGTTATTTGTATACTAAACCATATATAAAAGCTTAGTGACAGTTAAAATTTAGATACGATGTGCTATACATCATGATAAATATAAAAAAGAATCATATATAGCTACATTCCACCTTACAGAAAGCGATATGCATTTGCTCGCAATTTGCACTTTATAGCGGGACCCTGTCGCCTTGGTTTGGCTCACACTTTTTAAAGCCAAGTGTGAAACCGGTCAACTATAATAAAGTAAAAAGTTCTCAAACCATATATGATGATTACCCCTCTCAAAGAATTAGTACTTCATAATTCATTTAGTTATTATGACATTTAGTAACGACAAAAATCTTAGTTGATCTTTTAATCACTTTTATTATTACTCGCTAGCACAAAATTGGTTGATTATGTTAACCTGAATGATTAATAGTTATAAATTATAATTAGTGATGTTTGTCATCTCAACCTCATACATTATTCATGGTTTCTTTATGCCCTGTTTAAGCAACAAACACCACATGTCACATGCCTAGTTTTCTCTTTCATAACAAGCAAACTTATATAATGTATAAATTCCGGTATACATTCTTACTTCATAAGAAATATAATTACATGCGTATATCTAAAGCCAAAACTAACAAGTATAGTTTTTAGCCTAAAACTTTGGGTCATGCAAGTCATGATGTATAACATCAATTTTCAAAAGGTATTTGATCTTATGAAGTTATATGTGAGATGTAGTTAGGTATAAGTTGCTTGTGCACCAAACTTTGCAATTGTTCGGTCTGTAGTTTTCACAACAAAATTATGATCAACATTTGACATATCTCGTGTTGAAAACGTATGATGGTTTGATGTCGTATGATTGTATCAATCTACCACTCTTAGATGGGGATGATAACGGATCGGGTGAAGCGATATTGTTACAAACAATATCCACTGGATGTCAAAAAAAGTTTTTTATTACTACTACCATTAAAATGGACCCGAACATAAATTATTACAAATAAAATCCGCAATACCAAACTATAGATGATAGTAATAAAATCTCATAATTTCATGTTTATTTTGTATTGATGAGTTTATTCTAAGTTTTCATGAGCTCAATTATTAGAAAGTTCTAAAAACAGGGCTAAATTTTACTAGGGAAAGAAGTTAACGTACTACAATAATAAACTTGCATTAAATAAAAATCTCACTATTTAATCAAGTAAAGCTAATAAAAACTAATAATTTCGTCTTCACCCTATCTAATTTATAATCTATAATTTGATACGGTGACGTTATAGTAAAAAAAGTATTTAATCTAAAAAGCTTAAAAAGAATTATAGGCTTGATAAGTGATCTTTTATTGTTTTAAAGATGATAATATTTTGGTCATTATGTCAAATACGTCAGCTCATTGTGTTTTATACGTTTATTATGTCAAATATCAGTTCATTGTCTCATATATTTTACATTATTTGTTATTGTATTCATTATTGTATATTACGTTTTAAATCATTTTATGTTATTTTTGTCATTGTTTCTAGGGTAATTGGATTTTAATAATTCCAAGTTTTATTTATTGGCCTGAATTAATCTCAACTCAGAAAATGTTTGAAGACACTCCCAACATCAAATTTATTTTCCTATAACGATCTCTTACTAACTGAGAGTTAACACCCGTTGGGTTTTTTTTATGAAATGAGGCCAAAATTGAGCCATTTTTCAACCACTCCGTCACCCAGACTCCACCAAGTCTGTTTTTTCGTGTCTAGCCTCCAACATCAACTGAAATCTACCTCGAATGAGTTAAGTGGCTCAAATCAGAAGATGGAGATTGACGGGTTTTAGGGTGCAGAAGTTACAGATTGACGGACCAGATAGTTGATTTTAACTTTCGGCTTACTGTTTTAGCCACATAAGCGGTCTATGTTATCGAAAAACTAACGGTGTTAACTCTCAGTTATAAAGAGATCGTTGAAGGAAAATAAGCTTAAAGTTGAGGCTGTTTGTAAACATTTTCTTGAGTTGGGATTAATCACGGCCAATAAATAAAAGTTGGGATTATTAAAATCCAATAACCCTTGTTTCTATAGATTATATAACTTGTTATCTATTATTGTATTTTACGATTAGAAATACACAATGATATACTTTCACCAATATTTTTTCAAAACTTATAGTATTGAAAATAGCACAATGTATTATTTTTATCATAGTTTTTTTTATAGATTAAATAAACTTGTTGATATATATCATTGTATTTTACAATTATAAACACACAATGATGTTATTTCACCAATGTATTTTTCAAAACTTATAGTGTTCAAGATAACACAATGACGATCAAAAAACACAAAGAGATATTGTGTTATTTGTTATTGTTTTTAATGCATTAGATTAATTATTTGTTAATTTATTATTGTAATTTACATATTAAAGATATGTAATTAAGAATATTGATGGTTGAAATTACTTATTTCATTTTATAATTTTAAGGTATTTTTTATTTGAATATTTCCCAATATAGTATACACACACATTAATCATGGCCTTGCAATAACTAAATAAAAGTTTGGACTAATTTTGTATTTTTAAAGTTTAGGGACAAACTTGTAATTTAGTCAAACTAGATGGATTATTTTATATAATTTTCTCTTTAATTTATGTCCAAACCACTAATTATCCGTATCCATTATCCATCCATGTACACTAAAGATGGATTGGGTAGAGTAGGTATCCATCGAGTTAGAATGATGATTTTGATACCTATTCCTTGAAGGTTCTTTTAATTATAAACCTTAATATCTATTTGTTTCTCAATTTTTAAGAAAATGAAAGAACCCCGTAGCATAAAAAGATGATTGTAGGCTTTTATATCATTGTATAAATATGGTTTCTAACAAGCATAAGTATAAAATATGTGAATCCCGACAAATATGTCATTGTCTTGCCCTGCCTGTTAGACCATCATACAAATTAACAATATCTAAGGAGTATGTTTAATGCATACAATCTCATCAACCATGCAAGTAGCAACCACATGGTACACCATGTTATGTATATATTCCCATTGAGTACACTAACATGCAATAAATACATGTTTCATACAACATATCACATAGACATTGCAGGTGCACATGTAAAGTTCTATATTTCCTCCGTATAAGTGTATAACATCAAAAGAATTGGTGTGTTATACGATGAGACTATCTTGTACTCTTAGTTGTGTTTGATTGATTGTATTATTCTAGAAGCAAATCTTCATACAAGATCATTAGTATTGGGAGAATGGGATCAAATTAGTACTACCATCTTAAAGATTGCGATTTCCTTCACGTATAGTATGCGCAACCCATAACCCAATTTGCCTAACTCATTACTAAATTTGATTAAACATTGTAATCATGATGGTGGTCACATCATTTGTGGTTAAAGGACGTTCGTGAACCATTGATTTGTAGCGGTCTTTTTAGTTGACAAGTGAACGCTTCATGATCATCCAATGGTGTAGTGCCATATTATTTGTGTTGAAGTTTAATCATCATTATTTTGAAAAGAATATTTGGTGTATAATGAATGTGTTTGGTTTTTATTGTTGAGAGGCATTAATTGGCATCAATGTGGGTTTATTATATATCTTTCTTCACTACTTCGTGAATAATATATTTCATGTTGCTGTTTTAGCATAAATGTTGGTGTATAACTATATATATGTACAAGTTACTATATATAAGATATAACTTTGCTTTAGCATATATGCATCGTGAATTACCATAGTATATCTAACTAGCTTTAGTAAACCCGTGTATTACACAGGTTGAAAAAAATAAAATATTAAATAAAATAAAAAATTATTAATTATTAAACGATATTTAAAATAAGACATGATTAAATTACGTATAACTGAGTATTATAAATAATAAATAATTATATTAACTCTTTAAAATTTTGTTTTTAAACTGTTTTTGTTTTTTCAAAAAATTATTAAAATTATTTGTAATCTAAAAAAGATATCTTTCCTAATTTATTAAAAAATTATTTGTAATCTAAAAAAAAATTAAAATTATTTAATCTTTTTTAATTTAGGTAATTATTTAATTGGAGAGAGAGGCGGGAAAAATAAATTTAGGGGGCCTAGAATTGTGCCAAGTGTCCTCCAAGTTACTCTTTTATTATTAGATATAGATATAGATATAGATAATTGGCATCAATGTGGGGTTATTATATATCTTTCTTCACTACTTCGTGAATAATATATTTCATGTTGCTGTTTTAGCATAAATGTTGGTGTATAACTATATATATGTACAAGTTACTATATATAAGATATAACTTTGCTTTAGCATATATGCATCGTGAATTACCATAGTATATCTAACTAGCTTTAGTAAACCCGTGTATTACACAGGTTGAAAAAAATAAAATATTAAATAAAATAAAAAAATTATTAATTATTAAACGATATTTTAAAATAAGACATGATTAAAATTACGTATAACTGAGTATTATAAATAATAAAATAATTATATTAACTCTTTAAAATTTTGTTTTTAAACTGTTTTTGTTTTTTCAAAAAATTATTAAAATTATTTGTAATCTAAAAAAGATATCTTTCCTAATTTATTAAAAAATTATTTGTAATCTAAAAAAAAATTAAAATTATTTAATCTTTTTTAATTTAGGTAATTATTTAATTGGAGAGAGAGGTGGGAAAAATAAATTTAGGGGGCCTAGAATTGTGCCAAGTGTCCTCCAAGTTACTCTTTTATTATTAGATATAGATATAGATATAGATATAGATGTGGCTTACGTGGGTGTAAAAGAAGCAAATAAAAAAATCTCACTCATAACACTAAGATCCTAAAGAGTACGATAAGGAGACTAGATGGGTGTAAAAATCAAAACAAACACATAAACATTAAACCATTTTCTTTATTTTTCAACTTTCTTGATTCAAAACTAAATAGACAGACTTATTTATAAGCATGCATATTAAAAGTCTAACTAAATCTAAGTGCTTAACAAATAGTCTTGGTTTGACTATCTTAACTCGCGACTACTCTTGCATTCCCTCACAAAAAAGCTCATGGAACCCGTCAATTTAGGATTCAATTTGATATTTTCTATGAGAGGTATCAAGAAGGAATTGGAATGGAATAATAAAATGACAAGATCGTCGGGGAGCTCGGATCGTAGATAAAAACTTAGAGGCAGTCAAACACTTTGTTAGAATATTTACAAGTTGTTTAGTAATTAAAACATATAAAACTTTAAGAATTTGTGTAAGACCTTATCTTTAAAAAAATTACAGATCGATCTCAAAATACTTTTATCCGTTAATGAAACTAACAAATGCCATCCAGGTAACTCGTTTTAATCTTGCTCTAATCTTTGAACCATATAGAATCTTTTCATCATCCTTGAGACAGATCGAGTGATTGAGGAGGCACAAACCACATTTGAAGGAGTTGGAGTAAATCTGTGTATAGATCCTTGATATAACGATCTAGCAATCGTCAAGCTCTTATGCTTTACTCTGATCAAGATGTCTGAGTTCCATTACCTATCTTCACGAGCGGTACACCCAATTGTCTTATCTTATGCAACATAAATAATATGAAGAAGCTATGTGTTTATGTTTCACAATGTAAGCACACACTTGTATTTACTTTATAGGCTTGCAAATCTAACCGCTTAAACTAACTGTTAGACTTTGACTATTTTGAGATGTGAATATTCTAAAACATTCTCTCTCATCAATTATTTTGTTGGTACTTGTCACTAGTATACTAGAAAAGTCGAATCATCAAAAGGTGGGGTATATTTGGTTTTGTGCAAAAGCTACTTCTATTTTTGTTTTAATCAAAAACTACTCGTAAAATCATTAAAATAAACATACTTTTAAAATGATGGGTAGTTAATAGAAAATAGTAAAAGATTATAATAGAAAATTAGATTAAAATAAATTTTCAAAAGTTAAAAAGTAACTTTTTTATTTTTGTTTTTCAAAACCTTATTTTTACCCTATATAAAAAATCAGTTTGAAAAGTCGTTTTGAATGCCATACATTTTTTTTAACTTATTAACTTTTCAAAAGTTAATAAGTTAAAAGTTTGTGAAAAATAAGCAATCCCAAACATCCACTTAATGCGTTTCAAACGGAAAAACAAACGCTTAAATACAACCACGAAAGTTGTTTAAACAAACCGATTTATAAGGGTTTTATGCGTTTTAAATAAACTTTAAACGTGACAACTCTAATCATATCCAATAACATTTTGCTCGTTACGCTATAAAATTTGTACTTTTACTTCAAACAAAAAGTTTTTCCTTTTTTGTACATAGAGACACTCACTCCACCACATCTAGCAAAAAACCTCAAAAGTTAAACTAGTTACAATTATTATCTTCCCCTTGCCACTTCCATACTATATCTTTCAACGCAGGTCTCACTTCATCTTCACAGAACTTCTTATATTCCAGCGTATCACCGGCGGACTTCGAAAACTCTACAACCGCCACCTCCGGCGCCACCTCGAAAACCTCCACCGCCACCGACAACCGCCCTTTTCGCCCCTCCGACCTCCCCTGCATCCTCACCTTATAATCATTCTGCTTCGAGTTCAACATCTTCATGTTCAATTTCTTCGCAACCGATTCCAGCTTCTTAAGGATCGACGATGCAGAACATCTCGACGTGAATAACGAGCCTGATTTTTGCTTACTTTCGAACATGTTTGAGAGATCAAAACCCGAAGACATCGAAGAGATGAACTCGAATGCATTGTAGAACGGTGGTGCTGATTTTGAATTTGAATTTGATTTTGTAATTTCTGCTTCAATTGCAGTATCATCGGTTTCTTTGATGGAAAACGCCGGTGGTCGTTGGAATCCCTTTAAGAACCACGGTGATCGCATGATCGCCGGAATAGTGATCCTACGCGACGGATCCACCACTAATATTTTCGAAATCAACCGGCGAGCATCGCCGGAGAACCACGGTGGATACTCATATTCCGCTTTGAAGATCTTCTTATACATGTGCATAACATTCTCATCTTGAAATGGAAGAAACCCTGCTAACAGAACATATAATATTATCCCACAAGACCAAATATCCGCCTTAGCTCCGTCGTACCCTTTTCGCCGGAGAACCTCCGGCGCAACATACGCCGGAGTTCCACACTGCGTATGAAGCAATCCATCGTTCCTCAAATGCTCCGGCAACGACGATAACCCGAAATCCGATACTTTCAAATCGCCATTTTCGTCTAGCAGTAGATTCTCCGGCTTCAGGTCACGGTGGGAGACACCGCGGCTATGGCAGAAGTCGACGGCGCTGATTAACTGCTGAAAGTATTTTGTTGCTACTTCTTCTTTCATTCTCCCTTTTAACACTTTGGCGAAAAGCTCGCCGCCGGTGACGTACTCCATTACGAAGAAGATTTTCCGTTTGGTAGCCATGACTTCCTTCAGCTCCACGATGTTTGGGTGACGAACGAGACGCATGACGGAGATCTCACGAGTAATTTGATCCATCAGACCTGATAACACATAAAAAGTTTGAAATTAACATTTATGATGTATGAAAGTACACAAATATACTATACAATATTCATTGATTCAATTTTTACTGTTCGGACCGGATTTAAGAATCAGTTACCTTCTTTTCGAACTTGATCTTTCTTGATGACTTTAATCGCTACGCTTTCAGAAGTAATGAGGTCTCTGGCATGATACACTTTGGCAAACGTGCCTTGTCCCAACAACCTCCCGATCTCGTACTTGCCGAAAATAATATTCCGGTCACCGGCGCTGACGTGGCAGTCCATTTTTGTTTATAATATTTGCTTAAAGAATCAGAGGTTGAGGTTAATTAGGGTGGGTTTGTTGGTTTATCTCGATAGCTAATTTGTTGGATTTCCGATGAGAGGGTGGTGGAAGGTGGCGGAGGAGATTTTTGGTGTTGAATTTGAGGCGGTGAAGGCGTATAAATGGGGGTTTATAAAGTGATATTATTGGGTGAACAGAGGGGCCTACAGTGTTGGGCTTGTGAGTTGGTGATTGGAGGACATAGTTTTGATATGATATTATTCAAGGAGCGGCCTCACCCATTGTTTTCATTCTCTACATTATTGAACACTACTAGCCAATGGCCGTTTGCCAAGTGTTGTATGGCTAAAATTGCTGTAAGTGCGTCACAATCCGTTCCTTAAAAATATACGAGTAGAATACCTATATTATATGTAAATGGTTTTGAGTGGTTGTAAGTATAGGAAAAAAAAAAATATTACTGTTCAATCTGTAAATTTAAAGAAATACTGTTTAACACTTATAATATTTTTAATATTTTTAAAAATGGTTGTGAGTTGAAAATAGAGAAGATATAATGATAAATGTATAAAAGATATTATTTAATTGAAGATGTAAGAGAAAAAATAATAATTTTTAATGTAATTATATAGGTAAAGATAAGAAATGGATTGTGAATGCTCTAACTTAGACTTGCCTAATGATTGTTTATTACAAATATAAGTATTTATATTTTAGGTTAATTTTTTTTACTAAGAAGCCACTGACCTACACGATCATTTTCATATTTTGAGTATGAAACCAGTACTACCTTCAGTAGGGAACTCACGCTAGGTGAGAAAACTTAATGGACCAACTTGGAACTCTTTTTTTCTGTCATGGTTGGGATTTGAACCCAATATCTTCTTTCTATTTTTATGAAGTTTTAGGATACTTAATCTCAACAACTTGGGTTAAGTATAATTAATTTTTAAGTTTAAATAAATTCATGTAATTAAACTTGTTTACCAAAAGGGCTACTTGCTTAATTGTGTCCAGTGATGTTCATCCCATAATGTTAAGGATTTGAGTTCTATACTTCTATACTAAACAATGGTCCTGGTCTTCTAAATTTAAAAGTAGGGTTATATAAGTGTGTACGTTTGATGTTCGAACAAACTTAAAATTAAACTTGTGTATTTGAGTTTATAAATAGAGTATGCAATTGATACAAACTTAATTATATGTAAATCAAGGAGTAGCAAAAGTATACCTTTATATGGTACAAGTATAACTGAATTGGTCAGTTAATCGAAGATCGGTAAACGTAATAGAGGGGGAGTGGTGCATCTATAATGGTGTAACGTGGTGTTAGTTAATTAAAACAAGAGTGATGTGTGGGGTATAACATGGGTGGATCATTGTATGGTATAATTGATTGATTGGCCCCAACGTTAGGCTCCTGTTTGGTTATGTATGGGTTTATTCCATTCACAGATAATTCTATGGTTGGTATTAATAAATCGACTTTTTTTTTTTAAAAGAAAAAGAATAGTTTAACTTTATAAATTATTTACTAACTAGTGGGCGATAATGACGCTCAGTGGCAGGGTTATCTTGCGTTACGCAATATTTATATGAAAATGTAGATATAAACAAGTAGGTCGCAAATGTATGTTTGAAATCTAAGAAAACATTATGTCGTCGTGAAAATAACCATTCAGGAACACACAAGCTAAAATAAATATAAGCATTAAACAAAACATGTTTAGAGTTTAAATAAATAGAACCTTAATAAAAGAATTCAAAAAAAGTAAAACAAAAGAAACATAGAAAATGAAAAAAAGGAAATAAATACAAAAGGAAAATGAATTAAATTAAACTCAGTTAATCTTTAATAACTAGGTTAAAAGCAAACCCAATGACTCGAACCAAGCTATCAGATTAGTATAACCGCCATTAACCATCGAGTGGAAAAGATTTTGAGTTCTATTTTTAAATTTTAATATTAATACAAACATGTAGTGATACCCAAATAATTTAAGTATTGTTCATGATCATTCAATTTTAATAGGTACATAATTGTTTTAACTCAAATCATGAATTTGCGATTTCGTATTAAACATGACTAAATCATTAATATTATTAAAAAGGTAAGAGTTTAAATAAAAAGAATATTTTATGTAAACAGTGTAAAAAAGAATCCTAACCACCTATCATTTTATTCAATATTGAGATATAATTATAGGGGAAAAATTGTTGTGACGGTATTTTAGTCATACTTACTTTTATTAACTTTTGTTCTTTCTTCTTTATTTTGTTAAAACATTTATAACTTTTACATACACCATTATTATTTTTATAAAATTCCATCATAAAAATAAACCTCTTTAATCTTTAAAACAAATATAGTATATAAAAGAGTTTTAAAAAATACGTCATTGTATATTTTGCTCGTCATTATGTCTTTTCTGTGTTTCATTGTGGTTTTAAAAAATATATTGCTGAAGTAATGTCATTGTGTACTATTAACATGTAAATATAATGATAAAATAACAATAAATTTATATAACATATAAAATTAATGACAAAAATAACACGAAATTATCTAAAACGTAAAACATAATTTTAAAATATTAGACATTATGACTTAATATATTAGATACAATGACCTGACGTATTAAACATAATAAAATGATGTATTAGATACAATGACCTGATTTATTTAACATAATAATTAAACCTATTTGATACAGTGACCAAAACACTATCTCATTTAAAACAATAAAATAACATATATCAAATCCATAATCTTTTTTGTATTTTTAGATAAAATGTTTTTTCTTAACTATAACTCCACTATGTTAATAATAATTATTTAGTTAATAAAAAGATAATTAAGTATGCTAGATTGACTATATCTCATATCAATTGCAATTTATATTAGCATCATAAAGTTCAAATAAAACGTTATTAGATTTTAATACTTTCAAGTTTCATTTATTAATCGAGATTAATTAAAAATCAGAAAAACATTTACAAACATTTTTAACTTTGAGTTTATTTTTTTTTAAATCAATTAGTAACTGAGAGTTAGCCCTCCTAGTTTTTTAATAACGTGGACTATTTATGTGGTCAAAACATTAAGTAGAAAGTTGAAATCTACCATTAGATCTATCAATTTGAAAATTCTGCACCTCAAAACCCATTAATCTTCACCTCCTGATCTGAATCACTTGACTCGTTTGAGGTAGATTACAGGTGACGATAAATGCTAGGCACCAGAAAACGTATCTTATGGAGGCTGAGCAGCAACATAGATTGAAAATAAACTCAAAGTTGACCACATTTTATCAAAAAAACTAACAAGTTTAACTTTCAGTTACTAAGTAATCGTTGGAGGAAAATAAATTCAAAGTTGAGAGTGTTTGTAAAATTTTTTTTCTTTAAGTTTTGATTAAATCTAACCAATAAATGAATTTTAAGCTTATTAAAATCCAATATTCGAAAAATTAATAACCGATCAAATGGGAAAACAGTTGTTTAAAAGTTATATTAATTATATGCTTTTTCAATAATTTGTTTATTCATATGAAATTATTTTGATATGGTTGGTTTCTGTAGAGACATGTAGATATCTCAAGGTATGTTTCTTCTTTGCCATTTTCCTCAAAACCCTAAATTTGTTTAGTGTTTGACTGTTTCGGATTGACATATATATAATTATATACCCAGACGCATCATATGCATCTTTAATATAATGCAGGTGGTGATATTTGTTTTTTGGTACAATTGACTATAAGTTCTTATCTATTAATCAATAATGATTATTCAATTCATATGTAAAACTATAGATGTTCCTATTCCATATTAATATCATCCAGCTTTATTAAAAACGAGTTATAATAGAACATCTTCATACGCTCAATCAAGTAGCAGGTTTCGATTTGTAAAAAATGAGCCCCTTTGAAGGTAGGAATCATGTTCCATATCCTTAGATATAATTTCATTTCTTGTATACATTAATGTTTTAATAGCATCTTTATAATCGAGCATGGTTGATAGTTGATAACAAGGTTCTATATTATTATATATAACACCCGGTTTACTAGTAACAATCAGGCTCGATTCACTTTTCCTCAAAATATGCCTAATAAACTGAACCTGATTTTATGTTATCGGTTGTGTTCTATTTGCCCGCCAACAAATTGGGTGCGTCAATGAGAGTGATAGAACCATGTCTTTTATTGTTTTGATATTAACCAAATGTTATGATTTATAC
Source organism: Flaveria robusta (assembly GCA_025506415.1). Classification (NCBI taxonomy): domain Eukaryota; kingdom Viridiplantae; phylum Streptophyta; class Magnoliopsida; order Asterales; family Asteraceae; genus Flaveria; species Flaveria robusta. The sequence continues at coordinate 1,994,588 of CM046469.1, forward strand.
TAGATTGATATAGAACATGTCTATCTGGTTAATAAAACCCAGGTTATACCCTTATTTTTATTTAAACCAGATTATAAAAACCATGATTAAATCTAAAATAAAAGACTCACATATTAAATATTAATATAATTAAACTTAATTTTCTATAACTTGAAATTTTTAATGAGGTTGATATTAAGTGCGGGTTCCAATATTGGAATTCAGTAATTTGGTGAGCCTCTATAACTTGTCCAAAAGTCACGATAACAAACGAATGAACGATTTATTCCTAGAAGAATAGAAGACGACAAGTAGATATTTGGAATTTGTTTATGTATTTTGCTTAATCATTGATCATAATTTAACATTTTTTTGGTCTCTTCAATAATTAGGAAGATATGATATACTAATCCATTAAGCGGACGATGTATTAGTGTATGTATTTGACTTTCAAACTGTAGTTGCACTAGTGACAAACTAGTGTATACCTATATGCAATATTAAATAGCACAGATGTGCATATTTAAACACAAATATCGTATAAACGTTGTTGTACTTGTTCATGTTTTGTCATTTTTGAATATTGATTATATGCGTATGTAATACACGTGAATATGTATGGGACCGATTGAAGAAATTGAAATATGCTATACATTTTTTTTCAATCTTAGTTTAGTTGAGAACTATATGGTTGTTACTCGATGCAACATGTGCGCTTGTACAAAATACGTGCGTTATTTGGAGAATCTTATTAACAAGATCTGTGAAGCTAGTATTCAAGTCATGTAACGACATTTCAAAGGGTGCTCGTCAGGTCAAGATAGTCTTACAAGTTCTGTTAAGTTATTTTTATTATAGATTGATTACTATTCATAAAATACAAATGAATAAATACAACAAAAAAAAAACATCTCATAACAGTTGCTCCATATACTAAATTAATACGTAGTGAGAGGAGGTCGGGAACTCAGAGCGGTGTTAAATTAAATTAAGACGTTGGCATGAAATGAGAAAAAAAAAACCCTTAAATGAAAACTAAACGAGTAAAGTATATATATTTTTCTTATTACTTTTAGTTTCCCTCTTAAAAGTAAGGATATTAAAAAACTTATTTTACGTTCGTATGTTGTCACAGTGCTCTTCTCATTAAAGTAAATTGTTTTTATTTTAATTTAAGCTAAACTTAATTGAGGAAAAATGTAAGACAAAAAATGAAAAGGCCTTAAACTGAAACAATTCAAACATAAAATATTTTTTTTTTGTTATTTCATTCGTTTGAAAACAAAAATTGAAATTTAAAATAAAATCAAAAGACGAAAAATACAACTTATTTAGAAAAATATCTAAAAACTTTGGTAAATGACGGCTACGGATCAACTTTGGTAAATACAACAAAACTCTGGTAAATGACACCTACGGATCAACTTAATATGCTTTTCTATTTATTTTCCATACATAACGTAATACAGTGGTTTTTTACTTAATTTGTTTCGAGTGAAAAAAAGAGGTTAAAACAATATATCGAGAAAGGCGTGTGTGCTTATTGTTACCACTTACCACTGTTATCAACTAATTAAGCAGATAATCTTGAATCTCCGCTCTAATCTTATCCTTTCAAATTGCATTATCCCAATGTTGCAATCCTTTTGTCTACATCCGTCAAATATTCACCTCTATCCACTTATCCGTTTGACTAGCACTAATTAATGTTAAAGGGTTAAAACATCAACGTCATAACATAATCCCCTCATACTTATTTTTTTAGTGTGTTTAATTAGTTTAACCATAGGCCCCACCTCACTAGAGATATTTAAAGGCACACATATTTAATTATTCAAGGCTGAGATTGGACCTATGTTCTGATTATTGGGCCTGTTTATTTAAAAGTTGCACGATATAGGCCGACCAGTCTAAGCTTAATGAAACAGATAACCCAAAAAAACAAAGGAATAGAACATTAGAATGCATCAATGCAATTGTATATGTGTTGTACTTGTACCTTAATTGTCTCTACAGTAAACCAGTCCACTGAAGTAAGGATATAGCCCATGAAGAATTGAATGAACCCAAAAGGATTTAAGTTTTCCAGCATTGACTTCAACGCAAAATCATAAGTCTGTGATCACCCAGAGATCTTGATGACAACATCTGACCATCGCCAATGAATTTCTTTGCCAGATAGAAGATGTTTCACAGCATCATTTGGAAAGCCAATGATATCAAGTGTCCTCTGCCACACAATGCGAGAAGTCTGTAAATTCTGTGCTTCTTTGCTAGGGATCATGGTCTTACAGTTGCAAGCCACATAAGCGCAAAAGGGCCATTCTTCGTCTTTCAACTTCTCACAGTAATCCCAAATCTCATTATAGACAGCTGCATACAACACGCTTCTAGAACCTTCAAGAGCGGTAAAGAGAAACTTAGGTAGTGTCTGATAAGCAACTTGAATGATTCGTGGGAGATCCCTCGCCACATTTGTGCGAACACTCCCAGGGTCCACACACACCACATTGATTTTGACATCTTTAGGAATGCTTTGATGAAGAACATTGTTAAACATGACTTGTGCCAGCTTGCTCCTTGAGTACCCTCTTAAACTACTAAACTTGGTTATATTTCTATCAAAGTTTAGATCTCTTGTGTCTACAAAACCAATGGCGTGCGTTAAGGAATTCACATTCACGATTCTGCTAGGAGCACCTGCTTGTAAAGATGGCAAAAGTAACAATGAAAGCAAAGCTGGTGCCAAGAAGTTAACTTGCATGTGCATTTCATATCCATCAACTGAAAACACCTGAGCCTTTCCCATCGAGAAGATACCCGCGTTGTTTATAAGAACATTCAAATGTCTCTTTTTAGAATTCCACTTCTTCACAAATTTTGCTATGGATTTGAATGAACTTAGGTCAACTTTCATCACAACAATATTAAGAGCTTTCACAGGAAAGTTCTTTTTCGATTCTTGTTTCCATTTCTGGACCAATGTATTAGCTGAATCGGTGTTTCTTACTGCCATAACAACGTGTGCACCCGCCTCTGCTAGTTGGCGGGCTACTTCAAGTCCAATTCCACTGGTGGAACCAGTGACCATGATGGTTATACCATCCAGGGGTGGCAGAGGGAATGGGTTTGGTAAATGTCTTGACCAGTATTTCTCAAAAAGTGTCTCTACAACCAAATGGTACCATCCTTTGAGCCATTCTATCCAACCCAACTGCAGCTTAACTTGCTCAGCTGATTCCATCTGTTTACACCATGATCACTAATTAATCAGATCAGAATATCTCTGTTACTACTAATTAACAGGTGTCAATAAAGAAACAGAAGCCATAAAAGTTGCTTAAATGATCAATATGCATGTCTAATTACTAATATCTTAATTATGATTGCATCATTTTAGGAGTATGCTATTTAATGTTTAACAAGAATGCATGCATGCGTCATATTACTACTTTAATAATACACATACCATCTCTATTTAACCTAACAATGTCTTTAGGTTCGTTTAACTAATTGTTTACTTGGTAACTAAATCATTTCGCACTGCAAGACATATTACATGTTAATAACAGAATCAACAGCAAATGCTAACAGGAAAGATGTATGTCATAAAGGGATTGACTATTATATGCACTATGATCACTTCTACATGTACCTAATTTTCTGAGAAATTACTGTTACTTTACTATCTTTACTACTAGAATACTGATCTAGATAAGAGAAAACCTAGAAAATTCTAAAGCATTCACAAGATCTTCAATGAAAGTTTCTTTTTCGAAGTTACTAATTGATTCAAAAATGATATTAGAATAACAAATTTAGGAAGTACGTACTTCCAATATGACATAACTACAGACGATCTCGCATCAAGTATTTCATAATCAACTGATATTGACTCTCTGTAATTAGTCAAATTCAATTTGAGCGGTTTGATACTCCATTACATGATCCGTGCTCTCTGTAATTACTCTCTGTAACAACAGACGATCTTACCAAATGTTGCCTATCGATTACAGCCGATCATTAACGTGAACTCAACATGATCCGTCCGGCCAACACAAGCATAAATACAAACAGCGGTATAATCTATCGTGTGTATCACATATCGAAAACGCTCATGAATTACTTCATTATTGGTATCAGTCAACTACAAATTCAATGGTGAATGCGAGAGAACTGGAAGACTTACATTTGCACGATGAAGTTGAACGTTGATATGAAAGGATCGATGGAGAATATTGTGTAGTATGAAAACGAATGGATGAAGTTGTTGCTGTTGCGAGTATGCAGATCGAGTAGAAAACAAAGAAGAAGAGATTTGAAAACGGTTAAAGCAGAATTGCAGGAGAGAGTGAGAGTGAGAATGAGAGTTGGTTAATAGTTGTAAGTTGTAACAGAATACCCGGCCCAGGCCCACCACTTCTAATTCCGCTCAAGTGTAATTAATTTGGGAGTTCGTTCTTTTTCATAAAAAGAAAAGGTAATTTGCTTTAAAAATATATAAAACTACCTCTTTTCTTTTTATATATACCAGTTGGTGTGACTCGTACTATTCAACGTAGATTATAAAACTTGAAAGATTTAATTATGATAATTTATACGTTAGAACTAACCACTCGAAAAAATTACGTGCAAAACGTTGATAAAAAAGTGTAATAAAAATAATATAAAACATAAATACCTCAAAACATAGAAGAAAAATAACGAATGCATAAATGGTGACGTTATTATAATTAACAAGCTCTATTGTAGACTTAAACATTGATATATTTGAGTATTATTATTACTTTAATTATGTAAATATTTATTGATTATATGGTTAAGTGCTTAAATAAAATAATATTTAAATCAAATAGTATTAAGATACAAAAAACATAAATAATAAATATATATATTTTAATATTGATTTAAAGTATTATAAATAATATTATACTTAAAAAAATGTATATTAAGTAATGTATTAATTGGAAGAAATTTAGGAACTATTGTATGTACTACTTGCACCTTGTGTTTAAAAAAGTTATATTAGATGTTTAAAATTTTGTGTGAAATTACAAGTGTGTTATCATCAAATGCTTAATACATAATATAGATAATATAGATATAGATTATTATTATCATCATTATATAATGTATTTAGTAATTATCTAGTTAAATAATTAAATAAGATAATACTTATTATAAATTTAAATATTATTATTATTATTATTATTATTATTATAAAAGTATTTAGTAATTATATAGTTAAGTATTCAAATAAAATAATTCTTATTGATAAATTTAAATGTTAATTTAAATTATTATAAATAATAAATATATAATATACTGAATTAAATTATTTCATATTATTAAATAATTTATTAATAATATGCACTATTTAATGTATTAATTAGAAGAAAATTATTAAATGAGTGACAAAATAAGAATGATTGCATAAAACACTTGTATTTAATGCTAAAGAAATTGTATTAGATGTTTTTATTTTTATTTTTTGTAAAATTATATTTGTGTTCTAAAGTTATACTTTATATAATAGTATAGATTATACTCTTTTATTTTAGATGATTTTGGATTTTATAATGTAATTAATAGATGGGCAATCGTCACCCTACAACTCGATTTATAGCTATCAATAAAACAAGTTAAAACCGTTTTTAATTCATATCGATCTTACTCTAATATTTAAAAAATAATATATTATTATAAAACTATATGAAGTTATCTATTTTAAGCTCTTTCTTCCTCCTCATCCCACGACGCCTATCCTAATCAATTTATAGTTATGTCATGCGGTGTCTTTTAGATTATGTCTTTTTTATTTTTAGTTTGGGTGTTTATTATAAATGTTTAAAATTACTTTAGGTGATGACCAATGTGAAAAGCGGTTAAAAAAAAGATGTGTTGTGTAAGCGTTAATTAGCCATCACATAAAGGTTGGAGGTTATGGTTATCTTTCACATTGATGAAGGTGTGTTGTGGGCAGGGTGAAGAGTGAAAAGTGATTAGTGATGATGTATTATATTATAGATATTTAATAATTTTTTTTAATTATATATCAAAAATAGACTTAATTAAACAAAACAAATAATATACAGTCATTTTTAAATTTAAAGAAAATGCTACTAATCACCCTCACGTGGACGATGCCTCCATGTATGATCCATCTAATCCATATGAAAATTACTATGTGTTTCTCGACAAGAATTTACGATAAGAAAAACCTCAATTCGTGTGATTAGAAAAGTAGATGAGCTTGACAACAATGTAGTGTTTGTGTATGATGTTTGTAGTTTGTACATTTGTGAATAATGTTTGTGATCAAATTTTCTCTGTAGAGGATAACTAGGAAGCCTTGTTTACGAAGTAGAAAAAATTAAAATGTATTAATTTTTTATATTGTGTTTTCTTGTTGGTAAACAAAAAAGTATTAATGAAGAAGAATTATCTGTTGTGTATTTTATGTATTTATTTTTTATAATTATTATTTTTTTAAATAGTATCAGTTTGAAAGTGACTTCTATAACCGAACCGGTACCAATCCAACCCGCATCGGTCCATCCCAAGTAGGTTTTGATCCAAACCGACCACTACCCTAGCCAGTTTCACTACTAACTGCTTCAGCTGCCAAAACCGATTTGTACACCAGGCTTTACTTACAAGTAACACGAATGAATATTATTTATAACTAGAGTTTTTGGTTAATGAGTACGGTCAGGCCAAGACGCCCAGTTCAGACTTCAGACCACTAGCGCGCACCTACTCTTATTGGGCCCAAATTGATACCTTTTGGGCTTTCGTAGCAGGCCACCTAGTAAATTTATTACTCTACTATTTATATAGCTGATTGCCTAAATAGCCATTTAAACTTGGGCTTAGTAGTATTTGTGCGTCTCCCTTCCTAGTTAAGGTTAAGTCGTACCGTAAATAAAAATATAAAAATGTAAAAGTAGAGTTTAGTGGGTGTTTGAGTTAATCGTTTAAAGAAAAATCAAATAGTTGGTAGGGCTTTGGTTATTATTATTATTATTTAATCCTCTATAATTTTGAACATAGATTGAAATTTTCCTTATTTTATTTACTCAAATTTTGTATATGAATAAGGTTTATTCTCTTTCTTCTAAATATAATTTTCTATTTTGATTTATGAGAAACCAAACCTTTACAACTAAGTCATATCATTGTTTATATAGTTGTATTTTACAAGAATTTAACCACGTGCTTGTTTTTGTAAGTATACTAACCAAATGAGATTGAAGATAATAATTCTTAAATAAGCATCCTCGATAATTTAATAACATAAATTTGAAGTAGTAAGTAATAAGTCCAACAAGATTGAAAAAGGCACAAAGAAAGTAAAAGACCGACCTACAAGTACAACTATTGAAATTTCGGCTAGTGATGGAAAGATAAACGACGGTGCTAACTCTTTCATTCTTTCAACATGTTATTTGCATTTTCAATTGCTCCTAAAGTCAATAATATATTTTTTCTTCTTTTCCTAATTTACGTGTTTACTTTACTTTAAAGTAAAATTTTAGAATCAAATTCCTGTAGCAAAATTGACACATTATTGGACAATAAGCGTGTAACTAACGATTTGGAGGAAAAGGAATATAGAGTTTGTTTAATTCTTCTATGTTTGGTAAACTTATCTTCACTATGCATTTAATATGCATAAATAAAAGATTTTTTAAGTTTAGAAACATAAAGTGAGAGTTAAGAACAACAAAGTTAATTCATTAAAAATCAAATCAACTTGGAAGTCAACCCTTTTGTTAGGAGATCAACAAGGTGACAAACCGTATAGACATAAGTCCAGTGGCGAACCTAGAAATTTTATTCATGGGGGGCGAAAGTGAGACGGTTGCATAATTTTAAGGGGGGACGCTCGGGATTTTCGCATATATATAACACTAAAAAATTTTTTTACAGGGGGCGGCTGCCCCCCCCCCCCCCCCCTAACCTAGGTCCACCCCTGGACATAACGAACTTGAACCGTCAGAGATAAAACCAGTTTCCTGAATAACGTATATGTTAATCTTGATACATTGGTGCATAATGAAAAACTTGATTGGTTGCAAGTTATGTAGCTTCAAAATTGTCACACCATAAAAGGGGTTATAATGTGACTTGTGAAATACACATATCAAGCTATATATCCTCTTGTAGTGTGTAAGTCTACGCAACCGATTGGGCAAATGTGTCTTCTTTACGGGAGCTCGTACGACCCCTAAGGTTGGGTCTTAAAAAGTACAATAACCGTGTAAATTGAAGACCATTAGGGTAGGCATCTTGGTCACAATTTGAATGAACATGTAACATGATAATGGTTGAACATCTATATAATATATATAAGTTATAACCCATGAGAACTAGTACCCTTCATATACATATGAATACACTTGATAGCAGGTCAGAGTGTACAATATAAATTTCTGGGTGTTTTTTCTTTTCCTTGCTGTGCTTGAATAATTTAGGTTTTTACTCACAAAATCCTACATAAAACTACTATACATTTTTATTTGTTAATTTATAGTATATATAAAACGTAATCTACATTGGTAGAAATCATTAATATTCTCTATATTAAAAACATTCATCTCCTCCTCCTTTTTGCTTCCTAATCTAATCAATATATTGAGTTCTGACTTTTAACTAATTTGAGTTTAATTGAACAAAGTGATTGCTAAAACACAAGCATTGCCATAAAAGATTCTAATAACATCTATCTATCTATCTATTATAATACAAAAAGATTTTGAGTTGCCACTTGTCATAATATTAGATCTCTTAAGACTAATTTTTCCGCTTCTCTCTCATATTAAATATTTATATTAACTACTAATTATATTATTTAATTATTTTGAGATAAAATAGTTTTTAATAAATTAAAAAAGAGTTCTTTTTATAAATTTAACTTTTAAAGAAACAATCTTTTGTATAACATAAGTAATTTTTTAAAATATCAAACTTTTTTAAAAATACAAAATATTTAAAATCAATGTTTTTAGAAATTAAATTTTTTGTGAACCATAAAAAAATTAAAATTTAAAGTTATAATAAGAAATTTTTAGAAATTGACATTTTTTTTATAAATATTTTGATTTAGAATGAATTTTTTAAATTTTTTCATATTTAAAAAATTTAAAACAAAAGTTCAAAGAAAATAAACTTATAATATTTACTTATACGTAATTTCAATCATATCATATTTCAAAATATTATTTATAATTAATAATTTTTATTATTATTTATTTAATATTTTATTTATTTAACTCGTGTAGTAAATTGAATACTAACCTAGTTATCTATATATGTTGTGGTAGATAAATCAAGGGCTGTCTTTGATTGTGGGCCCAAAAGTTTTTCCTTCTTTAGGTAATTTAGTTCGTTTAACATAATAAAAAACAAATATAAACTTATATCCTTTTTAATTTTTTATTTAACAGTCGATCAACTGAAACATCAAAACTCATACATTAGTTGCACCACCTAGTTCCACTAAATTCTAGAAGAAAACCCACAGACTATGGTAAAACTTCTCAGAGTCAAGATGAAACGTATGACCTAAAAAGCTCTAAGCTTTATTCTTCATCCTCCAAATAGCCATCGACATATAAACTTATATATAACTGTATGTTATATAGTTAGATTTTGAAATAAGTAAAAAAGAACAATTTTGGGATGTCCCGACACTTTAATCTCTTCGTAACTAAGTGCACGTTCTAGAGGGGTTCATTTTTTACTACTCACACAAGAGCCCCGAAATCTTAACGACAACCATCGATCGAGATCATTTGAAATAATTGTAAAGCTTTATTGGTCAATTAGTATAAGTATTCTGTATCTATACTCGCATCAAATATTCGTTAAAACAAAAAAAGGTTCCCATCGTAATGTATTACAAAAAAATTGAAAAAAAGAAAAAGGAAGAGAAGTCAAGAAATTGAAGTGGCATACTAAAGGAAAGTACATAATAGTCAAAATCAAGGGGATGATGGGCTACAATTGAAGTGTAAGTTTGCATATGACATCATTGGCGACATCATGTTTAATTTTCTGGTATTTGTATAATGTATATGTGTCTATTATATATATAGTCAATGGTCATGCATGCATAAGTTGTGTGATTGTGGGGTGGGGACCTGTGATAAATAGGCAGACCTCAAACTAGTGGATGACCCGGCCAGTGGGGTTACGTTGCTGCTACAATACAATTCCTTTGTCACGTGGTTGACATGATCCCTTGAACTTCTAGAACACCCTCGAAACTACGCAAGGGCCACTGCAGCAGGCGGCAGTTGGGCGGTGGGGACGTGCGGTGTGTGTGGATGGTGGCTGAGTGACTATGGCCTATGGGAGGGGACAAAGGGTCGATGGAGGCATGGGGCGATGAATGGTTTTTTATTTTTATTTTAAAATTTATGTTTGATTGGGTTATGGGTATTTTGGGTTAATTAGTTAAGCTTTTTAAGTAGTTTAATGTTTTTTGGGCTTATTTTTATTTTGGGTTTATTTTTATTTTGGGGTTTGTTAATTATTATTGTATTGGGCTATTAGTGTTCTGGAGTTATTAGTTATTTTTGTTTTTATAAAATGTAATGTTTTTATAAAATATAAGATTATTTTTTATAAAATTTAAAATTTTTTATGAAGTGTTGAGTTTAAAAAAATTTAGGGGTAACATAATATCTTCTTAGGGGTAACATAATACCGTAAATTTTTTATTTTTTCTACATGAAACCGTAATTATTTTCTTTCTTATACTACCAGTAAAAAGTTGAGGGGTAGCGAAGGCTACCCCTCGGTTTAATGTAAGTCCGCCACTGATTGAAACCTAGGGTTGAACGGGCAAACCATGAACGGACATCAAAGGCCACCATAATCTTCTGCCTTCCTCTAAGTATCTTGTCGAAATCGAACCAGAAAAAGGAGTAGCAATGTATTTTGGCTCTGATGTTTGTTTGTTTTTTTGAACTTTGAAAATTATAAAGAAAAAAAATTTAGTGAAAAGCTAACAAGCTAGAGTACATTACACAAGAAAAGATGAAAAATAAAAAAAAATCACGTCAATAATCTCAAACTAGACAATTGATTTTTCCTCTATATTTAATCCAGATAAACGATAACACCAAAATGTCTTCAAATACCAAACCAAACATACATTTGGTGGCTCAATTGTATGTATTATTGCCTTTGTTTTAAATTAAGTAACCCTTTAGTATCAATTAATTACCTAATACAGATTCGCGTATCTTCCCCAAGCACGCCATAATAATTATTTGTATGAGTATTTAATATACGTTTATATATGTACCTTTGTATGTTTAATAACTTTTGTACTAATAGCCAATAAATTTAATATCCAGTTTGTTTTTGTAAAAATGTATATAACAGCTAGGTATTTTATTCTCGTTTAACATAATGTTGAAACCTAACTATCGGTGTTCTAAGTGCAACATGTGAGATTTTTCATAAAAGGACGGCGTACTATCATGCACAACCTAACAAGAAGCTAGACATAACATAAAAACAATCACAAATACATAAAAGGTTTGCAACATACAAGATTACACCACAAAAGACGACATAATTCATAGACACTTCTTCTTTAAATTCCATGACGAGTATGATTTAAATTACATTTTAAGATCGATACGAAATATGATTTCAGATTTTCTTGATCATCTTTACAATCACAGCTCTTAACAGAAATAAAACTAGAAAAAAAATGAACTTTTGAAATAGCTCGTTTACAATCTGAGCCAACTCAGCTCGGTTCATTCAATTACAAACCAAGCCAAACACGAACCGGTCTTGGCGTTGCTCGATACGGCTTAAGAGCAGTCTAGAAATGACTAAAGAGGGTGGAGTGGCATAAGACCAGGGGTTTGCAAATTGAAAGTAGAAGACCCATAAAGGACACTGCCGTGTCAAAGTTGTGGTGGAAGGTGCCATACTCTTAGTGGCGGAGGATAGTGGGCCTCCCCCCCTCTTTTTTTCGCCGGTAGTGTTAAATTTTGGTTCGTTAGTGTAAATTTTTTGCCCAGTAGTGTAAATTTTTATATAAATATCGAGTTCGCCCCTCCTAAAAAAATTTAATTTCTCCCCCGCCCCCTCTACGAGAATGTTCAAGCTCCGCCACTATGATACTCTATGATTATTATTATTTTATTGTTATTATAGCCTTATACTTTTATATCTATCTCCTTCTTTGGGCTCACTTTTCAAATTCAGTGGACTGTGGGTTCCATCAGTTAACCATGACTTTCATTCATGACTTCTTTCTTACGTTAAATTTGCCATATTCAGTAACATATCTACTTTCTCTTAATAAAATACATCCTACTTATAAATCAAGGTCATTTTTAATTACAACTCTATTATATCTATCGATCTTTTATCTTGTATTTCAATAGAGACTGTTATTAACAATATTTAAAATAAATTAAAATTAACTATATTTGATAAAATAAACTAAAAATAATTAACTAGGCCCATGACTCATACTAAACCTATGTAATAATACATTTCAATACGCTCCCGTAGTCGCAACGAAAGGAAAGCGGAACCTGAGTCTGAAAAAAAAAACATAAAATCAATAATATTAATAATAAACACTATGTATGGCCCTCAATTTCGGTCAACAACGTGTAAGTCTAAACTTGTGCTAAAATTCCGTAATTCTACAATATTCAATCCATAGTATGCAATGACAATCCATAATTTTGAGTAATCTTGTAGTCTTGAAAGAGAGAAAACGACTCAATGAAAAAACGAAAGCAAAGGACCCTTGACTGATCTGTGCGGTGGCGGATCAGCTCGTGGATAAAGGGCGTAGTCCTTCAAAGTGCGGCTAAATGCAGAAGTGGCGACAGAGGCCATTGTCTGATCTGCGCGGAGAATGAGTGTGTCGTGGGATAACCAACGGCATAGGACGGTAGTGCTACATGGGTGCGGCACGACGATTGAGCAGCTTGATGGACCAACCGAATCAAAAAGTGTAAACTAGGGAGTGAAGAGTCTCGATTGAATGAAACGACGATCAATATAAAAAAATCAAATGGTGATTTGGGGTTGGTATTTATGAATAGTAGCCGGAGTCTAGAACAAAACCATGATTTTATATAGAACGAAAATTAAAAAAGTAAACGGGAAACAAAATAAATAGGGGTGACCATACAGGGTGACAGGGGCGGCCCGCCGCCTTGTCTAGAGTTTATAATAATAACATATTACAATATGTATATGATATTACAAGACTTAAACATTGTAAATTGCTATGAAGCACTTTTTAATTTGTTTATATTTGATATTTTATATAACAATTAGAAGATGGTGTTTACAGTTTTTATTTTTTACTGATACACGTAACCCACTCATACAATGCCATCTGATAGGGTTAAAATTTCTTTTTTTACTTCTGCACGTTTTACATTTCGGATTAAATGTATTTGCTCTTTGATTTGTTAACAGGTAATTCATATGGTTTAACCCACCCAGGATCAAATCTGCCAAGCCTCACCTTTTCCTTTTCCTTTTTCCTTTTCCTTGATTATCTACTCCACTCTAATTAATAATTTTGAACATGTTTTCTTTTAATATATATTTTTTTTAAATGTTTTGGCTGTTTAAAATATATTTATATTTTTATGGGTTCTCTATTGCTTTCAACAATTTTGGTTTTTTAATGTATATAAGTCGTTGCGTAGTAACATGATTCTCTCTATCAATATTTGTTAGTATATTTACGACTCTTTGTATGTTTTGGTTTAATACACATATAATTTCATTTGTTAATATTAGTTAGTTAACATATTCGATTGCATATAAAAGTCGTTCCATCCTCCTTGCCTCTGTTTTTTTTTTTTTTTTTTTTTTTTTTCCAACTTCCATTAATTTTTCTTTGTTTTTATCGAGGAAGGTTTTTCTAACAAAATTTAACCTTTTTTTTTCTTGTGTTTTTTTTTGGTAATTTTTAATTTTTTAATATCCTTTGTTAGTTATTTTTTATCTTTTAGGACTTTTTTTTTTCATTTGATTCTTTTTTACGTACAAATCGTCTAAACGAGCGTTACAAATTTTAACACCCTTCGTATCTACATTTTGTACTCGTCCAAAAAACGAAAAATTACACGTTTAACAACGCTGATGCGTAAGTGCAAGTTGTACCACGCATTTTACTAGTGAATAGGAAAAGCGAATTGAGATTACTTTACCTGCTGCGAAGTGCGGTATAATAGCATTCACATCAGATTTTCTATCTTTATGCTTATAATTATACTAAAAAATAATACTTTTTACCTCTCATTCTCAATTAAATAAAAATTTTTATACTTTTATCATTACCTTTTTTCTTTTCTTTACTTACAACCACTTTCAAAAATATTAAAAAATTTATAAGGGTTAAATAGTGATTTCTCATATATACACATTAAAAGTAACTTTTCTCTCTTGTTAACTCACAACCATTTACAATCATTGCTTAAAATATAAGAAACACATTTACATAAATATAAGAAACCTATTGTAAATGCTCTAACATCCTAGTTATTATACATTTACATTCTAAAATTTTCAAATACCTCATTTTAAGTTATTAAGGTTTAAATAGTTAAAAACTTACAAAGATTTACGTACACAAGTTTTAAAACAGTTGAAAAAGATAATTTAACAAAAAAAGGCTTGTATTTTTCCGTCTAGATTCATTGATTTCAAACACACGTGCAATGAGGTAGATAAAGGCAAAAGAAGAACAAGAGAAAGGAGATACCAAGTCGGACCTTTCTAGTATTTGAGTCTTGTGATTTTTGTCGATTTGTCGGCCCAAACAATCTATATAAAATTAATAAATCCCAGGGGAAGAAAATCAAACATCTTATATAAACATAAGCCTACTTTCTTGACCTTAACTTTTCTTTACATCTTTTGTAAAAATGAAAAGCTAGTGGTTAACACTTTACTTTTCCACCGCTAGTAACTTTCTGTAGAACGTAGAAAACTAGGTTTTCTCCCCGGAATTGTGCCGGGTATACATCCAAAATATTAAAATGCAAACACTAAAACACGTCGCAACAGTAGTCATTCTGACTAAATCCTAAGGCATCAAGAAACCTTATTGTAAACCAAGGTCACAACAACGCCTACACCTTCAAAAAACCCAACAGAACGTTGAAAAACACACAAACCTGGGTCGTTAGTGGCATAACGATCCTGAATATTAAAACGCGAATAAAAAACACGTGGCAACAGTCGTCACTACGTCGTAAAACCCTAAAGCGTACTCAGTAGTAAAAGCGAACATCACTACGTCGTAAAACTTGAATGTGTAGTCGATCATAAAAGTCGTACTCCCTTGTAAAAATGACTATCACTCCGCCATATAACTCAAAAGTTTACTACATCGTAAAAGTGAACATAAAAACCCGAATACAAATACAAATACAACGAATAACACATCGTTAATAAAATAAAATTTAAAGCTGGAATATTAAAAATACAAAAGCTATAATCGAAAGAAACAAAAATTGAAAGAAAGTTTTCTACTTATTATATATATAATAGTGATATGTATAAGGATAAATTCCATACCAAATTTTCATCATAGAGAAACAAACCTACAAAAACATAAAAAAGCAACAAAAAAAATTAAAGATAAGTATGTTTTAATTTTTCGTATAATTAAAAGATAAAAAATTATTGAAGAAGTATGTTTAAATAAATACGTTGCTTGAGTCCAAATAGCCTAAAGATAAAAAAAAATGGATCAGAAACATAGGTAGACATAAAACATCAAAATGATAATTTCAATTGATTTTTGGCATTTTAGAAAGTTAAATAAGAACGCGTGTTGATATAATTAAAAGATAAAACACAGCAACTTAAAAATATAGGTAAAAATAAAGTTGTCATAATACGATATGTGGTTAAAAAGTAAAAAAATCAAAGAACAACATAATAAATTTAGCATTTCTATTCACTTTAATATTTTTAAAAAAGAAATAAGATAGAGCATTATTTATAAGAAAAAGATACTAGGACGGTGTGGGATAAGATTGAAAGAAAGAGAGTAGTTTACAAATAAAAGATCACTAAATCTGAGCAATTTACAACATTCGTCTTATGGAATGTATATTATATTGACTTATAGAAATATAGAATTATGGATTTGGATTATTAATAATTTAATACTACCTTGAAACTGTGTGTTATGTTTATCTTTTTTATGTCACCTCATGCATTTATCCAGATTTCTACGGATATATATAAAGTAAACAATTTTTAGTCTATAAATTCTTTTATCTTTTAAAATTATTTTTGGACACCATCACTACATGTACATCAAGATACGTACTGCCCTTTCCCAACCAATCCGTCGGAATCATCAACACCGCCGCCACCGTAAGTAACTTAGGCTGCGTTTGGTTGGAAGGAATGGAATGAAATTGAGAAACTAGTATAATTTTCAAGTAAAATTGTGTTTGAGTGAGCAATTAAAAGTAAACCCAAGGGAATATTTCACCTCAAATTCCCTTGGTTGTGGGATTTCAAAATCCTTCCACCTAGAGAGGGAATTTGAAATCCCACAACCAAGGGAATTTGAGGTGAAACATTCTCTTGGGTTTTACATTTCATTATCCACTCAAACATAATTTTACTTGAAAATTATACTAGTTTCTCAATTCCATTCCATTCCATTCCATTCCTTCCAACCAAACGCAGCCTTAATGTTTCCATCTGGGGGTGTTCAAATTCGGATATTCAAAAATTTCGGATAGTGGAGTTCACTATCCGAATCCGAATTCAAATATCCGAAAATTTGGATTCCAAAAAAAGTTGTATTATTTAATAAATTTTATAAAAATTTAATAATTTTTATTGAAAAAATTTTCGGTCCGAAATTTTTACAAAAATATCCGAAATATTTGAAAATATACTAAATTTCTAATTACTATTTAATATCTTATAAAAAATATTTCGAATATCCTAAAATTTTCAAAATCACTACCCGAATCTGAAATTTTGGATATCCAAAATTCAAAAATTCAAATTTTGGATTTTCGGATATTTCGGATTCAGATATTTTTGAACACCCCTATTTCCACCCACCAAAGGTCAACTCTATGACCCAATATACCATCGATGCAGTTGAAAAAACTACTGTTTCTTTGGCTGCTCCTGATCCTCATCATTGTCGTCGCTGGCGGTGAATTATACGTCCTTTACCATCCACACCACCTTTGTTCACCTTCTCATCGCTTCAAGTCTCTCGATTCGACCTAACTTCATCGAATCAACTAACCACTAAATTAAATTTCATTGTCAGCGCTCGTAACCCTTCAATTCGTCATCTTTTTGTTTTGATGGTAGAGAAAGAGAGATGAGAGAATGTGTCTGTTCAAGTGTCGGGTGGGAAAAAGTAATTAGTACCATATGCCTTTGCCTTGTTTATGCATTTAAAAATGTACACCCGTGCTTAAAAACCTGTAAATTACTGTTGATGTTGTTTGTAAATGCTGTTTATATAGCGTACTTTCATTTTCATTTTTACTTGTTTTGTTTTTCTTTTTTTAATTTATCATATCTAATAAAGTTCTCATTCTAACACTAGAATACAAAATTAATTCTTCTAATATAACAGTTTCAACGAGAGTAGATGAGAAAATAAGCAGAGAGAGTGGATTTGGCCCATTTTAGTCTCTCTACTAGTATTAAAACACTTGCTTTAGTAAACAATGTAATACACAAGTTAAATAAATAAAATATTAAATATAATAAAGTTTTAATAATTAAAAAATGATATTTTAGTATAAGATATAATTGAAATTACGTGTAAATAAGAACTATAAGTAATAAAACAATGATACTAATTTTTTAACTTTTTTATTTTTTCTAAAAAATAAATATTTTGCTTGAAAACAAACCGTTTTATTTTTAAAAATTTCTTTATTATAACTCTTACTTTTAATTATTTTGATTTATACAAACTTTACTTTTTAAAATATTTTTTATTTTTAAAAAAACTTTGATATTTTAGAAAAATTTCCTTATTTTATAAAACTTTGTTTCTTTAGAAATAACATTAATAAAAAGATATCTTTCTTAATTTATTAAAAAACTATCTGTAATCTAAAAAAAACTAAATATTAGTATTAGTAATTAATATAATTATTTAATATGAGAGGAAGCAGAAAAATTTTAATAAAAATAAATATGATGATTTCACGTGTCCCTTATTTTAGTTATTTATTAGAGTGGAAAGATTGATAGGTCTAATTTATGATAAAACATATAAGAAAGTACATAAAAGGAATGGTAAAATAATATAAATAGGGTTGATCGAGTTAAATGTACCCATTCTTTATATTTATTTGTTGCATGTTTTGAAATTTTAATTTGTCATGTTAATAATATTTAATGCATTCGACTTAAAAACAAAAAAGTTCCTTTGATTAATGTTTTCGGAAGGGTCAAATGAATATTTAAGAGTTTAACGAACTCATATAAATATAAAAGAAATAGAATATTTTAGGTTAACAAATTAATAGTTCAATGTAAAATACAAAGAGAAAATTGGTTAGATTACTACGAGGTCATTGATACTTTAACACGTCACTCATTTTATATTTTATCCTAATATCTTGACCGAACTAAAACCGTAAAAGATAAAATTTGGTTGGAGATTTATACAATTATCCGCTTCACAAATCACAACATATATCTAAAATAACTGAAAAACTTTTTGATGCTTGATGACAATGTCTTGTCTTGTTGTTAATGGTTACAAAGTAGTAATTATATCTGGATTAGTATTATAAGCAAGTTCGTTATAGCTACGAACAAGTGCTAAAATAACAAAATTGTTTACTAATGATACACACACATGCTTAAAACTATAATACTACTTGTTAAAAAAAAAAATACTGAAATCATCTTAATATTTGATAACCGAATTATTATTTATTTTTGTTCTACTTATATTCTCCGATAATAAATATTTTTAAACATGAGATCAAAAATAAATAAATATTTTTTAAATAAATACCTAATAAGCCAAGAAGGGAAGACCTTAATTTCCAATATGGCTGCAAAAAGTAACAAAAGCATTTCAAGGATGAATTTGAATTCCACACTAATGTTATGCGTTTAACGTTATTTCACTTAAAGTCTTGACTTTATAAAATCATCAAGATTAATTGTACATAGACGCAACGCTTAACCGGTTCAAGCATTCGTGTGTGGAACACGTAGAAAAGCAACTCTATAAAAGATGCAATGAACTTAAAATTATTCAGCTTAACGTCGTATTCGGATTAATTCGTTCGTTAGTACGTATTTAGAATTTAGTAATGTCTTATTTTGACTTTTGAAGCATATTAACTTTCTTTATTTGGACCATGACTAGCCTTTAGTGACCTCACATTAATTGTAACAATGACATCTTCAATAGTTACCAAAATCTTAATAGTAATTATTTATTACCATTAAAAGTTATGACATTTGACTTGTAACATAACTTCAACTAGTTCTTGAAGGATGTTCTTTGTATATTGATGTACTTTTCAATTAAAAAATAGTGAGTTCAAATCCTACAAAATACATGTATAATAATTTTAAAAGTAGATCAAGTGTAACATACAGAATGTGAGTTCATCTGTCAGAGAAAGTATAAAAAAAATGATTGAATTGGATGTTGGCCTTTTACATGTATGGTACCATGTTCTTGCCACGATATGTAGTGTGCGTATCGTGTTGGATTACGAAGGTTGGTTAAAAGGGAGGTAGGAGTGGAGTCAGATTGGGTTGAGGCGCTTGTCAACCCATACCGAGTGAAACACAAGCCTCACCTTATTGGTACCGTGAAAACCCTTCTATCTCAGCTAGTTGTTGTCGCTAATGAGCCCACATTCTTTTTCAAATTTTATACCATTGAACGGCACATGCATCCTCCATCCATTAGACCAGTTGTGGTTAAGGCCTACCATCACAAAACTCCCTTGACTAACTCCATGGAAGAGCAAATTGCAAGAGGAGCTGCGTATATAAGTACTATACACGTCACTTAGATCTAGGGGATTGTTTAGTGCCTCGTTAAATCATCTCTTAGTCCACTGATACCAATGATTGTTAATGTAATAAAGCCCCATCCAACCTCTATCAACATACTTTTGTAACATTTAAAATTGTTAATGTAATAAAGCCCCATCCAACCTCTATCAACATACTTTTGTAACATTTAAAGATGTTATTAAAAGGAGTAAATTACATGGATGGTTTATGTGTTTATTTTAAAATTTTAGATTTAATCCTTAAAGTTTAAAATCTTTAAATATAGTCCCTAATATTTCTTTCTTTTCTTATATGGTCCCTAGGTCTGTTAGTTAACCGTTAGTGATGTTAAATACTATAAAAATTAGCATTTTACTCGCATTAGCCATCTATTTAATTTACCTTTTAAACTATTGTATAATTTTTATTTAAAAAAAATTATATTTTTATTATTCAAAATTTTTTATTTTTATATTATTTTTATAATTTCATTATTAATAAGATTATTATTTAGTAAAATAAGTTTTAAATACATTAATAAAAACTTGTTAAAAACATGTTTTTTAAAATATTAGGTTTTTTAACCGTCCATTTTATACGTCATTCAAAAAATTTTTGATTTTTAAAATTTTTTTAAGCTGGTTGGTTTTCTAAAGTTTTTTTTAAAAAACCATTCATTTTTTAAAACATCTTTTCTTAAACAAATTCTTAGTTTTTTAAACATTTTTTAAAAAATAATTCAATTGTAAACGCCTTTATAAAAGAAGACATGTTATAAAGGTTTAAAAAAACCCGCATATTGGTTTTAAAAAAATTATAAACCACATATAAAAGAAGATGTTTTTAAAATATTTTTATTTGTGTATTAAACAATAAATATATTTATAATAAAAAAATTATAATAAAATAAAATTACATTGATAATTTTTACAAGTAAAATAATTATTTTGACAAATTTAATGTCACTAACTGAACTAACAGAGTAGGAAACATTGATAAGAGATAACTATAACATTAGGGACTATATTCGTAATTTTAAAACTTTAAGGACCAAATACAAAATTTTAACCAAATCACAGGGACCATCCGTATAATTTACTCTATTAAAAGATACTAAACGCATAAAATCTTTCACGTGAGATTGGTTCCTTATATTATTAAGGATACTAATATATCCCTTACAAGAAAAAAAAACATTTAACTCCAAACGTTAAATGTATTGTACTTTAGTGTTTCAATCGTTTGTAGTCTTGTACATTACTATTCAATGAATAGTAAATATGAGACTAAGCACGTACCAAGTAAATCGATACATAAAATAATTATAAAATTACATTGTAGTCTATTGAAAATGTTATACATACCCGAATATTTTACATTTATATTAAATAATTTTGAATTTCATTGCTGTTTTGTCATTTTCACAAAACCTCCATGTTATAAAAGCGTCTTGACCGTTTAATCATACGTATTCAAATTACGAAACTGCTTAATTAACCCGATTCCCATTTAACATTTTTACTTGACCCAGACTTCTTTGGGACTTTTTCAACGCAAATGATTTCCTTAAGAAGGACGACTTTATTCAGTTTTTGACATTATTATAATATAATATTATTAATGACATGATGAATTAGATTATTAGTGTGCACCGATATGATCTGAGTTAAACACCGACGCACCAAGACGACTAGAGTTGGTTGGTTCGTGGTGTCACGACGTGATTCATAAATGTTTGACCCGTTAATAAAATAATGGAACACACGAGGCACACGTATAGGACACAACAAAAGTTGATTAAAGTATTCACCCCACTTCCACTATTTAAATCCATCATATAATAACGTGGAAAATGTTGTCAAAATACATGAAATCAAACTCAACTTATCCTTTCTCTCTCTAGAGAGTACACTTAAATAAATATATATAAAAGACTTAAAAATAGGAGATTCCTTTTACATGATGATGTTAAGAAAATTTAAACATAATATATGGAGCCATCAGACATGTGATTATGATGAATATTAACGTCGTATCTCGATAGGATCTTTAAAAAATTCTTGTCGAAAATGAAGAAGGAAATAAAGAAGGAAAACGAAATCGTTTTAAACATTGTTTCTATTATTTTTTAGTAAAATAAAATAAATATAATGATTTGTTTTTTCAAATGTTATTCTTTTAGATTAATAAACATAAATTTTCAAAATAATATTTTTAACTATTTTTGTTGTTAAATCATTAGAGTTTTATGGCAGTAAAAAGTTAGTAATATTTTTTTGATAATTTTTCTAGAACAACAATACATAGATTTTATAGTATATAAAATATCACAATCTACACTCCATAAGCTTTGCACTTCTAACCTACTAGCTGTTAAAAAAATACATACCATCAAAATATCTGTTGTAGACTTTTACTCTTTTATTTTCACCCAATATTAACTATGATCATAATCAAACCCAATAGATCACGTCTATTGTCAAGCTATTGATAGGTCACACCCGACACTACTTATATCTTTCAATAGTTTCACTAAGATCATTCAAACTTTTTATAAATATTTTTTTTCTAAATTAATTAAAAATACAAAACATATATGAATTTTGGTTACTAACAAGAGAGATTTCTTTTAGTTAACTTGAAGCAAAATGTAGCAGTGAAAAAAAAAAGTTTTAGTAAATAATAACAAGGTTTTTTTAGTTGTTAAATTTAAGTGAAATTAGAGAAAAATAACATTAAATAGTAATAAAAATTGATATATCTTTCAATGCCCTAACTTAATTTAAAAAAGAACAAACATTTATAAAAAATTACATAGGATTGGAACACCAAGGGAAATTAAATGACTTTAGAGTTAAAAAAAAAAAAAACTTGGAGTGACTTTAGTAAAAACGTGTAAGAAACTTGGTTACTATTACATATATTACACTTTTAAAATACTATCATATTAACTCATTAGTCCTTTCTTGTGGAGACTCAACCATTGTTTTTGAACCAGACGGGGCCTATCAGTCGAAACAGTTGGATTGGGGTTCGGTTATGTGTATTAAGTCGTTTTCATTTGAACCGATGTTCGGTTAAAACAGATCAGGTGGTCGTAATGGATTTCAAATCTTTTTATATTTTTTCTTTCAAAATCATTTTTTAATAATTTAGTAATCTATTATACATATTCTAGTTATTTAGATATTTATACTTTATAGGGAAGAATTTATAAGAAAATCAATAGTAATGCAAAAACCAATGAAAACCACTAACATAACTTATAACTTAATTCTTATTTTAAATGTTAAAAAGGCGTTTAATTATCTAACAGATTTATGTTAAACATATAGGTAAACATGTGTCAAACGAGAATTTGTTGCGCGTACGGTTAAGATATGTGGACGTATATTTAAAACTGTAGTACGATTTTCATTTTATATATCCCTACCCTTTTCTACACACACATAAACATATCAAGGTAGTGATAATAAACCTATAATTTATTAATATCATTGATTTTCTCTTGATTTCATATAACAATGTGGCTTTCTTGCTTATGAACCATCCAAGGTGTTCATATTGTGTTAAAAATGTAATTTTCTCTATCTTTCAAATAATTATATGGTTTTCTTTTGAACCCTTCATAGTGTTCATATTGTGTTAAAAGTGTAAACCAACCCCAGAACATATAGTATTTCAATATTTTAGTTATTAGAAATAAATAAATAATATTTTTTTTTAATATATAACGTCATCTGTATCTGAAATTCGGATTTGAAATTCGGTTGGCTGGTCCGTCCAGCGACTGTTAAGGCGGTGGACTTGTTGCCCGGTTCAGTTTTAAAAACCATTAGTCTCGAGGATTAATAGGCGGAACTTTATGATCAAACATAAAAGGGTTTGGAATCTGCAAGTATAACTTAGTATAGTAAAATTACAATAATTATGTTTTCAAGCTACTTAATTAGGATTTCATTTTTTAGAAGAAAATTTGATGTATTTGATGGGATAAAATAATAGTGCAAAATTAGATGTCGACCCATGAGAACGGTGAATAAATAAATGGTTAAAGGGACACACGTAAAGGGGCAGGTCAAGACATGTAATAAATAGACATATTTTGATTTTTGGCTACCTCCATGTGCGTAATTTTAAATATATTAATCTTTTTTATCGTTAATAATCAAGTGTACAGTATTCACATTATACAAAATCGATTGATAACCTGATGAAAAGTCTAGACAAGATTAATGAAACTTAGTAGGGCCAGACACAAAATCAATGATCTTATGAGACAATAATGAATTAATAAATCAATTCTCACAGATGGAATATATATTAAAATTTACATGTTCACACGAAATATATATTAAAAAAAGAAAATGTTTAGCGTTTGTGATTAGTTATAGAGTTAATTACACAAGTGATCCTTATGATTTACCTAGTTAACGGATTTGATCTCTATATATCAGATATTACGAATTTAATTTTATTAAAAAACCTACTAATTAACTTCTTTGAAAGACTCTAATATTCATTGGAATAAACGATAAGACGATCGATTAAGACCAAGTAGCTAGAGGATGGCTTTAGCAAGGGATATGCTTGGATCTAGGAGGAGAAGATTCTCTACAGTTTAATTTATTAAATTTCAATGTTTTTTTAGTTGCAGGGGTAATTTTATCTTTTTATAATACTTTAACAAAAATTTTAACGTTCATTAGTGTTAATGGTTAAATGTATTATATGACACTAAAATATTTTAATATTTTTAAACAAACAATATCTTGATTTTATAGAATAAAATCATTAAATTTTACACATTGTAACTAAAACCTACAACTATTTAATTAGTGATACATTATCACCGGAACATTTCTTAGGGACCTAAAGTATTTCACATTAATTAATCAAACATATTGCATTTTAAAATAAAATTTTAAATCGCTTGTATAAACATGCCCTATGTGAGCTTTGATTTCCGCGTATATCTTCACGGATGTAGCGAAACGAATTTTCTCTAAAATCCTACTAATCTAAATCTAAAATAAATAATAAAAAAAAAAAAAAAAAAAGAAAAGGAGGGTAGTTGTGGACATTGCACAAGTAACGCTGGCAATGGTGGGCTTGACTTTGACTAACTGCAAAAGACTTCTTATTATTTAAACTAACAGCCGACAAGACTTCTACTTTCTACTACTAATCTCACTCATCTTTTTCTTTTTCTTTTTCTTTTTTTTTTCCCCTCTTTTTTCCACACTAACTTATTATTATTTAAATTAATTTCAACCTATTTTTAAAATAAATATTAACTTTATTTCACTTTAAAAACATATGGCTGTTTATTTTCGCTCTAAATCATTTAATTGCTATCGGTTCAACTTCATTAAAATAGCCATATTCATCTCAAAGATTGTATCTAGAACATGAATTCATAAATCCTAGTTTATATCTTATTACGAGACTAGAACCTTCAACTTTTAGAGTAGTGAGTATCATTTAACACACTCCGTCACTACACCATGATATTAGTGGACAAAATTTCGTTTACTGCTCGTTTCAAGAATTTGTATTTGAACTATATAAAATTTAACAAGTTAATAAAGTACCAATTAAAAATATTAAATGTGATAAAAGTCACTATTCCATTAAAAATACACACTCATGGTTATGAACTATTCACAGTTGACAACTTTTTATTTACCAGGAGTAACTAAATTTTGCAAATCTATCCATAAAATAAAAAAATATAAGATGCTAAAAGACAAACATAAATAATTGTTATTTAAATAAAAGTTTATGTAGGATAATAATACAAAGGAGAAGCTAATTATTAAGTTTTGAACTCTAATGTATTAGTACATATACCTTATCTCCCATCTTGACCATAATAACATCCGTAGTAATTCACCTTCCTCCTTTCTTCCCTTTCAACTTGCATCTTCCTACTCATACATCTATATATTCCACTCTTTCCTTTCATTGAGTTCTTCAGTTCACCTTCCCACATCTCTCTATACAACTCTTGGTCAAAACTACTGCAAGATCCATCAATAGTCTACTGCCAAAAAGGAGATTTTTTTCAAGAATCTTTCAATGGAATACACAAGCTTGGTTGATACTTCTTTGGATCTCAATTCGAATCCCACCCACTTCCTCTCTCTAGTTCCTGTAAGTCTTAACAACATGATATACATACATATATGATACATACATACTCATGTATATATGTATCTACAACATATATATACACATGTGATTCTCTTTAGCTTACAAGGTTTCTTGATTTTGACCTACAGAAACAAGAAACTCAGAGCAGCTTCATTGAGCTGGGATTGAAGATGTCACCTGTTAAAGATGAGGTATAGGTCATTTTAGCATATGGGATACTCTTTTTCTATCTGTAAATGTATCTTTCTTTAATCATCTAACTTAAGGGTTTTATGGGGATTTTTATCAGCAGGCTGCTGGTGCTTTAATGGAGGAATTGAATAGGTTGGGTGCAGAAAACAAGAAGCTTACTGAGATGTTAACTGTCATGTGTGAAAACTACAATCTTTTGCAAAAACAATTGGCTGATTATATGAACAAGAATCCTGCACCTTCTGATAGCACAAACAACTCCAAGAAAAGGAAAATGGAACCCATGAATCGTATTATCAACAATGAGAGGGGAGTTTCTGAAAGCAGTTCAAGTGATGAAGATTCTTGTAAGAAACCTATTCAAGAACAACACATCAAGGCCAAGATTTCTAGGGTTTGTGTTCGCACTGAAGCATCCGATACCGGCCTTGTAAGTCCTCTAGATCCCATCTATGCATCAAATCTTTTTAAGGACTTAATTGCATCCCGACAGGTATATGTTGCACTCACAAGTTGTACTTGTATTATACAACTTATGAGGGCAACATGACATTCGGGATGAATCGAGTTTCACATTAGGTAGACATGATTAATATCCATAAGATAGAAATATTCTGGTTTTTGGAAACTATTGATTACAAGAAGATGTTGACATGCTTGACGATTATCTCAAGAAAGATACATACAATTATGGATATATGTTAAATCTTATGTTTGTCATTAGTTATGAATTTCTAAATGTTTATATTTGTTGTAAAACAACAGTTGGTGAAGGATGGATATCAATGGAGGAAATATGGGCAAAAGGTCACAAGAGACAATCCTTCTCCTAGAGCTTATTTCAAATGCTCTTATGCTCCAACATGCCCCGTCAAAAAGAAGGTGAGAAACCAATGTCACAATCTATATAACTTAATTTCTTCATTTACAAACATATGATATAAGTTATTTAATACGTTGTTATTTAATGTTTTTTTTTTTTAAATTTAGGTTCAAAGAAGTGTTGAGGATCAATCAATCTTGGTGGCAACTTATGAAGGAGAGCACAACCATCCAAACCAATCGAAACATGACCAGCCGAGCTCAGGCTTGAACCGCCCGGTTGCAACCACTACGCTTGGTTCAGTCCCATGCTCCGCTTCAATCGGTTCATCAGGACCCACAATCACTCTAGACTTAACAACTCCACCAAAACCAACAACTAGTTACCCTTCCGATGAGGCTAAGGTTGGTTCTAACCGAAGACTCGACACACCCGAATTTCAAAAGTTTCTGGTAGATCAAATGGCGTCTTCGTTGACGAAAGATCCGAGCTTCAAAGCAGCATTAGCAGCCGCGATATCCGGAAGAATGGTTCAACAACAACAGCCACAAAAGTGGTAGTTAGCTAGCTAGATATCACATGGTTAAAGAAAACAAAGAAAGTGCTAGTTGTAGGAAGTTTCAATTTGATATGAGATTTTAATTAGGAGGCAAAAATTGCACACATATGAAGTTATGAATGAACCAATGGCTCAAACCAACAACACTTTGAACTGTTTATATGAAAGATTACGTACTTCAATTCGGATTTTGATTTGTTTATCAATTTTGATCTTATATATATATTATTGATCAAACTCTTAATGGAAGCAAATGATGAATCGAATCATTCACCTTTTGAGTTTTGAAAGGCCGTTGGGCGTTATGTATTTCACGTGGAAAATTTATCCATTAGGACCCTTTAATTATGTGGTCCAATCTGTCAACAGATTCAAAGTGGTCCTCTAACTCAAGATCATGGACAATTTAATTTGCAACACTTTCACATGTTTGCTTTTCAAAATAAATGATATGCTTTCCCTCTTTGCAGGATACTTGTTAACATATGGTATAAATATATATTATAATTAAAGCTTCTTTCGCTAGCTAGCTTAGAAGTAGTAGTGTTTAAATTCGAATATCTAAATTTCAGATATTTAAATTTTGGATAATTGATTTTACTTAACAAGTCTGTATCTAAAAATTTATTGGATAGTTGATTCCACTATCCAAAATAACTAAAATTATAATTGAAATAATTAAATTTTATATAAATAATATTTTTAAAACATAAAAGCAAATGAGAATTTATTGGATAGTTGATTCAAAATAACTAAAATTATAATTGAAATAATTAAATTTTATATAAATAATTTTTTTAAAACATAAAAGCAAATGATAGTTTTAAATAATAAATAAATGTATTATAAAACAAATATAATTTGAGTTTAGATTCAGATTTAATTACTTTTAAATTATTAAAAAAAATAAATAAAAGTATATATAAACTTTCGCATAACTCAGATATCCGAACTATCCCAACTTTTCAAAAATAATATCTGAATTTGAATCCGGATATGAGTTTTTGGATAATTCGGATTCGGATTTTCAGGTTTTCTATTTGGATGTTTGAATTCAAATATTTTTGCACTCTATTAAATTAGGTGTACCCATGAGTTTAAAATAGTGCCTCTTTCTAGCAGTCGAGGGTTGTCTCGTAATGGATAATGATCATTTTAAATTAGTAGTAGAGTTGATTGTTGTTAACATATAAAAAGAAAAAAAAATTAAAAAAAAAAAAAAAAAACAAGTAGTGAAAAAGAATCAACAACTTAAAGTTTTACGTAGGTTTAGGAAGGTACACCAATAATTAAATTTGAGTTGAAATTAATATTAGAGTTAAATGCGTTTTACGTCCCTAAGGTTTCATAAAAATTGTCATTTGAATCCAAAAATTTAAAATGTTATCATTTGCATCCAAAGGTTTCACTAAAATTGCCGTTTGAATTCATTTGGCTACATCTAACTAACACGGTTAACTTTTTCTATTAAGTTTCCAACATTAGAGTTATTTTTATTAAAAAATTACAAAATAAAGAACTAACTCACGTGAGGGTTTTTATATATTTAGCTTCTTTTGATAATTGCAGTTATGATTTGATTTTATAATAGTCTTTTATTGTTTTGTCTTGTTAATGTATTTTGGTTTAGTAATCATGTTACTTTTGCCCCTTTTATTAAACATAGCTTTTTGTGGTTTAAAGTTTAATTTGGTTACGATAATCGATATTTAATTATTATTCATGGTAGTTAATGTCATATTATTAATTGTTTTTATATTTTTATAATAATCTGTCTTTTATGATTATGATTCAAATAATTTATGTTATTTGACTTGTTTGTTAATTTATATATATTTTTGTTTTTTATGTTTTATAAACTTAAAAATGAATCACTTTTAGTTAGTTAAACTTATATTTTATTTTATCTAATAGGATGTTTAGAGATGACTTTCTTGATAAAATAAAATAACTATTGACCTATCATTCCTTGTAAATTAAAATCGCAATGATGATTACCAAAACAGACTGAACGCCTAAAACTTATCACATAGAGCTGATTTTTATTATTTTGTAATTGTTTTGACTAAAATACCTCTAATTTAGGAAATTTAACGGAAAAACTTAACGACGTTAATTAGGAGTAGATAAGTGGATTCAAATGGCAATTTGTTTGAAATCTTTGGATGCAAATGGCAACATTTTAAACTTTTGAATTTAAATGATAATTTATATGAAACCTTACGGATGTAAAATACATTTAACTCTTAATATTATTTGGTTCTGTGACTTGATTTTTCTTGGAGATTCTAATTTCTGCAAACAGCGACATGCTACCATTTTCGTCCCGCCTACAAAAGCACCCATCACCCCTTGGCTGCTTTCACTGCCTTCACACTAGACACCTCATACTTTCTTATTAGCTGCCACATATATATGTATTTTATATATAGTGCTTCATTTCCATTTTCATATATTAATATATTATTATTATTTCACTACACAACAATAATACATTCAATTCAATTCTCCACGCACTAATTAAGCACATCGATGGATCACTAAAGTTTTCGGAACCAAAAAAATGAAAAGCGTATACCTCTGGCAACAATGTTCGGTCAGTAACGATTTGATAATTAAGATACTGATATAAATGTTCATCCGTATATTGAACTAAGGAAACATGTTGGTAAACAAAACACCTTAAATACAAACAAAAAGTAAATATCTATTAGTTAAAGAAATTGATTTTCAAAACATAAACACCTTAATTACAAGACACCACTCATTTACAAGAAGTTGGTTCGTTTTGGGAGACCGAACGATTAGAGATTAATAAACACAAAAAAATTGTTATTATATTCTTATTATGATTTTTAATGACCACAAATGCGAAATAAAACATGTTTTTATTCTTATATATGAATATATGAATGAAGACTTTGATCGAGGAGCTGACAAACGAGAGAAATGACCGCCACCACCGTCGTAGAATATGAAAATACAATGTGTAGATGTGTTTATTTGAGCATCTTGAACTTTTGAAATTTATTTAATATATTTATTACTTAATTCTGGTTATCTTGAGTTTCTTCTTCAATGAATATTCAAAAGTCAAAACCACCTCATCTTCTTTAATAATAGGCTAACCAATAGACGTAGTTGTCCGCTCATGGACCGGAGGTTGACCAGGTCTTGGGGGGGGGGGGGGGGGGATCAACGTCATGAGCTCACGGCGAGGCCCGGCGCCACGCGACAACACCGCCGCCGGTCCTCAGTGCCACGCCATTTGGCCGTGAAAACGACATCCACACATCGGGTGCTTCTTCTCCATTTTGAACGTTGCAAAGAGCCGAGGGTCCCCCACCCCGCAGAAAAACATGATGTGAGCACCTCCAATCCCTTTATAAGGTGGTGCAATATGACGTGACAAAATGTGATTGGTGAGTATGTGGTGTGACGTCTAATTGTCTATGTTGTGAGCATTAAAGGTGGGCATAAAAACCGGGTTCGGACCCAACCTGGACTCGGGTACGGGTAGTACCCGATGGAAGGTGTACCCGGGTTGGACCCGTTTAAACCCATAGGATTGAAACCGGTTTTAGATTTTGAGTTTTTTAACGAACCCGACCCAAACCGGACCCGGCCCAGTTGAACCCGGTATTGAACACACACACAAAAAAAGAAAAGAAGAAAAAAAATAATAAACCCAGTATTGGACCCGACCTGGACCCGACTCTACCCTACCCGGGTATAGCGAGTAGAGTTTTCAAACATGTGAACCCAACCCGGGTTCATGCTCGGTTTCGCCTCAACCTGGGTGAAAAAAATCCCGGTTGGGCCGAGCCCAGTTTGTACCCGGTTTCGGGTATGGCCCAAAACCCGGTTTGCCCACCTCTGGGCTCTGGTGACCATCACTCCCACCCTTAGTCTTTGGGACTTGATGTGGTATGGGCTAATGGAATTGGTTAACTATGGGCTCATTGGCTAACAAAGCCCCATGTCAAAAGGCCCAAACTCATTAACTCTCGTAACAGGCTCGCCATTTAATATAATTGTATATTTCCTTTTGGAGAATAATCAAGAGGAGTTTAAAACTATTCAAGGACTGATTCATAACTGTATTAATACATAAAAAAAAAACCAAAATAAGTCATATACATATATATGGAATATTGATTTTTTTATTTCGTTAAGAGTTTAAATAAAAATGATAATAAATCTAAAAGGTGGAAGAATGAGTCTTAATTATGTATCTTTTTAATTAATGGTTGACTTCAAATTATAAAAAAAAAAGTTAGTTAGAGGTATATTTTAGACATCACATTATTTATCATTAAAATGAACATTCTTTATTGTTAAACGTTTTTTAAAGTTAACACGAATATAGATCACTAGGTTATTAGCCCGTGTATCACACGGGTTAAAAGTTATAAATTTATAATTCAAATATGTAATCAAAAATATTTAAACTCTATCATTTTTATTTAAATTGATTATATAAAAATAAGGATTTGTTATCATAAGGTTTAAAGGGTTAAATAAGTTTTGAGACGATTAATATCACGGATTCAAAATCCCTAGAAATGATTGTGTGATTGAGGTAGTTAAAAAAATAAAAACTTCACACATGTCATTAAAAAAAATTAAAATAAAATAAAAAACTTCAAGTAAGAAATATAGCATGATTTATGGAAAATTTGTTAAAAAAAATTTAGGCGGGAAAGTTTTTGTGAGATGAAATCTAGTGATGAAATATGTCACCACATATAATCATTTGTTAGTATAGATTATATATAAAATTATTAGAAAAATTAAAATTTTCATCTCATATGATTTTTGCTATTCATTGTGTCTTAATTGCAATTCATTGTGTCTTTTTATTTGTTATTGTGTATTTTTTAATATTATTATGTTTTTTAAAATAAAAATTCTAAAATGCATAATGATTATATGACATTTTCTGTATCTTTAGTATGTATAAATAGAAGCTTTTTCTAGAACTTGGCTTTAGTAGAACTTTAGCTCCAACCCTATAATGTGATAATCTTGATGCAGCCTACCTCTCTACTAATCATATCTTCGATGCACATACAAAACATGTGAAATATGTCTTCAGTTTATTAGAAAAAAAGGCACGAAATATTCATCTGTTTTTATCTCGACAAAGATTTAATTGTGGATATCTTTACTAGTTGTTACAGCTTAAAGATCATTTCTTTACAATCGAAGCTATAATTCATTCTCTGTCTTGTTTGCGCTAAAATATTAGACTAGTTATGTTCTTATCTTAGCTTAGAGAGTATTTGTACAAACATCTGAGATACCTTTATATAACATATAGTTTTATATATATACATATCTAACCATGTTATGACAACAATCAAATAATTAATACACTAACATTTTGTATGGATCAACTTTATAAGAACACATTTATGAAAAATATAAAGAAGGTTGATTACGAGAAGCAAAATAATCTAGTTTAATAAATAAAAATGTATTCGGTAATTTATCAAATTACTGTTACCGTCACAACTGTCTATTAAAATTAACAGACACACAATATCGTGTGTTGACAAACACACTGTATTACACGAGTTTAATTATTAGTTTTGTATATTAGTTAATTATACCATATGTTTGTATTTTTTATTACCATCTTTTAAATATGTGTCATGATTGCACTAATAAGTTACAAAAGAATTGTAGTGGTTAATTAAGACTAAATGTGGCTCCCCGTCCCTTTCTTTTTCGCATGTTTTTTTAAGGTTTCGAGAACATAACCCTTAAACTTTAGAATATATAATTTACATTTTTTGTCTTTCTATAAAAATAATAGTTATAAAAGTTACCAATATTATTAGGATTGTTGCTCTTAATATATAATATCATTGCGTAGTACTTCAACTATTATTTTAGGACGGCAGTACTTCAATTATATAGCCATGCTTTAACTTTTAAAATGAGGTTTTGATCCGTATGTTATAGTTGCTTGAAAAACACATAAACGTAAATCAGGTTACTGTGTTTGGATTGTTATTGTAAAGTTGGGAGACCTATATAAACTTATATTTTATCATTTTTATTAGGCTAATTCGGGTTTCAGTCGAGGCTAGAATAAATATTATATCTTAAAAATTGAACCATTAATTCAAACATAAGTTAAACATGACCTGAAAAAAAAAATTTAGGTGAATTAAGATGACCCTAATTTGATTAGATTGATTAGGTTTTTGGAGTGATGCATGTCTATGGCTTACGACTCGCTTTTTGGTACCTGGCTCGTTGACTCACTCGTTTGACTCATTTTAATTTAAAGCATAAATTTTAATTTATATAAATTCTAATTCAAAATATAACATGTTATATATGTTTAAATTACACTATCTGTCAAATATTCAAATAAACCATAGTATATAATTATTTGAAATAGACAATAGTCATATGATTATTTAATAATTTTTTTAATAGAAAGAAAAACAAATTAAAAAGTATTATTTTTTGCTTTTTAGATATACATATCAATATGTGTGAAAAGTTATTAATCCGTAAATAAATATAAAAAAAACTCAAGATGTATTGGCTTGGCTTGGTTTTTTAACAAGCCTTATCGGCTTAATCTACTAAGAAATCGTTATAAATAAATGCAAATTGATATGTTAGATCAATTTTGAAAGTTTACTCACAATAAAACATAAATTTTAGAACTAATTATTGATTTCTTATGCGTGCCAACTGCATAAAAAAAGTACAATAAATGAAATGTTATTAAAAAAGATTACTTAAAAAGTTAATTAGTATTTATCCTTTAATCTTTATAAAGATTCCTACTTTGCGTAGCCACCGTTATTCGTGTGTTCCTGGCCCTCATCACTATCCATTAGTGACCGCAAAACATGTGGAGACTCATTTCCCCTTTATTCCTCCCGTCAAAGTAGGGTGTTAAAAAACACATTAAAAAAATTTAAGTCAATTTTATATATTTATCCATCAATCATCATTATATACTTATGCATTTATTAATTCACAAAGTTGATAGAAGTGGATCTCCCTTTCATAATCATCACTAGCATTGTTCTCATGAACAAAGTCATGAACAAGTACTTTAACGGTACTATATGTAAACATCATTTGGCATAATCTTTTGGTAATAGGCTTTACTAAAATTTAAATCTTCATCTTAAGTAGTAAAAAGGAAGAGGATTTTAAATCATATTTTTTTGTCTATACACCAATAAGATAACTATTTTGGTCATTTTGTACTTAATATAACTTTTTTTTGTACCATCTTATTGGTTTAAAGATCAAAGTGATTATCTTATTAGGCCCCGTTTGGTTCACGGAATTTTCAGGAATTAGAATTTGAATTGAAAAATTTTCCATCCAAAATCATGTTTGGTTGGTTAACGGACGGAATTGGAATTGGAAAATTTTCCTTTATTCATTGGAATTCACATTCCATCCACTTGCCAATGAAATGTTTAACAATCCAATGGAATGTTCAAAATTAACATTTCAATTTCACTCAAAATTGACCAACCAAACACGTTATCAATTTTAACAAGATTCTAATTCCAATTCCAATTCCATTTCCAATTTCAATTCCTTTGCAAAACATTCTGCGAACCAAACGGCCCCTTAGTGTTTAGATAAAGAGAAAGAGTGCACTAATCACCTTCGTTGGAAATTTGATTACTCTTTGCTTCTAAATGAACCAATTTAGATAATATATATTGCCAATGAGTCCTAGATCAACTGGTTTAGGAGAAGGCACCCTATAACTTTTCAAAGTGGAGGTCATGGGTTGGAGTCTCACTAGTTGCAATATGTTTCAAGTGGGCCAAGGGTTTTACCACAGTGGGCCTTTGGGTGGTGGGTTTCCCTTGGAATGGTGGGCGAGCCAGGTCACCAGCGCTGTCTGTGTTCGCGGGCGTGGGTGGCCTTTCGCCAATGGGTTTAGCCGGGTGACCGGGTTTAAAAATTATTCGTTGGCCGTTCAAAAAAAAGATAATATATATTATTTTTACTTTTGTATTTATGACACACAATGAATTTTTATATTCTCCATGATAACATAAATTTACATTAAATTCTTGGACGAACAGAGAGCCAAGTGTTCTAGAATTATTTTGAAAAACTTTTGCTTGATAATTTTTTTTTAATATGAGAATAATTTGTTTAAAGAGATAATTTATTTATTTATTCTTGAATGAAAAAAAACATTGGCCGATTACATTTTTATCCATGTCACCCGGAATGCTAAGGGTGTGATCATTTGTGACGCTTACGTCACATTACTGGTTCTCAGCTTCTCGCCTTGAGAGCATCCACATTTTATTTTTTATTTTTATACTAATAATTACAATAAAAATTACTATTTTTTCTCCTTACTTTCAATTAAATAATATATATTTTGTAACTTTATCATTATCTTTTCTCTCTACTTCATTCACAACCACTTTCAAAAATATTTTAAAAAAAAAATTTATAGGGTTGAACAGTGAATATTTAAATTTACAAATGAACAGTAATATTTTCTCTCTCTTCCACTCACAACCACTCAAAATCATACCAAATAATATAGGGATTACATTCACAAACTTTTAAAGAACCGGATGTGAATGCTCTAAGTCGTTCCCATGAATGCGTACCAGAGCATGACCAAAACATAATTTTGAATTATTAAAAAATAAATTTAATATCATTGAGATATTTTCACCATTAATTATAAGTTAGAAAAAATTAATATTGATTTTTTAAAAAATCTATTTAAATATTGTTGAAGTGTTTTCACAGTTAATTATAATTAAAAAAACATAAATTTGATATTTAAAGACATAATTATATACGCTTGAGATATTTCTACCGATTATAGTTACTATATAAACTATAAAAATAAAATAAGTACCTTTGAGTTGTTTCGACGGTTAACTATTACTTACAAACATAAATTTGATTTTAAAAAATAGTTATATTAACCATACGAGTCGTATAATGCTATAAAACTCAGTCGTCGAATGACATCTTTCACCACTAAAAGGTATACAGGTAGTATAGGCCTATACAATAGTTAGTCGTGAAGAGGATATTCTAGTAGTAAAACGATGCACTCCTCAAAGCATTCACATCCCGTTATTTATATTTATATGAATTTAGTTTTTATATTATATGAAATGGTTGTAAGTAAAATAGAAAACATTGTTACTGTTCAATTTATATTTATAAGAATGTAGTTTTTATATTATAATTTTTTAATATTTTTAAAAGTGGTTGTGAGCGGAGAAGAGAGAAAAAACAATGATAAATTTATAAAAAGTAATATTTAATGGCAAAGGTAATATAAAAATAATGATTTTTAATATAATCATATGAATAAATATAAAAAATAAGTTGTGAATGCTCTCAACGCGGAGTCTAAATGATTTAAACAAATTAAACATAATCCAATTTTCAAATACCCCCTTATAGTTCATTACAATTTCATCTTTTAAACACTTGGTGCTTTATCTAGGAAATAATCAAAATATTTTTAATTACTACACTATCTAAAAAGGAATCAAAATATTTTAATATTTTTAACGACAAACTAACATTACTTTTAAACTACATCTCTAGCAAACTATTTTTTACCGGTTTTCGATATGAGTTTGCTCTGTTTTTTCTCTTACCATTTGGGTACAACTTACCGCCCAAGTGGCAAAACAATAATAAAGTAATTTAAATTACCACGAAAAACAAATATTCATATCCTGCCATGTTGGCATCATATCCCTACTAATTAATCTAGTGTACGTTGCATATATATGTTGGAGGTGCTTGTAGGTCATAGGGTACGTTAACAATCTTTCAAATATAGAAACAATTCGTACCTTATATATCCAACACACATATTCCTTCAATCCCCTGCCAATCACTCATATATATACAATGTCCATCAAAATTGATCGCACCCCACCGCGGCCGGAGGATGTGGTGTTGGTTAGAGAGTACGAAGAAGAGAGAGACAAGGCGGCGGTGGAGGCGTTTGAGAGCCGCTGTGATCTCCGCCAGGCGGGAAAGCCTTCATTAGTCACCAATCTGTTGGGTGACCCTCTTTGTCGCGTCCGACATTTCCCCCTACATGTCATGCTGGTACACACACATATTATTAAACCTTAATTTGCACGTTTGTTTTTGTTTTGAAGTTGCTTGCGGCTGAAGTAATTAATCCGACTGCGGATTCGCGGTGGTTTTTGACAATAACACATGCAGGTTGCTGAGCATGTGGAGAAGGGTGAAATAGTGGGAGGAATAAGGGGCTGCATCAAGATAGTAAGCAAAGGGGAGTATGATCATCGGGTTTGCATAAAGCTGGCTTATGTTCTTGGACTCAGGGTTTCGCCACCCCACAGGTGTGTATACTGTATATTCTTTTCAGACCTAATAATATGTTAAGAATTGTGAGAACTGTAGATGGGTTATTATTATCGTGGTTCATGCAAGTAATTAATGGTGTGATTTTTTGAGTCTTTTTTATTTCGAAATCGTGACAACATCCAATTAATATTATGGAGTATGATTAATTTGTGGAGAGGGATTGTTGGATAGATTCTTTTGACATTTGTATAGTTTTAGTAGTGATGGTGAAACATCGTCGTCATTATTCGTTGGTGGAGGATGGATCTTTTTTGTGTTATTCTTCTTTTACTTGGTTTGTTTATCCAAGATCACGAACAAAACATTAACTTTTAACTATATATCAACATGAAAAAGAAAAGAATTATCAAAATGCAGCTTATTTAGTTTTTAAAGATTAAAGGTTTTTAGAATCCAGTTAGTTTATTTGCTAAATAATGCTCGATTAGGTGTAGCTGTTTGAAGAGAATTTTGAAGGATATAGTGCGCCTAATTTTAAACTTGAAAACTTTTGTGGCAGATATAAAAAGCTCCAAAACTTAACTATTCATACTTGTTTGTTTTAATATACATAATATATATACATATGGTTTAAATTAAAGCATCAAATTGGAAGTGCTTCTAACGGATTATACTTAATAGAATGTCAAAAGTTTTTTACTTGCAAGAGGGAAGATTTGATTAGATTCGGACACCAATAATTGATCTTATTTTTGTTCTTTATTTGTATTTAAGTCACTTTGCCATTTGACATTATATATTTGAATTTGCATTTGTATATAGACAACTTGGCATCGGTACAAAACTAATTCAATGTTTAGAAGAATGGTGCAAGAAGAATGGTGCAGATTATGCTTACATGGCGACCGATTCCTACAACAAAGCTTCACTAAACCTGTTTACACAAAAATGTAATTATACCAAGTTCCGTAGCCTTACGATTTTGGTCCAACCGGTTCACGCCCACAACAAGCCGTTGTTCTCGGGTGTTGTGATCAAGCGGCTCGACCCACATCTTGCGGGCTTGGTCTATCGCAAGACCTTGGGGGATTCAGAGTTTTTTCCAGAGGATATAGATGTAATTTTACATAGCAAGCTTAATGTAGGAACTTTTGTGGCCATACCTAAGAGTTATCTTGATCAATGGGATCCTAAAATGACCATATTGCCACCTAGTTTTGCTATCTTAAGCATATGGAACACTAAGGAGGTGTTTCGGTTTCAAGTGAAGGGGGTATCACCGTTAACGTATGCAGAGTGTGCAGGAAGTAGGGTTTTGGACACTTTGATGCCTTGTTTAAGATTGCCTTCTGTGCCTAACTTCTTTAAGCAGTTTGGAGTTTACTTTTTGTATGGACTTCACATGAGAGGCTACGATGGATCACGGCTCATGAAGTCATTGTGTGCATACGCACATAATATGGCTAGGAACGACGTCTTGTGTAGGGCCGTGGTGGCGGAAGTGGGCCAGAGGGATCCAGTGAGAGAGGTGATGCCACATTGGAGGAGATTTTCATGGGCTGAAGATATCTGGTGCATCAAGAAGCTTGAAACTGCAAAGCAGGATATCAACAATAAATCTGTAACATATGATTGGATTAAATCTACATCCTCTTCTTCTGTAATCTTCGTTGACCCTCGGGACTTTTGACTTCCAATAACATTGACTTTTCTGAAAAATTGTACATTTCAGGTGAAATCATTTAACTGTGTCAAATTGGACAAACCACAAGCTGCTAATGGTAAATACATGTTGAGCATTTTTATTGTAAAATGTGCACAATGAGGTGAAACTTGATATTTAACCCCATTTAGTTCCAAAAACTCTAAAAAGGCATCACTCTTCTAGACTTGTAAAACCACAAAAATGAAAAGAATATAACAAGTGCGGTAACTCCTGTAATGAACAATACCCAATCGAAAGCTGAGGAGCTGTTAAACAATGTTATTGGGAAATTCATGCCAAATACCCCTGCTACTACTCCACAGATGGCAACCACAAATGTAGCAGTGGTCAGTAACAACTCAAACTGTATAAGCTGGTTCCTCACATTATCCTGCAAACCAAGGTTATAGATATTACATCGAAATATTAGTTATGTTTATTGTATAGTATTAGATAAAAGATTAGTTACAGTTACTTCATTATTTTATTCAAACTCCCCTGTCTACATAATGAAGCAATATAGGTTCTTTTTCTTATAAAACAGGTCGATTGTGTTAAAGATAGGTAAAAATAGAATGAGTCAAACAATTTGAAAGTCATCCAAAGTCTATTTTTAACATGGACAAAAAAGTGTAGGCAGTAAAACCCAAATGATTTTGGCTCCAACTCTACTAAAAGATGAGCTGTTTAGTCCAATCCCATATTCACCCATCCACCCATCTGGTCACACCTAATCTTACATTACCCTATATTGATAAGTCCAATTTGGCGTGGGTTTTATTATATCCCTAGAGGTCAAACAGGGGAAATTTTTTAAAAATCGCTAAAAAGGAAACGAGCCACATTGGTCGAAAGTAGCCAAAACTGTATTTTTGTACATACATAATACAACCTCCTATTCTCCTAAAGACTTATATTCAAAATACTAGCTTGATATTGTAACAATATAGCTTCCTCTAGTCATATTTAACGATTTACTTTTGTATTAAAAAAATGGGCAGAAAAGGGTTTGCGATCTTAATAAAGGACACATACCAGTTGAATGTTAATGAAGTCTTCTGTGTCATCGATATATTCCTTCAGCTGGTGTATGCCAAAACAAAGGGATCAACAAGGACTGATATAGAGAAACGAAATAAAGATTATAATGTTTTTAGGGTAATATATAATATAGTACCGAGGTCAGCTTATTAAGAGTGCTGTCAATAACAACAAAATAAGCTTCCAAAAGCATCTCCATCTCCTCAATATTTTGCTTGCTACTTTCTGAACTCCTCATACTATCATGCCTACTCCTAGCAAAGCTAATAGATTTTTCAAGCTTTCGATGATCTGGAGGTGAAGAAACTGGAGATACAGGAGCTGAAACCGATTGTGGACCATCCATTGACCTGT
The DNA here is from genome assembly GCA_025506415.1 of Flaveria robusta. Taxonomy (NCBI): domain Eukaryota; kingdom Viridiplantae; phylum Streptophyta; class Magnoliopsida; order Asterales; family Asteraceae; genus Flaveria; species Flaveria robusta. Next base: position 2,035,784 of record CM046469.1, read on the forward strand.
ATCCCATAACAGATTGATCTCCACCGTAGGACAAAGAATCCATCCTCATTTTCTTCTCGGTTAGGTACATTTCGGCCATATCTCCATCATCATCCATAAGCTGCTCAATTTCATCTCTTACCTGTAAGAACGTTATCGTCAAAGTAATGATGGATTAGAAGTCAAAGGTCCAAAGTGAATGAGAACCAAAGACTAATGTACCTTTTGGACCCTGCGAGTCAATCCAACAAGTCTGCTCTTCAGTCTACGAACACGTTCCAAGTTCAAAGTGCTGATTGTTGACGTAAGTTCATCTAGCAAGGGATACGCTTCAATTTCTAATTCTGCTGCCTGATGTATTTATTAGCAGATTATTACTATTATCAAATACAATAAACAACATAATTTAATAAGATATCAAACCTGTGCATCCAGAAATGTACAAGCAGCTTCAAGAGCAATTTCTAGAGCCTTAAACTCGAAAGGTAAATATTCAGACGACGTGCTCCTAGATACATCTCCAAAATCCCTACTTTCTGCCTGCCAAACATCACCTGCCCCTTCAGCTTTCAATCTCCGTTGCAGTTCCACAACATACTGCAATACATAACTATCAAGAGAATTCAAAAGCAAGACTTCATCAGCTGTTATAATGCAACGAATCTGCTCCAAGTTTACAACTATAGCCTTCTCTCTGCCCAGAATCGTTGAGGGATAAACAAATAACGGATCAAGTAAACGAAGATCACGAGCAGGAAGATCACAACGTCTCATCACCGTGAACTTATCAACCTCAATGATTTGGGATTCACCGGTTGAAGCATCAACACGGATCCATGATCGAAGACCTTGGCCACGTTTCTTCAGGCCCGACACATCAACGCCTTGAAAAGGCTGCCGAGAAGATGCAAATGGCCTGTAAGATGCATCCCCAAGGTTCACTGCTGATGCTGGTTTTGGCAGAAGTCGCTCTTTTAGGTCTCCCATTAGAATTGTCTAACAACAGAAAAATTTACCGTAAGAACACACAAATACCTCCTAATTTTCAACATTTACATCCAATTTCAATCAAATTGATAGAACAACTGATCAATTCGTGACAAAAGTACGAGAACACATTCAATTATCCACTTATCAAAGTCTATGAAAGCAAACTCGGATTAAGAACGTAACTATGGACGAATAATAAGAAAAACCTATTAACCTATCGAATCAACTATCAGAAATTGATGGAAAATTGAGTCAGTTACCTCATGTCGTCCTCTTACGGATGAATTAGGGTTTCTCACCAGAAAACAAAAGTCAATTATATCACTGGAAGATAATCAAACAACCTGCAGATAGACGTTAGATCAGAGTATCAACAGCAGACTTTGAACACACGAATTATTTTTCTTCTGTACAGAGAAAACAAATGAATAATTGAACGTGGAGATACCAAATTTCGAGTATAATTGTCTTCGGATCGAAGAGTGAAGGGGACGGGCCCTGACGTTTTTGAGATTGTAACTTGTGCATTACCGGTTGTATTTTTGTTTTTCTAGTTTTATACGGTTGATAATAAATGACTCCGACGGATAAGTTATGGAGGTTTTAACTTTTAAAGTGCCAATAATATTCGCCAAAAATGGTCCCTTTTTTTTAACTCACTGAGCCGCTGCTAAAAAATATTGATTTTATAAAATATAAATTATTTTTTTGAACGACAATGTACGATCATGCTTCAGATAATATGTGTTATTTTCATCGGGTCCACTTATCTGTTTCCCAACAGGAAACGCACCCCCAACCCCTTAGAATTAAACCTACAACTAGAAAAATTCATTGGTTTAACTTTAAACATTTCTACTTTAAATGAGATTTAAACTCAAAACATTTTTATATTTACATATCTTCAATACCTCACATTAACTATTTTAGTTAAAGATTGACATTAGCATATTGTTTTTCGTGAAAGAAATTGATTTATGTTGATATATGTATATTTTTTTTAATAGATTAGACCAAACAGGTTCAGAAAACCTCGTGTGATATTATTAATATTTAAAAGTATTGTAAATATTTTAGATTTTTGTACTACTTTTTAACGTTTAATCTTTAAATTAATTATGTAAAGGAAAATTTTATAAAATAATAATCAAGTTTTGAGCGCCATCATCTTCGTCACCCCACCATCGCCGCCCCAACCTGTACCCATCATTGTCGCCCAATCTGTGACCTTCTACCCACCTAAAACCACCCCAAACCTTCGACTTGTGAGCTAAGACCCATCGAAAACCGGCCCATCACCTTCAACCATGGTGACCTACGACCCACCATCTCCGCAGGTATTGATGCAATGAATTATACAAATGAACAACCTTTAATGATGAATGATACACAAAATGTTTTTAAATTTTTTACTTGTTATTCAAGTTAAATACACATAAAAAGATCTCTAGATTGAATGCATCCACATATATTTTCGTCAGGTGTCATGAACTCTTATAGATAGGACGTGACATCAGTTATCTTTTCACCTTTTGAGAGTTATAAATAAGGAAAAATTACCAAAATAACCAATTGACCAATACCAATTACCAAAATAACGGTCAATTTTGAAGTTTAAAAAAGAAACAACCAATCGAAGCCAGCCACGTGTCATCCCTCGCTGACGTGGCGAGGGATTATGGGAATCCCTCGCCCAAAAAAAGGTGCCCGGTGAGGATATATGGGAATCCCTCGCCCACGTGGAAACCTCGCTGACGTGTCTCTGATTCCTAGCTGAGTCAGCGAGGGATTATGAGAATCCCTCGCCCATAATTACGAAAATACCCCTCGCCCAAAATTAATAAAAAATTTAAATCAAAAAAATCGAAGATTTTTAATTTATTAATGTTGTTTTAAATATTTAAAAGTTTAAATTAATTTTATTTTGCCCTATATAATACCATGTTTACCCTTAACAAATCTTACATTCTTCTCAACCTTCTTCTTAAAATTATCTGAAACTTTATAAAATGTCAGTTAATATCATACTATGTCGTGGGGGTATATGACATTTTGTAAACGGTGTTGAAGAATATCTATAATTACAAGGTAAATGTGTTAGACATGTTCTTAGTTTATCTAGTAATATAACGTTTGATGAATTAAAGGATATTATTTCTTCAAAACTGAGAATTCAAAGTTATATACGATTATCATATAAAATGTCTACCTATACTCATTTTATTGATATATCTGATGATAAAGATTTACTATATTTTATAAATGTTATTCTTAATGGTCAAAACGAAATTTTTACGTTATTAGTCACTGAAAAGTTTATTTATAATTTAAACAATATTCCTGTAGATGACGAGAGTTATAGTGATGTTAAGCAAGAATGTGATTATAAAAACGAAAAAATAAGGATTTTTATGAAAAAAGGACCCCTCGCTGATGTGGCACTCGCTGCCATCGCTGACGGGGCGAGGGGAGGGTCAAATCCCTCGCCGCCTCGGTTGAAGGACCCTCGCTGACTCGGCGAGGGGTATGTCACATCCCTCGCCTCGATAAATGCACCCCTCGCCTGAGTTTTTTTTTTTTTAATTCACAATTTACACGTGGGAGAGGGAAAATTAATCCACGCGGGCGAGATTTTATGGCTTTTCCTCGCCCGTGGCGAGGGTCAAAGTCAACGGTCATTTTTCGTATTTTTATTGGTCAATAGTTATTTTGGTAATTACTTTTGGTCAATTGGTTAATTTGATAATTTTCCCCATAAATAATACACAACCCCACTCTTTTGTCCTAAACGAATACCTCAATATGGTGTACTAAGAGCATTCACATCCCATTCCCTATATTATGTGAGTGGCAGTTTTTAAATAATATGAAACGGTTTAAGTGGTTGTGAGTGAAGGAGAGAGAAAAATATTACTGTTCATCTGTAAATTTAAGGATTTACTGTTCAACCTTTATAATTTTTTTAATATTTTTAAAAGTGGTTGTGAGTGGAGGAGAGAGAAAAATAATAAAAAAAGTATAAAAATATATTATTTAATTGAAAAAAGAGAGAAAAAATAGTGATTTTTAGTATAATTATAAAGATAAAAATAAAGAATAGAATGTGAATGCTCTAACATCTTCATCTAAGCTTAAAAGCCAGCCCACTCTTCTTTTTTTAATGTTGCTCAACAAAAACTAATAAGTTTTGCACCCAAGTGTTAGCTACACTTCTATCAGCAAAATGACCCAAAATGCGACCACAAACACAACATAAGAATCGCAATTCAAGGAATTCTTTTCTTAATCATACGATAATTACACATAATCATAAAATTAGCATACTTATATACAATTAGGGATGAACATTAATACCATCATCACTCCAAACAAGTTTTTACATACAGATAAACATTTTAATCAAACCCATGGATCTTGAAATCCTTCATATGTACGGATTAATGTGTGAAGTGTAGTCTCGGATTCCTGCGCCTTCCCAACCCATCCACTCTTCCCACATGTCCCAATCAGGATCGTCCATTCCTCTCATCGGCTCGTCTATCCCTGCATCCGACGGTCCATACATCTCCATCTCAGGTACACTTGTTTCATCTCTCAAATTACTCATCACCATCTGCAAATCATCATCAAAACTCAATTCAAAGGGTTCTAGATTCATAGACATTTATCACCACTAGAGCACTATAAACTGCAGTTTATAATAAAAATAGTAGTTTGGTGTAATCTACATCTATAAGCCTATAACTGCAGTTTGCAGAAGTGATTATGTAATCTAAGTCCTAAGATTCAATCAGGTTTTATTCATACTTCTAAATCAGTCGCTATCATGTCAATTTTGAGATTGAATTCAACAATTTGGTCCTACTCTAATGGAAAACTCTGGATTGATATAATGCCAAGGTCGCTTTCCGATTTAATTTCAGATTAAAATTGTCTTCGTTCGTCAATCGTTGACAATTTGATCTAGTCTATCGAGTGTAGATTTAACGGATTCTTTAACGAAATCGAAAGTAAACGATCGAATTTCAATAGAGTGAGTCGAAGTGAGATCGTACATCGTAAGCTTCGTTGATTTGATGAAATTGAACTCCGCAATTGCTTCCTCTGCACACATCAGGATGATACTGAAATTCAATCGAAAACGAAACTGTGATCAATTGAATCAAATAAAACGAACAGTTCTGAATAAACAGATACACGATTGAGGTATCAAACAATCAGAGGTTTATATATGATTAGATTCATCGGAGGGAACATTACCTTCAAAGCTAACCGTCTAAAAGCCTTTTTGACCTCAGATTCAGAAGCATCAGGACGAATACTCAAGGTTTTATACGGATCTGAAGCTAAAGGACTAGACGAAACACACGTAACCCCAACCCTAAGCCTCCGATCACCTCCACGACTTCGTTTCACCGCTTTCTTTTTCAAATTTCCCCAAGAAGACGAAGACGAATACGATGATGAAACGTATCCGTTGATCATTGTTGCACTCGCCATATTTTGGACAATATATCACAGAATCAAATCAAAATCTCTCGAAATGAAATATGGAAATCAGCCTCTGTGGATTGATTTATATATGTGAAAGTGGGGATTATGAAGGACGTAATAGCGATCAAAGGGGCAGATATTTGATTTGAATATTAATTTTGATTCGGTTTACAGTATATGAATACAACGAAATGGATTAATCAATAATCAATAATCAATTTGATGGATTGAATGAAAGAAACGGTCAATAGTGGAGAAGAAAGGGTATCCATTGGATCGAAGATATAGGGTTAGATAGATAGAGATGGGCGGTCCTTATCCATTGTTGCTTGCAATACGATGACGTGTATATTAGCCCTTTGTGGTCTACACTTTACATTCCCTTCTTATTTTAAATATATTTAATAATAACTAGCGGGAACGAAAAGTGTTGTTATGTGGGCACTATCGTTTAAGTATTAGGTGTGATTATATTTAGGGTTGTTTGATGGTTTCTTAGATTTTAGTAAGATACTACATCTGAATTGATTAGATGTATGTTGTATTTGGGTCATTTAAAGGTTATCTTTAAGTGGCTAATGGAACTTTCTATAATCTGTAAGTTTTAGAAATATACTGAATGATTTTGAAACTAACACTTATTCAATTAGACATGTTAATAACTTGATATAAGTTTATCAAACAATCTCTTACACTTGTTAAACATGTATGATGGTGTTTGTATTAATATAATAATTTAAAAAAATTGTTAGATTGTAATGTTACGATTGATGGATCAAAATAAATAGTAAAAGACACCTCTTTACCGGATGCTCCTAAGTAGCCTCATGAAAGTGCCCTCACTCATGCCACCCACGCTGCATAACTCAAACCCTAAGTTTTATGAATTTACTAGTTATAATATTCATAAAAGACACAATATCCAACTCCATTAAGAGAATGTTTGGTAGCATTTAAATGATTATTAAGAGACTATGTCTTAATGATTCATAGTTTTTTAACGATTAAGAGTTAATCTTAAATATGAATGGTTAAGATTTAACTTTAATTCTGAATGGTTAATAGGTAATTCAAACTTGATGTTACCTTTTAATCAATAAAAGATTTTAAACCATTAAGAGGTGGTATTTTAATAACCATTAAAAAGTTACCAAACGATCACTACAAATTTGCAAGAGCTTGCTTATATGAAAAAAAATTTATTTATGTATTATGCGATTAAAATAATCAATATGACGTTCGGAGCCTCGGATATTAGTTAATCGGCCTTCTTTAATTTAGAATTTGTATGTAAGTTAAATATCTCACAAACTAAGCAACTTGTCCCCTTATCTACCCATAAATATCCTATATCTTTGGATAAGAATGAGTTTCGCATAGCAGACGTGACACTACTAAAATTGTTTTTTCCTTTAAAGTTCATTTCCCTATTGAGTTTTTGTTTTTGTTTGTGAAGTAGCATTCAATATGTCTTCTACGTCGTTGGTTAATATCTTATCCTACCTATATGAGGTTGCTTTTGCAAAGTGGGGTGAGTTGTCATTAAGGATTTAAGGATGGAAATTGATGGGTTTATCTATGTAGTTTTAGCATTTCAGATTTTATTGATATAAAGAATATTTAATCTCGATTTTTTATGAGTCCTTGATTGCTTGTAAATTTATGGGCTTGTGAGCTAGTCTTAATCTCGTCTTAAAAATCAACTTTTAATATGTAAAACCTCAACCTTAAGTACAATTATTTCAAATAATATTTCCAAGTTTCAATATACATACATCAACATATGTATCACCATCAATTCATCATAAAATGTCTTGAGTATCTATATGATATTAGCTAATTCAAACTGCTCATCTCACAAAAGACGTCAAATTCAATCTCACAAATTTAGAAACTTAAATACAATTACATTAAATTGCTAATGAAAAATTTAAATTTTTTACTATTTGTCTATTTCTACCGGTTTAAAATGTGACATATGTTTGCTTGTGTGTAACTCACATGCATACGATTATCATCAACCTACTATAAAAGGCTTGGAGTAAATTATGGTTTTAGTCCATGTGGTTTAATAATTATAACATTTTTCATCAATGGTTTAAAATGTGCGATTCAACTACTGTGGTTTGTGGTTTGTGGTTTAAAAATCTGTCATGGTCAACTAAAACCGCTAATTAGATCCGATTTTTATTAATATTTTAGGAAAAGACCAAAATATCATTTTTTTTCTCGAAAGTCTTTCGTCGGTCAAAGAGCCATTAATTAAATAAATACGGCGTATTTGTTAGAGATTATGCACTACAAAATAATATAATTTAGATATACACAACCAAAAATTTAATCATAACAAAAATCATTTAAGCTAGAGAACTTTTTAATAAAAGGCTGGAGAATTTAGTCATTTAACAAAGAATTTACTTAAGTAAACAAGAACAATTTATTTAAACCTTAATCCAATAAAAATTCAACAATATGAAATAATGTTTACAGATTTATATTTATGAACATAAGTAAAAGGTATATTGGGTTTTCTTGGATTTGTTCTCAAATCAGTTATGAAATAAACATTAAAACACATTTAATTATCATAGCAAAAGACATTGAAGAGTAACTGGGCCAGCCGATTTTGTAACGGGCTACTGAAATCAAGGTATGGGCTATTGATGTAATGGTCCGTATTCAACTTTCTTTTTCGAATAAAAAGAGCTTGAAAATATCGACGAATTGGGCCCAACTCTTACAGTCGTTAACAAAACACTTTAACTCCCATAGAATGTCTAAAAAAGAAAAATAGCTTAACGTCTAGAAACTTAAATAACTTAAGTGATTATTTGTGAAAGTGCGTTGTGCTCTTCTCTAGCTTGCCTTATATAAATCAGAACACTGTATGTTTGGTTTCATATTTTAATCAAAATAACATTAAGATGGTATATAATAACATTAAGTTCAATTTTACTCCTTGAGATTTGTTAAAAATAAATATTTTCATTCAAAAGATTAAAAATATCAATTTACCTTCAAAAGTTTCATAAATTGTTTTAATTTTAATCCAAAAGTTTATTAGTTGTTTTAATTTAATCCAAAACAATGAAACTTTTGCAGTGAAATTGAAACAACATATGAAACTTTTGTAGGTAAATTGATATTTTTAATATTTTATAGGAAAATGGTTATTTTAGTTAAATCTTAGAGAATAAAACTGAAATTAACTCTTCTTTTTTTTTTTTGTGTTATATATATGCGTGAAAATCTCGACCGCCTCCCATAAAATTTTACAATCACCCCTATAAACTTTTGAAACTGAAAAAAACGAGCAAGATTGACTCAAACACATCATCAGGGGCGGAACTATAATTGGATTCGGGACTGTTTGGTGTCCTTCCGATAGCCCGACAAACTACATTTTCTTACTAATCAGAGTCTATAACCAAGTAGATGTGTAGTAGTTTCACCCTCAAATAATCAAGTAGTAAATAAAAAGAAAAAATAAAAAAAAATCAAGATAAATATTTTGGAAAATAAAACAAACTAAAATTATATTGGTTTCAAGACATGAGGGAACAAATTTATATTTACTTGCCGACATTGATTCAAACAAATAAGATATCACCACCTCTATCAATATAATTGCCTTAACTATCATGTATCACTATTTTTATGAGTATAATTGTTTTAATAAGGTTCTTGATATATATATGCAGATACAATAGTTTTGGAACCGTCTTAATGTTGTTATTCGGAAATAAACCGAAACCAAAAAAGTATATCATACTGTCATAGCCATAAAAAATTTTCAAGATTCACCATCGAATATACGCGACTTTTTCATGAAAATATATCATTAAAAGAAGGTAAGAAGTGAAAGATGCACTCCACCCTTATTCAAGAGTAACATCAAGAGTTACAAATTCAAGAATCTCTCATATAATATATAATTAGGTTAGTACCCCGTGTATAACAAGGGTTGAATAAATAAAATATTAAATAGTTATTAATAAAAATTGAAAAATTATAAAACGATATTTTGATATAAGATATGATTGACATTACGTACGATTGATAAAAGGACGATATCATTTTTTAAACTTTTGTTTACTTTTTTTTTTTTTGTTTTTTCAAAAAAAATTGGTTTTTAAACAAATTGTTTAAAAAAAACCATTTTTAAAAAAAGTGTTATTTTTAATAATTTCTTTATTATAGCTTTGAAATTTAATTATTTTTGTTTCATAAGAATTTTATTTTTTAAAAGCCACTGGTTTTAAAATATATTGCGTTTTTTAAAAGTTTGATTTTTTTGAAAATTTTTTTTATTTTATAAAAAAATTATTTCTTTACAAAGTGCATCTGTAGAAAGATCTATTTTTTTAATTTAATAAAAAATATTTTTTAATATGAAAAGAACTAAATAATATCATTTGTATTTAATGTGATATTTATTGAGAGAAAAAAGCGGAAAAATAAAATTTATGAGCTCTAAAATTGTGATAAGTGACATACAAAAACCTTATTTTATAAATATAGGTAGATGTAGGTGAGGTTAAAGAAAACAACAAATGATAGAATTTTCACTTGAAGAGACTAATTGCTTTTAAGAAAATTTTCAACCCATAATCTTTCTACTCTGAACAAAAAGTAACTTGGGGTGACACATTTCAGCATTACATTTCACCTCATCAAATTTTTTTCATTTATCTCCTGTTAAATAATTAACTTAATTACCAATAATATTATTTAACTATTTTTAGAATAAAAGTTTAAAAAGTTGATATAATTTTTTTATTACTTATAGTTATTTACTCATACGTAATTTCAATCATATTTTATCTTAAAATATCGTTTTATACTTAATAAAGTTTTATTATGTTTAATATTTTATTTGTAAAACCCGTGTAATACACGGGTTTACTAAAACTAGTAGTATAATAATAATAAAAACAAAATAAATCATTAACATAAACACGTAAGTTACTTTAATTATTATTTTATCTTAGGAAAATAATTGAATAACAAAATTAAATATGAATAGGGGCGGACTTGGGTGCCCTCGATCGGAGCCACCCCCACCCATGAAAATTTTGATTTCGTAATGGACCAAAAAATTAATATATTTTATTTTATCTCAATGGGGGTCATCCACATCCCATGAAAATTTTGACGTAAGTTACAATAATTATTATTTATCTCTCATACCTGATATTGATAATATATTTTTTATTATGTGAATCGATTTGACTAATAATGGACCAAAAAATTAATATTTAGTGATACATAACCGTTTTTAAAAATTATCCGACCCCCATAAAATTATTTTCTGGGTCCGTCACTGAATATGAAAGAACAAAATTATACAAAAATAGTTAAACAAACCAAATGAAAATAAAATTAAAGAAAAAAACAAAAACACAAATTAATAATTAATCAAAGTTTTAAATAAACATAAACGGGAAACAAAAGAACTTTTAATTTACAAATGATTTCTTGTCATTTTTACAACTCGAAATGTGCATTTGGCTCGACTTTTGGGTTTAGATGACTCCAATAATTAAAATATCGGAATCCAATCCGGAAAAAAAAAAACGATAAGAACTTTTAGATTTTCTAGAATAGATGTAATATATAACACAATTTGTAAACTAAGCTTCAAAGGTTCAATATTTAAATGTGACACATGTCTATAAAATCTAATAAAAGAAGATTTCTTTTTACCATTTGTTACTGTCTTAAACCACCATTTTAATACTTGTCATTATTTTAAATATCATCACTTCATTTCCTTTAAAGGGTATTATAGTAATTTAAACACAAATTAATTTCTCTCTCTTAATAAAAATTAATCATTACTTGATGCATTTCTATCTCTCATCTATATTTTTAAAATCAAACTATGTTTTTAAAAACTAAACTTTATTAAGAAAATCAAAAATCACATATTTTTATTAACATAAAAATCATTAAAGAAACAAAACTTTTATATAATATGAAATTTTTTAAAACACTAAACCTTTTTGAAATAAAATATTTTAAATCGGTCATTTTTTAAAAAAATTACAAAAAAATATAAAATTTTCTAAAAGCAGTTTTATTAAAACAACCAGAATAATTAGAAACCTGAGTTTTTAATAAACAAGATTCTTACGAACAATAAATTTTTTATAAAAAAAATCTTAACACGAATGTTTAAAAATGAAAGTATTTAGATAAGAGAGTTAAGAAAATAGTATAATTGTTTTATTTCTTGAATTTTTATAGTATATATAATTTTAATCATATCTTATATTAAAATATCATACTATAACTTTTCGTGTTTATTACTAACTATAATGCATTTGATAAATGGATTTCTAGCTTATTCATTTATCTGTATATCTATCTATCTGTAACAAAAAAAAATTAAAATAAGACTTGACACAATTGCAAGTTTTATCATACTAATTTTCTCTTATTTTTTTATTATTATTAATAATATTGAATTGTAATAATATTACTCATACCATTTTCAAATTAAAAATTATATAATTTAATAAATTAAGACCTATTTTTTATTAAAAACATAGTTTTTAAAAAACAAAAGTTTTATAAAATACAAAATACAACAACTTTTTTTAAAATAAATACATTTTCTTAAAACAAAATATTTGAAACCCATATTTTTTTTATAAAATAAAAGTTTAAGAAAAATACATTATTGTTTATTTACTTAAAGTAGCTATTGATATGCAATTATAATCATATTTTATTTTTAAATATGGTTTTATAATTTATAAATTTTATTATGAATTATTTTGTATTTTATTTATTGAACCCGTGTAATACACGGGGTACTAACCTAGTCTATATTATATATAAAACATATAAGAGGAGCAGTTTAAAATACCATAAAATTAAAAATACTTATCAAATTTAATGCATAAGAATTAAGATACAACCACTTTTGATAATAAAATAATACTTGTAACATTGTTTATAAATAACCATTCACTTTTGAAGGTAAAATAATACTTGTAACATTATTTACATCTAATCTCTTACAATTAGTTACATAATAATCCTATACTTAATAACACTTACATAAAAGTTTACATCATCTACTCATAAACAGAAAAAAAAAAAAAAAAAAAACTGAATTTGTTTTTAAAAATTTCTTCATTATAATTTTCAATTTTAATTATTTTTTGTTTATAAAAAAATTACTTTTTAAAAACACTAAATTTGAAAAAGTTTGATGTTTTACATTTTAATTATTTTTATTCTAAAAAAAAATTAAATAATATTATTAATAATTAAAATAATTATTTAATAGGAAAGAGAAACGAAAAATTATGATGTGAAGTAATGTAATGTTGTCACGTGTTATATTTAGTTACTATTTTATTAGTATATAAATATAAATATAATGTGGCATTAATGATATGCACATTTGTGGAGTCCACATTTAAATTACCCGACTCGTGATCCTTTTCTTTAGGTGCAACCTGCTTAAAGTTGGAGAGAATCTAATTACTTTTTAACAGGACCCGTTTTTTTTCGGTTGTGAATATTTAAGTTTCTTCTATTTCAAGGGAAAAAACCAAATAGAAACGGTTGTGGTAACATATTTATGGTTGCACATAAATGCTAACCCCAAATCATGCGATTATGGGCTACATAACATAGATCGAAGCTTCATCATCACATTCAATTGCCTCCAAATGTAGTTGTATGGTGAACTTTGATAAATGGTCATGTACTTATCAGACGCCTCATTTAATGAAAGGTAAGTAGTACTATTTTTATTTGTGACATACAAAATACTAAATAAAAGATATGTAATTATATATAGAGGTATTTATATATTTCCCCTTCTTAATATCATTAATTACATATTTACCCAAGTCAAAAATTCTATTACATATTTTTCCTTTTTAAAACATACATATTACATATTTACCCATTTTATTGAAATTATTTATTGAATGATTATTTTATTCGTATTTTCACTAAATTATTTTTACACATTTCAATTTCTACGACTATCAATTTCATAGTTTTCTCAAGTTCGAGTCCTTTATATAAATAGAAACAATAAAATTTCATCTCGCTTAAAATTTTATTTCATAACAACAATAACCAATATTCAACGTTATATCTTCGGATACAAAACATAATTGTCAAAAGTTTTAAACAATTATAATAATAAAACATTTATATGTAAAAATCCCTTAGTAAAAACAAAGTAAAATAGTTATTTAATATGTTAAGTTTAATGAAATGGATAAATATGTAATATATATGTTTTAGGAAGGGAAAATATGTAATTAATTTTTTAGCTTGGGGAAATATGTAATTTTAAAAAAGAAAAATATGTAAAATTCCCTTATATATATTGTTATAATTACATACGTGATGGTAAGAGTGAATGGAGCTTATACCACTAACACCAAAGGATTTGATAGCCCCTCCATCATCGACACACATCCTTAATACTTTTGATGGGTTTAACCGTATGTAAGAACGTTAACAATGGGTGCCACAAAAACAAACACAAACATAACTTTCCTATAAAATTCTATGGATTATTGTACTAACAAATGCATTTCTTGTTTTTCACAAATGACAAAAGTGTTAAAGAAGCTGACATGACATTACGAGTCAATATTATGTCTAGATAATATTTCGTCCGTATTAACAATATCAATGCTCTAACGTACCTCCCCACCATTATGTTGAGCTATAATCTGCTCGTTTTACGTCCCACTTATAGGTCCTTGCCATTGCTTTATTTTGTGAACTTTGTGGTTCTAAATTAAAATTTTTTGGAAAAAATAAAAGGACAAGTGTCTCACTTTGAGTTGATCTACATTGAAAAATGAAAAGACAAAGGTCGGTGGACAGCGAAAGGGTGGAGCTCTTCAATTTTGACAACTCAAGCTTAATTGCTTCTTAAATTAAGCTGCAAACAACTCCAAAAGTATATTATTAAGCAAGATGGGCTAGCAAGAGGCCATAACTCATAAAAGCTTTCACATCTCATTTTTTATTTTCATCCTTATAATTACACAAAAAATCACTATTTTTTCTTTTTCTTTTCAATTAAATAATATATTTTTATACCCTTTACATCACATTTTCTCTCTCCTCTACTCACAACCACTTTAAAAAACATTAAAAAATTTATAAGGGTTGAACATTAAATTTTTAAATTTACAAATGAACAGTAACATTGTCTCTCTCCTCCATTCACAACACTCAAAACCATTCCATATAATATAACAACTTTCACTCACATAACGAGAATACATGTCCCAAATAGCTGGACAAAAGAAAAAAAGAGAAAGGTAAATGTTACACCGTCCCAAACTAGCTATTACATTAACAATCAATCAAAACTCAAAAGATCCAATCAAACCATGATAACCAATCAAACACTTTTTTTTGGATCTGGATATTGGCCACAAGAATCCAACACCTCTAATATCTTCAAAGATTAATGGAAGATGATTTTGCTTGATTAATAAGGATTACATTTCGTGTTCTTCGGATGCACCAACATGTAGTAAGAATAATAGCATGCAGTATTTTCCGTTCTAACTTGCTCAACGAGACAAAGTTATGTAAATCTAGAAGATTCAGATAACAAAAAGCAAAAATGAGAGGGATTTTGCTCCACTGAATGGTATAGTCTCAAATGTTATTGATAATTATGCACGAAATGAAAAGATGATAAACCGTTTAGTCACATTCCTAACATAATTTACAAACTACGTAGTTGGCCCCGAATGTTTCTTTTTGAGATAACCTGCTATGTTGAAATGCGTCTCATCTGTAACACCCGGCCTCTCGTACCACCAATATTGCCGTTTTGCCCACGAGAAGCTCACGGATTTGCTTTTGGTTGCCTGGGTGAAAACTTCTCAGGGAGGTCACCCATCTCTAGATTGCTCCCACCTGAGCACGCTTAACTGTGGAGTTCTCCTCTTATCCACAGCTAATACGCCCAAAACGCGTTGGTGATATTAGAGACCAAATATTACTTATGAACCAGGAAACTCTCCTGTGCACGACCGATGTGGGATATATGCAGGGCGTCACGATCACCCCCCCTTTGGACTCATCGTCCTCGATGAGCCCGAGAACATACTCACCATCCCCGGTGAGGTTTGTCCCACCATCGCGAACGGCACAGGAGTGGCTCTGATACCATTCTGTAACACCCGGCCTCTCGTACCAACAATATTGTCCGCTTTGCCCACGAGGAGATCACGGATTTGCTTTTGGTTGCTTGGGTGAAAACTTCCCAGGGAGTTCACCCATCCCTAGATTGCTCCCACCTGAGCACGCTTAACTGTGGAGTTCTCCTCTCATCCACAGCCAATACGCCCAAAACGCGTTGGTAATATTAGAGACCAAATATTACTTATGAACCAAGAAACTCTTCTATGCACGACCGATGTGGGATATATGCAGGGTGTCACATCATCTCAGCTCGCCAATTGAAAATGTTGATCCTTTTTGGAGTCTAAATATTCCATAAAAAAACTGTAGTTTGAAACCTAGACATTTGCTTAATGACATAGTTTTTAACGTGCTTGACAGAAGAAACTTCTTTCTATGTGCATGTTAATCTAATTGAAACAAGAAGGTCTATTAGTGCACAAACAACCCTAGGACCGTTAATATTCATTCGGTATTAGTCACTTCTTACTTCTTAGCTCCTTTTCTCAGATATGTAGTAAATTTCATGACTTTATAATATTTTACTCATATTATTTGAGTCCGATGAGTTAAATTAGTAAATAGTTAATACATGGCCGAATAATGTGAATCTTACTTTTGTGACAGGAAAACTTATTTATGAGGTCTACAAATAGTAGGCGAGGTCATGCGGCATGACGATTCTAAAGTTATTGGCAATGCGGCAAGCTTGGTAACAACTATATGTATGACGATGTTGCATGAATATTATAATAACTGTATTTAATATAAGATATTATAACAAACGTTAAACTATAGGATTTAATATTTTAATATGCGTACCACCGTGGATAATAAATTATTTATTATCTGTTATAATCAATTTCAGGAAATAATTAAATCTATTTTCAAATAAATCCTTATATATTATAGTAACGAATAATTTTATCTCGTTTTTTTACGAGGTTAACCCTTATATTTTATGTTTATTTGAGGTCCTCTATAATCTTTTTAAATTTACAAAACATTTCATATTCATATTCATCATCTATTCAGAAAAATCAACAACTCAACTAATATTTAAATTATTGGAAATGTATTTGAGGTCAAAGATCTGTTGTATCTTTGTTTTATACCTCTTGTAATCATTCAGAATTCTGTATTTGTATCAATGCTCATAATCAGTGTAGTCACAATTCAATTTTAGTATTATAATAGTCCCGGATTGTATATTAACATGGGATTCTCACCTACTGTTATATTAAAGAAATAAAATTATCAATAACATGTCGACTTTTGGTAAAGTAAACTAGAGACTTTCTCTACAATTATCGGAAAATTCTGTCACACGCATGAACTCGAGTACGACATGTAAACATGTGGCATAAACATAATATATATCCATTTAATACGACTAAAAAATATTACTAAAAAAGTTCCAAATTCACATACTATTTTATTTTCAGAATATGTCAATTTATTTGTAACTTTCTAAATTGTGGTGTAAAATACCAAATAGTTTAAGTTGTTACATAGACACATTTAAACAAACAAAAAGAAAATATTTTTAGGTTAAACTAGTTAACCCGCAAACCCTTCGATTAACAGAACAAAACCTGTCTAACTAAAGAAATTCACAGATCCAACTCAAAACCAACTAGAACCTTTCAGATTCGATCTAAATCTAAACCTGCGAATTTCACATTTGTGTAGAATTTTCTTATATTTTGAGATAAGCAAGACTCATAATTAAAGTATATCTATTTGAGGGGTGGGTTGACAAAAGGTTAGTATATGAGATGATGATACGACAAGGCAATGACACTTGTGTGTATTTGGTTCATGAATCTTATAAGTTATAATCAAGCAACAAAATGAAACATATGTTTGGTATGAAAGAACACTATGATTTAAAAAACAAAGAGAACATCCGGCCAACCATGATTGCAACTAAAACACCACCGAGCCACAAAGGAATCAAGAACCATGTCAAAGGCTGTGGGTGCTCCGTATCCGACCATTTAGTCAGTCGGGTCGAACTTGGACCCACACGCCCAACATATATCTCTGGTTTTCATTATTTTAGTGCAAACGGAGTAGGTGAAATGTTGATGCTTTGTGTCACTATCTCACCAACTTTCCTTCACCCACCCAACAATATTCACTTTCCTTATCCTAAACAATTTTTTCACACTTTCACGCTAATAAAATTATCATTACCATTTTAATTATATAGTTTAATACCATACGTAAAGTTATGATTTACGAATCTATTACCTCCAATAAAACAAGGTTTTCTATTGCCACATGTCAATCAATGAAAACCTTTACAATTAAGTTTTCCCGCCTAAAATATATTAAATCATAATTGCAATTTTATTTTGGAAACTATAGTTAAAAAATGCATTTATTAATCATTTGAAAATGCAAACAACAGTTACCATAATTAAATATTGTTACCATAATTTAAAATTCTAATAGTTTTCATATTAATATTTGATATAATTTAAATATCAAATCGTTTTCATATTAATATTTGATATCAAATCAAATATTTTGATTATAGGTTAACTTCTTATTGTCTAAATTATTCTAAAACTTTCATATATATATATATATATATATATAATATATATAATATATATAATATTATATATATAATATATATATATATATATATATATCAAACAAGTACTTGTTTAGAAAATAATACCTTAATACAATAAAAAAATATAATATTTTATCATTCATTTAAATAAAAACTAAAATTAATATTAATTTTTAAATAAAAAACAATTTATGATTAAAAAAATACAATAAATTATCATTCATCATAAACAATTTATATCTTGGAATGACAAATTGTTTTAGAAATTTTTTTTTAACTATCTATAAACAAAATGTATTAAAAAGTTGCTACTATAATAATATTTAGATTTAGACATCATTTGAAAGAATTGGTAATCATTTTTATATAAATGATCTGATATAAATTTTAATTTAAACAGAGCTATTTAAAAAATAAAAATGTTTTTAAATTTTTGATATATTAATTTAATGCTCAGGTTGTGGTTGTTAAAAAACTAAACTAAAATAGTTTGTTAGAGCATAAATAATAATGGTTTTTGGAGCTTATATATGTGAGTATAAGTGTATAGTGTGAGACACAACTTTTGTTTATTTGTGTTTACTACTCATATCATTAGTTAGTTAGACATGAATTTGAGTTAATTGGAAGCTTACAATTTTTTTTTCTTTGTTTGTTTGTAATTTAAATGTTTTTATTCTATGCACATTACAAACATATATAATTTTTATTATACAGTCACGTGTAATACATGGGATTATAACCTAGTATTAAATATATATACATCACAAAACCTTTACTTTGATATCTTATCACTTATTCTCTGCCAAAACTTTTAATTTAAGCGGCCTAAATTTTATTTTATTTTATTAACATTTTATGTATCTGTTTTCATTTAATAATTTTTTAGATGATTTTTTAAACTTGTTAATAGTTATATGTTTTAGAGTGATCTAACAAATTGATAATTGTTTTTTAATGAATTTTAACTCGGTCGACAGTTGATTGCACCACACCTCATCGATTTTTACCCAAGATTTAGCATCATGGCCCTTTCTTCCGACTCTGCCATGTATATATGTTTCTAATTTGAAAGCAACATTTTTATTCTTCCGCACAAGGCATTCAAAATCTACGGGTAGAACCTAAATTAATAAGATAATTTAATTCTTTTCATTTCAACATATGGGTTTTTATTCGTTAAATGAAAACGACAAATAGTCACCAATTCACTATTGAATTATTGATTCAATTGTATTGATACAAAAGTAACAAAACTAAAAGCACGTAAAATCATATCAGCTTATCCCTTTAACAGTTTAATTTAACTAAATTATTCATATTTCCCTACTAAATATGCTAAGACTTGATTAACTACTTATCACTCATTAACCGTAGTTGCTTTAACTTTTTAAGCTTGTATTTACTTTAACATAACTCCACAATATTCTATTCCAACTCTATTGACCAATTCGACCAAAGTCAAAATTACAAACTTTAATTAGGTCACCACCATTAGGCGCGGTAGGTGAGATCGCTAGAAAAGGAGTTGTATTATAAAAGCCCTCATTATTCAAGCCTCCGACTCAAACCCACTTCAAACCAAATTGACACCAACCCATATTCCATCATCTCTGATTTATTGACATTCCATCAAACACCATTTGTGCACCATTTGTCCCTTCATCCTCTAAGGTAAAATGTATAAACAAACACACTAGTTTAATGTCATATAACCCCTTTGATTTGTATTGATCTTATGCTGTTTGATTTTGGTAGAATCAGATATGAAGATCGAGGTGAGAGAATCGACGATGGTACAGCCGGCGGAGGAGACGCCGAGGGTGAACTTATGGAACTCGAATTTGGACCTTGTGGTGCCGAATTTCCACACACCGAGTGTGTATTTCTACAGGCCTAATGGAGACCCCAACTTCTTTGATCCGAAGGTGATGAAGGAGGCGTTGAGTAAGGTGTTGGTGCCGTTTTACCCGATGGGGGGGCGGTTGAAGAGGGATGAAGATGGTCGGATTGAGATCGATTGTCAGGGGCAAGGGGTGTTGTTCGTGGAGGCGGAGTCCGACGGTGTGGTGGATGATTACGGTGACTTTGCGCCCACGTTGGAACTGCGGCGACTTATTCCGGCGGTTGATTATTCGAAAGGAATCGAATCGTATCCGCTGCTGGTTTTGCAGGTATGATCGTGACGCATTGGTACTTTAATTAAACTCGAAAAGGTCACCCAGTTGGATAAATCGACACCTCTTTATACGCCGCGTATAAGGTCGAAAACACTGAAAACTAAAAAAATTCAAGGGGGCTGTCAGATGGATATACGCTCCATATAACCCTATACGCCCATATAGCCATATACGACCTCCTATACGACACATATGGGGCTATACGATACGTATAGCAAATTTCAACACGGACTACGAGGAAAATTCAGGGGCTGTCAGAGGGGTTATACGGACGCGTATGAAACTATACGACACGTATAAAATTTGAGGTGTTAATTTATAATTTTGGGTGTCTAAATATTCAATGCCTTCGAAAATCATATTGAAATGGAAAGTTATTAAATAAATATTTGGCCGAACGTTTTGTCAAAATAAAAGTTTAAGTTGCAGGCTTTTAGCATAGTTTATTAACTTTATCACTTTTAAGCTTTAACCAATAACAAGATGTTAAATACGTCATGGTCGCCTATGTTGATTATATTTTAGCCGATCAAATCGTTTTTTTTTTTTTTTTTCTATCTCAAAGTAAATGAAGATCTGGCACATACAAT
Source organism: Flaveria robusta (assembly GCA_025506415.1). Lineage (NCBI taxonomy): Eukaryota > Viridiplantae > Streptophyta > Magnoliopsida > Asterales > Asteraceae > Flaveria > Flaveria robusta. The sequence goes on from CM046469.1 coordinate 2,056,795, forward strand.
AAACTTTATTAGAGTCGGGTTGGGAGAGGCCGGCCACGGGCTGTCTGTGAGATGCTGGATAGGGGCTAGCCGAGTGGCCCGCCAATCGGCTCTGGCGAAGCGGGGAACGGTGTCAGTTAGCTGTTTAATTTCATATAGGGTCAGCCCACGATTAGATCGGCTAGGGAGCAGTGAGGTTAGCTGGAAGTGGGATAATCGACGCTAAATGCTAAACATTAAATGTTTTCTTTATTTTTTGGGTTGGTGAAACGTTTATTTTGATAATTTTCTTATTTGAAATTGTTGTATGTTATTTTCAATTTGAATGTGACAAATTGGAACTTAAAATTTGATAGAATTAATTCATTAAATAATGGCATGTGGTATAGTGAAATTGGTATATTTATGTTGTCATATACTCATCATACATCATGCAGGTCACTTACTTTAAATGTGGTGGGGTCTCCCTAGGAGTTGGGATGCAGCACCATGCTGCAGATGGGGCATCTGGGTTGCACTTCATCAACACTTGGTCCGACATGGCTCGTGGTCTTGACCTCACCATCCCACCCTTCATTGACCGAACCCTTCTCCGAGCCCGCGACCCACCCCAGCCAGCCTTTCACCACATCGAGTACCAACCCGCCCCTCCTCTGAAAGCCGCACCCCAAACCACAAATGACCAACAAGAACCCGAAACCGCGGTCTCCATTTTCAAGTTAACTCGAGACCAACTCAATGCACTTAAAGCCAAATCAAAAGAAGATGGCAACACAATCAACTATAGCTCATATGAAATGCTATCGGGTCATGTTTGGAGGTGCGTGTGTAAAGCTCGTGGCCTTGCTGATGATCAGGACACGAAGCTATATATTGCAACTGACGGGCGGTCACGCCTACGCCCGTCACTTCCACCTGGCTACTTCGGGAATGTGATATTCACTACCACCCCGATAGCAGTAGCTGGTGACTTACAATCAAAGCCTACATGGTATGCTGCGGGTAAAATCCATGATGCGTTGGCGAGGATGGACAATGATTATCTAAGATCCGCACTAGATTACTTAGAACTGCAGCCTGATCTAAAGGCCTTGGTTCGTGGGGCTCATACGTTTAAGTGCCCGAACCTTGGAATAACGAGCTGGGCTAGGCTCCCGATTCATGATGCTGACTTTGGATGGGGCCGACCCATATTCATGGGCCCGGGTGGGATAGCATACGAAGGGTTGAGTTTCGTGTTACCAAGCCCGATTAATGATGGGAGCATGTCGATTGCCATTTCGCTGCAAGCAGAACACATGAAGCTTTTCAGCAAGTTCTTATATGATATCTAAGATGGCTATGTATCACTCATCATTCATAAAACCTTTCCCACACACATTGTGTATGTCAGTGGAGGGTGTAACAGTTTTCCATCAGCTTTTCGGTTTATTTCTTTTACATCAATGTAAGTAATCAAGTATGGTCTCATATATTGTAAAAATATATATCTGATCATCACATTTAAAGTCACAAACAAACCTTGTTGAGGAAAAGAATCTGAAATTTTTATTCTTGGAGGACTAGAAAGATGCAAAAATAGATGGTTAAGTGAATATCAACCATGAAATTTTAGTTGGATATTATTAACTATCAATCACATTTATAGAAAAAGATGGTCACATAAGAAAGTGATAGACATACCATTAACCATCAACCATATATTCATTAAATTTATTGAGCCTGAAAACCAACGTATCAAAACACTAGTACGCATAATAAGTTATCACATTATTAAACATGCTCAAATTCTCAAACCTTTAAAACCCAAAATCAAAATTTACAACAATTTCTAATACCTTTCGCGAAAACTCCAAATCAGAAAAAAAATTCTTTGATTTATGTACTTGAATTGTATCCACAGCAGATTGGTTCTCACATAAGTGTTCGACTAAGGTAGAGCCGAGATCATCACACTCAAAGTTAAAGACAAACCTGTTGAATGACAATATGAAATTATGGTCTTAGATGGCGAAAAGGAGAAGGAAAAACGACCCGAAAGTGACCACAAATGACATTGTAAGCTTTGAATGCACCATGTTACGCGTAACATGATGACCGCGATCCAGATTTGCACCACCACCATGTGCGCCTCCGCGGCGTGCTTTCTGTCCTTGTATTAATACATCTTTACTCCCATGTTGTACCTCATGTTTGTTGCAGTTTAAGCCCTTCATTGTCTCCACCCCTGTATATGATGTATATAATATCAGTATGTAACCACAGATGTAAGGATGTGAGAATGGATGAATGCTAACCGTTATGTTCTTGTTCGGGAGTTGGACTATTCGAGTAGGAAAGACCAGTATAAACTGCACAACATGAAAAGACCCGATTAGATAAAAAGATGAAGAAAAGATATACCATTATCTTTGATCTCATGTTCACTATAGCTAATTAAGATTCTTATCTTGAATAGCTGCACAATATGACTCAAAGAGCTTAAGAAGCATCATGTAAAAGCAACTCCATTATAAACTTCATTTTGAAGCTTTCACTTTACTGTTTTGCCTATAACAGAACAGCCAATACAGAATCTTTTTTTATATATATATAAAAATTGGTTGATGCATAAAAAGAAAGAGAATTATACTTGTTTTGTGATCTTGCTTTGCTGCTACATATTCATAACAGATAAAGTGAACAAAAAAGGAGTCTGCTTTCTTTGCAAATGAGTGCTCAGGTTTATGAGGGAATTTTAACTTTTTAGGTTCATATTTATTCATAGTTTCATACTCGTTTTTTTTATGAGATGATAGCGTCCTACGTAGAGCCATGATAGCAGAGAAGAGAGAAGTGTGTGTTAATAACAATATCCTATGAAAGAATAGGCATACTTTTCTTCGCCTTTTGGCTAAGATCAAGTGTAATGTTCTAATCAGTTTAATTTATGGGTCTATCAGTCTGTAGGTTATAATCTTAATGGGTCAAATATGTTTGAATTCAAGTCGGGTCCATTGGTGAATTCAAAGGGGTTAAAGAACGAATCATGGAGCAAACGAGTCTGCAAGTTGGTTAGTGTAGTGGGTGGTTAACAAGTAGTGTGTCAAAGATTATGGGTAGTGGAGTAGTACTATTTGTTTTTAGGATTTAGTTTTTTTAATGATCAGATGTTACCTTACCTATCATATTCCAACTAATCTACGTCACAACAAATTTACACCAGCCCGACATTGACGAGGCTCGCCTTAACTCAACTAGAGCTTCACTTGACCACTCTATTGCAAAAAAATAAAATTTATACATTCCCAACTCACAATATATCATATAAATCAACACATAACTAGATCGAATGAGTATATTAAAAACTTACTTAAAAACAAAATACGTCAAACCGGCTATTAATCGTTAGTAAAAAGTAAAACCTTCTATCTCACTTTACAAGTTATCCAAAACTTATTTAGAAATATATTCCTAAAATGCCAATATTAGGGGTGAGCAAGAACCGGTTCTTTTCAACCGGAACTGTCAGAACCGGTTGGACCGAACCGTCAAGAACCGGTTGTATTAATATAGGTTCGGTTCCCGGTTCCTACAATATGCGTATACGGTTCTCGGTTCGGTTCCGGTTCAGTTCCGGTTCCAAAACCGGATATGTACTTAAAACCGATAGTCCATAAAAAGTTTGAATGTTAATAAAATACTAGCTTATTTATGGAGCAAAATTTACTAATAATTAAACTAATAGACTTCTGATCGTATCTTCTACTTAAACTCCAATACACTATTTATTTTCAAATCTTCATAAATCGAAGTAAACATACGAACCAAATACACTATTTGAGAACAACGTTCACTGAGATCACATGAGGTTGTTATTGTGGTTCATGTATCCAAATTGTAGTTTAATTTGAATATTGATTTACTCTTTTTAATAAATCATCACATCATATCATTATTTTAGTTTCTTAAACTAAAACCGGTTCGTTACCGGTTCTTTAAAATAATCAGAACCGATTTGCCCGGTTAGGAACCGAACCGGTTAGGTTACCATAAGGTTCGGTTCCGGTTTTCATATTTAGGCTATCCGGTTATCGGTTCCAACCGGTTCCGGTTCGGTTCTTGCCGGTTCGAACCGGTTGCACACCCCTAGCCAATATAGTCATATTCCTTTGCTAAAATGATAGGGTTAAACCACAAAGAGAGAAGAAGGTAAGAGATAGGAGATAGTTTCAATTCAAATTCTAGATATTCATTCTCATTACGTAACAAAATGATATAGGCATGCAAATTACATATGACTACCTTTTAACAATATAAATAAAACATAATAACCCCTAGACTTATTACTAATTAGAAAAACGTAACATAAATTAGAATGAGCATCCGTTAGTATATGATACGCAAGTAACAAAAAATACGTGGTGTGATTTTGAAACCCTTCAACATCTTTACACCCATATGCATATAAATATAAGTATGAGTATTAACGAATCTCATTTAAAGAAAAAACAAAAACTTACGTTAGCTTTAAGCCCGACTATTAGACTTGTGCCTATGTTCAAAAACGAAATAACATAACTCAATATATGGAATTTATTAATTTAAACAAAAGTTAAAGACGTAGCTAATAGTTGTTTAAACTTTAACCGATTTTGTTTAAACTTTATGCCATCACTACTTCACCAGAAACTAGAAAGAATTCAGAAAGTAACAACTAAGGCCCCGCAATATTTCAGCCCACACATAAACCGCACCCTTAAAAAGTTCTCATATGCCTATATAAACAATCCAAAATTCATTTATAACATCTTCTTCTTCATGAAGGGGAACCAGTAGCTAACTAGCTATTAACCACAATTTAAGTTTCGAATTATCATGCTTCTGATATCATGCATTCCTACCTTACATGCAACAATCTAACATAAAAATAAACCCCTTTTCATGAACAATTCATGTCAACATTACTTGAAATCCAATCAATCAAATACTTACAAACTTACGATTCCAACGAGACATATAACTCGAAACTAGGAGAAAATATACATTTTAATGTAAATGTAATGCAAACTCAAACTCATAGCCAGGTTGTGTGAATCAAACATAGAGACAATGGATGGGTATATTAAGGAAACATACAACCTATAAAACATACCGAATCTGTAAATAATCATACCAAAATCCAGCTACCAACAAAAGAAAACATACCTATTTCAACATACATTATGCAGATAACACAAAGAATGAATCAGATTTCACAAGTGTACTCTGTATTTAAACATAACTACATAACAAAAGTATGCGACTTAAATGTTCATAAAACATACTATAAACTCTCTAGACTCCTGAAGAAATGGTGAAAGTAACAGGGTACTGGTGTACTTCATTCAATGGAGCAGTGGCACTTGTTTCTTCTTCTACAGAATAACATGAATTTATGTCTTGTTCAGAAACTTCAACATCTTCTTCTGACCACGAATAGAAACCATTTGAAAACGATGAAAAACTGATCGTGTCATCATCTTCATTTTCAGGCATAACCAACGAGCTGATGGCGTTTATGTCAAAAACATCACAACAGGTATCTTCAACATTATTATTATCATCATCTTCATCAATATCATCTATCCCTTCAAGGAAAGGATGAGCTAAAAGCATCTCAGCTGTCCATCTGTATATCGATTTCCTCGAGAAACAACCTTTCAAGAAACTCTGGGCTTCACTCGACAACGTGTTTAGAATCGCAGGAAACTCGTTAACTTCACGAATTAGAGTTATAATCTCTTCATCATTCGCGTCTACTTTCGAATCCCAAGGTGGATTTGCAGTTAACATCTCGAGCACAATACACCCAAGTGCCCAAATATCAGAAGGAGCTTCTTGAACACCATCGATCACAACTTCCGGCGAAAAATACATCGGAGTGCCTCGGCAATAAGGGATTAACTTGCCCTTTTTCGTCCGTTTCGCCCTCTTCGCTAACCCCAAATCCCCAATTTTAGCAGTGAATCGATTAGCAACAGAAGTGGAAACAAGCATGATGTTTTCAGGTTTCAAATCGCAATGAACATACCCACATCGATGAATATGACGCAACCCGAGAAGAATTGACCTAGTATGACGTTTAACATCCGATTCCGGCAGCCCATTCCGGCCAGATTTCTTGATCAGATCAGCTAGGGTTCCACCAGAACCATACTCCAGCAGCAAATTGTAAACCATCTGACCATTTTCTCCATTGGTGATTTCTTCCCCAAAACATCTGATCACATTGCGACACCCACGGATATTATTCAACACCTCTCTCTCCTTTTGAATCGAAGACGAAACAGAGACCTCAGCCGATTTCACAGCCATAATTGGTGGATACGAGCTGTATCTCGATTTGGGTTTCTTCAAACTCGCAATATACACAGACCCAAAACACCCTTTACCGATCAAAACACCTCTAACCCACGACATTCCATCCCCGTACTTGCTGATTTCACCCACACCATGTTCTTGCTTCCTTCTCTTTCGCTCATAATCATCTTCACTCATCATACTCCTCTTCTTCAACCCCAAATCCATCTCAAACCACAATTACGATTCAAAAGGCAGTCAAGATTGGTCGACAGATTACAAACAACAAATCAACAATACAGCAATGTTACTGCTTTCTATTGCAAGATTTTGATGGGCAATTTAGGGTTATGAGGTTGAAAGAAGAAAGATTGAAAATTTAGGGTTTACGAGAGTGGGGTTGTGCAATTTGGTTGTTTCTATGGAGTTTCCAAAATTAGGCATGTGGGGATTGGCAAACAGATAGCCGCGTTTCCTTAGAACTTGAAAAAGGTATGACACAGGGACACAAGACACAAGTTTTTTGATCTTTAACGGAATAATAACTGTCATACATTAATTCCAATGTATATGGAACAACATACAGTTACGATGTTGTTCAAACTCGAAACCAATATAGACAGATGTGTTGTATAGATCGTAATACTATTGTTGTTACCTTTTTTTTTTTTGTTTATTATTCATCTATAGTAAACTTTTGGATTAAGTTTCTAAAATATGATAAATCTAAGATGCTTACTTTTTACGTTATGAACATGCCCTATTGTGGTTAATAGGTTATCAACCAGTAGTTCATAATTATGTGTGGTTAACATGCCATGTGCATGCTATATGAGAATTAGAAAGTGAAATGGCATTTAATTAGTTTCTAATTATTCAAGTGAAAGTTTGGATTAAATGATAAAATGAAACTTTGGTAGGAGGAATTTATTAGTCAAATGTGCATTGATGGCGTGGTGCTTTTGTTACTTTTATTATCCATTTTTGCTTCAAAATTTAAACTCGAGAGTAAGCCCATGCGATTCAACGTATTTGTAACTTTGTCAAGTTTATTGTAGTTGTGACATTAATCATTAAGTAAACAAAAAAAACTAGTGAAGCTGTAACGACTCGGTTCTAGTGATCAAAACACAGATAGAAAACAAAACCGATGCTATTCAGCTGGCATAGGATTATTTTTCAAGGTATCACCACGTTATTATCAGTCAATATAACCTATGATATCAAAAATATTTTATTTTTGAATAAAAACATCACCTTTCACTTCTCTTTCTTTATTAAAGCATTAAAACAATATATACACTAAACTAGCTATACTAAATCTATGGATTACACATGTTAAATAAATAAGATAGTAAATCAAATAAAATTTATTAATTGTAAAACGATATTGTAAGATAAATTAAAATTACGTATGGATAAAAATCATAAGTAATAAAATAATCATATCAATTTTTTAAACTTTTGTTTCTAATTTTTTTTTTATTTTTTCAAAAAAAAAATAAACATTCTGTTTCAAAATAATCCGTTTTAAAAAAAAATATCATTTTTTAAAATTTTAACTATTTTTGGTTTATAAAATTTTTAGTTTTCGAAAGCATCAATTTTAAAAGATATGTATTTTTAAAAAAGTTTGATGGTTTGGAAAAAAAGTTATTTGCTAAAGATTTGTTTATTTAAAAAAATAATATTAATTAAAATATATCTTTTTAAATTTTAAAAACTATTCTTAATCAAAAATTCATTAAATAATACTATTAATAATTAATGTAAGCATTTAATAAAATAGAAGAACGAAGAATTTTGTGGTTGAGCAATATGATATTGTCATGTGTTTTTATTAGTTACTAAAATAAACTACATTTTTCATAATACTATTGTTTATATAAAATTTTTAATTGAAAATTATTTGAAGCTAAAAGTATTCTTGTTTTATAAAGTCAGACAAACACATGCATAATGCATTATCAAGGTGTGCATAATTGACCAAATAATAAGTTAACTGTATTAGCATCTAGCCGCAAGGACTTGACTGGTAACATGCGGAATATCTATTTTAAAGCTTTCACATTTGCTCTTTTAGATGCCCAGTTTCGCCCGACTTCCATTTATTTTATAATATCATGTTACACATATTGATTCTTTAATATCCCAACTTGTGTCTTAAAAGGAGTATGAAGAAACTCTTTTATTTAATTTAGAGAGAATTTTGATTGAACTACTTCAAATAACAATACGCCCGGTCATAGCCACACCATCACTGATTTATTTATTTATTTATTTTTTATCTTTTTGTTTTCTTTTTTCTCAGTTCTTCATTCCCTCTTAAAAACCAAGGATGTTCATCGGTTCGTATATCGGTTTATTCGGTCTTGAACGTTTTTTCCTCTAAACAAGATACAATTCGATCCGGGTTAGAAACATGTCTAATCGAAACTAGTTCAACCAATAAAACCGATTTATGTTCAGTTATCCAATTAAACCAATATTTTTCGCTTGAATACGGTTATGTCTTATACCGGGTGTTATGCCGGTCATGACCAAACTTAAATGTTTGTTATATGTTGTTTCGTATATCATTTGATGTTCTTTATTACGTATCGTAACGCATAATTATAAGAAAAGCTCATGTGCGGTAAGAAGAGGGTTCAAGATTTGAGGATCAAATGACCAACACTTGAACTCATCTATCTCATAATAAACAAAGGTTTTAAGGTGAAGCATGTTGTTATTATAGAGCTTTTACATTTTTGTTTTCCGCCTAAATGTTTTCCAATTATCATTTTTAGTTTACTCTTTTTAAACTTCTAAATTAATTAAATACCATTTAAACATTTTATAAATTTATTATGATTTTAAATTCTAAATATTCAATGTAATATAACTTTTGATTGATCGATAACTTTCTTCTTTAAATATATTATTTAAAATTGAATTTAACTAATTCATTATAATTCATAACATTTAGACATGTTATTTTTTTATTATTTTTTTGAAATATTATAAATTGTTAATATATAAATATTTTTTGTTTAGGTTAAAATAATTTCATACGTCACACCCACACGGCCACACACACATATAAAATCTATTATATATACTACTTAATAAATAAAAATCCTAAAGGACAAGTGTCGTAACTTTAAAGCCCATCCAATGACTTTCTCGCCTAAACATTCTAACACATTATTTTAGGCAATTAAAATATTTATTATAATTTAATGTTATAATAAATTTACTCCCCTTTTAATATTTTGATTAATATCAACGTAATTAAACAAAATATTTCTTGTAATTATTTCTTAAGTCGGTAATGAATGTAAGATTTACATTCATATTTTGTTTCTAACCGTGAACCTTTAAAATCAAATAATAATTTATTATCATATAAGATATTTATTTATTGTATTTTATTTTTATGATTCAGCTCGTTTAATGCACAGGAAATCTAACTTAGTCTTTTAATATATTTTATAGTTCATGCTAAGCTTTTGTAAATCATGCATTAATTTACAATGGTTGGAACTAATTTTTTTTTTTTTTTTGGCTCATGACTCCTATGTTGTTGAAGTAAAGAATGAAATATTAAGTCTCTTATTTATAAACGAAATCGTTTCATGAAAGACGCATAGGTTTGGACCTGCTTCCACATCGTGAACTATTGACCTAAACTGGATTATAATTAAGGGTGTTTCTAACTCTTTTAATTAAGTGTTGGATTAGTACATTCAAAAAAGAATATCAACAATTCAACATATTACATGTGAATTAAAAATATAATCAATCTATTATCTAATTCTTTAATTAAAACAATCTAGGATGATTTAAACATGTAGCTATACTTTTATGAAAAATGGCACCAGTTTGATTAGATTTTAAGATTATTTTATGGTTTCATCTTATACATATATTGACAAACTTAATATGTCGTATCTGCTTGTATTAGAATGTGACTATCATGTAAGATGAATATTATTTCTCTTGGATTTAGATCAATAGTTAAGACTTCGGATTTTATGTGCATATTATAAATTTAAATCTAACAATCATGTTTCAGATCTAGCTACTTTTAGTTCAATAACTTTTAGCTAGTTGTTTAATCAAACCAATCTTCACATATTTATTTTAAAGTTTTCTATAAGAGTTGCATTTAATTTCACATGTTATAAGTAGTATTAGGATTTCTAGGAGTGTGATTGCACCCACAGGCACCCAAACTCATGTGCAAATGACTTCTACCATATGCGTAAATTTCTTGTGTACTAGTGTTCATCTCATGCATTTTAAATATAGTAGTAATAATAATTATAATTTTAATCATTTGATAACTACTAATAAAATTGCTACTATTTAAACATAGAAAATCATTTAAAAAAAATCATTATTGGAATAACTAAATGTACCATCTATCCATTCAACATGGCCTTCTTATGAGAGGCATATTACTTTTAATGGGAGAGAAGCCCACCAAATGTGTAAGATAAGTGGCTACATTTTAACAACATATCCTATAATTTACCGATGTTTTAATAACTTTACTAGGTGTTTATTCATTGCATAATAATTAATAATAGTTATTAAATTAAACTTTATTTAATTTAAAAAAGGTTATAAGGAATTATGGGCTTGACTTTTGTTATTCTATTTTTTTTAAGAAATAGTATTTTGGTATCATGTCAAATACGTCAGGTACTTGTGTCAAGTACGTCAGGTGATTGCGTTCAATATTTTTCATCATTAGTCATATGTATTTATTATTGTGTTTTTCGTTTTGATAATTTCATGTGTTTTTGTAATTGTTTTTATATATGTTATATAAATTTATAGTTATTTTGTCATGTGTTTTTTACATTTAGAAGTATATAATGATTTTATGATATCAATGTGTTTTCAAAAGTAATAGTGTTAAGGAAAACATAATGACGAGCTGAAAAAACACAATGAGACATTTTATTACTGTGTTTTACAGTTATATCATTTTATATTATTTTGTTGTTATTTTTAATAATTTAGATTAATTAGCTAGTTATTTTATCATTTATCATTGTGTTTAGATATTAAGAATATAAAAAAGTGTTATTTCACCATTATGTTTTTTAGAACTTATTATTTTAAAAAACATAATAACAAACAAAAAGCCTCAATGAATTGCAGTAGATACACAATGATAATCATAAATCATAAAAGCTGAAAAACGTTAATTTTTAAATCTTTTTATACAATATTGCTTTTGTACCCATTTAATTTAAAGATAACAAAACACTTTTTTATGATGTGATTTTTATAAAAATAATGTCATGTATAAAAATTATTAACATTTAATCAATCAAGGAAACTTGAAAAAATCAACAAAAATAGTTTTTTTTTTCTTAAAATACTATTTATCAAAGAAATTTCTTTACAATTTAATCTCAATTATTAATGAAAAAAATTAATGGTTGAGATTAGTTATTATATATTTTTAACTAGCTTTAATAAACCCGTGTATTACACGGGTTGAATAAATAAAATATTAAATTAAATAAAAATTATTAATTATAAAATAATATTTTAAGATAAGATACAATTGAAATTACATATGAGTAAGTAATATAAGTGATAAATAATGATATTAACTTTTTAATTTTTGTTTTTAAAATTGTTTTTGTTTTTTCAAAAATAAATTAAATAATTTTATTTCAAAACAAACCGTTTAAAAAAATATCATTTTCAAAAATTTCCTTACTATAACTCCCAATTTTAATTATTTTTGTATATAAAATTTTTACTTTTAAAAACATCAATTTAAAATATTTCGTATTTAAAAAGTTTGATGTTTTATAAAAAATTCTTTTTATAAAAATTTATTTCTTTAATATAGCATTAATAGAAAGATTTCTTACTTAATTTATTAAAAAACTATTTTTAATTTAAAAAACAATTAAATAAAATTATTAGTAATTAATGTAGTAATTAATATGAGAGAGAAGCGGGAAAGTTGTGTTGAGGATGAATGTGGTGGTGATACGTGTCACCCTTAGTTACCCTTTTATTAGAGTAGGGAGATTTAAAACCTTTTTATTTATACCTTACTTAGAATTAGAATTAAACCTTAGTAATTGTTATGAAATTAATCGTTATTATTTTAATCTACCGTATCTTTCCCTTTTTTAGAATTAAGTAAATTCAATCAACAATCTAAATAGTAAATACATTTTTTGGATTTTATTTAAAATCTCTCTTTTGGTGCGCTTCTTCTTCTTCTTTGTTGATTCATATGAACACCTAAACGGGTCGGACTTCGGAGGTTTCAAAAACAAATTTCGGGTTCGGGCCCATGTTTGAGATTGTTTATTTTAAACAACTTATAACTTATTAATTTTTTAAAAAATTATAAGTTGTTTGGCATTGTGATAGATTGTGAAAAAAATAAATTAATAAGTTAATTCATACTAACTTATTAATTTATTGAAATCAATCAATAAGTTAATAAGTTAATAAGTTGTTTTAAAAAGTAATCCCAAACACCCCCCGGATAAAGTCCGTATCCGTCACCATCGGATATCTTGTTCCAGATTCCGGCAACAGCTTATCGCCGGAGAAGACGCCGTCGTGCAAAACCTATCACCTTCGAAACTACTTCTTTCGCATTTGATTTGTGGGTTAGGGTTAACTTCATCGTTTTCGCTAGCAATTAATGTATTCTCTATCGATTTAATGTATAATCCAGCAGAAACTATCCGTTTAGTATGGGTAATTACTAATTACTCGTTTATCTCCTCGTTTTATTTAGTGATTTGAAAACTGTTTTTAGGTTAAATATATGTAGCATTGTTTCCCTGTTGATTAATGATTAACACATAAAATGTTTATTTCAGATTTTATTTACTACTTATGTATTAAATCGTGATGATCATTTTGATGACGATGATGCTCAGTTGTTATTATTAACTGTTCTTCCTTCCTTTTTGTTGTTGTCAGTTATATTTAATATCTTATAACATGTAGAAAACTGTGAGATGTATTTGAATTGGGCATAATTGATTTACCATAAATATATAGTTTGTTTGTAGAATAACTGAGTAACTTTAAAGATATTCTGATGGTAAAATGATGTACTTTCCAACAAAATGTTGTGGGTTCAAATCCTGTGGAATGCGAGTGTAGTGATTTTAGGGGAAGAATTGGTGTAGAGTAGAGAGTAAGTGTGTTTGGCGCTCAAGAAAGAAAAGAATAAGAGATCATTTGGCTAAATAAAAATGCTTTGGACAATTATCAAGAGTGGGAGTTTGGTTAGCTGTGTAAGCATTAGACTGAAGGTTAGATTTATACAACAAATGTTTATTCATTACCAACATGGCAGCAAGCATTGTCATTAGTAGTCATGAGTTTCCATGTAGCCTGTAATGAAAATAATATTTTATGATTGTTTAAGTTCTCTGATACATGTACTTACCAACATATCTCTACACAGAATTGAGGAAAACACTCTTTAACAACCAAATTTGAATTTGTTCTTGCAGCTGATTGCGGCCCCAGTTGTTATTCTGATATTCAGTTTCTTTCGGAAAGACAAGTATCAGAGTTCGGTAATTCACATATTTGGTATATTCATTCTATTGGGTTATTGCATGTATAGTCATTGATATTCAGTTAACTATGGATTTTTCTTTAATGCTACATTGCAGTACTTGAAAGCTGCAGCAAGAGGTTTATTGGGGCTTCCAGTATGTTAGTCTTTACTCCTTTTTTTTTCCTGTTATTGACAGTCCCACACAGAAAAAAGCATCAAATTAAATGACTACAGGAAATTGAGAAACATTTATATATATATATATGGATGGTGGTAGCATGATACAAGGGCATTTGTGGTCATAATTTTATCATAGATAGAAATTAAAGTTTTTTTACACTGATATATAGATATACATCTAATGATTTGTAGAATCTTTTTATTTTTCTATAATTATACTATGATCTTTTCTTGATATCAATAGGCAGCTATCATATCTTGATTGCAGTGGCTGTTGTCAATGCACTTGGAGCTATTGCTTAGGGGCACCCTTGGACCTAGGTATATACTTGTTCAAGTGGAGCTTTTATCTTGGTTTTCTAAATTTGGACATTAATATAATATGCTTCAGTGTTAAACCTAAAAATACATTTTTATGAGCACGTACAATTTTAGCTGATATCTTTGTTTTCTGAATGCCAGATGCATTCTGAGAACCTTAAACTAGTCTCTAATGATGTCAGCATTGACTGCGAGTATAAAGCTATATAATTTGCTCTCTTGTTTAGAAAAATAATGAAATATTTCTCACTTCATATCGTCTACTATTGTCACCTGGGAATATATATTACACTAGCCAGTTAATTTTAAGATTTCAGTTATTTTTTGCTCTGTTGGTAGTTTGCCTTATATGTGGAATGTGGATTAATGAGTGGGTTAGGCAGGTTGGGTAACAGGTCAAAATGAATGAAATTTAGGACCAGGTGAAATGAGTGGGATTGAGCTCTTAAATGTACTTTTAAATTTTATAAAAGATCAATGTATATTAGATATTATTATTATTATTATAAGACCACTATTACATTAAGGTTCCATATTTTTAGTAAAACAGTTTTGGAGATTGTAAACACGATCATGTCATGGGTTACTTTAACTTGTTTGACCCAATTCCTCATTTAGTTATCTGTTTGGATCCATGTGTTTAAGAGATTGTAAATCTCTTATTAATCTTGTATGCGTTTTATATTTTGATTGCAGTTTGTCCCTGCAGCTTCTGTCTATGGATCTTCGTGGGTTGATTGGCACCATATATTTGCACATGCAAAGTAAGTTTGTAATGATATAAATTGTTCACTTGACTTCAATCTGTCACAGCTAAATTTAGCATGGCAATAAAGTATTGTACAATTTCAAGTAGAAATTAGATAATGCAATCTTTGCCAACAAAATAAGAGTATCTTCATTATTTCAGTTCAATATATAATCTTATGTGGTCTGGTTACATACTTACATGTGCATTTTTATCTTGCAGGCTATTTGGATCTATTGATTATATGATCTGTTTACCGGCACATGGTGCTGTGGTTGGAGCCTGGTGAGAAAGGAGGTGGCAGGTACTGTTACTGTAAATATCTTGTTTTATGTGGTGGTGCAGTAGAAAGAATGCCATATATAATGAAAAGATATAGAAAGAGGACAAGAATGGTGGCAAGATGGATGAGGGATAGATAATGGGTCAGAATGGGTTGGGTTGAAATGGGTCATTTTTAAGTATGTGTTACAGTGGAGGGGTTAACTTGGTTGGGTTGAAAAACATTGTATCTGGATATGTTGAACTTCTTTAATCATTATACTTTGGCTTCAACCTCCAGAAAAGCATTACATTGACATCCAAAAAGAACTATTTTATTTTCATAAAGCAGGATAAATTGTTGAAGTTTTTCAAGTATAATGCTTTTTGTTAGGAAATTTACAAGCAGAAGGCTTCATTTCATTTGAAACCTTAAGTCTAGTATAATGGTAACTAGAGGTAGCAAGAGGGGCGAGTTGGATAACGGGTAAATAGATTATGGTTGAATGTGTTCCTTTCAGTACAGGTCAAAACAGGCTAGGCCGGGCGAGGTTGACCCGCAAACGCCTATTACCCTTTTTTACTTTCTTTTTATAACCAAAGTGCAACTAGCTTACAAAAAAAGTATTATTACAATAATAAATTTTATGTTGAATAAAATGATTTTGAAAGTTGTATGCCACAGAAACAAACATTGGGTGACTTTATTCACCCTCTATTACAAAATGTATCCTATTAATTTGATTGATTTTATTCTATATGACTACATGTACGTGTACGTCTTATGTATGCTCGTTGGTTCTCATATACATTAGTATACAGTTGTAAGCACCTTGTATATGACTTTTTATACACCCATATACAACTCTTTATTCAATGTATTCATGTTACACACCCATGTGACATAAATACATTGAATAAAATCTGAGGGTGCTAAAACTGGAAAGAAATGCCACACTTTCTAAACACAGAAAAATGACATATATCTTTATTGAAATGTGTGTAAATGAGTACTTTGAGCACAAGTATAACTTTGTTGACCCTTCTGCCCACGTCTTGACTCTTGATTATGGGTTAACATCCGGTGCAATTTGGTAATTATCCGAATTTCTAAGTATTCCATTGTTGCAGGAAAAAGGGTCCCACGAGGATAGAGTAATAAGAAAGCAGACAAACAGAGACAACACCCAACCACTACTAAATCCCAGCCGTTCAATCTCACATCATCGATTCTATCGGCGCCACTAAAACCTCTTGTGGGTATGCGACAACTACACGTTTTACAAGAATGAACACCACCACCACCACCACCAACAACAAACAGCATTAGATTTACAAGAAAGCCACAAACCAAAGCAAGAATCTCTGTATTTCTTTCAATATCTGTTTTTGAAGTTATCAAACAAAAGCAAGAGTAGTGAATTCAAGTGATTGTGAAATTGTGGGTTTTGTTTGAGCTGATGGAAGAAGACAAAACTGTGGTTGTTAATGGCTTCTCTCATGCGTCTTCTGCTCCTCCTGTATTCTGGAAATCTCGTAAGAGATCAGGTACGTACTTAATAAACCCTTTCTTATTATTATTATTTTCATAATTAGGCTGTCTGTTTGAATGTTTTTCATCTGAATAGACTGTAGATTTATTCAACTGTGAATAATATTAGATCTATGTCTCTGTCGAATGGTTCATCAATCATGAGTTTTCCAGGAAATTGAGTATGAAGTTATAATTAACCCAGTGGGAAAAGTCAATGCTTATTGATGGTAATAATATTAATTATAGAATATTAGTTAAACAATTTATTTTTTTAACATATAGTCATGATTTGCAATGGATTTAAACTTGCAAATCCCTCGGTCTTTATTGGTTCATGACATCTGGATTGGTATCACGTCTATTTTATCCTTAAAATGATTGGATGTTAAATTAAAATTTTAAAATAATCATATCAGTCTTTTGTATTAATCCCTAATAAAAGTTTTTCTTTTAGTTTTTTTAATACCATTAGTTGTGTTTTTGTATTTAGTTTAATACATTACCTCCTACTAATATTAATAAACAATAGTAATAGTAAAAATAATTAAGTAATTATATTGATAATAATACTTTAATGTATTAAAAAGTATTTTTTGTTAAAGAACTAAAACTAAACTAAATTAATGCTTAAAATAGTTATTATAAAAATGTGTTTTTAAAGACCGTTCATTGTAAAGATTAGACGATAAATATGTTTTCTTTTTGAAGATTACATGGTTTCAAATTAATGATTATGTGATAGTTAAAACACTTTTTTTACTTTAAACAAACCACAGGACCGAATTGCCCTTGTGCGTGCTCTTTTGTTTTTTTTTAAAGAAATGCCATACTTTTTTAAGTCAGCTTTAAACAACGTTACATTTACGTCTTTATCTCCAACTAATTACTTTTTCCTTTTAGAATCTTTTAAAAGAAAATTTTTCTCATTTTTTAGAGAAAATTTTCTCATGTGCAAGGCTAGAAATTTAAAAAGTTATTAAGTTTGAATATGTTTATATATTTTAGTTAGTCATTAGATTAATAATCATAATATATCTATCAAACTACTCATAATTAAATCTTATAATTTTTTTTTTCTTTTTTGTGCTACTTGAATTCAATAAAGTTTGTAACTTGTTGAAGTGTTACTATATATGTCCCCAACTAACCACTTGAAAATAATATAGTTAGGGTGGTGCAGCGGTAAGCATTTAATTCTGTTCTAGCAAAAATCTCATGTTCGAACCCTTTTTCCATTTGTCTCTCCTACTAGCGGCTATCTTGATTTACAGGAAGCTGATAAAAATATAACCTGTTTTCAGTTGTTTTATAAACTCAAGTGATAAAAAATACCAGCTTACTCTTGAGTTTATAAACCAACCCTTTTTCCTCTTTCATGTCCTTGTACAGCTTCCTCATTTCTTGTAAAGTTTTGCTAGCAAAAATCTCATGAAGAACAGTTTTATCACCATTTCCTATAAAATTGATTTACAGTTTTGTGGTTGCAGCTAGCATGAAGAACCTGTACAAGGACATGAAAGAGGAAGCTGATAAAACAACCGAAAACAAGGATGGAGATGATTCAATGGAAGAAACAAGAACACCAACACCGGCGACTGTTCTTTCGGAGAAACGTAAGGCTCTCTTTGAACCTCTTGAACCAATAATGGATTTGAATGGTAGAAGACCTTCAGCTGAATCTTTACTCCCCCCACCGGACTTTGATTCTGCCAGTTACCCGCGAGGATGGCTCATTGGGAAAAAGAGAAAGCTTGTGAATGTCGATGTTGTTGAAAGCATGCGCCGGATTGCTGTACAAGAAATGAACCGAAAGGTATACTTCTCCCTAATAGGGTCAGCATGTTGAATTGATGAACCCAAACACAGACCCATATATTTATTTATGTGAAAAACATCAATCCAAGTCCAGACAATATATTAAACATTTTGATGACGAAAGTTGTTATTTCAACACCACTTGATTTTTCGAGCAAAACACACTTTAAGCTTACATGAAGTAGTGATCCAGAGAACAATGAACATGAGTTAATATTACAGGACAGAGAGATTGACGGCTTAAACGAGCAACTAGAAGAGGACTCACGTGTCCTGGAACATCTCCAGCTGCAGCTACTGGATGAAAGAAGCAAACGTGCAGATGTCGAACGACAAAATGCTATGTTGCAGAACCAGGTTGATATGTTGATGAGCATGCTTCAGGAGCCTGAGAACATAGAAGAGGATGAAGGCCCACAAGATCCTTAAGTTTACATTCATTCATCATCTTGTTTGTTTCGCATATACAAAGGCTCTATAATATATAGAATTACAGATCATCTACTCTGTTCTGCCCTTGCAGCCAGAGATATAGCACCAAATGCATCAAATTACATGTGTACCGAAATGGGTTGAACGTTAAGATACGCATTGTTTCACTATTCAAGTGATACGTATCTTACGTATAATTTGTTTATTGCACTGGTTATGTTCCTGTTTAAATTATCACATATCTACCATGAAAATATGTGTCTATCTTACGTACAATTTGTTTAAATCTGTTACAATAATACACAAGTTACAAAACTATAAATGTGTTATTATTAATAAATCAAAATACATAAATCTTGTAATTTAAAGTCACAGATTAAAATAGTACATAAATCAAATGCTTTCAAGAATAACCTGCTTCATTCCAGTTAACCGAACTGCAGCAGAATCTGTTTAAACCACAAAGTGCTTGCAGCATGCTCATAGCTCGTTTTTAGGTTTCATCAAAGATCAAACAATACATATTCGAGTCTCCACGGTGTCAATTATATCTGCTTTGATCGAATGACGAACAATCCTTCATTCATATGCTATTATTAACCAATGACATCATTTCTGAATTCCCAGATTCCAATACATCATCACCCTTTTTTGTCATCAGCAATTCAGAAGGAAGAATAGTTGAATTCGGATCACTACTGGGCACTAAAAACAAGAGCCCAATTGGAAGAAGTCTCGCGAAACTTCGAATCAAAATAACAACCCATAAATTATCAAACTGTGTTCTTGTGACTTTGAGGGCATGAAGCAAAATACTTCCAGCCCATGATGATGTAAGCGTCCCAACATGATCAATCGACATTAGTAAAGCAAAGAAAGTGCCTTCGATTCCAGAGGGGCATAATTTGGAGCTGAGAACAAGAAGTGGCATCCATCTGAGACGTCCAATCATTTTAGAAATCCCTTCATCCATTACTACGAATATGTAATCAGGTACACCGAAGCTTAAGTTTAAACGTAGCACCAAAACTAAATCCAGAAGACTTGAAGCCCCATACAGCAACTGGGTCCAAAATAATACACCACGAAACGGGTGGCTTCTGAACACATTTTGGAATAGAAGAACACCCAAAAGGGACCCGATTGCACCCACTGAGAATATGGATCCAATAACCTCCTGCATTAAATGACATGAGATTGTACTCTTTTGAACATTTTATCAACTAGATTATGCAATTCACTCAAATCAATTAAAGAGAGGAGTTAATATCACCATTATCAAGTTTAGCACATGCAGGCAGCATAATCAGAAGTGTCACATTGTTAGGATTAAAGATGACTTTTAGACCCATTCATTATCATTGGGACGATTCAGGTTATGTTTTATGTCTAACAGGTCACACGTGTAAAATAGACTATAGCTTAAAAGGAAACAAGTTAAAAGGGTCAAACTTAAAAGGCTCCCAAAGTGTATTCATAAAACCTCACAAATCATTTTATCCAGAAGACTAAATTATTACTGAAATAATATAAATTTACTTGATCATACTTGACATACTAATTATAAATTTATATGCAAAAATTTGATGTTTTTGGGATAAATGCGATTTGGATCAACCCAACTTGTACCTGAAAATACTCTACTTAAAATACCTGTGAGAAAGATGGGCCTGCTTTTGCATCTGTGTACCAATAGAACATTCCTTCATGAATACTCACACCTAATGCAAGTGACAGATACATATACAAACATGGTCTCCAAACATCTGGTGTTTTCAGGGCTGTTGCCATGGTTTTTATAGCATCAAAAAACTGTTGGCTTACCTACATAAGACCATATAAAGTGCAAGATATTTTAGTAGTAATATTCAAAATCAATAATCAGCTGAAATAGAATGGGTTATACAATATATTGTTTGGATGTGCTTTTGTCGTTTAGAGTTGTAAGAGAAAATTGAATAAATGGTCCTTGTGGTTTAACAAAATTACATGTTTGGTCCTCAAACTTTAAAAATTGCAAAGATAGTCCAAACTTTTGTATAATCATTGCATGTTTGGTCCCTGACACTAAATTCCTTCATTTTTTATACATTTCATAAAATTTGAACTAACTTAAAAATTTAATTTTAGGGACCAAAAGTGCAACCCCACAAGTTTGGACTAACTTTGCACTTTTGTAAAATTTGGGGACCAAATTTGCAATGACTACACAAAAGCTTTGACAACTTTGCAATTTTCAAAGTCTGGGAACCAATCATGCAATCTGGTCAAACCACAGAGACCATTTATGCAATTTTCTCGAGTTGTAATGATCAGATAATTGATCAAAAACCAAGTCAACAACAGAATGCAAACGAACAAAACAATAGTTTAATCATAGTTCAAGAGGTCGGCGGGCTCTCCCACAATTTACGTTCGAGAGATTCCCAATAGTAATCAAACTTTCATGAATGTTATTAACTGGAAGTGTTATTAAACTTGGTTACTAACTAGTTTACTTTCGAGGGGTTACTAAATAGAATACTTACGAAACTTGGTTACTATTTAGTGATTATTCTTTTCAAATTTAACCTTAAGTGAGAAAAAGTCACTAAATAGTAACCAACTTTCAAAAAAATCCATTTAGATCACTCAGTTTAATCAATTATGAAGAGTTTCATAATAATAGAACATATTGAAAATTGAGTGGTTTTGTAGTTAGGAAAAAGGTTGAGCAACTTTAGTGTAACTGTATTGAAACTTTGTTACTATTTCATGATTTTATCCCTTTTATCTAATCAAAACACTATTTGGTAGTGTTTACCTAAAATGCATCCCATCGAATAAATAATAAGAATATATTAGGACTTATATAATAAATAAAATATAAAAGTACTAAAAAGAATAATACGAACCCACTGTTGGGTCCAACCGGGTCGGAGCAGACCCATTCTCTGCTGGATAGATGGAAATGGGTTGAAGGGAGATTAATTGGAGGGAAAGCATTTGAAATTCAAAATTGGGGGGGGGGGGGGGGGGGGGGGGGGGGATAGTCATGAAATTAGGAGGTGGGGCCGCAACTCCTAACTGTTCCCCCCCAATCTTAGCTTAAATATTGTTGTTTTCCTGCATTTTTTTTCTTGTCTAGTTAAACATTTATCTAAGTTACTCTTGTAATCGGAGACTAGCCCTCTCGAATCGGGCCAACTATCCTGTTTGTTCTTATATTAAGCTAATCAGAAAGTTCCAGTTTCTAACAGAATCATCCAGGGCTTATAAATAATCAATTGTTTGAGTGTTTGACAAATCCCAACTGTTTATACAATATGATCGAAGAGGACCTTTTGTCCGGATAAAAGGAGATGCCTTGTGCGGGTATAGAGTAAAAGTCTTTCAAATTAGGTTATAGAAAGGGGTAATTAGTCATTTTCTTTAACTCTTTGATATCCAACGTTGTTGCACCTAGCCTAACCCCTATATAAAGAGAGCATCATCCGTCTTTCGGAACATTAAAAACTGATTATTGCAACTACAAGTCGCAAGATAAACCTTAAATAATCAAAAAGTCAAAGCTGCTTATCCAACATTAAAAACCTTACCCGCTTGTGAGAATAACTGTGGACAACAGGTTCTTGCAACATCATTCCAACCAAGATGACCAATCCAGCAGGGATACTTAATACCCCAAATACACCCTGAAAAGCACACACTAATCCAATTAATAATCATATACAAGGGGTTGAACTCACATCCAATTACCTCTAAGAATTTATTAACCATTAGGGGACTATATGAAATGAAAATTTTGAGTACAGAAATAATTACTAGCAAAGAACCTGGGGTCCGATTATATGAACAAGAATGCCACTCATAGCAAACCCAACAAGTTGGCCAATTGAGGAACTAACTCCACACAAGCTTTGCATGTCACCAGCAAGAGAAGGATGACTTATACTGTTTTCGGTTACCAAAGCATCAATTGTCACATCTGCTATAGCGACCCCTGCGCCGGCTGTCATAAAAGACAATATAGCACATATATGTGGCAAGTTTGTGCTAAATGCTGGTATTAGCATGGCTATCGAACCAACTAAACCTGAAACAAAGCAGCAAAACTTATATTAAGAATTGTACTTCGAGTTCTATGTATAAGCCATGTAGTGAAGCCAGAGGTGGTGACTTCAACCCGTTTACTTATGATTAAGTTGATTTGGGTTATGTTGCATCTCAAACAGGTTGAAAGTTGCCCATACTCTATTTTTAGGGCCTACAACCTCCTATAAATGTTTATTGTGAAAGATTTACATTATTATTGAAATAATAATGTTTTCTTAATCTTAACTACCACATTAAGTATTCACAAAAAATGTAAAAATGGGTAATTGCGTGCGGATAAACTGAACCTGGCCCAGCCTGTTAGACCTGTTTCGATTTGAACCAATTTGACTAACCCACCCATCTTATTCTTGCAAAGCTTAACTGAAACTATTAGAACTTATATCATGGACTAATAATCTAAATCTTTAAGATTAACTATACTTATTGTTTAAATTTCATTGGTACAGGAAACAAACAGCTACATTTCAGCTTCAAATTCGATAACTTGAGCCTTCCAATAACAATCTGCTAACAAACAAGTATATGTTCTGAAAATGCAACAAAATTCATATTGATTTTTGCACTTAAAAACTATACTAAAGAGATAAGTAAGAACTGCAATATACCAGCAAATATGAAGTAAGGCCTTCTCCTTAATCTGAAAATTGGCACAATATCAGTCATAAGACCCCAAAGAGGCTTAATAATCCAAGGAATTTGAATAATCCCAGAGTAAAATTGTGCTTGTGAAGGTTGTAATTTCAGCACATCCTTCATATAATACTGCACACTTACACGATACAACCCTATACTTATACCCTGATTAATCCCGTACACAATAATCACAGCCAAAACAAATCTCCAGCTTAATTCATCACTCAACATTTTAAACCAATTTACAGGCCTCCAGATCAAATCTCCATTTACTCCCTCTTTTCTTCTCTTAATCTCATCATCTTCACGGACCCTACTTCTCTCTTGTTCTTCATCCATCTTGAGTAGAATTTCCAACGATGCAATCAAGAAAACTTATTCCTGATTCAAGAAGCAATAAGAACCCTAATCAGAAGCCTAACTGTTTTCTTTCCAAAATTGGTAGAATTTGATTTTGTTCCTTATTTAAGAAACTATTACAAACCCTAATCAGAAATCAACCTTTTTGGAAATGGGTATTTAGAATTAGATTCAAAGATGGATGAACTGAAATTGAAATTGTAATGTGGTAGGTGCGGATGGTGTTTTGGGTTTGTTGAAGGGCGCTGACTACAATGTAGAATTCAGCAGACGGGGAGATGGAGATTGCGTGTACGATCATGTGAACACAAGAGTATCCACACAGACAGTGAAAGGAGATAAGTAGTTTTTTACTAGTTACGCGTTATAATTGCATCATTACACGTGATGATTAAATATAGATCACAATTGATCTAATATATTTTCGAACTAAATTAACATCGAAGTGTAAAGCAACTCAAAATTATGCCGTTAAACAAAAAATTATATTTAACTTGATTTTTTCAAACAAAATTTATGTTAAAACAAAGACTCATAGTCAATCCAAAGTAAAAGAAAAATCACCTAACTGACATAGGTTAAAAGAATTTACCTCATAGTCTAGATCTTGATGATAATGCTAAGAGGAAACTGATTCGATTTAGCTTGCCCTGATGGTGATGTAACATTCGTTAGAGCGACCATATGCTTGAAGCTCCATAGCCACTTCAATGCTTAAAAGCT
Source organism: Flaveria robusta (assembly GCA_025506415.1). NCBI lineage: Eukaryota > Viridiplantae > Streptophyta > Magnoliopsida > Asterales > Asteraceae > Flaveria > Flaveria robusta. The sequence goes on from CM046469.1 coordinate 2,081,752, forward strand.
ACGTTGTAAAATCATATGTATGTATGTAAACAGAGAGAGGAATAAACCAACATGTTTATGTGTATATAAGTGACTAGCTTTAGTAAACTCGTGTGTTACACGGGTTGAACAAATAAAATATTAAATATAATAAAATTTTATTAAGTTTAAAACGATATTATACGAGAAAATATAAGTGAAATTACGTATGAGTAAGAACAACATGTAATAAAACAATTATATCAACTTTTTAAACTTTTATTTTAATTTTTTTTTCAAAAGAAAAAAAATAACAATTTGTTTCAAAACAAACCGACAACCATATTAAAAAATTTCATTTTCAAAAGTTTTTTTATTATAATTTTCAATTTGAATTTTTTTTATTTATAAAAAATTTACTTTTTTAAATACACTAATTTTAAAAAAGTTTGATGTTTTGTAAAAGTTTTTTATTTTATAAAAATTATTTTCTTAGAAATAAAATTAATATGAAGATATTTTTTTAGATTTATTAAAAAGTTATTTTAATTTTAAAAAAATTTTAAAAAATATTATTGATAATTAAGGTAATTATTTAATAGGAGAGAAGATCGTAAAAATTTTGGTGAGTAGAAATGTGGTACTGCTACGTGTCACCCCAAGATATTTTTATTATAGTAGAAAGATAAGTATGCTGTATCGATAGGTTGTTGGGTTAGTGGGTTTTAACCCCCCGTTGGATCGGTCCTTAACTGGTCAATCCATCTTGGGCTCACCCATGATGGGTTAATTATTAGTGGGCTTAAGCCCAGATGGAGGGTACCTTCTACTCTTCTAGGCTTCGTAAGGCTTCTACGAGAGAAATGCACGAACTCAAGACTCAAGTCGTCATAAGAATACGAAAACTTTAATCATTTCATATTATCAATCCGGCTTGTTGTAATTTTAAATACTAATAAAATAGTTATCGTAGTTAAGGAGTGTTGATTCACATATCATACACTAAAATTAAAATATTTTCAATATTTTAGTATTATAGTTGACGTGTCATAACTTTTTTTTACCCGAAACTCATCCGAAATATATTTACAAGTACTGCTTTTAATTTTGGGTCGAAGTTGCTATAGAGCCTGACCAGGTTACCCCTCAACTTCACTTGTGAAATACAAAGAAATTATGATAAAATTTTTATTTTGTTGGTCCTATCCATCCGATAAACATTTTATGCTACTAATCTAATATGCAACGAGCCTTATTTTGATAATTGTAAAGATTAATGATACAAAGTTTAATATGATTAACTAATAAGTCTAGTTCATTAAGCCAACTTGTTTAGCATTAATATTGTTTTATAGTTTCTTACAACCTAATTCGCTAGCCTAATTTTACTTAAGTTAAATAATGTAATTCAGTCTTGAGATTGACTTTGTGGGCAATGAAATAAAAACAGAAGTAGAACACAAACATTAAAATCTCGGACGTCACTTCTGACACACAACGCATCACAAGTTGCGGTTGTAAAGTGCTTTCGTCAAACAATACTTCGCAAGTTGAGATGGTCAAAATTGCAACCTCCAGCCGACAACTCTCCATGGCTCCACAAAGATGAAACTTGATAGTGTTCTTTAGGTATTATTGGACTTTGGTAGGTCTTTTTAAATCTTCACATTTATTTGAATTGCTAACCTTTGGCTTTAGATGAGGCCTTCAAGGTCTAATTGCATATTAAAATTCTAAAAGAGTGTTAAAATTGTTTCTCGCACTATTATATATACCTTTAAAGTTTAATGGAGGGAATAGTGTCAAATTGTCAAGTGTCACACAATTGGTTTTTGTTTTGTGTCATTTCGTTGGTAACAAGCGTATTAAAGGCTATTCATTTAGTATTTTAAAAAGACGCTCTTAGTGTTGTGACTAGTAGCGTGGGTTGCGGTGAAATGGCCCCGGGTTTACATCCTCCTTGTGCCATATAATTTTTTTTCCTTTTTTTACTTTTTATTTTCTTTTCAACCCTTTTTATACATTTTTTTCTCTGGCCAGCCCTTGCGAGCTATTGGGTGTGGTACGTTTTTGGGGTTATTTTATGTTTTGTTTACTGATATTGTTCTTATCTTTGCATGGATGTTTCCGTTTATGCTTCTTTAGAGGTCGGTACTCCCTCGGCGAGTATCAATCGCTATATTAACCATGTAACCAAATACTTAAAGGTCAGTACGAATCCGTCACTGGACAAAGGGTGTTAACCACTAGTTACAACTATCGGTTGTTTCACTCATAACTTTTGCAGTACTACATATTACTATTATCAATGTTGCCACTAAATTTTTTATTAATCCCTTCCATTCTATAAAATAACACACAACAAAGTTTTATGAAATAACTTGTTTTGCCTAACTTCCATGAAATATTTTATAATAAATTTCTATTTCATTTTATATTACGGTTACTTTTTGTGCTAGTGTCCACTTTCAATCATGCTCTTGGACATAATCGTCTTTTATGATGATCAAGATAAGGTGGGTCGATTGTTACATCGATCCCTATATTTGGAGATGCTTCGGCTAGTTGAGCACTTTCCATTTCCCACTATTTTGGAGATTTGTGCTAATTACAATGTGTATTCCCTTATTAAAATGTAAGATTGATTTTTAAACAAATTACACTTCTCTTGGTTAAAAATATCAAAACTAAAAGGTCCTTGTTAGAGGGTAGCAAACATTAAGTCGACGCCACACATTCATTGCACCGCTTTATTATGTATTAAAAACTTGTGTTTTGAAGAAAAGTAATTTTTCAAGTGGAAAGTACGATATATTAATTCCCCCTTTAATTTTTTTATGCCACGTGAAGAACTTTCAAATTCTAAGGGAGCACCAACATTGATGATGTGGATTTATAGCAAATTCAAGTAAAATTTACTACATTGAATATGTGGAATGAATATGTGGATTGAGATCGAAGCCCTTTCTTATTTTTTTCTTAAGTTTTTTTTTCACTCTAAGCGTTCAATTTCTCCCGCTTTGATCAGCAAAGTATTAAAGAATATATTAATTGGGTTTAATTATGTTAAACTCACGGATCAAATTAGGTTTCTAGGGTTTCTATTTTATTTTCTACATGTTAAGTGTTCTTCTCTACTCTAACGCACACTAAATGTCTAAACCCTAATAACATATTCTCTATATATTTATAAGAGCTTCGTTGGTGAGTCAAAAATTTTCAACTCTAAATACACAATATAAAATACAACTATTTTTATATTCCCTCGGATAGCCCTTCGGACGATATATAAGTATATTGTTATGTCACACATGCTTTTCGACACCTAAGTATATACGTAGACGAACGTAATATAACCTTTATTGTAACAAGTACACTAGATATGTGAAGTTGGTGTATGTATATAAAGTTAGATTAATTTTGTTGTGTATAGAGGGGGCCAAGAGGCATTGCCATGGCCATGCACAGAGAACAGGGTCCCGTGACCGATGGTCATAAAAATGAGCCGCAAATGTGGTGCACCTAAAATATACGGCAATCACTCCAAAGATAATTTGGACCATGTAACCATCTTTTATTGGGGTCAATATTTTCCTCAAGATAGTGATTTTAAAGACACTTTTTTTTAAATTTAAAATAAGTGTAATGTCATCAGCATTTTTACATTGTATTTCTAAATATATTACGTTTTACCTTATCGGTTTATTTATAATGCAATTTACGATTTACCTAATAGTATCTAGGTATTATACTATTAATTTATTGTATTTTTTGGAATTACAGCATTTTAATTGCTATATTTTTTTATTTATGCAATTTATAATCTAATTCTGAGTAAATGTACTGATGTAGTATTTTTATCGATGTATAAAATAAACGATAAATTATGATTTATGACGATTGAATGGTTGATTGAATTCTGTCATGAACAATGCACTATCGGGATTTATATGAAAAGGTAAAGTGTTCTGTATGCACTAGCAAAGTAGTAGCAGTATCTATGGTATGACCTTGCAATCTTGTATAAACTTAACAACAATTATGTATCTTATTTTATCTTCTTAATTAATTATACGTATATTTAAAAGAAAAGCTATCAATTTATAAATATTGTATCATTTTATACAATCTAAAATTTAAAAAATGTTATTAATTTGTTCACGTATATGGCATGATACCGACAAATAAAATATTTTTATGAATAAATAAATGAACTTAAGTATATGCAATGTTAACAAAATAGTAGCTAGATAAAATTAATAAATATATGACGATCGAGTACTACTAGTATATAGTATTCACGACAAATAACCTGTTTCAAACTTGTCAAAATTACTTTGAAGATAAATATAAAGAAACGTTGTTGTAACGTGAAACCGATTCTAGAAGTGAGTTAAGCATACTAATTGTAGTTTGTATAAGCGTAATCACAACCGCATTCGCTATCACCATTGTTCATGCCTTTCTTTCTTTTTAAATATACTATATAGTAGATTTATTTAATTTCTTGGAAGAAGCTTCCATTTTATAATCTAATGAGTAATGACTGTGTTTTAGAAGTTCACTTTTTTTTTTCTTACTGATTTTGAGGATTTATTTGTTAAATTTGTGGAGCATGCATGTTGTTTTCATAGTTTAATTGTATAGAATTGGTGTATATGTAGGTATGCATGTGCTTGAGAATACAACCTTTGGAAGTTCATAGAGTGATCCATCACCGAGGTGTTCTTTTCACTAATAGATTCTTCACAAATTTGAAAGTTTATGGATATGCTAATAGATTCATTACTTGTTTCTATAACTTTTGCGTTTTTTAAGCCTTTTGCAAAAGAGTTTTTTTTTTGTCCCCTCACATAAAGCTTCGGGCCTCTTCACCAATCTCCGTTTATATTTTATAATTACCTAAATTAAGGTTGATTTATGAATATAAACATACATAATTAATTAAGTTATTCATGGATGTGACTATATGTTACATCCCAATTCTAAGATATGTAACAAATAGAATATTTTAATTCCTTAAAATAATAAAATTTATCAATCATATGACGTATTAATTTACAACCATTTTATTATACAGTAAAATAGACTAAAATACCATAAAATGTGTGTATATACCAAATTTAGTGATTCAAATGCCATTAATATAAACTTAAGAAGAAGTTTTTGTAAGTTGATCATGTCTTAGACGTGACTTGTATTTCGTGTTGTGAAAAATATTAGACCTATTCATAATAAATACATGTGAATGGACTTTCAAGTTAAGCATGTTACACGTTTATGCTCGATTAGATGGAGTCGCTCCTTGGAGCGGATAACATCCGTAATGTTTAGCAATGAGTGACTATGATGTTAGAGGTGGTTTTTTGGGATTTGGCTTCGACCTATTATAACATCAAACATCCCAACATAGGGAGAGGAAGAGCCCATAGCATGCTAGAAAACATCACCATCCAAGTACATCTCTTGATTATTATATCCGTTTCAACATCATCAATTTAAAACATGCTTGATGCTAAAAGAATATAATTTTGGTGGGATACAAGTTGAAGTTAACAACTTTATATATGTTTAGTACTATTTTGACACGTTTTAATCAAAATCAATATAAATGATATGTTACATATTAAAATGGTCTTTAAAATAGTTTTTAATATATTGAATGACCTTAGAAATGGAAAAGACAAGTATAAATTATTATTCTTATTTAAGCGCACAGAAGAATAAAACATATTTTAAACTTTTTTTAAGTTGAAGTTATCATTTAAACAGGAATAGATGTCTATGGGTTGCGACGGCTTGGTTTAAAACGTAGATAAAAATAATCATGTCAAAAAGTTATGTTTGGGAGTAAAAAACATTATAAAAATAAGAATTAAATAAAAAATAGATAAAAATAAATATTTCAAAATGGTATATTCAAAATTTAAGAAAACATTATATTAATGTAAATAGGATCAGTTAAAGAAAAAGGATTGTAAATTTCAAAATAAGAAAAGTAAACACATTATATTTACCTGACTCGGGCCATCAAACACGATCAGACACGCAAGATGGAATTAGTAGAGATGAAGATGCTTAGATGAATGTGTGGGCACATAAGACTAGTTTGGATAAGAAATGAAGTTTTTATAGATGAGTTAGGGCTCGCTCGTATAATAAATAAATTAATGAGAAAAGATTAAGATGGTTTTGACATGTGAAGAAGAGATAGATGATGACGACTCCGGGTAGAGCGGTTGAGACCTTTGTGTCGAAGGAAAGAGGAGGAGAGGTATGCCAAAAGTGACCTAGGATGAGAGGATTAAACAACATTGGTAAAGTTGCACATCTTTAAGAACATCGTCCAAAATAAGATAATGTGGAGACATGGGATTGTGGAATGGCATTTAAATGGTGGTTTAGATGTGTCATATATATGTCTCAGCTAGTAGCCCTTGTATGTTAGTATCTTCTTGTTCGTTCTCATTGTTGACCTTTTAAGCATTATAGATTGTTACTCATTTTGTGCTTCTTGTAATGAATTGTATATTAAATGCTTACTGATCGTGGTATATTACTGCTCACTTTATGTGTTTTGATTTCCATTGTATTTTGATTGCTAATTGTGTGTTGTTTGAGTGATTGTTGACGTCTGTGTACTTCTTGTTCACCATAGTATGTTAGTGCTTATTGTGTGCTCCGTGTGGTTTACTATATGTTGATTGCCTATTAAGCATTGTATTCTCTTTTTATTGGTGCTTTTGTTCTATTGTGGGTGTTGGAGTCAAGGTCTCGTTGAAAGCAATCTCTTCATCTCTTGAGATAAACATAAGGTTTGTCTACGTCTCAACTTCCCTAAACCTTATCACTAGTTGTGTTATGGATGAAAATTACTGGGTTTTGTTATGACTTATGAGTATGGTTATGGTATTTAACCCAACTCGGTAGCCATGGATAAAGAATAAAGTAATATATTATATTTTACCTAGCGGTTTTGAATAAAATTTATATCGAAACATAAATAAAAATAATTACAACGCACCAATATATTTAAAATTTAAAAACGTAACCGAAACCAATTTTGTGTAAAATTAATAGAGAAAATTTCAAATAAATAACTACAAATAAGTAAAATTAAAATTTAAAAACTTAAAATCAAATATAAAAGGGAAGGAAGGATCGAACCTCGATTGTAATTGCAACTATCCACATATCCAACCATTGGGCCAAAGAAATAGTTTGATACTTAATTTTTTTAATTATAAAAATTTTAACTCTACTTTCATTAGCTATTAGTATGTACATCTTATGACAGGTGATTAGTCGATTAGATTCTCTCAAGTAAACCCATATATACAAACTATAATATCAAAATACAATATTGAAAATATGGTTCATCAACATTGCTAGTCGATCGTGTATATATAATTAAACGTGACTGCTTAAGTACTTTTTACAATGCCTTTAACCATCATATAGTTTTTTCTGTTGTAGTATATTTTATTTGCAAAATGTGTCATTCAGATAAGTGCAACGTCAATATATTCTGAACAAATTGTTTAACTTGTCACATTCACGTGAGCACGTGACTCCAAATGGTGCAAATGAATCCATTCATCTTACTTTAACAGACACATTTTAGTATTTAATCACAAAAATGTTATAAAATTTTAAACACGAATGGTAATTACCAGTTAAATCATAGCAACTTCGCTTGAAATTTATACGATTCAGTTTCAACAGTGAATACTATTTATATAGCACTTAGAAATCTTTATTATTTATAAGATTATAATAGAAACTAACAACATCATTAAATAATATAAAAAATATATTTAAACCAATAAACCAATCAGTTAGTTTGTCTATGCCAACCACTGTTACATTTTAATTTACAATTATCATCAACACCAGTAAAACTGAACAAAAACATCCCTATAACAATGTTTAGCTCAAAAGTTCATTTTTAATTTTAAGATGTACACAAAACATTTCATCGTAAACATTTTTACCATCATATATAATTTCAATAATAAAAAACATTAATTAGTTACAAGAAATAATAACCACAAACCTTTTTTTACAAAGTATGAAAATGCAAATATATATATAACTATTAACTAATATCTACCGTTACAAAATTAATGTTTGAGAGATTTGATTTACAAAAACACATAAAAAAAAAGTTAAATAGAAAAGAAAGTTAGAAAAAAGAACTTTTAGCAGGGGTTAATCCCCAAAGTCCATGATTAGATTTGATTCGGGCCCAAAAGACAAAGATATGTAAAAAATTAGGGCACTAGTGATAACAATTAACAAATTTCAAACCCACCCCCAAATCAAATCACCCCATTCACCATTCAAATCCAAATCAGTGAAAACAACACAAAACACAAAACAGATCACCAACAAACTCCACCCTTTTCACTTGAAGCCGCTCACAGACGGCCATCTTCACCCACCAACACTCACAGTTATAATCTCTCTTATTTCTTTCTACTTTCATCCTCCATTAATCTCTCTGCCGGCTCCCACTCAACCCCTTTTCAGTTTTTAATAATAACAATAATAATAATATTATTATTATCCTCCTTTCTCTCACTTCCATTTGCTTGCTTTTATATCGCATTTCTCATTGGACGTTGACACAGTCCCGATTCTTCGCAATATTCACGTCTATAGCTTCTACCTCTGCTGCTTCAAGGCTCTCCGTAGAAGAATCAAATCTAATTGACGTAATTTGAGTTTAATGGCGAAGATCTCGCAGAAGAAGAATGCGACATCAAATTTAACTGATGAAATTAAAGCGGTTGCTGTTAAAGCGAAGAGAACGCGTAAAACGGTTCAGAGAGACTCACCGCCACAACGGAGCTCGATTTACAGAGGCGTCACCAGGTATGCTTTCAATCTGGAAGTAATTTGAGTGTTTAATCAAGTAATTTGAATGTGTAATGAAGTAATTTGAGTGTTGAATCAAGTGATTTGAGTATTGATTTCGTTGAATGTGAAGGCATCGGTGGACTGGCCGTTACGAAGCGCATTTGTGGGATAAGAATTGCTGGAATGAATCGCAAAACAAAAAAGGACGACAAGGTTTTCCTTCATTCTGTTTGAGATTACATCGTGATTAACTTTCACTAATTTGATTTAAGTTATGTTTGTTACTAATTACGAAGTGCTAATTTGAGTTTCATTTTTGTTTTGTTTTTCATGAATATTGTGGTGATGGATTCACGGATACAGTATATTTAGGTAAGCTTGGCATCTCCATTTTATGTTATTAATAATTTTAAATTAGGATTCTGGATTCATACAATACAGCATAGGCCGCTATAAACAGTAGTTTATATAGCGTACTATAGTTTACAGTCATTTTATCAAAGATAAACGGTCGTTTACACAAAATAAACTGTAGTGTATGGTTATTTAACCAAAGTTTACGGGTAGAGGGGTGCGTAGAAGGCATTAAATTATTCGCATTAATTATAATATAAAAAGTGGGAAAAAGTAGATTTGAATTCAAATAATTTTCAAATGGAATGAGAAACTTATCAAAATTCTTGATATTTAGGTGCTTACGATGATGAAATAGCCGCGGCACATGCATATGACTTGGCAGCATTGAAGTATTGGGGACAAGACACCATCCTCAATTTTCCTGTAATTTTTTAAATTTTTTTACAAGAGTATAAGCATTTATATCTTGAATTTAAACTTTTAGTTATGTATGAAGCTGAATTAGTGGTTTGTTTATATTTATTTTACAATATATTGCAGCTGGGAACATACAAAGATGAGCTTCGAGAAATGGAGAGCTTGTCTAAAGAGGAGTATATTGGATCTTTAAGAAGGTAAAATTCACCACACAATGTATTGAAAAGGAACCACGTTTTGTCATTTAATAACTTGTAATGTTCCTATATTTTCTACAAATCATAAATATGTCTATTTTTTTAGATATATTTTATTGTCTAAATCTACATCCTTTTATCACTATAGTCATAAAAAAACATGAACACGTTTTTATTTTCTATTATATTCCCATGAATTTATATGTTTTCTCCGAAAGTACATTGTTTCTTGTCATATGAAAATTTCTTGGAGAATTTGATTTTGTTAAGAAATACCAAGTTCGTCAGTCGCGTTTGTATATTTACCATGTATGATTAGCATGTATAAATTTTGTTGATGTATATTACGGACTATAGAGCTAGAAGTTCATCTAATATATATTAATATAGCCGAAAAATAATTTTTTTGTATTACTTTTTTCTATCTAATTATCATGAAATAATTGTTATGGTAGAAAAAGTAGCGGTTTTTCTCGGGGAGTTTCAAAGTACAGAGGCGTAGCAAGGTATCTTGTCACACGATAGTACTATTTTTGTCCATTGGTATTTGGAGGATGATAACAATACTGTTGTGATTAAATTGACAAGTGTTTTATTATTTCCATTTATTGTGTAGGCACCATCATAATGGTAGGTGGGAGGCTCGTATTGGACGTGTTTTTGGCAATAAATATCTTTATCTGGGAACATACGGTAAATTTTTTATTTTATTTGTGCTTTAATTTGTTATTATCATGAAATTAAATCCAATCAAATCAAATGTACCTTACTACAAATGAAAACAACAAAACCCTGAATAACAACAAAAAAATATATAATTTAAAAAGTGGAAGATGTTTTTTTGCTTGTTGTCAACTTTAAAAATCTCTTTCAAAAGAAATAGACTTATTAAATAAAAAACTACCCCAAGAATATATGTAATATATCGAATCATATAAAGTTATACATAAACATAAATAAAATAAATGAAGATGTTGTTCAGTAGTTGGTATAATAGATTACCAACCTTCAACTGCTAACTAGTGACGTTATGAAAATTAAAAGCTGGTTTCTACGTGATTTTTCAACACCATCACTCCATGGCCCCAACTCCCAACCTTCCACCAAATATTTCATGCACGTAATAATTTAATTATTTTTAGTTTATATTCAAAGTAATATACATATATTGAAACGTGTTATTACAAAAATAAAAACATGTCTGTAGCAATATTAGATTTAATCACACAATATGTTTCATGCAGCCCAATGTTAAAATTGTAATATGTCCAAGAAGATATCTTCACTTATCTTACATCGACGATATTCATATCGACTCATGAAAGGTACTAGAGGTTTCATTAGTGTAAAAACTAAAATAAACATAATAATATTAATAAAATTTATAATAAAACTAATGATAAGTAACCATATTAAAGTGGAAATAAAAAAATTACAAATAATAATGTGTAGCAATAAAATAATAAAAAAAGTAATAATAGAAAGAGGTTGGGGCGGGTGAACACCTAACCTACCCATTGAAAATAGCCATGCTATCCAACCGTGCTGCTTGTGTTTTGTTATCCTTGCAACACGAAAAGTATGAAAAATTTTAAAATAAAAAGCGACTTTTGCGTGAGAAACGTACAGAATGAAATATGAAATTATCACATAATAAAAGGTAATACTCATGTTAAAAGAATTACATTTGTGTGAAATTATTATATAAAAATAAAATTATCATGCAAAAATATCTTTTGTATGATAATTCAACATATACATAATAATTTCTTCCTTACATAATAAGTTTGTACAATTTGTAGAAATAATATTTTTTATTTCAACCATCTCTATATAACCTAAGTATAATCTAGTAGACATTATTGTGAAATTTGATTGGAGGAGTTACTATTTAGTTCGTATAATAGTTATTTTTAGGGTAAAAAAGTTAAAAGTTAATTTCAGATATACCCCTGAACTTTTGTCACATTCTCACTCAGCTACTCAAGAAGAAGCTGCAACGGCATACGACTTGGCAGCAATAGAGTATCGAGGACTTAACGCCGTTACAAATTTCGACCTCAGCCGTTATATCACGTGGCCGACACCCAACCAATCAGATTCCAACACCTCAGTTTCGACCTTCGACCTCAACCCACTCGCTAACCCCAGTCAAGATCCAGGGTTAACCTTCGTTTACCACCAACCGGAAACCTCAAGCTCCGGCGAAACAACCGCCACCGTACTCCCGCCACCACGCAATTCCTCCGCCGCAGGCACCGGTTCCTCCGCCCTAGGGTTACTAGGCCAGTCAACAAAGTTCAAGGAAATGCTTAAGCGAAACTCGCCGGCGGATTCATCGTCGCCGACGCCGGAGTCAGATCCGCCGCGCCGGAGCTTCCCCGACGATATACAGACGGATTTTGGCTGTCATGAATTAAATAGCTATGCGGAGGGAGAAGATAACATTTTTGCAGATTTGGCAGAGCCTATGTTCCAGTGTGAGCTTGATGCTTAAATCGGTGATGAATTGAGCAGAGGAATGATGACCGTTTTTTGAATAGTGACCGGAGTAGCTTAGATGATGATGATGATGATGATGACGGTGATCGGAGCAGAGCTTCAACTATGTTGACGGTAACGATGATCTTAGTTTTACTAATGACGTGCATCTTTACTAGATTAGAGGTTTATTATTCATTTTCTCTAATTTTATATTTATTTTTCTAGTTTCTAATAGTACTGGTAATTGTAGATATACTCAAGGCATAGACATTCATTATTTCTATATTTGTTTCCTTCTTTTTTCGGAAAAAAAGTCAATAAAAATGTTTATAAGTCTCAGTATTTCGTTGTTTCTTTTTATCTTTTTTTTTTTTCTACATTTCATTGTAATAAGTAAATACTTAAATATATTACAATACTATTTTCGATATAACCAATTAAATTTGAAAATAAATTACTAATTATGAGTAAATAATATTTTGATATTCAACTTGAATTTCTTAAACTTAATTTAGTTGCTATTTAGAAAGAAAGAAATAGTTATTTACTAATTTTTGGTTCATCAAACCCTTTTAGAATATATTATTAGGTTTTAAAGTGCTTATATTATTAAAGGCCCCTCTAGAGCATACAATCAATGCTATGTTTATAAACTAGGTTATTACTTTGCGTATTACACCGGTTGAATAAATAAAATATTAAATAGTTATTAATAAAAATTAAAAAATTATAAAACGATCTTTTGATATAAGATATGATTGATATTATGTATGAGTGATAAATAGACGATATCATTTTGTAAATTTTTGTTTATTTTTTTCAAAAAAGTTGGTTTTTAAACAAATTGTTTCAAAATAAATCGTTTTTAAAAAAGTGTCATTTTTAATAATTTCTTTATTATAACTTTGAAATTTAATTATTTTCGTTTCATACGAATTTTATTTTTTAAAAGCCACAGGGTTTAACATATATTATGTTTTTTAAAAGTTTGATTTTTTTTAAAAAAAAAATTATTATGTTATAAAAAAATTATTTCTTTACAAATTGCATTTGTAGAAAGGTCTATTTTTTTAATTTAATAAAAAATATATTTAATATAAAAAGAAATATTTATTAGGAAAGAGAAGCGAGAAAATAAAATTTGAAAGCTTTAAAATTATAACAAATGACATACAAAAACTTTCTTTTATTTAATATAGATAGATGCTTTTCAAATATGTTAATCTAAACTTGGTACGCAACAACCCGCGATGGTTGGGCCTTGTGCAATCTCCCACCCGGAACACTCGCGCTTTAACCTACATTTGGAAGTCAGCTAGCAGTGTGTTTGTTAAAGCTTCATTAATTAATTATATGTCAGTCTAGAGAAGGTGTGTTATACGGCTGTATAATGTGTCTTTGTGCCCGTATGAAGTATTTTCCAGCTAATGGGTCTTATGAGAATGTCATACAAATTGTATAGCATTTTGATTGACAGAGAAAAGACTGATATGAGGACATACACCATTGGCTAAGCCAATACAGGTCCCATGTATACGGCCGTGTAGATGGGGTTGGTGTCACCAAAATGACAGAACCAGCTCAGCCGCCTATACATAAATGCTAAATGGAGCACGAAATGTGATTTGACTTTGTAATGTCAAATTAAGCTAGCTGATGATGTCGCAACAAGAAATTAAATGCAACTGATATCAATAATTGTACAGCACAGATAGGCAACAACTAGTTAATTGCATCTAGAAACTATTTAAAATATGAGATACATCATCATAAGTAATGATAAAGAGAATTCAAAGCTAGATTAATTTCACTATCATCATCATCATCATCATCATCATCATCATCACATTGTGCAGCAAAGCTTTGAATCGATAGAAGCCAAACATATGCTGAAGGCTTGATAACCAGTTAGCGGGTATCTGCAAACAAACACCAAACGTATAATTTCTTAAAGAAAACACAAAAATAATAAAGATAGTGTTGTAATTAATCATCCTGTTTCTTTACCTGTAGTCCATCACATATTTGGATTTCGCCACCCTCCCAAGTTGCAGAATTGTTTGTCTTCCCTCTTTCTAAACAAAAAAATAAACATGGATGCGTAAGTTCAAACTATGAATTATTGTTATAACATAAATTGTAGCTATATTTAACGCGAAAAGTAAATTAAACCAAACCAACTTGACTTGTTTCACAAGTTACCCAACGCGATAGTCGATTTTATTAATTATCCAAGGAAAGCTGAGTTTACCTCCATGGTCAACTGGAAGTTCTTGACCGAACTCTGGATTTTAAGTCCTGCTTTCCCCCTATTTCTGAAATCCAGCTCATATTGCTTCGTAATCTAGACCAGAACAGACTATTTAGATGATAATATTCATTTTCTTGAGATCATTTAGATGATAATATTCATATTTCTTTAGATCATTTAGATGTTGATATATGTGAATCTTACATTGTTGTAATGTGGAACCCTTGAGAAGAGTTGATGTACTCGGTCCATTCTCTCTTCCCAATTATTAGGTAGCCCATTTATATGTTGTGCCTGGACAAAAGTATGCAATATTAGAGCTATATGATGTATTCCACAGGGAGTAAAGTTTTAAAAAGTAATATCTTTGAAACATCTGAAATGGGTAGAACGGGTCAAAATCAACCCAAGTGAATATAAATGCATAAAATCCGTTAAATCATTCTATCAAATATCAGATTATTGCTATGATAATATACTTTTTGTGATCATTATTAACACACTAAATCACTAATTATTAGTAGAAAGACCAAACTTTTGTAATCTAATATGTGTTACATGCTCCTTTAATTGTAGATTGTTGTAACCTGAGCTGTATTCTTCAATTGCATAGATTGGTGTTTTGGAAGCCACACCTTCATGCTCCTGTAACTTCCTGTCCATGTTGCGATGGTAGGGGCAAACCTAGTAGGCGTACAAAATAAAAACATCAGTAAATAAGTTTCGATATTCGATTTAAGGGCATCATAATTTCAGCATGCAAAGAGAGATCGCGCTTACGAAACTAATGCTAAAAGTTTGGACTGTTTGGTCACTGAATTAAGGCGCCTTCCCTGCAACCAAATCAAGTAATGTGACGATTTAGGAAGTTTTACGCATTAAAACATACTTTGGTAAACTTTCAGCGCGCTTAAAGTATTTCCTAAATTTATTATTCATCAAAAAATTAATAATCAACCAAGTCAAAATTGCATAGTAATGATTGCAGATAAGTTGAGAAAACAGACCTGATCCCATATGTGGTATTTGGAACCCATGAGATTGGCAGTTACACTGCCCACGTAACTGTCATCTGCACAACACAATATGCCCTTTGTATCCTGAGCAATTATGAATTCGGATCTTCGGTTGTGGCGCCTATGATACGCCACAGCAAGTTTCCTGTTTTGTCTTCCTTGACCCTCCTATATAGATATCACAACTCAAGTAATTAAGCACAAAACATCCACATTACAATATCACTATAATGAATACAAAATGCAAATGTAACATATTTTAAAAACTTAGAGGCTGTTTTACATTAGTGTAGAGTGTGTAAAGACTTCCTCCATTCAACCCATCAACCGATTTCTCCTTCACAATAATACAACTACATCTTCCAATATCCACAGGCAAGGGTCTGCACAATAAAGACCTGAAATCAAACATACACAAACGTCAAAACTGATTATTTGTTAATTGTTTCTTGAAATGATCATTTCAGAATTAATAACCTCAAACTGTTAATCGAAACTGCTTATTTCACTCTCACACACACCTGTTGGGGATTGTAGACCATGAGGAAGCTGGTGCAGACTCAGAATCAGAATAATCCCAAATATTCCCAGAATTGTTTTTGCTCGAATCAAGTGGCTCATAGAAATTTGACCCGAAGTTCGGATTCGGGTCATTCAACTGCATACAAAACTGCAAAGAAGACGGCTTCCAACCCTTCTCTTTCAACCGAGACTTCGCCATAGGCGTTTGCTTCGACACAAGTACATTAGAGTCCACATTCTCCTTGTCTGCAACAGGGTCTGAGCTCTTTTTCACCACCCTATTGGGTTCCGAATTCTCCTTATCATCCGACACCTTCGTGATGTTTTGACCGTTGTTGACCGCGAAAACGCCATTGTTGTCATCCCTATAGCTTAGATTGTGGTTGAGCTCTGCAAGTGGGATGGTATTATTTTTGGATTTTGACATTTTGAATGAGTTTAGAGTTTGAGAAGAGGATAAACAAGAGGATTGGGATAAACAAGAAGATTTAGGTGAGTATTTGAGAGTTGAGTACTAGTGTTTAGTTTGAATTTGAAAAAATGGTGGCTTTGGGAAGTGGGTTAAAAACGTTGGATTTATGTGTGTGGACTGAGTTTGGTTGCTAACAACGGTAACTATTTTAGGATTTGGAAATTTGGGATGTGTGCGTACAAGCGGGAACAACGTTTGAACGGGTAAATGGGGATGGTTGGTGTGTAATAAATGATATAGTGGGGTCATACTTATTATTACTAATGAAAGAATTCAATTATTGAAATTTCTTTTTGACTTAAGTTGAAACAAGAGGCTGAGTAATCCTAAGTCTTTGGTTTTTTTTTTTTTTTTTTTTTTTAAAAGCCGGGATGATTTTTTACTATTTTTAGATTCTATTGACCTGGGTATTTCCGCCAGGCATCCACAACAGCCACAACTAATCATCTTCATCACCAATTACCGCCCTCCACATGGTCTTTCCATTTTTTTCCTTCAATTTCTCCACCGAGAGGACTTTGTGTCCTCTAAAAGTATAAAACTCTACAAATCTATATGTGAATATAGAGTCCTGTTAGGGGTATGCCTTGCAAGATACACAAACACCTTGCATACAATACGAAATGACAGACTATACAAATCAAGTACGTCTATACAAGTCGTATGGTCGTAGTTATTGGTGTCTCGATAACTCATTGGGATGTAAATATAACACAAATTTAGAGATATCTTCCCAAAATACGTTTTGAAGATAGAATGACCTACCTCTATTTAAAAGATCAAAAGTTTAAACTCTACAAGATACATGTATAAGTGAATACAATTAAATTAGCAATTGTTTAAAAAAAACTGCTCATTAAATTATATTCATTTATACATGTATCTTGTAGAATTTAAACTTTTAATCTTTTAAGTAGAAGTAAATCATCCTATTTTCAAAACGTCATTTTCACTATTTATATGTACACTTAAAAAGGGTGGACGGAACCTTAAATTAAAACTTTGATTAAATAATACTTTAAAGATTCAAAATAGATTATTGTGGTTACAAAACAAAAGTATTTGTGTAACGTGTTTTTTTCACTGTTTTCCATATGTGAATAAAATATTTGTCTATTCATTTTGTATATATTTACTCAACAGCGAACAAATTTTACAATCAAGTTGATGATCTCTAGGTCAGGATCTAAATTGCTTGACGATGAGCAAATGATTTGAAATATACATCTTGTTGACATTTAAAATATTAAATTTAAACTTACTATCATTATTGTTATATTTTGAAATAATTAGAGCATTCATAAAACATGTAAGTAGAATATTTATATTATATGAAATGATTTTGAATGATTTTGGGTTGTTATGAGTAAAGAATAGAGAAATATTATTGTGAATCTCTAAATTTAAAAATTCACTATTCAACCTTTATAAATTTTTTAATATTTTTAAAATGATTGTGAGTGAATGTGAGAGAAAAGGTAATGATAAATATATAAAAAATATTATTTAATTAAAAATATGAGAGGAAAAATAGTGATTTTTAGTGTAATTATATGGATAAAAATAAGTAATGAGTTGTGAATACTCTTATAAATTTAAAAGAAAGTGTAAAGAACATGATTGATATTTCTAATTTTTGTAATATTATGAAGATAGTGGTAGGCGTAGAAAACTTTGAAACAGGGATTTAACGTTTTATGGTGTTCTAGGTGTCTTTCAAGAGAGAATTATCGTGGGCCAGATCATTAAAAAAATTTTACCAGATTAAATTGGGTCACTTAATTTGGGTTTTTCGTGTATTGATCTAAGGTTTTTAATTTAGTTCGAAAAATTTGTAAATTATTTTACTTTGTTCATAGCTTTATTTTGTTAAAAATTTTCATATTGCTTAAAACTAACAGCTAACAAGTTAACGCTTAACAAAAAAGTAATAAACTAAAAAGATAACACCTGAAAATAAAGTTTAAAATACCTTCAAAATGAAAACCCAATCTTTAACTATTTAATCTTCAATATAAATAAGAAATAATCATATAATCAATATTCATATAATCACTGGGACTATAACATCCTAGTGATCTATGACATCAAGAAGTATATGGACAAAAGTAACATACACAAATACTAGGTTGTTCTGGGCTATTTGGAATAGAAATGGGTAGCCGGCATTGGTATTAGGGTTTTAATATGGGGTTGGCTAAAAAATTGTTAATTGGGTAGAAAGGTAAATTGGTAAATGAATAGATGGATAATGAGTAATTGTGTAATGATTTAATAATTAATGGATTATATTAGTATTTTGTTTGTCTATTTTGCAATAATTAAGAGTTTATGAAATAAAATTCTTAATTAACTTTTTTTTTGTCATTGGTCGAAAAGTTTTTCTGTGAGTATCGTTTGGTATATATTATACGTAAAAAAGAAAATCCATGGGTGATGGATGACATTCATAATCTTAGTGTAGGTCCGACATTGCATAGAACAAACATGACAAATTAACAATTATCATAATTTAATCTAAAAGATACAAAAATAGTTAATCCGTTCCATGCAAATTTTCAATAAACCCAAGAGCGTCCTCCGGAGCATCGACCAGCAGCAAAAGAAAAGATCATTTTTATTGGCCTCTTTGTAGATGTATGATCTTGAAATGCATTTGTTTAGAAAATATCTTTGACGAAAGTACATGTTTGATAAAAATACAACTTAAGACAGACTAGACAAGACACAATTATGAAACGTCATTCATGTGTTATTTAGGGTACTCGGATAGTTTGGGTTTTGCCAACACCACCGCTGGTAATTCGGGTAGGGGCTATGGTTTGGGTAGTTTTGGGTAGAAGCCAAAGTTAATTGTGAAGGGTGGGTGATTTGGATAATTTTTAGTAGATTCGAGTAAAAATAAAGTGTCAGTCGATTATTGTTAATTTCATTGGGATACTTTAGGTACTTTGGATTGTACTTCCTATATGCTTAGAAGTAGATTAGACTTTTTATAATTAATTTTTGAACGTCAAAAGAAACTAGCCAGAAGCTAGATACACCAAAAAGTAAAAATTATATTTGAAAGAAACCCAAGTCTCTCCTAATTAAATTTTCATCGTGCCACTGTACTTAATCCACAAAAAGAAGGTGGATATAATTTCAATCATTAGAACTTAGAAATAGATTAGATTAGATGGTGTTAAAGATGTAGAAAATACAGGTATCAAGAAAGTGAAGAAAACTCTATTCAATCTTTTAAGAAGAAATTACAGATACAGTATTAAGAAGATGAGATATTAAGTCTCATATCTCCCTAATCTTTATTATAACAAACTATCCGTTGTTAACAACCGAAACAAACTAAAACAGAAAAACAAAAAACACACAAATAACCCAAACTTTCATAACTGCTCAAGAATAGTCCCTGCACTATCAGCACTTCTGAACTCTTGAAATTACTCCAACATACTCCCCTTAATTCCAAGAGTTACCTTGTAAATCCAGCAGACCAAGAGCTGTTCATTTCATTAAACTTTACTCTAGGTAAAGCCTTTGTAAGAATATCAGCCTTTTGCATACTACCACTAACAAACTCAATTTGAATTTGATTGTGTTCAATGCAATCTCGAATAAAATGATATTTAATATCTATATGCTTTGATCTACCGTGGAAAACTGGATTTTTCATCAATGCAATTGCAGACTTGTTATCCACCTTTAGCACAACAGTTTCTTGCGGTTCACCTGTGATCTCTTGAAGCAAACCCTGCAACCACAATGCTTGGCAAGCAGCAGACGTGGCTGCCATGAACTCTGCTTCACAGCTAGACAATGCTACAGTAGTCTGGTTCTGTGAATTCCAAGAAATAGGACTCCATTATAATAGAACACATTACCAGAAGTACTTTTCCCATCACCCTCACCTGTAGTATAGTTACTGTCACTGAAACCAACCAATTTCTCCTGTTCTGTACACCCATACTTGATTCCAAAATGCAGTGTTCCTTTTATGTATCTCACTATGTGCTTAATAGCCTTTAGATGTTTTTCTTTTGGATTCTGCATGAACCTACTCATGTACCCAACAGAATACATTATGTCAGGTCTTGTTTGTGTCAAGTACCTTAATGATCCAATTATCTTTCTGTACTTGGTTGGATCAATTCCCTTCTCATCATCTAAGTCTACAAACTTCAATCCAGGTCCATAGGAATTTTTGCTTCATTACAGTCTTCCAACCCTGCCAATTTCACCAATTTTTGAGCATACCTGCCTGTTAACACATATACCATCTTCTCTTTGTGACACTTCAATGCCCAAATAGTAGCATAATATTCCTAAGTCTGTCATTTCAAACTTTGTTTCATCTCTAATTTGAATTCATCCACTTCTTTCACGATACTTCCAGCTACTATCAAGTCATCCACATAGACTCCTACTATTAAAAGGGATTTCTCCTTATCTCTCACCTATACAGCAGCCTCCTTTGACACTTTCTAAACTTCAATCCTTTAAAACTTCATCTAATCTCTTATTCATGCTCTTGGTGCTTGTTTTCAGCCATACAAGGCTTTAGTCAACTTATAAACTTTATGTTCTCCCTTTTACTTCATACCCTTGTGGTTGTGTTACAAACACCTCTTCCTTAACCTCCATGTAGAAGGCTGCCTTTACATCCAGATGGTATACCTTCCACTGCATTTTGCAGATAAGGCCAATATCAATCTAACTGTTTCAATTCTGGCCACTGGTGCAAATGCATCTTCAAAATCTATGCCTTGCTGTTGTACATAACCTTTTGCAACTAGTCTAGCTTTATGCTTTGTTATCTTCCCTTCTGCATCTCGCTTTAGTTTTAAAGACCCATTTTAATCCTATGGGCTTAGCATGTGAAGGAGAGATCGACTAAGTTCCATGTTTGATTCCTTTCTATAGCATTAATCTCCTCATCATAGCTAACCTCCACACTTTAGAGTTAGCTGCTTCTTGATAAGAAATTGGCTCTCCCACCTGAGCTAACAATAACTCTACTCCTTCATTTTCTTCCAATCCACCTGTTTTAGATCTCATTCTTTCATCCAGGACAAAGTCATTGTATCTTGAAGGCATCACTGATGTTCTTCCTGACCTTCTTACACCAGTTTGATCATGTTCACTTAGTCCTTGAACACTAGAATAAGCAAACTCATTATCACCTGAGCCACTTTGTTCATGAACTGTACCTGTTCAGAACCATTCAAAGCATCACCTGTACTTGTTTGCTCTACATCTGTACTTGTATGCTCTTGCACTATGACACTTTCTCGTGTTACTTGTACAAGGAAATCATCTGAAATATAACCCCCTTGGCTTTCTTTTGTATAAACTGCAACCAGTTCCACTTTCTTTCTTCCTCAAAGTGCACATCCCTACTCACTACAACTTTGTTGTTAACAACATCAAACATTCTGTGTGCTTTAGACCCCTTTTCCACTCCCAAATACACCATCGGTTGACTTCTATCTGCAAGTTCTTGAGATGTGGTTGCATTACTTTTACATGGCCTACACAACCAAAGGTTCTCAAGTGATGCAAGTTGGGCTTTCTCCCTCTCATCTTTTCATAGGGAGTGGTGTTGATTAGTGCCTTAGTAGGAATTCTATTCAGTATATATACTGAGTGTCGCACTGCTTCTGCCCACAGAACTTGTGGGACTTCCATAGCCTTCAAGAGGCTTCTTGTCATGTTTAAAACCAATCTGTTTCTCCTCTCCACAATGCCATTGTGTTGAGGAGTGTGTAAGGAGAGGTGAGATGTCTGATTATTCCTTCATTCTCACAGAAACTGTTAAACTCTGTGAGGTAAACTCTCCCCCCTATCTGTTCTCAAAGACTTTATTTTCAACCCAGTCTCGTTTTCTACACCCTTTTTAAATGTCTTGAATGTTTCAAACGCTTGATCTTTTGATTTTAACATAAACACCACATAAATCTGGAACAGTCATCCACAATTAGCATGAAATACTTGTTTCCTGCTAATGTGTTGGGTGTTATAGGGCCACACAAATCCATACAAATCAGTTCCAACGGTTTGCTTGATCTATATGTTGTTTGTGTAGGGAAAGGTGAGCGAAATGTTTACCAACTAGACATGCTGTGCATACCTGTATGGCTTCTTTATTGTTGGAATTCCTCTAACCAGCCCTCTGGTTGTCATTTCCTTTAGTGCATCGAAGTTCAGATGGCCTAGTCTTCCATGCCATATCCAAGCTGGATCTTGTGCATGACTCAGGAAGCAGGCTGCACTGACTATTTTCAGAGGTACCTTGTAGAGCCGGTTGGCAGACCTTTGACTTGTATTAGGAGTTTTCCATCTGTCATACAGCCATAGTTGATCACCTTTCATCTTTACTTCACAGCCACCCTCAGTTGCTGCCCAAGCTTAATATATGTTTTTCAACATGGGAATATAGTAAACTTCAGACAGTACTCGGTGTTCTCCATTCCTGCAATTCAGCACCACAGAACCTCTTCCTTCAATCAAGACTGTGGATCCATCCCAAATCTGATGTTGCCACCCACATTTGTGTCTAACATTGAGAAAGCCTTTTTGTACTGTCATGTGGTTCGAAGCCCCATTGTCTAGATACCAAGTATCTTGATCCACAGTTTCTACTTCGAACTAGAGGGGTCAAGTCTTGACTCATTTAAGAATACCAGCTCCTTGGGTTTTCTCAACTATTGTCATCAACAATGCTGGCCCGTCATCAACGGTTTGGGTCAAGTTTGATTCAGCTTCTTTGTTCTTTTGAGACGAACACTCTGAGGCATATGGCCATATTCAGCGCATTTGAAACACTTGATACGTGACTTGTCTTTTGTTTGTCGATCTCTTGAAGGCTTCGGCCTCGAGTTCGTTGAGTCCCGATCTGTTCTTTTTCTTTGGCACTAGGGTAGTCTCCGTTCTTTGAAAGCGACTGGAACGGTTGTTTTTGGTTTGAACTTGCTTCTTTGATCCGAGTTCTTTTGCTTGGCAGACCACTCAGAGTAGGTGGAGGAGTAACAACTGATCATCTTACTCTGATTTTGTTTGTGCTTCATCCCAGTGCTCTCTTCGAACGCTTTTAGGCGCCCAATTGCTCTTGCAGTTTCGGGGTATCTAGGTCCCAAATTGCTCGATTGACGCCACGATTGGATAAATCGTTCGGGTACAACATCCGAGTAATTTCTCACTAAAACGGCCTCTGCAATTGGTTCCCCAAGTTCACTCGCCTTCGATGAGATTGCAGTTATTCGACCTGCAATATCATCGATAGTTTCACCGTCTTTCATCTTGAGGTGTTCAAACTCGGTTCTGAGCGTTTGCAAGCGAGCTTTCTTAACTCTGTCTTCACCTACAAAGCGTGTCTTCAGAGAATTCCAAATATCTTTGGCTGAGGTTAGATTTGCTACCTGAAGAACTAACTCTTCCGGCATGGCTTGGAACAGATAAGCTATCGCGGTGTTATTCTTCTTCACATCAAGAATGGCGCCTTCTGGTGGTTCAATCACCTCCCACAAACCGTGAACATTAAAGATTACCTTCAATCTCACAGCCCAAATCGAGTAATTTGAGACTGTTAGCATGGGACACTGAAGGGGAATTGTAACCGGGTCACGAACTGTTACTATCTGCTGGTTTGCGGGCTCTGCCATCGTCCTCTTCTTCCGCCGGTGGTATTTCTTCCCTAACTTCGGATCGAGATCCAGTCCTTCGGATCCTGATCGTAGACTCAGATGCCCTCACGATTCAGTCCTTCGATCAGGGTTTCTAGCTTTCTTCTTCACCGAAGCTCTGATACCACTTGTAGAAAATACAGGTATCAAGAAAGTGAAGAAAACTCTATTCAATCTTTTAAGAAGAAAATTACAGATACAGTATTAAGAATGAAGATGATATTAAGTCTCATATCTCCCTAATCTTTATTATAACAACTATCCGTTGTTAACAACCGAAACAAACTAAAACAGAAAAAACACACAAATAACCCAAACTTTCATAACTGCTCAAGAATAGTCCCTGCACTATCAGCACTTCTGAACTCTTGAAATTACTCCAACAAAAGAAAAGAAAAATGCATGCAATAATCCCTTGATTCATAATAATCAGTCCCATTAATCCAAAATCCCCTGGAATATTTGGGCCAGAAGAGTAGCCCTTGATTAGCCCATTGACCCGACCGGATATGGGTCGCGTCTTCTTATGATTTATTCCAACAATACGAATACGGGTCACGTACCGGGACGGGTCGCGTCTTCTTGAGATTCCAGTAATACGAATACGGGTCATGCACCAACCCGATATCACATCCTACAAACCAGTGGCTCTCTCCACAGTCCACACCATCGCCTCAGCTCAACGATAGTGGCCAACTGAACATCATCAACATCAAGAACACTAACTTCAATGGCTACCACAAAAGTAATACCCTCGATCATCGTCGGTGGTGGCCGTGTCGGAAAAGCCTTAGAACAAATGGGCGGTGGATTCGATTTGGTGGTGAAGAGAGGCGAAACAGTTCCGATTGACTTCACAGGGCCGATTATGGTGTGCACCAGGAACGATGACCTAGATGCTGTTCTTCAGTCCACTCCTCAGTCCCGTTGGAGCGGTATGATATTTATAAATTACTATACCTAATTCAATTTCAATTTAATTCAATTTGTTCATCATTCGTGCTTGTTGGGCGTTAATCTGGAGTTGTTCATGGAATCAGTGATGTCATTGTGCATTTCAATCCGCTATGATATAATTAGAAGTAGATGCAAGTGTTTGATTTTGATTCTGGTGTTTAATGTTGTGATAATGATATTGTTTATTAGATATGCTCATGCTTTTTGAATCAAAATGAAGTGAGTAATCATGTGTAAGTCTGTAACTAGATGGTGTTTGGATTTTCTGCTATGATTTGAGAATTCTGCTTGTTTAAGGGTTGAAAGCTCAGAATCAGATGAGCAATTTGAATCATCATATAAGCAGATAGTCATAAGCATTTTACTTTCTATTTAAGCACTCAAATAATCAGAATCAGTTTTTTTGGTATCAATTTCACCATACAATACTACATGATTATGTGCAATTTGAAACCTAAATAATCAGATGATCCAATTGATTTATGGTTATGTGTTAGTTTGCTTCTTTAATCTTCCAATAGATTGTTCACTTCTTTAGCTCCCATCTAGTTGGGTTAGATACTGATATGATGGCATTTGTACATCTTATGATGGATCATAACAATCTAGCAGATTTGGTGTTTTTCCAGAACGGGATGCTGGAGCCATGGTTCCAAAGTAAAGGTCTTGGTGATGCTAACCAAGTTTTGGCTTATTTTGCGATTTCCAAGCTCGGTGAACCCCCTGTGGATGGTATAACTGATACTAATCCTGAGGGATTAACTGCAGCTTTTGGCAAATGGGGTTCTGCTGTTGCTGCTAGGTTGCATGCTGGAGGTCTTTCTTGCAAGGTAATTCATGTCTCTTATTGTGGATGATTTTGACTTGAATTGATTCAATGTGTTGGTCTTTGTAAAAATATGGAATCAGGTCCTTGAGAAAGAACCTTTTCAGAAGCAAATGCTAGAAAAGCTGATATGGATATCAGCATTCATGCTTGTTGGGGCACGACATCCTGGAGCCACTGTAGGTGTTGTTGAGAAGGACTTCCGTTCTGAGGTAGGATTACCATCATCAACAAAATAATTCCATTGAGTTGGGATATTACTATCATAGAATTTTGTTATATCTTCAATCTAGAGTCAAGACTAGAACATATATCCTATATATCTCTATTAACTACAGGAGAATAAGACTGAGTTATGTCACAACCTGATTCAATTCACCCATACATACATTGGCGTTTTTTAACACACGACTCGTTCATGTTGCCATTTTTAAATTAGCAATATTCATATTTGACATGTCAATTACACTTTTCAGGTGGGTAGCCTAATTGGTGAGCTAGCAGCAGCAGCAGAAGCTGAGAAAGGGATTGTTTTTGATGAAGGGATCGAGGATAGATTATGTGCTTATGCTCGAGCAGTTTCCCATTTCCCAACAGCAGTGAAGGAGGTAAGTTTTACCGGTAATATCAAAGTTAGTTATTTACAATCAACCTGCATTTGTTTTCTCACCAAGCGGTAGTGAATCTTGCAGTTCAAATGGAGAAACGGTTGGTTCTATTCCATCTCAGAGAAAGCAATCGCCCAAGGGAAACCAGACCAATGTCCTTTGCACACGGCTTGGCTTAAAGAACTAAAGATTGTTAATTAATATCATATGTACCCAAGTGTTTTAAACAACTATCTAAATAAAATAATGGTACATTCGACATTTCTATTCATAAACAATTTCTCTCATCAATGTAACAATAGTTTCAGTATAACAAACTCAAAAAACTAATGCATCATCATCATCATCATCATCATTCAGGAAGAGAAAGAAAGAACAAAGGGGGGATGATTTTGTTTCCTGCTGCATATCATAGTTTTAGTTTTCTTCTAGCAGTTGATTCTTTGGCTAATTGGACTGGACACAACGCCTTTTGACTAGGATTTAAGCCCGAACGGACGTCCCCTGCAGCCCCTAGAGTTACAGCAAAATACAGATAAACCGTGCATAAAAGTGCAAGGAGCACAAGGGCGGTGAGCAGGTAGCGGTGCCGCCTGACGATTGTTGAGAAGCTACCA
Source organism: Flaveria robusta (assembly GCA_025506415.1). Classification (NCBI taxonomy): domain Eukaryota; kingdom Viridiplantae; phylum Streptophyta; class Magnoliopsida; order Asterales; family Asteraceae; genus Flaveria; species Flaveria robusta. The sequence goes on from CM046469.1 coordinate 2,108,975, forward strand.
AGTTCATCCTCCTTCGTGTGTTGTTTCTTGAATGAAGATGAAGAAAACACAGTCTGTGATCTCCGGTGGGGTGAAGTTATTACGCCGTCTAGAACCATAGCGGAAAGCAACTAGAGATTAATACACAAAATAAACTAGTTATTGAAACAAATAAACGAAAACCTTTTTGTGCAATTAACCTACTACATGAAAACGATTCACGATCAACACAGATCACAAGCTTATGTAATTACGAAGACAATTTTACCATGAGATATCAAAATATGAAAACATCCAACGTTTTTGACCACAAACGAATCAGATGGAATTATTTACCAGCGATGTGTAAAGAAGAAGAATCAGAGGAGAAGAAAGAGAGGATGGATATTGGAGTAATTAAATCGTAGCTGCAGGCTCAGTGGTGCGATTAAAAGTAAAGGTTGGGTGGGGCAGGTGTTTGTTGTGTGAGCACGATGACTGCTTCCGTTAATGCGTCGCTTCAAATCCTGTGGGGGTCATTTCACCTAAAAGGCCGGAAATACAAGAAAACTAAGTGGTCAAACAGTCCAATAGGTGGGAAAATTATCATATTGACCAATTCAATAAATGATATTAGAGTTAAATTCGAGTTTGCTCCTTGAGTTTTGATAAAAATAATTATTTTTCTTCAAAATATTAAAAATATCAATTTACCTTCAAATATTTCATAAGTTGTTTCAATTCAATCCAAAAGTTTCATAAGTTGTTTCAACTTGAATACAAAAAATGAAACTTTTGGACTGAAATTGATACAAATGATAAAACTTTTGAACTGAAATTGATGTTTTAAAACTTTTGGAGAAAAATGGTTACTTTTGTCAAATCTTAGGGAGTAAAATTGAAATTAACTCATGATATTATCAAAATAAAAATTACCAAAAAATATACCAATCAAAATCTAAAATGTGGTAAGCCACATGGGCGAGAAAAAATCATAATTCCTCGCTAGTTATACTTTTCTCGCTGAGTAGGAGAGAAAATCTCATAATTCTTCGCTGACGTGGCAATTTATATGGGTTTCTTGTTGACTATGCGAGAAATTATGTGTTTTTTCTCGCCGAGGTGTCACTTTTGGTGCTTTTTCTCGCTAACTAGGCGAGGAATTATATGATAACACAAAATTACGTAATTGCCTCTTCTCGCTTAAATTTTTGATAATTTTATAATATTATATATTTAACTGTTCCCCAAATGTATCCATTTGTCACAACCATAAGAGATCATCTTCTTGTCCGATAGTTGTAAACATTCTTGGAGCTTCTGTAATTCCTGACCCCGTTGTAGTTCTCTCTTCCATCTCCCTCCCGATCAAATTCCCCACGAAGATTATGCATGATGTTTGGGAACGTGGGAGTGAAAGAGCATCAGGCCCTAACAAGTTCATGTTCACATTTATATCAAAGTTCTGGGGATTACTAGAATCAAAATTTCAGATTAATGTTTGAAGTCTCCCACTTAGGTTACATCAATACATGAGACATGTTCGGTTGGTATTTTCCGAGGTATCAAGACTCCTAGCAAAGGGCCAGTATTATCACATTTGTTTTACACCTTTGTCACTCTTTGAAGATATTGGTCAACACCTAATTTTCACGACTTTTCTTTGTTTTCCACTTGTCGTCCGAATTGAAAGTCAAGTTAGAAAAGGTTATGTATTTAAAATGATGATTTTACGCTTTAATTATAACATTTATGGTCCACATGCATACCTAATAATCTTCAACTTCTTATTATAATAACGATATTAAGATATTAAACTAAACACACTACCTCCACTTCTTATCAACATCATCATCTTCACCATCAATAGAAAAACCAGCGAACAAAACCTCAATAAAGAAAGAGATTGGTATTAACCCTAATTAGACAACAAGTCAAATAGATGTTTTAGCAGATAAGGGTAAAAAGGACGTCTCATTCATTTTAGACCATCCACGTTACAAGTTACAAATTTAATGATAGACAAAGTCCGATAGTCAACAATATCAAAATGGAAGTTAGGCGTTGGGACAGTAGCAGTATCAAACTAGTCAGACCACACAAGTTTTCTCAAGTTCAGAGACAAAATCCTCTTCATCCCTTTATATTTGGGAGAAGTGCAAAATAAATATAAGAAACTGCAATAAAAATAAAGAAAAAAAACTTCCAACCTGTATTAATCAACAACCTAAACCGACATCGCTGTTTCGAAAAAAATCTCCATATAGCCATATTCATCTTCATGTCAAAACCACCTGAAAAATAATTAAAAAGGCATTTTAAGGACTAAAATTGCCAGGATGGGAGAGTGGAATGGGTTGGGTTAGATACAATGCCGGCAGTCATTCCCAGGGTGTCAAAACAACCCATGTTAGGTTGGGATGACAACAAACAATTTTTTCCTTCCATTTTTAAATAATTTGTGTTAACTATAACTAAAAATGCTATATCATTGCGATAATAATCTAAATCTTTGAAAGCAATTTAGAAGGTTGTATGCACAAAAAATCCATTCACGTTTAACTAAAAAATTTCACTCTATCAACATGATCTAAAGAGAAATGGAAGCAGCCCATGTTATGCTAACTGCCAATAACTTCTGATCCAAAAATTTAAACCCCAAATAAACATACACTACCTCTTTCAAAAACTAATGTCCATGTTTCTATTATAGTTCGTCCCATAATAACTATCGACTTCCAACTTAATTTACCAAGTTTCCCAATCTACACACAGTTACACTCATCATACGACTGCCTTAACTATACAGGCACGTAAACATTATAAAATTGTGTTTTTTCCCCTTGTGGACATTGTTTTGGAAGGGAATGAGTATAAAAGATTTATGTTTAATAAAATCCGAATACTTACCTTTCAGGAGTCACTGATGTCTTCTGTTTAGTCTTCATAATCACCAGCATTCTCCAATAAGAAATTGGCAGCCAATTCCTCGTTGCGATCACATGCTAAAAATGCCTCAATAACAAGGGTTCTATCAAAACCCATTGCCTCAAGCTGGGAATATACAAGCAACTCATCAGCTAAGGTAATTAAATTCCATATCTACACAAAAAAATGAGAAGGTAAAAACTAGAAGTAATCAGTAATTTGATACCCTTTCAATGGCCTCCTGTTCTGCTGGAGTAACACTAATTGCATGAGGCATCTCCTGATCTCCTTGATCAAACAGATCCCTTAAAATGGTTGATAGTGGTAAGTAACAGAATAACATCACATAAACCCCTCGTTAATGAAACATGAAATACTGTTGACACAAGAAATAAGAAAATGACTGTATTACCCTTCAGAAGCATCAACAGGTTCATTGATTAGTTGAAGAAACTCAGCATGGTTTTCTTGGATTAGTCCTAAAAGCTGAGGATTTTGCTTTCCCAGCTCCTGAAGCATGGGCTGTAACCAATCACAACTGCTTTTAAACCGTGTACCCAGAAAGGCTTATATGTATATGAAAAACTAACAAAAAACATACCTGTAGTATTTGTGGATTTGATTGTACCATAGATCGCAATGCTTGGAACTGAAATGAATATAATTTATAATATTAACACAAGCTGCCTAAAAACCAAAACATCTCCAAGATCAAAAATCTATATATTTTCTTTTTTGATAATAAAGATGTCAACCCTGCAGTAAATCCTAAATTATAAAGACATAAATCTGCAGATTGAGTACAGAAACCACCCAAACATGAATACCACCTGCTGGTTGTTTCTAAGAAAATCAAGGGATCCAATATTGCCTCCTGCAGCGCCTGAAGGTATTTCCTGCAAAATTCCCAAAATGATGCTGTTTGCATCAATATAAAAAACGAAGTAGAAATATTCATTTTAGTGACTAATAACCTGAGGAAACAAGTTCAATGGAGAAGCATTAGGTCCTCCAGATAAAGGTGCAGCACTTGCAGTAGCAGCTTGAGCTGCAGGTAGTTGAGTCACTGGGACTGCAACTTCTACGGTATCAGGAATACCCTAAAAAAATAGGACTAAAATTAGACAATTAGTTTCTAAGTTTCACAAAAAGATTAACTTCAAAACATACAGAATACAAATAATCAATTGCTCGTTCTGGATTGTTGTAAGCAGCTTGAAGGGCACGAGTAACTGTTTCCTTGTCCCAATTGCCACCACCTATATCCAATATGTGTTGAATATTCTGCTCCATGCTACTATTGGTGACTACATTTGAAGCAGCTTGACCATATGTATCAGAAATAACACTACATTTACAGCACAAAATTCTCAATTCAATTTCTTTGTAAGATAATAGAGGCCGGGGAATGGGGGTCAGGTTGACCTGAAACACCTTGTTCATTTATACCTTTTAAAAACCGTTGATAAATAATTGATGCAATGAATATCATTTCAAAATTTATATTAGTACACTATTAAAAGTCTAGCTCAAAAAAGAAATCACTCTAGTAGGTTGTATGCATCTATGCTTTAAGCAACTTTTGATATGTTTCTACATTTCGCATTTGACCCGCCAGTGATAACACATAATCAAGATAGACCCATTTAAAAGTTCATGGGTCAAGATAGCCATGTCAAGTGTATACAAATTCATTCAAAATGAGTGAAAAGAAATTCGAAAAAAGGGCTCATACGATGCAGATGCAGGGGCAGGTGCGGGTGCAGCTGGGCCAGAATTAGATGTGCTGGTTTTAGAATCCCTTCAATACAAGCATATGAATTATTTATAAGATCTCACAAACACTAGATTAATTTTTTTGAGATTAATGATTGAGACACATAAGACATGAGAACTCACTGAGTTTGGGAAGAAGTATCAGGTGTGCTGGTGGGATTAGAAGCTAATGCGGTTGTTGATGAAGGCTGCTTATAACAGCTAAAATGAGATCACTTTACTCAAAGTATAAGTGAACATAATATATGACACGATAAAGAAAATATACCTGAGCAGATGAAGCTCCATTTGAGCCAGAAATTTTACTCTGTTGAGAGAGACAAATAATCAATAAGAAGTCAGTGTGTGTGTGTGTGTTAAGAGAGCGATAAAGAGATATATACCTTGCTAAGCATGACAACAAGAAAACCTTCCTCAGACACTTTGTTATCAACCAATGTTGTTTCGTCTTTCAAAACCTTACCATTATGAATCAGTAATTGCTGCCCACACGGGTAATTATCTTTTCCTTGCACATCTTCAATATTCTTCTTCACAGCCATAATCTAACAAAAAGCTCCATTTCAGTCTCAGTTCAGTTAAAAACTTGCCCGTTGAAAAGAACTTTAACACATCATGCATTCATGCGAAAATCATTAATTATCAGCACGTCAAACATGAAAACACTTTTTGCTCTCTAATCAATGAATACATATATGTTGATGACAGACACTAGGTTGCCAAAGCACAGTTCTTTTCCCTCTTTAAAACACTTTCCCACCTCCTCATCTTTCAACTTGATAAGTGCACATATAGTCTACAGATAATAACTAATAAGAAGGTAGACATTACACATCTGATCTAATCCAAATCATCAGACAAAAAACATCTCAATTACACCTGTATAATACTACAACAATCTGCAACAAAAAAAAAAAAAAGTCTCACTATACAACAGCACATCCTACAATTTCCTATTTCCAAAGAAACACAACTAACCAACTTCAATAATAGCAGAAGAAAATTATGAAGATACACTCATACACATGGAAACAACTATTTCTGCTTCTACAATTTAGACTACAAAAAAATAACATAATAACAGATTGACAACAAAATATACAGTGGCTTAGAATGGCATTTAAAGGAATGAGTAATTTTAGAGAAGTAGGGAAACTGACAGTGTCGGAGGGTTGAACCCTAATTTCAAAGTGGCTTCCTTTAAGAGTTTTGACGGTGAGCTTCATATTGAAGATGAGCAGAAGTCGATCCCACAAAGATTCGGGATTATACGTTTACTAAATGGAAACCCTAACGATAAACAAACGGATCCACTGCTGTCTTTTGCCGAAGGTAAAGGTTGCAGAGGGCATGGGCTTTACTTCGTAGGATCAACACGTGCTTTGCACGTGACCGCCCTATGTCCATAATGTTGAGATCATTTATTGTATTTGATGATGATACTAGATATATGATTTATGTATTTTATTTTAATATTAATGTATTTATGATTTATGATTCTGAATCTTGATAAACATCACTCTGATTTTGCGGCATTTGAAAAAGATTGATTTTGATCTGATTTTGTATTACTTCTTTGGTCAAAATAGGTAAGGATATTGTTTCTATAGATAGACTAGATTGTCATTAATTAGAAAACTTTAATATAGAAATAGAAATACTCAATAAATTTACAACAAAAAATTATTTTTGTATTTTTAGTTGTGTTTAATAAGTTATATATTGTAAAAGATACAAAATTAAAAAATTTTAACAATCTGAATTGAACCTTTTACGAGTCAAACTCTTACTTCATATTTCAGCTAGTTAAGATTAAAAGTCGAGTTACTTAAATTCGACTTGTTTATGACTAGTTAAAGTGAATTACAATTGCTTTTACGTACGAACAATTTATTTTTTTTAATATAAATAATTTTTTTTAAAGTTTTATGAATAAGAAACACAGAGCATGTTACAATTGTTTTCTATCAAGATAACACATATTTCATTCAAGGATGAACCCGAAAAAATATCCTTCGAGCTTTGTTTTTTTTTTTTTTTTTTTTTTTTTTTTTTTTTTTCTCTAAGGTACCTCCACTTGATGTTGGAATTTTTAGTTTAGGTCATGTTGGGTCACATAAGTAAAAGATGATTGTTTGTGTTCAGAATATTCTTATAAAAATGTTCCAAATCAATTTCAGGAATACTACTTGACAATGACGATTTGGTTAGTTTTTTTTTCTAAAATCTCTTTATAAACCTTAAATTTAATAGTAATTGAAATTTTAAACATAAGAATGAAATGATAGATTGGTAAGGAGTTAATAAAAAATAAATTAGACCTTTATTTAAATAAATGGGCTTAGTGGATTTATTAAAAAATAAACTTAGTTGGTTATTAGATTTTATGCTTCTTAAGTTAACAAAAACAAACTCTTAAGTTAATTGTTAGCGGGTTTTAGATTTTATGAAAAATATATTTGAGTTTAAAAGTTTGTGAAGAACAAGAGGTACGTGAGAAAGAAAATAATGTTGGAGTGGTTTGAGAGGGCGGTAACATCGCTTCATCTCTTTTGACACTAGACCCTCCTAGAAGGTATGTAGGGAGGACTTCTTTTCTTCTTATCATTACTCGCATCTCTAAAAACTAACATCCTTGGTTCTCAACCAAATGACCAAACAAGCCAACGAACACCACACTAGTAAGCAAATATGACCAAACATTCATAGGCTATGACTTTTTGTTGTACTTCAACTGTATCAAATATGTTATGGTTGGCGATTACAAATCACGAAAACCATCATAGAAAGCAACCAACACAGTATGTATCAAAAGACATCATATTAAAAAAAACCATGCAGCAAACAATGACATGATAGTTCTGATTCTAATTTCATTTTAATCAATCAAACAAGTATTTAAATGAAACTACTTTTAACTTTAGTAAAACCTATGAATCAAACCAACCTTGTTTTTTACTATTTTGCTTTCAGAAAACAATAAAAACCAAGTTTATGGTGATTTAAAACTAAATTTAACTCTTTTATCAATTGTTGTTTTTTTAATTTCTATAAACATTTTGATGAATACATGCAATTTTATTATCACAATACAGAAACCCCACGTGAAACCCAAGATATCGTCACTTTCGCTTACAAACGCAACTGACCGTTATTCCGTTAAATACCTTTTGTTTATAAACTTCCATAATCATCAACAAACCCATGTCGATTTCAAACCTTTTCTTCTTCTAAACCCTAACCCTAATTTCATCCCTCAATCAACTCATCCTTCATCCATCAAATTTCAATTCTTTAACCCCAACTTACCAATAATACTACAGCATTTTCCCCTAATTTTCTCCAAAGCCTTAACTTCCACGCAGAAATCATGAAGTCCAATGAATTGAAGACGAATAAAAGAAGCTTGTTTGATGGAGAAAAAGTTTATGAAGTGAAGAGAAGTAAGCAAGAAGATTGGAAGCTTGCATATGGCGATGGTGTTGCTTGGTACAGGGGTGCAATGATAGGCAAAGGGAGTTTTGGGTGTGTTTTTATTGCGAGTTTGAAGAACCACAAATCGAGATACAGCTCGTATCCACCGATTATGGCTGTGAAATCTGCAGAGGTCTCTGCTTCTGGTTCAATTCAGAAGGAGAAAGAGGTTATGGATAATATTCGAGGGTGTCCCAATGTCATCAAGTGTTTTGGGGAAGAAACTACCGTCAATGACAATGGTCAGATGGTGTACAATTTGTTGTTGGAGTATGGCTCTGGTGGAACCCTAGCTGATCTCATCAAGAATTCTAATGGTAAAGGACTGCCTGAATTCGACGTGAGGCGATATACTAAATCGATTGTTCGTGGGTTAAGTCACATTCACAAACGAGGGTATGTTCATTGTGATCTGAAACCTGAGAATATACTGCTTGTGTCCAACTGTAGGGATGGTGATTTGATTGCTAAAATTGGGGATTTTGGATTGGCGAAAAGGGTTAACCGTATCAAGAAGAATATATTGGGTAGTTATTGGAGAGGAACCCCTGTGTACTTATCGCCCGAAGCTGTGATTAATGGTGTCCAAGAACAGCCTGCTGATATTTGGGCTGTTGGGTGTATTGTGTTTCAGATGTTGACGGGAAAACCACTACTGTTTTCGAATCAAGATTTGGGTATAGATGAGGTATTAAGTCGTATTTGTGATGAAAATGATTCGCCTTTTGCTGCTAACAGTACGTCTGCAGAGGCGGTGAGTTTCTTGAAGGGTTGTTTATCTAGAAAAGTTATGTGTAGATTAAGTGCTAATATGCTATTAAATCATCCCTTCATAAAAGGTTTACCCAAGGATAACACTAAGGAGATTGAAGAGTCACACGAGGTTCTTGATATAAATGCCATCACCTCTTACTCATCGTTCTCTGATGATGATCATGACGATGATGGTGATTTGTGGTTGTTTTCTTGTTCAGACGAATCAAGCTACAGTCTATCTTTCGGGTCTGAATGAGATGCGAATGCCACAAAAATTGAAGAAAGTATAGATGCTAGATTACATGAAGTACAGAAATTCCAGTAACATTAACCATTAGGGATCATTCTTTCTAAGTGATCATAGGTTTATCATGGTACATACAACACATAGTTGTATTTAGCACAATTGATGTTGAAATATAATAAATTTTTTCATGGATCTCTACATATTGCTTTACATCGTTGATAATGTATCGTTTTACATATCATTTTACTACTAATTATTTTTAATTAAAGCCCCATTTCTTTGATTGTTGAAGCTTGATGTAATTGAATGAGTAATTGAATCGTGCAAGACAGAACATGACATAAAGATTATGTTGCTTTGTAAGGAAAACTGACAGATATATTCCTTAAAAGCACTTGTACCCAACTATGACATAAACAACTTGTTCTCATAAACCTTTTTCCAATCTCACCACTTACCCCCAAACAAAACAATCCCATGCTTATTTCTTCAATTACTTAATTGCTTCTACCCCAAGTAACCTATAAGATTACACCAACTTACCATTTTCCAAATATGTAAGCTCTTATAATGATGGTGGCCATTTTGGTTAGGTTAGCACCACCATCTTTCAAGTTGGGTCAGGTCCAAATTCGGGTGGAGCCGTGGAGCCACCTGCAGACAGCTTTAAATGTCTCCTGTGTGGCACCATCTCATGCCGGAGCCTCACCGGCCATCTTCTTCAAATCCACCAATGACGGATTGACAGCACCATCATAATCTCCTGCAGATGCATGGAATATTATGGAGAGTTGCCTCCTAAGCCTTGTAGATATACCAACAAGATCACAGGCGGGGCTGGCTGTTGCACAAGCCTGACCACTACCTTAGCCTGCAGACACAAATATGGCAGTGGTTCTTTTGATTTCGAGATTCGTCTTGATTTTGTTAAAACCATAGCGTGTATTATCCTATGTTGTCAAAAGCCCAAAAGGCGCACGCCTAGGCGCTCAAGTGAGGCGAGGCGCACCAAATACGCCTTGCTTAGTCAAAGGTGCTTTTCTGGTTCGATTCCGGCCAAAAAACAACTTTTCCGGTGATATTCTGGGCGAAAACAACTATTCCGTAAATTTTCGGCCAAAAACAACTTTTCCGGTGAGATTCCGGGAAAAAACAACTTTCCAACGACTTTTTGGCAAGATCCAACTAACGTCCGGCAAGATGTGGTTGCATAAATTAGAAAATGAAGAGAAGAAGATGAGTATGAAAACAAACTAAGTTTAAAAACTAAGCTTTAGCATTGACTACAGTTTGCTCTACAAAAAAGATACATCATTTTGCAAAAACTATACTATTGACAATAATTAAAGAAATTCATTTTTTTCTTTAATGTTTTAGATTTTATAGCCGGTACACAAGTGTGTATATATTATAATATATTTTACTCTGATTATTTCTAAAGATTTTACATTTTTTATATTAGTTAGATGATTTAAATGACTAATTATATCAGTTTATATATATATATCTATCTATATTCAAAAAGTAATAGTAAATTTATATACTAAATAAATATATTTTTTTTATTGCACCTTTATTGTCTAAGGCGTGCGCCATTTTGCATCTTGCGTATAGGCTCCAGTCGAGGTCTATGCGTCTTGAGTGTGCCCTGTGTTTTCGACAACATAGGTATTAGATGTTATCATCATCTATTTCTTTAATTGTCCAAACATGAACAAACAAACAAAATCTCGTCATGGTATTTTGTTTATTAATTTCCTTATTTTAGGTTTAGTACTCTGCACGTTAACAATTTAGAAATATCGAACATATATGTCACTTAATATTTATGTGGAAGCTAAACTAAACATGATAACTCAAAACTGAAATGTTACATAAACCATTCTTGCTTTACGATAGCTTTACGCTTTTACATTTCAGTCCCTGTGTTTGGAAACTAGCATTTAATAACTTTCGAGTCAACATTTACACAAAAACTCTTTCTATCCACCCTTTTATCGAATTGTTTTCATGATAATATTATGCGATTGTATGTACAACACAACTGTATGTGCGAGTCTTATGATAAACATTTATTTTGGTGTTAGGTTTCGTTACTTAACTTACTACCAATCTAATCTTGTATTCTTTTGAATTGAAGGTTGAAAAAGACCTGATTTCCAACAATTTTCACCGGTTTAGGTGACTTAATTGTCAAGATATTCTAATGCCATCTATTATAACCGTTATAAGTGTAGTTTTTAAATTGGCATAATTTTGTATTAAAGTTTAATTAATCCATCAAGACGGAAACACAACTTGCTGTTTTAGTATGTATATATTCTAATTTTTAAGGAAACATAAGACATTAACTTCTAAGGACAAACATAAGACCTCAACTTCTAAAAACAAACAGAAGATCCATATGCCGGTGGGCACTATCTAGCGACTCTAAAGGCATTCATATAATTTTTTTTTTGTTTTTTTTTCTTTTTAAAACTAGTACTTTATAAGAAAAAACTAGCAAGATTCCAGAAATATTTACAAGATACGAAATGAAGTTGGAAAGTAGCACCAGTCCAACGAAGATAAAGTACAAGACATAGATCTATTTTTAAGCCCAGTTAAATGAAAAAAGCATCATATCATCCGTTATTTTAAGAGACAAATGTCTTTCTCTCGTAAAGATATTAAAAATTCTTGGCTTTCAAGATCATCTAATGATCAATGCCGGTTTAAGTTTGTTAATTTTCCTTAGACCCTAAGTTATCATTATATCTAAGCTGTTAAGAGACATTGTAACTAAAAAATGTCTCTAATTCTTTAACCAGCCATCTCCACATAGTTGCCACAAAGCAACACTAAAAAAAAGAGTGTTCCCGTCCTCCTCGTTTGAAGAACAAATAGGACACAAGGTGGAGAAACCGAAACCTCTAGCTAAAAGACTACAAAGAGAGGAATTTTGTGTTTGAGCATAAGCCAAACAAAACAATTTAACTTAACCCACTTGAAGTTGCATATCCGGCATCCGCAACAAGGGTGTAGTTCATGTACAAAGTGTTATTTTTGTAAAAAGTGTAGAAAGCAATAAATGTGTGACATGTCTACATACATGTGCTTTATGGGGGAGTTTATTTTTATCAATTTACAAATTAGGTTCTAGACAATCCACATCAACACTCTTTTTTAGATCAAGAAGCATAAAAACACAGATTTTAGCATTGTATGAATAAAATACACTGAGTATATTCACGATCCACATTATAATATTTTTTAAAAATGATAAAAACACCATATAAATAATATCAACATCATTATCAACACCATTTTCGCATAGTTCAACAACTATGCGTTGATATGATATCAACATCGTTTTTGCACAATGTTGTAAATTAAAAAAAAAACATTGGGTTTATTTCTAAAAAAATATAATAAAATTATATCTGTTTTAAAGAGGAAAAAATACTCAATTTTATGGTATAATTTATTTAAAAAAATAATAAAGTATATAAATAATACAATAAAAAATAATAAAAAGATATCAAACCAACTTGACTAGTTGAGGTGATAAATATGAAGTTCAATAAAAAATAGTTGTGATAAACTTATCTCCTCTTTGTTTTTACTTTAAACACCTCCAATTTATCACATCAATTATATTCTCATCTTTCCACACACATCTTTTCATGCTAAAAGATAAAAAAAAATACACTTGATTTGGAATCAAATGATAAATTAAAAATTTAAAGTGAAAAACCGTTTACCCAGTCCGGCTAAAAAATTATAGCGTTCTGACAACTTTTTGTTTCCCACCCTAGCATCAATATTTGCATCATGCTATTTAAGAATACAAGTTTTCAAATGAATAATGTCCTTTTGAAAATAGTATCCTCAAAAAAAAGTTAACATACAAACAACATTCTCATTTTGACCCACCAATAAACATGTAGAAAGATTTAACTTGGAACACCAGCCGCAAGCCTTGCTCTCAACTCTTTGCGGAGAATTTTCCCTGATGCTGATTTTGGTATTGTGTCGATAAAAAACACACGGCTTATTCTCTTATAAAACACCACCTACAATGTAATAATAAACAATCTTGGTAAGTTATAAGTTGATTTTTATGTATGCGATAAACACATGCATTGTTACTTGTATGTAGTGTTCCCATGTTCCCATATAGAGTGGGAAGAGAGAAAAACAGACGATTATACTATTATAAACAATAGGTACTCGTATCTAGTGTTTCCATATTCTCATATAGGGTGGGGAGAGAGAAAAACAGACGATTATACTGTTATAAACAATAGGTACTCGTATCTAGTTTTTTCATATTCCCCATATAGAGTGATAGAGTGGGGAGAGAGAAAAACAAACGGTCATACAGTTATAAAACCACATGTACATCATGACTAAAGCATACGTATAATGTTTATATATTTAACGACCCTTTATCTATATACTCGTAGGGAATCTGAAGGTTTTATATGAAAATCTGTTACCTGTTTGGATACGAATTGTTTGATATCCTCCTCTGTGACGCTTGAGCCATTGATTTTCACCACGAAAGCAACCGGGACCTCTCCTGCTGCGTCGTTTACCATACTGAGAAATTCATACAATCAAAACTCAAGTCAATGGTTGCGTCAAGCCTTCTAATCATACATAACTTAAAATATTTTAGTACTATTTAAATCCATACATGTAATTTTCAAATGCAGCATCACCAGGTGCCTTCTACTACTTGTGTTAGGTGTAACCGTTAGTATAAAGTAGACGTACCAAATTTGTTAAATCACATACTTAGTGGGGATTTCTTGTATAGTTGGATAGTTGGTGGGAAATAAGGGGATTTTTAGATCGTTTGCAATTATAGATTGTCATTAATGTTAGTGCCAAGTGCCAACTAGCAACTACCAACGCGTGCGGATCCGAAGTTGGTGCAGATCCGATCAAGCCAGTTCACCCCTTTTTGCAAGTCAGATCCACGGACAACTTTGGTACTTCATAACTGGAGTAGTTAATATTTTGGGAAAAGTTGATGGCATTCAATAGTAAAGCTTAATTATTAATTTATCAATTTTTTTTAATTCTTTTATATATGCATGTAACCTCTTCTTTTTTTTCTCTAACTGAGTAAGGTTATGTAGGGGTGTTCAAAAATATCCGAATCCGAAATATCCGAAAATCCGAAATTCGAACTTCGGATATCCAAAATTTCGGATTTGGATTCGGATTCGCATAGTGATTTTGAGAATTTTCGGATATTTCGGATATCCAAAATATCCAAAATATTTTTATAAAAATTTTAAAATATTAAATATTAATTAAATATTTCGGATATTTTCAGATATTTCGGATATTTTAATAAAAACTTCGGATATATGAAAAGAATTTCAATAAAATTTATTATATTTTTATAAAATTTATTAAATATTACAATTTTTTTTTGAAATTAACGGATATCCGAATCCGAAATTTCGGATTCGGATTCGGATAGTAAAATCCACTATCCGAATTTGAACACCCCTAAGGTTATGTGTTGTGGGATAGAGTCGCTGTTCAAGTTATCATGTAATAATACGACATGTGACGCTGACTGAACACAAGATAGAGCCCCTGATCAAATACCCTGACACTGTTGTGAATCAGGTGATCTGGGGCTCTAACGAATTACTTAATTTATTTAAAAAAATTTAACTGTAAAACAATAATAATATAAAATTAAACGTTATTTGAAATAGAATTCATCGTTACTCTTGTGATGAGAGCATATCTTTATTTGAACAGTCAGAACATCTTCAACCGGTTTGTTTTGACTCGGTTGTGACTCCGGTACGATTTCTTCTGGATAATCAAATGGACTAAACGTAAAGTTTGTAAAAGGCTCGTGGATCATGAGATCAAAACTTGATTGAAACGAATCATTCCAATTACACGGCATTTTCTAGTAAGAGGATTTTTAAAAAAAATTAGAGATGAAGAAGAGAGAGTAGATATAAATGTTGTGATTTTTTTATTAGAAATGAGGTAGTATTTATAGGGCGAAATGTAATTTTGTTGAATTTTTATAAAATGAGCCAAAGGCTTTTTCACGACACCCAAGTTCCCAAAGGCTAATTTTCCACCACGACCTCCCACACGCCCTAATTTTGGCGCCCCTCATCGTGTCCCTCGGTTACGGTGTGCACGACCAGAGTGACCGGTCATGTGGCTCGAGCTAGATTCGCGTATCCGGCAACAAATATCCTAAGATTTAAAAGTTTCTTGGTTATATCCAATTTCATATTTTGTCTTTCCTCTTGGAAGAGTGAGAAATAAGAGATGCATTTTCATAAAATTTAACCTGTTATTTTAGAAAAATGTGAGTATGTAATTGAATAACAAAACCCTTTGAGGTAATTATGCATGACTAACTTTAGTAAATTTGTATATTATACGGGTTGAATAATGTTTTTTAAATAGAATAAAAATTTATTAATTATAAATCGATATTTTAAGATAAGATATGATTAAAATATTCCTTATTATAAATAGAATGAAAATTTTGTCTCAAACAAACGTTATTAAAATGTCATTTTAAAATTTTTTCTTATTATAAATCCTAATTTTAATTATTTTTTTTGTAAAAAATTTACTTTTTGAAAACACTAGTTTTAAAATATTTTTTATTTTTAAAAAATTTTAATGTTTTAAATTTTTTCTTATTTTATTAACATTTATTTCTTAATAAATAACATTAATAATAAGATATTTTTCTTATTTATTACTATTTTAATCTAAAAAATTAACTAATATTATTAGTAATTTATATGATTATTTAATAAGAGAGAAGCAATAAAAATTTGATGATAAAAAATGCGATATTTCCACGTGTCACTTATAGTTATTATTTTATTAGAGTAGAAAAATATTGTCTTACCTAATGATTATAGTTTTCCAAAAAAATGGCTAATTCATGTTTTTTTTTTTTTTTTTTGAACGGCTAATTGGATCACTATCATACTATTGTACCACCAGATTATCTTCATTACTCGGGTATGAAACTTGAGATCACCCTAAGGAGTAAATTCATATTAAGTGAAAAAATCTCTTGACACATCTTAAACTTCTTTTATTTTTATCACATATCAGATTTAAAACCAAAACTTTTATTTTATATAATGACCTGATAAGAGTAATTAGTGACATGTTTCTTATGTGCCTTTTTCTTATGAGCAGCTTACCTAACTAATCAATGTAAAAATAGATAGTTATGGAACGAGTTGATTAAAAAAATGTAATTATCAAAAGTAGCCCTTTTTTTCTCTTGTGATCCTTTTTATGGGTTTACGCGCCTCTGTGTCAAATTACTAAACTAGCCTTTTTTTTTTTTTTTTTTTTTTTTCTCTTGTCATGTGATATTTTTTCACAGCTCTACCAGTTTGTGTGTACCCAAATTATCAAACCGGCTCGTTTTAAAAAAAAATAAAATTATAAAATCAAACTACCAACTTAGATATATTGTTGTTCTATGACATAACACATCATTTTTATTATATCATACTTGCATTATATTAAAAAATATATAGTTTTATTAAGTTATAAACATATATAATTATATTTTTGAGTAGGAAGGGCTTACGAAACAACTGCAGCATCAGAGATGTTGGGATGAGTTAGTAATAACGCTTCAAGCTCAGCTGGTGCTACTTGAAATCCTTTGTATTTAATCAACTCCTTAAGTCGATCCACAATGAAGAGCTCATCATCATCATCAATCAACCCTATATCACCGGTATGTAGCCACCCTTTTGAGTCAATTGTTGTCTTCGTGGATTCCGGATCATTAAGGTATCCTGTAAAGATTTTTAAAACATGAAACCGTCACTATTTATACACAATTAGTAAACGAAACTACAAACTGTGTATAAGTCAAGATTTTACAATCAATCAATTCATTATGTTTAGTATACGGATAAAAATATAGAAAATATAATAAACATAAGTACAATACGTGCCTTTCATGATTTGATCACCACGGATACAAATCTCGCCACGTTGGTTCCTGGGAAGGGAGACGCCTGACTCGGGGTCAACGATCTTCATCTCGGCATTACGAACCACGGTGCCACATGCTCCGGACTTGATCTCAAATGGCTCCTTAGCGAAGGCTAAGCACATGGATAGCACCGGTCCAGCCTCCGTCATACCGTATCCCTATCATCATTCATGTCAACCTCATCATTAACACCTACCCCCATTTATTTAAGTTTCCACAATTATTATATGCTTGTAGCAATAATATTTTCCAGAATTTCACGTGGCGGAGAATTATATCGCCTTAGAGTAATACTTGATTAAAATACTATAATATTAACTAATCAACGAGTAAAACTAACACCAGTGGTGTTTTTATATTTTTTTCTTTCTATCCTTGGCACTAACATGATTATTAATATTATATTAGTTAATTTGAAACGTTTTTTCGAATGGCCAACGAATACTTTTAAACCCGGTCACCCTGGTAAACCCAATGGTGAAAGGCCACCCATGCCTGCGAACACAGACACCGCTGGTGACCCGGCCCGCCCACCAATCCAGGGGAAACCTACCACCCGAAGGCTCATTGTGGTAAAACCCCTGGCCCACTTGAAGCATTTTGCATCAAGTGAGATTCGAACCCATAACCTCCACTTTAAAAAGCCAATTGATTTGGGCTAATTGGCAGTTATTTTGAAAACTGATTAAAGAAAAATAGATGTAACGGTTAGGTTAACAAGACATTCATAATTATGTGAAACTAATATATCTTTTTACCATTTTTATTATGACTAAAAGTACAAAAATAATGACAAACTATAGTTCAAAAATTAATGATCCATATCCTCGTTGTGTCATTTATTTTAGAAGAGGACAAATGGACAAATGACCAACAAAAGAAGGCGGTAACATCGGTTCAGCTGTATGCTACCATACGATATAAATATTCTAAATCTTATAAAATTCAAATAAATTAGAACCGTAGATCCGACCTACCAAGCCATTTTATCATTTTTATGGAATATCAAATATTCATATGTAATGAATTATTACGAAAGTGCAGATTTAAGGAGGCCTTATGAAATTTAGTAAATTAACTTTTGACAAACCTAACAATTTTACTTTAAACGCTTAAAAACATCAATTCCACCTTATAGCTTTTTATCACTCGTTCTTATTTCAATACAAAAGTTATATTTTTTTTTTCCTATAGAAATTGTATAGAAACAGCTGATAAAACTTTTAGGGTTAGTTTGACGTTTCTACAACTGATAAAAACGTTGGGAAATGAAGATAATCAGATACGTGTAGACATATCCAACAAGTGCGTGTGTTAGGATGTGTGATAGAAGTGTTGTGAAACGCGCGCATACCTGTCCAAGTTTGGCGTTCGGGAACTTGATCCTAACAGTATCCTCAAGCTCTTTTCCCAAGGGTGCCGCACCGGACATCACCGTCCTCATCGACGATAAGTCATATTTATCCACCATCTCTTCGTTATTCGCGATCGTCAACACGATCGGAGGCACAAACGGTCCGATCGTCACTTTATACTTCTCAATCAGTTGCAGAAACGGAACAATCTCGAACTTCTGCATGATCAATATCGCCGCTCCCGCACGTAATCCACACAACAATATCGAATTCAACGAGTAGATGTGAAACAGCGGTAACACGCACATCATCACATCTTCGCTGTGGATCCACAAATTCGGATTATCTCCGTCGACTTGCTGTGCGACGCTCGTAACTAGCCCTTTGTGAGTCAACATCACGCCTTTCGGGAGTCCGGTGGTGCCGGAAGAGTACGGCAGCGCCACCACGTCGTCCGACGAGATCTCAACCTCCGGTAACTTCGTCTCGTCGCCGGAAATCAGCTCCGAGTATGGCAAACATCCTTCCGGAGCCGAATCGATGCAGATTACCTTGATTGAATTGTCCGATGCGAAGTCCTTCACCTTCGGTACGTGTGACGATTGCGTGATGATCATCTTCGCGTTTGACGCCTTGATCTGCTTGATGACCTCAGCGGCGGTGAAGTAAGGGTTCGCCATGGTGGAGACGGCACCTAGGTATGAAGCTCCGAAGAACGAGTACACGAACTCCGGCGAGTTCGGGAGCAATAGCATGATAACTTCGCCCTTATTGAGCCCTAATCGATGAAGCGCAGAAGCAACTTTACGTGACGTGAGCTCGACGTCTGTGTAGGTATACATCTTACCGGTAGCACCATCGATCAAACACGGCCGGTGACCGACGTCGGAGATATGTTCAAAACAATACGAGTGCAACGGTAGATGCTTCGGTATGTATATATCAGGCAGCTTTGATCGGAATATTATCTCCTTCTCCGGCTCCGGCTCCGGCTCCATCGGAAAATACACCAGTTTTTCTAGAAAGAGTAGAAGTTTAGAGAGAGAAATTGTTGTGTTTTTGTGAAATTAAAAGGTTATAAAAATCGGAGAACTTTTATATCACCAAAAAGTGGTGGATTGGGTATTATGGGTTGGTTCAAAGGGTGATAATGGAATTTCACGGGAACAGATTCATGGAAGCCATTGATGTGGTAGGTGAGCTTGGGGTCCGCTTGATGTTTATTTTTATATCACTAAATCGGCACATATGTGTATTTAAATGGAATTAATTATAAAGAGTTTATATAACATAAGTGATTAACGTAACGCATTAGAATTAGAATAGTTAATATGATAAGTAAGACTATGTCACCTTTGTTTTGTAAGTTAGTAGGTAGGTTGGGTGTGTTAGTTGTCAACTATTGGGTGGTCATAGTTTAAAGTTGACATAACAAGGTTTTGACGGTTCCAGGTTGGCTTACCTTTCTCTACCTACCACACTTACTCGCATGAGTACATCTTCTAGTCACAAATGGCTCAGACCCAATCAACGTTACATTTTTCAGGAAAAATTCTTAAATTATCTCTTTAACTCATTTTTTTTTTCTTTGTCCTTTTGATAAACGCAAAAATTTCCCCACATGATACGGTGGCTTTCGTTCTTTGAATACACAAAGAACGAGCCGTTCAAACTGTAGATGAATAGATAGGATTGACCCACGTATCCAAATATGCTCACCCCGACCGTGTTTGTAGTCGCCCAACTTTCTTAAACAAGTGCTCTTAAAATGAAAGTTGGACGATTATGTTTAAGGAACGATTGATCGTAATTGCATTTGAACGCCCGTGTTTAAGGTTTGACCGAACCCACTGAAAACAAAGTTGGGCGAACATGTTTCAGGTTCGATCGACTATATATAACTCAAAGTTGACCACACTTGATGGTTAACATGGTCGCCCGACTATAATATAATATTTTTTTAAGATTCGAAACAATTGTGACATTACAGGAAGATTAACGCTGCCGTCCGCATAGGAAAACCAAAACAAGGTCAACTCGTTTTCAGATGAAAACAATCACGGTCGGGGCAACTGTATTTGAACACGTGGGTCAATCCTATCCGTTCATCTAAAGTTCGGGTGACAGTATTCAAAGAACTGAGTGAGTATATTTTTAGAGATGATTTGATTAAAATAATATTTTGGAGGAAATATAGGACATGAGACAATTTAAGAATTTTGCCTTTTTTATATATGTTGCTATTTTATTGCAAATTAAAAATACTTTTTCTTTTTTTCAAAAAATCTTTTGATTTAATATTTTTTAAACGATATATATGTGTATATTTCAAGATTTGGTCACTCGAGTTCTAATTTATTCGTTGTATAGTTGACATCGTTATTCATTAGAACTATCATAGTAATAATCGAGTCTGTTAAAAATACATTAGTTAGAACATTATGTTAAATCTATATTAAATAAAAAAATAGAATATATAATTTTTGGGTCACATACGTGGAACCCATATTAACATACTCGTGGATTTCATGACTAGACATAAGCGGTTACGGTATGAAGGTACTTATGATAATATATTGGCACTTAAATTGCTTATAGGCTATTATTATCATCACATGTTCATGTATACCCACGAAATAAACCTTACTTTTCATTTTGTTCATAGGACATGAGCATATATCCAAATTACTCACCTCATGAGAACAATCTAACCATTGCTTTAGCACCATACTCACATATGCACTTCTACATTTCATTTCCTTCTCTTGATCATACACCAATTACTACAACAGAAGGTTATTACAAGTTAGACCCGGCCCCTTACTTAAAAGATATACTAAATAGTTAGTATAAAAATTTTATAAATTATAAAATAACATTTTGAAGAGAAAATAATCAATCTTAAAATTTTTATCATATATATTTGGAAGGATTTTGATACTACAAGGGAGGAAGGGGTGAAACAAAAGAAGCGAGAAAAAGTTTTTGGGTTCACATAATGACACGTGACACAAGTTACTTATTTATTAAAAATAGATTTTTATTTGCATACATTTATAATAATCTTTCTATATTAGTTAACATAAGATAAAACTAATTATTATATCAAAATTTTGTAATTGTTAAAATGCATATAAAATATATAAAATAAAATGTGTATAAATAGCAGACTCGTTTAGACTCTCACATCTGATCAAAGCATGATAAGTTAACAACTTGACCTTAAGTTATTTTTTTGTTAATCAAGCTTTAATAAAGACTTTAGCGTGAAATCGTTTAAGTTTGACATTACTTGAAATTTTAACAAGCCAATCTTATCATTAGTTAACTTGCTTCTATTTTTTTTCAAATGCAAAAAAAAAAAAAAAAAATCTCTAAAATCCAGCTGAAAACCGGAACAAATCAAATTAGATGTCAAGATTACATAACATATTCGATGAATGTGCTTAGATAACACATTTAATGTGGTGAGGACATAATTTATCTGCAAACTAATGATTAAAAAATTAATATACACTTATTTTTTGTATGAAACAAATACGATCCTCATTAAAAATAATATAAGGGTTGTTGTAAAAATTAAAAAACTTTTTCCATGAAATCCTTCAATTTTACTTATTACGTTTAGCCGATTAATATGCATCCGAAACTAGCTGTTAGAAAAAAGAAAAAAACCTAAACATATTCTAACTAACGCAATATAATTTTCGTGTTTTCCGTCTATGTCACTACTCACTACTCACCATTAGTTAATAACAGTTAAAAAATCGCATTATTTTTTCAAATTTAAACCAAATAAACGTATTAAAAAATAATATTATATTATTCACATATAAAAATTGTTAATATAGTGCACCACTTGAAATATTCATGTATTTAAGTGTTTATTTTTAAAATTAAATAATTCGTTAGATCATCTAAGTGATAACTAGATGAGACTAATTGATGAAAAGTTTATGCGTGTTCAAAACAAAAAAGATGAAAAGCTTCTATACGAGGACAAATAACACGTCCTAGCACCTAACTTAGATGACGTGGCAAACTAGATGGATCTAGATAACAATAATTCTTTAAAAAATAATAATAATAACAATTACATCAATTTAGAATTCAAATCTAACGATAAGAGCCCAATTTCCTTCCATATAGACGGACCATACCATTTTGGTTTGAGCCCAAATTTTCACCCACCATTCCACAAGTCAACCATCGCTACCACTAGTAAGTCCACTAGCCTCCCCATCAACTGTCATTCTCTTCATTAAATTCCTTAAATTTTGTGAATTTAAGGTCCGAGGAAAAATATTTGAAAACAAATTATTAATAATTTAAAATAAATGATATGGTACTTAATTTGATAAAGAATTAACGCAACCAATAGCATAGTCTAGTGGTAAAGGTGTATGTCACTCATTCTTAAATTGTTAAGTTCAAGTTTCATATGAATAATATAAATTACATTTAATCTAAAGTAATTTGAAGTAAGAAAGTTGATTAGATCTTAATTGGATGTTTCGTTTTGTGTTGTTTAATGATGACCTGAAAAAATCGTCATGTACCATAGTTGGGGTAACACCACGTTTTGTGTTATAGCACCACAAGCATATGGTGGCGTATTCCTGCATTCAATGGGGGTGAATTCTTAGGTCCATAACCACTTTAAAACTCCAACCTCAAAAGGCGTATAAAAAGATTTGCAAAACGAAACAAGTTCCAAACCAAATAGTGAAACTAGCCTGGGTTGAAACTAGATGTCCAGTTTAATATATGTTTATAACCCGTTTCACCAAACAGGCTAAACCCAAGCTGAACAAGATAATGCCTAGTTTCGAGCCGAACCTGTTATAAACTGAACTAACAATTTTCTGCTTTTATCAGACTGGTGAAAATCAAATTGGTTTTCACCGTTGTTGGACCAAACCAAACTAGGATGGAGAAAGAAGCCATAATGTACACCTCTTGCTCAAAGGTTGGATGAACTTAAAAAGCTCAACCAGAGTGACCACTCAATGGAAATTTCTTCCCATTAAGGGTATAGACTAACTACGGGGTTTAAAAACTCGTATCATCGGCATGCAAGTCTGTTGTGTCCTCATATCGGGGTGATAAGTTAAGTAAGGGGTTGTTTGATAACCTTTTAACAATTTAATTAAGAGACTATATTTGAATCAGTTAGAGGTAAAACATGTTTGGTTCACATAAAAGATACATCTTTAACGGTTCATAGAGCCTTTTAATGTGTACGTTTTGAAAACATTCAAACTCTTATTCAGTCAGATCTCTTAATGACTTAACATAAGGTTACTAAACAGCCTCTAGCTTTAATATATGGTTGATAATTCAATTGATTCGTCCAAAGTACATTGGTTAATAATAACCCTGTCCTATTCCTTACTTGGAAGTTTAGGCCCTATGGCAATTCCGTAGATTACCTAAAGTGGAGAACCACGAGTTTCTTTTAAGTCTCGGAGGTTAGGAGAGTAAACTAGAAGTCGTTCGCAAACCACTCGATATCAGCTCGTTAAAAACACGAATCAGACCGAGCTTATACTAAGATTCATTTAATAAACAATCTCAAACCTGAGTTTTACATATCAAACTTAACTAGGCTTGTCATCTTAAACAAGCCTAATATATACATAATATTTATATAATATGAATAGATACATAATAACTATTATATATAAAATAATAATAAAGGATGAATAAAATAGTATTATTATGTTATTTTCAAATAATCAAAAAATAAATTATATTTAATTAAAACAAAATAAATAAATATATAATAAATAATAAACGAGCCAAGCTCCCCTCTAGCTCGAGGTTGAAAAATTACTAATGAGCCCAGCCAAACTCGAGCACTATAAAATGAACCGAACCAAGCTCGGGTTCGACTCGCTCGTTTTACACCCCTCGTTCTGAACACCCAAAACATATATTATTGTAAACCTATAGTTTCATCCTCACTTTCATCCAAGCAAAGCAATCCAATTGCAGAGTTCAGTAAAGAAAAACAAAGTGTTGCATTTGTAGTTATTGTAGCAAGAAACAACTTGTCTTATGATCACATTACGCAAAGCGAATCATACGAAGATCTCGATTGCTCGAGTACGAATCGTAAGAAAATTTCAACATGTTTTATGGCATAGAAAACCAATTAACGGTGTAATCCTTAGCAGCATGGGCAGGAACATCTTCAATCACTTTTTCCTGTCCCTTTGGATGATAAATTCCAGTACGACTGTCCGGAATCCAAATGTGATTGTCCGAAGGAGATCCGCTGCACACGTTCTTGTTCTTAGCTTCCTCATGGTTCAACCGCGAAGTGTCCGAGCCTCCACTCTTTCTATGATACGCCTTTCTTAATGCTGGTCTGAAAGTAACAGACACACATACGAGGTTTTTAGTTAAGAATCTTAAGTTTACTTTGGAAACTGTTAAGCAGATAGATGGAATACAATACTGTTTGTTTGGTACAAGTTTTGATTTTAAATTCAAACAAACAAACAAATGTACATATTATGATCTCGTATAGCTATTAATAGAATTTAAATAAATTTTCGTGTAATAAGAATTTAAGAAAAACATGTAAATGAATAAAGATTTACTTGATATAGGCAGTATGCATGTTTTGAGCTCCTCTTCCGATTGTTGCAGACATCTTGCAAAAATATACTCTGATCTCTTTCAGGTTCAAGATTCACCCTCTTTTATACTATACCCACCATTTTTTTAATATTTTCTGTCTTTTTTTAATTTATTTATATACATATATATTTTTATTTAAAATTAGTAAGTTGATCATGAGCCACAAGAGAGTTGGTTTCCCAAGAAACCGTTTGGGCTTCATACATCATCATCTCAATCATTTGTTTTCCCCATTCCTACAAGCCATCTACACTTCATAAATCTCATAAAAAAGATTTAAAAAGTTAAAATTTTAATTTCAATACAAATAAAAAATAAGACATCATCAATAGCTTGGCCATAGATGAGATTTTCTAGATTTGATTATGGTTATGACAACAAAATAATAAGACTGATTACATGAAATTAACGTATTTATAATGTTCAATACACGTGTTTTACCCAACATTTGCATTCACTTATCGGTCTAATATGCTGATTTTATCCATAAATTTGAAAAACTTATGTTATTTCTGAATGATGAAGTTTGAATTTTTAAATATTAAAAAAGTGATAAAAAGCTGAAAATAATGGTACACCATATATTCAAACCCCATAGTATGGGCCTGAAAGGATGATGCCTGAACTAGTAGTCCTCATCTTCCCCACAAGAGTCCCATCTGGATAAAGCTGAGTCACTCATGCCATTATTACCTGCATCCAATCACAAACTTCTCATCGTTTTGTAGAGATTTCAAATAAGAGATAAAAGTATAACGTATCAAGATAACATTATAGATTTCTTGAATTTTGGTTATTACATAAAGAAATAAGAAACAAGTTCGCTTAAAGCGATGTTGTCATATGTATACATACGGAAAATCATTCAGACGTTTGAATCTCAGCCATTGATGATTGATTGAACCAAACAATCGAACTATCACATGGTTGAAAAAGATCAACAAACTCGTATGTTCTATTAGCGTTAAAATTTTAAAGAACGAGAAAAATAAAAATTGGCACTGATCATCTTAAACAGAATGATATTGTGTGCTCAAGCTTGAAGAAGAAAAATAAACATAAATAAATGATAAAGATTTTTTCTTTTCACTGTCCCCAGTTGGTGGTGAAGAAAACAATGCTAATTTTCTGCAAGAAAAGCTTGAGAACCCATACTCGGATCTTACGGATCAACACTCTAGTTCTCATTTCATTACGAGTGAGTTTCTGTTAGAGCGTTGATTTGTAAGTGTAACGCTGCTTTGATATGCAAGTGTAACATCTCACTTCTTTTGGCATTTATCCCATCAAACTACATTAGTTTTGACAAAAGTATAAATGTCTGAATACATAAATTCTCTGATGTGTATAAAGTAAAAACTTGCAAATCATTTCCCTTTCTGTTAAGATACTACATTGTAATAAGTTACCACAATAAAACTAGATGGCACCGGATTAAAATGTTAAACATATGGCAGAGATTCAAGAACTGTCAATTCTAAGCATGTAAATTAAAAGGATTAACATAATCCAGCAGGTTGCACATTTGGCCTCTGATACATTCTTCAGGAACCTTCAAAAACTCGAATCCTCTGTTGTGGGTCGCCTTAGAAAGTACCGTAAACTGTTAGCCAAAACCTGAAAAATAACCATGAAAGGTTAAATAAAACACAAATTTTCATGAACAGGTCAGGCAGGTGCATACAAATCTTGGATTTAATGATGGTTCACCTGTTGAAGTGGCTCGATAAGTGATTTACCCTTGTAGTTAACATGAAATTTGGCCTTGTCTAACAAGCCCTACATGACAAAAACCAGAGTCAATAGATGAAATCCTTGTTCAAGATTCTAGCTTTATGGAAAGGTGATTAAAAATATACACAGGTCTGGAGGGTTGGGTAATGGGTATTTTATTAAACATGGATCCAAAAGGGTTGGACGGGCCCAACTCGTTAACACTATTTGCCCAATTTATAATCTTTTAATAATTAGGCTTGCTAAGTTTTAAGATGTGTCCTTTATTTTAACCAGTTTGAAATCAATTTTAACCCAATCAAACAATATTTAGATAAATAGCCCAGAATTGCAGCCTCTACGGGTCTGAGCTTATGGATTTCCAGATTGTTAATTGTTTATATAACATGTATTATTAGTTCATTACCTCAGTGTCAAACTCTCCGGATTCTACTGCAACATTAATATCAGTAAATATCTTTACAAGATCTACCAGTAATCCAGGGCGATCTGCTGTCACCACTGAGAGCAAACTGCATAATTCAAAACATCAGCATCATCGGTCTTCATATAGTCAAATTAAACTGAAGACACTGATAGTCATGATAAATATGAATCCTAATGTACCTTCGGTTAGGCCCATCATCATATACATTTATGCGGGTTGCAATGTCCACATCAAGCTGTGGATTAGTTCACCAATTATTAGGAAAAAATTTTGCTCTTATATACTAATATAAGCACCAATCTTGGTAAAAACTTAATATTCCATACAATATGAAGTTAAAAAGCAACAGATTCGACTCTTTAAAAACAAACAGGACCCTCGCTGTAGGACAAGGGGATTTCCTACCTTATGTTTTGGTGCCTCAATACCAAAGGCTTCTCCCATTGCTAGTTGGGCACTTGATTCCTGGATCATTAAGTTTATAAAATATTAATTAACATAAAATTAAAGGCAAGGTGGTGATAAAGCATGAGAACAGAATTGGTATAATACTGGGTGATATTCAAGAAGATTGCTAATAATTGTTAAACGAATTGCCTCCAGCAACTCTGGGTCCTCAACTTTACGCCCAGTTGAGCTACAAAAAAACCCACGTATAAATAAAAAAGAATTTATAGAACTAACACTACCTGATCAACTACGGTTATGAAGATTAATTTAGGTATTTATTACTCGACGCCCTTGCTGAAATTATGTAAAGAAATATTGATGTAAACCAATAAAAGAAAGATCTAGCTAAATTCTTACGCTGTAGTTATTGAAAACTTGGTGTGCTTCCCTAAAGAATCCAGATGAACATTTCCTTTGACAACATTCAGTCCAAGATTTCTAAGAGCTCTCATCTGTATTTATATCCATTTCCACATAATCATTAATCACATAAAGCATGTAAATATAACTTTTTGTTACGAAAAATGGATTGTCAGATGTTGAAGGAATCATACAGTGTCAAGAAGAGCACCAAGGCGATCCCCAAACGTAATTTCTACAACAGTTGCATCAACATCTGAATCTTGGTCTATGATCACCTTTGTTACTGAGATTTCATCAGTTTCCTGATAAATTCCATCCTGCTAAGCATCCAAATGAAGATAACGACGAAATTAGACAAATTAAAAAGAAACAAATCTTGACTTTTAATAAAGTTCTTGATTTATACCTCTATAGCTGTGGTTGAAGCTTTTGGAATCACAGTACTCATTGCATATGGAAAATCTGGGTAAACCCCCAAATTAGAAAAATACGATAATTAGCCCTAGATTCTGGATCCTGATGCCAATTATTAAACTAATTGTTGATTATTTGGATCCTATGAAAGTGTAGATCAGATTTAATTTTGTGAATCACACTTTCTAAAGTTCAATTTATAATAACCCCTTTGACATAAAACAACTAGTACAGAAATCAAATAGTCAGAATGGCCCAAATAAGTCACTGTAAAATCTCACTTCGGGAAGAACAATAAAAGAAACCCTAGAAAGCTTAATTTAGATCAAAAAACACGCAATGCGAGCTAACATATATATATATATTTAAAAAAAAAACTGGGATTATAATTTCTAAGTTGAAGAAGCAGCAGCGTACCTTGATCTGTGTGAAACAAGAAGGTATTTAACAGGATTAGAACCAAAAGAACCGCTAAAAATGGCAGATTTAGAAGGGGTTTGCTTTGCAATTGCAACCAAATCGTCCTGAACCCCAACACTATAACCACAAGAAGCCATGGATGCAGCCATTTGTAGATTTACAAGTTAAAGTTGCAGACTTTTTATATGAATGTGGAGTCTAAAAGTAAAGGAAAATGATAGATTGGAGACGTTGAATTGGGGAAGAAGGTGGTTGTGAGATGTAAATGATGATTGGCTAAAACTACTAGATACGTCATTTAAAGAATCACAACGAACAAGTTATTATTATTATTATTATTTACAAAATATGATTTGCCGTTTAAAAAAATTTTACAAAATGTAATTTACTCTGTAATTAAAGAGATTATAAATAAATATTTTATTGACACACGCATTGTTCTAATTATGTATAGTACATCATTTGTCTTCCAATAATAAGAAAAAACAAATAGTACCTAAACACATTATATTATTATAATACTAGTGTTTTGTGTAATAATATTTTCCAGGACGACTAGCATTGCAAAACAAACTATTGTGCAACCGCCGCAACACGCGTTGGCACTATCAAGTTCAAATTAAAAATGTTTAAATAATGTAACCGGACTGGTTATGCATCATGTTCCAGTCTGAGCGACCATGACATGAGAACAGTGATTTTTGTTGATAAAAAAAATACCAGTATATTAAACTAACGATAAAATTAACCGAAAAATCTTTTGTGTTGTCAGCCTTTTAAACATTGGATTCAAATACCAGTTTCAGCTCCAATAACATTGGACATCAAAAAATACATTATCAGAAGTTTGGGTCGAAACTAGTTTCAAATCAAATGACTTTATAATCAGAGTACATCACTATCAACTATATGGTTTATTAAACCTGATCAAGATATAATATCCCAGTTGAACAACAATGAACAAGAATACAAATTGGAATCTCTAAACCTGTAATCATCCTCCTCTAATATATACACTTATACACCATCAATATGAATCACTATTTGTACACTAAAAAAGCTCCAAATAATAATCAGGTTTTTTACAAATATTTACCTATGATAATGCTGACTTGTCAGACAAATAGACATTCCGTCGAGACTTGTTAACAACCACTGGGTTTCCCGACCCGTCAAGGTCAATAACAGCAGTGTCACCTTGGTCAAACTGGCCACTAAGAAGTGATTCACTCAAAGGATCTTCAACTATTAGAGTGAGGGCCCGACGAAGAGGTCTCGCGCCATAACTTCTATCAAAACCTTGTTCACATATAAGCTCCATTACGGGTTTAGTCACCTCTAAACTAATTCCAAATGAAACGAGCCTTTTCTTGACCTCTTCGAGCATCATATTTAATATCTCGAGCATCTGCAAACAAGAAGAGACAATGTGGCATTGACAAGTGATGTTGAGAAATACCAAAGTTGGTTATCTTAACACGAATTCGTGTAATCTCAATGTGTTTTACTTATAAATGGTTTGATTCAAATTATCTTAAATGAAAAATAAACCAAAATTGGTTACTGCTTTTTGCAATTTGCCTGATTATTATTATTATTGTAATAATGTTGGTTTGGTAATTTTCTTAAAAAATGACAGGAAGTCCCAATCCATTCTAAACGAATTCATGTTTAACCCGTTCGCAGAAACGGAACAAACTCTAAGAATTAGGTTATCTTGGTAATTGAAGGTTACTATAAAGATCAGATTAAACGTAACTAGAAAAATAGCCATTAACGGAACAAACCTGAGTCTTTTCAAGTGCACGGAACACAACTACTTCATCAATCCTGTTAAGTAACTCGGGAC
Organism: Flaveria robusta; assembly: GCA_025506415.1. Classification (NCBI taxonomy): domain Eukaryota; kingdom Viridiplantae; phylum Streptophyta; class Magnoliopsida; order Asterales; family Asteraceae; genus Flaveria; species Flaveria robusta. Next base: position 2,139,794 of record CM046469.1, read on the forward strand.
GAAAGTAAGCCTTAAGTTCTTCCATCACAAGTGATTTCAATCCAGCATAAGAAGATGCTGACTCATCATCAGCAAGCATAAAACCAATAGAATTATGTCTACCCTTGGCGATAGCAGTAGACCCCACGTTAGATGTCATCACCACTAATGCATTCTTAAATGATACTCTACGACCCTGCATGATAACAAAAGGTAGCTAACTAAAAATACAACTCAAGTTTAGTGTCTTTTTTTTTATTTTTTTGGATTTGCCAGATGTACAAACCTGAGAATCAGTGAGGTGGCCATCTTCAAAAATCTGAAGAAGAATGTTGAAGATATCTGGATGGGCTTTTTCTATTTCATCAAGAAGGACAACTGTGAAAGGACATTTACGTATGGCTTCGGTGAGGGTCCCACCTTCACCATACCCTACATAACCTGGAGGTGAACCTATTAGCTTGCTGACTGTATGTCTCTCCATGTATTCACTCATGTCTAGTCTTAGCATGGAACTTTCCTGCAATTTAAACAGCAAAATTCCATCACTAAAAACCAAAATCACATGTCTAGTGGAAAATTACGGTTTTGGTCACTGAGGTGTATCACCAGTAAATCAGAAATACTATTGGCCATTGGTTAGTTATAAGAGGTGGTGATACTGGCTAGTTTTATTATCAATGGGCGTGCTTTTTCCTCAAATGGGTCAAATAAAAAATCTAGATGAAAGGGAAACAAGTCAAATGGGTTGAAACTTGAAGGCACACAAAGTTCACTTTTAGATTTTTAATGCATATAACCTCCTAAATTGTTTTTGTACAAAGATGTAGGTTATTTTTGTAACATATTGTTTTTGTAATCATTATTTTGGCATTGCTTGTTTATTGAAAAAATTGAATAAAATCCTTTGAGGGTTGAACCAACTCAATACATACTAAAAACCAAATATTTCACAGCCCAAATATGTTTTAACACTTCATGCAACACGCGCAACCCACCATATTGCTACCACTATTGACTATATCACTGGTTTTATAGTAAAGGCGTAAAAGTACAACTCAGAGCAAAAAACAGTAATTTCATGACTAATATCAGATATTATTAACAAAAAGTGATACTAGCATAGTGAAGAAGTAACCAAAACGTTTATGGAACAAGGGAAATATGACAAAAGCGCTAGCTTCAAAGTTCAAACACGTGTAACTCTTTAACAAAAAGGAGTTACAGGCCCATGAGCAGGTCATGTCGTCATGATGATCCACAAGCCCAAATTCCATCCTTTCAGGCTCTAATTTCTAATTCCCTAAATTTGTAAGACTTAAACTTCTATATTTTTATTGCATTTTGTTTTAGTGCACATCAAAAACAAAACCAACAGGAAAATGAAGTTTTGAGAAACATAAATAATTACCGAGCCAAAATAAGATGCTGCTAGAGCTTTTGTGAGTTCAGTTTTGCCAACTCCAGTAGGCCCACAGAAAAGCATGGCTGCAATAGGTCTGTCAGGATCTTTTAAGCCTACGCGTGATCTCTTAACAGCACGACAGATGGCATCCACAGCTTCATCTTGACCGCAAACTCGTTCTTTTAATCGATCTTCAAGTCCCACCAGTAGCATTCTTTCATCAACAGTCAACTGCTGAATTGGAATTCCTGACCATAACGAAGCAACTTCTGCTATTTCACCAGCTCCCACTATTGAAGGCCTAAAGTAAAATAATACGATTATTTACTACTAAAAAACAAAAATATACAGAGGAATTTGGTGTAATAATAAGTATAAGAATGAGCGTACTCTTGGTCATCAGATGTGGAAGTCAAAGCAGTCTCATTGTCTGTCTCCAATGGGTCAACAAAATTTTTGCGTTTGCTTGCCAATACCTGATTTCAGATAACATCTATGTAAGTGATTGTAATTTCGACCCATTTACTTGAAAATAGGGTCAATTTAGGTAAGGTGTTCCTGAATACGGGTCAAATTAACAAAACATAGCTAAAAGCCACACAGGTTGAAAGTCGCCTGAAGTCTATTTGTATTTTTAGTCCATAAAAATACTACCTCCTGAGTCATTTACTAAATGGCAAATTTAGTTAATTATTGCAAGAATACTCATACTGCATTTGTAAATTAACCCATTGAGGGAGTGTTCAGTGTTGCTTGTTTAAAGAGTGTTTTTATGCTTGTAACAGAAGCAGATAACCAGTTCATTAGAAACAGCTTATTTCACTCTAAGGGCAAGTTTGTAATTTTAAATAAAAAAATGATAAGTTTGAAATTAGCAAATCTCAAACTGCTTTCTAAAAGCAACTTATTTTATCCCCAAAATAAGAAGCAACTATTCTTCATTCAAACACCCAAAAGCACTTATCTGCTCGTAGAAAAACACAATACACAGATTAGCTGTTTAAATAAGAATCCCAAACACCCCCTAAAAGAGACCGGTTTCAGCCCAAACGATTAAGAATGGACAAAAGAGTATTTGCAAGACAACCCGGCCCAATTTTGCCATCATAAAATAGACCGTTTCAACACAATCACATTTTGACCCGTTACCCAACTTATCCAACTCTTTAGATCAAAGCAATCTAATGAACTATTACCACATCATGCATGGCCTGGACAGCTTTAATTTCTTGCCAATAATCATCAGGAGATTTTGAAAGTATGTCAACTTGCTGTTCTTTTTTCTTTCTAAAAGCAGCCATTCTTGCTCTACTGCCTGCTTCATCAATTAGATCAATGGCTTTATCTGGAAGATATCTATCTGGAATGTATCTTGCTGACAGGTAAACAGCTGCATTTATGGCATCCAATGTGTATTTACATTTATGATGAGCCTCATATTTTTCCTGTAATCCCATCAGAATCCGGACTGCATCTTCCTGTGTTTTTTTCATGTAACAATTTCAACATTAATGTCACTGTTTATGCTATTAACAAATAGATAAAATGTACATGGTATAGATGTAATCAAGTTACCTGATTCGGCTCTTCAATTAATACAGGTTGGAATCTGCGTGCCAATGCTTGATCTTTATCAAAATGCAATCTATACTCGTCCATAGTTGTAGATGCAATACACTACAATATAAACATTTTTTGTTATGAAAAGGGTAAATATCACATAAAATTAGGGGGTGTTTAAAGTTAAAAGTGATTGGGTAATATTGAATAATCAGATAATTAGGTGTAATAAAAGGTAAGGTAAGAGAAAGTGTTTAGATGTCTTTGTGTTGTTTGTAGTTGTAATAATTAGATAATAAGTTGTTTGTATGCTTGACAACATTTCATTAATTAAAAAGAAATGTGACATATTTGTAAGAAAATGAGAGCAAAATTTTCTCCAATTAGATTAAAAGGAAGAGTAAATTGACAGTTTTTATTTTACCATATGAAATCACTAATGCTGCAACTGGTATGAAGATGGTTACCCGACCAATAAAATATAGAATAATCATATGTGGAATAGGTTTATCCAAACATTATTAACTACTCGCTGCAACTTCAAAGGGATGCCTTCAAAAGATTACCTGTAATTCACCCCTCCCAAGGGATGGCTTCAAAAGATTACCAATGTCAAGTCCAGACCCCTTGTTACCTCTTCCAACAGTGCCCGACCCAATTAGGGTATGAACTTCATCAATGAAAAGAATCACATTGCCTGCACCAAGGTATTACAAAATCATATAAATTTAATAACAGTATCAATTTTTCAGACTTATGAATCCCCCCAAAAAAATTCTTTTTAGAATCTCTCTTTATTTTACACGTTTGACTTGTTATGTGTTTCAAGACCCCAATTGACTCGTTTAAACGTAAACGGTTAAAACTGCAGCTTCAATAAAACATGATCATGCAGTTAAAAAATATATAATGTGTGCTAACATGATCATGCAATTAAAAAATATAAAAGTGTGTGCTTACCGGACTCCTTAACCTCCCTAATTAGGGAAGTTACACGGCCCTCTAATTCTCCCCTCTCTTTTGCACCAGAAATTAATAAACCAATATCCAATGACATAACCCGCTTCGTCTGCAATCAAACAAACAAAGAAGTTAACAGAAACTGAATATATATTAGATTTATAAAAATAACTACCCACCAAGAGAAAGACAGGAACATTTGCATCTGAAATACGAATAGCTAATCCTTCTGCAATTGCTGTTTTCCCAACCCCAGCTTGACCAAGAAGTATGGGATTATTCTTAGTTCTTCTGCAAAGTATTTGAACAATTCTTTCAACTTCAGTGTCTCGCCCAATCACTGGATCAATGAGCCCATTACTAGCATTGGCCGTAAGATCCACACAGAATTGATCTAAGGCACTTTTACCTGCAAAATTCCAATTATAACTTACTCTTTATTAACATGAAGACATTAATAAGAATGTTTTGCGACCCGAAAACGTTACCTTTAACTTTTTCTTGGGACTTGCTGGATGTTTTACCCGAAGATGACTTCTTTAACATCTCTCTGGATGCAGGGGGTTCTCTTCCATCTTTAGCAAGCTCTCCTTGTAGTCTAGAGACAGCTACATCAGCTAACTGGTTTAAATTTGCTCCTAATCTGAAAAAACGAATTCAACGATATCAAATCAAACTCAATTACATATTTACATCTCATTTTCCACACTTCTTGTGTGTTTATATGTATGATTAACTCACTTTTGAAGGACACGGCCAGCACTACCATCATCTACAGTGAGCAAACCAATGGAAATATGTTCAGGTGCAATGAATTTATAGCCCATAGTTCTCGAATACTCCACTGCAGCTTCAAACACCCTTTTGGTACTATTCGAAAACGCCACATCTGTTGCAGATGATGAGGTATCAACGGTGTCATCGTTCTTCTTTTCACCCTCTTCATCGTCCCAAATACTCCTAACAGCTTCACGAGCAGCATCAATGTCGATTCCACTTTCAAGAAACCCACCAGGAGAACGATCTTCAGCGATTAAACCCAACAAAAGATGCTGTGTAAACACCATATCTTTCCCCAAAGCTTTAGCTTCTCTCTGAGAATACATCACCGCTTTAATCGATCTCTCAGTGAATCTCTCGAACACCCCAGCTACAATATAAAACAACCCACGTCTCCTTCGCGAAAGGGTGAAATTACCCTTCGATTTCAAGGGTTTATGACCGATCGAAACCCCAAAATAAGACGATGAAGAAGACGATGTGTTGCAGGTTCTAGAAGGGGCGGGTCGGGTAAACGGTTTGGAAGAAAAACGCGAAACGGGTCGGATCAAAAGTGGTGGGGCGAAATCGAGTCGGTGAATCGATAGCGGAGATGAACATGACGATGATGAGACCTCCATTGAACAACTAACTACTGATGTAAGCTACAATTATATACAAAAACAGCAGAACAATTGGCCAATTGGGTTTAACTTGAATAGAGATATGAATTCAGTATATAAATCGAATTGGGGAGTGTTTATATCTACAAATCATACATGTGTGGAGCAGAGTAATTGAAAAGACGAAAAGGAAGAACAAAAGGGAAGAGGATGAATCCTACACGTTAAAGATGAATGATTTTGGGGGTTTGGTTGATGATTTGTTTCTTCTTATTAATATTATTATTGCGTGAGATGATGGGCGGCTGTTTTCACCGTTGATTTTGGTGGTCAAAGGGTCGGTTGCTTCCATTGTTTTTCACAGTAAGATGCCAAAATTGAGAAGGTAGTTTGCTTTGAATCAGAATGAGAGTTTAAGGGTCAGCCAATGGCGCACGCAATGCCATCGATGCCTTCTCCTGTTCAAATCTTGATACCTTGATCCTAACGTGGGCTTGACTGCTTGTTTGGAGGGTTTAGGTTTGGGGTTGATTACTTCTTCAAACGAGTCGAGCTAAACTTGTTTCAAATCTTGATGTCAAATCATACAAGCAAGTCATGAGCCGGGCTGACTTTCGCTCGGGCTCAGCTTGTTTACAAACAGAGCCGAGCCTCTCGAATTTTTATAAACGAGTTGATTTCAAGCGAGCTATTTTCGAACGAGATTCGAACAAGCCATGAGCCGCGAGCTTTTTAAACGGTCCTAGCTTTTTGTGATGGTTTTTGAGAATTATACGTAACACATGAAAGATAATTACGTTTGATAGAATATAGGAAATGGGATGGTTAAAACTCATTTTATGTGCACATCTAAAACCTAGGTATAAGATCATCCACCATGGAAAGTCCACGTTAGAGCTAATGTGGAAGAGAGCGATGAGCGAAGTGGGATAGTTAAAAACTCATCTTATGTGCACGTCTAAAACATCGGTATATTTCTTGTTCTAACACTAATGATATTTTCTTTGATATGTTTTTTTATTTTCACATATTTAAAAACTAATCATTGTATATTGCAAATGTGATTTTAAACTTTAAACTTAAATTAACTGTTTCGTATATAGTATGCATGTACTATGTTCAAAATTTAAGTATATCGTCATTTGGGAGTAAACTACACAATCATCACTGTTAGTACAATTTTTTATTATGTTATCGCGTATGATAAATTATGACTATAGTTGCTTTGCACGCCACCTCTAAACTTTTGCTTTGTGTTAATTTTAAACATTAACTTTTCCATTCTTATCAAACAAATATATTTAAATCACCTAACTCTCCCGTCATCTCTACTATTGTTTTTTTTTCATCATCTCGGGGTCGCTCATATCACCGTCTTAAGTCACTACCATCATCTCTCCCCTTAGCCAAGATGTATATTACTAAGTTTCATATGAAAATACATTAAAGGAAGATGAATTGGATCGTCATTAGTAGACATGATTTCATGGTCGATAATCAAAATTATGAGTTCCGGATCTGATCAATACAAAATTTCATCGGATCATCAATAGTTACATAAATTTTGCATGTCAATACATATTTTACAATTATTGAAATTGGACTCTATAATTGACACAATAGTATTGAAAAACCTCTCAAACGACAAGACTCGTTTTAAATTGGTTCAAAAACCATATGTGGGTGGTGTCTTGAACTTCGCCTAATATTGTGAATGATGAAGCAGTGTCTTGAACTTCACCTTGCAATGATGAGACAACAATGATAAAAAAAAAAAAAAGTAAATTCAAAGATACTCATCTGTATAATCTCTTTCTCGTAACTTGATGACTCGTATGAAACGTCAAAGTTGAAATTCAAAGTAAGCCGTGAGAGAGATTTGAAATATATATGACGTTAGAAAATGATTTCTGAGTGAGAAAATAAAGAGAGTTTGAAACTAGGCACGCGCATGCGTGCGCGCGCACACAAACACATATACGGTGATAAGTTTTTTTTTAATGACAACAATATTGACTGTCAATGACGGTTGTACAACACTAAAAAATGGGCAATATATAGACATGGACAAAAAAAACCGGTTCAGCCAAAAAAAGCGAAACCGGTTTCAAAGAAAAACCGGTTTGGCCCAAACCGGTCCCGAACCGACCCAAGAGGGCCATCACTAGGATGAATAATGATGACTACCCAAGTTTTAGCTGCTCAGATCTTGCACGTTAAATTGTTCAAAGAATTTAATTAAGTACATTCAACTCATCGTCGGTAAGATTGGTGGTACTCTACTCATCATTAGTAGGATTGTTGATGACTTACCTTGTACTAACAAATGTCAAAACATCACATGACGCCCACGTGTTAAGATGATCGTCGCTGATAGAAATGACGATGACCCTCTATGTAAACTATTTAAATTCAACCTCACTTGTGAATGGTTTCTTGCATATATACCTAGTTCCAAAAATAATTCCATAATATACTTGTACATGTAATTTAACACAAACTTAACACATTGTTGGTTGTATGTTCTTGTGTTTGTGAAGGAATTGTGGGTGTGGGGTTAGGTGCCTTGATTGGTTGTGTATGATCCTTTCTGTTATTTAAGAGTAAATTAATTATTGTTTAGAAGAACCGTTTGTAAATTTACGAGGCACTCGCTAATTATAGTTTATGGGTTTTCAACTATTATCGAAGGGTATATTACGTACTAGGTTAGTCCCCGTGTATTACACGGATTGACTAAATAAATATTCAAATAATTAGAACTAAAAATTTATGTATTATAAAATCATGCTTGAAGATAAAATATGATTATATTTGCGTACAAATAGCTATTTTAAGTAAATAAACAATTATGTATTTTTCTTAAACTTTTGTTTTATCAAAAATTATGATTTCTAAATATTTTGTTTTAAGAAAAATGATAAAAAAATAAATATTTTGTTTTAAGAAAAATGATAAAAAAAAAAGTTCATCATATTTTTTATTTTATAAAATTTTTGTTTTTAAAAAGTGTGTTTTTAATAAAAATAGGTTTTTAATTTATTAAATTATACATTTTTAGTTTGAATATGCTACGAGTAATATTATTAGTATTTAATATTATTATTAACAATATAGAAAAATAAAAAAGTAAGTATAATAAGTCTTACAATTGTTTCACACTTATTTTAGTTTTTTTTATAGATAGATGGATAGTTTAAAAACTATTAATTAAACGTATTATAGTTAATCATAAACACGAAAAGTTACAATATAATATTTTAATATAAAATATAATTAAAGTTATATATACGTAATAGTTCAAGAAATAAAACAATTATAATATTTTTAAATCTCTTATCTAAATAGTTTCACTTTTTAACATTCGTTTCTAAGATTTTTTTTATAAATATATGTTTTTAAAAAATATTTGTTTGTAATGATTCTAGTTGTTTTAATAAGACAGTTTTTAACAAAACGATTTCTAATTTCTTTAATATAATCTATTTAAAAGAAATACTTTGATTTAAAAAAAATTTAGATAAGAGAGAGAAATTTAGCAATTAATAACATTCACTTTTAAACAGTTTTTAACACTTTCTAAAAACAACACGATTTAAAATATTTTATTTAAAATTTTTTTAGTGTTGTAGAAAATTTCATATTATATAAAATTTTAGTTTTTTTATTATTTAGATTTTAATTAAAAGATTTGATTTCTAATTTCTTTAATAAAATCTATTTAAAAAAATAGTTTGATTTAAAAAAAATTTAAATAAGAAAGAGAAATATAGCAATTAATAACATTCATTTTTAATAAGAGAGGGAAATTTGTATGAGTATTTAAATTACTATAATACCTTTTTAGAGGGAAAATTGATGTGTGAATATCTAGAACAATGACATGCGGCAAAAAAGTGGGATAAAAGAAGGACAATTGGCAAAAAAACCCTTGTTTTATTAGATATTATAGATTTATGTATTTATCATTAATTAAAACCTTTTATTACACTAAAACACTAAATGAGAAGTCAAACTTTATATATTGATTGTTTTTGGCATTAGTCGTAAAAAACATAAGACTATAGCCAACGAGCAAGAAAATTTTAAATGAAATAGGTTAACAAAGACAGCTGTGAACTTGAAATTTCAGTTTGAACGCATTTTTCACATTTTCTTCGAAATATTGATGATAATTGTTTGAGGAAAAGATAGAAAAAAATTTATAAGTAGTATTATTTTCTCTATTTTGTAGAAAAGGAAAATAGAAACCGGAATGTTGGTGGTCTTTTCATCAAACTTTCGTTTACATTGAGAGAAAAAACCGTGCATTGCAACGAAATTTTTCTTCCTAACTAAGATTTAAAGCAAAACGTAAAAAACGAAACAGTTAAAAATAAAACAAAACCATCAAAGAAAGAGTGTCTCATAACAAATAAGTGCTCAAACAACTGCTAGAATGTCTTTTTGTTAACTTCACAAGTCATAATTAATATAGGAAGTAACTAAATTGAAGGGAAAAAAGGTTTAAAAAGCATAAATTAAGATAACCACAAGTTTCAAACCTGGGTGTTGGGCAAGAGGGGCGCGCAAGTAGTTGGAAACTATCAGGCCAAAACCTACATTTGCTAATCAAGTCTTAAACAAATACATACGACAACAGCGGCAGAGCTTGAACCATACCTTAGTGGAGGACGGGGCTAAAGTAAAATATTTTACGAGAGCCGAACTCTATATTTATTAAAAAATTTCCACTAACGGACCGAAAATTTACACTCTCGAGTCGAAAATTAACACTACTGACAAAAAGAAAGGGGGGCGGGGGCCCCTCCCAGCCCCATAAAAGCTTCGCCTATGTGCGACACATAATATAAACGTAAAAAAGCAAAAGGAAAAAAAATAAGAGAGAAGATGTCAATTTATTTAGATGAATAATAATTTATATAGTTGTTACATACATAGTGATAAATTGTTAGTGGTGCCACTTGAATTCATTTTTAGTTTTAAAACGAAATGTGATACTTGTTAAATCGACCTCATTTTTTAAAAACTACTAATTGTTTATCATGAGATTAAAACATTCAATCACTTGCAAGATAATATATTTACTACACACTGTGATACCATTAAACTATAAGCTTTTTGTGAGTTCATGACTTTAGTTTTGACTTGTGACATGAAATTAATTATGATATCTTATTGTTATTTAAATTTACAATTTATACACTATAGCTTATCTTTTTGGTTTTTCTAAATCGTTTTTTTTTCAACTAAATTTTGACACATTACACACTTATATTTTTTTTCATCTTTATCTTATAGTTTTTAAAATATAATGTTTTATAAAATTTTAAATATAGTATTATAATATAGTTTATCTTTTGTTTGTTTCGTGATTTTTTTTGCTCAACTAACCTTTGACTCGTGATCACTTATAATTTTTTTGTCATTATCTTATAGCTTTTAAAATACAATGTTTTAGATAAAACTTTTTTGTGAAACATGAGTTTGTGTGATAATATATAAGCAACGAAACATGAGCGCACAAGCTATCAAAATCAAAATTGTTTAAATGTTTTATTTTTGTCCCCTCGTGTAACATTTAAAATATGATGTATTATAAAATTTTAAATTGATGTTTTGTCGTATTTATTTTAATCTAAGTTTCAAAGTGATTTTTTATATTGGTTTTGAATAGTATTTTATTGGTCATAAAGAAACCAACGTACTACCCGAAGTTGCTTTGAAGTATGTTTTTTTAAAGTGATATTTTTAATTCTAAATATGTTGTTGCAATATGTTATTTTTATCTACATCTGTATAGATTTAGTTGCTATATCGTCTTTCAAAATTTAGTAATGATTAGAATATGAAAACGATTTCTTCTTCACTTGTCTTAATCTCCTCGAGGTTTAAGTATACCGAAGTCCAATACTAGGTACCAAAGTTGATGCTTCGATTGAATAAACGAAGGAGGCGAACCATTAATCCGAATTATATGGTAGGAAATGCGAGCTCCTATACGATGGCGTTGGTGGCATCATAACTATTGCTTTACCATGGAAGACTGCGACATAATTTAGGCAAAACCAAACATACGTTAAAGAACCAAAACCTTAATAAAAAATGACGTCACCTACCTTTGGCGAGGGTAGAGGTGGAATCAAAAAAAGATTTCACTTACCAACGATAAAAGCATCAATAAAATGTAACAATAAAGAAGGAAAATAACCGTAATCACCACTGGTACCTACTCGCTTGGTCCCGATTACATTGTCTCCCTATTCTATGTGTACTATTATTTCTCTAGCTCTCTTTTTACTCTTTAAACATGGTGGTTGGAGTGGAAGAATCGTAGGGCTCTTAAAAGAATAAGTGTGATACCTCAAGGATAATTTCTTAATCTTATCTTATCTTACTAATCTAATCTAATAATTTAATAAAAAGTTATATTAAGAGTACATTTGACACAATTCTAGAGTACGAAAAATTTTATTTTTCCTCCAAAACTAATTTTACTTTTTTTATAGTAATTAGTAATTAAGGCAGTAATTAATTTACACTTTTATGACTATTGTTTTAATTTTGTTTATTAAAAGATGTAATTCAATGTTTTCTAATTCATTTCTTATTTACGTATGAAAAATACCAATGAAACTTTTGAGTTAATTTTAATTTTAGTCATTTTAGTAATTAAAAGTATATACAGATTATATTTATCTTTTGAGTTAATTTTAATTTACTCCTTTAGGTTTGACAAAAATAATCATTTTTCTTCAAAAATCTAAAAACATCAATTTCAGTCCAAAGTTTCATTATTTGTTTCAATTTCAATGCAAAAGTTTTATTATTTTGGATTCAAGTAGAAACAACTAATGAAACTTTTAAACTTAAATTGAAACAATATATGAAACTTTTTTTTGGAGGAAAAGTAATATTTTTGTCAAAGTTCAGAGAGCAAAACCGAATTTAACTCTTATGTTTTTTATTATTCAATCCGTGTAATATAAGGGTTTTTTAAAATTACTTTTACTTGATAAAAGAAAATAGTTTGGTTAGTATAGTAATCGATATCCACTTTTAGTAATTAGTATTTGGTTAAAAAAATTTGAATATATGTTCAAATCTACGTATTTATGTAAAGTATCTTATTTTTGGTAACAGTATAAAATTTAAAAATCAAGTATAAATTTTAAATCAAGAATGCATTTAAGACCGATTCGAATAATTACTTTTTTAATTTCGGTGTAATCCACTTAAAAAATTATATCTTTTAGATAGAGAACCGAAGATACAATCGTAACAAAAGCAGGTGATTTAGCATACGCGGCGCACTCTGATTGGCCAGTTAATATGACGTGGAAGTAAATCTCGTCATAGATACTGATCTGGTAGTCCAACACCAAGGATGGTCAGAATCAGTTAGCGCAAAGCCTATGGCATTTTCGGTAATTTACCCTAAATAGAGGGGCACATTAATCACTTGTCCTTTTGATCCCTTATATTTAAATACTCCTCCTTTATATCTAACAAAATTTCCTCCGCCGGCCGAACTACTCCTCTAGTGCTCTCAATTTCGAATCACCATCGTTTTCGTTCTAATTCCGCTTTAATCATGTGTTAATTTTGATAATTATACGTTCGGAGTTGATTTCAGATTGATCGATTGTTGTGAGTGTTTTGCTTGATCGATCCGAAGAGGCAACCTTCAGGTATTGTACTATTCGGATCTAATGCTAAACGTTTTGTTATGAATCGAGGTGTTTACATGCAGGAGATTACGTTATCTGCGAGTTTTTTTCGTGTAATTTAATAGATCGGAGTGGCTGGATTAATTTTGTTTGATGAATTGATAGATTGTTGATCTAGGACGATTTTTGAGATGTATGATGTGATTGAAGTGTGAATGTATGCGTCCGTGATAGTTTTGTGGTTTTATTTGGATTTGTTTTTGATTTTTTAGTTTTTGTTATATTCTAGCATGTGGATCTAGAGATTGCTGTACTGTAGGTTTTGCGCTTTGGAGTAGATTGATGTGATTTGGTGAGCGTACCATTAATTCACTGTCGTTTTAATTAGGTTGTGACAGATTGTTCTGATATGATGGATTGTCTGGTATTGGACTTATATTGAAGTTAAGTTTCATTGTTGCAGTTTTTGAACATTTAGGTAGTTTGGTAAGTGTTTTGGAGTGTGCATGTTATATCTGAAAGGCTGAAAAGAACTATCTTTATAGTCTTGTAAACTGTAATGATAATTAGCTTGATCTGTGGCTCAGATATTTTGGATTAAGAAGGGGATGGAACATTAAAACAGAGAAGTTATCGCAATGTGTACTGGTCGTGGTTAATTATATTGTAACGCATAAAAGCTAAAGACATAACATGAATTTTGAAATGTTGTTCAGTGGTTTCGTGCATGTAAGGAAGTATTAAGGATGACAATCACCTTAGTCGATGATAAACGGTATTATAGTTGAGAACCTTTCTAGAATTCGGATGTCCCAGTTGGTTTATACGGCAGCTGGGCGTTGCTATATGTAACGCAGAGCAAACTATGTCCTATGTATTTTCTGGAGATGTTAGTTTTTTTATAGCCTATGTGGGTGCACCTTTCATTTGAGAGCTTAGTTGCATTGTGATGTAAATTTTAATGTTTGATGTCTTTGTTGTGTAGATTTTTAGCGATGGCACAACCAGCTGGAAATTCACGATGGCTTAGAGGAAAAGTGAAAGCTGTTTTGTCTGGGGATACCTTGGTGATTATGGGATTTACCAAAGCAGAAATCCCTCCTGAGAAGACTGTTGTTTTGGCTCATCTTTCTGCTCCAAGACTAGTATGTCTACTTTAACATGCAATCTTTAAATGTCTTGCATTATGAATATACTTGGAATCTATCTAATTTCTGCTGCCAGAATTCTGATGGAATTTGTTAAATGCTTCGATTTTTTTTCTATATATGTAGGCACGTCGTGGTGGCCAGGATGACCCATTTGCATGGGATAGCAGGGAATTTCTACGAAAGTTGTGCATAGGAAAGGTTCTGACATTGAACCTTCCGCTACTTTTCTAATATCATGTTGCACTTATCGTTAATTGATGCTGGTCTAAGTATCTCATATTAATTAATTTATCTCTTTCTTTACCAGGATGTTGTTTTTAGAACAGAATACACCATCCCAAATTTCTCCCGGGAATTCTGCAGTGTTTTTATCGGTACGACAAATGTTGGAAATGAGGTTGTCGCTCATGGCTGGGCGAAGGTAATTTTATTTTTAATTCCTTTATCAGCTTATATAACTGGGATTTCACCTTAGCATTCAACATATCTTCAATTACTGAATTCAGGTTAAGGAGGTTAAAGGAGAGGTGACGCCTGAGCATACTGAACTGTTACGCCTTGAAGAACAAGCTAGACAACAGGGTGTAGGCTTATGGGACAGGGTTAGTTAACTTGACCCTCATGATTACTAATTTTTTGTTTACACACCATATTGTAAATCAGAACATGTTGAACATTTGTGTTCAATATGGAATTAATGAGCACGGCGATATGGTGACTTGGTATGCGATGCGATTTTTAAGCACGTGATTGCACAAAAGGGTCTTTTTGTTTGCTTTCTTAGCATTTGGAATTTCTTTCTTCCTTTTAATTAAATAAGGTATTGATTTTAGCGTCATGTAACTCTGATATGTATTTACGAACTGATAATCCTATCTCAATTTTCGAATTTTATTTCTTCCTCTTTAACTTACAAAGCTAATTCTTCTGCGCCTATGCAATGCTAATTGCTCTTTGGTGCTAGAGTCACCGGCTTATTTTGATACTCTTTGTTTCAATGTAACTAATTTTTGTGTTGTCATTTTCATTTAGTCCCCGGGTTCTGTTGATGCTGCAATTAGAAACCTCCCCCCATCTGCTGTTGGTGATCCCAGCAATCTAGATGCAATGGGCCTCTTAACTGCAAACAAAGGCAAATCCATGGAAGCTATTGTAGAACAAGTTCGCGATGGGAGCTCGCTGCGTGCTTATCTGCTTCCAGATTTTCAGTTTGTTCAAGTATTTGTTGCTGGAATCCAGGTAGGAACTAGGAAGTTTATTATTAGCATATACATTTTCTATATAGTCCTTCTTGGAGCTTGTTTGTTGATACTTTGCTGTTAATGTACCTTATTACTATATTTTGTCTTAATTAGGCACCATCAATGGGAAGAAAAACAACTCAAGAACCTATCACAGCAACTGAAGTACCATCTGATGAACCGAATGGAGAAACTAATGGCGAGTCTCATGGGCCCTTAACTTCGGCTCAGAGAATTACAGCCTCATCAGCCTTTAATGAAGTTTCCCCTGATGCTTTTGGGAGGGAGGCTAAACATTTTACTGAGATTCGTGTGCTAAATAGAGATGTATGTAATCTGTTAGTTAAATGTGTATTATTCTAGTGGCAAATTTCTGATCTAATACATTGCTTGATAGAAGTGCTGAGTTGGAAATGTATCTAGTTTACTAATGAAGTAACCTACAGGTACGCATTGTTCTTGAGGGTGTCGACAAGTTTAGCAATTTGATTGGTTCTGTGTATTACGCTGATGGTGAAACCCCAAAGGACCTGGCAATGGAGCTTGTTGAAAATGTATGTAATTTTCCTTTTACGCCTATAATATCTGATCAATGTATTAGAATCTTCATCATTATGACTGTTTTGTAGGAGATTGTTGCTAAATACTATACTTGCTCATCCTGAGATTAGGAAATTATCCATCCTCTCCACCCATGAACAATGATATATTATTTGATATATAGTTTAAAAAGATTATTTGACTTTCCCTATTTGGTTTCTTGTTCTTGTGTAGGGATATGCAAAGTATGTTGAGTGGAGTGCAAGTATGATGGAAGATGAAGCCAGAAGGAAGTTAAAGGCTGCAGAACTTCAAGCAAAGAAGAATAAGTTGAGGCTTTGGACAAACTACGTACCTCCATCTACTAATTCAAAGGCAATATCAGACAATTTCACTGGAAAGGTCGGTCTAAGCACGCTTCATATAAACTCTTCTTTTCAGGCATCTCAAAAATCATTTAAAATTTATTATATTTTTCCATTTTACAGGTGGTTGAAGTTGTTAGTGGAGACTGCATCATTGTTGCCGATGAATCTTTACCGTTTGGAAGTCCAGCTGCTGAGAGACGAGTCAATCTCTCAAGTATCAGGTGTCCCAAATTGGGAAATCCAAGAAGAGATGAGAAACCTGCTCCTTATGCCCGTGAAGCAAGAGAATTTCTAAGAACAAGATTAATTGGCCATCAAGTAGGGCAACTTTTCCTAATTTTTGTAGTTTGTTTTCATACTAATTTCTAGAGGGGGTTTGATGGGTGGGTCAGGTAATGCAACAGAACAGGTTTATGTTAAAACTGGTCATAAAGGGAAACTTGAAACGGGCAATGTCTGATTGGGTTGACCCACAAACATTTATGACCATCTTTATTTTTATTTCATAAACAATTAATGCATTAATTATGATTACAAAAATAAGTAATCCAAATGGACTGAGCAACTTTCAAAGTTTGATCAATTTGACTTGTTTAAACACAACAGAATCCAGCTTGACCCATATACAAGTAAATGGTCGAAAAGGCCACCTAGGTTTATATTTCATTGAAATTGAAAGTTGTTTGATTTTTTTGAATTGTTGTTTAAACTCAGGTTCAAGTTTCAATGGAATATTCTAGAAAGGTCCCAATGGCGGATGGATCTGCTGCTCCAGCTGGGCCTGCAGATTCACGGGTTATGGGGTTCGGGTCGGTCTTCTTGTTGTCTCAAGGGAAGGAAAGAGAAGATTTGTCGTCAGCTAAGCCCTCTACAGCAGTGAGTCAGCAGCCAGGTGTAAATGTTGCTGAGCTCATCATTGCCCGTGGTTTTGGCACTGTTATTAGACACAGAGATTTTGAGGAAAGATCAAACTACTATGAGAATCTTCTTGCAGCAGAATCTCGTGCTATTGCCGGGAAAAAAGGGATTCATTCTGCTAAAGATCCACCTAGTATGCATGTCACAGATCTCTTGACGGTTAGAAACTCTCAGCTGCTTTAGTTATGATCATTGATTAATAACAGGTGTGCTTTATTTATTATAATTTAAATTTTGTATTTCTTCAGACCTCAGCCAAGAAAGCCAAAGATTTCCTCCCCTTTCTGCAACGTAACAGGAGGATGACAGCTGTTGTTGAATATGTCCTCAGTGGTCATAGGTTTAAACTTTTTGTCCCAAAAGAAACATGCAGCATTGCTTTCTCATTATCTGGTGTCAGATGCCCTGGTCGTGATGAGCCTTACTCAAACGATGCAATTTCACTTATGAGACGGAAAATTATGCAGAGGGATGTAGAGGTAATATTTCCTTTTTTACAATGTATGCTTATCAGCTCTAAATTTATTTACTAAGAATTTTTGTGGGCTCAGATTGAAGTGGAAACTGTTGATAAAACTGGCACCTTTTTGGGCTCCTTGTGGGAATCAAAAACTAACGTTGGGATCACCCTTCTAGAAGCTGGCCTTGCAAGACTTCAGACAGGGTTTGGTGCGGATAGGATTCCAGATGTTCACCTTCTTGCTCAGGCTGAGGAGTCTGCCAAAAGGCAGAAATTGAAGGTAAGAAACTTGGTTTCAAAAGCATATATTAAATGATATTGTGGAATCAGCTCTGATTGATATCTATGTTGCAGATATGGGAAAACTATGTAGAAGGAGAGGAAGTTTCTAATGGTGCTACTAATGATAGAAAACAGAAAGAAGAGTTTAAGGTTAAGTATCCTACTATTATTGATATACCCCAAGTCTAATATGCTTGATGTGCTAAATTTATTATTTATATGGTTAATTACAGGTAATGGTGACTGAAGTTCTTGGTGGAGGAAAATTCTATGTCCAGGCTGTTGAAGATCAGAAAGTTGCTTCTATCCAAAAGCAACTTGCTTCTTTAAACCTCAAAGAAGCACCTGTGATTGGTGCATTCAATCCAAAGAAGGGTGATATCGTCCTTGCACAGTTTAGCGCAGACAACTCATGGAACCGAGCCATGGTGAGACTGAACTTCTATTTTGTAAGCTTGAAATGTTGATAATCTCTTTTTCTTATGATTATAATCAGTTGTTTCTTATAATGTGCAAGGTTGTAAACGGTCCACGTGGGGCTGTTCAATCAACTAAAGACAAATTCGAGGTGTTTTACATTGATTATGGAAATCAAGAAGCTGTTACTTACAACCAGTTACGACCTCTGGATCCATCTGTATCCTCTGCACCTGGGCTGGCTCAACTTTGCCAGCTGGCGTACTTAAAGGTACCTACGTTGGAGCAGGATTATGGTCAGGAAGCAGCCATGCATCTAAGTGAAAACACACTTAGTGAGCCAAAGGTATTTAAGGCAGTAATTGAGGAGAGAGATACTTCTGGAGGAAAAGTCAAAGGTCAAGGAACTGGAAGCATTCTGTTGGTAACTTTGATCGATGAGGAATCCGATACCAGTATTAACGCCATAATGCTCAAGGTTCGTATTTCTGAAACCCTCTTTTTGCTTTTAGTAAGGATTGGTTTGATCTGAGTGAGATACTTTTTGTTTACAGTTTGAACATTTTTTGGATGAATTCTTGGTGTGTCAAATATGATTATAGATTCTCTTCCAAAAATAAAATATATTTTTTAATAGAATGGCTTCGGAGGTTTTATGCATTACAGATCAATTGAAATGCATATAAAGGTGACCAACTTTAGTCAAATCTCTATTTTGACTTGCAGACCTTTTTTTTTATCACAAAGTTTTGAGGGTTCCCAGAACTTGGGGTTCTTTCTTGGACAAAATAAGAACTTAGTTGTCCAGGTCTCCAGGAACTGAAATTTAATCAAAAATTTGTTCATCTTTTATTCAACCAGCATTAAAAATAACACTTTCTACTTTTAACCCATTTCTTTTACGTAATATACCAGATTGATGGAATTGCTAAGATACAAAACATAACCTGCATTTACCTATTCATAAAGACAAGGATCTAAATTGCCACTCATAGTCTTGCTGTTCATTTTGTTAAACCTTAATATAAAAATGGTTCAGGGAGGAGTAGCAAGGCTGGAGAAGAGGAGGAGATGGGAGCCTAAAGACAGACAACAAATGCTAGACGAACTAGAAAAATACCAGGAAGAAGCGCGTACGAAAAGGCTGGGAATGTGGGAATATGGTGATATCGAGTCCGATGATGAGGAAAACCCTCTGCCTACTGCTAAGAAAACTGGTGCTGGAAAACGTTAAGAAAAGAACACCTAAAAAGTTGTTGCAGCTCGAGATTATTACAAAGGCTCCTAAACTCCTTTGTTTAAGGAGAGAAACGAGGACGTGCTGCAAAGAAGAAAAAAAGATGTTTTTGTTTCTGCGGTTGTTATTTATGTTTGGTAGAGGACAGTTTTGACCATTTTCTTTCTTCCTTTGTTGCCTCCGTAGCCAATCTAATTTTATACAGACTCTTAATAAGGCCGACAGGCTGTTAGGATAAGAGTTTAACAGACCATAAGCGGATGTTTATTTGTGATATAAGTTTATATGCCGTGCTCTTTAGAGTTTTAGTTAAGCATTTATAATATTTTATTTTCTTAGTTGTTATGATAGTATTCTCTCCTGCAGTCATTTGCAGGTACTAACTTCTGAAGATTAGTGTGGTGACTCTAGGAATCATATTGAACATAATTTGCTTCATTTTTAAGGATAAGCTTTTAGAAATAACCCTTTCACCTTAAACCTACAAGTCCAATTCTGATATTGGAGAGATTTGATGTTTGGGGCAAATATTTCATGGGCTCATTCTCCGACTCATTTGGAAACTACTACATTTTAGTGCCCAGTTGATTATGTATCTAAATAGATAGAAGCAATCACCACTAAACCAATGATCATGTTGTTGTATGCAAGTTTGTAAATGACAACCACCGCGTGAACTATACAAAAACTAGACATGTATTGAATAGGATAACTGGAACAAGAATTCAATTCGGTGGTACAAAAACTAGACATGTATTGAATAGGATAACTGGAACAAGAATTCAATTCGGTGGTCGCTAGGGCTTCGTGCCAAGAGCTTTAGCTTTGATATCATGTAAAAGTAAACGAAATGATTTCATATTACATTAGAATAAAAAGTAACCTCTATATATACAAGAAGGAAATCCTAAAGAAAACTATGTTCCTATAGGCCCTAAACTATCAAATAAACTAACTACTATATATAATTAACCCTAATAAGAAGGATAGCCTAGGGGTGCAAACGAGCCGAGCCGCTCGTGAGGTACTCGAGATCGGATCGATAAAAAGTTCGAAATGAGCCGAGCTTTATCGAGCCCGAGCCGAGCTCGATCTTGGAAAAAAGCTCATTTAATTATCGAGCCCGAGCCCGAGCTTCACGTATCGAGCTCGAGCCGGCTCGCGAGCCTAAACGAGCTTTTTATTTATATATTTTTATTTAATTTATTTAATATATTATATAAATAATATGTATTATATATAAAGTTATGATAAAAACAATTAAATAATATGAATAATTTTCTATATAAATTATATAATTATAAATATATATATCAAATTTAAATATTAAAATATTAAAAATAATATTTAAAAATATCTACACAAGCTAACATAATAGTAATAATATACCTTTTCAACCTCCAAAAAGCCTTTACAAGCATCTTCAAAATTTAACCTGTTAGAAAAGCCAAAGTTGTAAGTTTGACCTTGAAAAAAAAAAAGAGAATAATTTGACTGTTCATGTAGAAAATAACCTCCACATAATTTCCAATTGAAAGGGATTTAATAGTGCTACAAGCGAGCTCCATAGCAAGATCTTAAAAAGTAGTGTTAATCTACTATCACTAAGAAATTATAGTGGATTTAGACGTTGAAAAAAAAAAGAAAAGAAAAGAAAAGAAAGAAAAACCTCTCTGCAAGAGGATGAAAATAAAGTTGTGCTACAATATTTCATATTTGCAAGATAATGAAAAAAAGTGTCATGATGTAAAGTCGCAGAATATGCTAAGTAGATGATGAAAAAGATTAAAGCACCACAACTAGCGTTTACGGATCAAGGTGTTTGGCACCAATTACCCTACAATAAGAAAGTTGGTTAGCAAGTAACTCATAAAAATAAAAAAAACTGTTTTAAGCATGATACAAATTAACCTGCAGCAAGGGTTTGCAAATGCAATTACAATAGAAAGAACATCTTAAACATGATACGAATCAACAAGGCTGAGATTAAACCACAAACTGAGAATAAGGTAGAGAAAATCAAAAAGTCTAAGAAAAAACAAGTGCTTCAAGGTCATGTGGACATATGTGTGGCATTGTAGAACATGACCAACAAGGCAGTGAGGGGGGTTTGAAGTAAAATGAAAAATACTTCCACAATTTTTCAACACAAGAGAATCTATTACCTATGCAGGACTTTGCGACTGATGTCATGGCACCACCTCCTCTTGCCTCAAAAACTTGTTCATCAACGATTTGTCGCTATGCAACAACCCTAGAAGTGTAGCAGAAAATGTTAGTTGTTTTAGTTTAAGACAAAAAGGTTTCTTGAAGAATCAACAAATCCTATCAAAATAATGTTAACAGTGTTGAGTATACCTTAAAGCACTTACAAGAGTTTGTGGGTTGACATTATGACACATGTTGACACTCGGTAAACCAAAAGTTACAAATTAAGAAGCATGTCATACCAAGAACACATGCGTTTAAAGCTGTAAATTTGCAATAACGAAATGGGCAGCTTATAGATATTAAAAAAATCCTAGATAATGAAGGATACAACAGTAAATTACCATTCCTTTACCAAGTTCAAAATAGTTGGAAACACCGAACCCCATAACGTCTGCTCAAATGCGTCCGAAGTCTGATCTGCTTCTTCAAAATATCCTCCATGTAGTGCTTTGCACAAAAGAACCTACAAATAAAGCAAATTATGTGATTATATATGCTTATGTATGAGAAAGAAAACGAGAAACCAGAGAATGAAAAAGGTAGATTTGCTGACAATAATACGTATGTGTCACGTGTGCGAGGGTTTAGTTAATGATGTCATGGCACCACCATCTCTATCAACAGCTTCTTCAACAACTAGTTCATCAACAATCTGTTGCATTTCAACAACCCTATAAGCGTAGCAGAAAATATTAGTTGTTTTAGTTTAAGACAAAAATGTTCCTAGAAGAATCAACAAACAACATAATGTTATAGGTGTTGAGTAATAAGCATACCTTAAAGCACTTACAAGTGTTCGTGGGTTGCAATTATGACACATTTTAACACTCGTAAACTCGTAAACCAAAAGTAACAAATTCAGAAGTACAGATGCATTTAAAACTGTAAATATGCAGTTATGAATGAACAGCATGGTAGATATAGATAATCTAGATAATGAAAGATACAACTGTAAAGTAGCATAGCTTGAGCAAGTTCAAAGAAGTTGGAAACATATAACCCCATAAGGTCTGCTTAAATGTCTCCAAAGTCTGATCTACTTCAAAATATTCTCCATAAGGACCATTATATTTCTCATAGTAAAAATGTCAACCCCAAAACTTAATAAGTGTGATTTGTATTCACATAAAAAAAACTTCTTGCAAGTCATTAAATGCATAATATGAATCATAGAATTTGATCTGACCATAGTCTACCAACCTCGTTATGAGATCCTGTAGCAGCTAATGCAAACCTCCCCTTTCCATGAAGAGTGAAAATTATGAAGAAACATATACTGTCAAGATATCATGTTTGGAACATAAGATGAATTTCTAATACTTTGTGTAACATTGCATCGCTCTTTGCTACTGCTTATAGAATCCTGTGTTGCAGCAGGTTCCACAGAATCCTGTGTTGTTTTATTTTGTCACAAGATTAAAAGATAAAATAGACAAAGAAAGAGAGAAATGGCTCCATGATTGGCCATTATACTGCATACCTTCAATGCGGTGCTTATGTTATTTTGTGCATTGCTAGGAAGCTTAATCTAATCTCTAATGAAAGTTCTCAACTAAATCTCACAACTTGACATAACCTGAATAAGTAAGGCGCTATAATTAGCACCACATATATACTATTTGGAGTAAAAAGACATGTATAAGTGATTTTATGTGTCATCAAATGTAACTCTGTTGTAACAAAGTTCCCTGTGGAAATCTATAAAAGTGAGCACTCAAGTTTCATATTTCTAGTGAAATTTCATAGTAAAATGGGGAGTCTAGTACTAACTTATGGTGGCTTTACTAACCTTATGATGGCTCTTTCTGACATTATGATGGCTTATGAGCAAGTTTTTATGATGGCAATTTTCTTAGTTTTTGAAAGCACATCTTGGTCTTCCTCCCATTCAGACTCTCATGGCGATTCTCCAAGTGGTTGGAAGCACACCTTTGCATCCTTAAAATAATCATCAAATGTTTCCACTAGGTTTTCAGTAACTTGTCCTTCATGACATTCTGCATACACAATAAAATCTATAATTCCACAAAGCGATAAACTAATAGATAAGTGAAGACTCACCATGAGCTGGAATGTTAATATGTGCAAGAACAATAATTCAAACTAATAGATAAATGAACAGAAATATTGAATTCAAATAACACAAGTAAAAGAAATTAATGACAAAGCGTAGAGGAACACAGGGAGCCACATAATCGTATATACCTCTCGGTTCTTCCCCAATCTGAAAATAGTTTACAAATAATTACTCAGCTGACAACTTTTATCCTTATTCTTTAACTGGAGCAAATCAATGATTTTCCTCATCTATAGTGCCTTTAAGGGTTTCAAAGACAAGCTGTCACAAGAATGTTGTTACAATCATATGGTCAAAAAGTACTAGTGAAATAAAAAAAGCATAAGGAAAAGAAATTAATGACAAACCATGAAGGAAAACAGGGAGCCGCATAATCGTATATACCTCTCGGTTCTTCCCCAATCTGAAAAATAGTTTGCAAATAGATGCTCAGCTTGCAGCTTTTATCCTTATTCTTTAACTCGAACAAATCAATGAACATACCTTTTTAACTCATTTATTGTGTCTTTAAGGGTTTCAAAGAAAGCTGTCACAAGAATATTGTTACAATCATATGGTGAAAAAGTATGATAAAAAACTGCATTAATATGTTGAGGAACTTTTGAAAAAAGTTTGCTAATTTTTTTATGAACAGCTTTTGTGATATGCTCATAACATTTATCTTTGTAACTTTTTCCTTGTTCTGCTTTTTACACTGCAAGGTTTTTAGAATATGCAACTACAGTAGTAAATTTTCTGCATGTAAGGTTGAAATGAATAACATTTAAGAAAAAGTATAATTAGGTAAGTTGATGTGTAAATTTAATTCTGTACAGTAATACTAATATGTATGGCTAGCTCCTGATCGAGGTCTTGCTACAGATGTCATTGCACATCTTCACCACCACCTTCTTCAGCAACTTGTTCATCAAGAAGTTCTCACATTTCAACAACCCTACAGAAGTAGACAAGATACTCTCATTTATTTTGGGGTTGGGGGTGGGGGGAGAAGAAAGTTGGAATATTTATAAATATAATAAGGTAAATAATGATAATATAAAGGTGCAAAAGGAATTATGCATAGTGCACATCTTACTCTTTTTGCTTACCTATCTATGGGAGTGATAAACACTTATCTTAAATCCAGATCATGATATACAAATGAAACAATTCTTCTTCATTGACCCCATACG
Source organism: Flaveria robusta (assembly GCA_025506415.1). Classification (NCBI taxonomy): domain Eukaryota; kingdom Viridiplantae; phylum Streptophyta; class Magnoliopsida; order Asterales; family Asteraceae; genus Flaveria; species Flaveria robusta. The sequence goes on from CM046469.1 coordinate 2,164,824, forward strand.
GGACTGAATATAAATAGAAAAAACAAAGTAATCCACACAAAGTCAAAGAATTAACAACTAAAATAATTTGGTCAACATACTTAATATTCCAGCTGGCAAGATCCTTTTGGAAGTCTGCAGTTGCAATTACTAGGCCAGTAACATGAGGGGAACGAGCAGTTGGAGGGCAAGCAACAAGAGGGGCTCATATGCTTGAGATGTCTACGCTAAAACTGCTGATGAATATTTAGTAGGTTGATAAAACTGTATAAAAATTATTACAAAATAAAACTGCAAAAAAGGTAACAATGATAATAGCTCATGTCGCTAAAATTTGCAAATTATTTCTTAAATCTTCTAGTTTTTTAATTGTATTTGAAAGATTAGAAATGGAGATGAAGGGAAGCATTTGGAGAGAAGTAACCGAAAGGCATTATAATTTTTTAAAAGACAAAAGTAACTTTTAAAATCTTCTTAATTGATAAAAACACGTATAATAGTAAAATCCCTGGGTTTAAAAATCGTTTGGCTGACAAGAAGTAAAACTCGCATTATAATTTAATAAGAGACAAAACTAACCTTGTAAACTCTAATTGGAATCAGGTTATCCTGGAACTCAACCATTCATCTAGTCACCAAATTTCATTAATAATAAATCATCTTAAGATTGAAATGATGAAAAGAACTTGCATGTAAAAATACCTTTAAGGTTTCAATATTTGTACCATCACTCAGTAGTCTGGGAAGCTAAATAAACATCTGTTTAAAAGTTCAGCAAGGGCTGGAATATTCCGTATCTACAAGAACACAAATTTAGAGATAGAATGATCAGAAATACTGAAATTATTTACAAATAATTGCTCAGCTTCCAACTTTTATATTTATTGCTATGTAATCATGGAGAAAATCAAGGAGCCACGTAATCCTATGTAGATCTCCCAGCTCTTCCCTATATGAAAATAATTTACAAATAATTGCTCTGCTTCCAACTTTTATACTTACTTTTAACTGAACAAAATCAATGAGCATACCTATTTTTCCACTTCTATTGCGCCTTTAAGGTTTTCAACGACTAGCTGACACAAGAATATTGTTGTAAACATAGCGTGAAAAGGTACAATCCAGAATTGAATTAGTAGGTTGACGTGCTTGTGTGAAAGTTTGCAAAACCATTTCTCAACAGCTTTGTTATAAGTTCATAACATTTATCTTTGTATACTTTTTCTTGTATTGCCTTTTGCACTAAAAGGATTTTAGGGGAAACTCTTGCCGAATCATCTTTAACATGCTAGCATTTGAGAAAGATATAATAATGCAAATAAGACTTATCATAAGGATAAAGAAAAACCCAAAAATGTTGATCATTGGCCAGACCATGATGCTTGGTACAAAAAGAACCTACAAATAAAACACATAATGTGATCATGTATGCTTACTTGTGAGAGAAATCAAAGAAGCAACAGGAAAGGTAAATTTGCTAAGAATAATGCGTATGTGCCAACCTCGTGAGGATTTGCTAGTGATGCCATGGCAGATAGCACCACCACCTTCTGTTTCAACACCTTCTTCAACAACTTGTTCATCAAGAATTTCTTGTACTTCAACAACCATATAAGCTTAGTAAAAGTATTAGTTGTTTTGGTTTAAGACAAAAAGGTTTCTAGAAGACAATATATAAACTATCAAGATAATCTTAATTTTTGTGTTGAATAATAAGCATACCTTAAAGCACGTTCAAATACTTTGTGGGCTCCAATTACGACACAAGATGAAATTCATAAATCAAAAACTACAAATTAAGAAGCATGACATACTAAGAACACATACATTTAAAACTTCAAAGTTGGAATTTTGATATTACATATCAACGTGTATATAAGAAAACCCTAGATTAAGAAGATACAACTGTAAATTAGCATACCTTTCTTTATCAAGTTCAAATAAGGTGAACGTTTGACCAGAAGGTCGGCTCAAATGTCTCCCAAGTCCGATCCACTTAAAAATATTCTTTATAATATCTCCCATAATAAAAATGTCAAACCTAAAACTTATTTAGTCACATAAAGAACTCTTTGCAAGTCATCAAAATGTAAAAGATATTAATAAGAGAATTTGATCATAACCTTAGTCTGCCAAGCTCCTCTTTGTGACATCTACAGCACTCCTTCCACAAGACAGAAAATTATGAAGATACATATGAACAGTCTAGATATTGTGTTTTGAACATAAGGTAATTTAAATTCTTTGTGTAACATTTCACCTCTACCTCATACATGTTGATGAGCTATTTGTCATCAATATAGAATCATGTTCTTGCAGCAGCTTCCACAGAAATTGACATCATCCCCTCTACATCCTTATAGTGGCATTAATCTTACTTTGTCACAAGATTAAAAATTGAAATGGAACAGGGAAAGAGAATAGGCTCCATAATTGGCCATTTTAGGTGACCTTCAATGTGGTGATTAAATTATTTCATTAATTGCTATGAAGCTTAATCTGATTATGATTTTCAATTAGCATTTAACATTCATTGGCCTTACCTGAACAAGTAAAGCACTATAATTAGCACTACGTATAACTTATAGGAGGAAAAATATACATGTAAAAGTAACTTCATGTGTCACCAAATGTGCCTATCGGTACAACCAAAGTTCCCACGGAGATGATTTATATATATACCTCTAAGATGAAGCAAGTGCTTTAGACCAGCTTGTGCATGTTCAACCTGTAAAAAAGTTACATAAAGTTGATGAATCGAATTCATTGAAAGCATTTAATCTTCATCATTTCACTTGAAAGATAACATTCAGAAATAACTTTCAATAATTGTCATATCATTAGCACGATTAAATCTTAGCCACTGAAGACCTCGTTATTTGTGTAAAGATCCAGTGTGACCTGGAATATTTTATACTGCAAGAACAATAATTCAGATTAATAGACAAAATAAGAAGAAACACTAGAATCAAATAACATAAGGAAGAAATAAATTAATAACAAACCGTGGAGGAAAACATAGACCTCACTGGAACAATAATTATCACTATATTAATCCATAAGAAAATGAACACTTATGATATTGGTTTTCTGATGGAGTTTGGAAAATTAACAGTTATAGTATTGGTTTTCTAATGGATTTTGTTATAGGAAGTGCGTACTTACTATATTAATCCATAAGAAATGAACAGTTATATATAAAAGTGAGCACACAAGTTCCATATTCCTAGTGAAATTTCATAGTAAAATGGGGAGTCTGGTGCTAACTTATGGTGGTTTACTAACCTTATGATGGCTCCTTCTGACTTTATAATATCTTATGAGCAAATTTATTATGATGGATATTCTCTTAGTTTATTAAAGCACATCTTTGGTCTTCCTCCCATTCAGAGTCTGATGGCAACTTTCCTAGTGTTTGGAAGCACACTTTGCATCCTTCGAATACTCATCAAATGTTTCCACTAGATTTTCAGTAACGTGTCCTTCACACCATTCTGCATACACAATAAACTATATAATTCCACAAAACGAAAAAAATGAAAAAAGCAAATACACAATGATGGAAAGAGGAACATTCAACCTTTATCATACGTTTGACCAGAATAATATATGAAACTGACTGCTTGATGTAGAGCTTCCTGTATCAATTATAAAAGGTTAATATGCTAAATATATTAAAAGTTCTGCACAAGACTAACATTATAGTAGAAATATACCTTTGCAGCCTTCAAAGAGCTTTTACAGTAAACAATAAACAGAATAATATGACTATTCATGTAGTGCTAGAAGCAAGCTCCATAGCAAATAAAAAAAACAGTGTTAGTCTGTCATCAAGAAAAAAGTAGAGTGGATTAAGGCAATTTAAATAAACATAAAAAAATTTGCAAACCATGACACATATTGGTCCTTAACCACTTTCAGAACAAACTTGAGCACTTCAACCACCCATCCTGTCACCTAATTTCATTAATAATACTAATAATAATGAGTCATCTTAAGATTGAAATGATGAAAATAAATTACATGCAAGAGTACCTTTAGGATTTCAAGATTTGTAACATCAATAGCACAATCATTTAGCAGTCTTAGCCACTGAAATAAACCTCTGCGTGTAAGACTCACCATGAGCTGGAATATTCATACGTGCAAGAACAATAAATCAAACAAATAGATAAATGAACAAAAATACTGAAATCAAATAACATAAGGAAAGAAATTAATGACAAACCATGGAGAAAAACAGGGAGCTACATAATCATGGATGCCTCTCGTTTCTTCCCCAATCTGAAATTAGTTTACAAATAAATGCTCAGCTGGCAACTTTTATCCTTATTCTTTAACTGGAAAAAATCAATGAACATACCTTTTTTTTCCTCATCTATTGTGCCTTTAAGGGTTTCAAAGTCAAGCTGTCACAAGAATATTGTTACAATCATATGGTGAAAAAGTACGATACAAAATTGCATAAATAGGGTGAGGCACTTTTGGAAAAAGTTTGATAAATATTCTATGAACAGCTTTAGTGATATGCTCGTAACATTTTTCTTTGTAGCTTTTCCTTGTTTTGCTTTTTACACTGCAAGGTTTTTAGAAGATGCAACTGCAGTAGTAAATTTTCTGCATATAAGGATGGAATGAATAACATGGCTAGGAAAAAGTATAATTAGGTGTGATGATGTGTAAATTTAATTTTGTACAATAATACTAATATGTATGGCTAGCTTTGTGAGGACTTGCTACAGATGTCATTGCACATCTTCACTACCACCTTCTTTAGCAACTTGTTCATCAAGAATATCTCGCATTTCAACCACCTAGGAAAGTTTGAATATTTATACATATGAATATATAATAAGGTAAATAATATTAATTTAAAGGTGCAAAAGGAATTCTGCTTAGTGCACATCTTACCCAGCTTACCTATCTCCGGGAATGATAAACGCTTATCTTGAATCCAGATCAAGATATACAAATGAAACAATTCTTTTGCATTTGACCCCATAAATGACAAAATAGAAAAAAACGAAGCAATCCAAGCAAAGTCAAACAATTAGCAACTAAAATAATTTGGTCAACATACTTAATATTCCAGCTAGCAAAATCCTTTTGGAAGTCTGCAGTTGCAATTACAAGGCCAGTAACATGAGGAAAAGGAGCCATTGGAGGGCAAGCAACAAGAGATGCTCATATGCTTGAGATATCTGCACTAACTACTGCTGATGAAAAATTAATATAAAATAAAACTGCAAAAAAGGTAACAATGATATTAACTCCTGTCGCTAAACTTTGCAAATTATTTCTTAGATCTTCTAGTTTTTTATTTGTATCTGAAAAATTAGAAATGGAGATGAAGGGAAGCATTTGGAGAGAAAGTAATCAGAAGGCATTATAATTTTTTAAAAGATAAAACTAGAAGATATAATAGTAAAATCATTTGGCTGACAAATAACTAAAACTCTGATTATAAATTTTTAAAAGACAAAACTAACCTTGTAAACTCTAATTGGAATCAGGTTATCTTGGTTGAGTAACCACCTATCCAGATACCAAATTACATTAATAATAAATCATCTTAAGATTGAAATGATGACAAGAACTTGCATGTAAAAATACCCTTTAAGATTTGAATTTTTGTACCATCACTAGCATGATCTCTCAGCAGTCTGGGACGCTAAACAAACCTCTGTTTACCAATTCAGCATTGGCTGGAATATTACATATCTGCAAGAACACAAATTTAGAGATAAAATAATCAGAAATACAGAAATCAAATAACATAAGGAAAGAAAAGAAACTCATGAGAAACCGTGGAGAAAAACAAGGAACCACATAATCCTATGTAGATCTCCCAGCTCTTCACTCTATGAAAATAATTTACGAATAAATGCTCAGTTTCTGCCTCTAATCCTTACGTTTAACAGGAATTAAATCAATGAGCATACCTTTTTTTCTACTTCTATTGCGCCCTGGTTTTCATATACTAGCTGACACAAGAATATCGTTATAACTATAGGGTGAAAAGGTACAATACAGAATTGCATAAATAGGTTAAAGTGCTTGTGTGAAAGTCCGCTAAACCATTTCTCAACAGCTTTTGTTATATGCTCAAAACATTTATCTTTGTAGACTTTATCTTGTTTTGCCCTTTGCACTGAAAGGTTTCTGGGGAGACTCTTGCCGAATCATCTTTAACATTTTAGCATTTGAGAAAGATAATATAACCGAAAAAAGGACTTATCATAAGGATGAAGAAAACCCAAAAATGTCGATCATGATGGCCAAACTATGATGCTTGGCACAAAAAGAACCTACAAATAAAACACACAATGTGATCATGTATGCTTACTTGTGAGAGAAATCAAAAAAGCAACAGAAAAGGTAAATTTGCTAACAATAATGTGTATGTGCCTACCTTTTGAGGATTTGCAAATGATGCCATGGCGGATGGCACCACCACCTTCAGCTTCAACAATGTGTTCATCAAGAATTTCTTGTACTTCAACAACCATATAAGCTTAGTAAAAGAATTAGTTGTTTTAGTTTAAGACAAAAAGGTTTCTACAAGACAATATATAAACTATCAAGATAATCTTAAACTTTATAGTGTCGAATGATAAGCATACCTTAAAGCACGTTCAAGTGTTTGTGGGCTCCAATCATGACACATGATCACAGTTGTAAATCGAAAGCTACAAATTAAGAAGCATGACATACTAAGAACACGTGCATTTAAAACTTCAAAGTTAGAATTATGATATTAGACATCAAGGTATATATAGAAAAACCTAGATAAAGAATATACAACTATAAATTAGCATACCTTTCTGCATCAAGTTCAAAAAAGGTGAAACGTTTGACCAAAAGGTCTGCTCAAATGTCTCTCAAGTCCGATCCACTTCGTGAAAATACTCTTTGTAATATTTCCCTAGTAAAAATGTCAAACCTAAAACTTATTTAGTCACATAAAGAACTCTTTGCAAGTCATCAAATTGTGAAAGACATTAATAAGAGAATTTGATCATAACCTTAGTCTGCCAAGCTCCTTTTTGTGACATCTACAGCACTCCTTCTACAAGACAAAAAATTATGAAGAGACATATGAACAGTCAAGATATTGTGTTTTGAACATAAGTTCATTTTTTATTCTTTGTGCAACATTGCACCTCTACCTCATACATGTTGATGAGCTATTTATCATCAATATTGAATCATGTGCTTGCAGCAGCTTCCACAGAAATTGACACCATCCCCTCTACATCCTTATAGTGGCATTATTCTGACTTTACCTGAACAAGTAAAGCACTATAATTAGCACTACGTATAAACTTATTAGAATCAATATACATGTAAAAGTGACTTCATGTGTGCCTTTCAGTATCACCAAAGTTCCCGCGGAAATGATTTATCCTCTGAGATGAACCAAGTGCTTTAGACCAGCTTGTGCCTGTTCAACCTGTTAGAAAATTACATAAAGTTGATGAATCGAATTCATTGAAAGCATTTCATCTTCATCATTTCAGTTGAAAGATAACATTCAGAAATAACTTTCAATAATTGTAATATCATTAGCACGATCGAATCTTAATAGACCTCACTGTTAGTGTAAAGATTCAGTGTGACCTGGAATATTTTATGCTGCAAGAACAATAATTCAAATTAGACAAAGTGAGAAGAAATACTAGAATCAAATAACATAAGGAAAAAATAAATTACTAACAAACCCTGGAGGAAAACAAAGATCTACATAATCGTATATATAGATAAAAGGTTGAGATACTTCTGATAAAACTTTGCTAAACCCTTTTTCAAGGGCCTTGTCAGCTCTATGAGAATGAATAACATATAAGAAAGAGTATAATTAGGTTGATTAATGTACAAGTTTAATTTAGCAACAATAACATTAATACGTACTTGTCAACTCTATGAGGATTTGCTATTGATGCCATCGCACCACCACCTTTAGCCTGGTTAATCAAGAATTTCTTGCATTTCAACAACCCCACCAGTGTAAGTACCAAAATACAGGTGAAATTTATTTCAGACAAAAGGGACTGTGTGTTTATTTAACTTTGTAGAAGATATTATGATTAATGGTTGCTCAAGAAACATGTCAAAGAAGAAAAAAAAAAAAAAGAACGAAGTTTTACCGGTGCTTGACTTAACTTTTGTTTTGCGCAGACCTGATAATGTAGCATAACCTTACATTTTGTGGGATGTATTCATGACAATTGAACAAGGAAAAAGAAAGATGGCATTAATTGAGTTTGCGGTCAATCCTTTAACAAAAAAGACAAGAAAAAAGGAAGTGTGTATTTTGTAAAAGTAGACAAAACTAAAACTGACATTTTAATATGGGGAAGGGGAAATTGGAATATTAATAGAGTAAGTAAATAATCTATCATATACAAATGTAAAAAAATTCAGGTACATTTTTCTGGTAAAGATAAACAGTTATTTTGGATTCAAGTCATGATATACCCATGAAACAATTTCTTTGCATAATCCAAGCAAAGACAAACAATCAGCAGTTAACGTAATTTTGTGAAATAGACTTAATATTCCAACATGCAGGATCCTTCCAGAAAAATCAGAAAAACGATTAGTACACTTCATAACATAACATTCAGTATGAAGTATGAACACATCAAAAGTTAAAAGTGGACAGGTCAATTAGTAATGCCCCAAGGCCCAAACTCAACCCCACCAACCCATTTTGACCCGTTAACCCAATATAATACAAGCCTCATATCTCATAAGGCGCTCCTTCTGGGCAATATGTCTCGTGGGCCGTGGAGACGTCATTGGGCTGGCCCAGTTTCAGATCCCAACATCGGAAAATCATCAGCATCATCAGGTGTGAGTGTCGTCAGAGCCGATAGCGAGACAAAAAGATGAGAGGGCAACGTGATTAGAATGAGAATGTATGCATTAACTAACTTGAATCATTTCAAAAACCTAACCTAATGTTTCTGTTTAAAACTCTGATGAATTAGGGTTCAGTCGCCAGAAATCACAACGCGTAAGTTTTTAGTATTAGGGTTCGGTTGCCGGAAAAACAGCGCTTACTGAGGGTTGAGTGATAGTATCAATTAATGAGTAGAAAGCAAATAGTCTTCCGATCGATTGGAAAGTATACCTTGAAATGATCGAATTGGTGGTCGGCTAACAGTCACCAAACTTGCGGTGGTCTTAGTCGGCATGAAAAGTCGTCAGCGGTTGCGGTGTGGTGGAGATGATGAACAACTAATCAAATGGCAATGGCGGAGGACTGCAGATTGAGGGTTTTAGACGAAACGTGTTTGGAGGGAAATTGTTGATTTAGGCGGTTTGAGTCTGGGGCTAATGGCAGAGGCAGGTGGGTTTATATAGGCGTGGAATTCAGAGCCGTTTGGGAGGATCTCAGGGGAGATTTGTTGCACCGAAGAAACCGGATTCGCAATCTCTCTCATTTATTCATCAGATTTCATACCTAAACGAAAATCGCTTTTCATTTATTTACCTTTTCAAATTATTATATTGTTTTATGTGAACATTATACGATTATATTCTAGGTTGATTTTCTGGTCATAATCGTAGTTGATTTTGAACCTATTTTGTTAGGTGGTTGTGTTATTTTCTCTTTTTTTATTTACCTAATAAAAAAAAAAATTTTGATTATTTTCTAAGAGAAGTTTTCAGAAATTTATAGAAAGTTTCCTTTTTATTTTCAAAAATGCTTTTATATTAAATTTTTGTAGTATCTTTTTATTATATTTTTATATTGTTATGTAAAGTATATTTGAACTCCTTTTAGAAAAAATAAAATAAAATTAAAGATTTTCCTCAGGTTAATATATGACAAATTTTAAAACTGTTTTTTACGAGGAGAGTATGACAAGTAATAAAAATGAATGTATAGCCTAACCTTTATTTATTAGAATGCATTGTTATTTTTCTCTACATGTTTTGGTCACATTTGTTAGTTTTTTTTTTGAATTTTTTTTTTCACATCTAGCTCTCCAAAGTTTTAAGAAGTTGTCATTTTCATAAAAAAAAAATTAACTCTATTAATTTAAATTATTAAATATGTAAATTGACAAAATTATCCTTTAAACTACAAAATAAAAACCGTCAATCACATAACCATAACCGAGTGGAACTAAATCACGATTGGGAGAGATAGCGACTAGATACGATGATCTCTATTATATAACCCTTTCGTAATGGGTTCTCGACAACTACAAAAAACGTCCATTATTCTCCCTCGCCGATAAAACCAACAATCTCATGATTCAATCATGATAAAAGATTGAAGATAAAATGTTTGATTTAAATTTCATGAGTATAACAATAACACGTGAATGCAATTTTAACACTAGTACTTTAACATAAACTAGGATTTGTTTTTATATGCAAATTTATATAATTACCCCTTTTAATAATAGATGTTTAAGCATTTTAAATTAACGAAGTTAATTTTTCTGGATGAAAATAAAACTTTCTTAAAACCTTTGTGATCCAGATGCAAAAAAAAAAATTATTTTTAGTTAAAAATAACAAATACGATCAAACCAAATGAAGGAAAACAACAATTTATTTATTCTATTTAATATTTTATCATTTGTTTGTGTAGATGGCTGTGTTTTTTTTTTCTTTCTTACAAAATCAAGATGCGACTATATCGTATGAAGATGGTATGATGAACAAATTGGGTAACATGCCTTTTTGTGGCTATTACTAAGAACTTAAAACTTTCTTTATTAAAACTTTCTTTATCCAAAATGTGAATAAATAATACGATAAACTCCTTTAAATCGAAAACCTTCAAATGTGTGTGAGATATTATTTTAAATATGGTTATCTTCCAATAATAATTTGATAACGCCAGAATAAAAACCACTTATCATTTATTTAGTTTTTGATAGTGTATCGCTGGCAGCGATATCATTTTCCATGTTTTTTTTCGTGTGACATGTTAACGTCATGTCATTTTTACTCATTTTTTCTTTAGTTTTTTGCCGCTTTGCATGGTATCTTTCATGTTTTCCTTGTTTTCATGTTTTGTTAGGTAACAGTCAAAATGAGAGAGACGTGGAGTCGTTGACGGCCAGTAAATTTTCACCGGGTTTTGAGTAGGAAAACAACAAATACGAAAGCAAGAAGCTGCCCAAAATACAAGACAATCCTACGGTTGAAACTCTAAAAAATTAAGGAGCACCGCAGCTAGGTTTCATAGTTATGAAATTTCTTCTCTTCTCTTGTCTTCTCTCTTTCAGTGAGATAACAACTAAAGTTGAGTGTTTTAGTCTTCTAATCTTTTCCTTTTTATTTACCTAAGAGGTAAACTACGAGCCACAGAAACATCATTAAGCTTAGTCGCAGGCTCCAAAATAACTCAACAGTTACTCATAGAATTCAAAACAACTTAACAGTCTTAACACGTAACATCTTGATTATGCTACCCCCCTCTTATTACTAGCTGTGATCTTTTAAGTTCATCTTAGGTATCATATATCTCAGTATTTATTCATTCACCTCTTATTACTAGGCCCAACCTGATGTAAATGGTGGTGTTGATCGACCGATATGGACGGGGAATTGATGATGGTAGCCTTTGGGCGTAGGTCGGTGTTTGGAGGGTAGTATGAATCGATTGGAGCTCGGTGACACCTATGTGAATCGGGGACTCATGTCCCTCTAATGTTGATTGTTGTTTCGCCAAGGCTTTTTGTACTCGCTGGCTGGCGAAATTTATTCATCACAGGCATCCATAGGCGAGTTTGAATAAACCAGCTCTACTATCAAATGTTAGAAGAATTTGAGAGATAAGATGATCTTGTCATAACCACATATTCATTTCGACTTGTAGAGTTGCTTAATTTTTTGGAATCAATTCATCCTTCCTGCAAAAACACAAACGTTAATAGGCTATAGAGTCATGTTCATAGGCTATACAGTCTTAGATACAACCGAGCGACGCTTCCACTTGCTCTCTACCTGCTAAGTTTAAAGAAAGCACACACACTCTAGAACAAGTTACAACTCACTACATGAAAGATGAACAAGAAAGTTATAAACTAGTAGTTGTAACAAAATAAGCGTACTACTTCATAAGGTCAGCCAGCTAGTTATAGATTTTCAATAAAAATGTTATAAATTTTCAATATAAGAGTTCATTCATGTAACCTAATGGTGAAACTGTGGTGTGAACTGATCCTTGTAAGCTACTTTGATTGCAAGACATGGTGAGTTGGTGACTCTTCTCATGATGGAGATAATGGACATGAGTAAGTTCAAGTCTAAGTTTACATAAGTTTTAAATAAAAAAAGAAGTTACCAAGTAAAACACAGGAAAATAATTTACTTATGCATAAAATAATAAATCAATTGAGAATTTTGAAATATTCTAGAAAACCATTTTTTTTCTAAGTTTTACAAAATATGAAAGGAATTAAAATTATTAAATAAAGTTAAGAATAAGTGGTTCTAAATTCTAATTTTAAGAAGTAATTCATGCTTGAATCTGTAATATAAACTCAAAACTTTATACAAGACATTTGAATTTCGAACCACAACTTGAATTTTGAGTCCATCAAAACCTTGAAGGCATGAACCCCTCTGATAACCTAACTACTAGTATATGTAATAAGTCTATACTCCCAATAGTGTCTGCAAACAACTAAGAGCATAACACATAGTAACTAGTCTTATATTCATCCAGTGACCGGATATTTTAATGTCATAATGACATAAATTTTTTCCTTGGCGTTCTATCAAAAGCAAATGCTCGCTTTAAATCAAAATACAAACTTTCAAACTGTGTGCATATGATGCACACACACCAAAATTTGTTGAATTAAGCTTTAGGTGTCTATTGATCACATAAACTTCTAAAATATTGACTTGAATCCCTAAATTAAACAAATTATGTAACCTTCTTAATTACCGATTTCCAGACTTTCTTAAAAAATGTGACTTTTCCAACTAAATCCTTTTACGAACTTGTAGAAGGAGTATTAACATCATACATCATTCATCACCATGTTCCTCTTTTTTAAACTTAGCACTTGGATTTGTTAGAAACATTCTTAAAAAAAAAAAGAAATCAAAACATATCAAAACTAACCTTCACACTTTAGAACACTTGTGAACCTGGTTGCATCACCACACGAACCTGCATAGTAGAAATAAAGAACTTATAGAATGCTTGTTTTAAGCAAATATTTATTATGAGAGATTTGAAAATCAACCTTAAGAACAATAGTTAATGTTGGGACCAAAATGCTTGTTCCAAAAATTGCTTGCAGAGAATAAACTCAAGTAAACATCATCTACATGGAGATGAATTGAATTGAATATACTGTGTTATAGAAATGAAACAAAAAATAAAAGAAAGAAAAAGCATAACATCATAAATTTCACAACCATAACATGATGATGATCTGAAACAATAAACTAAATAAGAACAGAAGCTCAAATGTATGTGTCAAAATCACAGAAATTAGGTCAACAGGGTTAAGGCTATAAGATTTCTTATTTGACGTTGATTAACCTGCAATTTCATTTGTTAAGAAAGGCAAGATGTAATTGAAAATTACAACCCACATGCAGGTAGGTAGTTGTTCAACTTATATATGATAATAGAAAAGCTCAAGCTTTATAATAATGTGCATAAAATGAACTCTTCACCCAAAAGCAACCCAAAGACGAAGATAATTAATAATCTAAATTGTCATTCCACATAAACCACCTTAAAAACACTCTAACTTGGATAACAAAGCAAAATTGCAACCTTCTATTTTAGCTTTTAAATTTGTAATTAATAGAAATGCTAATCAAAGATATAAAAAATAAATAAACTACTTTCAATCATAAACAACTGCTTACTCCGAAATTTATATCTTATTAACACAAAGCAAACCACATAACATTAGTAGTTTCAAATAACCACATGTAAAGTTCAATTATGTAAATACTTGTCTTTGCAAGGTACCAACTGCTTATCGGTGTTGGTATTTCGTTTAAATGGGTTTGTTCTATATCTTAATAATGCTAAAATAATACACAGTAACCCAAACAACAAAAGGCTACAAACAACCCGATTAAGGGGGTGATTGTTGGGTTAATCGGGTTTGGTTTACGGGTCATGGTTCGGTAGTTCACGGGTTACGGGTCACATGGGTCGGTAGGTAAATGGATACCAAATACTTAATGGGTCTTGGGGAAGGAATTGGTCAGGAGTTTGAGCGATTCTAATGGACTTCAAGTGGGTGCTGAGTTCGTTGCATGAAAGCAGGAGAAACGTGGACCATTTCATGTGGAGCTTTTGTTTGTTATTATTATAAATAGTGGTATTATGTTTACGTTTTGAATGTCCTTGTAATCCTTATTTCGTGAAGCAATACACAGAGAAAATCGTCCCAAATAGTGTGTGTTGTGGTTGTTTCTAAAGGGGCCTGATCCAACAGAAATAACATGCAATCTGCCCTCTATAACATATGATGGCACTACTATCACCATAGGATTCAACAAATGCATATGAATAATCAACCAACTGACTCTAAGATAAGCTAAAGTACCAAACCTCAAAAACCCCTTGACAATAATCACAAAACGCAACTAAAATAAAAAAATATTAGCACAAACTAAACAAAGTAGCTAAGAAAAAGAGCATCAAACAGAAGTAAAAGATCGATCAAAGGTCCTTACCTAAAGGTTTCTGCTTGAGTGTAGTTGAAGGAAATTGATTGACCTGTACCAACACATTAACCTTAGTTTAGAAGACCAAAAAGGAACAGAAATAAAAATATATCAAAATCCAACTTCCCTTTAGAACTACTTGTAAACCTGGTTGCATCCTGACATGAACCTGCGTATCAGATATAAAGAAGTTGTAAGACACGTGTTTTAAGCAAACATTATTATGAGAGACTTGAAAATCAACCTCAAGAAGAACAGTTAATGTTAGGACGAGAATGCTTGTTCCTATAATTACAGAATAAACTCAAGTGAAATAATGTAGATGGAGATAATCAAATATACTATGTGTTACAGATAAAGGGAACCAAAAAAAATATATAACATCTTTAATTGCACAAGTGCACAACCATAAAATATAAAGCATGTAATAACCTGACTCGTATTCAGGCTGGCATTAGCATAAATGTGACCCCTTCTCGCCGGAAAATGGGGTCTTCTCACACAGTCACACTTGTAAAGATCATGATGGAAAATATAAACCACATAAGACATGTTCAACCAGGTTGGTCTCTATATCAGTTTTCATGTTACTTAAAGTTACCTTAATAAGATCCTATAAAATCACCTGGTTGGTTGCCATATGGATGTGCTCCATCACTTTTGGAGACACGGCCCTTAGTTCTCATTTGTATCCACCCTTGCATATTTCAAAGCCCAAAAATATTAGAATTCTATATAATGAAACTTTTATGATAATCAGAGACGAGTTACTCAAGACATAATTTGATCAAAGCATAAAAGACTATTGTAAGTTGTAACTCAAATAACAAATCTAGCTTATACTATCAATCATATATACAAAAAATATTTCTGGACTTGTAGAAAAATGTGGGCAGGAATTGTAGACTTACTTTGACAACATGATCAAGTAAAAGGTCCATGCTGATGAGGTGCAATATAAGCAAGAAACAATCATTAATTACCTTCATCAACATTGATGCATCCTGAAAACTCTATGATAAAATGATATCAAAAATGAAAGAAGGAAAAGTACCAAAAGAGGGTGTGACGAAGTTGCTAAGTTTAACAAACACAAAAAGCTCAAATCAATCCTCGAATCGATTAATTAAAAACCAACAGACTCTCATGGTTCTCATCACCAGAAACAATATTGTTGAGCGACTTGTGGCTGATTCAAAAAGAAAAAGAGCAAACGTTAGTCTGGAAAACCTTAAAACCTTCAAACAGCAAAAAACTTCAATCACCCTGTGGCCATTCATTTGGTTGTAAGATTTTTTAATAAATCAAAATTTACATGATCTAATCTGGCACCACCTCCATGCCTCAACATCAATCATTGTTTAGACCAGCTTGTGCCTCTTTGACCTGTAAATAAAATGCATAAACCTAATGAATCGAATTCACTGAAAGCATTTCTTCATCATTTTTTTACAAGATAACATTCAGAAATGGCAACGGGACTAACTTTTGGAGTTTTTCTGCAGAAACAAGATTAACCTGTTCGGCAATCATGCTCCTAATATGGGTGTCATTTGCTTGAACGAAAAGAAGGGAAAGGTTAAGTGAAAGCTATGTCCCTTCATTGTCAGTGAAAACTGGAAAAAATCATATTCCTAGTGCCATTTTAAGCAAAAGATTAGAAATATATAAAAGTGAGCATTCAAGTTTCATATTTCTAGTGAAATTTCATAGTAAAATGGGGAGTCTGGTACTAACTTATGGTGGTTTACTAACCTTATGACGGCTCCTTCTGACTTTATGATATCTTATGAGCAAATTTATTATGATGGATATTTTCTTAGTTTTTTAAAGCACATCTTTGGTCTTCCTCCCATTCTGACTCTGATGGCAATTTTCCTAGTGTTTGGAAGCACACCTTTGCATCCTTCGAATAATCATCAAATGTTTCCACTAGAGTTTTAGTAACCTGTCCTTCACACCATTCTGCATACACAATAAAATATATAATTCCACAAAACGATAAAAACAAAAAAAGTAAATACACAACGATGGAAAGAGGAACATTCAACCTTTATCATAACGTTTGACCAGAATAATATATGAAACTGACTGCTTGATTTAGAGCTTCCTGTATCAATTAGAAAAGGTTAATATGCTATATATATTAAAAGTTCTGCACAAGACTAACATTATAGTAACAATATACCTTTGAAGCCTTCAAAGAGCCTTTACAGTGAACAATAAACAGAATAATATGACTATTCATGTAGCGCTAGAAGCGAGCTCCATAGCAAATTAAAAAAAATAATAAAAAAAAAGTGTTAGCCTATCATCAAGAAAAAAGTAGAGTGGATTAAGGCAATTTAAATAAACATAAAAAATTTGCAAACCATGAAACATATTGGTCCTTAACCACTTTCAGAACAAACTTGAGCACTCAACCACCCATCCTATCACCTAATTTCATTAATAATACTAATAATAATAAGTCATCTTAAGATCGAAACGATGAAAATAAATTACATGCAAGAGTACCTTAAGGATTTCAAGATTTGTAACATCAATAGCACAATCATTTAGCAGTCTTAACCACTGACATAAACCTCTGCGTGTGAAGACTCACCATGAGCTGGAATATTCATAGGTGCAAGAACAATAAATCAAACTAATAGATAAATGAACAGAAATACTGAAATCAAATAACATAAGGAAAGAAATTAATGACAAACCATGGAGAAAAACAGGGAGCTACATAATCATAGATGCCTCTCGTTTCTTCCCCAATCTGAAATTAGTTTACAAATAAATGCTCAGCTGGCAACTTTTATCCTTATTCTTTAACTGGAACAAATCAATGAACATACCTTTTTTTCCTCATCTATTGTGCCTTTAAGGGTTTCAAAGTCAAGCTGTCACAGAGTATTGTTACAATCATATGGGGAAAAAGTACGATACAAAATTGCATAAATAGGTTGAGGCACTTTTGGAAAAAATTTGATAAATATTCTATGAACAGCTTTAGTGATATGCTCGTAACATTTTTCTTTGTAGCTTTTCCTTGTTTTGCTTTTTACACTGCAAGATGTTTAGAAGATGCAACTGCAGTAGTAAATTTTCTGCATATAAGGATGGAATGAATAACATGGCTAGGAAAAAGTATAATTAGGTATGATGATGTGTAAATTTAATTTTGTACAATAATACTAATATGTATGGCTAGCTTTGTGAGGTCTTGCTACAGATGTCATTGTACAACTTCACCACCACCTTCTTCAGCAACTTGTTCATCAAGAATATCTCGCATTTCAACAACACTACAAGTTGATTTTTGGGAAATCTAGAAAAGGCAATATGACTTTTAGTTGATTTTTGTGTCAAACTATTAAAAAAAGAGCCACAATATAGCATGTGAATATCTCCACAAGAAGTAAAACTCTCATTTAGTTTTTTTGTGTGTATGTGTTGGGTGGGTTTTTTTTTTTTTTTTTTGGGGGGGGGAAGGAGGAAAGTTTGAATATTTATACATATGAATATATAATAAGGTAATAATATTACTTTAAAGGTGAAAAAGGAATTTTGCTTAGTGCACATCTTACCCGGCTTACCTATCTGCGGGAATGATAAACGCTTATCTTGAATCCAGATCAAGATATACAAAACAATTCTTTTGCATTTGACCCCATAAATGACAAAATAGAAAAAAACAAAGCAATCCAAGCAAAGTCAAACAATAAGCAACTAAAATAATTTGATCAACATACTTGATATTCCAGCTAGCAAGATCCTTTTGGAAGTCTGCAGTTGCAATTACAAGGCCAGTAACATGAGGAAAAGGAGCAATTGGAGGGCAAGCAACAAGAGATGCTCATATGCTTGAGATATCTGCACTAAATACTGCTGATGAAAGATTATTATAAAATAAAACTGCAAAAAAGGTAACAATGATATTAACTCCTGTCGCTAAACTTTGCAAATTATTTCTTAGATCTTCTAGTTTTTTATTTGTATCTGAAAAATTAGAAATGGAGATGAAGGGAAGCATTTGGAGAGAAAGTAATCAAAAGGCATTATAATTTTTTAAAAGACAAAGCTAGAAGATATAATAGTAAAATGGTTTGGCTGACATATAACAAAAGCTCTGATTATTAGTTTTTAAAAGACAAAACTAACCTTGTAAACTCTAATTGGAATCAGGTTATCTTGGTTGAGTAACCACCTATCCAGATACCAAATTTCATTAATAATAAATCATCTTAAGATTGAAATGATGACAAGAACTTGCATGTAAAAATACCCTTTAAGGTTTGAATATTTTTACCATCACTAGCACGATCACTCAGCAGTCTGGGACGCTAAACAAACCTCTGTTTACAAATTCAGCATTGGCTGGAATATTACATATCTGCAAGAACACATATTTAGAGATAAAATAATCAGAAATACAGAAATCAAATAACATAAGGAAAGAAAAGAAACTCATGAGAAACCGTGGAGAAAAACAAGGAACCACATAATCCTATTTAGATCTCCCAGCTCTTCACTATATGAAAATAATGTATTAATAAATGCTCAGCTTCCAACTTTAATCCTTAAGTTTAACCGGAAATAAATCAATGAGCATACCTTTTTTTCTACTTCTATTGCGCCTTTAAGGTTTTCAAAGACTAGCTGACACAAGAATATCGTTATAAATATAGGGTGAAAAGGTACAATACAGAATTGCATAAATAGGTTAAAGTGCTTGTGTGAAAGTTTGCTAAACCATTTCTCAACAGCTTTTGTTATATGCTCAAAACATTTATCTTTGTAGACTTTATCTTGTTTTGCCCTTTGCACTAGAAGGTTTTTAGGGGAGACTATTGCCGAATCATCTTTAATATGTTAGCATTTGAGAAAGATAATATAATGCAAAAAAGACTTATCATAAGGGTAAAGAAAGACCCAAAAATGTCGATCATGATGGCCAGACCATGATGCTTGGCACAAAAAGAACCTACAAATAAAACACACAATATGCTTACTTGAGAGAGAAATCAAAGAAGCAACAGAAAAGGTAAATTTGCTAACAATAATGTGTATGTGCCTACCTTTTGAGGATTTGCAAGTGATGCCATGGCGGATGGCACCACCACCTTCAGCTTCAACAACGTGTTCATCAAGAATTTCTTGTACTTCAACAACCATATAAGCTTAGTAAAAGTATTAGTTGTATTAGTTTAAGACAAAAAGGTTTCTAGAAGACAATATATAAACTATCAAAATAATCTTAAATTTTATAGTGTCGAATAATAAGCATACCTTAAAGCACGTTCAAGTGTTTGTGGGCTCCAATCATGACACATGATGACACTTGTAAATCAAAAGCTACAAATTAAGAAGCATGGCATACTAAGAACACATGCATTTAAAACTTCAAAGTTAGAATTATGATATTAGACAACAAGGTAAATATAGAAAAACCTAGATACTAAGAACAGCTCAATCTTCTCTTTGCACTCAAGGATATAGGCCACTTGCACTATTTTCTAGGGGTTGAGGTTGTTCACAAAGGCCATGATTCAATTCTTTCACAACGCAAATATATTAGAGATATTTTGCACAGAACTAATTTGGCTGAAGTCTCTTCTTCAAGAACTTGGCTTGGATAGTGAAGCACCAACACTTTGGTGTGATAACCTTGGAGCAACTTATCTTACGGCCAACCCAGTCTTTCATGCCATAACAAAACGCGTTGAAGTTGACTATCATTTTGTTCGTGAACTAGTTACTCAGGGAAAGCTCAGTGTCAAGTTTATCTCCACAAATGATCAAATAGCCGATATCTTCACAAAGCCTTTATCTTCTCAAAAATTTGAGTTCCTCAGATCCAAGTTGCAGATTGCTAACCGCCCTGAACTTGCGGGGGAATATTAGACTATGTCGGCTAATATATTTATTTACTTTATTAATATTCCTAATTGTCTAGGGTATCTATATGTAATTAGTATCTTTATATATTTGGCTGTAATCCTTCTCAAATTATCAATCGAAACCTTTTCTACATTCTGATTATACAACTATAAATTAGCATACCTTTCTTCATCAAGTTCAAAAACGGTGAAACGTTAGACCAAAAGGTCTGCTCAAATGTCTCTCAAGTCCGATCCACTTCTTGAAAATACTAGTTGTAATATTTCCCATAGTAAATATGTCAAACCCAAAACTTATTTAGTCACATAAAGAACTCTTTGCAAGTCATCAAAATGTGAAAGACATTAATAAGAGAATTTGATCATAACCTTAGTCTGCCAAGCTCCTTTTTGTGACATCTACAGTACTCCTTCTACAAGACAGAAAATTATGAAGAGACATATGAACAGTCAAGATATTGTGTTTTGAACATAAGTTAATTTTTATTCTTTGTGTAACATTGCACCTCTACCTCATACACGTTGATGAGCTATTTGTCATTAATATAGAATCATGTGCTTGCAGCAGCTTCCACAGAAATTGACACCATCCCCTCTACATCCTTATAGTGGCATTATTCTGACTTTACCTGAACAAGTAAAGCACTATAATTAGCACTACGTATAAACTTATTGGAATCAATATACATGTAAAAGTGACTTCATGTGTACCTTTCAGTATCACCAAAGTTCCCGCGAAAATGATTTATCCTCTGAGATGAACCAAGTGCTTTAGACCAGCTTGTGCCTGTTGAACCTGTAAGAAAATTACATAAAGTTGATGAATCGAATTCATTGAAAGCATTTCATCTTCGTCATTTCAGTCGAAAGATAACATTCAGAAATAACTTTTAATAATTTTAATATCATTAGCACTATCGAATCTTAGCCACTGAATAGACCTCACTGTTTGTGTAAAGATTCAGTGTGACCTGGAATATTTTATGCTGCAAGAACAATAATTCAAATTAGACAAAGTGAGAAGAAATACTAGAATCAAATAACATAAGGAAAAAATAAATTACTAACAAACCTTGGAGGAAAACAAAGATCTACATAATCGTATATATAGATAAAAGGTTGAGGTACTTCTGATAAAACTTTGCAAAACCTTTTTTCAAGGGCCTTGTCAGCTCTATGAGAATGAATAACATATAAGAGAGAGTATAATTAGGTTGATTAATGTACAAGTTTAATTTAGCAACAATAATATTAATTCGTACTTGTCATCTCTATGAGAATTTGCTATTGATGCCATCGCACCACCACCTTTAGCCTGGTTAATCAAGAATTTCTTGCATTTCAACAACCCCACCAGTGTAAGTACCAAAATACAGGTGAAATTTATTTCAGAAAAAAGGGACTGTGTGTTTAATTAACTTTATAGAAGATATTATGATTAATGGGTGCTCAAGAAACATGTCAAAAGAGAAAAAAAAAAAGAAAGAAGAAGTTGTACCGGTGCTTGACTTAACTCTTGTTTTGATAACTCTTGTTTTGCGCAGATCCGATGATGTAGCCTGATCTTACATTTGGTGTAGGAGGATGTATTCATGACTTGAACAAGGAAAAAGAAAGATGGCATTAATTGAGTGTGTGGTCAATCTTTTAACAAAAAAGACAAGAAAAAAGGAAGTGCGTATTTTGTAAAAGTAGACAAAAACTAAAACTCACATTTAATTTGGGGGAGGGGAAATTGGAATATTAATACAGTAAGTAAATGATCTATCCTATACAAATGTAAAAGAATTCAGGTACATGTTTCTGGTAAAGATAAACAGTTATTTTGGATTCAAGTCACGATATACCCATGAAACAATTTCTTGGCATAATCCAAGCAAAGACAAACAATCAGCAGTTAACGTAATTTTGTGAAATAGACTTAATATTCCAACATGCAGGATCCTTCCAGAAAAATCAGAAAAACGATTAGTACACTACATAACATAACATTCAGTATGAAGTATGAACACATCATAAGTTAAAAGTGGACAAGTCAATTAGTAATGCCCCAAGGCCCAAATCAACCCCACCAATCCATTTTGACCCGTTAACCCAATATAATGCAAGCCTCGTCTCATCAGGAGCTCCTTCTCGGCAACATGTCTCGTGGGCCGTGGAGACGTCATTGGGCTGGCCCAGTTTCAGATCCCAACATCGGAAAATCATCAGCATCAGGTGTGCGTGTTGCGAGAGTCGATAGCTAGACAAAAAACATGAGAGGGCAACGTGATTAGATCATTAGAATGAGAATGTATGCATTAACTAACTTGAAATGTTTCATAAAACCTAACCTAATGTTTCTGTTTAAAACAATGATTAGGGTTCAGTCGCCATAAATCACAACCCTTAAGTATTTAGTATTAGGGATTTAGGGTTCAGTTTTACAGAGGGTTTGAGTGATAGTATCAAGTAATGAGTAGAAAGCAAATAGTCTTCCGATCGATTGGAAAGTATACCTTGAAATGATCGGAGTAGTGGTCGATCCGCTAACAGTCACCAGACTTACGGTGGTCTTAGTCGGCATGAAAAGTCGACAGCGGCCGAGTTGTGGTGGAGATGATGAACACCTAATCAGACGTATCGATGGTGTTCGAAACATGTTTTGGGTTTTCACACGAAACATGTGTGGAGGGAAATCGTTGATTTAGGCGGAGTCTATGGCTTTGCGAGACAATGGCGGAGGCAGATGGGTTTATATAGGTGTAAAATTCAGAGCCGTTTGGGAAGATCTCAGGGGAGATTTGTTGCAACGAAGAAAGCGGATTCGCAATCTCCCTCATTTATTCATCAGAATTTATACCTAAACGAAGATCGCTTTTCATTTATGTACCTTTTCAAATTATTATATTTCTTATTTTTAATTTAATTTTATCGTTTGTTTTATGTGAACATTAAACAATTAAATTTTTAGTTGATTTTGTGGTCGTAGATTTAGTTGATTTTGAACATATTTTGTTTGGTGGTTGTGTTTTTCTCTTCTTTTTTTTCCTACAAAATCAAGATCCAAGTATATCATATGAAGGGGATGTGATGAACAGGTTAGCTCGTGTCTTTTCGTGATTATTACTATAAACTTAAACTCCATTCATTTAAAATGTGAAAATACAATAAGAGAAATAACTCATTTTAATCCAAAGCCTTCTAATGTATGAGAGATATCATTTTAAATATTGTTATCTTTCAATAATTATCTGGTAACGCTAGAGTAAAAACCATTTTTCATTTATTGAACTTTTCATATTGTACCGCTGACACTCATCTTGTTTTTCATGTTTTTTATCTAATGACATGTTAGAATCATGTTAGTTTTACTTATTTTTTCTAATTTTTTTTTTGTTTTGTATGGTGTCGTCTAGGTGTTTTCTTGTTTTCATGTTTTGTTGGGTAACAGTCAAAATAAAAGAGACGTGAAGCCAGTGGTGGCCGGTAAATTTTCACCAAGTTTTGGGTAAAATGTTTTTTGTGACAATTGTTTAACCTTAGAAATTTTTATCAAATGAATATGTGAAACCCGCTTTTGAAATGTCAACCCTAATTCACTCAAATTGTGTTTTGGGTTACGAAACGTGTCAAAAACCCTCTCCCAAGTGAGGACTCGAGTCCACCATCTTTGTTACTTTACTAGTGATCAGTCTTTATTGTAGGATAACGAATATGATAGGAAATGATGGTGTTGTCGGTGCAAAATATTGTTGTTAGTTTTATTGGCAATTGGAATTTTTTAGAGCTTGTGTGGCTGCGGGGACAAAGTGGTGGTTTATTTAAACATAAATGTATAGAGGACATATTTTGCCTTGGGTCAAGTTTTTTATGAGAAAAAACCACACCAGACCCCTACTACAAAACGAAAAACAACAAATATGAAAGCAAGAAGCTGCCCAAAAAACAAGACGATCCAACGATTGAAACTCCAAAAATATCAACGTTACAATAGGTTTGAAAGTGACGAAATTGCTTCTCTTATCTATTTTGGTGAGGTAGTAACTAAAGTTGGGTGTTTTAGTCTTTTGATCTTTTTCTCTTTATTTGCCTAAGAGGTAAACCTTGAGTCACAAAAACATTATTTAGTTTACTCGGGCTCAAAAATAACTCGATGAAATTGTCTCTCTTCTCTCCTTTGGTGAGATAGCAACTAAAGTTGGGTATTATAGTCTTCTTATCTTATATACAATGTGATGTGAACTGGTGAAAGGTGTGATGTAAACTGATCATTGTAAGCTATTTTGATTGAATGACATGGTGATTCTTCTCATGATGGAGATACATGAACAACAGTTATCAAGTAAAACACAGAAAAATAATTTACTTATATTATACATAAAATGATAAATAAATTGTGAATTTCGAATATTCTAGAAAACCATTTTTCTAAGTTCTACAGTATGAAAGCTAGGAATTAAACATTATTAAATAAAATAAGGATAAGCGGTTCTAAATTCTAATTTTAAAAAGGTAACCCGAGCTTGAAATAATTTACTTAGCTTATACATAAAATAATAAATATATTGTGAATTTCAAATTATTCAAGAAAACCATTTCTAATACGAAAGGAATTAAAAATATTAAATAAAGTCAAGGATAAGCGGTTCTAAATTCTAATTTTATAAGAAGTAATCCTAGCTTCAACCTGTAATATGAACTCAAAACTGTATACCATAGACATTTGAATGCATTTTGAACGACAACTTGAATATTAACTCCATCAAAACCTTGATAACCTAACCATCAAATAAGTCATCTATACTCCCAACAGTGTCTACAAACAAACAACCAAGAGCATAACACCCACATAGCAATTTATTTGTCACATTTCAAAACTACATTATGTAACCATATACATAATTCGCTACTAAAACTAAGCAAATTAAGAGAGATCATCTCCATGAATGCAACTTCATTCAATGTTTCAGTGGCGGTGCCTGAACAAATGGCTTCTTCTCCACCTCCACACCCACTGATTTTAACGACTCCATGTAAGGCTCCGGGTGCCTACAATTCCCATTCCCAAAGTAAGATATAACATCAATTATCCACTTAACTCCGCCAATATTAGTAAATTACCATGTAAAATTGTCATCAACTACAAAAATAAGCGATCACGAACACCATCATAGTAAACTCACTTGTTGGTACAAATAGGCAGTGTTTGGAGAGAGTAAACTCACTTGTTGGTACAAATAGGCAGTGTTTGGAGAGAAAGGTAGGCCCACCTTACCTTTATCCCCTCTATCAGAGCATCACTAATAGGTGTTAAAAACAACTAAAAACATATCTAGTGTGCTAACACTTCATAAAAACACACGTTCTTTAAAATCTTCAAAAATCGTTCCAGTAAGAAAACTCAAAAACATTATCACATCATCACTATCTTTTTATTTTTAACCACTTATTTTTTCTCTTTCTTTAATATATCTATATATATATAGTACATGGGCCACGACTATTCATTTTTTTGTTGTTCTTGGGAAAAAAACAATTGCAATGGTTTTTATCTAAAAACGGATGATGTGTCGTTTTTAAGGGCCCTATTTGAGACGCTCTAAAAACAATCCAATTTACCAAATTTATGGTTCCTTATCCCATATAAGAGAGCGAAAACCAGCAAATTTACTAGAATTCATGGTTCTTTATCCCACATGAAAGAGCAAAAACTGTGGGATTTAACCATATTTACGGTTCTTCATCCCTGATAAACAAGTAAAAAGTATAGAATTTACTAAATTTACGGTTCTTTATCCCCCATTGAGAGAGAGAAAACTGTCGAATTTACGGTTGCTTACTTCGCATACGTATCCCCACGGATAGGATCAGGCATGACGTCCTGGCGATCCGCTTCCTGCACATGTGCAATCTTCCTGAAAAACGACTTCTTAATGAAGTCATCGGACTCTTCCGCCACCTTCTCCGGCTCCACCAGCTCCGGCAAAGTCTCCCTCTTCGATTTCTTCACCGAAACATTCGGCGACCTCTTCAACTGATGCGTCGCCGTGAACGCTCCGATGCTAACCGACATCAATATCAACCCCAGCGAGATGTACACCGGTGCGTAAGCGCCTTTCAACGACCTGTTTTATCCCCAAATTCTCACTCTTTTATCAACATCAAATTGAAAACATATATGTACTACAATAATCAATTTGCGAGTAATTAGTGAAGTATATCGTTACTTCATATTGGCAGAGGTTGATGTAGCAAATGTGTGGCTTCCTGTGACCGATTCATCATCGATTTCACCAAATTCTGCAATACGAACGGGGAAACAAAAGGTTTGTTCATCATGATTCATACACACACATAATGATAAACAGTGGTTGAAGGTTGTATATGATTCAAACAAATTGATGCATTTTACTCACAGTTGCTCTGAATGCCATTGAAGTAGGATGGAGTATGCAACTGTAATCTGTATAATCTGTACAATTAAGAAACCGCCGATGCGTTTATATAGGGAGAAGGATACACGTCATTTCGAGAGGGGACACGTGGCGGTGAGTAAATGAGTGCAACATATGAGGTGGATTGCTGTGGAAGAAACACGTCATCTTCTTCCTGACTGTACTTGGGTTCTGAACCATCTCATTCGTCAATGTGGATGATGTCTTTCCTTTTTATTTATTTATTTTTAATTTACTTATTTTCTTGACAGCACTTAATTTCTTACCACGCTCCAAATATATTGTTTTTCTTTTTCAATTTACCTTCACTCACGTAGTCACGTATAAAGATAGAAAGTATAAAATAATTTGTAATAGATATAGTGTGTACCTAAATATTTTTGAACTATAATTAATAAACCCATGTATTATACGGATTACATAAAAATTTGTTAATTATAATATGATATTTTAAAATAAGATATAATTAAAATCTTTAATATTGTAAATAGAATAAAATTTTTATTTCAAAACAAACGTGTTAAAAATATCATTTTTAAATTTTTTTTATTTAACTCTCAATTTTAAATATATTTTTATAAAATTTTATTTTTTAAATACACTATTTTTAAAATATTTTATATTTTAAATAAAGTTTGGATGTTTTAGAAAATTTTCTTATATTATAAATATTTGTTTCCTTATAAATAACCTTAATAAAAAAAATCTCTTTCTGAATTTATTAAAAATTTATTTTAATCTAAAAAATAATTAATATTGTTAGCAATTAATGTGATTATTAAATATGAGAGAGAAGCGGAAAAAATTTGGTGAGGCGAAATGTGATGCTGTCACGTATCCTTTGTAGTTAACATTTTATTAAAGTAGGAAGATTAGATCATGTATTCGTGTTTGTCTTAACTCATTTGAAAATAGCTTGTTTATAGCTCAAAGTTATTTTAGCCTGCAAAAATTTCAAGCAGAGTTGTTATTGCTCGCGTAACGAAGCCAATTGAAAATTAAATCTGATTAAATTAAACCAACTAATTATAATTAGGTGTTATTCTAAAAGGATGTTAGAGTAGTAAGGGGTTTTGCTTTTATATTAGAGGTCAAAATCCTACAAGTGACAGGTAGTGCAGTAAATCAAGACGCATCCTAAAAAATAAAAAAAAAATACAAGTAGGATGCTTCATTTACGCAAGTAAGGGCGATGAGTATACCCTCACGCCCCGGGCATGAGAGCTAATGTTCCATCGTGAAGGGTGTGACACACAACCCCCGTAGGTGTTAAGGATCATGAAGTGTATGCTCGTAGAGGATTCAGCGGGCGTGAGAAAAGTGGGAAGACGAAGGTGACTGTTTGAATTAAAAAAAAAAAGAAGAAGAAGAAGAAGAAGAAGGGTGAGACAAGGTGGAATATTTCCTTTGGTAAATAAACAGGGTAAGATAAAGTGAAAAGGGGTAAAGTTAGTGATGTGACGCGTACGTGAAGTGAAAACTCTTTTAAGTACATCCCATGTCCTAACACACTAGTTGCTTCAAAACTCACTCTCATTAGTGGATAGTCGATGAGAAGCGAGATACTACCTCTCCTTTTCATGTGTTTCAAACTTTAAAAAGAATCATCGTTATAGGGTTGGCCTCTAGTACATTAGGATTTGGTTTACCTTTTAGTTCTTTATTTTTAGAAGTAAGATTTAAGTTTTGTTTGTTTGAAGAATCTTATATTCATTTATATGGAAAGTATCAAATGTCTATCCTAAAAGTTGTCTTAAGATATCTTTACTTCGATGCTAGAGTACAAATATTAAACTTTTATAAGTTGATTAAAAGTTGTTTTAAAAAAATATATCTCCCTTATACAATATTGTGTAAAGGGCATGTACATGCCACGAGCCCAAATAATAATTAACATACGTCTTCTTTCATGTTACAAGATAACATCACAATACAACAATCTGATTGCAAATAGAAAAGAAAAGAAAAGATACCTCTCGTTTTAAAATGATAACAATTTACAATAATATAAATGGAAAGATACATGAACCAAGAACCATAACGAAGACGAGCATACGATGAGGGGCTTCAGCTGATGTCCTGCTTTTACGAGGAATATGATTTATTGTTCCACCACTGCTGCTTCCCCTCCCCCCACTTTTTCCCTTTGCTAACGACACCATATCATGTTTCAAGGATTCACTACTCAAAGGCATTGTCTCCAACCCTACAATACCAACAACTGCGATATATATACATATTCGATATAAATTTTCAGCGTAATAGGCCGGAAAGGCTAAGGATTCGATCTTACCATGAGATTCTCGGAGTAGAGGTAGGCTTTTTGAATATTGTTCAACACTTTTGTTTTCACGAGCTAATCTTGATGGGATTTGGGTACAAAAGAGAAAGATGAATAACCAAGGAAGCATATTGAGCTTTGTTCTCTCCATTTCGATTGCTTGGATTCACACTTGCTACAAGTAAACGCATATATAAGATTGTAGGATATTTAGAGGATCTATTCTATTTCATTACTTTTGCTTTTCTGTATTAAGTAAAATATTTGTTGCATTTAGACATAAGTTTCATTCATTCTTAATGTATTTTGTTTCTATCATATTTAACATACTTTTGGTTTGTACTATTGTATATAAAATAATTTGCATAGTGTTGTTTAGTGTCTATATGTACCCTAACCTTCAATTTACTTGCTCCACCCTTTTAATCCTTCACATTGGTAATATCTTCTTTCTTTCAAAGATACTAAAGAATTCAAGGTTGTAAATTTAATGTCTATCTTGAGTGTTTACTCAAGCCCTTTAACCTTTAACTGGTGAAGTGACTTATGTTTTTGATAAAAGATTGATTGTATATTAAAAATATGAAAGTAAGTTTTACTCAAATCTTGGCTTATATTTTACTTTAATTTATACTAAAAGTATATATAATGCCAAGATTGCAATAATATGTGACAGGTTAGTGTCAAGATTAATATATATTCATGTTACATGCATCGATATTAACCTGAACATATTTACAATTGATCAGTAACATGAACACTATTCATTTATCTAAACGAGTTTATCCGTCGACCTGTTTATTAAACATGTTAAACATTTTCACCAAACACGATCCATTATACTTAATTAGATATGATGTGCTGAATATAAACATGTGGCGATCATGTCAAAGAAATGTCAACATTAGGTTTGCATTGTATGTGTTTTTATTTGTACAAGCAACAAAGTTAAGGGAGGTATTTTGAAACCAAAACAAGCATAGAATTTAAGATGGAAGCCATAAACGTAAAGGAATAAGATACTCACTTTTTCAAGGGTGAAGATGAAGCTATGAATTTTGTTTTAGAAGGTGGGGCTTAGTAACGAATCAAAAGTTTCGAAAATTCTTATATTAGGATTGAAGTTGTATTTTTTTAACCTAAAACAACTCTGGTCATTTCGGTTAGTATGACAAGAAAGGTAGTTTCCATCTCCTTGCAATCGAGAATAGAGAACAAGCATATATCAGTATTAGAATTATTGACACTATATGAAACCAGTAAAAATTATTTGACGTGTTATATTGGTGTCCAATAAGTAAAACTGCATGTCTGCATAAATGTCATCATCTTTATTAAATACTTAAATCATCCCATCACATGTTGCGACAACTTGGTTTTGAATAACATTTATATCGAAGTGCAAAAATATAAACATGTCACAACGATATATTCGAAATATTAAAAAAAACAATATGTCTGTGAAAAAAAGCATTAAGGAACATGAATTAAAAATTAAAAATATCCTATTTATAACCATACTCAGATTTAAATAAAATTTATATCATAACGTAGAGAAAAATAAGCACGTCATGTTCAGAATTTTTCTAAGACATTGCATTTAAAGGTTATAAAAGAAAAACAAAATACCTTAAACTAAGTATAAAATTAAGGCATAATATTAATTATTTTACGTCTTACATGTAATTCTTGTGTTATATGTCTAGACGAGACGAGATTTCTAGACCAGATATAAGTCAAATGCATATACTTTTCTAAAGATTGTCTTTCTCACCTGCTGTGTTAGGCCCAAATAGTGAGGGAGGAACGGTAGCCCAATGCAGAATAGTCGAGTGTTTGGACTTTTGATGCAGCCTTAGCAAACAAAGGCCCAAATAGTAAAAGAGAATGGGAGCCCAAATAGAAAAAGGGTCAAGTAAGGTAAGAAAAATATAAAAACGTGAACGGCAGGATTCGAACCTGCGCGGGCAGAGCCCACATGATTTCTAGTCATGCCCGATAACCACTCCGGCACGTCCACGTTGCATTCACTTTTGAAAACTAAAGTACAAATCCGTTGTGAATTTAACAATTTGTCAATCAACGGATGTATCACAATTAATATATTTTAGACAGTTGCATTTAACTTATTTTATTTTCGTTGATGTTATAAATATGTACTTTGACCTATTAAAAAAGCATAGTTTTATTTAGAATAGACACTTATTTCTTTTTTTTTTTTACTTACTGATTACAATGTTTTTTTTAATACGTTCATATTAATTCATGTGTGTAAGCTTACTTGAAACTAGTTGAAAGAGACAACTATAAGTCTATAAGTGATCTGTGATTGGGTCAAGATCTAGAAAAGTCCCTAAGTCAGACGTACTACAACATTGGTAATTCTAACACGACTCATGTACAACATACTAAATGGATGGATACATAGGTTGAAATCTAAGATGTTAAAGAAACACTAATAATGAGTATATAACAGAAAATAAAATAAAACTTCCAATTTTAAGTAAGCAAATCCAAATTTTAGTACATAAAGCCATAATATAAATATCTATAATGCAAAGGATCATCACATAATTAAATTAAAAAGTTGTGAAGTTTGAGTAAAACTCTTCAATCTGTTTTAACGGGTGAAGAGTTGTATATAGTATGACATGTTAATTTGAACCTACACAAAACTTAGATATGTTAGTCACGTCAACCTATTACGACTTAAACATGTTTACTACTTACCCAAGGTTATTTATTTAAAGTTGGATTCATGTTATACTAGATATCATAACCCTCTACATACTGTTAGATTCTATCTTTAATCAGGGTCGGCTTCATAATTTTATTAGTGATGCGTTAGGCTTGAGGCCCCCAAAAATTAAGGCCCCCCATTTAAAGAAAATTATATTGGGCCTGCACTATAAGACTATAATGACAATTGATAATGAATCAGGAGTCTTCACAGTTAAAAAATTAAACGGCTTAACTACTTTAGCCATTGAAAAATAATCTCTAGAAGGATTTGATAATGAATATTTAATTATCGAATTCGTATCATATAAAGCTAGAAAAATAAATTAACTTTAAACATATATACATTAACAATATATACTTAACAAGATTTGAACTCTGCCAACTATAAATGTTTTAGTTTATTAATGATGGTCCCAAGCTCGGATAAAGGAGGGTTTAAATATTTTTTTAAAAGGACCTTATTTTTTTTACTTCGATTGGAGCCCAAAATGCATTGAACCGGCTCTGTATCTTTTGTTAGTTTTTACTATTTGATTTGCTATTTATAAACTTATATTGTCTTATTGATATAATCTTATATAGTTATAAAATGGATATACAATTATTAGTTACTTTGAGGTATGATTATGAATCAAGCTCTTTATTTGTTTTCTTAAATGCATACACATTTTAATATTTAGAATAAAAATGACTCACTACTCTACTAAACTTTTGTAAAGGGTGTGTACTAGCTTATCCAATAATGTCGTCTAATCCATCATTGCCAACAAACTGTGATGTGTCATGTGGTGGATAAGCCTTAGGTCTTTCACTTTCTTCATCATGCCTACATCTTCATTCTTTCTTGCTTTTACTCCGTATAAAGTTATAAAATAATGAATTAAAACGACTTATGTGTTCTCTTTAAAAACAAAAGTTGGTAGTGATGGTAACTTTTCTTCACAAGTCACCCACTCACCCCCGCTAATTTGCTAGTGAAGACGGTAGACACCCATATATCAAGATTATTCCTATGGTATTCTTGCTTGTTTGTGAGTGAGAAAAAAAAATGTTAATTACAAATATAAAAAATAAAAATGGTACTAATGGTAGATAATAATAGGTTTAGGTCAAATAAAAGGTTGTCACCGCACTAATTAGTTGGTGAAGACAATCACCTCACAAGATTCCTCCTTTAGGATTATTGATTATGATGAGTTGGGTGGTCCAAACTACTTATACATCTATATCACCTTTTATTATTCTCCTCCATTTTGTTGCTACCAAGTAATAACCACTTTAAACTACTTTTCCCATTTGTTAATCCTTCTACTTTCGATCTTTCAAGACAACACCCGTCGAATCTTGATCTAAATGAGTTGTTTTACCGTCAGCAGCTTCGTTCTAGATTTGCTTAAAACCATTCTTTAGATCTATCTACAAAGATTGTAGCTTTTTAGAGACCAAAAAGGGGTAAAGATAAGGGTATGACAACTTTAGTTAGCAATGGTAATCAAATTTGAAAGAATAAGATATACAATTCTTTAGTAGTGGTGCATCACTACAAGGCTAAATTTGAGAATAAAGACAAAGGCGGGTCATTGGCTAGGAAAATTTGAGAATAAAGACAAGGGGGACCATTAGGAAAATTCCATTATCGACATCGGTCTTTAATTTTCTCTTTTTCACATGCCTAACTACAACTACATACAATCGTATTATATATATTCATCTCAATGGAGAAATAAGATAACCCATCAACCATTAAACGTTAACAACTCAAAGATGTGGCGGAAGAAGAAGAAGAAGAAGAAGAAGATGGCGATCTTGACAGACGGCGATGATGATGATAAGAGATCGATCTTCTTGTGATCGAATGGATTAGGGAAAACTGAAAAAAAAAGGGGGGGGGGGTGGTTAACAGTAAGGCAAGTCATTCAGGCAAAGGGAAGGTGATGCCTTTCTTCCAGATATTTTCTTGAAATTGTATCGTCTTTTGTGTTTATGTTCTTGTTTCTTCTTTGTTTGAGTTTGTTATCAGTTCTTGATCGAGTTGTAATTTGGTATGTTGTTTTTCTTTATATTTCTATGGTTGATGATGTATTGGTGTCGTTCATCTTCCCCCTCAACTCCATTAATTGAAACTTCTTGTTTTGAGATTTCATTGATCTAGCTACATGTCTATCATATGTTTCTATATATTGTTTTCCGATAATCATGCAGATTTGATCATCTTCAAACTGCAACAAATGCTAGGCACTTTGAATATGGAAAGAAGTCAAAGAACAATGCCATAATGCCTTTACACTTTGTATTTGTGATTTAATGATGATGATTTATGGTTTGACCTTTGAATGCAATAAGTCAGAAGGTCAAACCGACATGAACATGACATTTCATGAACTTTAAATTGATGGAAACAAAAGGTAGTGAAGCTTACCTTGATGGTTAAGAAAAAGAAAGTAAAATCAATGAAAGAAAAAAATGAAAAGAAATAGCACAAGGTGGAAATCAAGTGAAGGAGGCTTTAATCGTGAAGTTTGAAAAGAAAATATGGACAAATGTAATACTATTAAGAGTTGCACATTATGTTCATGAAAACTATATTGTAAAACGTATAATACAATGGAAAAGAAATATATTATTGATCGAGCAAAGGATTTATGTATGGTGCTACTAAATAAAAAAAATAAGTAAATAACTAGTTTCATCCTATGAAATCATTTGAAAGATGTTGTAACCTGACCTCTTATACAATAAATATAATAAGTAGTCTTTTCTAGTTGTGTTAAAAGATATACATTAGACAAAGTATATATTAGTTTATGTACGTTTTAGATAAAATATATTAGTTAGAGTTTGTTATGTAAATAAGATTTATTTTAATTATCTTTTATTATACTTAATAGTTATAACTATGAATAACTTTTCTCTTTAATCATACTCCTATAAATAGTTGATAAATAATATACAATATCTCACATGAGTTTTATTAATTTTGTATGGTATCATAATATTATTATAGATTAGGTTATATAAAAACCCATTTTTGTTATTAAAACATCCTATTCTCTCTATTTCTCTCCATGTATTCATATGTATGTATAGAGAAAAATTGAAAATGAAAATAAATTGAGTGTATTAATAACAAACTCCTATTATTATTTCTAAGGATCCGATCATTTTGCTTTTATGTTTAGATTCTTTTTATTTTTTTACAAATTTGACATCGACCTTGAATCTTAAATCCGAAACAACAAATGCAACATTGATATGCAAGAATCATGCAGTGACCCTAAATTTTAAAAACCAGAATAAAAAAATAAAATACACGAAAAAAATCTAAAGATAGAGAATACAAAAGAATAATCATGAAGTAGATGATACGGTAACCAACGTTTCTCATATGCTTATACTTTGTTCAAGCCGCACGTTGCTACAGATGTCTAACTTGAGGAGGCAGGTCAGTGGAGTTTATTATCTTTTATATTTATTATAATTTGATAAATCATTTATCTCAAAGTTTGTTCGCTAGTTATTATTTTATCTCTAGTTTGAATATTAGAATAAACGTTTGATCATTATTATTAGATTAGCTTTATCTTTAGCTTTATAATTATCCTTGTCTAATAATCTCTCTATAAAAAGATATAGTTTTTATTTCTTCAATGACACATAATATATTGTTCATTTGTGTATTTTTTTTTTAATATTCTCTTAAGTAGGAAGTCATTACTTATTTTGGAGACTTTTGAAATTCATCCTCATACTACTCCAACCTATGCACTATTAACCGCAAAGCTTTTTTCTCTCCCACATCCAAAACAACCAAAATGCATTGGTGATATTTTAGATACATATGAACACATCTCTTATATCCTAAACTGGTGTAAAGTTTGTATAAGGGTAATATCATAACATGTACTCTTAAGTCTTCACCCATTCTTAGTCTCAAACTAATCATACGGTCTTAACTGACCTTCTAATGAGCCAAGGATTTCCTAAGAGATCAAGTCCAAACCGGCTCTTAAACTTTAAGGTTAGGAAAAAAAAGTATTTAAAGATCACAAAGGATTCTTGTTTCACTTTTTGTTGGAAAATATTATAATGTGCATGACTTATTATGAACTACGCCTCTAGGTCCTTTGCCCTTTGGGGTTTGTGATGGGTTGTATGAGAAAGTTGTTTATAACAAGGACAAACCTATATAGTTTGCTACTAGCATG
This sequence comes from Flaveria robusta, assembly GCA_025506415.1. Taxonomy (NCBI): domain Eukaryota; kingdom Viridiplantae; phylum Streptophyta; class Magnoliopsida; order Asterales; family Asteraceae; genus Flaveria; species Flaveria robusta. The sequence goes on from CM046469.1 coordinate 2,201,038, forward strand.
CATATGTATGCATACTTATCATATAAGGATCAATGCTTTGTGTTTATGTTATCAAATGAAAACAAAACAAAAAAAATTGTATAATCCGGACCACTTGGTCATAGGTTCGGATATCCACTTATCTAACTTGGAATTCCAAGCACTAGGATCTAGTCGAACTGCTAGAAAAACATTGTTAGCCTCGCTACAGGAAGGACGGAATTCATCTTGTGACCACCTTTGACGTGAGAATAAGTAATGGTTCGATTGAAGAAAATACAATTGAAAGAATCTGAAGAGAGTGTCTCGCTTCTTTACCTTTAATGTCACATATTTATACTTAATGCTTGTATTTGTTGTCAAAGCAAAGGTAGTGGCACCTGTTATAACCGATATTCTTTCCATACAACTCGTCATGTGGCCAAAGAACTATGGACAAGATATCACATTCTTAACACAAAGTGTTAAGAAACCATAATATGATTCGACCCATTTTATTGGTTCGTTACCCGTTTGTCTAAAAGCAATTTCCTTCAAAGCATACGCATATTAACAAAACTTTACCTTTTAAAAAACACAATATCACAAACCACAACGATTTACAGCTAAAGTACTATAGTACTACTACAGTACTACACAACTACACAAGTGACGTTTTTGGCCCAAATTGATGAAATTGGGCCGAAATTGGGATTTCTAACGTATCCGAACAAACTAAAACCGTAAATGCAAGTCAAAACAGTTAGGAATTAGGACGGAGTTGTAACTTGAAAGCAATTATCACACCCCCAACTTAACATAACCTCCGAAGTTAATCTAAGGTGGGTTTTTTTATAGGGTGGCCTTAGGTTCAGACTGATTGTAATAGACATATGCATAAGCTTTCTTTCGGGGACGTGACAGCCTAAAGCTCCAAAGTTTCATACTCGAGTAATGAAAATGATCGGGTGGACCAGTGACCCGTCGGTGATCCAAAAAGCTATTATAAAACCGTTGTAGTTATGTTAATACTTTTAATGCTAGAATTTATGAGTACTTTTGGTTATTAACAATAAATTTAGATTGCATTTAATGGATCCATTATTATGATATTAATATGGAGCCAACCCAAACGGACCAATTGTCCTTTTCTTTATAAAAACACCCGCTTTCATTTATTCAAGAGTTATACCCAACCAAAGTCGACTTGTACTTATTAAAACTGTAAATAACATGTTAACATGCAACAATAAACTAGCTTTAAGCAACACACGTGATAAACATGTAGTAAACTATTTATTTTTGCATAGTGTAACTTATCATACATCGACTAAACACATACTTTAACCAGACAAGACTCTACATGATTATTGAAAATTTACATGGTTAAACATATCAAATCATACTTGTTTGTCTCATAACACAATACATGACTCCATGATTGTTACATCAACCATGCGATAAACTCGACTGTGACTTTATTTTATAGTAGTGCATCCTTACATTTTTCACATATTTATGTTCATATAACTTACAGTTTTGCCAACGAACAAGGCTCGTGTCACGTATCATCACATTATCGCGTACCAGAGGAAGAAGCTGCTCAAGTTGAAATAGGCTGGTAACCATCTTCACTTTGCTTTCTTCGATAAGCAACTAAAACAGCAGCACAAATAGCCACTCCAAATACAGCTACACCCCACAGGGAAATTGGTACATTCAATCCTTCATGAGCCTGAAAAAACAAATCAAAGAAAGGTACAAAAAATATATTTTTAAATAATATGATAATCAAACATCTAACTTGAACTATGTAACATTCCAATATAATTGTTCAAAATATGATAATCAAACATTTTCTTGGAAGATGATGATGAATAAAGGGTGGAGATCTTACTTGAACTTGATAATTCGATTCTAGAGAAGACTCGGCAACAAGAATATAGAAGAGCCCCATAACTCCTGTGTGGCTCTTTTCGCTGCTGTAATTAGACTCCAAAGTTAACATTTCGCCTTTAGCTATCTTCATAGACCCTGGTTTAGGATAACAAGTAGTCATTCCTACAATGTAACCAGCTTCATCTCCTGCATCATTTCCTTTCCCATATATAGGCATAGAAGAGCAAATTACTTGTCCATCCTGAATAATATTAATAGCTTTTTTCAATTAAATTGCATTTGTAGATAATTAAAATGCAAATATATAGATAAAAAAGAGCCAAAACAGACTTTAAAAGCTGAAATTTCTACCTCTCTATATAGTGCAGAACCTATGCCGCCACTGTGCTGGTGTGCAACACCATAAACAACTTCACCAGCAGTTGGGAAACTCACACTTGTCCTTCTGGTAGTCGTGTAGTCATTAGTAGCGATAGATTGTTCAATGTTATACTCGACCTGTAGTCATAAGTTTTATGACAAACGATGATTAGTACCAACCAAGATAACAAAAAGCCAGAAAATGTTACTAAAAAGCATTAAAGATGATAATTATATACCAAGGTGACTAAAAGCTAAAAAGTTTACTAAAAAGGTGTTAAATTTCTTAGGTTTATGTCAAAAGATGAAGTGGCAAATTAACTTACAAGGCAATCATGGATTCCTGTCTTCTCCCAAGTATCAGTGACATCTAATATGAAGATTTTAACAGGTACAATGGAGTCACTCCAATCAACATACTTAACTGTATACTTTAAGTAAAGGTTTCTTTGGACACTTTCAAGTCCATTCTTCACTTTGCACTGTGTTTCATCATAGCAACAATACAACCCTCCCTCGTAATTTGGCTTCAAAGGTCGACCATATTCGTCAATTGTCACATTATATAAGTTGCACCTGCATTTCCAAAGCACTAACATGAAAACCATATAACAAACAAACAAATAAACAAACACACTCAGTATATCATATCCCTCGCATAGTAAAACATGAAAACGATAGGTGACCTCGATTCCCTTCTGAGTGCAAATTTCTAACGTATTGGGGGTTGTTGCATAAGAAGGTACTAAAGTGTTTATATGATTTACACCTAATTAAACACTTTGGAAACTTACAGAAGATTTTAATCAAAAATAAAACTGAAGTGTTTACATGACTATATGAGTAAAAACATAGATGGTTACAAATACAAAAAATGACCAAACTGTCATGCATTAGGTTAACTCAGGTGATGTTATTGCATTTCCTCACCCCAAAGGTTGATTATAATTAACATGATACCTGCATTCAGTACACCCCATTGCATCTACTGTACCCTGAGTGTCGATTGCGTGGATGTTCAACATCCATTTCTCTTCATATCCTGAAGGAACTTCAAGTGGATTACCTACTTCGATTCCATAAGGATCAGGAATATTTGTGGATGTTTTACGCGTTTCAGATCCCAATCCAAAAAACTGGGAAAGACCATGATTGCATATGCCAGCATTCCCAGCAATAATGAAATCTGATTGGTGGAACCCCAGATTACCATTATACTTTTTATCTTCGATACCTATTCGTTCATAGTATCTTACTGCAACCCAGTGATGGAGATAAGTTTCATGAAGAGAAACAGGGTTCCCTGCTTCATCAACAACTTCAGCATTGAAGCTTTTTATAGCAATATGACCTTTTGGGAACTCGATGTCATAATAGAATTTGTTTGAAACTGAACCCGGATGTTGGGTTATTTTGGGTGATAACTGCACCATGGTTTTTAACCCGTTTTCATCACACATTACACGAGCTTCAGAATTTAGCGCGCATGTTGCCAAAAGCGCGATAGCTAAGAAGAGCACCACACCTTGACTACGTAGCGACATCATTAACCCTTGATGTCAATTAATCTGAAGATAAACAAAGTAACTTTTCATTTTGGTTATACACTTATACCAAAACAACACAAGATTTCTCTTGCATTTAGTGTTTCATACATAGATCAAGATGTTTCCTTTGAAATCATGAACCAATGCAATCATGAATTTCTTGAACAAATTGCAAAACTTTAGTATATTATGTTCTTGTTATTATGAATATCTTGCAGATAAGCAACTATTAAGTGATACTCCAAGATTGTAATTTAAATTAATCATAATCATATGATCGGCAAAACTAACGCTTCAAGATTATCACAACAAAAATTGAAAAACTATAAATAAAAACATATTGTTCACTAGCTCTTGCAGTTACCAAGAAACAAGTATCAAAACATATTGTAAGAAAAATACATGTACAAACTGCAATCTAGTGAAACACAAAGATTGATTTCAATATGAAACATTCAAGAATTCAATCTGATAAGTAGCAGTGGGTCGATTTTAAAAGTGCAAGACTACAACGTACACAAGTTCCATGATCAAAAGATGAAGCAAGAATACATACCCATTAATATTCTACACAAAAGAAACATTTAAACCACCAAAACTGTACAAAATTCATCAAGAATCAATAGTAAAATTCGTACCCAAATGAGTATTCGACGAAAATCTCTGAACTGTACGACCTGAGCACACCCTTTTCGATATTGTAGATTGAGGCTATAAGGGCAGTGGATTTGATGAAAATTACTAAAAAAAAGTCTTAAAAAACAATCGGGTGACGGCAGCGCTTACGCAACGGGTAATAACGTTTGATTTTAGTGTGTTGAAAAAAGGGAAAATCGACAACAAGAACAGGGGATTTCTTTTGGGTTAATGTAGAATCGTACGCTACGATAATAACGAAAGGTTTTGTGGATCTTTGAGTTTGTTAGATGGTGATTGTATGTGTGTTTATGGCCGCTTGGTGTTGAAGTAGACAACGAGAAGAAGACAGTTAAGGGTTGTGGTCAATTTTGAAGCTTCCAGTGATAGATTGTGTGTGAACGATGATGGTATGATTTGTTTTTGGCAGTGTATTTTAGTAATCTACAAGCATATAAAAATACTATTTTTACGTGAGAAGAATGATTTTTCCAAGGATTATGTATGTGTGAACAATGAACCTCCACCTGTTTTTTGTTTGTTTATTTATTTTTAATTTTTAAACTACTCGTAATCTAGTTTATTACTTTATTGTATGTTACTACTTGTAAAATATTAAATATAATAAAAATTTATCAAGTATGAAACGATATTTTACGATAAAATATAATTGAAATTACGTATAATAATAACAATATGTAATAAAACAATTATATCAACTTTTTAAACTTTTGTTTTAAAACTTTTTTTCCAAGAAAAATAATAAATATTTTGTTTCAAAACAAGCCGTATTAAATATCATTTTTAAAAAATTTTTTATTATAAATTTTAATTTTAATTATTTTTTGTTTATAAAAATTAACTTTTTAAAAATGCTAATTTTGAATAGTTAGATTTTTTGTAAAAATTTCTTATTCTATAAAAATTATTTTTAAAAATAACACTAATAAGAAGATCTTTTTTAAATTTATTAAAAAAACTATTTTTTTTAAAAAAAAGTTAAATAATATTATTGATAATTAAGGTAATTATTTAATATGAGAGATAAGCAGGAAAATTTTATTGAGAATGAATGTGGTGCCGTCATGTATCACCCAATATACTATTTTATTAGAGTAGAAAGATTTATTGGATTTAATCTGTAATATTTTTTTATTTTAATAATAGAGTTTTAAAATAGACAAATGGCAACATTAGATTTCTAACTCATTAAAAGTTTATCGTTTATCTCTTCTATTAAATGATTACATTAATTAATAATAATATTATTTAATTTTTTTAGTTTAAAAACAGATTTTTAATAAATTAAAAAAAAGATCTATTTATTAATGTTATTTCTAAAGAAACAAATTTTTGTAAAATAAAATTTTTTTTCAAAACATCAACCTTTTAAATTTACGAAATATTTTGAAATTTATGTTTTTAAAAAGTACAGTTTTTATTAACAAAAAATAATTAAAATTCGATGTTATGATAAGAAATTTTTAAAAATGGCATTTTTTTTAAATTGTTTATTTTGAAATAAAATGTTTAATTAAAAAAAACGATTAAAAAGTTGATATCATTGTGTTATTACTTATAGTTATTACTTATACGTAATTTCAATCATATCTTATTCTAGAATATCATTTTATAATTAATAAATTTTAACTCTATTTAATATTTTATTTATTTAACCTGTAATACACGGGTTTATTAAATCTAATTTAGGGGCTGTTTGATTTCACTTACTCGGTCAGAAGGTGCTGACCGTGTAAGAGATTGTTTCAAAACTGACCGGGTAAGGGGAAAAACATGCATGTGTTAGTAGTGTTGGACCGGGTCAGACGCATAAGAGTGGAAATCAAACACGCTGACCGGCCAAAACGTCTGACCAGGTTAGTGGGTCAAATATTTTGACCGGGGCAGAAGCAAATCAAACAGCCCCTTAGTATATATTATATAGGCAGGACATCTTATTATTTCTCTGTCATTGGGAAAACATTAATCAACGTAAACTTCCTTTTCTTTTTTTAACAACTTTTAATCTACTTATATTAACCATATATATGTATAATTCAGCCTACACTACTGACACACTACCGTCAGTAACCACAAATACCGAAAAAGATCATATTAAAAAAAGAAATAAAAATGAAAAATATAAAAACAAAAGAAAAGTAGAGGTAAAAACATTAGACCACGCGGGCCAAACGTAAAATATCTAAAACAACAAGTAAATCGATATAGGACCAGCACCTTACGATGGGTAAAAGTAATGTAACAACGTTGAACTACATACGCATGTTGTGGCATGGTAACTCGTAAAATTTAGACTAAAATATAAAACAAAAAGTTTTTAAATTTTGAAAAGCATAGGATGCAACCCATGACTAAGTTGTTAATTAGTGTATACATATAATATTTTTAGAAGTGGTAGTTTGAAAATGATTTTTAGTGTTAGGACTAATTTTGACACCTTTGTTACAAAAAGTTATTTTTAATTTGAAATTATTCTGAAAACATAAATTAAGGTTTCAAATGTAAGTAAAATAAATCTATAAGTCTCACATGTGATCAAATATTTAAACGCTTAAAGAACTTTAATAAAACTAAATATATTATTCATTTCTTAACTTTATGTACTAATCACAAATTTTTATGCAAAAGACAAAAAGTTACGGAGCATGCCAATTTTATATTTATATTTTGAGAGAAGAGTTTAAATATAAACAAACAAAAAAAAAAAACTGAAAAATTTATTAAATTAAATCTAAGTTTTTTGATTGGTCGAGATTTATGGTTCTACAAATGTTGTAAAGGATCCTATCCAAGTATAAACATATATCTTTTTATTAAAAAAAATCAGAATCATAAATCCTACCCAAAGACTTAGATTTAATTTAATAATTTTTTTAAATTTTCTTAGTTTGCAGTTAAATCCTTTCCTGTATCCCTATATATTACAAATGATGAATATCATAGAACATCTATGTATTCTTCTATTTGTTTCAAATTAGATCATATGCATGTTTAAACCATAATATTGTATACATACTTTCAGATTCTATTATAACACGATTAACATGATGTCTCAAGTAGTCAAGTTCAATAGTAACTAACGTCACGTTAGATGTACTTTCCTTCATCTCTTACTACGTGTGTATATATATCATCGCAACGCATATTCGTATAACACTTTATTTCTTTCCTTTTATTCATTTTATTCTTCTTTTTATTCTTACGGCTATAGTCTGTAGATTAGTTATGATCTCGTATTCATAGGGATTCATGTTGGTACTCACGAGTCACAAGGGTCAGTTTGGTGGTGCTTCATATTGATAACACATGGTTCACGATGGTAACATGGGCTCCATATGGTATAATCACGGTAGTACCGAATGGGTACTAGTAGGCGTACGGACCCCAATATTATTTAATGATTCGGTGTAAGGACCCATGATGATAATGGAAAGGGTTGGGTTATACATACCCCCCTTTTCTATTTGTCATACCCTCCCCCCCCCCCCCCCCCCCCCCCCCCCCCCATCAGAAAATTATTTTAAAACTTTTCATATTTCCCTCTTGTAAAATTAATGTTTTTAAAAAGACTTTTGTATTACCTATTTTATCTTTACATTCAAATCAAATCACATTTATCTTTGAATTTTAAATAAATCAATCTTATTTTTTATTTTTTAAAATAATTTTAAATGCTGTATAATTATATTAAATTAATAGTACATTGTATTAAATATATTAATACGAAGAGATAAGTGTTAAATAAGAAAATTAATGAATTATAAATAATCATATTGATAATAAATCATAAAAAATAATAGTTTTTCTTTAAAATAAAAAAAGTTCAATCGAAAAGCATGTCAAATAAGAGTAAAAAAACAACTTTATCCAGGTACAAAAAAACAGTTTGATCGTGATGAACATAATTTGTACGTGCTCATGTAAAATAATTTGACATAAATAACAAAAGCTTACAATCCTAACTTCAACATTTACCTGATTAGTAGAAAACGCGAACATCTTTTTTGTATAGGCGTTAATGTCTTGAATTTTTGAAAAAAATAAATTACAGGTTATTAAAATAAAACCAAATTAAAATTGGTATAAAAGTTTATTGGTTATTATCACAATAAATGTCAAAACGGATAAAAATAAAAACAAAAGGATCAAATTGTATTTTTTAAAAGCTTGAGGTGAGGGGGTATGACAAGTAAAATTAAGATGAAGGGGGGTATGTATAGCAACACCCTAATGAAAAACTTCTACAATGTCGCTTTGATATTTTGTCTCAAAAATTTTCTTTTGCTTGCCTCTTTCCAAAAATATCATCACTCAACACCCTCGTCTGTGTCCATTACATAGAGTTGCCTAACTTTCATTTAACAGATTTGATCCGTTCACGTGTTCAAATATGGCCATTCGACCGTGTTGGTTTTCATAGGGAAAAGAGCCGGCCGAGGTTCTGTTTTCTTGTCATGGGTGGCGTCGCATTCTTGCCAGGCTGTCATGTCACGTGAAAGTACCTATGTGTTTATTTACATCTGACTCAAATTACACAATAGTAAATCTTTGTCTACTTAAATTTACAAAAGTTGTTAAACTAAAACGTGTGAGTCATTATCACTCGCGACCATTGTTTATCATCTGTGACAATTTGTCGTCGTCGAGACCATCGTTTCCGCCACCACCATCACCGTCACCGAGCCGCCACCTCCACCTTTGGCACCATTGTCTCTACTCCATATACCACCCCCACCATCATTGCTGCCCCAACACCACTTCATCATGTCACTACCAAACTCGTCACCGTAAAGCCACAACTGTGTAGTCGTCGTCACCATCACCTATCGCCGCTACCATGAAGATAAATGTGGTGGGAAAACTTATGTTGATTATTTTCTTTTCTAAAAGAAAACTATCACAGAAAAATAATCAAGTTTAAAAAATATTTCAATTTGATCACTCAAACATTTTTCATCAAATTGGACCATTAGATCATCAAACCGAGGCATCATCAGATTTTCTATGCTAAGAAAATAATGAAGGAGAAGACGTAAGAGTCGAAATTTTCAATATATGAAAATATATTTAAAAAAAAATGTTAATTGTATTAAAAAAGAAAAAATACCTAAAATTTATGCCATCGTTTCACATCAGAATAAAAAAAGTAAAAAGAATATTCTAATTGAAACAAAAAAAAATGCTAAAAAAATTAAAACTTGTAATTTAAATAAAACATGAAAATTAAGCAACTTAATTGAAACACTTTTAAAATTAAAGTTATCTAATTGAAATATTTTTAAAACTTAATTACTATTTTACAAAGTAATTAAGTTTACATTCCTTTCTATTGCACCTAAAATCTCTATTTGTGCTAATATTTCATGTCTTTCTATTTATGGTTCTTATGAAGCTACATTGCAACAAAAAAAAAATTTCAGCATTACTTCTATGAACTTTTACCTGAACCATATTAATACTTTTTTAATGGGTTATTTTGATCGGAATCTATTTTGCTCAAATCTGCTATGATCATAAGTTGACGTTATCTTGAAAATAAAACTTTAATACAATCTATTTTTGTTGGAACCTGTTTTGAGACGAATCTTGATCTAAACATTACTAAATATGCTACTGAAATTATAAACTTGGAGGGGTAAAAGATTCATCGTTTAAAATATTATAGTTTTGACACGGAGGCATTTTTATCTTGATTTTTTTTATTTATTTTTTAAGAGTTAAGAATTAAGTACCATCTAGAAACCCGTACCCTGTTCATATGTGTGGTTCGTTTTTGACTAATTTTCAACCACCCGATATTTGGAGTTTCTGTAGCAATGTTGATAAGCTAAATTACGCAATAAATAGTAGCAATAAATAATAAATATTTGCATATATTGTTAGAGAGTTAATTACACAAATTGTTCATGTGGTAAAATTATTTTTTTAAGTTTAGTCTTCAAGTATGATTTATTATTTCTATCCAACTCGGGGCCAAATTTGTTACAACTTACATATTTAAAGGGCTAACTTGTAATAAACTATAATTAGGGACTAAACTTGAAAAAACTACCTTACCACATAAACCATTTATGTAATTAACTCATTATTAGGTATTTTTTAAACCAAATATGAAATATGAGTAGTTAATTCAAGAACCAAAAATACGCACCTATCTACCTCACCGTATATCTTATAGTGTATTAGTGTTTATGTAATACTCGGTAATTCTAAGTAAAATTTGGTTATAGAAAGATCACGTCCCATACGAAATAAAAAGAAACAACTTCATATGTATATAAGTACGTATCGTTCTTCTGTCTGAGTCGATCTTGTGTTCTTTAGAATGATACGTCTTGATTACTGATATTAACTAGTAGAATTCCTCCGTGTGGTGCAACGGGAATCTGCCAAGCTTTGTGGGAGTTGACAAGACAACGAAACATATGAAAAATTAAGAAATGTCATAACGATTTAGAATCCTATAAAATATTATATAACCAAAGTTAAAAAAGAAATTTGCCTTTCAACATGGCTTGCTTTTATTCCCACCGAACTTATTAAATGATAACCCTTCTTTATGTTCTTCTCCACTCCGTTCAAAAAAACTAAGCAATTGTTTCTATCTTCTATTATGCCGACTTCTTGTGTTACTCGTTAAAACACATCACTACCGAAAGTGTCCTTAAGATGCCATGTCGAAACAAAAGAAAACAATAAAAATGTCGTGATGCTATATTCAAAATTTTATAAAACGCTATATACCCAAAGCATAAAAGACAACCAATACTTAACTTCGTTCGATTGTGGATAAAAATTATAACAAATCTTATATAAATAGAGCATATCTCCAATATTATATATATTTCTAAGTCCCTGAAACATAATATTTTAAAAGTTATTAAAGAAAAAAAATATGTGTAGAGAAAATAAAATAACAAAAAACAAAAACAGAAAAAAAAAAAAAAAACAAAAGCCAAGGTTTTACTAGTGTCCATAAAAGTTCTTTAATCTATATATAATACTAAAAGACTAAAAGAGTAACTTAGAGGGACACTTGTTACATTTCTAGGCCTTTTAAATTTGTTTTTCTCGCCTCTCTCTCCTCTTAAATAATTGCCTAAATTAAGAAAAATAAAATAATTTTAATTCTTTTTTAGATTACAAATAATTTTTAATAAATTAGAAAAGATGTCTTTTATTATTGTTATTTTCACATTCTTTCTCACTAAAATTTTTCCGCTTCTCTCTCCTATTAAATAATTAAACTAATTACTGATAATATTATTTTGTTTTATTTAGATTAAAAATAGTTTTTTAATAAATTTAAAAATTTAATATCATTATTTTATTATGTATAATTCTCAATCATACATTATTTTTAATCATATCTTATTTCAAAATATCGTTTAATAATTAATAAATTTTTTATTTTATTTTATTTTTTATTTTTTCAACCCGTGTAATAAACGGGTTTACTATAACTAATAATACTTATATTATATATAAGAAAACAATTAAAATGTCATATCGTTATGTTCACAAGTTCATAAAATATTATATATCCAAAGCATAAAAGAAACCCAACATTTATCTCTGTCCGGATTTAAATAAAATTTATAACAAATCATATATAAATAAAGCATATCTCCAATAATATTATATTTTAAAAGTTATTAAAGAAAAAAAAATGTCTAAAGTATATAAATAATCAAATAAAAAAAATAAAAAAAAGGAAGAACCAAGTTTTATTACAGTTCATAAAGGTTCTTCAATAATATGTATACATAATTAGCTGCATCTTAAATCTAAATGATCCAATATATTGTTTTGGTTTCGATTTAAAATTAAACAACCTTCACTTTGCTTCATAAAAAAACCACGTATTCACAGTTCACCTTCTGTCACCTTAACCTATCACATATTATTAAAGGCTTGGTCCTGATTGTACCCCAACTTTACATCTATTGATAATTGATAAACCAGATGTAACTTTATTTTCTGGTAATCTATACCTGTATGCTTCACATATATTCTGAACTTATAGTTTTAACAACCTACAATCTGTCAGCATTCATTTAATCTGTTAAGGCATTTTCTTTATATTTACATCCATATAATCGTAGCATCTTGATTTATTAGTATCACAAGCAAATTAACTTTTTCGACGTCTTGAATTTTATACTTCGCTTTAGGCCCTAAAAAAGGCGCCCGCTGCATGTCATGTAGCATACGCGCGTTCTCAGATCAGATGATAAGGTTGTTCAAGTTGCAATGGGCATGTACCCATATTCATTTTGCTTTCTTCTTTGATAATCAACCAAAACAGCAGCAAAAAGTGACAATCCAAACACAGCTACACCCCAAAAGAAGAGGGGTACTTTTGGTTCTTCAATCTGCATACCAGATTCAAGAAAATTACAACAAATATTTAGATTACAAAACCAGATTCTAAGGAAAAACAAAAGAAATATGCTGCACACGAAGAAAATATTACAAAGATACTGTATACTAAGAATGTTGGTGTTACATTCATAGAAATTCATATTAGTTTTGAATTTGAGAAGCTGTAAGTTTGACCACGAAGTTCAAAAAGTCTATCTTTTTTATATGAGCAACGGCAATCGTTCGTTTTAATTTAAAAAAAGCTACAAACCCGAATCAGTTTCTTGGAAAGATGGGTCATGAATAAAGGGTAGAAATCTTACTTGAAGCGGTTCATTCAAATTCAAAGAAGAGTCCGCAACAAGAATATAGAAGAGCCCCATAACTCCCGTATGGCTTTTTTCGCTGCTATAATTAGACTCCAACGTTAAAGTTTCATCTTTAGCAATCGTCACAGAACCTCGTTTAGGATAACAAGTGGACATTCCTACAATGTAACCAGCTTCATCTCCTGCATCGTTTCCTTTCCCATATATAGGATAAGATGAGCAGATAACGCGCCCATCCTGAATAAAATTAACATTTTTGTTGCGTCAATATGCATTTGGTACTTAAGATACAAATGCAGATTAAACAAAACAAAACCCAAGTCTTAAAAGTGAAATATTTACCTCACCATAGAGAGCAGAACCTATTCCACCACTATGCTGGTGAGCAACACCATAAACGAGATCACCGTCAATCGGGAAAGTCAAACTTGACCTTCTAGTGCTGGTAAAGTTATTAGTAGCAACTCCATTGGTAGACTTTTCAATATCATACTCGACCTGTTTGTTAACAGTTTAATTATTAACCAAGATAACAAAAGGTTTAAACTTTACTAAAAAGGTGTTGAATACCAGTAAGTTTCATGACAAGAGATGGTGAGTATTTACCATGATAACAAAAAAAAAAAAACTAAGAAATTCTACATAAAGAGGCGCTGAACATTCTTACGTGTGAGTAAATAATGGAAAAAGAAATATACAACATGTGCTTCAAAATGTTACTAACAAGGTGTTAATGTGGCTAGTTGTTGCCAAAAGATGTAAACTATTTACCAAAGTAACAAAAGGCTTTGAAATTTCCTTAGAAAGTGTTTGATTTCAATAAAGCTTCTGTCCAAAGATGATAACTACTTGCCAAAATAACAATAAATGTTTTAAATTTTACTAAAATGGTGTTGAAAATTTGTTAAGTTTATATAAAAAATGAAACTAATTTTCAAAGATAACAAAAGGCTTTAAAATATCTCTGAAAGGTGTTTAGCTTCAATAAGTTTCTGCCAAACAAACACCATTCACCAAAATTTACAAAAAAAATGCTTCAAACTTATACTAAAAGGTGTTAAATTTTATTTGTTTGGGTCACAAGGTGATAGTTATATACCAAGATCAAAAGGCTTCAAATATTAGATAAAAAAGGCGTACAATTATTATACGCCTTTGTTAAGAAGATAACTTACTAGACAATCATGGATTCCTGTGTGCTGCCAAGTATCTGTGACATCAAATATAAAGATTTTAACAGGTACAATGGAGTCACTCCAATCGATCCACTTAACGGTATACTTCAAGTAAAGGCTTCTTTCAAAACTTTCAAGTCCATTTTTCACTTTGCATTGTGTTCCATCATAACAACAATACAATCCTCCCACATAATCTGGTTTCAACGGTCGACCATATTCATCCTTCGTCACGTTATACAAGTCACATCTGCATTCCCAAAACAATAACATAAAAACTACTAACTAAAAAACATGTAACAAAATCTATAATCAAACTTAATACCTGCACTCGATACATCCCATTGCATCTACTGCGCCTCGCGTGTCAATAGCATGGATATTAAACAACCACTTTTCTTCATATCCTGCAGGAACTTTTAGCGGATTACCAACTTCTATTCCATAAGGCTCAGGAACATCAGAGGATGTTCTTCGTGTTTCGGATCCTAATCCAAAGAACTGAGGGAGACTATGATCACATATTCCCGCATTCCCAGCAATAATGAAATCTGACTTATGGAACCCGAGATTAGCATTGTACTTTATATTCTTCAAACCCTTACGACGATAGTATCTTATTGCAACCCAGTGGTGGAGACAAGTTTCTTGAAGAGAAACAGGGTCCCCTGCTTCATCAACAACTTCAGCATTGAAACTTTTTATAGCAATATGACCTTTCGGGAACTCGATGTCGGAATAGAACTTGTTTGAAACTGAACCCGGATGTTGGGTTATTTTAGGTGATAAATACACCTTTGATTTTAACCCATTTTCAAGTGTTACACGAGCTTCAGATTTTCTCAAACATACCACCAATAAAGCAATAACTAACAAGAAAGCTAGACTTTGAGTACCAGGTGACATCCTTGACCCTCAACCTAAATTATTCTGTAGAAAAATAATATTTTATTCGTTTTTGTTCTTTCGAAACAACATAAGTTTTATCTAAGAATCAAAATCTCATTATACACATAGGGATTTTATTCATAAAACATCCAATAATTCAATTTCATGAAGCAGTATTGAATCAAAAACTTACAAATAACAATCAATAGTAACTCCACTAAACAGAGTTTCCATGATCAAACAACAATAGCCATAACTTTTCTAGGTTAAAGAGCTCTTCAAAATACAAAACCTTTACAGAAAATCATCAACAATAAGGGCAGAAGAATCATACCCAGAAGAGTATTCTATGTGAATTTGTGAACTTTACAACCTGAAGCCAACCTTTACGAGAAAAACCAATTGGGTTATGGAAGCGTTTACGCCATTGGTAAGGAGATTCGATTTTTGATTAGACGTAAAAGGGGTGAAATCGACAATACGAAGAGATTTCTTATGGGTAATCGAAAATCATGTGTTGTTTGGAAGGTTTCTTGATGTTTGGGTTTGTTGGTGTTATGTCTATGTGATCGACTGGTGTGGCATTGAAGAACGATAATAGATAAGCGTCGTAGTCGAAATCACAACTGATATCGGATTTGATCGTTTGCTAGACGGTGGAGAATCATTCGTAATTATTAAATTTAGATACGAAATAGTATAGCTATTAAGTGGTTTATTAAAATCATCTAGATTAAGTGATCTTGTACAAATATAATGCATTTTAATTAGGGTCCTAATACAGAGACACTCACCCAGATAAATTCGACACATTTTTATACGCCTCGTATAGGTCCATTCGCGGCGTATAGGGTCGTATACACTGAAAACGAGGAAAATTCAGGGGTGCTGTCAGAGAGCTATACGCCCCATATAGCCCTATACGACCCCCCTATACGACACATATAGGGCTATACGAAGAGTATAGCTAATTTCGACACTGACTACGAGGAAAAATTCAGGGGGCCGTCAGATGGCTATACGACACATATAGCCCTATACGACACATATAGCCCTATACGACCCCCCCTATACGAAGCGTATGAGGCTATACGACACGTATAGAAATTTTGGGGTGTTGATTTAAAATCATGGGGTGCCTATTTAACGGGTCCCTTTAATTATTATTTAGTGATTATGTTTCCAAGTTTAACTTTAAATATAAGATAACATCACAAAAAAATAATAATAATAATAATAATAATACTAAATAGTAATCAGATTTCATAATAGTTAATTTTGAATTAAAGTGAAAAAGAAATCACTAAATAATAACCGGAATTTATATATGCTGCATTTTAATCAAACAATTTAAATACTATAACAGTTATAAAAGATTTCTGATGATTTAGGTGATCAAATGAATGATACTTAGATACCATTAAATAAATTTATCTTTTTAAACTATAAATTGGTAAATACCAAATTTTCTTCTAAAGAAAAATAACAGATACACGTGTTAGCTTTGTAGTTGGTTTTTTTTGCTCTCTCACATTAAATATAGGCAAATTGAATTTTAATAATTCAAACTATTAACTATTAGCCGATAATAATCCATACTATTAATTTGGCCGGTAACACTCCCAACTTTCACTTTTACAACCAATTACGGTCCCATGGACATAATTTTCAATTTTTTACGCTCAATTTGCATATATTTTAGTCTCGATTTAGCTTGTATGTTTTTCATTTCATTCATAATTATTATTGCGAACCGAAAAGAGTCCAAATCAAACATAAAAAATTGAAGATTATGTCATTGGGACTGTTGTTGGTAATAAATGTGAAAGTTGGGAGTGTTACCAGTCAAATTGATAGTATGGATTATTATCGGCCAATAGGTAATAGTTTGGATTATTAAAATCCAATTTGCGTTAAATATATAATGTCAAAGTATCAAATTTTGGTTGAATATAAATTTTGATTTTCAGTCGCTCTCTTTTATTAAATTATAATAAATTTCTTTAATTTAATAATAATATGATTACAACATAATAACAATTGTTTATTCTTCCATAAACCGTCTTTCGAAGTTGTATGATATGTTATTTAAAAAATATTATTTAATCTATGCAATCCTTATGTTTCTAATCTAATTATACTCTAAACATATATTTCCTTTTCTTTATATAATAAAACTATTATTAATTTATAGAGTAAATTATACGGATGGTCCTGTGGTTGGTCAAAATTTTGGATTTGATTCTTAAAGTTTTAAAATTATGATTATAATTCCTAATATTATATTTATCTTTTATCAACGGTCACTATTTTGTTAGTTTAGTTAGTGATGCTAATTTTTATTTAAAATGTCTTTTTTACTTGTAGGGATCATTAATGTCATTTATATTTTATTTAATTTTTTTTATTATAAATATGTTTATTATTTAATACATAAACAAAATTTTACAAATATTATTGTTAAACCTAAATTTCTTTCTTAAACATTTTCTATTATTAAAGGTACTTTAATAACATTGACTTTCTTAAAATCATTCAATTTTTTTAAATGTAATTTTTTTTATTATTTATTTTCTAGATATAATTTTAAAATTGTTCATTATTAAATGCTTTTAAAAAATATTAAAAAAGATGTTTAAAACTGAATTGGTTTAAAAAGATGTTTAAAATTTTGAGAATATTTTTAAAATATGTTTTATAAAAAAATGGTTTAAAAAAAAAACTTAATAAAACCAACTAGTTAAAAAAAACGTGTAAATAATAAAGTGGTTTTAAGAATGATGTTTAGACAGTAAAAACCGTACATTTTATAAACATGTTTTTAAAATTTTATTTATTCGTGTATATAAAACGTATTACATATTAATAATAAAATAATATAAAAAATAACAAACTTGGGAAAACAAAAACATAAAACTCTCTATAATAAAAATAATCATTTTAATTTAAAATGTAAATTAAATAGATGGTTAATACGAGCAAAACGATAATTTTGATAATATTTAACATACTAATAGACGTAGGAATAATAGATAAAAGAGAAATAAATATTACAAACTATATTAAAAAATTTTAAACTATAAAGATTAAATCTATAAAGATCCAATCTAAAATTTAAACGCAAACCGCCTCAATGAGGTGTCGTTAATCACTGCTCCACCTGTGTCCCTCAAGAACCCACTGCGGTGACCTGTAAATATGCAATTCCATTGGATTCAGTCGATCAACAGCCGCCTCCACTATCATTGGGGCTATGACTTCTGAATATCAAATGGGCTTTCGATTACGACCCTTATCTGTCTTCTTGTCATTATCCCCAATCATCCATAACAAGATCTTCTTCCTTTTGCCATCGATTTTGCCCCTTTTCCAACAAATTGAAGTTAAAAGTTATCACCCAATTGTTCTTTTCAGACTATCTGACTTTATGAACCACTCGGCCAGTCTCAATATAGTCTCCAAAAGATTCTTGAATCAGAAATTTTCATCAGGTAACTTCAAGAAATCTTAAACTACTTAGATTTGTTATATGTTAATTAAAGTATGAAGCATTAAGATCTATGGATCATACATGTTTTTGTGGTTTTGGAGTACAAAATCTTTAGTCTTTTTGGACCTTTGATAATGATTATTTGTTTCTTCTTCAGATTAATTGAAGTCAAAGGCCAATAATGTCACCTGGTAATCAAGGTGTTTTGTTCTTATTAGCTTTGGTGTCATTATCAATATGTTCACAACATTCAGAAGCTCGATTGAAACTTGAAAACAGGGTAAAATCAAAGGTTTATTTATCACCTAAGATAACTCTATTTCCGGGATCTGTTTCAAACAAAACCTACTATGATATCAAGTTCCCAAAAGGTCATATTGCTGTCAAAAGTTTCAATGCTGAAATTGTTGATGAAGCAGGGGACCCTGTTTCTCTTCAAGAAACTTATATTCATCACTGGGTTGCAGTAAGATACTACCAACAAAAGGGTGCTAAAGATTTGATTATTGCGGGAAATGAAGGATTATGCGATCATGGTCGTTCCCAGTTCTTTGGAATGGGGTCTGAAACACGAAAAACATCGACATATGTTCCTGATCCGTATGGGATTGAAGTGGGGAATCCACTTAAAGTTCCTGCTGGATATGAGGAGAAATGGATGTTTAATATACACGTGATTGACACCCGGGGTGCAGTAGATGCAATGGGATGTAATGAGTGTAGGTGTAAGTTGTATAATGTGACTGAGGATAAAGATGATCAGCCTTTAAAACCTGGTTATGTGGGTGGGTTATACTGTTGCTATGATGGAACACAATGCAAAGTGAAAAACGGGGTTCGAAATGTTAAAAGAAATGTTTACTTTAAGTATACGGTTAAGTGGGTTGATTGGAGTGACTCGATAGTTCCTGTTAAAGTCTTTATATTTGATGTTACTGATACTTGGCAGCACACAGGAATCCATAATTGTCTTGTAAGTTAGTCAAATACAACAGTTTCTTTAGTAAAATTTTGAATGTTTTTTTGTTAACTTGGTTAAAGGTTTAACTTTTAAACCATACAGTTCGAGTACGATGTTGAGAAATCTACCATTGGAGTTGCTACCAATAACTATACCAACACCAGAAGGTCAAGTGTGAGATTTCCAACTGCTGGTGATGTCATTTATGGGTTTGCACAACAGTACAATGGTGGTATAGGTTCTGCTCTTTATGGAGAGGTAAATATGTCTTTTTAATGGATTTGTGTCTAAAGTATCTGTAATGCATTTTAAAATAAGAATTATTAATTTTATTCAGGATGGGCGGGTTATTTGTTCATCTAAACCTATATATGGGAAAGGAAAAGATATAGGAGATGAAGCTGGTTACATTGTAGGAATGTCCACATGTTATCCTAAACCAGGGTCTGTGAAGATAGCTAAAGGTGAAACAGTAACTTTGGAGTCTTATTACAGCAGTAAAAAGATGCATACGGGAGTTTTGGGGCTCTTCTATATTCTTGTGGCAGAGTCTTCTTAGAAACTGATTGATCAGCTTAAGTAAGATTTCTATCCTTTACTCATTTGCCATATTGTCAAGAAATTGATTCGGTTTCATTGCATATTTGGAAATTGCAAATTCTTTAAGTCTAATGTTTGATAATATGTTAGATTTTTAGCGCACACTTCTATAAAGATAAATAAAGGAAGCTTGTGGACCAATATCATTATACATATCTACATGTAATGCTGAGAAGTGATAATGAGCAAATAATTAGTTGCCATTTGTACTTGAAATAGAGAGTAAAGAACTTCAATTATTACATATATTACCTGAAATAGTTTCTTTTTACTTCCATGTGGTTGTCATAGCTTCTGGATGCCTTCATTAGTTTGACTTTGAGATCAAACTTACTGCATTTTCATTAAATAAAAAAAAAACATGTATTTCATTACAAATGTAACACCAACGTTCTCAATATCTGGCCACAATAAAGGAAAGGGTGAATTTCATTAAGTAAAATATATCTGGTTTTGTAGAAGATATTCGTTGTTAAGTTAATGGATTTGGTATGCAGATTCCTGAATACTTAAAAGTAATGATCTTTTGTGACGTAGCTGTGTTTGGATTGTCATATTGTGCAGCTGTTTAAGTTGCTTATGGAAGAAGAAGAAGAAGAAAGCAAAGGAGGGTACCAGCCTACTGCAACTTGAGCAGCTTCTATCGCTGATTTGAGATAACATGTGTTGGTATGCTCTTAGTTTTATAAGCATAACATGAATATGTGAAATATATAAAAAGGTATATTACTACAAAATAAAGTTTGGTTGTATACGTATGTGTATTCACTCAGATTACGTTAAGAATTGTTTGAGGATTTTACTACCCTAGTTTAGTTTTCTACTTCTTGTATTTTTTGTCCTTCCCCTTGTTTATTTGATGGTATTTTTCTATCTTTTATGCACATTAGAATCCATATGATATGTGACTTGTTACGGATAGCTAACATGGGTGGAATATGATATACTTCGGAATATTCTGTTCTATCAAACATATGATGGCCTAAAACAAAGACAATAATATCAAAATATTTTTATTATCTCAAGTAATTGAACGGTGCACTTGACCCTGTGATCAGAGGGCATGAAATCCTTCCCTGAAGAAACTATGACTTGACCCATGGGTCCAGATGATCCAGAAACTAACACCTTCATGCATTACCAATGATTGTTTTTTTTTTTTTTCCTATGAATAATATGACGAGATGTTCTTAAAAACATTTATCAATTTGAATGCTCACATTGACATTATAAGTTCCTGATATTTTGGCAATGAAACATGAGCATAAACATAAAAAAGATGCAGCTCCTGAATACACTTGACATGTGATTGATCAGAGACCATGGCACCCACTTGAGTGGTGACTCAAAACATCTGAATTTGTCGAGAAGGAGCGTATACCAACTCCTTTGGTTTCAAGTTGGATCCTTTGCAGCCACTGGGATTTCTTCAATCGATCTTTAATAAGCCTAACTCCTAGACCAAAGAAAGTGACTCCAAGAGTCCCAGCACATATAGCCAGTAGAGCTGCTAAAATCCAGTTCAGACTGTGGCTGTCATGAGGCACGGGCATGATAACCCAAGTTGCTGCAACATATGACACAGCCATGAATGATAATGCGACCCATGTTACCTTATGAGCTACACTCAGTATCGCATTCAGTGCCTTTCTCTTAAAAGGGATGATACTGACTAGCACTACAACAACACAAAGGGATACAAACAGTGCAATGTGATTGCTGATTGCAAAGATCTTGAAAGCTCGAGTTCTGCCCATGATTGCCTTGCCCCTTAAAGGTCCGTCCTGGTACACACCACCAGGAGGGTTCACGCCAGCTGTAAATGTCACCGTAGCCATCAATATGGCGACTAGTGTAATTGTGTTCCTTGCATTTTGTAGTGCCTCTCTGTGTAATTCTAAATGCTCTCTTTTCAGGACATTCTTGTCATCTTTGATTTGTTCTTCTTCTTCATCTTCTTCCAGAACTATCGAGTTTGTTTCATCTTCTGTAAGAGCTCCTTCCACATGAACTTCTGGTGCATCTATGTTCACGACAGTTGTAGGCGATTCAGTTTGATCAAGGAGGTGGCTGTGATTCCCTACCGTTTGATCATCATTTGCCCCTTGTGTTTCCTTCGCGATGTACTCTGCAAACTGCAATGAACATGAATGATTCCAATGTCATAAACTAAAGACAGTTTGAATCTTGATCTCATAGAACAACCAAAGCAGAACAATCGAGTTTTATTAGAGTGAAAAGTGTAGAAGCTAGACCGTTCATGCCTGGAGGAAACCTTCTCTTTCAGCAAGATGTTGAATGGTGTTACCAAATTTGTCAGCTTGGTAAAGAAGGTGTGTCCCCTTGAGGACATCATATACAAATTTGAAGGCATCAAACTTATAGTATCTTATGGTAAGATGCAACACATTTTCTCCATGTTTTGACGGATGATGGAACGATAAAGGAGCTACAGATGCAAACTCATGTAAGATTGCCACACTCCCCTCGATAGCAGCTAGGTGTAACGGCGTGTAGCCATTGTTATCGTGTTGGAAAGCTTGATCAGGGTCCATCCTTAACAGAAGTGTTGCAACTTCCAGTTGCTCCCTTCTGCAAGCAGAATGCAATGCTAGTGACCCATTTATGTGCTCCTGAGCAAGATCTGGCAAGTTTTCTAGCAACCGTTTAGCAATATCTGCATCACCAACAAGAATGAAGCCAATATCACTGTAAAGAGGTTAAAGGTGGTTGTATATGTAGTTCTATCAAGTATCAACATCCATACCTGTTCGGCCTTTTGATGTAGCAACATGCAGACAAGCTGCACCTTTCATGATGTTCAACAACCAAGGGGAGTTGTTGAGGAAGAATTCAACAATCTTAAAGTGCCCATAGCTACAAGCCAAGAACAAGGCACTTTTGTTGTCGCGGTTGAGCTTGTTAGCCACCCATTTGTTCTTCTCCACAAGCAACTTCACCACATTCTCATGTCCCATTCTACATGCTTCATGGACCGGCGTCTCTGATATATCGTTCTCAGCAGCTACCAGTTCTGGCCTCAGTTCCAGAATAAGTGATACCATTTCAGCATTCCCGAGTCTTGAGGCGAGGTGTAACACTGTATCGTCTCCAATTCTTCGTTCAGCCACTTGTTCATCGTGTTCAACCATAATATTAAATGCAGCCGTGTTGTTTTCTACTATTGCCTGCATAACCTCCCAATCAGTAACTGCCATCAAGTTACAACTTACAATAATGTAGAAAAAGTGTTGATGTGTATCTTTTAGAACTTTTTTTTTTAGAGAAAGTAGCAATAGCAAACTCACTGCTGTTACAAAAATACTTGTTTAAGAGATATTCATGTGCTTTATGTATTGAATCTGGTGCTTAATGATTGACTTAGTTGAAAACTTCCATAGATATACCATGTACCTTCTGAGCACCTTCAGTTTCATTTCTTAGAAGGTACCCTTTTGGTCGATGACATTAATGTGATTTTCATTCAGATTTTATTTCATCACAATATACCATGTACCTTATTTTGACTTGACCATGCCGGTATTTGTTGGTTTACGATAAGTCGAACAGATATTGACCAAAGTCACAGCGCGTAGCGTGAGGGAAACACGACAAAACTTTGCTGGGAAAATAGTTTAATTTTATTTTCGTACTCTTGTTACAATTTTCTGGTTTTTTCTAGGAATTGTATGACGTTTTCCCACTCAATTTCGATATTAGTTATATTTTTATATTATTATTATTATTATATTTCACGAATGGTATGAGAACTTTCCACACAGCTAAACCATCTAATATTATTTTTATACTCATATTACATTTTTTGTGGGTTTTTTTTTCAGGGTCGTATGATGGCTTTTCCGCTCAATTTCATCATTTAATATCATATTTATTTTCTGGAATTCATTTTTCTAGCAATTATATGAAGCTGTTACACTCAGTTTCATAATCTAATTTAATTTTTATACTCTTGTTACATTTTTTTGAGGTTTTATCTATGGATGGTACGAATTATTTACTTTTTTTTTCTAAATTTCATTTTCTGAGCAATTCATGTTTTTTTTATTACTTGAAATGATATGATATTTTTCGGCTCAATTTCAGCATCTCGATTTATTTTTTCAGATGTCGATCATAAATATGTAAGAAATAAATATAATAAGTGTATCACTACATAATATGGTTCTATTGTAGGGACTAATTCTCATTGCGATGTAATAACGGTACATATAAACGGAATAATATGAAGCATTACGAACTACACTTGCTACAATTTTTTATTCCGTATGAAAAAAGCATGACAAGAAAGTAACCAGATATTAGATAATTAACTTGTTATTAAACGAGACAAACCAAACATGGCTCCTTTAATAAACAGCAGTTAACCCTTTAAAGTTTAATAGTTTTTTAAAATGTTTCTGATTGTCGATAAGTTATTTAGAAAAATGTTAACATTTATAATTTAATACTTTGTTTTTTTAATTTTCTTTCTAACTATTCAAGTTTGTTAATAACCACTACAAGCTGGTCTGGTGGTCGAACGCTTAGGTTCTCCAGTGAAGATCTGGGTTTAATCCTTCTTGGGTTAACACGGTGGGTGACCAGTTCACGACAATAACTGGGTAATGTCTGGTCAAGGTCCGAGTATAATCCAACTATGGAGTAAAAATAGTAGTTCGAACTTCACCTCCTGGCTTGGTTTAGGACCATGAGTCAGTTGCCTCCTACTACATTCTAGGGTGCGGATGCCATGCTGACCGGTTAACGAGTTTGGTAAATTTGTCTTTTTTAATTAATAGATGAATTTGATTCAAAAATTATAGAGGGTATACAAATCAAATATGATTGTTTTGTAAGTTCATAGATTTGGAGTGTGCATGAACTTGCAAAACAATCATATTTGATTTGTGGTGCATGAACTTGCGGTCGGATGGAAGGTGAAAAGATATACATCAACTGCTACTGCCTGGGTTGGGTCAAGACCGCTGTGACTGGTTGGGCAGGGCAGGTCACACCTGAAGAAGGTGCTGATACGGCGATATGGCTTTCTTTGCTTCCAGATATGCGTATTAGTGGCAAATTATTTGCTGAAATACGCGAGATTCATATCTGATTGCGGATTATATAGAAGAACATTTTTTATTTTGCTAACTAATTGTGTAGAAATTATTGCAGATTATATAAACACATTGTTTTGTATCTGATTTTAATATGATGCTAGTTTTGAAGCTTTCTTTTGTCAGATGAATGCTATGCAGATTCCTTAAGTGGTGTTTTTTTTTTTTTTTTTTTTTTTTTTTTTTTTTTGTTTCTCAGATTGACAAGAACATATTGACTTGATTATACAATATATACAAATATGTACCTCTTAAAATATGTGAACAGAATATAAAAAGATACATCTTGATTTGATTATATTGCTTTAGGGTACAATCTTGATCATATGAATTTGCTGGATGATAACCAGATTATACAAAAATTAAATGAGACCAACAATCAAAATCTACAAAACTGAAATCAGACTGTAACGGTTTTTGTTCACCTGTTTCCGGCAAAGCTACTAGAATGTGCTGTTGAGGTAGAAGTACAAGCCAGCAAGTGCAACCACTCCAACCGCGATTGCAATTGGCAATGCTTTCCTGAGATTAGATAAAAGGTTTAAAACCTAATAAAAATGTTAGTTGTTGTGTGTTTATGTTTAAAACTTTACCCGATGGCTTCATCTCTCTGAATTTCTGCTTTCCGGGCCTTCCTAACATCTGTTGCATTAGCATTTTTGGTCACAGGAGGTGAGTATTCCCTGAACCTTCTTTTTGGGGCACCACAAACTGCGATAATTCCAACATATAAACGAAAATGCAAAATGGAATTCTGAACTAAATATACGCGCAATCCATATGCCTACATGTTAACCAGATACAGTTCAAGCTATAAGCATTTAAAGTAGCATGTACAAATGTTTATCAAGTTCTCATTATTGATTATTCAATACTGATCAAAATTGGTTATATATTGAACGACCCTCCCTCGTATATGAGGGTGTGTATCAAAGAATTATATAACTACTTTTACTTTAATCAACAGAGTATGTGATTCTATAATTCAGGTTTTTAGCTAATAACTTCATAAATGCACACCCAAACATCCCAAAATATGACCATAATAAAAATCAAAGTGAACAACAATGGTTCTGAATGTTGATTACTCATCGTCAGATCATACATTTACAAAATTCACATCCAAAATGGATCAAAACTAACTGTAATTATTGTAAAGGGGGAAAACTAACTGTAATTCATACCTGGGCAGAAGTATTTATCAGGAAGCTTCTCGAATGGGGTTTTATCATTGTAAATATACCTGCATCCCATCCAAAACCATAAACACAAACAAAATTGACTACAAAATATGATCAATCAAACTGTAGGGAACCCAAATTACACAGCAATGGGCGAAATTACCCGCAGTCGCGGCAAATGTAGGCTTGTTTAGAAGCAGCTCTCATGGCGAATTTGGGTGCAGATGAAGGGCGATGACGTGGAAGCAGTAACTGGAGGGACGGTGAGAGAGAGTACGATGATTGCAGAGGTAGGAGGTTGGGCGGGCGGCGGAGGGCGCCATTGCCGGCGATCGCCGGAGAAGATGACGGTGGTGATGCGGTGGTTGGTGGCCTGAGTGGCGTCCGGAGAGCCATATTTTGGTGGATGGAAGAAGATAACCAAAGTGATAGAGTGATTGATGCAAGTACTCGTTGGTTCTATAGACGTTTGGTGGGGAAGCGTGGACGCCATACTCCCCACACAATTAAGTTGAATCCACCAAAACTTTTTGCTTTTTGAATTTGTTTTATTTTTTGTTTTCTAAAGGTTTCTTGAATGTTTTTTTCTAAGGAAAAATATTGCTGGTTTTGTCCTTCCGAATCGAGGCATAGATTTTGAGTTGAGTCGTCAGTCGTGGCTCACGAAGGTTAGCTAAGAGCCTAAGAGCCTAAGAGCAACGAGCTTGGGTCCTTGAAGGCTTGATGGCCAACTTGTCTCACGACTTACCAGCCTAAGTTTTTTGGGTTCGGTTGATTTATTAGTCTATTTGTCCAAGGGTTATTGAATATTGTAACACCGTATCCAAACATCTAACACTAGTTAGGAGACATGTTAGGGAGGCATGTTAGGTCCATGGGAACGATCCGTCTCCATTCTTTAATATTCTTAACGTGTTTTGAGTATATTGATTGTGGATGAGATTAGAATTTCACAGTAACATGCTTGATTGAAAGCAATCCAAAAAGTAATGACGTTCTTCGAGGGTTTAATTGATTTACAAGTGGTTTTTGGTATTTTAGTTTACCCTGAAGGCCTCAAATGATTTACAACTAGTTTTTGTTATTGGAGGTAGAAGCTCATTTCGGTTAGCATCTCCAATTAAATTTTGAGTCAAATTAAAAAAATTGAAAAATGTTGATTTATAGAGGAGAATGAGTAATATATTATTTGTTAAATAAAAAAATCTAACTGTTGTTTTAATAACAAATTAGTTCAGTTATTTTGATAATTCATGCACGTAAAACCATAACCGGGCTATAAAAAATTAGGAAGAAAAAAGCCATAATCAAACCACTAGTTTATATACCTAGAATTCTGGATAGCAAACTATAAAGGGTGAAAGGGTAGACCTAAGCAAATAAGTGCTTTGACGAATAAGTATGTTTCAAGTGAATCTCATGGCTGAAAGGGTAGACCTAAGCAAATAAGTGCTTTGATACTCGCTTAAACAAATCACCAAACACTTTGGTGTGCACAGAGAACCCCAATGTGATTGTACACAAGACTTTCAACAAATTTGCCACAGTCACCATTACTGTAGAAAGGCACATACAAATGGTCAATATAGCCATCACATAATATTTCAAATTTGTGGTCCTTGTGGAAGGTTGCAAAAATTCTGCTTTGCAAAGATTTCATGAAACCAACATACATTTGCTATAAGCATTAAAAGGAACATTTATGCTATAATAATAGGTAAAATGGTATCCTTAAATGATCACATAACGAGACATATATACATACATTACATCAATCATGATAAGAACAAGGGTGCAAAGTCCATATGATTCGATTTTCATCAATTCGCTTTAAGAATCAACTACACTGTAAAATACTGATGACCAACAAAAAAATCCCCCAAAATCCCTGCACCACTCTAAATGACCATGAGTGCATGCCTATAAATCAATATTTCAACCCATGATCTGTTTATAACCAGACATTTTATAAACTCGAAAACATTTTCAAGAGTTACCATGGCTTCAAATCAGCTAAAGGACCTGCGGTCCAGTTTAAAGCCTTCTCGCCTTTCCTCAAATAAACACTCTTATCATGAGGCAATTTACGGGCCAGACCGTTCAATATTTGATGAAATGCATCACCTGGTTGAGCGGGATGCGGAAATAACATAGCTTGTTTCATTGAAGGATTAGCCAGCAATCTTTGTTTTCTTAGAATGACTTCTATTGGAATTGATGTCAAGATGGTGTCCAAATTTGGGACATCTTTTTCATCTACAAAAACTCCAATGTCTTCCCATGGAATTGCATCAGCAAAAGGCAAGACGATGTCATCTGCTATGATGACTGGGATGCAACCGAATATAACTGCTTCAACTAGTCGTGGACTCCATGGGGCCCAACCGAGTGGGCATAAGCAGAAAACGGCTCTTTGCATGTCTTCATAGTATGTTGTTGGATGTTCTGTTGAGATGTCAAAGAGAGGGTTGTCTTTGAAGTTTTCCCACACTGCTGCTCTTGCTCCCCTGAAAAATCATAAAAAAGATATGTATTTCTTCAAACAAAATATACACAGAGAGTAATTTAAATCTTTAAATCTTTAAATCCAATGACTAGATAAATTGAAACTTGTATGCATTAAATATGAACTTTGAGTGAATGTAAACCCAGTTGACCCGTCCGATCCAACCTGACCCACTGTAAAATTTTGGTTTCATAATATTAGAAAAATTGGACAATAAAGTGTTGGCAGACCAGCCTGACCTATTTTGGCCTATCCTAGTACTATACCCATAACTGCATTTAACCATACAGAATACACATACCTTGCATAATAGCCACCTTCTGGGTCGTTTCCAACATCATAAAACAATCCTCTAAAGTAGACAAAGATGGATCGAGGAATACTTGGAGGGATCAAATGAGATTGCATCTTTTGAGGAGGGGCGTATGGGGGCACTGTAATTGAACCCTCTTTTAAACAAACATGATTCCTTTGCCCAAATGTTTGAACTAAAGTAGCTCTTTGAAGAAGAGGAAGAATTCCTCTTTCAATAGCTTTTTCTTCCTACAGTAAATTTCATAATCAACCACATAATAATAAACACAAAAGTGCCTAAAAACTAGATTTCAAATTTTAACACGTTTACTTATGAAGGGGTCGATTCTATTATGTTTTATCTCCAACATGTACAAAGAATTTGCTTTAAAAACAAGTCTAAAGTTGTCCAAATTGTGTTTTTAATGCATAAAACATGTAATGAAAAAATAGATTATAATTTAATCATACAATTCTTGTAATCATATTTCCCTCTGACTATTTTACTAAAAAATTGAAATTTATGACAGTAGTTACATTAACTGTTTCATTTAACTCACTACTATTCCATTGTTGTGAACTTGTTCATAACCAGTGAAATAAATTGACCTATATGAGAGTCTTGCTACTCTTTAGTGACTTTTTTTTTCAAAAGTTTAAGAGAAATCAGTTAGATTAGATTTCAAAAATAAGTCACAAACAGTAATCATTATCATATCCATTTTGATTAGGCCACATATCCAAACCAGATACGAAAATTGTCAAAACAATGGAACAATACAAAACTTGAGTGACCTAAACGAAATATTTATAAATTAGTTGCAATTTAATGACATTTTTGTTTTTAGCCTGCACCCAAATTATCCATAATGACCCAGTACCCAACTCGCCCATTTTTCCATCTCTACTCATGACCACAATAAGAAAGTTAAAGATTCATACCTGATAATGAAAACAAGCACCAAAATCATGTGGTACAATGAAAAAGTGATCAGCCCCTTCGGTCCTATTCCAATAAGGCCAATTAGAAGAAATAAGTTGAATCGCACTTCTCATCATTCTTGGTGATTTAAAAGGTAACGGGAGGCCATTTGGTGTTAAATCACATGTGGTATATACAGGGGTGTAAAACCAATCAGCTTCCTCTGGATTAAGGGTTCTAACAGGACTCGATAACAGGAATCTGTGCATATAAATTTCAGCAGCAAACATGTGATTGAGACATCGAGGATCTTTTTGTAATATTTTCTTGTTGTATTTGCTTGGTAGCTCGTAAACAAAGACTTTCAATCTTCCCACTGGATCATCTTCCAATACATCCCCAGCACTACCTATTGTTGCACAAATTAATACGGTATTAACACAATACAGCGTGTTTATCCGTAACCATGTATATCAAACAAGCACTTATGATTGTGTCTACTTAAGGCTCAAATAATCAGTTTCAGATTGGTTTCAGGATGTAAGCCTGATAAAATCTTAGAAAGTGTTTCTTTATCATGTCTGAGTATTCATCAGTCCAACTTTACTTAATAACATAATTATAAGAGTATGAAATTCAATAAGAACAACTTATCAAAGATGAGTTGATCCTAAATTCTCCACATAGAAAGAATAATATAAAGGTTAAACTAATATAAACTTCACATCAAAGCAGGAACTTAATTACTTATGTTCTGATCAAACTGCATTCTTCCGATCAAACCCCAATAACAAAGAGTGAAAAAAAAGAATAGAAAAACAATAGCATCATGAAGTTCATATAGCTCAGATCAAGGAATCTTAACAAGATCAAATGGAACCCTAATTTCCAAATCTGGGTCAACTGAGTACCAAGCTACCAATCATCAATTTCGCAAAATCAAGCAATTGAAAGGATATAACAATAAAATTACCTGAAATTCTCTCTGTTTTTTGACCCTTACGAAGCTCAAAAGCCTCTAGATTCAACAAAAAAGCAGAGAAAATCAACAAAATCAATAAACCCCTACTCAAATTCTTCATCTTCAATGTTTTAAACCTCCGATTACCCTTCAAATCTACGAACGAGAAGTTCAATGAGCGAAACCCACAATATATTATTCACTTAAATGGGCAAATAGACAGTTAGAATGTCATTAGCTAGAGCAGTTGTTGGAATTTGATGAAGACACTTTCTTGCAAATTAGGTTTTCAAATCAAAAGGGGGAATTGAATAGATAAATTGGGAACACACAGAAAGAGAAACAAGAGATGGGTGTGTGGAAATTGCTTAAAGAAACAGGGAGGAAGAGGAGAAAGATGCATCTAAGGTTGGTTTGGTTGTCAAAACAGTTAAAATGACACATTTCTTTCTTTCTCGAAACCTCGTGTATTTTCTATAAAAAGTAGCTGTACTACTTAGATTCTTTGTATTAGTTTAAAAGCATCATAAATTTATATTTATAATTAGTTTAAAAACAAAATTATTATTTTTAATTTGATTGTTATTTAATATTATAAAAATATATTTATATTTTTAATTTCATTGTAATCAAATAGCACTATTAATTTATCAGTTAATTGAAAATATCACCAAGAAAAAATGATGAAGATGCATCACAGAGTAACGTACGTCTTAATTTGTTACTATTTTATTTAATATATAAAAATATATTTTTTAAGTTTTATTGAAATTAAATATCATTATTAATTAAATCATCAGTTAACTTTTAGTTAATAAAAGTTATATGCAAAGAAAAAACGATGAGAATACATCACATAATAACGTGTGTCTTATTTTGTTATTATTTAATTAGACATAAATATCTTTATACTAATAAATAAAAAAAAATCCGGACATTTGTCATCATTCTAGGTAATCTAATAATTGGTTTTTTCGTTTCTCTCTCTTTTTAATTATGAATACTATAATAGTTATTCATTAATTAATAACTATCCATGATTAAATTTTCAAATATGTTAACTTCAAATTTTCAAATATGTAATACATGGTTTTATTCAATACGTATAATACACAATATTTAAGATATAACTTTTTATATTATTAACCATGTAATAGTAAATTTATTTAACATGTGTATTACACGGGATTGTAACCTAGTAAAGTTATATATACATTCGTAAAAAAAATTTGATTTTTTAAAATAATATTCATATGCATTTGTATAGTTGGCCATGGCGGTGAAAGTCCAAGAAAAATAAAGATTTTTGGGTGAGTTGATTAAAAGATCTCAATCTGAAAGTGAGTTGAAAGCTGCAAGATTACACATCATGTAACCATAGCCTGTATTTTTTTCACTGGCAAATATAACTCCGAAGTAAACACTTTGGTGTCTGTATCACCCGCCGTTTGTCAAAACCCTAACAAATGAGCTGATTTATTTTGATAATTGTGTCAAATAAATCAGCCCAATGTGTCATATACGTTCATTGTGTCATATATTTTATATAATTTGTTAGGGTTTGTTAGGGTTTTGACAAAAAACGGGTGATGCAGACACCAAAGTGTTCATTTGGGAGTTATATTCGCCAAAATGATAGTTGGGGGTGGCAGCTGTCAATTCCCAATAGTTAGGAGTATTTAAATCTATAATTACTAGTTAGACTATATGTCTTTTGAAATTCCTTTTTTTATCTTTTTTATCAATCTTGTTATTATTAAACTTTTAGAATGATTTTTTTTTTGGTGATCTCTACATGGAGGCTCTATGGTTAATAAAATAAGCAAATGCTCTAGGTCCCTAGAATGTAAACGCCCTTAAATACCCTTAAATATGGAAGACTTGCAAAAGAATTAATAATTACAACTCGAGACAGATATATATAATGTCAATGAACCCTAGATCAATTTGTTTGGAAAGAGGCATCTCATGGCTTTCCAAAGTGAAGGTTATGGGTTCGAGTCTCACCTAGTGCAATATGCTTCAAGTGGGCTAGGGGCTTTAGTAGGGGTGTAAACGAGCCGAGCCGAGCCCGAGCTCGCTTAGGCTCGAGCTCGGCTCGTTTTGGTTTTAGGATGCTCGAGCTCGAGCTCGGTTCGTTTATAGTTTTATTTATAAAGCTCGAGCTCAGCTCGTCAGAAAATTTTCAAGCTCGAGCTCGGCTCGGGCTCGGCTCGTTTATTGTTAAATTATTAAATTTTTATTTTTTTATAATTACTTTTATAATTATTTATAATCATACTTTTTATATATAACATAATATATATTATTTAACTATTTTTTATCATAATAATATATTTAATATATAATTTACGTAAATATGTATTTATATATATTTAATATGCAAATAAAAAACTATATAAACAAAAAGCTCGTTTAGGCTCGCGAGCCAGCTCGAGCTCGATTTCTGAAGATCGGGCTCGAGCTCGTTTAGTAAACGAGCTCGGGCTCGAGCTCGTTTAAGCTCGGCTCGATTCGAGCTTTTTTCGAGCCGATCCCGAGTAGCTTGCGAGCCGGCTTGGCTTGTTTACACCCCTAGGCTTTACCACAGTGGGTCTTCGGGTGGTGGGTTTCCATTGGATTGGTAGGTGGGCCGGGTCACCAGCGCTGTCTGTGTTCGCGTGCGTGAGTGGCCTTTTGTCATTGGGTTTACTCGTGTGACCGGGCTTAAAAGTATTTGTTGGCCATTCAAAAAAGGATATATGTAATTTTACATCTTCATCTTCATCTTTCTACTCTAATAAAAGGGTAACTAGAGGTGCCACGTGTTAACATCACATTCATTCTCATCAAAATTTTTCCGCTTCTCTCTCTTATTAAATAACTACATTAATTACTAATAATATTATTTATTCTATTTTAGATCAATAATAGTTTTTTAATAAATTAAGAAATACATCTTTTTATTAATGTTATTTCTATAGAAAGAAACTTTTACAAAAGAAATTTTTCTAAAATATCAAACTTTTTTTAAAAATACGAAATACTTTAAAATTAGTTTTTTAAAAAGTATAATTTTTATAAACAAAAAATAATTAAAATTGGAAGTTATAGTAAAGAAGTTTTTAAAAATTATAATTTTCTTAAAATGGTTTGATTTGAAACAAAATGTTTAATTTATTTTTTAAAAATTGATATTATTATTTTGTTACTTATAATTCTTACTCATAGGTAATCTTAATCATATGTTATCTTAAAACATTATTTTTAATTAATAAAATTTTATATTATTTAATATTTTATTTATTCAACCCGTGTAATACACGGGTTTACTAAGGCTAGTACTCTAATAAAAGAGCATCTAAGGGGGACACGTGGCAGCACCACATTCAATCCCATCAAAATTTTTCCGCTTCTCTCTTCTATTAAATAATTACCTCTATTACTAATAATATTATTTAACTTTTTTTTAGATTAAAAATATACACTAATAAAAGAGTATCTAAGGAGGACACGTGGCAGCACCACATTCAATCCCATCAAAATTTTCCCGCTTCTATCTCCTATTAAATAATTACCTTTATTACTAATAATATTATTTAACTTTTTTTTAGATTAAAAATATTTTTTTCATAAATTAAGAAATAGATCTTTTAATTAATGTTATTCCTAAGCAAAAATTTTTTTATAAAGTAAGACGTTTTTCTAATAATCAAACTTTTTTAAAAATATGAAACATTTTAACTTGATGTTAATTTTTTATAAACAAAAAATAATTAAAAATACGAGTTATAATAAGCAAATTTTTAGAATTGACATTGTCTAATAAGGTTTTTTTTGTAACAAAATATTTAAAGTTTTTTTGAAAAAAAAGTTTTAAAAATTTGATATAATTATTTTATTACTTATAGTTCTTACTTATACATAATTTCAATCATGTCTTATTTTAAAATATTATTTTATAATTAATAAATATTATTATATTTAATATTTAATTTATTCAACCCATGTAATACACGGGTTTATTAAAACTAGTTTTTTTTAATATTAAATTTGCATTTGGAGCATTCTATATGAAAGATTGCAATTAAGACTTTGAATACTTCTTACATACATTATCACAAAGTAATATTTGTTCTAACAGGAAAGAGAAGAACTTTTCCGAAAGCTAATTACATTTTGAATCCATGTTGTTTAAAATAGAAGGGAACAATAACTAACGTGCATATATGTGTACATTGGATCAAGTGTTAATTTTGATTGCTCCAGAAATTATACTATACTTTGTCATAAATTAAAGCTTGCAATTAAAATCTAAAGTTAAGTTCGGTTTTGCAATCTGAGGTTTGACAAAAATAATAATTTTATTTCAAAATATTAAAAATATCAATTTACCTCCAAAAGTTTCTAAGTTGTTTTAATTTTAGTCCAAATATTTTATTAGTTGTTCAATTTGATCCAATATAATGAAACTTTTGCATTGAAATTGAAAGAAACTTACGAAACTTTTTGAGATATTCTGATGTTTTTAATGTTTTGAAAGAAAATTATTATTTTCATCAAACTTTAAGGCGCAAAACTAAAAATAACTACAAGATTCTTTTTATTATTTTATTTTGTAACAAATTCAATTTTATGACTATTTATCTCTTCGGTCTAGGGGCCAACGGGGTGGATGAGTTGAGACCCAAGTCCACGAGACCAGAAAATGGCCCATGAGTGGCTTGTATAGTTGTATGCATCTCAGGACTCAGGTTTTGTTAAATGGGTAATTATTCAAAGGCCCATTTTAGATAGGTTAAGACGTTAAGTATTAATGGGCTTAAGCCCAGATCAAAAGCATATTCTACCGTTAGAAACACGTATCGTTTACTTTTATTAAAATGATATAGGTTTTGGATTTAAGAAATTAACGATAAGTGGAATTTTAGGACTACATTTATAACGGTATAGGAGTACATTTATAAATATGTGTTTGTTGTTAAAAAATATGTACAACATCAGGTTTATGAATTAATAAATTCACAAAAGTATTAACATTAAAGCATTCGTTAACAAACAATTTTAGCAACGATTTTTACACTCATGTGGCACATTAAGTTTAACATCCGTACCCAGTACCATGACGCCCCTCATGATTTTTTGTCGTCCAATCCCAATCTCATCATCATCATCATCATCATCATCATCATCATCATCATCATCATCATCATCATCATCATCATCATCATCATCATCATCATCATCATCATCATCATCATCATCATCATCATCATCATCATCATCATCATCATCATCATAAATCTTTTCAACCAGAATTATAATGAAGATTTATAATTATTGCCTTTGTATTTATTTATTATTATTTTTAAACTGCATTTATTATTGTGTATATTATTATAAATATATATTTTGTATTTATTATTTATTTGTTATTGGGTATGTTATTCTTTATCAGAAAGACATTTTCGTGATAAGTGTTGTACTTCATAATTAAAAGACTGGAAGTTCAAATCCTCTGACGTGAAAGTTTTGATGAATTTTACAAACCCGAGGACCGAAAAAGATAATAGTCATTCATGACGGGTACCTTTTGTGTTACGTTTTGTCAA
Source organism: Flaveria robusta (assembly GCA_025506415.1). Taxonomy (NCBI): domain Eukaryota; kingdom Viridiplantae; phylum Streptophyta; class Magnoliopsida; order Asterales; family Asteraceae; genus Flaveria; species Flaveria robusta. The sequence goes on from CM046469.1 coordinate 2,237,838, forward strand.
TCTTATGGAGCGACTTTGTAGTCTTCCAAAACTGGAGACCGAAAGTAAAAATAGACCTAAGCACAAAGACCATTCTTGTAGCTGACTCTTAAAAGTATATGAGTGTATTAATTAATTAAATATGATTTATTTTCTAAGACAAAAGTAGCATCATTGTTTTTAAGAATAGATAACTAAATGCAAATCATAACCATCCTATTATGATTTCTATTCATTTTTGCACGTAATCCTTTGTTATTAAGGTTGCTACATCATTAAATCAATTGTCTGGTTTGGAACTTATGCGGATTGGATATAGCTCTTTTTGCCTTTGAGATGGAACTAAAACACGTAAAAAGAACCCATTAGAAGGGGTCATGAAGCCATAGCCTTTTGAACTATTCTCTGATGGTCAAGTTAGCATCGTAGATAAGCCTGTATCACAGTTAATACACACATGTGATTTATGATAGCATGTATATAGAGATGGTATGCCGCAAGAAAATTTGGCGGAGTGGAAAAAAAAGAATAGAAAGAATGGTCTTAGATGGAGGGTTAGTCCTATTAGACTGCATTTTATGGTTTAATAATGATTAGTATTAGGACCAAACCCACGGGGCCTAGTTTAGATTTTATGGTTTCTTATAAACTTTATATTTTGTAATCATCATTTTAACGAATAATCAATCAGTCTTTTATCATATTACATGGTATCATAGTCTTAAAGTTATGATTACCTTATTTATATCCACTGCATCACCACAAAAATACAAACCTAAGCCTTCACCACCGCATTCAAACCCAATGCACAGCGGCGTGTCGCCGCTGACGTGCTGTCCATTCTCTTTGCTTTTAGTTCTTTTACCTTTTTCATTCTAAATAAAAATTCACCTCGGTTTTAGATTCTAGCCATTTATCTTAAATCTTTTTTCCCCACAATGCCCGTATCCTCGTATCCCATCTTTCTTGTTTTTATTGTTTGTTCTTGCCAGACCATGGCCTATTGCCATCGAAGAACGCCACCTGGCCATGATCACCGACTTTCGGTATGACACACCATCGTACAACCATAGTCTTCAGGTATCATCTTGTTCCTTTTTTATCTTTTTGATTGGGGCACCGATCACATGATCATGTAGTCGCGTCTGCTCCGCCTGCTGGACTATGGTCCGTCATCGCGCCGCTTGTTGGACCACGGCCCACAGGCGCACCGTCCTCTGCTACGCCGCCCAAGACTTTGGTCCTCCTCCGCGCCTTATGTCGTCGCCGAATTGTCGCATTGGATGCCCCTCGCATGATTACATAACTATTTAATATTATGGATTGCACTTAAGATTTTGGATTAAAGATTATTAGATTATGGAATTCTGGCTGAAGTTTTGACCGAGACCGAGACTATTTTTTTATTATTTTTTTATGTTTATTGACTATTGTTTTCAGTTTGAGAGTCAATTATCTACCGCTCTGGCTGCGAGTGAGTATTAGACTATATTACTATTTGGGTTTAGTAATGATTAGTATTAGGGTTGAGCTCACGGGCTTAGTTTAGATTTTAGGGTTTCTAATAAACTTTATGTATTGTAATCACCATTTGAGTGAATAATCAATCAGTCTTTTAACATCTTACAAGGCCTTATTGTATATGAGAGAATCAAGGTTAGTTAGACGTAATGATATGTCTCTAACTTTTTCTAACGCCAAATGTACGACCTTGATTCGGATGATAAGTGTTATTTTTGTCTGACCCACATATTTCTTTCCCAGCCACGACCGCATCCTCCAGTGGCGGAGCTTGAACCATGGATTGGGGGGCGGAGGCGAAAGTAAACTATTTTAGGGGGGGCGAACTTTATATTTTTTAAAAAAATTTACACTACCGGACCGAAAATTTATACTGCCGAGCCGAAAATTAACACTACTGACGGAAAAAATAGGGGGGGCGGGCGCCCCCCCGGCCCCTTAAAAGCTTCGCCAGTGGCACCCTTAGCCCCCTCAAACGGAAACTCACAACGGGAAAAACCCTCTGGTTCAACATTAAGTATTTTTATTATCAATAGAATATGAGTTGTTTTGAAAAAAAAAAAAAAGAAAAAAAAAAAAACCTAATGATAGATCTCATTAAAACCTAAGTCAAGTTGTTTTTTAAAAACGACTCATAATTTAATCCTGTTAGTTATCAACATGCACCTTATAAAATTTAAGCCATTGACCTCTTAGACAAAAGAGATGCATTTTTACCAAATACACATATATGTCATTATTTAACAATTCTAAATTAATAGAGTGAATTATCATTTTTCTCCATGTGGTTTCGTCACATTTGTTATCTTTATCTAAATTTTTTTTTTTTTTATTTGCCTTCCCAAGATTTTAAAATTTTATCATTTTCATCCAAAAATGTTTACTCTAGTAATTTAAAAGGTTAAGCATCCATCATCCAAAAGGGCAACTATATATTTTGCATGTAAGAACAAAATCGTAATTTATGTTTACGTATTGTTTTTAAAAATTATTTCATCTATTATTGTTTTATTCACAAAACCTACAATAGACCTTGATATTTTCATCCTCAAACCTTTTATCATTGATTAAATCATGAGATTGCCGGATTCAATAATTGGGGGAGGAGGATGGAGCTTGTTTCTCCTTGTGATCGGAAACCCGTTGTATAATAGAGACCATCGCCTCTTGCCGTCCTCTCCCTATATCGTGATTCAATTTCACTCGATTAGGGTCATGTAATGATGGGTTTTTTTTTTTTTTTTTTTTTTTTTTTTTTTTTGTTTTGAAGGATAATTTTTTCAATTTATTTACTTAACATTTTTTAGTAAAAGGTTAATATTTTTGGATGAAATGATAGTTCTCTTAAACTTTGAGGAGTTATATGTAAAAAAAAAAAAATTTATTTTTGATGAAAATAATAAATGCGACTAAACCATATAAAAACAAAAATTCACTATAAAAAATAAATATCATTTAATACACCTATAAGTCATTGTATGTTTAATAAGTAACGGGAAAAGGATAATATTTTTTATTTATGCATTTATTATAAGTACATGTATTAAATTTAATTAACTATTTAATAATGCAAATGAGATTACGGGTCCCTGGTAGCTTTCATGTTAAATGTTTTAAAGAAAGTCAATATCAAAATTAATAAACGGTTGATTTTATAAATAAAAAATAAATTTCAGATAAATTAACTATAAAAAACATCATGTATATTTTTTATTATTTCTAGCACAACATTTTTAGTCTACCTTGCATATATTATCAAACTTTCCAAAAGTTAGAGAGAAAGAGACCTATGGTTTTAACGAGAGAAAGTTAAAAAAAATACTCGCTAAGCGTATGATTTTTTTCATGTTTTTTTATAGATCTACATTTTTTGCTAATCGAACTGAAAACTTCCAAGTATAAAATTGGCTCTCAGTCAACTCGTGGTAATGTAAGAGCGTGAAGAGCACTATCAAAACGTCATAACGCACTCATTGTACATGTTGCATGTGAGCGTATACGCGTTAGAGTGTGAAACATCTCTTTAGGATTCCATTGTTCTATACTTCTATGAAAACAACACGGATCCCACTTATATATTTCACCTCCTATGTGGAGCAAATTCTCTCATTTTCACAACCTTTTTTTTATATCTCAAACACATCTTTTTGCATAGTAATATATCTTTAAGAGAATTTGATAAATACCCTTACGAACTTTTAATATATCTATACTCAAACAAAATTTAATAGATGACATATACCCATAAAATTGTTGCAATTTTTAGAAGTAAACCTTTTTTTTTTTTTAAATTTAAGCCCTTACCTATATACTATTATGTGGTAAAAGTTTACGTTAAAATTAAATTTCGACTCATGTGTGGCCCTTAAGTCTGTTTTCTAGGTGCGTTTAAGATAGTGTTTCTAGTAATAGGTTTCATAATAAGTAATCTTTATCTTTAAGATAGTGTTTCTAGTAATAGGTTTCATGTTAGTTACTCCAATAGAATAGTAACTAAGTGTGACACTTGTGAACGCTACATTCTTTCTCATCAAATTTTTTTCATTTTTCTCTCCTATTAAATAATCACATTAATTACTAATAATATTATTTAATTTTCTTTTAAAAATTAAAATAGGCTTTTAATAAATTAAGAAAGATAATTTTTTATTAATGTTATTTTTAAGGAACCAAATATTTTAGGCTTTTAATAAATTAAGAAAGATAACTTTTTATTAATGTTATCTTTGAGGAACCAAGTTTTATAAAATAAGAAATTTTTTAAAACATCAAACTTTTTAATATTATGAAATATTTTAAAATTAGTGTTTTTAAAAAGTAAAATTTTTATAAACAAAAATAATTAAAATTTATAGTTATAATAAGAAGGTTTTTAAAATGACAATTATTTAAACTTTTACTTTGAAACAAAAAATTTATTTTATTTATAATTTTTCTATTATAATAAAAGTGTAACTAGGTGTGACACCTGTCAACATCACTTATTACTCATCAAATTTTTTCTGGTTCTCTCTTCTATTAAATAATCACATTAATTACTAATAATATTATTTAATTTTTTATAAAATTAAAATAGGTTTTTAATATCTTAAGAAATATAACTTTTTATTAATGTTATTTTAAGAATTCATAAATTTTTTTTTAAAACATAAAACCTTTTAACTAAAACAAAGTATTTTAAAATTAGTGCTTTTAAAAAGTATAATTTTTATAGACAAAAGATAATTAAAATTGATAGTTATAATAAAAAGGTTTTTAAAATGAAAATTATTTAAACATTTATTTTGAAACAAATATTTTATTCTATATAATAAGGAGAATTACATTTGTTTTTTATCTTACAATATCATTTATAATTAATAAAATTTTATTATATTTTTTAATTATATATATTCAACCCATGTAATACATGAGTTTACTAAAACTAATTATAACCATAAAAGCAGCCAAGTAGGCCTTTATAATAGAAAGCTAAATATCCATGTATTGGCGAGAGGGTGTGTTTGGGATTGTCTATTTTGATTGAAAAAGACTTTTGATAAAAAAAAAGATTTATTAACTTATGATTTTTCAGAAAGAGTTTTTAAAAAAGTGTTTGGATTAACTTATAAACTAAAAAGCTTTAAAATGACCAAAAAGACATGCTCTTAAAAATTAAGGGAGTTAATATAAGATAACAAAGGGGTATAATAGAAAATTAAATTTGAAGAAGTTTTAAAAAGTTAATAAGTAACTCAATCCTTACTTTTCAAAACTTTTTTTTTATCTTATATGAAAAGCTAGTTTGAAAATTTATTTTAAGTTTACCAAATATTATTTTAATATATTAACTTTTCAAAAGTTAATAAATCAAAAACAGGATAAAAAAAAGTAATCCCAAACACCCAGAGAATATAAGTTATATTAGACTTAATGGGAGATCTAAGACCAAATATTAAGCCTTATATATGGTCATACGTCAAGAATAAATAATTATACTAAAAGTAACTATTAATTAACACCTAGGAATTATTGTGTATATAATTAATAATGGAAAAACCTAAGGTGGAGTAGATGAACTACAAATTGCTAAATAGCCTAAATCTATTTAAACGTCATAGGTGAGAGTTGTAGAAGGGGGTTGGGTTATAGGTAATCTAACAAATGGATCATGACATTGTCAAGCCACCATTATTATTTTTGTAGGGTTCGCACTGTTAGAATTTCTTACGTTTAATTAGGTAATCACTTAATTAAGTACATCTTCTATTGTGATTTTATAGCTAGTATTTTTTTTAATGATTTAATGTAGCTTACAATCATTAAAATGATTATAAAAAGCTGGATTCAAGAAGCCCCAAACCTATGTGATACACAACTTAGAGTTTCTGACCGTTCATCAAAAGAATTCGATAAAGCATACAAATATGACAACTTTGATGTGCTTTCGAGACTCACTTGATAAATAGTATAGGGTGTATAAGAAAATATTTGTATAAATTATGAGTATAGTAATTGTAACAACAAAAATAATAGTAATAATTTTAAAGATATTATTTTCAATAACATGTGTTTTTCTTTTCTAGTGAGAATATAAAGATTAAACGTGAATAATATATATATATATTAATATTGGCGTATTTAAAAGGTAACAATGATATACTTTGTATAATACATTAATAATATCCTTTATAAAGAAAAATATCCTTCATTATATTTATTTATCATACATATATAGATTTAATCGTAATTAGTTATTTAATACAAATAAAGAATAGATTGCATGTCATTAGTAACTTTCATGTTAAAAGCTTTATAATAAAGAGACCAATATTTAAAGCTGATATATAAAACGAATATTATCAACAAAGAAATAATTTTCAAATAAATGTAACTAAAAAACTAACTTCATAGTGACTTTTTTTTTTTTCTAACACAACATTATAGTCATAGTCTACCTTGTATATATTATTAGTCAATATATAACCACAACGTGTTCTTAGTTCTTGCTGTTTATTTGTTGATTAAGAACCAATACATTAAAGTCAAATATAATTTTCAACGGACAAAAAATAAATATATACTGACACTTTCTTTACCTTTTAACAACAAAACCTATAGTTAAATGGCTTGGTTAACTTTTTTATTTAACGGTGCTTACTTATCGTTTAGTAGTTTTAATTCAAATTATTATTTATGGATGATTTTTATGGTATGTTCATTACGTTGTTAATCTCACACTTTCAGTTATTACACTCGTCCTGAGTATTTTCTCATGAAGAAAATGTTTTTTTTTCCACTAAATAAAATTTACAATTTTTCTTTTAACTTTCTAAGAAATTACTATTCTAACCTGTCATAGATGATTCTTATCACAAACTAGCTTGCTATTTTGTTGTAACAAGGCACATTTTATAATAAGGAAATTACTACTGGCCTAAAGTTAAACTTCACAAACTACGTTAATTAGTAAAAAACCAAAACCATAAGAAGTCACTGAAATATTTAGTTTGTTTTTATACATAGTATAATTTTAATTTCGGAGTCAAGATTCTACAGATACGAGATTTGTCAGCCATATTTTTAAGTTTTTTGTATGGATCTAATTATATAACTATTGTTGTATTATAACCTTGTATCAAATAACATAATATTACATCATATGATGCACAATATTGTAATTCCATAATACACGTACGTGTGAACTAGTAGGTTGGACCGTGCTATAACGCAAATTTTGTACATGTATGATATTGGATTAAACAATTGGTTAATCAGCGTAAGATTTATAAAGCGCGTAGAAGCCTAGAAGGTAAAGATCCAAGGTGCAGGAAGAACACTTAGTTTGCAGAGAAATTTTTTTTTTGTCCTTGAAAAATAGTAGGAGATTTTACTTTTTCATGAGTCATATTCCCAATAAAGAATTACGATAACTATATCTTATATATTGTAAATTAGTTGCGACTCAATCATGAGGATCAACCGGAAGAAAATTACGATAAAAAAATTATAAGAGATGGAAATAATATATAAGTATTACCACACACGACAAATTTGATTGGTGGAGTTATTTTCATCGAGTTGCCATGCAACAAGAAGCATGTATACTATAAAATTATAAACACTATGTTACAACGATATCATCAATTAATTTAGTTAATTATATAAATACAAGAGTTTTAAATTTGATCTTTATATCTGTTTTAACTAACTGAGTTAATAAAGTAAATAAATATAATAGAAATAAATAATACTTTTAGTTCTGTTTGGTATAAGTTAATGGAATAAACGAAGTAAATCAAATGACAAATGAATGAAATAGATTAAAAAATAAAATGAATAATTACAATTTATTTTCATGTTTGGTTCCCATTAAAAATGAAATTAATCATTACTTTGTGTTGTTTGTTAAGTAGGAAAAGACAAAGAATTGAAATGTAAAAATAGTTATGGTGGTGATGGCTGGTGGCCGGTGGTGATGGTGGCTGGTGGTGCTCGATCTTGGTGGTTAGTGGTGATGGTGGTGGTGGCTGATAGTGGTGGTGCTAGTGGTGGCGCTAGCGGTGGCCGATAGTGGTGGTGCTAGTGGTGGCCGATAGTGGTGGTGCTAGTGGTGGCCGATAGTGGTGGTGCTGGTGGCCGGCGGTGGTGAGTGGGTGGTGGTGGTGAGTGGTGGTGAGTGGGTGGTGGTGACAAAGTATAAATGAGATGAAATGAAAAAAAAAGAAGAGGGGGGGGGGGGGAAGCGGGGTGGATGGAACGGATTTGATGTGATTATAGGAAATGAAATTATTTGTGTAATGATTTATTTCATTCCATTTAGCAACCAAACATGTTATTTTTCATTTACCATCAATCGCTCATTCCATTACGTCTCCCATTCTTCGATACCAAACGATAACTTTGTAATAAAGTGAACTAATACAATGGAATCAATCTCGTTTATCACATAATTAATCTTCTTACTTTTTTTTTCTTTCAAAATAAACAAACATGATGATCAAATATTAGATAAAAATTATAAACTTACCAATTAAATAAAATGTTGTAAAACAAGTATTTGAAGATTTATGAATTATGAACATATATTCTTATTTTTTTATATTATTGTTCAATTGATTAATTATTATTACTTAGTATTAATTAGTGCAATTAAATGTAAACTCAATTATATTTTAACTCAAAATATAGTTTTATAATTTCTTAATTTTTAATTATTTCATTATGCTTTTTACTCATCATTATGTTTTAAAAAAAAAAATAACACAATTATCTAACGTATTTGACACAATAATCAAAACACTATCTCTTTAATAAATAATAAAAAGACACATTTTATGCACATTAACCTTTTTTATTTTTTTAAATTACATACGTTTATAAATATAACACTAAACCTAGTTGTGTGTTATATAGTAAGAAAGTGCATCTAATATTTCCGCATTTGACTGAAAAAAATAACATTAAAATACCGTTCTTTTTTTTTCAAGGCATTAAAATATCATTCCAACGTAAAGAAATCATGGGCTTGAACCAATATAGCCTAAATCAATTAATTAATACGTCATATGTAAATTCACACACCCCTCGTGACAACTTTAACAAGTATACACGTTCATGTAGCCACCGACTTTGAAGTCCACCAAAACCAATACTGTAATTTGCTACATTCAGATCCGTTTTCAACGGTTGGATTCATCACTATAAGTCTCCATTTGCTCCATTCCAAATACTAACGACCATAATCAATATTTTTGATCTAACGTAAGTTATATAAAATTAACAGTTTTGAAAAGTCATAAGACTCATAACTCACAATCATAACCATTCAACACGATTAATAATTACCTTTAATAAAGTCTTAATAGGCGGATTGACCAAAACTTTGTAAGAAAACGTCAAAAACTATTTGTAAATAACTAATTATATATGACTTATTGGTTGTGTGTGCTTGCGCTTATAATATACCTATGCCTTAAAAAAATTAATTTTATGTGTATGTATAATCTAACATTTACTGTTTGAAGCCGACTTGATTCTGATAACTCATGCGTTAGGCTTGAGGAGGGTCCCACTTTCATCATCTTCTTCCCATTGCCTTTAAATTCCATTAGTTGTACATCAAGATGAAAGAGCCCGTAATCAATTTTGGTGGTTAGTTGCACATTTAACCCCTCACCCACACAAGTGTACATATTGATTCATGTAGATACAGCTAGATCACCCATATATATATATATATATATATATACAGAGAGAGAGAGAGAGTGTGTATGTGTTTTTTTTAGAGTATAGAGAGAGAAAGTGAAGGAGATGGAGGGGAAATCAGTAGTGGATGAACAAAGAGACTGCAATATTAATCATTCAGAAACTGCAAAAACAGTGTGTGTTGGTTTGCAGAATGATCATGGATGCAGTCAAGAAGAGCTCAAGAAAATTCTTCAAATGAGAGATTTGCTTGAAAAACATGACCCCACATCCAAGGTACCCCTCTCTCTCTCTCTCACACATACCCATAATAGAAATGGGGCAGTCATCCTCGAAAATTTTTTTTAAGTGTTATTTGTATATAAAAATTCCAATTGACACTTTTAAAATTATATAATCGTCTCATTTTTGCTACTCACAAAATATTTTTTTGGTTCGTCACTGCACATACCACACATTCTCTCACACACACATACTACACTCTCATACACTCTCTAAAACCTCGGGACATGTGTACGGGGTTAGTGAGAGGGCGTGAGTTTTTCTGACGTGTCTCTAATGAGAGGCGTTGTAAAAACATGTTGATATACATAAGTGTGCGTAAGGGACAGTGGCGTGAGTTCAATCATGGTTAAAGATGGGGCGTGACGGAGATGTATGGTGTCGATCACGCTCTCTCTCACGAACCCAGTACAAATACCCTTAAGGTTAGGCTATGAACCAATACAAAATCATGACCGGTTGAAAAGTGTTTTTTAATTTCTTTATTTTAGATCTGTTATATTATTATTTTATATATTTCTGGCATCACGTGTGTGATCAAATATTCCAAACAACTACATTTACATATTACACCCCTCTTCTTCTCCAGTCGAATTCCACAGTTCAAACTGCTTGTTGCAGATCGGAACCTTATAAACCAACTTTACGCCTTCATCTTCAATCAATTTGATTGTACAATTTCTTGATTCGAACTTTATTTCAGGATTGTGACGATCTAACAATCAGAAGGTTTCTTCGGGCTCGTGATCTAGACGTCGACAAAGCTTGTGCAATGTTTCTGAAATACCTAAAATGGAGAAGAACATTCATTCCAAACGGATCGATTTCAGCATCAGAAGTTCCAAATGAAATAGCACAAAACAAGATGTTTATGCAAGGATCTGATAAGATCGGACGTCTGATCTCCGTCGTGTTCGGGGGTAGACATTTCTGCAACAAAAAAGGGGGTCTGGAAGAGTTCAAACGTATGATATTAAACATCCCACATCCCGATTATGTTTATAGATGGAGATTTTCTTCAATTGTTAATGGGATTGAATCGGTGAATTGCAGGTTTTGTGGTGTTTGGGCTGGACAAATTATGTTCAAGGTACAATTTTTAATTATTTTTTGATTATTTTAGGATGGGTTTGACTAAATGCATTACTCCTGGTTGTTAAACGTAACCCTTCTAGTCAATTTGATTGCTCAACAACATTTATGATTTATGTCTCTTTGTAACCGGACCAGATAACAAATTAGGCGTATTACTAGTTTACCGTACGGACCCATCAGTTAATTCCTCTGGATTAAAGAATCAGATTATGTCATAAATAAATAATAGAAAATTAAAAATAATTATCCTTATATATCTAATTTAAAATAAATTATGAAATACTATATTTTTGTAACAACTTTTAATTTTAGTAAAATAAGATGATTAAATATCTAAAATATGTATCATATTAAACTAAATTAATTAGAAAATGAGATTTTAGAGAAGAAAATTATAAAAAAATTGAAATCCGGCCCCACCACCCGGTTCCATTGATTCGGTTCACTAGTCCAACCCCTAACTGGCCATTTCGAGTGAAATTGTCTAAATAATCATAACCCGAATGGTTTCATGAACAGTTCTCGATCCAACTGGTCTAGTCAGTTCTAAAAATACGGGCCGTGAGAGCGAGCTTTGGAGGTGACCTTAAAGTGAAAACTAAGCCAACCTATTACCAAAAATGTAATTAAAATTGTATACATCAGATCATTAAATGATCCAACCAATCCCCCACTACCACTTAAAGCGAAAACTAAGTCAACCTCTCATAAGCATATGCATGTATAAATGTATAAGACATAGCATGCACTCATCCAACATTTATATTCTCCTATTATTATAAATAGGGTACATTAAGTAAAATCATAGCTGTGGTATGTTTAGCATCATGTTTAGAAATTAAAATCAAATTAAATGTGAACAACATCAGGATTCCTCCAGGGCAAGAGAAATTTGTGGTGATTGGGGATCTTCAAGGATGGGGATATTCATGTAGTGATATACGTGGGTATCTTGCAGCACTCTCAATTTTACAGGTTTGCATATCTAATTGGTTTTTATTGATTTTATATATTGTTGCGGTCATGGTTACGTGCTAGAACTATTTTTGTGGTTGTAGCTATAATTAACCGATGTGATTGATTAGAAAGGTTAACCACCTACCAAACACACTTTATGAATGATCCAACTACACTCGAATAATTAAGCCCTCATAAATAACATGTGACTGAACAGTATAAGATAATGATTTTAAGAAGAAATTTTGAATATTATTTAAAGAAGACCAATATGTCAAGCTGTGGTTGTAGAGCTTTATATGGGGAGATTTCAAATTTTAGGAATTAAATATGACAGAGTAATAATGAAATAAAAGACTTGAATAAACACGTAAGTTAATGGAATTCATGATTTAGATGTTTTTAAAATAAAGAAAATAAAGATGAAAACAACTGATTGAAAACCTATGGAGTTTGTCATTGCATCCAACCTGTTTAGACATTTCCTTCCATGTCTTAAGAGTCACGTAACTCCGTACGGATCACAAGTTATAAGATTACACCTTGTTTTAAGTTGGATTATTTTTTAGCTCGTTTGCTTTTGTCTAGTTGCTCAAATATGAATATGTTAGTTACTAGATCAGCTTTGTATTGATATTCATGTTTATGACAGGATTATTATCCAGAAAGGCTCGGGAAATTGTTTATAGTGCATGTTCCTTATGTATTTATGACTGTATGGAAGATGGTTTATCCTTTTATCGATGAAAACACAAAAGCAAAGGTAAGTTTATTTTCGAGCACTATTTGAGTATAATTCTTGTTAAAAGAAAAAAAAAAGAACTAGCTAATATACATAAGTAATGTAGAGATAAAGAGTATGATTATGATTATACGGATATTTATTTTGCAGATTGTATTTGTTGAGAACAAGCAGCTGAAATCAACACTACTAAAAGACATTGATGAGGACCAGCTTCCAGAAATTTATGGAGGCAATTTGAAATTGGTTCCTATCCAAGATGTTTAATGCGTGTAATCAAATTGATGATGTCTTATTGTAGACTTAATATCTATTCAATTATATATGATTTAGCAAATTCGGAAATTTAACTTTTTTATTTGAACGGTGTTTCATCTACCCTTAATACCCAAGTGAGTAATCTTGAGACGAAATATCAACCGTCCAAACTGATTTTAACGCTCCAGGTCTGACTCACATACAAATACCATTAAGAAGAAAAATCACTACTGTAAGAAAACCCACTTGAATCAGGTTGAAATTGAAACCGCAAGGATCCAAACCCAAACCATCAAACCAATGCCATTGGACTAGTAGACATTTGGCTAGAAATTTTACTTAAAAACATTACTTTCGGATACAATGTGAGTCTAGTTAACCATGTTACAACAGAAAAATAAAGAACTTTGAACACATGCTTCAAGTGTTGAGAATGCTTTTCATCAATTAAACACGTGAAATCCGATTTACATAATCGGATTGATGATAAAACTTAAGCGATATTTGTATTTGTTATATTGAAAATTTTTTGCTTACAGTTCTTTCTGTAGATGGTGTAATTACTAGATTTTAAATAACAAAAAGCCATAATGAGCAATTACAAGATATTGAATTTCTAATATGCTATAACCAATACAGATTGATGTATTTTCATTATATAATAGGCTAGTGCCCCATATTATGTTGGTCAAATAAAGAAAACATTAAATAACTAGTAATGAAGTTTTAAAATTATAAAACGATACTTCAAGACAAGATATAATTTAAATTTCACATAAGTAACTACTTTAAGTAATAATACAAAAATTTTATCTTTTACCGTTTGAAAAAAACATTTTTAAGTTTGTTTTTTTAACATTTCTATAACAATTTTGTTTTTTAAAAAGTATATTTTCTAATAAGAAAGACTTAATTTATCAAAAAAAATTGTTTTTTATTTTAAAAAGTGTATGAATAATATCATTAGTATTTAATATCATTATTAAATGATTGACTTGTTATCTTAGCAATACATGACAAAATGAGTGTGAGAATATGACATTTGGCAAATTTATTTTTCTCATCAAAGAAAATTTGCTTTTAGTTTAATTTTAACCTTAGTGCTCGTAAAAACCAACATTCCTGTCACGAAATAAGAATCTCAATATAATTAAACACTCAGTGTCAATTACACAAGAACCAAGAAATAAAAAATCTTGAGAATGACTCTATCTATGAATGAACCAAAAAATCTAAAGAAAAAGATGAACTCTTAAATCAAACATAAACTCTCTAGAACAATGATAAACGTGATGTACCACACCATCCAAGACTAAAAGATGTAGAGAGAATATAGGGACAAGTGATGATGTTTGTCTAGAGAAGAAGATGATTGATCCTGTGAAGATAAACATGAGTCAAGCAGATGATATTAACAAGATGAGTGACCTTGACCTTACAAACAGAAAGAAAATGGTATTATTTATGCAATTGCCCTAATTCCTTAATAAGGAAATAGCAACGGCTCTAAATGCGTTAGAGAAGCCAGCCCACAAAGTGTTTTCTTGTTCCAGCCCGTCTACATAGTTTCAGCCCAAACATCCTTCAGCCCATCAACAACTCTAGCCCAATACAAAGAATACAAAGAATACAATGACAACAAAATAAACCAAATTAGAAAATGTTTATTCAAAACATGCGTTTGACCTTGAATTGAATGAATCATATTTTTAACAATTCCATATCAATTATTAACGTCACAGTTTGGTTTTATCGATTGAAAGATGATTCTAACTTATCTTTAAGATTATGCAACTTTGCATGCGTACGGTTTATGTATACTGAAGTTTGAAATATAGTGTGTATGAGATTAATACTTAATGTACATTGGTCATGGTACGTCACTTATAAGTAGTAGCATAAAGAAAATACGAAAAAACATCAAACCTTAAGGAATCACTAAAGATTATACTAATGGACGATGGGGTGTGATTCGGAAGCCAGGGCCAACAAGCAAGCTTCATTTGCATCTATAGTTAGAAGATGCGTTCATGGACCAATTGGACAGGAGGTAAAGAGCATACGAGTTAGAAATGAGCTTAACTTAAACTGAGTTTATTTATTTATTTATTCATTCATTCATTCATTTATTTATTTTTGTTGTCTTAAGTAAAAAGGCCGTTAAAGATGGACGAAAAATGATATAACAAGGTGATGTCCTGGCAAATGCCATATGTTATTTACCTGAATTGTTTCATATTAGAGTAATAATTTTTTACTTTATTTATTATCCTCTGTAATTCTCAGTCTTATCTGATTAGATTTTTAACTATAAAAAATGAATTGTGAATTTCATTAGTTCATGCATTTATTACTTGTTTCATTTAATTTAGTATGTCATTTGTTATTAGGGTTGGGCCAATTTTACCGAATACCGGTATTGAACAATACCGTACCGAACTGAGACCGACCGAACATAATCGGTTCCGGTACCGGTATTCATTTTTTTAGGTTTTCGGTTTTGGTATTTTCAATGGCACCGGTACCGATCGATGCCGAACCGACAAATCAATGTTATGGTACCGACCTCGTCTCTATTTGTTATAATTCAAGCTTAGTAATACATGTCAAATTTAGAATTTGTCATGCTTATGCTTCGGTCATGCATACATATGATAACATTTTTATTCGGCTTTTCACATCCCAACGAGTCAACGACCCACCTTAATAGGCTGTAAAATTTAATTTGGGCTTCTCTGCTAAACCTTCTACCCAAATTAAACATTGGGCCCTTGGCTATATTACATTAGCTCGATGCCTCGATACAAAGCCTAATAAATTTTTAAATACAAATGGTCACACATTTTAGAAGTATGCTAAATAGATTACTTCGAAGAAGATTAAAATTGCATGAAAATTTTATAAAGTTGTGAACCATCTTTCATTATCTTGACATCATACTTTGTGTTTGGAGAACACAGTTGATTGATCATATTGTCTCGTATGTATTATTGTTATTCTTTTTTTTTCAGGGGCGGCTCAAGGGAGGGGCGGGAGGGTTGATGGACCAGAGCTTAGTCTCCCGAGTGGCCCAAGATTTTTAGAAAATTTATGTATATGATTTATATATTTTTTTTAAAAAAATCCTTTATAAAATCGACCTATTACACTTTTTAAATTAACTCATTACACACTTTAAATTAGCACATTTACCTGAATATGATTTGAGTTAAACCATTTAATAGATTTAATTAGCCTATTACACACAAACATTTTAATACCCATTATAAAAATAATAATGAATTATATAAGGTTTTTCCATTTGACGCCCACATTTCAAAATCTCCCAAAACCCCTAAATCTTCAGCACTGGCACTGCCGTTTATCCCTTCACTAGAAATCAAACTCAACCTTTGTTTCTTTGTACATAAGCGGTTCTCAAGGTTTTATGAGAGGCGGTGAAAAAGTAAGATTTAGAAATTTAAAAAACTTTTAATTATGCTAACAATTTACTTATGCATCATGTATTTCTCTTGCAACCAATTATTTTGATATGTACCTATGCTTTTGCTTCAGAATTCTGTAAAAATAATATGACAACTGAAATGCAGCACTAGTTACTAAAGTTTTTAACGTTTGTATCACTTAGTATGCCTTTTGATGCGGTTATTGATTTTGTCAATTAAAAATATATATTGCATGAATTTTAGAAATAGATCTTATTTATTTATTATTGAAGTTTAAAAGAGTATAAATACCAATAAAAATTGTATATACTAAAATCAGATATTAAACTCGTTTAAAAACTATAAAATTTTGACCAAGCATAATTCACCTATTTACTATTATTAATGTAGAGGGGCGCAACCCAAAGTATCCAAATTACCTAAATGGAAACAACAACGAGAGAGAACCATATCATTTTTAACTAAATTTAATAAAAACTACTTAAACTGATAATGAGACAACCGAAATCCATAAAAACAACCCAAAAAATCTAAATAACCCAAATTGATTTACCAATAGTTTGAGTATTAGTCACCAAAATTAAAAGCCAACATGGGGTTGCCAAGTCGTAGGCGGCCGTGTTGCTGAGGCACCCGAACAAGTTGATTGGTTTTGTTGAAAGCTCCACAAGCACTCTTATTAGGGTGGGAGGAGCACTCTTAAAGTACCCTCAATTTCTATCAATCATGCACTGTCATATCATATGTATACTCTCAAATATCTTCAAGTACCTTAATTAGTGGTGTCATTACTTTCAAACATCCTACATAATTTATCTTATCTTTTTAATTAAAAAACAAAAATAAATAAAAAAGTTTCAAAGGATAAATAAACCCGATTTACCTACCCGTAAGATGTTGCCGAGAGACTGGCAACGTCGTGAACCAGTATATATTCGAAAGGGGGTCCAAGAGTGCCCTTCCCCCTTATTATTATTATTATTATTATGATTATTGATTATAATAAATAGTAAAATATATTGATGTAACAGTGAAAAAATAAAAAGACAATGATTCATTGATATCCAATGTGAATGCTTGACTTAGTTAGAAGGGTAGTGTTGTTACCCCCTCCGTACCCAACAGCAAGCGGTCGTACACTGTTCCGTCAGTGAGGTGTCAATCTGTCATTGGCTAACAATTCATTGATTCTTCTCTTGACCATGTGATGTATTCCATTGCACCCTCTTCCACCATCTTTTCATGTCTGCCCAATCTCTGCACCCTACTCAACCTTCATCACTTCCCTACAACACAATTTACAACCCTTTTTGTAGTTATTATGTTATGTTATTTTCAAACACTTAGTTTTTTTTATAAATAATCAAACTTAGTTTTTATTATAAATAATCAAACTTTAACTTAATCATCTTATATTCATATCTCTAATGTTTGTGTTTCGTTGGTAGAGATTAGAGAAATGTATAACATGTCCCCAAAGACTTGATTCCATTTAATAGGGTTGAAAGACTATAGAATGTAGTGTAGATGAATCGTAATAATAACTTGGAAAACTTGAGAGTCGCAAGTTCGCTTTCAGATTGAAACTAATTGGGTTCACACCAAATGTTCAATCGGATAAAACTCAAGTTCAGAAATCGAAGTATGAATTCGTGTATGTTTTTGAACGTGAACCAGAACCCCCATCAGATTGAAACTAGTTGGGTTCACACCAAATGTATAACATGTCCCCCTTGGAACCCCCATCACTTAGGGGCATAAGGTTTTAAATTTCAAAGATCACAATAAACTCAAAACAAGTATGCACTTCCCGCACCTCCTGACTTGTTTGATGGATATTATAATCAAATTGATCGTTAGTCAAATCCAATTACATTAAAATATCTAACATGTAGTTTGTGCTATTTGAAAACATTCCTCAAGGTGCCCGATTGCACAATTTGGTCAAAATCAAAATCACCAATTTTTTTCTTAATATTAGACAAACAAGAGATACAAACTTCTACACCTTTTATATACTCATACTAATCACGTTTGCGTGCACCTTTCAGTATTTAAACCCAAATTTCTTGAATAGAACAGACAAGACATATAACAATTAGGATGTCCAATTCAAGAAAATTTAATTAATCATTTAATCTTTAACGCATCATTTGCTCAAATATCATAGCGAGTTTGCATTTATTAGTTACTATCAAAATCATTCACATGCATGCACACTTCATTTCTTGTTATATTATCATGTTAAAGATATCCAACAAGTTATAATATCATTAATAACATTAATTTTAAAGATAGTATAAAATCAACTATAAAGTCCAACGTACCAACTTTGGGTTAGCGCTCTACTTCCATCAAGAACTTAAGAAAAGATTAATGAATTATTGCTTTTTAACCTTTCAAACACCTCTTTTCATGTTTAACCCACCCCCATGCACTTAACTTCAATGAGAAGGAAATGATGATCTTGGGCTTTCCATCATAACATGAACAGATCACATACCTCTCATTTATTTCCTTTTCAATGATACACACCCATACACCCTTTTACTATACATTTAAAATTTGCCATATTTTAGATTTATTCCCGTCACCTAGGTTTTTTCCCATATTTACCCTATTTTCAAGTTTTCTATATAGTTAAATTCAACAAGTATATCAGTTATCACTTGAAATTTACCCAAGCTTTCTAAAATTACACAAACAAACATATGGGTGAATTTTTAAAAAAGCTCACTTCTCAAATAATTTCTAAATAAAATATTGAAAATTATATATTTCAGATCCAGTATGTTTAATTTTGTTAAAATCATTTTACAAAAATATAGCTGGAATATTTTTGCAGATAAATAAATACGTAAGAACAATGGCTTAACAAGATTTTAATTGTGCTCTTACATTATTGCCACTCTACTACTCATGTTTATAGACTAACTTTTAGATTGGAATGCTACGAATACATAAATACATACATACATACATGCTCAATATATCTCAGGCATAGCCCAATTATGTGTTATGTCTAGAAAAAATAGGATGAGAGCTGGCAAACCTTTACTGTATCCTCAATGATAAATAGGCCGTTTTCAATGAGACTCATGGCTTCAATCATTTTGATAATAACAATGACACAGACATCATGTAATAGGTAATATCCTAAGTTCCAACGCACAATAAGAAAGAATGAACAACCATAATAAGATAAGTATATAGATAAAGCATATCGTAAGCCAACAAACAATAAGATATTATATAACAGTACCAATTTATGTAGACTAAAAGGGTCAAAAAACAACACAATAAAAATCCCTAGTGAAATTAAGTGTAAAGAAAGAGTATACATACAAAGTAATCAATATATACTTATAGCTAAAAAACGTGTATGCGTCATGTACTCCCACTTTATTTTCATTTGATGGTGCTTTAAGGGTTGTTATGATGAGACTAAAAAAGGGCTTTAACTTGGTTAATATTAGAGAAAAACAAAATTCAATTAATTTGAGAGGGGGCGTTCAATCTTGTTACTATCCATATTGCTAAAATAATTAAAGAGAAGAGGAGAAGAAATTGAATTTGATAAAGGATTGTGTGAAGTACTTTTAACATTGATGCTAACATAGGATAAATAATTAGGTTTTTTCTATGGAGTAGCTTTCACCCGGTGGGAGGATTCTCTACACACCCCTAATGACAATCTCTATTTGCTCAACGCCTGCAAGCCCCTTTCAGCCTTCCGCATGGACCTTTCCCATACCCCTTTGTTGTTGATTCAATGCCTTGGGCGCAACTTATGTGGCATGTGACGCGACCTTAAAACACCCGCAACACCCAACCTTAAAATATGTAAAATGTGTATGTCAATGATTATTTCTAGAGCTGCAAGTGAACCGAACAAACATGAACAGTGCCTTGCTCGTGTTCGTTAATTAAGAAATAAACTTGTTAATGAACTGTTTACAAGCGCTTACCGAATATAATTTTTTGTTTGTGTTTGTTTATTAAGGAAAATAATATGTTCATGAAGTTTTCACGAACATTTGTCGAACGCAAAAGAACAAAAACAAAACCAAACGAATACAAACAAATGTTCATGAACATAGCGAATACAAAGAAAGAAAAGTTCATAAAGACAAACGAAATACAAAAGATCATATGTTTATTTTAGAATTTATAGAATTTACACTTTCAGCACAAGTATTACACAAAATCCACTAATAATAAACAAGTAATTAACATAAGTATCAAAAAATACTTGATATAATTGTCATAAATATTATAAAAATTAAGAACATAAACGAATACATTAACGAACATAAACGAAAACATTATAACATTCAGGAACGGATATTAACAAATATAAACGAACACATTATCGAACATTCACGACCAAAAATGAATGAACGCGACTTATGTTTATGTTCGTACGTTTAACTAAACTAACGAAATTTTTTTGTTTGTGTTCGTTTATTTACTAAACGAACGAATATAAACGAATTTACCGACGAAGATTCGCGAACTATTCGTTGAATGTTTGGTTCGTTTGCATCCCTAATTATTTCTAATATCATTACCATTATTATAATATTTTAAAAATTATGAGGGAATTTAGGTTTGTTAAACATAGGATTAGTGATGGAAAGGAGTAGAAGCAGGAAAGTACAGAATGGTGTCATAGTCAATTAAAAAGTAAGAATTTAATATATTAGTTTAATTGAATTGAAGAAAAAGATGGGATTGGACGGAAAGACAGACAAGATGCAAAATACAATTGAATTGTTGATCTGATAGTAGCACTCTCTACTACTGTTCATTCAAGTACAACCCTAATCTCCACAGTCAACATCCTTCAACCCTTTCACCTTTTTTCATCACTTCAAGACAAAAACAAAATAAAGTAACTCAACACATCAATCTTGTGCAATTTTCAATCTACACATCGAAAGTTGAATTTAATGCTCTGGTGTAAGTTATGGGTAAAACAGGAAAAACTTGTTATAAAGAATGGAGGTTAAACTATTCAAATGTTTAATTAAATTTGGGATTATTTTAAAAATTACAATTACTGTCATTTGAAGAGTAAATTTCAAATTTTGTCTTTTCTGCAGGGGTGGACCCAGGTAGAGACGAGGGGGGGGGGGGGGGGAAGCCACCCCTCGTAAAAAATTTTTTTAGTATTATACATGTGTGAAAATCTCTAGTGCCACTCTCCTAAAATTATGCAACTGTCCCATTTTTGCCCTTTATGAAAATTTTTTTTTTTGTTACGCCACTGCTTTTTATATATTACCATAGTTAGAGATCTTGTCTTTTAGACAGAGAAATCACATCAAGCTTTTATCGAAAGATCTCTTATACCACTTGTCTACTATAAGATTTGAACTTTTAATTTCTTTAGAAGTGATAACTTACTATAAACTATTATTTGAGTAAGTTACAAGCTTTTTGAAAAAAATTACACTAAAGTATCCTTACTTTGAAAAGTTATCATGTTTTCTATGGCATAACTTTTGTATACCACACGAAAAAAAATTACGTGTGAAACTCTAAGAAAAAGGTATACCAGAGAAAATAATATAAAAAAACAAATACCTCAAAACAGAACAGAAAAATAGCAAATGCGTAAATATGACTTTACTATAATTAAGAAACTCTATTGTAAATTGGTTAAAAAAAATTTGATATAACTCTAAGGCATAAGTATATAAAACTTAAAAAAGTTTAGATGATAAAATGTAAATTTGACATAACTCGCTAATTATAAAATTTAAAATTAATTCAGGTGATTAAATGTAACTTTGACATAACCCGAATATTTAAGTATAAAATATTAAAAAAGACAATGAGTAGGTATCAATTTGAAGAAAAAGCATAGAGAGAGAAAATATTATGATTTATTAAAAAAAAACCTTAGATGTTTAACTGTAAAATTATAAAAAAGCATTGTAGTTATTTATTAGTTTAGAACAAAAGAAATTTATTGTGATAACATTGAGAAAACATACACCTTCACTACTTATAATTTTTTCTATTTCTTATATATAGTAATGCGACAAATGTAATCGAGTATATTTTCCGACCTACGTTAAACGCTGATACATTTGGGTATTATTATTATTATTATAACTATGCAAATATTTAGTGATTATGTATTTAAGTGTTTAAATAAAATAATACTTAAATCAAATAGTATTTAGTTATCAAAATATAAATAATAAATGTATATATTTTAATATTAATTTAAAATATTATAAATAAGATAATACTTAAAATAAATGTATAATAATAATAATAAAGGTATTTAGTAATTATATATTTAAGTATTCAAATTAGATAATACTTATTTATAAATTTAATTATTTTATTATTATTATATAAGTATCTAAATAAAATAATGCTTATTTATAAATTTAAATGTTAATTTAAAATATTATAAATTATATATAATGTAGTGAATAAATAATCTCACATTGTTAAATATGTATTAACTAAAAGAAGTTTATTAAATGAGGGAAAAAATATGAATAAATGCATATAACACTTGTACTTAATGATTAAAAAGTTGTATTAAGTGTCTTAATGTTTTGTAAAATTACACTTGTATCTCAAAGTTTTGTTTTATATAATAGTATAGATAAATATATGTATGTTTAGCTAACCTTTTGTTAATTAATTATAAATAAAAAAGAAATATCATGCAAGAATAACCTTAGTACGTTCTATTTATGTTATTATTTCATTGTTGTAAAACTATTCATGTTGGGTTATATTGAAGAAGCTAAAATATTCTTTTTAGGTTTAGTCTAAAACAACCTTTTGAGTGACAAAAATAATACTTATT
Source organism: Flaveria robusta (assembly GCA_025506415.1). Taxonomy (NCBI): domain Eukaryota; kingdom Viridiplantae; phylum Streptophyta; class Magnoliopsida; order Asterales; family Asteraceae; genus Flaveria; species Flaveria robusta. Next base: position 2,261,143 of record CM046469.1, read on the forward strand.
GTTTCCTTTAATTACTTAGTTTTTCTATAAGGTGATTTCCTGATGTTTAAAATAAAGTACTTAGTGTGAGTGAGAGAGATGTGAGTTTCTTTTTTAATTATTTATTAATTAATTTTTAAACAACTATCTATTTGAAAAAAATAAAAATAAGTGAAAGACTAATATTATATTAATATCTAAAAAGTTTACATAATTAAAAAACGAGTGACATTATAGATGTGACACCAACGTAACTTGATAAAGCTCACACTCACACCAGTATAACTCATGTCCTAACTTTTCATTTATCAACTCTAGTATATAGTGAGAAAGAACAAATTAAATTTGATGCAAGGATTTGTTCAATATCAACAATATTTACGACTTACGAGTATCTCTTTTTTAAACATATTATAGGTGCAATAACCATCAAGCCGCCCTTAGATGATCGGTTATCACTATCTGCAGTTGCTACTAATAGTCCAGGGTTGCTACCTCACCAAGTTGTCACCAAGTTGTCTAACGTATGTTGCAGTGAAATACTATTCAATTTTCATATTTTATCTCATATCTTAAACTCCAAGAAAATCATATTAAAAAATGCATAGATGTTAACTTAATTAAAAGTGATAAAGATAAACTAACATTAAACGTTCGGTAGTTTAGCACTTTAATCATAACCTAAGCTTATTGGTAAATGAAGCTAACTTGTAACGTCCAAAGTGGTAAAAGTTCCATTTAGTCTCGTTGTATATCAACCATCCCCTACATTTGGAACCCTATAGTTTAAACCCAACACCTTTATAGTTTATACATCACTAAAAGATAAAATCGAAAATAAGTTAAAAGTTTCCTCAAAATAGAAATATTCAGTTGGCGACAAAGGGCAATTTCGTCATTACAAACAGTGCTCTTTAAAACCCCCAAACAAGACAAATCATTCGAACCCAATTGCATGTGTGAGAAAATTAAGATGGACCCCGACTCGCTATCAGCCAGCTTGTTTAAGTGGGACACACGAGCCGCTCTGCAGCCCCCGCCGCCGGCTCGTGTTTACGAGCCCATAACACTTCAATCACAGCCACCGCAGCAACCACCGCTTCCGCCGTCGTCCATGGCGGCGACCTCCGGCGGAATGGGTGGCTATTTGGTCCGAGAGAATCGGGATCTTGGTGGGTTGGAGGAGGTGTTTCATGCTTACGGCGTACGGTACTTCACGGCTGCAAAGATTTCGGAGCTCGGCTTCACGGCTAACACGCTGTTGGATATGAAGGATGAAGAGCTTGATGAGATGATGAACAGCTTGTGCCATATTTTCAGGTGGGATTTGCTTGTGGGTGAGAGGTATGGGATCAAAGCCGCTGTGAGAGCCGAGCGACGCCGGTTGGAGGAGGAGGAGTCGAGGCGGCGCTATCTTCTGGCTTCCGACACCACTAACACCCTTGATGCTCTATCTCAAGAGGGTTTGTGTATTTTCATGCATTTTTATTTTTTTATGCAATCAAACAGTAAAATAACACCTAAATGGCTAAAGTCTTGGTTTCTTGATAATATCTAATTTTTACTCACTCAATTTGCAAATTAGTGCTTATCGTGAGTTTTCCGGTAACGGACTTTTATGATTAAAAAAACTCATGAAATTATATTGATTTTACAAATCAATGTTTTTTATTTTACGTTTGAGACTACAACAAAATAGAACTAATGTAATTTTGATAATATGTTGCATTAAGACTTGAAAATATTGTATTATGCCTTAAAATGTTCTATTATGCCTAAAGAAGGTTCTATTTGTTTTTACAGTTCATCATTTACCACTAAAATATCAGCTCGAGACTAGATTACAACTTTTTAAGAATATGTGGGTGTATGGGATTGCTTATTTTTAATCTACTTTCTCAAAAGTTAATAAGCTAAAAAAAATATTTGGTAATCTCAAAAAATACTTTTATAATTGATTTTTCATATAAGGTAAAAATAAAATTTTGAAAAGTAAGCAAGGGTTACTAATTTAATTTTCAAAACTACTTTTACTTTAATTTTCTATTATACTCTTCTGTTATCTTCTATTAACTATCATTGATTTTTAACAATATGTTTTTTTTATCATTTTATAACTTTTTAGTTTATAAGCAAATCCAAACACATTTTAAAAACTCCTTCTAAGAAAATCATAAATTAATATACCATTTTTGTCAGAAAAAAATTTTAACTAATTTTTTAAAAGTTAATAAGTAAAAAAAAATGTTTGACAAATCTAACATAACTTTTCAAACTAACTTTTCATATGATCTAAAAATGAGATTTTAAAAAGTAAAAAACGAGTTATTTATTAACTTTTGAAAACTTATTTTGTTATAATTTACTATTATACCCCTCTACTATATTCTATTAACTACCTCATTTTTAAAAGCATGTCCATTTTAATCATTTTACGACATTTTATTTTTATAAGGTAATACAAACATTTTTTAAAAGCTCTTTTTGAAAAATCATAACTTAATAAATCTTTTTTTGTCAAAAAAAATTTTCAAACAAAGTAAGCAATACCAAACACCCCCAAGCAATCCCAAACATGTCCTATATGGATTTTTTTTTGCTAAGAGTTTAGGTGCAGGTTTGTCGGAGGAGCCAGTGCAACAAGAAAACGAAGCGGCGGGGAGCGGTGGCGGAGGCGGGGCGTGGGAGCTGGCGGCGATGGGGATGTGTGGCGCCGGTGTAAAGATGAAGCACGGTGGCCAACGGAGGAGCAAGAAGCTTGGTGTCAAGGGGAGAATTGGGTCATCTTCACAGGTGGGCAGAGGAGATGACAATTATGAGAATGAGAGTGATGATGATCCGGAGAACGGTGGCGGTGGCGGTGGCGTTGGCGGAGTAGAGCGGCAGAGAGAGCATCCATTCATCGTGACGGAGCCGGGGGAGGTGGCGCGTGGGAAGAAGAACGGGCTTGATTACCTGTTTCATCTGTATGAGCAATGCCGTGAGTTCTTGATTCAAGTTCAGACTATTGCTAAAGAGAGAGGGGAAAAATGTCCCACAAAGGTATAATTATTGTTACTAACCTTAGTAAACTCGTATATTACACGGTTTTAATGAAAAAAAATTAAATACAATGAAATTTTATTACTTATAAAACAATAATTTGATATAAGATATGATTAAATGTTTCTTATTTTAAATATAATGAAAATTTGTTCCATATCAAACCTTTTAATAAAATGTCGTTTTTAAAAACTCTTTTATTATAACTCTCAATTTTAATTATCTTTTGTTTATAAAAATTTAACTTTTTAATAATTTTAAAATATTTTATATTTTTAAAAAAGTTTGATGTTTTAAAAAAGTTTCTTATTTTATAAAAAAAATATTTTTTAGAAATAATATCTATAAAAATGTATATTTTTTAATTTATTAAAACTATTTTAATCTAAAAATAATTAAATAATATTATTAGTAATTAATGAGATTATTTAATATAAGATAGAAGCGAGAAAAATTGATTTGAAAAAAAATGTGGTTATGCCATGCAACCATGAGTCCCTCCTATTATCATTTTATTAGAGTAAAACGATTATTTATTTTTTTTAACATAGGATTATAGTATCGGTATTTCACCTTTTCATGTTTGCTAATATTAAGTTATTAACAAGATTTTAGATGTTTTGAATATATTAGACAACTAACTAGAAAATGGAAAGTTTGATTAATTAATGATCAATTTTGAGTTGGTTTTTAGGTGAGTAAATACTAAAAATTCCACAAGTGATACTTTTTGTCTTCTAAAGTACAAAATGTTTTGTTATAGATAGTGTTTTTTACCCATCATTAGTTAATTCTCATTATTAATCATGAAAAGCTACTAGTAATGTTTATCTTGGTCCGCAAAGTCATAAAATCTTAAATATTTAACCAATTACACAAAAGGGCATTCAGCGGTAACAATTTGTTGTAATAGTGTCTTTTTTAAGTGGTCGTGGATTTAAGACTGGTTATGACTAAATAATTTAAATTTAGAAGTAGGTTTAATGTTTGAGTTTATTATTAACAAAAATTTAACTGTAACTAGAAGTTTTTATGAGACTATGAATAGTTTGAGTGTTTAATAACATAATTTAGCTATTTAAAAAAAAGTTCACACTTATATTTACCTGTAATATAAACTATATTGGAAAAAGCAATTCAAAAAAATTAACATCATTTTGCAAACTATACCAGAAGTATAATGAAAAGTACATGATCATTTAGGGTTTAGCTTGCTTTATGATACTATTGTTACATTTTTAACAAACATAGAGATGGTACAAATAACATATTATATTATATTATATTTTATAAGAAGAAAGAGTAGGATAAGTGTTAAAAAATGGAAAGGGTAAAGAAGTGATGATTTGAGTGTGTTCAGTGATAAAGATCTGTGTTGTCATGTAAATTTAGAGAAAGTTGTGTGTAACAAGAGAAAGATGCAGTCCCAGAATCATTCACTCAGTTCTGCTTCACACCCTACAGCTGGCTCTGTTCCCTACTTGACACGTGTCGTACGGTCTGCACTCCCACCCACCCACAGTTTTTGCTTTTCCAAACCCTACCTTATCACGTGTGAAATATTTACTGTCCATAGATACAAATTTTACTAGAAAACATTCATATATCCTCATTTTTCAACAAATTAAAATGATGTAAAAAGTTAACATCTTATCAAAAGTTACCTCAAATGTGATTTATAAACATAAGTTTGTGTTCATTTGTTATATTTTATAAACATAAACATTTGTTTGTGTTCATTTGTTATATTTTGTAACATTGTGTTGGGTTTATTAGGTGACAAACCAGGTGTTTCGGTTCGCAAAGAAGGCGGGTGCGAGTTACATCAACAAGCCGAAAATGAGACACTATGTGCATTGTTATGCTTTACATTGTCTTGATGAGGAGGGGTCAAATGCACTAAGGAGGGACTTTAAGGAGAGAGGGGAGAATGTGGGTGCGTGGCGACAGGCTTGCTACAAGCCATTGGTGTCGATTGCATCCCGACAAGGTTGGGACATTGATGCAATATTCAACACGCATCCACGCTTGTCGATATGGTATGTCCCGACTAAACTGCGCCAACTTTGTCATGCTGAACGTCGAGCGGCTACTGCTGCATCGACATCCGTTGGAGGTGGTGGTAGCAGCAGTGGCGGTATGCATTTTTAGGTAATGTGTTGTGGGATTAGATTTGTGGTTTAGTTCGTGGGATGTGGAAATTAGTTTAAATGGTCGTTGTAGTAATGCTTGTGATATTGCATTAGTATTATAAAAGTTGTTGGTTTAACTAGGGTATTTGGGTTTTAAGTTCAAGTTATGATTTGGTTTCGTATGGCGAGTAAGAAAGCTTTTATATTAAAAGTAGTCGTGTACCTTGCAGAAAAGTTTTAAATGAAACTAACTAAAACAAGATTATGTTCTAAAAAGTTCAAAGTAAGATACAAATTAATTAAGAACGTGCTAAGCATTCAAAGAAATCTGGACCGTCCTTTTAAAAATACCAGCGTTTGATATGCGTTACGTGACAATTCCACATGTTTTTACTAAAAAAAGGTAGTGAAGTAATTCCAGGACTCAAGCGTGATTATGACGCGGTGGACAAAAAGTCTTACATAATAGTTTATGAAATCACGCAATTTATATCATTTATTACGTAAGTTATAATAATATATTCGTAATGTTCGAAACATATTACTCAAATCATTCAAAAACTATTCCTGGGCCATTCAAAAATAGTCCCAAGACATTCAAGAGTTAGATTGAAAATCACGTGATGTTATGTTCTACATGTATTACGCAAACCAAAAAACTAGTTGTAAGTTATTCGAAAATAGTGATAAGTCATTCAAAACTATATCTAAGCCATTCAAGGTTTCTTTAATAATTACACAAGTTTCTTAGTAAGAAATTCAAGATTCTAAAATTACGCATGTTAGAATATTATTAAGGCAAGGTTCTTCAAAACCTTTAACTTTCACCCGACATAGTAGTTGTAATATCACGCAAGAATGAATGAAAATAAGTCGGCGGACGAAAATCCCCTCCGTGTATAAACGTGTAGAAGCCACGTGGCTTCTTCCTGTTGCTTTGCACGATTTGATCACCTCATATCGTAACTCTTCAAGATCAATCAAAATAATTAATTTTTTTAAATATGTTTTTATGTATACGTGTAAATTCGTAAATGTAAACAAATTTACGCTTGTGGAAGTCACATTTATATCTCGTAAATATTTAAAAATGTAAGTGTAATTTACAATGTATAAAATTATAAATTTACATATATTTATAAAACTATGTTACAATCCCATGTAATACACGGTATAAATAAATTTGCTGTTACATGGTTAATAATATAAAAAGTTATATTTAAATATTGTATATTATACGGATTGAGTAAACCAATGTATTACACATTTGAAAATTTTAAGTTAACATATTTGAAATTTTGATTAGTTATTAATTAATTAATAGCTATTGTAACATTCATAATTAAAAGTAGAGAGAAGCGGGAAAATAAAATATTAGATAGCTTATAATGGTGAAAAGTATCCGGATTTATTTTTATTTATTAGTATAAAGATAACACTAATATAAAAGGACAAATTTCTATTTTCCCAAAGGGCATCAATCCTTTGAGGCAAAAATTGTTTCCGCTTTGAGGTATATGATTCATATGCAAGTCATTGTCAAACTTGATAAAGTATACTCAACTTTAAAATTATAAATCTACAATTATGTGTATATATAACAACTTTATCTTTTTTCTTCTAATATAACAAACATTTAAAACTTGTATTTTTATATAATTAACTTTTGAAACTTACTTAAAATTAATAAACTTAATGAATGGAAGTTCATCCAAGTTTATGAGCATATTTGACAAATTATACTGAACTTGATTTTACTTCGTTTTGTTTGTTTGAGCTTAACCAATACCTCACACACTCATTTAATATAATCATAATTTTACATAACAATTAATTTACACAAACTCATTATAAACAAGTTTCAAATCCTTGATGTCAATGGCTTACATTACAGAAAAAGTCATATTATTGAAGTTATGCTTGCTAAAAAATGTTGTACAGGTGAATATTTATCATAAGGTGAAAAATATAGATATTTTAATGGACTTTTGGATTCTTGACGGGATATTAATCCATCCGATTATCTCTATTACTCAAGTACGGAGCCTTAAGGCTCTAGGTTGGCACATTCTTGAAAGGAAGTTTGTACATTAGTCCATCTTTATCATCCCGAACTTGATACCACCCTTAGGAGGAACTCATGTTAGGTGAGAAAACGTACTGGCACAACCTAAACCCATTTTTAATATGTGAAACTTGAACTCAAAGAATCCACATTTTAATAAAGTTTTGAGTATTTCATCGTATTCACTTAAGCTAATAATCATTTAAAGGACCACCAACCATTTGATTGAGTTATAGCCTCATGACTTTCTCTAGAAGGGGTTGTGAGTTCGAGTACTACTGACAGCAAAATGTTGTTGGTGGGCTGGGTTTTAGCTTAGTAGGCTTTCGGGTGACAGATTTTCTTAGGAATTAGTGTTTGGTGGGCTTAAGCTAATCAACACTGTCTATGCTTGCGGGCGCATTAGATGTTTTTTCGTCGTAAGGGTACCCCTGGTAGAGGGGCATTATTAGTTGGCCGTTAAAAAAATAATCATTTATAGGTTACTAGGTAAAAGTATCGATATCTTTGAATTTTAAAAGGTAACTCCTTTTCAAAGTTTCAAAAGAAGTTTGTTTAGGCTTTTTAATCTAACATTAATACAATAACTTCAAGATTGTAATCAATATTTAATGTTTGTTTTAAAGATATTTATGGAGCAAAATTTAAGGTGAAAAAAACTTAATTTTAAACAAAAAATTATGTGGTAATCAAGATTCACATTTTTTTTTCATTTGCGAATTACACAAACGAGCCTTTTATTCTATAATTTAAAAATAATTTACATGTTTTGTTATCCATCGCTAATTATATTAAACAAGTGTTGTATACTTGTATGACATAAAATTATTCTGTCCGCCTTAGAGTTTTAAGTTTCTCGGCCCAACATACGCAGCCCACCCATCACCCGTGAGTTTCTTTTCCCCTTTTTTATTTCAGAATCCTTATGTTTTTTCAATAACAAAAATTAAAAGGATGTTGTAAATTATATCATTTAAAAGAACGATAACCGTAAAATAAAACTATGTACATTTACAGTATCCTTAAAAACTATGTACATTTACAGTATCCTTAAAAACTATGTACATTTACAGAATCCTTAAAAATATATACGTTGTGTTTTCGAGTTTTTTTTTTTTTCAAAAAGGAAATTAAAAAAAGGGGAAAGAACGATAAAAATATCTATGAGAAAAATATCATTGAATATTTCTTTCATTATAAACTAACTATATAGCATTTTTTTGGAATCTGAGACTTATAATATGTAAATATTCTTATTACTTAGTATATAATATTATATTAATACAACATGTGCAATACATCGGATTTCTAACCTAGTATACAACAAAATCAAAGTTATTAAATAAAACTTTAAGGATTTTTTTTTTTTTTTAAGTTGTAGACATGTTTTTCATTTCTTTTTCACATTATCTTCAATCCACATATGATTGCATTATTTAACTTATCAGTCCCACATCATTCTCCATAAGAATCTATTATCAAGTTTTTGGAGGATGCAATTTTAGTTAATTAGCGTGTTGTTTAGCTTATTCACTTTCATTATTCTCTTAATGACACCTCTACTTTCAGCTTTCATCTGTTATTTAATATATGAATACCTTCCACCATCGGACCATGGTTAATGCCATGAACTTCCAGGTCACCATTCTCTCAATAATTAATTAATTTATCCTGATTACTCTCTATCATGCTAATGTCGTTTGTCAAAACCTTCAACAGTATGATTGAGGTATCCTACTAGTCGTATCAACCTCTATATCTTATGAGAGATCATTCTTTTGAGTGGTATAAACATCAAAATGAACATATTCCTTGATTAAGTGAAAAGTCAATATATATATGGTGGACTAACATCTTGATTAGCTTTTTCTTTAACGACTAATTGGATCATTGACGGGCCACTAGTTGATCCGATTATCTTCATTACTTAAGTATAAAATCTGAGACCACATCAGTAGGAAACTTATATTGGATGAGAAAACTCTAGTCCTATCTGAAACCTCAATTATCTTTGTCATAGGTGGGATTTGAACCCAATAACTTCTCATATTTTTATGAGATCTTGGGATACCTCAACTTAATCTCGATTACATTGGCGGACCTAGGCTATTGGGTGGGGGGAGGGCAGTCGCCCTCCGTAAAAAAAAATTTGTAGTGTTATATGTATGTGAAAATCCCGAAAGCCCCCCTAAAATTATGCAATCGCCCAACTTTGCCCCCCATGAAAAAATTTTCTGGGTTCGTCACTGCTCGATTAGTTGGTCAGTAAATATAACTTAAGCTACCAACGCTCATTTTCTGATAAGAGGATGCCAAAGATGCTCATGTAACCACTCTTATGATTTTTGTGGACGACATAAAATTATAAAAATTATCCTAAAGCATTACACAATAACATCATCTACGTGTCATTGGAGTAAACAAAATGCTAATTATGGTAAAGTAACAGAATATATATTCTACATATAATTAAAACCAAAAAATGATAACAGATAACATAAACTAAATAAAATTATCAAAAAAATAAAATAAAATAGAGATTGCATTCCAGAGCTAAAGTCTAAGTCAAAGTCAAAAGTTGTAATAGAAATGACAAGACCATATAACCGAAATAGGAAAAAGTTTCTAAATGGGGTGACAAAAAAAGATGGGATAGGATTCTCTTGTCCCAACCCACTCCTCATTTATGTTCACCATGAAAGGAATTTCATACCAAAGGCTATATTATCATAAAGATAAAACATGAAATATATAAAATATATTCCTCTTTGTCACTGCATACTAGCTTTTAAAAATAAAATTTTATCACAAATTAAAAACAAAATTTATGGGTACACCTAAACTTAAATAAACATTATATTTGTTTCCAGTGAACTATATAAAGAAACATTACAAATTTTTTTAATATTTGGGTACCGACTCTTTTCTTTAAAACAGGTACGAGATTATTTAAATTTATCATTTTATAAATACGAATATGATACACCTTTTACGAGAAATTATATAAATTACCATAATTTGTGATAAATATTCCAACATGATACAATCATGCTTCTAATTCTTTTTCCCACTCGTTAAAAGTTCACATGCCATTGGGTGGTTGACTTCTTTGACTTGGATTTCTAACTTTGGTTTTGATAAGTTCTTGTTGAATGGAGAGTTGGAGAGCACGATCTTATTTCTAGATGAAGTTGCAATCATGCTTTTAGTGGTTTCGTTTTTAAAATTAGATATGATCCCAAAAAGGTAATGTTTTGCAAAGATCGGATGCGCCAATTGGACCAGGAACCAAATGCATGTGTGACCGGTATAGTAAAATCTTTTTAAATTGTTTTTGTTTAAGCTATACTGAACTGAATTGGTAGAAACAAAGAACTGTATTAGATCGTATATGTTTCGACTTTTTTTTCTCTATTCCATGATTCATATATCATTTATGTAAAACTTTAAAATCACAGATCTATACTAAAACAAATTATTTTCATATTTTATAACATACATATATCAGAATTTTATAATTATTTTGATGCCGTCCACTCAGAACCATCTAATACTCCAACCAATGGAGTGATAAGATGTCAAGTTCTCAAAATATCGACAAAAAGTATTATGTCATTCAATGCGAAAAACGATTTTATGCGGTTTTCAATTTTAAAAAATAAAAATACGTGTGGGTCTTTGTCTAGTACTTTGGTTGGATCCTGTTATGATAAAGTTGTGTCTATTTTTCTAAAATCATAAGAATATTACTTTATATCTTACTTGTATTTAAGCATTTTATTGATATTAATATTAATTACTTTATTTATAAAAATATATATTAATAAAATACTCATAGGGGACTTAGAAGAAACTTGACACAACTTTGCCGGATAAAGTTGGAAAAACGATTAAAAAACGTATTATCCGATTAAAAATGATTTTTGTATATGAAAGCATCCCACGATAACCAATGAAATGTTGTCACGTTATAGTTTCCACGACCATATATTATATGGCGACACCTATCCAATTATTGTCGCATCAACTCATCAAGCAAACAATTAAAAATCGTATTGTCAGATTAAATATGATTTTTATATTCATGATGATTAACGAAACATTTAATGAAAATGTGTTAGGTAAACAACCGTCATTCACTAGTTATAATGAACTAGTTTTAGTAAAACCGTGTATTACACGTTTTGAATAAATAAAAAATTAAATGTAATAAAAATTTAATAGTTATAAAATGATATATTAAGATAAGATATGATTAAAATTATGTATAAGTAATGACTATAAATAATAAAATAATAATATAAACTTCTTAATCTTTTGTTTTTTAATTTTTTTATTTTAAAAATAAATTAAAAACTTTGTTTCAAAACAGACATTTCAAAAAATATAATTTTTTAAAACTATTTTTATTATAACTCTTAATTTTAATTAATTTTTATTTATAAAAATTTTACCTAAAACATCAATGTTAGAATATTTAAAAATTTTAAAAAAGTTTGATTTTTAAAAGTTTCTTAATTTATAAATATTTATTTTTTAGAAACAATATTAATAAAAAGATATATATTTCTTAATTTATTGTTAATAATTAATGTGATATTAATAGGAGAGAAAAACGAAAAAATTTTGGTATATGAAATGTGATGGTGCCATGTGTCCATAATAGTTACTCTTTTATTAGAGTAGGTAGATGTAACTTTGTTATTCTACAATTTTTTAAAAACGGTAACTTGTCATTATAGGTAAATCACATTTTGATATGCCAACAATTTAAGAAAGTTTCTATATATTCATCGTTGGTAAAATCCAAGTGATTCCATCACAATCTTCCGTAAATGCATCAAGAAACAGATTTTTACTTGATCAGCTATATGAGGCTATGCACAATGGCATATGTTGTAAATCTATCTATTATAATAAAAGAAGATTTTAAGGCGTCACGTGTCGAAATATTATGCATTCTCATATTGATTTTTCCGCATCTCTCTCATAATAAATGATAATAATAAATAGTAATTATATTATTTAAAATATTTCCAAATTAAAAGATCTTGCAAAAATTATAAACTAGATTTTTATATATAAAATAAACAAACTTTAAAAAAATTTAAGATATAGAAATTTTCTTAAACAAAAAACTTTCCTAGAAATTCTAACTTTTTTTGAAATCACTTTTTTATTGTAAAGGTGATTAAAAAATAAAATTATATTTGAAAAACAAAATGTAAAAAAAAACAATCTTATAAAACGAGAGTTTAAAATGATATTATTGTTGTTTTACTTGAAATATTTATTTATAAGTAACTTATTCATATTTTATCTGAAAATATCGTTTAATAATTCTTATGATAAACTATTTAATATTTTATTAATTAAATCCGTGTATTACACGGGATATAAACTAGTTCTTTACATAATAGTCGGTTTTCATTCAATCCTTTATACTAGAGCTTCTAACCCTTTAATCTGTTTCTTTTGAATATCTACCAAGACCTTGTTTATCAAGTCAACGATCAATTAATGATTTAAAAATACTTTGGGATGGATTTGGACAATTCATTACCTGGATTGAGTGATACAATTTTCAACCTGATTAAAATTAATGAAAACTAATTTTAATAAAACACTTAAGAAACTTAATTACAACTCGATAAACATCTCTCCAACACTTTAATTACTTATTATTTTTTCAGGTATACTTTGTTATATTTTTACAGCTATGTTCCCGAGTTTGTTTAAAGAAGAAAAAAAGAAAATTATTTATTTTCTTTTCCTTTCTTTTTTTTTTTTTTTTTTTTCTTTATGTCAATTTGAAAGAACTGATTTTAGCTTTTATTTTCCTTCACTTTTTTCCCTTCTTAACTAAACTTGGGAATACAATTTTGTTAGTTTCTTTTCATTTCCCCCAAATAAAAAAAATTATGGAAAGCAACTGTTTTTTTCATTTCCTTGTTTTCTGTATTTAAATAAACTAGGAAACATAGCGTAAATGCTTTAAAATCACTTTTTTTGGTCATAGTTAACTCCAAGTCACTAAAGATTTTTTTCTGCTAAATAGAAAGATATTATAGTCAATTTACATGATAGTAAGGTTAGAGTTTGACAAACTAGAAAACACAAAGAAAAATGATTTTAAAACATTTAAAAGTAAACGTTACATCTGCCAAATCTTTCCGATATATAAGGTAGGTATTTCAACCAAATCTTTTCTATATATATTTTTTGAACAGCAAATCTTTTCTATAAATAAGGTGGTTAGAATATTAATTTATTAAGAAGACCAAAATAAAACGCGGTTTCTTGCGGCTAGAGGGATTAGAATTACAAGTGGGCCATTACTAAACTATCTATCACAATCAACAATACATTTCTCCCCTCATTCTTCTCTCTTCCTTTCACTCCCCCAACAACTACTCCTTTCATCCATTAACACCAAACCACCACCACCACCACCATCATCATGGGCAATTGCTGCCTCACCGGCGGTGGTCAATCGCCCATCGGCGGATCTTCTTATCATCCAGACGCTAATGCTCCTAACGACGCCGTTGAAGGTTTTCTCAAGTCTCGCGGCTACCATGGCCTCTACACTCAGATCGAGGTTTTCTATTCACTGTTTTCATCCGGCTTATTATTGTAGGATGTCTGTGCTTATTATAGGTTTTGCAATCTCTATGTATGGATTGTTGTTTGTTGTTTTCTTCGGTGGAATATGCTTGTACCAGCGGTGGTGATAGTGAAATTGTAGCTCAAGCGTTGAAAACTCTGCGGAGATGAATCTATTGAATAATTCTTATAGTTGCTACTGCACATCGAGTTTATGCTCTTTACTAACTTATTGTTTTAATTTTAGTTTCATTGTTGTGATTCGCTTGCATAACATTGGTGCTACTGTTGATGTTTTAATTGGTTGGTTTCTGGATTGAAAGCCACAGGGTTTTGAATCTACTTTTAATAACTTGATCACTTTGCTATATTTATACCCTGTGATGCAAGTTGGAAGCAGAATTGGTGTTAAATTGTATATGATAACAACATTGGTTGATTCTGCATTTCAAAGTCATTGAAGTTATAGGCATCTGAAATGACATGTTGAGTTATATCGCTTCAACGAAAAAGGGGCCTCCTAATTTACTAAGGGTCCTGAGCTGCTAGGGTATAGACCTGCTAAGATGAGAGAACCGTTAGTCTCACACTCTCACTGCAGGAGGGAGCCTACTGTGATCAACCTTGGGCGTGGGAAACAGTATAGGTTTCTTAGGGAAATGAAGTGACTAAGTAAGGATGCGATAGGGAATGTGAAATGAGTTAGAATGGTTTACCTGAGATGGATCACAATGTATTTATGCTACTTAACATTGGGGCTTTAAGGATCTTGAGGATCTTCAATATTCTACTTTAAGAGGGTTGACGTGACATCATAATGACTGTTGGCTACTGCTGGACTATCCCTTATGCAACTATTTTGTCCCAGACTCCTATCATCCATTTGTCTAAGGAGCTGACCTGGTTATTATGATGTTGTTATCTAGGGCACTCTTATAATCTTATGTAGTTTATCATATCTACGTGATGATTTATATTTACTTGATGATGTTATGTATGGGTAGCTTGAGCTCAGATAATGTCCTTTATAGAGTATGTAAGGCCCGGTAAGGTAACATGAGGTGTATACCCTTAGTTGTAAACCTCCTTACATCATCAAATTATATACTTAATGGTCCAGGCACGCTATGTCCGACAAAATGCTTTACTGGTTCATAGTTAAAGCGTTGACTTTGCACTTCTTATCCAACAGTGTATTCCTTCTAGAAAAAGGTTTTAAGTGTCAGCATATAAGTTTAAAGTAACAGACAAATGATTAACAATGAGTTGGCCACTATAATACAAGTTTGTGGTTCTTAATTACCTCATCTTTTGTTTCTCTGATGCATTGATTAAATTCTTGCAGTTATCTCTGTCTGCTTCAAAATTGCGTGACCGGGATGTGCTTTCCAAGGTAGGCTACTTGCTTTCTTCTAAGAACCTGCAAAATGAAAATTTTTTATATTCCTGATGTTGATTTATTATCATATTTGTTATACCAAATGCTTCTTATAAATGCTTAGTGTAATTAATAGAATTTTTGTTTCAATTTTATGATAATAGACTATAGAGTATGAGAAGTACCAGGAATAGCTTTTTTTTTTTCTTTTTGATACTTATCATATACAATACTTAGCAAAACTTAATCCAGTCTATTCGCAGAACCTTCGAGTCATATTTTTCATTTAAAGTATACATTGCACTTTTTCCAGGGTCAGTAATTAATTGGATTTACATCAAGAATTTCATTTTATTTGTCTAAAATGTTATGGATGAAGTGAGAATTTGCTTCTAACTACATTACCACACAAGTCATTATTTTTATACATGAAAGTTTGCCTGCTTATCACACGTATATGTTTTATTTATAGAGTGATCCTCTGGTAGTTGTATATGCAAAAGGAAGAGATGGTTCATTGCAAGAGCTTGGCCGTACTGAAGTTGTTCTAAATTCATTAAGTCCCCAATGGATCAAAAAAGTGATTATTACTTATTATTTTGAGGTGGTTCAAACGCTGTTGTAAGTTTTGCAGACCAAGCCTTTATCTTCTCACATGTATATATCCTTTTGAATGTCATTTACTGTTACCTTGTATCACAGGTTCCGCGTGTATGATATTGACACTCAATTTCATGGACTAGAAGAAAAGGTATACTAAATGATTACATATTCTTTTAATGTCCCTACAGAACTCGAAAAGACGTTTTATGTTTGTCCTACAGATGCTTAAGTTGGATGAGCAGCAACTTCTGGGCGAGGCTACTTGTTTATTATCTGAGGTATCAGCTACTCATTTGTTTTATTATTTACTTCTATCATTAGTCATGAGTAATAGCAACCAAATTTTGCTATAATTGGTTGAGAAAGTCATGTAAAGTCCATCATATGTGTGTGTGTGTGTGTAAAGTCAAGCATTTATTGTAACTGTAAGATGCTGACTTTATTTCTACATAGATAGTAACCAAACATGACCGCACATTGGCCATTGATCTTGTGGGAAAAGTGGAATCTACCAGCTCCAATCAATTAAAGAAATTAGGGCAGCTCAAGGTTCATGCAGAAGAATGTGCCGTCTCAAAAACTACAGCTGAGTTGGTATTTAGGTGCACTGATTTAGAGAATAAGGAACTCTTCTCCAAAAGTGTACGAAATTTCTGATCAATCTTGCTCTCCTAGAATTTAATTAGACATGAGTACATGACAAAATGGGTGGGTTGGGTAGTTAAATGCATCATAGCAGTTTTGCGTTCAATAGAATTTTAATATTATTACTGGGCAAGGGGAATGTTAATTGGATTTGTGTGTAGAATTTAGTTTTTTGCTTGAAGTGTTTTTGGTATGATTACAAGTAATATATTACTTCAAAATTAATATCTCTTTTAATAAAATGATTTTGAAAACTTTAAGCATTTAAAATACACTTCAGGCGAATCTTGACCCGTTTAACCCATTCTCTTTTTAAGCTAATTTTCATTTTACATGTTTGACTCATTTGCTATAAAAATAACCTGAATTAACCCATTTTTAAGTGTATGGGTCAAAATTCCACCTCTACATTTCATCATAAATTCATTATATGACTGCTGTTGATTTATTTCATATTGTTTTTTGCAGGACCCTTTCCTGGTAATTTCTAAATGTGTGGAGGGTGGGAATGCCGTTCCAATTTGCAAAACAGAGGTTTTGAAAAACGATTTAAATCCAATGTGGAAACCCGTCTCCATAAACATCGGACGAGCTGGAAGCAAGGAAACACCACTTGTTATTGAGTGCTTTAATTTTAATAGTAATGGGAGGCATGATTTACTTGGGTAAGTGAATTATTATTTTCTGTAGCTTCCGTATAAGTTATTATAGACCAAAATGCTGACTTCTTAAAAAAATGTAACATGGGGCATTCAGCAAAGTTCAGAAGTCACTTGCTGACTTGGAAAAACTGTCTTCTGGTGGACAGGGAGAGCATATGTTTGTACCCATATCTGTTGGGAAAGATCAGCAGACTAAGGTATTAAATATTTAAAATGCATGTGTGCCTATAGATTTATGTCACTGTGCTACACAACTAAACTCTTTATCCCTTTTTATTAAACATTGAATACAGGTATTAAAGAGTCGGCTATTTGTGGACAAGTTTTCTGAAAGTGTTCATCATACATTTCTTGATTACTTGGATAATGGCTTTGAATTGAGTTTCATGGTGGCCATAGATTTCACAGGTATTTGATCCTGCTCTAGAAATGTGTATGTTTCCCTCTGACCTTATAACTCTTTACTTTTCTTGAATAGTCCTATAAATTGCCAAATGATAATGATCTGCATTTTACTTTTCTTGTCTTAGTCCAAATCCGCACAACTCCATTGATAATATGATATATTATCACAATGAACAGGCGGGCCCACAGTTTTAAAAATAACAATGGTAAACGCTACGTACATTAGTTACTAGAAAAAACCAGGAATTACTATTGGTTGACAAGGAAGCTAATTTACTTTTTGTTATTTGATTGTAGAAATAAATTTTTTTTTGTGGGTAGTAGATGCATGATTTCTGTAGTGTGGAATAATAGAAATAGTGAACTTGTATCAAGACAAACAATTTATTATCTTAAAAGTATGGTGGTTACACAACTGGTAATTGATGTCCAAGTGTGTTAAATGAAAGTGTTTATCGAGAGACTTGTGATTTAGATTGTGCATAGCTTCGACATGCAAAATTATCTGCACTTGTAGAACGGTTGTGAAACTGATAACTAAAACATGAGGTTTATAAAACACCATGGAATAATGAACCTTCTAACAGAATTTGCTATTAAACTACACTTAATAGTTATAATAACAAGCGAACATATAATTTTACCTAAAAGCATGGTTTGAGGATGGTGAGATGAGGACGAACCTTTCCCTACATTGGGAGATAGAGAGGCTGCAGTCACTAAGACCCCCGGCTAAAAGAAATCCATTCTTACTCATGAAGTATAAACAATACATATAGTGTATAGAAGAATAATAGACTGAAAGTAGTACTAGGGGTGTGCATGGGTCGGTTTGGTTTAGTTTTAGCCTAAAGCCAACACCAACAACTGATATTTTGGTTTCTAGGTTTTTAAGACCATTCGGTTTAGGTTTTTTTAGTTTTTGGTTTTTGGTTTTCATGTCGGTTTTGTTTCGGTTTGGTTTTTTCGGTTTTTACCATTTGGGCTTCTAGTTTTTAAAGAAAAAGTTGGTATTTAGAGCTCTTGATAAGTTGCCTATTAACTTCTTTTCTCTAAGAGCTTCCACATGAAGCTAATTTATATAGTTGGACTTTCACATAAGTCAATTGATCAGAATTTTTATTGACAAGTATAATAAGAATTATTAGTATCATTTGGCTAAATTTCTAGTACAATGTTGAATTGATAAATCATGAACTGCTAGCATTTTAATGAAACCAGTAATGTATTTCAATGGTAAAAGAGTTTAATTAATAGGACAGATTGTGCCTTTTGTTCACATTCTTATCTACGAAAACAACTATGTTCAGTCTGGTGGTTTTCATAGATTAACCATATATATTTTGTTTTCAGCATCAAATGGAAATCCACGTTTACCAGATTCATTACATTACATTGATCATTCTGGACGTCCAAATGCATACCAGAAGGTGAGAATTGACTTTTTGCGTACTTCCATACAAATATATGCACTTCTAGAAAATATAGTTATGGTATTGTATATATTTTAGGCAATACTAGATGTTGGAGAGGTACTGCAGTGTTATGATTCTGAGAGAAAGTTTCATGCATGGGGCTTTGGAGCACGACCAATTGATGGTCCTGTCTCTCATTGTTTTAACTTGAACGGGAGCAGTGGCCACTCAAAGGTGAAACTTATACTTGCAATAATTTTATTACTTTATTGGAATTCTTGATATTCTTAAGTGATTAGTTTTCATGATCTGTTGTGTTTCTAGGTTGAAGGGATCCATGGAATCATTACGGCATACACAAGTGCCCTTTTTAATGTCACACTTGCAGGGCCAACCCTATTCGGACCTGTGATTACTGCCGCAGCAAGGATATCCAGCCAGTCTTTAGCAGCTAATGAAAAGAAATACTTTGTTTTGTTAATCATAACGGTATACATCACTAGACTATTAAAAATGTTATTTTATTGTTTTAATGTTGAGGAATTCACTGGGAATGTGACAGGATGGAGTGATAACAGATCTACAAGAAACAAAAGACGCCATTGTGAATGCGTCTGATCTGCCACTATCTATCCTTATTGTTGGGGTTGGTGGGGCTGACTTTAAGGAAATGGAGGTAATAAAATTACTCTTTCATCCTCTTTTGTTTCAACTATTGCATTTGCTTATAGAAGGGATCTTGTTTTCAACTTTAATGTTTGGCAGGTTTTAGATGCCGACAAAGGAGAGAGACTTGAAAGTACAACTGGACGTGTTGCAACACGTGATATAGTCCAATTTGTTCCATTAAGAGATGTACAAGGTAATCCATTTTCTTCCATAGACACAAATACCTACATACACTAATATATGCATAATACCATATGGATATATCTATTGGTATTACAAATGTTAACATCTATCCCATGACTATTACATTCTTTCCTTTAAAGAGATAAATAAAATAAAATAAAATAAAATTATAAAGGTGGTGAGATTAGTAAATTTATTTTTTTCAGCATGGTATTTTTATTCTAACTAGTACACAAGTCATGTGCATAAAAGGGTCAAGGTTTGGCTTTTAATTGTGAAACTTAACGTCAAAATATGTTCAATAATCATTACTCAAAATACTAGGAAACAACGTTACTGTCAGTTTCTGGATTTGGAGAAATTTTGGATTTTTTTCAAACATCGAAAGTTACTTTTTCTTCAATTAGTGTAAAATCAATGTTTTCAATCATAGAATCGACAGCCTGTTTTTTCTCGCATGCAGGTGGAGAAATGTCTGTTATTCAGTCACTTTTGGAAGAACTACCTTCGCAATTCTTAACCTTCATGAGAAACAGAGATATTCACCCAAGATGATCATGTATAAATTGTAAATACAAGTTACTAGTGCTTTCTATCATATTCCATGTGCAATTTTGATTTTGTTGTTTTCATCCTTTTCATCCTCATGATTTGGATAGATCTGGTGGGTCGATGGTCGTTCCAAATCAACTTGCAGGACCCATCAAACATGAGCCGCCAAATCTATCCCGATTACAGGCAAGCAAAAGGAAAAACCGACTTTCATCTGTCTTTTCGATTTGAAATGTGAAAAGATGGATAGAAACACAAAATCATAATGTTGTGTGTTTTAGGGTTGATTTTGCACATCACACATGTGAGTTTTTTGGGTGGAGCTATATGACCATGTACTTGTGCTGTTGTGCTTGAGAGTTCTGAAGAGAAGGACTTGCCTTCTTGGAAGGGGTCAATAGCTTCATCTTTTAGAACAAATTGTAATCTTTTTTATGTTTATTTTTTAAAATCTTGTAATTTACTCTTAATTTTCTGTGGCCATTATACTCATGTTAACGTAGAATTCGATGATTTTCTGTTTGACATTTTAATTAGAAGGCTTAAATGAAAAACCTTGTTTGACAAGAAGTTGATTTGGGTAAAAAAAAAAACTTTCAATAACTACATATGTTTGCAAACCTATAATCGCATGCATGTGAATCTTTGCAAATAAACATGTGCAAATGTGCATGCGAACATCAATTATCCATTTAGTCCTTTAGAAAAACAGCGAAATGTTTGTTTTAAAGGAATTAATTTTTTTAAGTTCAACGTCATGTAACAAATACATCTTTCAAGTCTTTATAAAAGTATGCGCTAAATTGTTTTATTGATTACTGGCAGTGTACGTATTAATATCCCAAATTAAAGCATGTAATTTATTGACAAGGTTAAATGATCATTCATATTTTAGAAATGTCAATGAAACCAATGTTTTTTTTTTTCAAAAATTGTTATTTTACTGCAACTGATCAAAAGCATGTAAAATGGTTCTTTACAACAATTTTTTAGAGTTAAGTGACGAAACAAGAAATAAAGTCAAAACAGCTTCTTATAGAGTATAAACTCAAGGTCCCAAATATTAAGGTGTGCAAAGGCTCATGATTTTAAGAATTATTGAACACGTTGAAAAATTGGATTTCATATGGTGTTCTTTAGTTGATAACAAGACTCCCCAGTTAAGGAAGTTGAGAATATCTCTTGGCTTTCATTCACTTTGTGGGTGTTGCACCTGTTCTTGTGTCGTCTTGATTGAATGTTTGGACCCAAGGGGAAAGGCTCCTACAAACATGCATAAACAAAATCAAGAGTGATTAGTATACAATTAATAGCAAACCATACATTTGACAATAATTGGTTAAAAGCTTCAACATTAACTGAAGATCGCTCAAATTAGATCAATATTTATTATTCTAGTGCGTAAAGCCGTCAAACGGACTAAAAGTCAGCCAAAGCGCTATTCGTATGTTTTCAAAAAGCTAGTATAGCCTTTTTTCATATTTCCAAGTTTTATTTCATTTAAGAAACAGACAAAATTGTTGGCAATTTAAAAATAAAAATATAAAAAGACTAATCTGAGGCTTGTTGTCGCAATTACAGCTTCAACAGCTACAACCACTATTGCTCAAAATTTATCTTAGTATTACGGCTTAGTATTGATTCTTATTAGAGTTAAGCCTACCGGCCCAATTTAGATTTTAGGGTTCCATTGTAAACTTTGGTATCAGAGATTTAGGGTTTTGGTTTACATCTTCCCTACACAACACAAAAAAACAAAAGCCCTAATAATAATATAGTCTAATAGTATCTACCAGTATTACGTCAGTCTTTTGTATTATTTCAAAATAAGATCATATTATTTTGCTGTTGGTGTTCAAGTATGATCTTGAAAAAATATTAGTTTAGTTGTTTTTAACCAAAGTATATAATGATCACATATCAAGCATAGAGATACAAGAAGAAGAAAAAAGGCTCTTGCCATTTGTAATTTATACTTTTTAGCTTAACAAATAGTTTTTTCGCAAGGGGTTCTCACGAGGAGAAGCCTCTTATCATCTTTGCCATATACCTCAACATTCCTAGATCCTACTAATAGTTTTGCTATGTGTGTAGGATTTTACTAGGTAAGTTTATTTGTTGGTTGGCAATTTAACTTGGCCATGACTTGTTTTGACCTTGCCAACTTTGCCACCGCTACTTATTATCCATCAAAAGTCAATTCTTATAGATACAGGTGCCACAATGTGGGCTTTTGACGCATATCAAGTAAGGGTGACAAAGTTGGTGTGTCAGCCGCTCTTGGTAACTGGTTGAAGGAGTCATGCCAAGTTGTAAAGCCAACATATTTTGTCCAGTAAAATTTTTTAAACAGTTCATATATTCAATATGAATACAAGCTATATTAATTTGTTTGAACATATCAATTATTAGTTTGAAAACATTTGAATCTCTCTTTTGGTGACTTTCAACCCATTTGACCCATTCAACCTGCTTCATGTTAGGCAAGTTATTAAATATGAACTGTTAAAATGTGTCTAGAATGTAATAAGTTACCTGATTTCCAGCATTCGGACCATCTGTAGTAAAGAGAATAGGATGACAACATTTATCTTCATTCAACAAGCTAGACTCCTGGAAATGTGCAATAAGGGCAGCTTTTCCCTGGATTCTGGCATACGCAAGAGATGCCACTTTTCCACTATGGAACTTTTCCCATTTTTTGCCATTAAATGTCTGCAAAAGTATATGCCATATTTGGTTTTTTTTTTTTTTTTCATTTAACTAAACCAGTATTGAGAATTTAGCAGATTGGATGGCTCGGATCACACGAAGTTTGAAGTTTACCTTGTGAAATGGCACTATCTGAAGTGGATCAGTCATGTTTATAAATGCATACCCCATATTGCACTTGTTCTGTTAGACAGGAATGCAATAATATGATTACAGATGGTAAGTTTTATAACAAAAGAATAAAATGTCAAGTAACAGTATAACACTCTTACCTTGAAGTCAAGAGGCAGATATATGAAGTCATAAGTTCCTTGATTATGTTCATTGATTGCAGCCAATAGCATTGCTGAACTGTACCTGTGGTAATAACACTGGATTTAATAGCTGCAAAACTGGAGGAAATCCTTGGGGACGATTCATACTAGTTCTAAGATGGAAAAGAAGCATACATATATTAACATACTTATTTGGAATATTTTTAATCATCAATGTTGTTCGGGAGTCGTCCCCACGCAAAACACGCTCTATATCGAGTTCAAATTTTTTCTCGTCTGTGTGACAGGAAACAGTTTCATGTCTTCCATGGGATGTTCTTCTCGCCCGTCCCTTTGGCCTACTAAAAGAGAACTTATTGGGACTGGAAGTGGTATGAGCACAAACACCGTCATTATTAAATGGGGGTGAGTATGACCAGATTACAGGATTTAGATGAGGATTCTGGAAGGAGTTAGAGCAGTTCAACACATGATGATGTCCCCTGAGTGCTGACATTGTAATTCTTGAAGAGCCTGTCATAACCATGACAAGATAATTTGAGTTGAACCAAGTCAATTGTGGCAATCATCATAGATAGTAGAGATAATTGAAGATTTGAAGGGCAAATTGTGCAAAAAGGTAACAAACTTTTGTCTCATTTTTGTATGGGGTATGAATTCATCTATGCTCTTCACTCATAAAAGGTAACCATTTTCCTAAAAGAAATTAAGTTTAGGTAATCCTTATCCCACCAGGTCACCTGATCAAATGATGAAGTATTGGTAACTTTAATCCTGTTGACTTTCCCCACATTGTGTCTGATAATGGATTCACCTAAAAGATTAGCTTAAATGAAAACTTTTTGAAAGTTGGAGCTTTTTTGAGTTAAAAGTAAAGATGGTTGCCCGTAACAAAAATGAGACCAAATACCTTACTATGAACTTTTCAATAATATGATTAATAAGCACATTACACAAAAGTCCATTGTGTCATAACTCATATGAATAAATGTATCATCAGGTTAATAATAATTTTCTAAAGCATATGTATCTAAGTTTGAATTCCAGGGGTAAAAAATAAAAGGGAAATGACAACTTTCTGGACAGAAATAGAGAATACTGACCCCCAAACATGTGTTCCATTGGTTGACCATATGAACCAAACGTATATAGATGCTTGTCGTTTGTTTCTGGTACAAAACCGCCACTTTTCAAGTTCAAGGAGTCATAGGTGACAACACCTTTGCAGTTGATGGGTAATGATTGGGGATGGAAAGCTTGATCAGTAGAATTATGAGTCATGTGGCCAAATTGATTATAAGTAGATGCCATCCCAACCATAGATGGAAAGCTATTTGTGAAACAGCAATTGGCTTGGACTGGTGAGTGTACACCATAGATATACTCATCCTTCATGCAGCTACTTACCACTACACCAGAAGAAATACTGGTGGTGAGATGGGTCAAGATTAGAGAAGAAAAGCACACTTCCTACTCTTAGAAGTAGAGACTGAACTATGGGTGGACAGGACAGGTAACAGGCCAGGGCCGGTTGGATGGACCCGCACATACTGCATGCCCATTTTTAAAACTGTATTAGTATTACAAAAAAGACTTTGGACGACTTTCAACTTGATTGACCGATTCCCCCTTTTAGCTAAACTTTTTGATTTGACCTGTTTAAAATTAAACATGACCCAAATAGACCAATTTATAAGTAAATGGGTTACAATTTTTACCTCTACTTCCAACAAATCAAATCAGTTGCAAATTCAATGGGAAAAAAAACATACCATGTGGTAACGAGTTGCTATTAGTGTTTTGACATGACCTAAGTTGTCCTTGCATTAGCCCATTAGTAGATTGTTTCATAAAGCTGCACAAAGAAATAGTTATTTCTAATTCAAGTTCTGATGGAAACCCAAAAATAAAGGCAATGTGATGCTATGGTCACGTGCTAAGAATTAAACAAGGTATTAACTCTACATTGTTCACTTATA
This sequence comes from Flaveria robusta, assembly GCA_025506415.1. NCBI lineage: Eukaryota > Viridiplantae > Streptophyta > Magnoliopsida > Asterales > Asteraceae > Flaveria > Flaveria robusta. The sequence goes on from CM046469.1 coordinate 2,286,445, forward strand.
TCAAGAATGAGCACCTGCTGTAAAATGAAGTGCAATAGAGCCAGAAGCTCAAGAAAGAATCAAAGAAGCATTAATTACTGAAAAAGAAGTCTGGTTGAGTCATTTTTTGGCCAAAACAAATGGGATTCTATAGGTCCAAATTTTCAGCTTAGCTAAATATAAAATGGAATTTAACCAATCACTCACAAATGAAATCTGGTTTTGGAAGAAGAAACTAATATATCATAAATTTATTTTCATCTCAGCTGGGAAAATTAAGGTAAATGATAAAGATGATTTATTAGAAATAATCAAGTAATACCTTTCTGCACGTTCTGGATATATTAATTCAAGTTTGATCCCTTGTAATATATTGCTACTAGTTAATCTATTAATAGCGGCCTCTGTAGCTCGAATATCAAAAAATTTAATAAGTCTGTGATGTGTAGTTCCACATATCTGTCAGTAACAAGAAACACATAAAAGGATGATGCGTCATGTAGTTTTGATTATATGAATCTCAGCTGATAGCTTACTTCTTCAATTTCTCCAAACTTGCCAAATATTTGGTGAAGTTTATCGTTTGAAATAGAGGCATCACAACTGAATACTTCAAGGCTGGCCTGATCAAGGTACTGTCTTGAGGTATCCTATCAACGAGTCACATTTGTAAAAGTCAAAACAAATTCAGCAACATATTAGCACCTAAAAATGCAAAAAAGAAAAGGTGCTAGCCAGCAGGAAACAACTAAACTAACTATAAACACTTAGGTCATGCACCTTTGGATTCAAATAACGTATGTAAAACTTCTCTTTTTCCAATGGTTTGTTTTGAAGTTTGCTAAATGCACTAGTAGCAGCCCTTATATCATAATATGAAATTATCACAAAACCTTGACATCTACAAATTGTGTAGAAAGTTTGTATATATTCATGTTGCTGATAGAAGAAAGCAGCCATTACGAGTAGGAATTGAACATCAAAACAGAACCCAAAATCGAAATAAAACAAGGAATAACTATTTAGTAAACAAGGATTAACAGTGACAAGCTGTTATGCACCTCAAAAAGAGCCCTCAGTTTTGAATCCTCAACTCTTTTATCCACATTTTTCACAAGTGTTCTTGAAGGGTGTTCACTGGAAACTACATAGTCTGAACTGCTGTGATCACTATTAAGTCCTTCAACTGTCAAAAACTTCTGTTGACTAAAAAATAATTTAGAATTCCCTTCTAATTCCATGCCTCCATTACTGCCGAACAGATCAAAATCTTCATCATCACTATTGCCAGTAGCAGTACATACCAGTTCATCAAGTACACCAGAGAAGAGATCTTCTTCGTCAGGAAGAAGACTTTCGACAGTCTGTGATTGTTTGGTACAAATTAACGGCCCTTCTTCTTCAAGGCATGTGACTGCAGTAACCACAGAAATATTAATACTAATCTTCGTATGAAGCCACAAGCACTTGATGACACATCGGTATGGATCATGGTATTGCCAACAGATAAAGAAAAGACTTGGTAATCTAAGGTAATCTTCCCAAACCAGATGAAAGTGATATATGCTTGCAGTCAGAAAGAACAACTATATAGATGACACGCTTATACGGTTTGAAACCTATATAATCTACAACTAAATACCCAACTAGTTTTTTATAGCATTAAAAGAAAATAAAGTGGCAATTTAGCATCCTATATGCCCACTCTTTCTAAACTTACTACATATGCATCAGAAACCAACCCAGTCTCCCCTTCTCCCTTTTTCTCTCCTCATCAGAGAGAAGACCTTCAGGAAGCTCTCAAGTTAAAAGCAAGTGAACTGTAAGTCAACATACAAGACTTAACATGTCCAAGAGTACAAGGAACCATTTGGAGAAAATAAATGATTAAAATACAAACATATGTAGTCCAAAGTTCTCAGATACCTAAATGCAACAATATTATTATTGGTATATTTAGTATATATTCATTGATTATATTAATTAGTTAGAGAGATATTTAGTTGCCTAACATATGGCATTGTAATTGTATTACATATTTGAATCCTTATCTCCTTGTATGAAATGAGAAAGACAGTAAGTTCCTTTGAAGAACAAGACAGATAACTGGATTACAAAACATTCTTCGTGTGTGGCTGAATTTAACTGCTAATACCACAGTGCTTATGTATTGCAAGAACAACCACCTATTATTTTAGTACATAAGATGTATACGAGTCATGTAGCTATATATACCAAGTTGTAAACAGAAAAGCGGCAAAATGAGCTTATCTTGGTAGCCGAGTCTAATCATTTTCTTGAATTGAACAGGGAATTTGAACTAGTACCATTCTATTAATATAAGGATGGAATGAAGAATGTTAACCTTGCTTATCAGCTATGAGAGTTGATTTTGCAACATGCTCCTTGCAAGGTAAAAACATAGGTTTTTCAGAAATTTAATAACAAAGATCCCTTGAGAAAACAATAATAAAGATATAATGAACCCACATATATAAGTATATAACATGACAGAATAAAATATACATATATACTACAAATACAAAAGTTAAAAAAGGGTACCTGTTGATCCTTAACAGCAACTGGCATGATGGCAGCAGGGAAGCATAACAAACTGGATGATGAAGGTCCAGAAACGCCAAATTAGTATAACTTGATACCTATTAATAGATTATCTGAGGGCTGACCACTTGACCAATGATAAACTTCTTTCAGTACAGTAGAATGAAACTTAAAACAATTTGTCTAATATAAACACGCACAAGAGCATGAAGGTCTGACATCTCACAGCACAAAACAAATTTCTTATAACCAGGTCAACTTATTGCAAAGTTACAAACGTAAAAACATGCCAGTAGATCTTCATACCATCTGTTTCCTTTACAGAACAGCATAATTGGTCCAATTTGACCATCTGTCTTTCTACATAGTTTAATCACGCTTCTTACAGCTTTCTTAAATTTTCAATCTATCAAACAGTTCTTCCTTAGAAAATAAGCACTCATCTGAAGTTCTGAACCGATAATTTTCTATATAACATGATTAAAACTCAAAATTAAGATACGAAACTAACTTCAAAATACAAATCTCATCCGTAACAACTAAAATCACCGAAATGTAAGATCAAACACCAAACATTCACAAAATTCTACAAAAATCAACCATACATGCTAGCGCCTATCAATCAACCAAACCGCACACACATAATATACCATCACCGCCTAATTCCGACGTAATTTGCTACAAACAAAGGTGAAATTACGAACATAGTTAGGTTTCGAACAAAATTACAAAATTAGGTAAACCAGAACTAACCAGCGACCAACTCTCTTCTTAAATCAACAAATAGAACCTCCGTTTTAGCTTCTTCCACTGAGAATCAGCTAATTACATGTTCGCCGGAGATCGAAAGTACGATGTGAGAGAAAGATGAAATACTCCGGTGAGCTGATGTACTCCGGTGAGCTATATCTCATATGTGTATGTATGGCTTTCAATGAGAAAATGACAAAAGTGAAAAGGAAATGGGCGCGATATGTGTGTTTGCGTGAGGCAGTTAAATTACGAATTACGTAAATATCAATTTATACGTACACTCCTAGAAGATATGTTTTCAATATTTTTATTTATAACAGAACACGTAAATATCAGAAAAAGATATGTTTTTCTTCGTCAAGAGTTAAATAGCTATTAATTCTTGATTTAATGTTATTTATACCGGATTTGAAATCAAGTTACCATTATTTTTTTCAATTTTATTTATTGGTATCTTTGAGGGATACTATATACTTATTTTTCTAAGAACTTTAGAAGTGATGTAAACGTAAAGTATAGTAAAATATAAAGTGTGTGTATTCGTTGATAAAAAAGTTAAATTTAAATTTTTTTAACAAAAGTTGATACATATGTAAAGGAGGGTCTGAGGAAAAAAAAACTAAACGGCTTAATCATAAATTTTTTTTTTAAATAGGCTATAATGACTGTCGTTAGTTGTTCTTAAAAAAATTATTAATTTGAATGAAAAGAATTTTTTATCGTCTATTTAGGTCAACTTAAATTATACAAGTTAATTTAAGTATACTCAAAATATACTACGTGTAAACAAGTACTATTTTTTTACAAGTTACTAACTTAAAGCGAGGCTAAATTGGTAAATACCATATACGATCATTATTTATTGTCATCGTCTACTCGACTATAATCACCATCTTTAGTAACGCCGCTGCTACTCATCTCCGTAGCAATCTTTAATTCTTTATAACATACATTCATCACAGGGACAACTTGTATTATAAGTGTAGGTTTCTTAAGAAAGTAATTTAAAAGTAATTTATATTATCTTATAAATCAAGCAGATGATTTGCTTAGGTCTCTTAAGAAATCTATTTCTTCCCTGACCCACCTACCACAGGCAAACCTTTTCCTCTCATGTTTTTTCAATTTTATTATCTGCAAAATTTTAGCTAGCAATGTTTTAAATTTATTTTTATGTGGAACTGTTTTTAGTTTAGGGTGTTTACATAGAAGCATTTTGTATATATTTATATTAATTTTCTTTAGTACTTTAAAAGGTGTATTATTTTTATAGTTCAATGACTGTTTTATTTCAAGACTTTATACATATTTTATATTTAAGTGATTTGTTGTATGTTAATCTTGTTTTTATTGTAACATAATAACATTTGATTTTTGTTTTTGATAGTTTATTAATGTTACACTCTTATAAAAATAATATTATTAATTAACTGACGTTACCATAGTCTAAACACTACACGTAAATTATGTCGTATTTAAATTCTACCAACTTATAGTTACGATGATAACTATGAAAATACAATGTTGCTCGTTAGTTTATAATTTCCTATTTTAAATCATATGTTCTTTATATAGGATAATTCTTTTAGTAATTTTCGAATATAGTTAAACCTGTGGTCGATCAGTTGTTTTTTTTTTTTAATTATGCTATTTCTACATTAATTTTGGTGTATACTTTATATGTGTGATTAATGATGCAATCATATAACAATATTAACTTTCATATATAATATTTATGTTTGTATTTTCATTCTTAAAAAGTGGAATGGCCTTTAAGTCTTTAACATAAGCATTTTAAACTTTTCTATCCAACATAAGTTGTTATTATGAAATATTATGAATTGGTTTGTATTTTAGATATATATTTTTTTTATATTTATAAATAATTAATAAATGCTCCAGTTACCCTTTGACACCTACCCTGCCTAGCTAGGCAAGGCATGTGATTTCAACTAAATTAAACTTCCGTCTGAAACAAAACTAAACGAAACTGAAAGGTATTAAATACGATAAGGACTTGTGATTAGCTAAATATTATTTGTCCTGTATATTGTGCTGGTAGAGGTGTCTTTCGTGTATGGTTGAAACGAAAGTTCAGTGAACCATTAGTAAACCGTTCGGCGGAAAGTTCTTTTATGTTCGTTTAACTAAATAAGTGAACATGAATGGAGGTTGTGCTCGTTCATTTATGTTCATGAACGTTCGATAATGTATTCATTAACGTTCGTTTGTGTTCGTTCATTTAAAAGTTATGTTTGTGATGGTTATGTAAATTACTTATTTATATTTGGTGGATTTGCATTAATTATAATTATTAAATCCATATATGATTGTTGGTATTTGTTTGTTTTAGTAAATTTCATTTGTGTTCATAAATATTCATGAATATTTGTATGTTTGCTTGCTTTCGTTTATATTCGTGAACAACTCATGAACAAATTCATTTTCTTAATAAACGAACACGAACATGAAATTTTGTTCGATAAGCGTTCGTGAACAGTTTATGAACAAGTTATTTTCTTAGTGAACGAACACAAACAAGTTCGTATTCGTTATATTACAGCCCTACTTTCGTGTGTAAATGAAATGGTTATGGGTTGTCATCAAATGATATTTTGATAGTAAATTGTCCCACCACTTTTTAAAAGATCAAAATTTTAATCTGATAAAATATAATATGGATAGTTAATAAACTAGGTTATGATTCTTTTAGAAAATGATTATAGGTTCAAATGCTTGTGAGTGCATGTTATGATGAGTACAAAATAGAGATCTATAAAAATAAAATTAAATATTATTTGAAATCGAATAATGTCAAGTCATGCTAAAGAAATTCATCACCTTAATTTTTTTCAAATCGGTTTGATAGGTTTTAGTATTCAATGAGCCAAATCAATTTGTAACCCGACCCGGTTTGACACACATGCCAAAAAAACGGCTCGATTTAAAACCCGAACCAGTTTGGGAAAAAAACTACTTTTGTACACCTCTGGCTCTAAGGATTGAATAGGAGTTGCAAAACATATGGAATAAAAAGTTAGTCCATATAAATACATTTTAGGGAATGAGATGGAGTGCTAGATTATATAAAAACCATATAGTATTTCTTAAGTTATATGGTTTGAGTTAGTTTAAAGAATAAGATGTGAATGCTCTTAAAAGTATAGTTGATGGAATATTTTATGAGGTGTAATCCTAAGAAAATCATGTTGTTATGTGAAAACTACTGAAAGCTAATTAAGTCGGTTACATAATTTGTATATTTTTTACCACTACCATCTATATATGTGTGTATAAATAGATGGGGGTATGGATAAAATGAAAACTGTAACATAATTTTACATATACGTTACACATTTGCTACGTATACTTCGCAAATTTTCATTCAATAGTATTACGTATACGTAAGTCTCTTCAATCTCATATTTATGTTCAATATATATGTAATAAATACTTAAATAACCTTTTAACATTTAAAAGAACAATAAAGTTATGACCTATTATAGTAACTTTCATGATTCTCTTGTTACCGCATAACTATTAGTTTTTTTATAAATTTTCTCCTATTTTACAACTTTTTAACTTCGTATAAAATAACATAGAAACCAAGTTTAGGCATATAAAGCTCCATTGCTTTAATGGCGAAGCCTTATTTCTTTAAACATTAAAGGCGGGTTCGATTCTTGGTTGTGGCCTCTTTTGCCGGCTCACTTTCATTATAATTATTGAATTTTTGAGTTAATTCGGTTTTGCTCCATAAGATTTGACAAAAATAATTATTTTCCTTCAAAAGATTAAAAATATCATTTTACCTCTAAAAGTTTTATAAGTTGTTTAAATTCCAATCTAAAAGCTTCAGCAGTTGTTTCAACTTACTTAACTTGAATCCAAAATAATAAAATTTTTGGATTGAAAGTGAAACTTTTAAAAAATTGATAAGTTTAATATTTTGAAAGAAAACGGTTACTTTTATCAAACTTAAAAAGAAAAATTAAAATTAACTCTAAATATTTTAAACCCAAAATTATCCACTGCTTGTTCTACTTTTGATCCTCCTTGGCTTATTTCTATTTTGTTTCATTGTTTGTCTAAATTATACTAATTATCCAATTGTTTATTTATTCTGGTGTTGTATCTTATGCTTAGTTTTTTTTTTTTTTTAAATTGATTTTTTACTTTTAACTCAAATCTTTTTATTTTTTGCAATGTAACATCACAAATTTGATTTTTTACTATTAACCTAAAATTTTTCATCTTTTGCATTTTTACATCTCAATTTTTTTACTTTCAACTTTGGTCTCCTAATTTTCGTTTCATTACATTGTAAGTTTTGCAAGTTAACACAATGCAACATTACATTGTAAGTTTTGCAAGTTAACACAATGCAACATGCATGTCATGTGTGGTTCAACATTTTAACGTTTTGCTTTAGTTTTTGTTTTAAATTTTGTGAGTTAACACGGCGCAACGTGCATGTGTGGTTTAACATTTTTATATCTGTTTTTTTCGTTTGAAGGGTTTGTCGCAACGCGCTGGTCCTAGATCGCTTAGTTGTACTTTTTTATTGTTTACATTTCACAACTTTAGTGTTTGTGGTAGCTGGCGTTAGTTTGACATTGATGCTATTTGACACGGTTTTAAGTCAAGTCGTAACACAAGGGCTTAATTCTAGTTTTCTCTAAATGCAACCCCTCCCTTTTTTTCTATCAAATAAATTTATTTCTTCTACTCATCTCCTACGACCTACATTTAATTACCTTTAAAAACCAAGGTTGGTGTCTACAACCCACGTGTCACTTTCTCATTCACCCTTTGAGCTGGGTAATGCGTATTTTTTGTCATCTATGTCAAATTTTATCAATTGTACTTTTTGTTATTGTACCTTATTTTATATATCAATGTGTAATATTTATAATAACGTGTGCATTCATTTTTTTATTTATTTTTGATTTCAAAATTTAGGTAGATTTTATGTCATTTCAAATAAACATTATGAAGGTAAATAATATGATAACATACATGTATAAACGTTAAAATGTCATTTATGTAAGTGCGTAGAGAATTTATTTTTAATAAAAATTACTTTCATGTTATATATTTCACCCCTACTATTTCAACTCGTATAAGATGTAATTGTAGAAACAATTACTGAAGAAATTTTCAAATGCTTTTCTCATTTCATGTGCACATGTTAATGTATGTTTATGACTATTATAGATAGCACATTTGATTTAACTTATCAAATGGTATGAAGGTCTGTAATTTTGGTCTGATTTAGGCTACGTGTTAAGTGCAATAAAACCTTATTTATAAAAAACTTTTTATTAGACTATATTATTATTAGGGTTTAGTATTGATTATTTCGGGTTGAGCCCACGGGCCCGGTTTAGGTATTTAGGGTTTCTTATAAACTATATATAATGTAACCATAACCTATTAATAATAAGTTTTACTAAAACTATATATTTATAAATAAAAAAAAACACATTTGATTTATTGTTAGACATCATTGTCTTTTGGCTTTTTATTTTGCTTCAATAATCTTGCAAGTTGTGTTTGATCTTTCAACCTTTCTAGTTGGTCTTTGATGATCTTATTAATCTTTAATCGATCAAATTATATTTAATCTTTAGTTATCGTATCTGACTTTGTCGCTGTTGTCAATGTTTTTTTCTCTTCTTTCTAACTCTTTTGGATTTTAATTAACTCGATCTGCTGATTGCTGTGAAAATTTATAGCTTTACTTGTTTGATACTTTGATTGGTCTATGCATGGGACAGCCGATTTATAATCGAAATGCTGGTATTGATTAATTACATATTATGAATTGTTTTCTTGAGCCTGGCATGAAGTGATCTCACGACCGGATCGGATCGGTCGGTCCGACCAAGATTCGGTGGGCCAGCGGTCCGATCCACCCCAAATCGTTTTCGTCTTCAAGAACCGGCCGGTTATTTTCAATTTTTTTAATTTGTTTTTTATTTTTGTAATTATTTTTTTGATTTTAATTGATTTAACGGGAAGATCAGATGATGAATTTCAGTGTTTGATATATAATTATTATTTAACTACAAAATATACATATAAAATACTTTATATATTGAATTATATATCAAACTATATATATAATATAAATATATATATATAATTATAACGTCATCCGGTTTTTAAATCCGATCCGACCGGTTCGACAAGTGGACCATAGGATGACCGGTTAGATGTTTGATCCCGTTCCGAGAACATTGTTAGCATGTGTATCGATTATTCCCTTCTTTATCTTTTGAACAACTGTCAATGTTTTAGAATATAAATATGAAAATTATACAAATTTAAATATTACATGTCACATGTGCATCATATGTTTATAATTTAAAATTTGTATTTTACAATGACATGCACCAATAATTGCATTTCTTTTCATAATTTAGTACATCATGGGTGTTGGGTTCACAGACTAGAGTTGGGTTAGTCTGGGTTGAAAGGTTAGGGTCGTTTTATCCAAACACAGTTCGTATGTTTATTGTGTCAAGACAGTAACCTTAACACGAAACCACTTAATATCATGTAATCTAAACATGGCTCGTTTACTTATTATCCATAAGAGTCAAACGGGTCAACTGTTTGTAAATGAGGTATAATTAAGTTATAAACATGTTTAACGAGTTAAAGGGGTGTGATAAATGGGTTAAACAAATAGTAAATGTGTGAAGTCAATTTGTTTGATTAAACGCTTTGGTAGGTTTATCAATCTAAAAAAATTACGCTAAAAAGGTTAGACTGAACATGATTAGTTTAATTTAACACATCAATCCAAACGTGATCTGCTAATTACATTATTTAACTATACCAAGACACAATCTGATTATTTTCATGTTGTGTTACAAATTCATATTTAATTATTGATAACCCTGATGAGGGCCCACCATTTGGACTCGCCAATTCAAACAATGCGGTGTCACTGTAAACCTTCAAACAAAAATCACACGACTATTAAACCTAGACTAGATAACAAAATAGCATCAAATTGAGAAACTTGTTCCATGTACGTCATAATAGATATCCTAAAAGCAAACTTTCACGACCCAATGAATATACAACTAACATCATCAATTTAATTGATAACTATTTCATAACCTTAACTCTTTATATTGTTGGCATATTTCATCCACATCGTTACAATTTATAATATATCTACACCTATGTGTGTGTGTTTTTATGGTGCCAATCCATCAAATATTTTCATGTGGTGTTAAAGTCTTTGGCAATAACCACGACCTAATGTGATGTATATCGTTTACGTGTACTTGTTTTAACCTTAAATCACCACCCACGTGGCCACGTTTTTGTTTTTTGTTTTCTCTTTTATTCAATAATAATAATGCGAAATTGAAAAGAGCATACGGAGTCACAATATGTGGGCTCGTTATACGTGAGCCCCTTATGGAGTGGGCCTCATCCGTCATTCCCTATCGGTGAGTTTGCTGTTTGCATATTAGACGTATATCCTTGTACAATCTTGACTAGAGGTCTAGAGGTGGGCAAATAGGGTCCGGCCCAATACCCGAAACCGGGTTGAAACCGGGTTGGGCCCAACCGGGTTTTTTCATACCCGGGTTTTGGTGAAACCGGGTTCGAACCCGGGTCGGGTTCACCTAATGCAAAACCCTACCCGGCATACCCGGGTAGGGTCGGGTCCAAAACCGGTTCAAATCGGGTTTAGTTTTTTTTTTTTTTCTTCTTCTTCTTTTCTTTTCTTGTGCGTGTCCCCAAAACCGGGTTCAAATCGGGTTCAACCGGGTCGAGTCCGAAACCGGGTTCGGGTCGGGTTCACTAAAAAACTCAAAATCTAAAACCGGTTCCAACCGTACGGGTTTAAACGGGTCCAACCGGGGTACACCTCCCATCGGGTACTACCCGTACCCGGGTCGGGTTCTTACCCGGTTTTTATGCCCATCTCTAATCTTGACACAGTATAACGTCCTCGTCGCAAAACAAGGGGGCTTAATTCTAGTTTTTTATTAAAAAAATAATGTAGAGTTAATATGTATTAATCGAATAAAACTCCTACAAATTACAATGAACCTATCATAGGAGACTAAGCTATCTTATGATAAAACTTCTAAGCAAGGATATAATATACTCAAATTTAAAAAAGAGAAAACTTTACAAAATAGTAAATAAGTTTTTGAAATGTTCCAGTTAGATCATTCATATTTTTATTTGTTTCAATCATGTCACTAATATTTTTATTTGTTTCAATCACGCCACTAAAGTTTTAAGAGTGTTCTAATTATGTCACTCATATTTTTTTTAACTTTTTTAAATAATTCGTTTTTTAAATAATTCGGTTTTTTTATAAATATTGTTAATTTTTTAAACATTTCAATTTTAAATGAACTAGGTTTAATCCTCCGCGCGCGTTGCGCGAGGAATTCCGCCACGAATCAAACTATTAAAACGCAAATGCTAAAAAACGTCGTACAGATCGTCATTCCGATGTAAACCCCTAAAAATCATGTGTTTGAGTTAAAAATAACCGAAAAAAACAACAAACAAACCAAAATACAAAGAACCAAATCTATCGGCCAAACTCTAATAAACCCAAGATTTAAATTTTTCCAACGTAATGAATCTAACATTAATGCTCCATCAAGAGAAAACCAACATAAGATAAATGTGAAAATAAAAGCTAAACCATTGGTTAGGATGTGGAAGAAGGAATGAAGCAAGAAAAGGAGGTGTTAGTAGAAATTGGGTATATCTCATTCCTTGTAACCCTTGATTAATATTTCTTTTTCCCTGACATCTAGTTTTGCTGAAGAACATGCAATGCAAGCAACAAAACTACAAAAGTATAGAAAACAAAAATAAATCAGACAAAAAATTAAAGATAAATTAATGGGTATTCTTTGACTCTATCATATCTACATACAGTTGGGGACTAAACCACAACACATCCATCAATTTCACATAAGAGCCTATGTGCACAGTAACCTCTTAACACATCAGAACCCATTAAACTTATAGAAACACGAAGCACCAAACCCCAGAATGCCAAATAATGGTGTCATGCATTAAAACATTTCATAGGAGCCATGAAAAAAAGGTTAAAACTTACTACTTCATGCTTGTTTTTTACTATTTCTTGTTCTCGTATGTCCAGATATAGGTTATCATAAAGCAAATAAACAATTATGCATCTTAGAGGTTTGATTATGACATCATCTTGTAATTCAAGTCTAGTAAATAACTAAAATAAAAAGACTACATGATAAAAGTAGCATACGTTGATTTAGGTTAGATGATAAAAGAAATCAAGATTTGATGCCAATTTCTTTCCTAGTTATAGAGTGCAAACATTTAATTCACAGAGTCCACATCTGAGCCGGAAATATGCTTTTTGGCCTTCGTGAATGCGGAACTGACGGATGACCCTTCCGCTATGCTCAAATTACTATCAAATTCCTATCAAATGAAACAAACGGTCCTTCTCTTGTCTTTGTCGGTGGTGTTGCAGAAGAAAACCAGCCTTCTTCTTCTCCGTCTTCGTATCTCTCACTTGTACCCCAAACAAACCCTAGGCAACAACCACAAACAATAGTCAATCAACACCCTAAATCTTGTGAGAGTCGTTCCATTTTTCGCTAGAAAAAAAGATGCAAATCAAGCGAGCTACAATTTCAAAACTCCCCGATAAGACTCGCCAGTGAGTTCATCAAGTTGACAATGAAGTTCATCATCATCGTGTCCTCTTCTAGGTATCGATTACTGCTCATGAATCTCCCCTCAATATTATATGCTTTGTTTCCCGATAATGATTAAAGTTTGATTAAACCCTACCGAAGATTTGGATGAGAGAATGAAAATTCATAAGATTAGCTTCGTTTCACCTCTTGATTCGAGTTTAGAAGCAATGGATTCATCATTGATACGTTGGCTGATGAAGACAGATACGTGGCTTCACATGAAGGCTGCTCTTGGTGACTACACCAATATTGATAGGTGTCAAACAGCCACTAATGTGATAACCGGATATTAAAAAACCGACGGCTGAGATCTTTGAAACTACTATTCATCCCCTTTCTAATTTCTTTCTAATTTAATAGTATGTAATTCATCCAAACAAAATAGACACTAAGATGGTGTTTGTTTGTTTATTATAGGGTGAAAACACGTATGTCTTTCTCCAAATCTTATGCATAACACATGATAAAAAGTGTATTTGTTGAATAAAAATGATTTCTTATCCACAAACATGACCCAGAACAAGGCTTTCAATTTTTCATCCACCACCAAAACCAACCACACAGGCACACTCCTAACCTGGATACAAATTCGAACCATAAACACAAACACACACCCATGGTTGAACCCTTACCGAAAAACACAAAAACACGACACACTGCTGCTGTCTCGTCTAGAGATGTGTGGTGCAAAAGAATGGCGCAAGGGTGGAGGGAAGGGCTTTAGCGCTCAAGTTAAGGCGTCGACAGTCATCCTAGAAATCACTAACATATACGCTATGAATTGATTGTTTTTTTTTAATTTGAAGCACTCATATCAAAGAGGTTGTTGGATCTAACATTCTTGTTGTTCTTCAGTTCTTCGTTTGTTATAGATCGTTGAGTATGCTCCTATGCACATTGGTTGTCTCTAGTCAACATGCCATGCCTCAGTAAACATACTGTGATCGCAACTAGGACTAGGTTCATTGGTTTTTATCATTTACGCTACGGTTTATGGAACTTCGTTATACATGTTATGATAGAAAGTTGATTTAAATTTAAGGGGCGTTTGGTTCGCGAAATGTGTTAGAGTTGGAATATGAATTGGATTTGGAATTCAGTATTCTCCAAATAATTTGTAATTCAAGGGAATTTGAATCTATCAAATAAATTTAAATTGTAAATGCATTTTAGTGACAAAATATTCATAAATTTAAAATTTATCTCTCATTACAAAACCGTCACCACCTCCAACTACCGATCACCGCCGCTACATACCACCGACTGTGTGTGTCGCTCTTGCCACCAACAAATTGACCGTTCCTAATGATCACATTCGCCGCTGACACCCCAATCGTACCCTGCCACTGCTACCACAAACCGATCGCGCCCGCCGCCCCACAACCGACAATTGTCGTCGAGTGCATCCAAAACTGATGCAGTCAGCTGCAATTCGTGGAGATGCTCATTTGTCGGCGGTGGCGGTGACCGTCGATAGTCGACAAGGACGGCCGGCATGGTCGGTTGCCGGCGGGTTTGGGTTGTCGGGGGTGAGGCGACAAGCGGGAGGTGAGTGGGGCATCAAATGGTTTTGGGCGGCCGACAGTCGCCGGTCAGGGTCGGTGGCGCCTACGGGGGTTAGCGAATGGATGGTGGTGGTTTGCGGTCCGTCGCGACGCCGACAGTTGGAGGTCGGCGGCTGGGCGAGGCGGTTGTTGGAGTTCGGCGGCAGCGGCGATTGAAGGGGGCGGTGAGGGCCGTCAGCGGAGACGATTAGCAGTAAGCGGGGTTAGTAGGTGGAGGTCGGTGGCGGGGGCCGGGGGAACTTGAAATCCTTCAAATTTTGAAAGGAATTTGAAATCCTTCGTTTGAAGAAATTTGAGTGAATTCATTTCAATTCCAACTCATTTCTCAATCAAACATGTTAAGAATTAAATTCAAATTCCAATTCTATCGAATTTCTCCCAACCAAACACATTGATCAATGTAATTAAAAGTCATGTCCATTAAATTTCTTTAAATTCCTGGATAACAAACGCATCATAAAGTTCATTGAGTTCTTCATTATTTTCTGTTATATTATTGGTTGAACAAATGAAAGACTGGCATTTAAAGTGAACCTCCCAATGGGTACCAAATCGCCATTAGATTAACATAATTAAAGATAAGGCGATTGACACGGTAGGGCATAATTGTCCCTAGATTTGATTTAATTGCCAATATGTGATTATGCGTATGTAATCTAACTGAAGTGTATCTTTATAGTGATCAAATGTTTCTACAGTCAACTAAGTTTATCTTGTGTTTCATGTTTCTTAATTTGAATTGCATTTACTTCAATTATACTTTCAATCACAAACAAACTGGCAACATTTTGGATTATATTCTGTAATCAAACAAGAATATACTTGAATGTTAATCATCTAGGCTAATCTACACAGCGTTACAGAACACATGGACATCAGATTACAGAACATAGTGCTACAAAACAGATTGAATAAATCTGACCTCTTTTCAAACTACGCGCGAACGGCTTCAACAATCCGCGAGAAGTAAAACTGTGTGGTAGTGAGACCCCTCTTTCTTATCTTCCAGCCAACTTTCTGTAATGCCTGTTCTATATCAGCTTCTGAGTGAAGATACGCGCGTGTTGCCTTTGAAGGTCCTGGAAAGAGTTCTCCAATTCTCTTCAGCAGATCATAATAGAATGTTTTCGGTGCAAAACTGAGTATCAAACGGTTTTCAGCAAGAGATGCAAGGTGTGCAATCATGCCATCAGCTTTACTTTGTGGGTAGTGTATCAGTACATCCAAACACACTACTGTATCGTACTTCCCGTTTAAGCTTTCTAAATCACTCACTTCAAAATTTGGCATCTGTACATCATCTTTTCCCTGTAATGCTTCTTTTGCCTGCAGGAATATCAAAACATAATTATTGCTTGTTCAAATTTCAAAAGCATTTTGTGTGTGTTAGTTTGATCATTTGAAGCAGTTTGATCATTTGAGATTTTAGAACAATTGTCATCACTAACATTTTTCTAATTTTACAAAACTGAATCGATTTGATATCAGACATTAATGATGAATTGCCAAACAATGCTTCTTTTGCCTGCAGGAATTTCAAAACCTAATTGATGGCTTGTTCAAATTCCAAATCATTTTGTGTGTTTTAATTTGATTTGAGGCAGTTTGATCAATTGAGCTTTTAGAACAACCGCCATCACTAACATTTTACTAAATTTACAAAACTGAAACCAATTGGTATAAAACATCATTACATCAATGATAAAATTGGCTAACAAGAAGCAGGATCGAGTATTGATTATCAATTATCAATTTAAACTAGATTGAGACAATTTAGAAGTAACATGAACTGAAAATTAGGGCTGAATTAGTGACCTGACCTGTTTCTGAGCTTCAGAAACCATGGAAGCTGAAATATCACTAGCTGAAACAACAGCACCTTCCTTCGCCAACGGAATTGACAGCAATCCAGTACCACAACCTGCATCACACACAGTAACACCTCGAAGCGAACCTTCATCAGTCAACATTTTCATCACATTCTCCACCGTCTTCGCGTGTCCGATCCGTATATCCAACTGCACCTTATTCACATCATCCGTATCACCGTAAATCTTCTTCCACCTCTGAAACCCGTCGTTCGTGAAATACTCCCTCACGACCTCCTTATCGCCACCGCCAACCTCCTCCGCCTGCAACTGCCGCCGTTTCTCCGGATCAGCGAATGAAATTGCAGCAGCAATCGCGGCAACTGAACTGCCGCCGATCACCGCGAGTGTTGTTCCGTCGAATGCATCAGCACCTAATGCGGATACAGTTAGGGTTCTTCGATTGTTTAGGTTGTAGATCTTAGGGTTAGGGTTTGAGTGTTGGTTGGTGGTGAAACGAACGTGATGAGAGAATAGAGCTGATGATAACGCCATTGTTGTAAGGTGTAACTCCGGTGGAGAATTGAGTCAACGTGAAGACTGAAGAGTGATAGAGGTGTGGGTGAGGTGATAAGGCAATCGGTAATCAACAACAAAGGATAGGATTGGTGGTGACGTGGCCTCTGTGACCCTTTACGAAATCCAGGTGGATATCATATAATTATTTTATTTATATTTTATCATCTTGTTTTTTTTTTTCTCATGCTATTTTTTTTAACGACAAATTGAATTATTAACAGGTTATTAGTCCATCTAATTATTTTTATTATTTGAGTATGTAACCAATATCACCATCCGGAGGGAATTTATCACATGTGAGAAAAAACTCTCTAACCCAACCTGAAAACTTTTTTTTGTAGCAGGTGAAACTTGAACACTGCTTTTTCTTATTTTAATAAGATCTTAGGATATCTCATCTCGACCACTTGAGCGAAGAATTATTAGATCTCATGCTATGCAACGAACGAAAATGTCTCTTTTAACCAGTGTTTTTAGAAATGAATCAGCATTAGCTAGCGAATTTGTTGCATTATTAGTTTACTAGTTGGACCAGTCTAGCTGAATTTAAGTTTCTAGAAATGGAATATATTAAATTTGTTTGGTTCGTTTCAGACCACATCAAGTCGACTCGCGTAAAAAATAACTTTCATCTTCTTTCATAATGTATCAGATGTGGCAAATCGTGTTAGGTTGATGAATTATTGTATACGAGTAAAAACAAAAATGCAAATAAATTGAAACATGGGCTTATAAAATATAATGTTTTCTTTTCAGTTTTAAAGACGTTAGTTAGTAAATGTATTTAAGTAAGCGGGTTAGACACGTCAATTGAGACATGGTATTTTTTTAAGCATTTGCATAGTGGGCTGTAAGTCTTCATGTACATAATCCTCTTGTGTCTATATATTCTCATGGTTTAGCTTGTTAACTCGTGGCATATACCGAAGTAGATGAGCATGTATGAAAAATATACGAAAAATAGTAAAAGACCAGCAATGTTTATAAACAAAAGTATAAAAAACTACATAATATCAACGTTTAAAGAGAGATACCCAAATAATAGAACCAAACAAAGAAAAATACATGTTTGGTGATCGGATGATAATCATCAAAAACACTAGTCGGCTCGATTAGGTGGAACCGATGATAAAAAAAACAAGATGAACATAGACGAACTAGACCTCGAGCCTTTAAGACTTCGACCAGACAAGACAAGAATATGAGCGTCACCCAAACGCTAACCCCCAAAGCAAGACATGCATCCAACCACATTTCACCCTTGGACTTCAAACGCTAACAACAACGATCCTTAGACAACTAGACTTTTTAACAAGTTTAAAGTAACAACCTTTAGTTTTTCCTCGTTGACAGAAAAAAACCCCCCAAGTTAAAGAGAAAACATATATAGTTTTTCCAGATAAAATACTCACAAATTAAAGAGAAAATATATGTTATGTATATATATTTTGATATGGAAAATATATATTTGCTAATTGAATTATAGATGATTTCAACAGTTCTCAATACAAATATTATCAACCTTACGAACCTTACTATGATATTATCAACTTCAAACATAATATTAGTCTCGTTTGTTTTTCCTTTCCAAACAGCACTCATCGTATTTTTCTTTGATCATCCGTTTTTTCTTATTTAATACATAAGATTCCCTCATCTGCTAATATCAACTTTATATTCCACCATGTCACTTTTTTTCCCCCTTTACGCATACTTTTTCCCTTCTTTCTTTTAATCATATAACATTGTTTTTCAGTTTTTTGTTTGTATTTTTATCTATTTTCACACTTTTTAATATAATTTATAAGAGTATTTTTTCTTAACCCCTCAAAATAGCAAATAACAGACACAGTTGATTTAGTGACCAATTTTTAAAACATAATATCTAAAATATATCATCCCCTTGCTGGAGAAAATAAATATATAATATGCTTAGTTTATGATAATAACAAATACAAGAAGTAGGTACATGATCAAAAAACCCATTTTGCAGTAACTAAGTAAATTATTTTTCAATTAAAGAGTTTTTTATTAATAAAATCATTTTAACTTTAGTTAGTTGAATTATTTATGAATTCAGAAAATAATAAATCTTAACTTTATTTATACCAATTACAAAACTAAAAGTCATAATCCAAATACAACTTATCTTTTCTAATAAGCAAAATAATTTTTCACACATGTCATCTTCTCATACTATTTTGCATGTCATCTTATCATATAATTTTATCACACGCCACTAACATAACAAGTCAATTATTGGTAGCTAATGACATTATTTATATTTTTTCTAAATTATAAAACAAACTTTTTTTAAAACTTAAAAACATTCTTTTTGTTAAACAACTTAACCTTTTTAAAAATAAAATTTTATGAAATATGAAGTTTCTTAATACAAAAATCTTTTTCTAATAGAATGATATTATTTAAAAGCAATTTTTACAAAAAAAAAAAAATAGAATGTTAAAAATAACGAATTTTTAAACAAAAGTTCCTTAAAGATGAAAGTTTTAAAAAATATTATTATTGTTTTACTATGTAAGATAGTTTAAATATTAACTATTAACTGGTTGTTTAATATTTTCATCAAACTCGCGTAATACACGAATTTCAAAACTGGTAAATTAAATAATATTTAAATACCAAGATGTTTGGGATATAAAGATAAATCTAAAATAAGGATAATGTTTAAAAACAAGGATAAATGTTGGTACAGAGTATATATCAAATCTAGTAATACGACAAACAAAATACAACATATTGACAAACCTTAATTTATTACTAAATAATAAACAACATTCTATATGTTTAATTTATGTGACTTAATTTTATAAAACTTAATACTAATAATTTTATAAGATTAAAACAAATTAAACACTTAGTAAAAATTAAATAATTTACAAAAAAAAACTTCAGGTGACTTTAACTAAAGAATCCAAAATTTTGTTAATATTGATGCCAAAAAGAAGAAAACTTACGTTACCTGATAAACAAATAAAATCGATAAATAATTATTACCCAAATCTGGTGTATATCGATAGTACGATACGGATCTCTATCTACTAATCAAATCGTAATTGTGCTGCATAATCATATCTCAATAGATCTTTCATCAACGGTTTAACGCACAAATCCGATTCGAAATCATCGATGAAATACGACATCAAGATCAATATACGATACCAATGATTGTATTTATCGGCCCGTTAACCCCGGCGAAATTCACAGGTCATCAAAGCCTATATAATATGCCCCGTGTTCCATTATCCGATAACCAAAGTACCGCTGAGTCATCTGTTGAGTCAATCACTATTTCTTCGTCGTCTTCCTCAATTTGTTTTTTGTTTGAATAAGGATCGAACAAGGGAATTTCGTGTCGTTTGAGGGGAGTTATTGTTCGAAACATTCAATTTCTTGTGATTGTTTTGTTTTGATAGTTAGTTTTACTGTCGGTAATGGCGGATTTTCGAGCGATTGTGGTGTTGGTACTGTGTGCTGTTGGTGTGTGTGTTGAATCGAAGTATATGGTTTACGATACTGCACAAGGGGTTGTAGAGGGGAAACTTAATGTTCATCTGGTGGCGCATACGCATGATGATGTTGGTTGGTTGAAGACTGTTGATCAGTATTATGTGGGATCAAATAACTCCATTCAGGTATGTATTCTAATCAATCGATTGTGAGTTGTCGATACTTTGAGTATTGATTTATACTTTGATTCATTCTTTGATATCTTGATTATTTTGGGCATCAATTTTTACAGGGAGCCTGCGTTCAAAACGTGCTTGATTCTACTATTCAAGCATTACTGGCTGATAAGAATCGGAGGTTTATTTATGTTGAACAGGTTATATGGTCCTTTGATTTCATTGTGACTTTTTGACTTTCAATTCAAACACACAACCACTAACAATTGATATCAGATAGATTGCTGATCGAATAGTTTCACACTTTTTTGATTGTGTATCTGTTTATCCAGGGTTTCTTGAAAATTAAACTGAATTAGGTCATACATCAATTATGACTGTTTGATCAATGTTGATGCTAATATGCTATGAATGTTGTAGGCATTTTTCCAACGTTGGTGGAGGGACCAGAGTGAGGCAACCCAAGCTATCGTGAAGGGACTTGTTACTTCGGGTCAACTTGAGATGATGTAAGCAAAGAAAGTTGACTCTTTTGTTAATTTTGCTGTATGAATGTGTTTTTTTCGGTTATATAGTGCATCCTTTCTGATGGATTTATGTTGTGGGTATAACTTTTGTTGGGCAGAAATGGAGGTTGGTGCATGCATGATGAGGCAGCACCTCATTACATTGATATGATTGATCAAACAACATATGGGCATAAGTTTATTAAGGAGCAATTCAATGTAACACCAAGGATTGGTTGGCAAATAGACCCTTTTGGTCACTCAGCTGTGCAGGCCTACCTATTGGGGGCAGAGGTTAGTTATTCTGTTCTATTGGGTCTTTTAATTCAAGATTAGTCTGTAACCATTACCAATGCATCATAAATGAGAATATTGCTACATGTTTTTAACTCATTTAAACTCGAGTTCTTATGATCATTTAGGTTGGGTTTGATTCCGTTTTCTTTGGGCGAATTGATTATCAAGATAGAGCTAAGCGAAAAGGGGATAAACATCTTGAAGTAATCTGGCGAGGCTCCAAGAGTCTTGGTTCATCTTCACAGGTCTGTTTTAATTTTATTATCATTAAATCATATTTAAACAGAGAAAAAGTTTAATTTTATTATCATTGGTACTTAATTTTATAATTGTTTTTTCCAGAAGAGTTGCTATCTAACTTGATCATCAACTTTTACAGATTTTTGCAGGTGCTTTCCCCGAGAACTACGAACCTCCACCTGGTGGTTTCTACTTTGAAGTTAATGATGACTCCCCAATTGTCCAGGTAACCTATCAGATAAGATTTAAGGTTTATAAATGTTTACGGAAACATGTAACATAACTGCATTTTTTTTTGCTGAAGGATGACATCAACTTGTTTGACTACAACGTTGAAGAACGAGTTAATGATTTCGTGGCCGCAGCTGTGTCACAGGTGAGTTATATATATGTTTATAAACCTTTAACTGCTGCATGTTCAAATTGGCTTAAAAGAGCATAAGACGAAAATGAACCAAAAATTTATTAAACTTTCTCTTATATTCTCAGGCAAACATTACGCGCACAAATCATGTGATGTGGACAATGGGGACAGACTTTAAATATCAGTATGCAGAGTCATGGTTTCGGAATATGGACAAGTTTATTCATTATGTCAATAAAGTTAGTTACTCTATCGATCCTTTATGAACTTCACATTTATTTGCTGTTATTCTTTAACATTATCTATTGGCGGGTTGGTTTGGGTTATGTTTTATCAAAAATGGTTCATAAAGTTCAACTAAAAAGGTAATGTATCAAATGGGTTGAATTGGTTAAACAGGTTGAAAGTTGCCAAAGTGTATGCTTGTTTTCTTCAAAAAAAGTTATACTAATACAATTATGTAGTCATACAACACATTGATCTCTTATATAAATTTAAGTTGGACCTAAAAGTGGTTGTGGGTCAACCCAACCAAACTTGTACTCAAAATATAACCTTTCCAACCCAAACCCCGGTTACCAACCCACCCATCTTGCCATCTTTGCTTATTTGGTTTTTGAAATTTGACTGCATATGCCATATAGGATGGTAGAGTCAATGCTCTCTATTCAACGCCATCTATATACACTGATGCTAAATATGCTGAGACTAACTCATGGCCTCTCAAACAAGATGACTATTTTCCGTAAGTATAATTATAGAAACCTTACAGTATATAATTACATATTACAGTCTCCATTTTGCTAATAATTTAAGCACTAAATTTGTTTGTTAGATATGCAAGCGATGTAAACGCCTATTGGACAGGGTACTTTACTAGCAGGGCAGCTCTGAAGGGCTATGTCAGAATGTTGAGTGGCTATTATCTGGTGGGTGACACAAGTTTCTTAATTATCTTACATTATTTGTTAAACTTCCTAATCTTAATTCTTATTTGACTACGATCTATATCAGGCGGCAAGGCAATTGGAAGTAATGAAGGGAAGGAATAAAAGAGGGTCGACTACAGACTATTTGGGTGATGCTTTGGGGATAGCTCAGCATCATGATGCTGTTAGTGGTACTTCTCAACAACACGTGGCTAATGATTATGCAAAACGGCTCTCAATAGGTCACAAGGAGGTGCAAATTGTTCTGTTTTATCACAAGTTCAAATTTACATCATTTACTTTTTCCTATATGGAAACTGATCAGAAATACACTTTCGTTCCTTGCAGGCTGAAGTAGTAGTTGCTGAGTCAATAGCTTGCATGGTATCACCAAAACCTGGATGTTCAAGTTCAGCATCCAATTTTCATCAGGTACCTATCTATACTAATAAATAAAAATAAATCCGGACACTTGTCGCCATTCTATGCCATCTAATAATTGGTTTTCCCGCTTCTCTCTCATCTTAATTATGAATGTTATAATAGCTATTAATTAATTAATAACTATCCATAATTAAAATTTCAAATTTGTTAACTTTAAATTTTCAAATGTATAATACATAAGTTTATTCAATACTTATAGTACACACTATTTAAGACATAACTTTTTATATTATTAACCATGTAATAGTAAATTATTATAGCCCGTGTATTACACGGGATGTAACCTAGTGCAATATATATATACAAGTACTGAAGTACTATATAATTATATAACATATATATATCTATTTATATTTAATTTCTTCATTAATTTTCAGTGTCCACTTCTTAACATAACCTATTGCCCTTCAACTGAAGCTGATCTTTCATCTGGGAAGAATTTGGTAAGGGAAATGCTTACTTAATACCTGATATTTTCCAATGCCCAAGGAAATGGCATAAATCTTAGCAATCTACATATATGCGATAAATTAAACTGATTTTATCACATTTACTGCAGGTGGTTGTTATCTACAATTCCTTGGGGTGGAAAAGATCTGATGTTATAAGACTTCCTGTAAGTACTGCATTGGGTTCCATGTAATTTATTTATTTTTCTATATTATGCTATTGGTAATATGGTTTTTGTATATATCTTATATCATGCATGTGTTATTAACAGGTTGTGAGTGAGAATATTGCAGTCTATGATTCCAGTGGGAAACAAGTTGAATCTCAGCTTCTCCCTGTAGTAAAAGAGTCAATATCCCATAGAAATTACTATGCCACTGCTTATACTGGTAAATCACCAAGTTCTACCCCCAAATACTGGCTTGCATTTACAGCTTCTGTACCGCCTTTGGGTTTTAGCACGTACGTCATCTCTAGCACAAGCAAACCAGGTAAAAGTCCAATATTTTATATGAATTACATTTATTTGAACGTTAAGCAATGTTTTCTTATTTATTGATTAAAATTACTATGTAGCTTCAAATTTTGTAAAAGAAACGATCTACAAGCACACTGAAACAGGAAAAGATAATATAGAAATCGGGACAGGAAATCTGAAGTTAATATATTCTGGAAGTGAAGGAAAGCTTTCTCAGTATGTTAATAGTCAAAGCTCTGTAAGTACATTATCATTATTTGGTTCAGTATTTTTTATAAGACCTGCCATATGTAATTTGATTATTAGTTTGTTGTGTTCCATATATGAAATAGTCAGTTGAGTTAAATATTATTATCATTTATATTCTTATGTATATCTCACCTGTCTGATGTTGGGCTATGTAAGATTGATGCCTCTATGAAGCAATCATATAGCTTTTATGCTGGATTTGATGGCACTACGGGGGAGCAGGTAGTTTTATAATTATTTTCATTTGTTATTATTGTTTTTTATTGCTGTTCTCATGCATATATTTGTCTCTGTGGACAATGTTTATATGTACATGTCAGCAAATGAGCCCTCCTCATAGGAGTTTATTTTTCTTGTCTAGGCATCTGGAGCATATGTTTTCCGTCCAAATGGTACATATCCTATTGATTCTCAAGAAAAGGTATAAAACTTTTCTGATACATTTATCAATTTGATTTATAACCACTTCCAAATAACTAAAGCTCAATGAAATTTCAGAATATAACAGTTTTGAGGGGGCCGATATACGAAGAAGTGCATCAGAAAATAAATTCATGGATTTACCAGGTAATAAATTATTTGATCAACATCCTTTCTTGATTAGTTTATAGATAAATCCATGGATTAATTATTTTTATTGAGTTTTTCTTTTCATGCTTGATAGATCACAAGAGTGTACAAAGATAAGGAACATGCTGAAGTTGAATTCACTGTAAGTTCATTTTTTCTTTACTTTTGTTTTTTCGAGGGTATGTTTTATCGGCATCTTCTGAACTTCAGGTGGGCCCCATACCTATTGATGATGGAGTTGGGAAAGAGATTGTAACTCAAATCACAACTACCATGAAGAGCAATAAAACATTTTACTCCGATTCTAATGGTCGAGATTTCATTGAACGGGTATGTTGTAGCACCATATCAAAAGTTTAATATATGATTTTTTTTATCACATCATTCCGCATGTATATAACATCATTAAACATCTATTTCTTGAAGAAACACGTAGGTCATAACTGAAATAAATTTATGTGGCAGATTCGAGACTACAGAGCTGACTGGGATCTTGATGTGAATCAACCAATTGCAGGAAATTACTATCCTGTATGAATTTTTATTCATTTGCATATACAACTCAAAGTTGTACTTCATGTATATAACTAAAATTTGGATTATTTGGTAGATAAATCTTGGAATATACCTAAAAGACGAAAATAGTGAGCTCTCGATTTTGGTAGACCGATCTGTTGGTGGATCCAGCATTGTTGATGGGCAATTGGAGTTGATGCTCCATAGGTACGTATTTCCTTGATGATGTCTTTAGTTCTCACAGTCAATAATTAAACAACTCATTGATGATTAAACACATTATTTATATGTAATGATGGATAATCACTTTTGTAGGAGACTGCTCTATGATGATGGAAAAGGTGTTGCGGAAGCTCTAAATGAAACAGTTTGTGTTGGTAACGACTGTAGAGGATTAGCGGTAAGCTATTTCTACAAGTTCTCTGATTTTATAAGCTAAGCATTTCTTAATTAATCACATCAATGATGCAAGTTTGGTATTTAGCATTGCTACTTTCTTATGTTCGGGACCTTGTATGTACAGGTTCAAGGGAAATACTTTATTAGAATCGATCCACTTGGAGGGGGTGCCAAGTGGCGCCGGTCGTTTGGTCAAGAGATCTATTCTTCACTTCTTTTGGCCTTCACTGAACAGGTGAAAGGGACTACGACTTTTAGTGTTGCTTTAAAGATTCATTAATAGTTATGTTAGTTATATTATATGAACTATATCATGTTTTACAGGATGGAAATAAAGGGACAAATTTCCAAGTCTCGAAATTCTCAGGAATGGATTCTACCTACAGTCTCCCTGAAAATGTAGTATTGCTAACACTTCAGGAGCTTGAAGATGGAAACGTTCTTCTCCGTTTGGCACACTTATATGAGGTTTTTGTTCTTTCCTTCGCGTAGATGATACATGTAAAATGGGCAGGTTGGGTTTGTCAATGCCCCTAATCTTTTAGTACAAGGTTGGGTTGGGTCGGGCCATCCTAAAACACTTTTTTTAAAAGACGATTGCATAAATCTTATTATTGCTATAGTAATTTAACTTTTTAAAATAAAACAATATAGAAGACTGTATGCATTATAAACACACTTTACGCACTTTTGAGTCAAAGGTTTGAGCATGGTCGGTTTGGTTCGGTTTTAGCCTAAAACCGAAACCAAAAACCGATATTTCGGTTTTTAGATTTTTAAAACTGTTCGTTTTCGGTTTTTTCGGTTTTTGGTTTTCGGTTTTCAATGCGGTTTCGGTTCGGTTTCGGTTTTTTTCGGTTTTACCATTTGGACTTCAAGTTTTTAATTTAATTTTTTTTTTAAATAATGAATTTAAGTTAAAAACTTTGGTCGTACATTATTTTGTTAATCTTTAAATATAATCTATATATTCTTATAAATTAGTTTACATTAAAAATTAAATACAATCAATAAAATATAAGAACAAAGTTCAATAAAACATTTTAATTTATTAGTTCAAAAAAAAAAAAGTTTAAAGATTATTCTTGAAACCTAAATATTCAATCTCTTGTAAATAACATAAGTTAAACAAGTAACTAATAGACTAATAATATTTGTAAATTTATAATTACACCTCTAAATTTACAAGTTTGGTTGTATGGTTTCGTTTCGGTTTTTCCGGTTTTTGTTACACAAGCAAAACCAAAACGAAAAATTCGGTTTTTAAAAAATATCAAACCAAACCGTCGGTTTCTTAGCGGTTTGGGTTTTTTCGGTTTGGTTACATCGGTTTTTTGGGTTACGGTTCGGTTATTTTGGTTTCTTGCACATCCCTACTTTTGACTTGTCTGGGCTCTGGCCCTTTTCCTCCTTAGCTGGGTTTTCTTATTTAAACCAATCGACTCATTCATAAGTACATGGGTGATGGGTCGACATTGCGACCTCCAGTTGAAAAATCTTAAATTTCTTTATTCTTTCTGGTTTTAGATAGGAGAGGACAAGGATCTCTCAGTCATGACAAGTGTTGAGTTGAAGAAATTATTTGCAAAGAGGAAGGTAAAATCAGACATACAGTTTATTACAAGTTCATAATCTACTTTTTCTTTGAACCTCTTTATAATATTATTATCTTTTTCATCTTTGAATTGCTTAAGATAATCAAAGTATCAGAAATGAGCTTATCTGCTAATCAAGGAAGAGAGGAAATGGAAAAGAAAAGATTGGTGTGGAAAGTAGAAGGGTCAAAGAATGATGAAACTACATTCCAGAGGGGTGGACCTGTTGATCCCCAAAAGCTGGTTGTTGAATTGGCCCCGATGGAAATACGAACCTTCATCGTGACTCTTGGTAACACGATCTCTAGGAGATTGGTCAGCTCGGATCTTTCGCTGCAATAATCTGGTTAATATTGATCTAGTGGTTGGATAGTTTATATTAAATAAAACCATCTATTAGAGATGTTCGTTTTTTTTTTGCGTATGTCTCGCTCCCTCAATAAGTTTTCTTTTAGTAGTTTTGATTTGTTAGGATTGTTTGATCATCAGGAACTAATAATTTTAGTTGATCGTTTTCTTTTATTCAGTGCATTCATGTTTTTTGGTTTCATTTGCTTTGATGTGTGATTAAAAGTGAGTTTCGATAAATTTAAGTTATGAGCATGATTGGGTTATTTTGATCATGTCTTAGGTGGTTTTTGTTTGTTTTTTTTTTAAGTCTTCCTGACCATTTTTGTCTGCGCAGACGTTTACGTATGCAGAGTGTTTGTTTTTTGGAAAACTTTTCATTTAAAAAAATCTTACTGATCTATTTTTGAAACAAACATAACTCATCCTCTTCTCATATTTTCTTAAAGAAAACCTTTCATCCTCTTCTCGTCTCTACACATCCACCTCCACCTTCACCTTTTAACCTTCCCCTCCACTGTCGCACCACCGCACCTTCGCCGCCGCCGCCGTCACCGTACCTCCCCCCTCCCGCGGCTGCTGTCTCCGCCTCTCCCTCTCCTAGTCGCCTCCGCCTCCTCAGGCATAAGATTTATCTTGAAAACTGCCAGACTGCCACCAATGCACCAGCTGCATCTGGTAGTTGCAGACGTTGCTGCTCCATGTTGTGGTGGACATATCATCTTTGGTCTTTTCATGGTGTTAGAATACAACAGTAAAGAAAATTATCTATTTGGTTATAATATATGTTTAATTATGGTTGGAAATGCCTGTCTTAAAACACGAGTCACTTGTCAGTTGTCTATCATTTTCTATGCTTCTGTAATTTGTTTGGGTTTGTGATTTATATAGAATGATTTCTTGGAAAGTAGTATACGTGTGTTGTAGTTTGTGATTTGATTGGGTTTGTGTTTTGGTTGTGTTTGTGATTTATTTTGGTTTGTGATTTAGATAGAATGATTGTTTGGAAAGCAGTTTGCGTTAAAAAACAAACAGATTGTTTCTTGCAGACTGCAGAAGTTTGATCCACCTCTTTTTTTACAGATGCCTACAGGTGTGGTCTGCGGACCGCAGACATTTTACCTTTACAAAAACAAACCGCACCTTACTGTTAAAGACAAAATTTAGTTAAATGAGTCTAACTAATGTATGTAACATCGTAACGTTTATCTAAAGAATTGGATAAAGTTAAGACGCTGAAGTCTGTAATATATTGTTAACTAGGTTAGTGCCCCGTGTATTACACGGGCTGAATAAATAAAATACTAAATAATTCATAATAATAATTTATAAATTATAAAACTATGTTTGAAGATAAAATATGATTATAATTACATATGAATAGCTACTTTAAGTAAAAAAACAATAATATCTCTTAAACTTTAATTTTATAAAAAATATGGGTTTTAAATATTTTTATTTTAAGAAAATGAATTTATTCTAAAAAAAGTTTTTTGTATCTATATTTTATAACTTTTATTTTAAAAGTGTGGTTTTTAATAAGAAATAAGTTTTAATTATTAAATTATATAATTTGTAATATGAAAATAGTATGATTAATATTATTAGTATTCAATAGTAATAATAATAATAATAAAGAGAAATGAGAAATTTAGTATGATAAAATTTACAATTATGTCAAGTCTTATTTTAAATTTTGTTTGTTATAGATAGATAAATAGATAGTATATAACCCCATTTATTAAACGGATTATAGTTAGTAATAAAAACGAACAGTTACACTATGATATTTTAATATAAGATATGATTAAAATTATATATACGTAATAGTTCAAGAAATAAAACAATTATATTATTTTTTTTAACTCTCTTATCTAAATAGTTTTATTTTTAAATATTCGTTTTAAGATTTTTTTTATAAAAAATGCATTGTTTATAAAAATCTTGTTTATTAAAAACTCGGGTTTCTAACTATTCTGGTTGTTCTAATGAAACTGCTTTTAAAAATTTTCATATTTTTTTTAAAAAAGTGACCGATTTAAAATATTATGTTTCAAGAAGATTTAGTGTTTTAGAAATTTTTATATTGTATAAATTTTTTTTTATTTTTATTTAATAAAAAGATGTGCTTTTTAATTTCCTTAGTAAAATTTATTTTTAAAAACATAGCTTTATTTTAAAAAATATAGATGAGAGTGGGAATGTATCAATTAATAAAATTATTTTTATTAAGAGAGATAAATTAGTTTGAGTATTAAATTGCTATAATATCCTTGTGGAGGGAAAATGAAATGAAAATGTTTAGAATAATGACAAGTATCAAAAAGATGGTTTAAAAGAATGATAAGTGGCAAAAGAAACCTTGTTTTATTAGATTCTATAGATTAATGTATTGTTATTAATATTATTATTTAATTGTATAATTCAAATTTGGATTATGTAGGGAATTGGGGATGTTCAAAAGTGTTATTTTAGGAAACTAAATGCTAAACTAAAAGAATAAATTAATATGAAAATGCGGTTTTAAGTTGGGTTTTGATGTGATTTTAAAAATAAAATAGCCCCACTCAAAATTGAAGCAATTAACTTAAATGTAATTTTAACTTCACTTGAACTCTAAAAGCATTTGCAATTGAAATTGTCAAACTCTTACAAACCCTGACGAGGAGGGAAGGCCAAAAGAAAAAAGATAGTCTTGGAAAGCATTTCTGACGAGAATGATAATCTGTATTAGAGTTTGTTAACTTATATAAACATTAATGAAAATGATCATCTGTAATAAAGTTTGTCAGTTCCTATGAACATTGATGAGGAGGGAGACAAAAGGGGAAAAGAAGTCGAAAAAATAGCTAGTTTTCAAGACTAATATTTGTGTGCAAGCAGGAACCTCCACGAACAATCTCTGTGAGAGGAATGGATAGAAAAAGAGAATCATTATATGTGATGGTCTAGTTGTCATTGTTTCTTAACGTCTATAAAAAAACTCATTTTTTTCATTAAAAAAAAAACCATGTCTTAAAAAAGGTTGACCCCAAAAGTTGATTAATTACCAATACAAAAAATTTAGAATGTGAACTTGGATTACCCGTATTACATTATCCTAAAAATATCATCTAAAAATTGATTCGGCTTAAATTACATCAAACCGTAGTTGGTTTTATATAAACTAGAATAACTAGCTAGTTCTTATTTTATTACACCACTAGTTATAGTAAACCTGTGTATTATACGGGTTTAACAAATAAAATATTAACATAATAAAACTTTATTAAGTATAAAACGATATTGTAAGATAAAATATGATTGAAATTACGTATGAGTAATAACTATAATTAATAAAAAATTTATATCAACTTTTTAAACTTTTGTTTTAAAACTTTTTTCTAAAAAATATAAACATTTGTTTCAAAACAAATCATATTCAAAAATATCATTTTATAAAATTTCTTATTATAATATTTAATTTTAATTATTTTTGGTTTATAAAAAAATTACTTTTTAAAAACCCTAATTTTAAAAAAGTTTGATGTTTTATGAAAATTTATTTTTTAGAAATAACATCAATAAAAATATTTTTTTCTAAATTTATTAAAAACTATTTTATTCTAATATGAGTTAAATAATATTATTGGTAATTACGGTAATTATTTAATAGGAGAAAGAAGCGGGAAAATTTTGGTGAGGTGAAATGTGGTGCTGACACGTGTCACCCCGAGTTACTCTTTTATTAAAGTATAAAGATAAAGATTTAAGGTTTTGGATTGATTAAAAGAACATAATACACTAGTTTTAGTAAACCCGTGTATTACACGGGTTGAACAAATAAAATATTAAATATAATAAAAATTTATTAAGTATAAAATGATATTCTACGATAAAATTTTATTGAAATTACGTATGCGTATGAACAATATGTAATAAAATAATTATAAAACTTTTAAACTTTTGTTATAAAACCTTTTTTTTTCAAAAAAAAAATATTTGTTTCAAAACAAACCGTATTAAAAAATATAATTTTAGAAAAATTATTATAATTTTTATTTTAGTTATTTTTTGTTTATAAAAAATTTACTTTTTAAAAGCACTAATTTTAAAAAAGTTTGATGATTTATAAAATCTCTTGTTTTATAAAAATTATTTTTTTAAAATAACATAAATAAGAAGATCCTTTTCTAAATTTATTAAAAAACTATTTTTATTCTAAAAAAAGTTAAATAATATAATTGGTAATTAAGTTAATTATTTAATCGGAAGAGAAGCGGTAAAATTTTGGTGAGGATAAATGTGGTGATTTCATGTGTCACCCCAAAATACTATGTTATTAGAGTATAAAGATTTTTATAGTTTTTGTTGATGAATTATTTAAAGAAAGAAAAAATATCTGGTATTATTTAATTTCTAAAAAAAAATTTGCTCTAATTTAGGGTTACATTTTTAAAATTTCCCTAAATATCTCGTGTATCATAAGTTAACTTTTAGTCAAATAAATCTAGACTAATACTAAGAACAGATACATATTTAGGCGGGAATTAAAAAAATTAGAAGCTTACGAGAATGATACGTGGCACTAAAGTTGTTCTTTTATTAATAAGTATAGATGTATAGTGATTTTAAAGTTAGAGCAAGTATAAAGACAAAGGGTTTTATGTGTTCCCGGTAAAAAAAAAAGTTAAAAAAATAAACATTGTGTTAATAATATTTTTAGACATTAATTAATATTGTTTTAACATATGTTTTTATTATATACCAGGCATTTATTAGAAGTATATTCATTTATTTTGTGTAAATAGTTGTTTTGGTGGAATATAGTCTACTTTGGATGGATTTTATTATTTTGCAGGTGGAAGACGGTTGCGCATATTGAAAACAAAAATCGTGAAAGCTTTGAAGGAGTATTAAAGACCAGGGGTGATTTTGGAAGATTTGAAAAGATAAATATAATATTTAATTTGAATATTTATCTCTTAGGATATTTAGTTTAATTCAAAATTTAAACAAATCTTGATAAGATAAAAAAATGGGAATGAGATATTATATATATATATATATATATATATATATATATTCTTAAGGAATAAAAAGAGAGATGCTCCATATTTGAGACACCCACGAAGGCAGAGAAAATAAAAAGAATTAAAGAGGGGAATCTTCTCCTCCTTTTGGAGGAGGGACGACAGCCAAGAAGAAAGAAAGGAGGCAAAAGCAATTTGGATTAATATTGGTTGAGAAGATTTCCAGTGAATTCAACAATCCTTTACTGTCTTTATAGTTCGTAAGTTTTATTTATTTAGATTGTTTTAACCGTCATGTCCGGCTAGAACAATTATTAGTTTCAACATTAGGGTTTAATTTATTTGATTGGTTGAAACTATGTGAAACGTTTGTGAGATGTTTTATTTTAATGGTTTGTTTGTTGATTCTTGATCTTAAACCCGGATCTACTCGGTATATATTAGATTGTTAATAAACCTGATCAACTTATTAATTTTTATAATAAGTTCTTCAAATTTTAAAACCTAATCAGTTTGATTTTTGATATAAGGACAATTAACGGTTTGAGTTTGTCTATGAATTATTATCGTTATAGAATCACCAATCTAGTTAAGCATATCGAATGACGCGTGTGTTTAATTATAATTGATACTTCTATCGTTGCAACCCGCACGCTAAGATCCGAACGGCGTGAGCTTAGAGTAGCAGGTTGGCTCTAATTAACGAACTGCGCTTGATTAGACTTTAGATAGAGTGGATATCCGAACGGCGTGACGTCTAGTATCGATACAAACCGTTAATTATAAAGTATCATTGCACCGTAATCGTTAATGATCGTGAGCCAAATCGAATCAAGAAATTACCCTAATGTTGGAATTAGTTTTCGTATTTGAATTTACTTCAGAATTTAATTAACGTTTTTAGTAATCCCTTTTTCATAATTAAAAAATACAAAAAAATATCAATTTTCATTTTTCTAGCAGAAACTTAACACGACCGCGTGAAATTTCCTTTACAGTTTTAATACGCCCGTGTCAGCCTACTATAATTTTTTCACTTTTTGCAATTTACTTTCAGTTTTAGTTTTAAATTAAAATCCCCATCTTCCTTAACCCGTATGCAATCAAAGTAACCGTGCTTAAACGTTTTTGGTATAAAATATTTGACACGTATCCCCGAGGACACGAAGCCTACTTCAGCTCATACTATTCTTAGTGTGTGTGACGGTAGATTCACATTTATATATTTTATTTGCTGGATTCGACACCAAACACATTGATCTTAACTCAAATTTCACTTAATACCCTCTCCCTCATGTTTTCACATTAATGGGTATATTTTAACTTATTATTTTGTACTCACATGATACTGTTAACGAATCCTATTGGTTTTTACAAAATAGTTTGATCAACATATTTTTTTTATAAAATTGTTGGGATTATAATAAACAACTATACTTTTGTTAAAACATATAATTTGAGTGTAACAACCGTTTATTTGTTTTGTTAAAGCATTTTGAAAGAATAGAGCAAGTTTAACATTTTAGACATTGTTTATGTGTCAATCGTTAAACCACTTAAGTCCAACTCAATATTCAACAACAGGGTTCTCCAGTGAAGGCCCGTGTTTGATACTACATAGGTAAACATGTTCGGATGGCCAGCGTGTGATATTAATTGGAACTTGACTGGATCAGAATTTCAGAGTAAAAAAGCTGAGATGTTTATTAGCTGGAACTATGCGTCTTGCCTTAGTGTTAGCACACGAGCCGCATTATTTCGTGTGAAATTTTAAGACAAGAAAGCCACAAACCGGTTAATAAGACTCCACATAGTGGATAATTACATGAGGCGCCAAGACTTGTGACTTGGAGGTTAGGTGGCGCCAAAGCCATAACTCCAAAATTAAAAGGGGGCATCAAAGTGGTAAACGCCATAGTGGTAACGAGCGTGAAAGCAAATTTTATTCGTAATCTTTTATTTAAAAAAAAGAATTATCTATCTAACTAACTAATTGTGTGTGTGTGTGTGTGTGTGTCTATATATATATTAAACCTTCACATTTTTTCAATCATACTCTCTCATAATTCACTTTATAATTGTTCTTTCGGTACGCGTACAGTCCAATCACAGTCTTGCTCCTATAGCTTTCCTTAATCTCATATATTTTATTAAAATGGATCAACTACCTAACGATTTAGCTTCTTGAAAGATGGATGAAACAGTAATTATCGACCCTATTCGAGTGGGGATAAAACTTAAAGTCGAGCAAGTCAAACGTCTACTTGATATACTATAACTTTTATTTTATTAAAATGTTATAGTATTTTATTGTGTGGTGTTATTTAATTAAAATTATTATGTTTACTGAATATTAAATAAAATTTAATTGAATAATATTTGTAATTAATTAAAATCACTACACTGGATTTAAAAAGAGATTTAGTAAACTTATTTTTGCCTACATGACACCTATGTGACATTTTAACTAAACATTTCGTTAAAATCACTACATGCAGTCTAATTCTAGTTACTCATTTTTATCTATTCGGGTAGTCCGACTCCGATCCATCCTCATCTACCATAGGCGCATTTTAGAGAGCGACCACAACAATCCGTCACCAAATTCGGAATCCGCCGCCGGACCCTTAGAAATCCATCTGACAAGTATCTCTGATGGCGACGGAGAAGAACGATGTGTCCTCTATGGAAGTCGACGACCACCAGATCACCACCGATCTCAAGTTCTCAATCAACGGTTTGTCCCTAATTGCGCACAAACTCATGTATTCATTCACTCGCACCATACTATCAGGAAACTGTTGTACTTGTGTTGATGAATTGATCGAAGTAGATGTCTATGTGAATTGTAAAATTTGGTGATTTGTGCAGTGTTGCAGCTTTTAAAATCGTCGCAGATGCAGCATGGATTACGTTTTGGGGACTACACTCGCTATCGGTAATGTCGTACTTTTGTCTCGATTATAGGTTCATATCTAGGGTTTGTGAATTTTAATCTGGATTTGCAATTATAGGAGGTATTGCTCTGCTCGGTTAAGGAGATTGTACAAGTCGTTGAAGTTCACTCATGGGCGTGGAAAGTATACCAAAAAGTCTATTACAGCATCTACTGTAACTGAAGTTAGGTATGTAAATCTGTAAATGTTGTGAATCGCCTGAATTTTATATTTGTTTTGGTCTGATGATGATGAACTGTTACGAGGATTGATTGATAGGGGTTACTGATAATGAGACTAGTTTTCTTGCTTGTCAAGTTAAGAGGATGTATATACTGAATAGTACCTGGCCTTCACCAAATGCCTACATCTGGTGAGGCCTTGGAGATTGTGGTTTTGGTACTCATTTTTAACTTACCACTTTAGCAATTATATGTTGATGAAAAGAGAAGGTTTGGAATCCTTGGAGGTTTGAGTTCAAGCATTAGGACATGCTTATATGTTTCCTGATCATATACATTCATTGGTGATACTGGTAGCATTTGCAGCTATTGAGCTTTAAATCATTAATGAATGCTGATAAGTTCATCACTTGATAAATTAGTGCATCCAGTTTATTTTAAAGTAACTTAGAGAGTGATGCATGGATAGGCAATGAAAAAGCGAAATCTAGTAGTAAATTTTTAATATTTAACCTAAAACAGCTATTTTACGCTCTGTTGTAAGTAAACTTTTGGCTTTCAAGGCAGCTGCCAAGTCAGTCAGTAAGTAAGGAGGTGAGGATTAGCTGTTCGGACCTTGAATTGTATCTCAGCTGGTTCTAACAGCTTGTTAAATTGTTTGTTTTTGGCATCACGTGTCAACCATCATCATATGCGCTTCTATCGTTTGTGAATAATCTTATTCAAGTTTGGTCGATTTAAGACAGGTTTCAGCATTGTTTCTACTTAAGAAGCAACAATTATAACTCTAAACAATCAAATTCTTCAATGGAAATGTTTTTATTAAGTAGCATGTCTAATTCTGAGCTAACGACATTTTGGGCCTGCAATAGGTTTCTCCATTTGGTTCTCTACACAGCTGAAAGAGCATGGAGCCATGCCATGGAGAAGAGACAGCTGCCAGATGGTCCAAATGCACGTCAAAGAAGCTACCTGATTGGTCGGTTGCGTAAAGCAGTAAAATGGGCTACACTTTTTGCCGAATTATGTGCCATCAAGGGAGATTCTAGAACATCATTAGAAGCTGAGGTATGTTTATTGGCAGGTCGTTTGGAGTTATGAATTTTAATATATATCCGTAGGTGGATAACGTGTACCATCTTTCTCTTTTTGCTGAAGAAGTTGATTTCAATCTGCAGGCTTATGCCTCATTTATGAAAGGTAATTTATTGTTTGAACAAGACCAGAATTGGGACATTGCATTGAAGAGTTTCAAGAGTGCTAGGCAAGCCATGTTTTTTATGGAAGGAGGTTATGTGTTGGTCTTTGCCCCCTCACTTACAAACTTTTTTTATTTTAAACAGGGTTGTTTACGAGGAACTTGGAAAATACGGAGATCTGGATAATCAAGTTTTGTGCCGTGAACGTGTTGAGGAACTCGAACCTAGTATACGCTACTGTTTGCACAAAATTGGTGAATCAAATTTACAAGCTTCTGAACTTGTACACATAGGGGAAACTGAAGGACCTGCACTGGACCTTTTTAAAGCTAAACTAGAGGTCGGTTAATAATTAATTTAACTCTTTCACTTCTACCGGCTTGATCCACTCGAATAAAATTACAACATTACATATCTAGATGAGTGGACTCGCTTCTTTATGAATTATAATGATTAAATCAACACAAATCAAAGTTTCTTACATCATCTTGTATCTATTTCAGGCTGTTATGGCAGAAGCTAGATCTCAGCAGGCTGCATCCATGACTGAATTTCATTGGCTTGGTCATAGATTTCCCATATCAAATGCAAAGACCAGGGTTTCCATATTGAAAGGTTAGTCACCAATTTTTGGAGATTTAAGGGCGTATCAAATTAATTAGTGCCGCAGTCGCCAAGTTATCTGTTTATGTTTTATTCCATCTGGACTTGACTAGAAACGGCAACAATTAGTGTTTGAAAATATGTATGCATGAGTTCCTTCTATAGGAAAGAAATAATATGTGTAGGAGTAAGCCTGTCCTTACATGGTTATTAATTTGAACACTTCTAACGTTTCCATTTCCCCCCTTTTTTTTCTCATTCACGTTTTTCTTTTCAGTTGATCACCTTTTGTGGTGGTATTTTAAAAGATTGTGTTATATGTATACTCTCTTAACCAGAATAGAACTTTTGTTGGTTATAATTGGTGTGGATTCTCATCATTTGCTTGTGAATATTTCTGCATTGGAAGCTTTAATTTTGTGATATGTTACTGGTTGGGTTTGGCAGGAAATCAGTCTTATATTATTATCTCATCAAAATGTTGTGTTTATTAATGTAAAAGCTACAGGCTGATAAATTTGTATGCTTTGGTGTATATAGCTAATCACTTTCGTGAATTTTTCTGGCACTTATGTGATATGCGCGACTTATTTTTTCAGCTCAGGAATTGGAAAAAGAACTTCATGATCGAATGGAAGGTGCTCTTCCAGCCGAGAAAAAACTTGCTATTTTTGACAAAATTTTTGCTGCATATCATGAAGCCCGGGGGTCCATTCGCAATGACTTGGTATGTAGTGGTAAACTATTTAGTTAAAGCTTAGATGTTTGGTGTGCTGGAATCAGTGAAGGAATGGAATAAACTGTAATACTGGAATGGAAAAAAGTTGACTGTTTATTCTGATGGAATGGACTGAAGGAATGTGCATACTTACCTTTAGTTGGTTTTCTTTCCATAGGCAGGGGTGTCTTCTTTTCCATTCCATCATGACGGAAATGAAAATTTGAAAGTTTAACTAATTTTTTTTACATTTAAAAAAAGAACTAGAAAACGTTCTTTTCATTGTTGAAAATCTTAATTGTCGTATAAATAAGGTTTTGTTATATTCAACTTTTATGAAAGGTTGTATAAAAGAGAATAAATATTTATCATACACACATATTTTTGTCTTTATATATAGTACAAAAAGCTCATACTAAACTCTTTCCATTCCTGCATGCTAACCAAAATGATAATGGAATGTAATGATCCATTTTCATTACCTTGTTCATTCTGTCACCCTCTGTATTCCATTCTATTATTATTCCATTCAATTCCACACAACCAAACAGACCTTTTACTCTCCAAAACATTTCCCATCCCCTTCCTTTCCCTAAGGGATTCATTTGAAGTGGATGAAATGTTACTTGGATTTTTTTTGGTTTTAGGCTACTGCAGGTAGCTCTGAAAACATAAAGGATGATTTGAGTGGGCTTGACAAAGCTATAGGTGCTGTACTAGGGCAACGAACCATTGAACGCAACCAACTGTTGGTTAGCATAGCTAAGAGTAAACTTAGCAAGGCCCGTGATGAGAAGAATGAGAAAGTCACCAAACCTGAAGAACTTGTGAGGTTGTTTGATCTTCTTTTACAGGTACGAGGCTATAATGTTTCAGTTTATAGAAGATGTTTTGCCCTTCAATGGTGATTTTAACGGTTTGGGTTGAAAAAAATTGGGTGGCTTGTAACTGTCAAAACAGGATTGGGTCAAGATGGCTGAGTTAGATATGGGTCGAGTCGATGCAAATTGCTTCACGCTAGATGTTTTTACAGCATTCGGTGTATTAGATATAATTGCTAAGGCTATATTATTTCTGTAATCTGAAATTTTGAATAGAATGATTTACAAGTTTTTATGTAATTAAAGTACACATAGAGCGACTTTTGATTTGTTTGACCCTTTCAACCTGTTTTCTTTCAGCTATATTTTTTTACCCTCTATAAATAAAACATAACCCAACTCAATAATCTAGCTACCTAAGCTGATTGCCACCGCTGTGCTGACAAATGTTTATTATTGTTGATTATAGAATACATCAGATCTTTCTGATTTGTTGAGTTCTGGAAGAGACAGAAAGGAGGAAGAAGTGGCATTATTGGAAGAATGTGAAGTCAAAAGTCTCATTTTTCGAGCCGAAAGGTTTGCATGAGTCCCGTTTCTCCACTAAACTTTTATTGCGGATGTGTGTGATTTTTTTATGTATAAATATACTAGGTGAGATCTGTGATCAGTCTAGTGAAACAAGATGCCATGTATGGCTGTTTGACTAGTATGATAGTATTTAGAATCTGTTCTGTTGTGGCTGACCCACATTGAAATGGCAAAATAACTGAAAAGTTCTAGTGGTCAATGTCTTATTTCTGTTTATGGAAGTTAGTCCACTACTCTATCAGATAATGCTTGTAAAAATAGACTAAATGTTAAAGCAGTAATGCTGTGCATCAAGCTGCTCGCATGCTAGAGTCTCGTTTATATCATTTAGAGTTGGATTCTCTTGTCTTCACTCAAGGACTTCCATATTAGATCTGAACAATTTAGGTTAGAAATTGGGAAGAAAAACAACCTGAGATATTTGGCAAAAGTAATTTCTCATCCCACTAAAGAACAAACATATCTGAAAAGCAATGTTTGATTAAATCATAAATGAAATGGTCTGACCCTTACACAGATTCTTGAAACAATTATAGAAGTTGCATTCATGATAAATAAAGTAATAAACCAAACTAGTCTTATTCATTATTTTCTTGCAGATGTTTTTTCTTGGCCAAGTCTTATAGCTCAGCTGGGAAGAGGACAGAAGCATATTCTTTGTTTTCTCTTGCTCGCTCTCTGGCTGAAAAGGCGCTGAAGACACTTAGGAGCATGGCTAACCAAGATCAGGTTTTTATTTTGTAAAAGTAAATAAAAGGTTTTAGCAAGCAACAAAATCAGGTCTATATTTATGATTAATTTTTTTGTAACAGGTGATGATCAAAGAAGTGGAGACATTGTATAACAATTGCAGATCCAACAGTTGTATTGAACATGCAATGGGGATTATGGAACATGAGAAGGCTCCAGAGGATCTTTCAAAAAAGATTTCTACTGTATCAATATCTGGGAGCGATAAAAAGGTATGGATTAGAAAGAAAAATAATCTACCACAAACACAGCTACTTCATATAGTCAAATATTACATCTTGTCCGCTTGAATCTATTACAAAATATGGCTAAGGATCTTAGGTACAGGCTCATAGTCAAAGCACTTCATTAAACCATAATATGCTTGTCATATAATTAATTAATACTTAACATCTTATTAGAAGTCACTAATTTACTTATGAATGGGTTGACTTGGATGATATTTTAATACTTACACAGTTCAAATGGGTAAAATCAACAACATTAGCTTAAACGGAGCGGGTTTAACCGGTCAAAAGTCACCCAAAGTGTATTTTCAATGCATAAACCTTAAATCAATTTATTTATGCTGTAGAGTCAACTGAAATTACCCTTTTTGACTAGTTAGTAGTTACCTAACCTCTCCATCTTGCTATGTCTACTTATTTGTTGCATAAACTTTGTGCTAGTTTTACTTGTATCAAACTTACACGAGACAATTTTAATTTTCAGCCCGAAAAGTTCCTCATTGAGAAATTGGATTCTTACGATTCTGCTGTTGGTGATTCAACCACAAAAGTAGCTCCACGTATTGCAGCATACCAGCCATCCTTCCAAGCAATTGCTCGCAATCCCATAGTCCTTGATCTTGCCTATAATTCAATCGATTTCCCATCAATTGAGAACAGGATGAAGAAAGACAAAAAGGGTTTCATGAGTAGGCTCTGGGGATAAGTTATACAATCAGGATTCAGGTTGAATTTCATTTAAGTTG
Organism: Flaveria robusta; assembly: GCA_025506415.1. Classification (NCBI taxonomy): domain Eukaryota; kingdom Viridiplantae; phylum Streptophyta; class Magnoliopsida; order Asterales; family Asteraceae; genus Flaveria; species Flaveria robusta. The sequence goes on from CM046469.1 coordinate 2,328,254, forward strand.
CTTAGATTCTAAAGAATTTTGTAACAGTAATATCGGTTTTCTTGTCGCTTTCTGTGTTGGTTTTTGAACAAGTTTCTGATGAGAATGTGAACTTTGATCATTGAATTTAAATGAGGGATAAACGTTATGTTTTCTGAAGGATCACGTTTTTTACGGCACAAGGATTCATAACCTGGGACAATCGACCCACGAGTAATTGAAAAAAGTTTTATAAAGTATAGTTTGATTACGTAATATGTTAATTCAGTTTAAATTAAAGTTTTTAAACTAATTTATAATCAATTTATTAGTGTTTATTAAAATAAAAATGTTTATAAAGTTAAACAATTTATCAAAATAAATGTTTTTACATTATTAACGTAAAAAGTGAAATTTATGATTATTGTTCATAAATATTTTGAGTTATTTAAAATTGACGTGACACTGAATAATGATAAAATCTAACCGTTAAATTTCTTATATTCAAATAATCTAATTTCTAATTGAGTAATCTATAATAAAAATGATGATCAGTGGTTTAAAGCATCGGCAATGGTAAGGTGAACGATGTAAGGTGAACAATGTGGGTGGGTTTCGAATCCCTCATGAACACACATCTTATGCTTTTAACTGTGCGTAAATACGAAAAGTAAAATAAAAGGACTATGACTCTGTAAGAAGAGACGTTGGAGAGGTCCATGGAGGTTTTTGGCGGGTTGCCAATGTGAAAGCCCGTATGGTTAGAGGCGAGGCATCTCTTATGAGCTAACCTAGTTTAGACTCGGGTTTAGAAAATTTCGAACCTTCGTTAAAACTTAAAGCTAGCTGGTGATATTTGGCGCGCATGAGTATGGTACGGACAGCCATAGCCCCTTAAAAACCCTCTGGCTTAAATTTGATTTTCGTAGTGTGTGTTTGGAGCAATACAGCAAACGACGGAGGCATCAATGGCAGCCATGAAATATCGTTCTTCTCTCCTCTCTATTTTCCCCCATCATTCGGACCCCCCAAAATTCATCTTCTTTCCTCTTCGTTCTTCCTACACCCTTCATATCCCTCAATTTCACCTTTTTCATTTCAATCTGTGTTCATAAGAGACTCAATTGAATAGTTGGTATCCGATTCCGTTTTGATTGATTTCGTGACCTAGAAGAAAGGTTATTGTTTCAAATTTGGTCGTGTGTCCCTCTAATGCTGGAGGTTTGGATCGATGCAGCAGGACGGAACCATGTATTTCTCCAAACTCGAAGATTCCCCAATGTTTCGGCAACAGGTATGTGTTACTGTTACTATCTGTATCGTTTCGATTTACCTTTCGGAAAACATGATGTCTGTGTGTTTATGTGGTTTTGTTATAACATGGAGAAATGTTATGGTCGTTTTTCAGATTGAAATTAATAGTGTTGTCGTTTAATTGTGTCACATATTGATTTGATTCAACTGAAATTGTCAAAATCGGGTTGCTTTTCAATTTGTTAAACCATGGCCTCTATACCTGGAGATTGTTGTCAAATGATATAAAACAAGATTAAACAACCGTAACAAAAGACATCAACCACCAATACTTAATGCTCACACATGCTTCAATTAAACAAAGTGATACTGCCTGTTGACGATGGATAGGAGAGACAGTCACCTATAAGGATCTTAGAGATTTCAATCTTTCATTCATTCCAGCCGGTGATGATATCATGTTCCAGAAAGATAGAGGTTGATTCTATATATTGTTGAGGCTGTGTGTATCTTCCGTAACCAAATAGCAAACAAAGCAAGAAATGGAAACCGTAGTAGAGTTTTGGCACGAGCTTAAAAAATTCAGGCTTAGTAGAGATATCACAAAGATGATAATAAGTATCTTCTTTAGGGCTTTCTTTAAACAGCATACATAGACAGTTTTGATGATCTTGCAACAAGGTCCTGCATGAAGATGCATATCAAAAGCTCTATTCAAACACACACAGCTTATTCTAGAATTTGATTTGTCTTGAATGTCCTAGAAAGCGTATGCCCATTATTTACTTGAAAATTTAAGTTTGACTCGTTCGATTGCCTTGGTGACTTGGACATTTTTCATTGGTGTTTTAGAATGTAGAATATGAACATGAGTATTTATATAGCATTTGTATTATATTTATATTGTCATTAGAAAAATGTGTCATTTTACAATGTGTGATTGCATATGCACTAACATGATACTTGGGCTTCTAAAACCAAGAACTCTGGTAAAAACTTATAAAAGAAATGTGAAAAGAAAAATGAACTTATTGATTCAGTTTACAGGAAGTAGATAATTATTGGAGTTTAGTATGTATCTCTTTGTGTTATTGTTTGAAATCAAAGAGGTGATGATGGGATTAAAAAATGATGGTTAGTCCATTATATTCTTTATTTACTTTTTTGTTAGTTTCTTTTGCTAGAGAGCATTAATGTGAAACATTACTAGCTGTAACCTGCGCGTTGTAGAAGATGGTTTGTCAAGAGTATATATGCTGCACACATAATAGTTAAAATGTCCTTCAATGCATTCAGATATCGATAAAAAACTTCACATTTTTAACTCTGTACCATGTGAATGTATAATATACTGTGATGCAGCTCCAATGTTTGGAAGAAATTGCAGAGACATTGAGAGATAGAGGTTTAAAATTCTTTAAAGGATGCCGAAAATATACGTGAGGATTATTCCTTTCTTCTTTTGCATTTTCACAATGATTTGATCAGGTGGAGGAAAATGGTTAATTTCTTATTTAAATCGTACAGAGAAAGCCTTGGAGAAGCCTATGACAGAGATATTGCCTTTTCAAGCTCCCTTGAAAATTTTGGTGGAGGACCTGACCCTATTTCTATGGCATTTGGCGGTAAAATTACTTTATCTTCTCTTTTTAAATGTTTACATTTTGCTAATGGTGATACCGTATGTTTTTATTGTGTTCACAGGCCCTGATATGATCAAATTTGCAGTTGTTTTGAGAGAAATGGGATCATACAAAGAAAATCTTCGATCTCAGGTGTCAGTTTACATGATTATCATTTTGTTTAGCTCAGTTTTATAATACAATCATCAAATATAAAAATATACATATGCATTTGTCTTTTCCAGATTGAGCAGACACTAAGTGATAGGTTACTGCGATTTACCAATGTTGAGCTGCAAGATATCAAGGTTCCGTGATTTTCTATTTTTATTTATATTAGTCAATAAAAGGTTCTGCATTCCATGCTTTTCATTTTGGAACTTAAATTCAGAATATAAATTCTGACAATCTGTATGATGCAGGAAGCTAGGAAGCGATTTGACAAAGCTGATGTTGTTTATAGCCAAGTAAGTTTACTTGGTTGGTTGGTTAGTTGTATATGTGGCTATAGATTTTGAGACATTGACTTATTATATTTGTGTAATTTGGGGCAGATACGTGACAAATATTTATCATTAAGGAAAAGTACACGGACAGAAATAGCTTCTGCTATGGAAGAGGTATATATATTGTCTCACATAATTTTTGAATAATAAACTTGGTGTTAGTTATACATGGGTAACCATCTTTATTTATTAGTCTAATTTGATAGAGACATTTTAGGAACTTTACGGTGCCAGAATGATATTTGAGCAAGCTCGCTTCAGTCTGGTACTTCAACATATATCCTACCTATCATATGGACTTGTTATATATTTAAACTATCAAAGGGATATAATAGTTTTTAAAATAAAACCTCAGGTTTGTGCACTTTCAAATGTTGAGGCTAAAAAGAGATTCGAGTTTTTGGAATCTGTGGGTGAAGCTATGGACGCCCATCTTCATTATTTCAAGCAGGGATATGAATTATTACATCAAATGGAGCCTTATATCCACCAGGTTTTATTATTTACATTTTTCTTCAACTTTCTTGTCCTGTAGATTTATAAAACTTACCATCTCCTTTATTTTACAGGTATTATCAAATGCACAAAAATCTAGAGAAAACTACTATTCTGAGCAGCAAGCATTAAATGAAAGGATCCAAGAGTACAAAAGGCACATTGATTTTGGAAACAAGACTTGTAATCTTTCAGTTGGTAATCGAGATTTATTAACACACCAACCTTCTAGAAACTCCCATAAATTAGTACAGGCGGTTATGCAATCTGCTGCAGAGGGGAAGGTAATATATTTGTATGTCATTGGTGGGTGGGGTAATGAAAATGGGTCCAGCCGTCCAGTTAGTCCAAAACACTTTCCGTGTGAAATCAATCATCAAACTTATCGAAGCTACACTTTTGGCTATCTGTTTTCCTTTAAGCAATATTTTTTCCTTGATGACCTGATAGAGATCAATCATTACCCAAAAATCCAAAATCTACCAAGTCATGACTCATGAGTAATAGGTTGAAACTATCACCTTTACATTTGCAAAATTTATTTATCTTTACATATCTTCAATGGCTAATTTTTCAATAGTTTAGGTTCAAAACATCAAACAAGGATATCTCTGTAAACGCTCTTCAAATTTAAGGGGGGATTGGAAAAGAAGATTTTTTGTTCTTGATAATCGAGGGATGTTGTATTACTATCGAAAACAGTTGAGCAGACCTTCTGTAAGTCTACTGAAATTACACATTAAACATAAGATTCATACCTTTTTCCTTGTTATAGTTTCTCAATATTTGAGTGAAATTACAGGGATCTGGTGCCCAGAGAAGTAATACCACTGAACCTGGCCCTGGATTACTGAGTCGGTGGCTATCTTCTCATTATCATGGTGGTGTTCATGATGTGGCACGCCACACAGTCAACCTGCTTACATCGACAATTAAGGCTGATGCAGAGCAGTCAGACCTCAGATTCTGTTTTAGGATTATTTCGCCAACAAAGATATACACTTTGCAGGTGAGTTTGTTGTCTTTTGATTATGATGGGTTGATGTGAATTATGTATCTCTAAATGGTCAAATGAGTAACATTAAAACAAATAGCTTAACAAAGGGTCAAGTGGAAATTGATCAAAACGGGAGGTGATTTGCAACCGAGTCTTTTAGTAAAAACCACCAACAAATGGTTTTAACCATTTTGGCTTTACAGCATGAGAAAGTAAAAAATAAAAGAATTGAAATTGATGCTAAGGTCAAAATGGTCAAAATCATTTTTGTGTGTTGTATGTAGTAAAAAGATTAATTTACAATTCACCTCTCATGTATAATACATGATACCTCTAAATTGTATTGATCAAAATATTAAATTGCTATTGAAATAATGCATTTCTTTTATCGTATTTGACACACTGGTTACTAATAGAAGATTTAAAATTTTGGAAAGTAAGCTTTCAGGTCAAACCTATCCTGGCCCGTTCTGTCTCAACCCATGCCGAAAAAACCTGTTTTAGTTTGCAACTCTTATCTTTTGGAATTTGGTAAGCAGGCAGAGAGTTTGCTGGAACAAACGGATTGGATTGACAAAATAAATGGAGTAATTGCTTCATTATTAACTTCCCAGTCACATGAGATGGTAGGTACAGCAAGGTTCTACATCATAATATTCGATTTATTTATAAGATTTTAAGATTTCAATTACTTTTTTCCCAGCATCTATGTAACAGTCCCACTAGTAAAACTAGTGCTATAGGAGAAAAACCATTAGGTCAAGATAAAAAGGCATACGGAAAATGTACTGAGAAGGATCATGATTCTAGAAACATGATGCGTGTATGTAAAAGTTCGCAACAGTTACAATATGGTGTGAGAACCGAGAGGCCCGTTGATGCTTTAAAAAACGTGCCTGGTAATGATAAATGTGCTGATTGTGGTTCACCTGACCCTGATTGGGCTTCCTTAAATCTTGGTGTTCTTATCTGCATCGAGTGTTCTGGTGTTCACAGAAATCTTGGTTGTCATATATCCAAGGTTAGTGAAGTCTATTTTACCTTGAATTATGTAGTACTTGACCAAATTGCCATAGCTTATGTTTGGGTTTTTTGGAATGTAGGTGAGATCTTTGGAACTTGATGTGAAGGTATGGGAACCTTCTGTCATCGCTTTGTTCCAGTCACTGGGTAATGTATTTGTTAATTCAATATGGGAGAAAACATTGACTGTCAAAAGATCTCATGAGGCTGATGAGTTACCTGAGAGGTAATTTTAATTTGGTTTGTTCTTTGAAATATAAAAAATAACTTCTTCGGATGGTTACAGTTGGAGTAAATGAGTAATCAAGTGGGGAAATATTATAGTGATCACTAGAGTTGTTAATTTCAAACCATTTACGTATAAATTGAACATATATTGGGTCAAACAGGCCGAAAGACCCAGAGTTTTCTGTAATACATAAAACCTCCTGAACCATTCTATTAAGAATGAACTACATTAGTATTGTTAAAACAATATTTTTGGTAATCACATTTACACATCAGTTGCTCTTGAAAAGTTTACGTCTTTTTACAAAAAAAGTTGCAGGTCACCAAAATCCAGCTCAGCCCTCCGCTTTGACCTGTTACTCAGGGGCTCAGTCTGCCTAAACCACCTATTTTGCCAGATTGTCGTTTTTGACCTTCGGGTATTCGATGTTTATGATGTAGGTCAATGGAGTCTGATAAATCAAAAGAGTGCATTGGCAAGCCCAATTGTGATGAACGTATATCCCAAAAGGAAAAGTTCATTCATGCAAAGGTATATTTTGACGTTCCATCTTCATTTTATTTCCAATCATATTTCAGTTACTTTTTCCCAAAAAAATACAGTTTAACAGTGAAATTTCGTCTTATGTAGTATGCAGAAAGGCGTTTTATTGAGAAAGTAAGGGACCCGCGTCACCTTATTTTACTTGAACAACAATTATGGGAAAATGTGCGTGCTAATGACAAAAAAGCAGTTTACCTCCTAATTGTAATCTGTGAAGCAGATGTGAATGCTGCTCATGGTCATGCCTCCTACATATCTTCATCTGTAGCTCGAATCATGCACTTTGAAGATCATGATAATGCTGACCGTGAGTTTGATTATCTAAAAGATTATTGTACAGATAATTCCTCGAGGTCATCTTTAACATCAGTAAAAGAGATTGCTGATCCTTTAACTCACGAGTCTCTTAATGGGTGTTCTCTGCTCCACGTCGCATGCCAAACTGCTGACTGCACTATGGTGGAACTGCTTTTACAGCATGGTGCAAGCATCAATGCTTCTGACTCAAACGGTCAGACGCCACTGCATCATAGTATAATTAGAGGAAGACTTGCAATTGCACACTTACTTCTTAGCAGGTATTGCTTTTGTTTGCTAATGTTCCTTATAAAAATAATTGGAAAACCTTGTGAATGTATGTCAGTTATGTGTTGTCTTACTGCTTAGTGATAGTGATTTTGACCCATCCACTAATCAATCCATCTATTTTGATTTTGTTTTTATCTCCAATAGGTCAAACATGTTAAGCTACTTATTTTAAGTAAAAGAAAATTGGTTGAAAGTTATCCAAAGTGTATTCAATTGTATAAGAACCTTGTTATTTTCTTTATTGAAAGAGATTAGATTGCTTTGAAGTATTATAGTTTCTGTGATCATGCTTAGCACACCATTTATATATTAACTTAAAAAATGGAGAAAGAATGTTCTTGCAAGACTCGTTACCCAACCCGCTCTTCTCACAAGTTAATTTTTATCTGTCTATATTTCTAACCAATTGTCTCTATCTCCTCATTATGATTTTTTAACAGAGTTGAGTTATTTGCATAAGCTTGAAAGTGGAAATCTTTTTTATTCACTCTGTGATTTTTTATCGTAGGGGAGCTAATCCACTAGCAGCAGACAAAGAAGGCAAAACACCACGTCGGCTTGCAACAGAACTGGGAATTGATGACATCGAAATCCTTGCCCTCTTAGGAGCACCAAAGAGATAGCATATTAGCATATACAAAACTATATATATTGCCCAATTTCAGTGAGTCCTGATAGTAGGAGCTTTAGTATGGTGTACATTATTAATTGTTCTGCTTACTTATATCATTAAGATTGAAGCTGATTCCTGAATATACAATTTTGTAATATTACAGTTATACATAGTATATGGTATAAATCTAAGAACTGCTGAACAGACTCCTATGACAGAGAAAAATTTGATAGGGGATCTACATTCTGTTGTATTGAGACAGATGGTTGGTGTACTATAAGTTCCCATTGTTCTTGGTGTTACTGGTAATTTTTGCGCTCATGAAAGATTGGTTGATTTGGACATTTTTTTTATTAAAGTTTGTGTTGTTCGGGCAGGCTGCATCATCTGCCTAAACGGGTCCAAATGGGTGAAATTTGAAACCTACTCAAAAACACTAAAGGTTAACTGGCTGTGAATCTTTTCCCTCCACCTAATTGCCTACCAGATTTAATTTTCAAAACATATATCCCACAGGCCACAAAATTAAATAAGCAAAAGATCCAAATTGTTACTGAATAATGAATAATAAATTTGCATTTTATATATTGGTTGTTATAAAGGCAAAAGAAAGAAAGAAATTAGCAGGTCGACCCCACCCAAGTCTGGCTGAACCATTTTAATCCGTTCTAACTGGTTACCTAGCCCACGCCTTTTACCACCTATAGTTTTTTATACAGTGCAAACAAATTAAATTGTGAATGTCTTAAAGATTCTCTAAGCAACACCATTACCGGACCTTTTTCATTGAATATACAAGCAAGCATTGTAGCTCGATACAAGTACCATAAAACAAAGATAACGAAAAAAACTAGAACATAGATGCAAAACTCAACCTATTCGACAATTTTCTCTACCAGTAATAAGCCAACTGTGGTAAATATGTTTGGGTAGAGATGTATGTACGGTTTTGCCTTTCCCAGAGTGCCAGCACTTGATTCGTGATCTGGATTAACTATACCAACGAATCGATTATAAGAAGCATGGTGCCTTTTGTACCTTTATTTCCTTCTAGCCAAGGAAAAATCATGTAACTTGTCACATCTTCAAGAAACACGGTGCCATGACCTGTGATAAGAATATATTAGCACACAGAAAAACAATTCTCTGATTGCATAAGAAGTAGCGGTACTTGTAATGTTGTTAGTAAAGTTGACGCTTTCAACCTATTTACTTATAATCGAGTCAATTTAGGTTATGGTTTGTTCCAAGCAACTCAAATGGATCAAATCTAAAGCTAGAATTAAACAAGGTCAAATGGGCTGAAAATCACCTTAAGTGTATTGAAATGCACATAACCTTTTATTATATGAAAAAATGCAGATCATTATTGTAATAATAGAGTCTTTAGTCAAATTTAACATATTAATTATTTACAGAAAAAGAATAAAAGATGGACAAAAGGTGCTTGTTGGTCTTTGCCGTCCTAAACTGTGTGTATATGGACCAAGGATCGACCTGAACAGACAACGTCCCGAACCACCCATTTTGCCACTCCAAATGTTTGTTGTCATTTCCTAACCCACTAAACGACCCAGAAAGAAAGAAAAAAAGTACAGTAATGGAGAATTTATCGGCCAGAAATTGGAGGGAAAAAAAATCCTTAGAGCAAGGTAATAACTTAAAGCATCCATATTTACCTGTTTTTATTCACCCACTGGAAAGGCAAGATTCAAGAACCAAAAAAGTTTAGGTTTTGTGGTCAATATAGCACTTCATGTAAGCAACACAAACCATGGTTCATGGTTCCAACAGAGGCAACACCAACTTTGTTGAGCCAGGATTGCACCCAATAATCAAACTTTAAACAACCTGGTTAGGTAGATTTAGTCCATCTTCCTCCCAATCACCATCAACTTCATGCCGCTTCATAAAATCAGTTAAACTAGATGCTTGAGGGACCCATCCAAAGCCTTCCATACTTTTCAAAACTTCAGCCAACTTATTCTGGTATCCTGCGCTATGCAAACTGTGTACTAAAGTGCTACATGTAGCAAAACTAAGCATAACCCCACGTTTCCCGATTTCATCAATTGAAGCCACTACTTCTTTAAATTTACCATTTTGACACAACCTGTCAACTAGTTTATCATAAACATCACGACCTGATAAACCCTTTTGTAATAACTCATCTAAAAGCATAAAACATTTCTCCAGATCCCCTTGATCTTCATCCAACATGTTGTATACCACATTATCTAAACTAATACCTTTTGCCACCATTTCTTCAAGGATAGAAATCATTTTATGTTTATTTCCTGTCATCATGTAACCATGAGCTAAGCAAGTGTATGTTACAATCGTTGGCATTATATCTCGATTTTGCATTTCGATGAAAAGGTCTTCTGCTTCTTCCATCATCCCAGCTTTACAGTAGCAATCTATTAGGATTGTAAATGTGACATGATTTGGTTTTATTTGCTTATTATCAATCATATCTTTCAATAATTCATCGGCTTCCAATATCTTCCCTGACTTACAGTACATATCAATCAAAGTGTTGTAAGTATGTGCAGAAACAAACCCTTTTTCTGCCATTTTTTGGAATAAAGCCAACGCCTTTTCAACCTCCTGTTCTTTGCAGCACCCATTGAGGAGGGCATTATATACAACATAATCCGGTTGAATTCTGTTCTGGTCCATTTGGTCAAATAAGCCAAAACCATCACACAAATTCCCGGATTTACAGTATCCATCTATCATTGTAGCATAAGTCACACCATCAAGTATCAAACCCTTGGAAGAAATTCCATCAAACAGTTCACGAGCTTTTTTGATATCACCTGACTTGCATAATCCACCAATCAAAACATTGTAAGTAACAATATTTGGATTGACACCTCCACTTATCATTTTATCAACCATATTGAAAGCTTCTAGGAGATCGCCTTTTCTGCAGAACCCAGAAATTACAGAGGTGTAAGTGATCACATCAGGATTCAGACCTTTTTCCATGAGTTCAGACAAAACCGCAAGAGCTTTATCCATTAAACCATTTCTAGCAAGACCATTGATGAGTACACTGTACATGTGCATATCAGGAAGAATATTTTTCCCTAGCATACTTCTGAATATCGAGAAAGCTTCATTCGTGTTTCCTTGTTTGCAGTGGCCATCTATCATAGATGTAAATATAACGCGATCTGGCATTATGTTACAGTTAACCATTTCCTTAAAATATTTATCTGCAACCTCCATCTCCGGTATCCTACTATATCCACTGATCACAGCTCCATAAGTGAAAGCATTCGGCTTTACACCATTAGTCCCCATTTCAGCAAGAATCGACCGCACTTCTTCCATTCTTCTTTCATGACAAAGACCGATTATAAGTGAATTATAGCAATAAACATCAGGGAAAGTACCTTTCTCTTTCATACCAGTTAAAACCCCAATTGCTTCTTCGAAGCGTCGTGCTTTGCATAGCCCAGATATAATAGAATTATATGTCACAACATTTAACTTAACTCCATTAACAAACATCTCGTCTTTCAACCTTAAAGCCTCATCAACACACCCCTGTTTCATGAACCCATCAATCAATGCACTATAAGCAACATGATCAGGAAAAACACCCACTTTTGACATATCTTCTAGAACAATCTTTGCCTCTTCCATTTTTTTTGCTTTGCATAACCCATCTATGAGTGTTGTATAAGTATATCGATCAGGAACAAAACCTTTTTCAGTCATTGATCTCTTCAGCTCAAAAGCTTCATCTATAAGCCCACCTTTGCATAATCCTCCAATGAGTACATTGTATGTTACCAAACTTGGATCACACCCATTTTCCCCCATTTCAACAAAAACCCTTTTTGCCTTGATCACCTTTCCTTCTTTACATAGAGCACTAATCAAATTAGTGTATATATACACATCAGGAACAATCTTTAGCTCAAGCATCTTGTCGTATACCTTCCAAAACAACTCTCTTTTATGATATTTCAACAAATTTGTCATCAAAGAATTAACACCAGCTGAGTCAGGAAAATGTGCCCTACTGTTGATTCCTAATACAGCACAAACAGCTTCATTCAGCATACCTTTGTTCTTATATCCATCAATTACCATGCTGTACATTACAGACTTAGATTTTAAACCCTCGCCTTCAGCACAAAAACTATCGATTGAATCCATAATAATCGAAACTGGCTTCCGGGTGTCAATCATCTGCCCTAATACAACACTAGCATGTCTCGACTGATTTGAGTTGCAAAGAACCATAGAAAGAATCAAGAAAGATTTTAGGTTTTGAGGAATACCAATTTGATGAATCGACCAATTGAAGAAATGGAGAAGACGATTAGGGTCAGCTCGCTGGTTTTGTTGAAGAACAGACTGAATAACATCGGGATTTAGGTTTTTGAGAAGATTGGGTGATGAATTGAGAATTTGAGGCCAGTAGCGGTTTCTGAGAATGGATGTGATTTCTTCAACTGTTTCATCGTTGATTCTTGAAGAAGATTTCCTTGATTGAAGAGTTGAGATGAATTTGTTGTTGATGACCGATGAATTCCTGTGTGCAAATAATCTCATCATTTCTTGAATTTAGATTGTAAATCGCATTTGCAGATTTGGTGGAGATAATGGAGAAGAAGAGAAGGATGATATTCGATGAGCTTTCGTTTTATCGAGGTGGGTGAGGTATTCGATTCTCTCTGATATCATATACAGCTTCAACAAGGAGTTGAAAACCTAACTTTTCTCAATGGGGCTTTTCTATTTTTATTTTGTATGTTTTATAAATGGTTTTACTCTTTAAGGACTAAAAGTCAAGTATTCGATGTTTGACTTAATTTTAAACGGGACAAAATCATTTCACAAGCCGATAGGCCGAGGTATATAGGCCACAATTGTTCCTTTTACGTATGTTTCTTCTTGAAGTATTTCATATGTGAATCAAATTCATATTCTGTTATATGTTTATCAAACTTTATTTCCATCACCTAAAGTAGTAAAAATACTTGAACCGAGATGTGATCGTTAATTCTTTCTTTAATATGTTTCCTCGTTACACGACCATGCCAAATCTCTATATTTGGTCGCTGATCTTGTAACTGGCTCCAATCTTGTTCTCAGGATTCTTCTAAGTATGATTTCAAATTTTAATGTGTTCATCCCCATTAAGATCCTAAACTCCTAATTGTACTTAGGGTTGTTCAAAAATATTTGCATCTGAGAATCCGATCCGAAAATTCAAATCTGAAATATCCGAATTTTCGGATTCGGATTCGGATTCGGATAGTGATTTTCAAAAGTTTCGGCGAAAACTAAAAAATATATTTTTTTAAAATTTTAAACATATTTTTATTTTAGATTGAGATTTTTTAGTGTATGTTGGGCCTTTTATGATATGAGTTGGTTTTTTATATTATTTTATAATAGAATATGTCTAATTATTGTAAAAAAACTAAAAAATAAAAAATGAATTTCGGATATCCGAATCACTATCCTTATCCGTATCCGAAATTTTGGATACGGATACGGATAGTGATTTCTACCATCCGAAATTTTTGGATATCCGACTTTTGAACACCCCTAATTGTACTTTTGAGAATAAAATAAATAATGTATCGATATATGTATGAAACTTGAATATGATGTTGTTTGGTGTTAATAGCAAATACTTCAGCTCTCAATCCCCAATAAATTTACGTGGAATGAATATTTTTAATTGATATGGTTCATGAGAAAAACTATCAACTCATGGTTCATGTATTGACAGATGTAGAAGTCAAAGATGCGAGGTTCGTTTCACTAGCAACCATGGAAACTCAACAATTATAGGGGATATGACTCGATGAATTTTAAATACGGGCAAAACTCATGAAATCGTGATTTCTTCACTACTGGTTTATGGTTAACTAATCAACACAAGTATAATCCGCGCACATTTTCTAACAACCCGCCACCCCATATTTTTTTATAGTGATCCACAATCTAACGTAAATACTATATAAATGAACATAACAAAGCAAGCACAAAGTACATTAGGAAATGAGTGGAAATAAGTGTGTGTGTGTTTTAAAGGAGCAACGTAATATATCAACTCGTGCTAGTACCAACAAGCAATAGTAAATAATGATTTGAGGACTAACTGCCATCAACAACAACTAGGCATCAACAACAATGTTGGAGGTAATGCTGACACACCAACCATGAACAACTAATTAGTTATCGTTGAGGTTTTTTCATAACGATAAGACACCATTGATGTAACTAAATAACTGATGATTGTTTTTAACTAGGGGTGAGCATGGTCGGTTTGGTTCGGTTTTAACTTAAAACCGAAACCAAAAACCGATATTTCGGTTTTTAGGATTTTAAAACCGTTCGGTTTCGTTTTTTCGGTTTTTGGTTTTCACTTCGGTTTCGTTTCGGTTTCTGTTTCGGTTTTTTTCGGTTTTATCATGTGGACTTCAATTTTTTTGAAAAAAATTGTTTTGAAGTAATGAATTTAAGATAAAAAATTTGGCATTACATCATTTTGTTGATCTTTAAATATAATTTATATATTCTTATAAATTAGTTGACATTAAAAATTAAATACAATCCATAAAATATAAAAAACAAACATTCAATAAAACATTTTAATCTATTAATTCAAACAAAAGAAGTTTAAATATTATTTCTTGAAACCTAAATACTCAATCTTTTGTAGATAACATAAGTTAAACAACTAACTAATAGGCTAACAATGTGTATAAGTATATGATTAAACCTTTAAATTTACAAGTTTGGTTGTATGGTTTCAGTTTGGTTTTTTTTGGTTTTTGTTACAAGCAAAACCAAAACTGAACCAAAATATTCGGTTTTTAAAAAATCATCAAATCAAACCGTCGGTTTTTTAGCGGTTTCGGTTATTTTGGTTCGGCTGCGTCGGTTATTTTGGTTACGGTTCGGTTATTTCGGTTTCGTGCACACCCCTAGTTTTAACCAATAACAGACACACTTGCATGAAGAGTTGTGTTGTTTCAATCAAACGTTATGATGGTTTCAATCTATAAAACCAAGTATTCTATCATTTTTCGGTATACAATTTTCATAACATAATTTATTATATTCTTTCGTGTTTTCACTTTAAGTTTTTATGATGAAAATTTCGAGAGTGCTATAAGTAATACGAACATGTATTTACATGGTTCAAATACACATAAACAATTTTTGAAGTATAAAAACCTACAACACACTCATAACTATAGCACAATCAGTTATTAAAAAAAGTTATTGGATTTTAATAATCAAACTTTTATTGGGTCGCGATTAATATCAACTAAATAAATATATAAAGACACTTTTAACTTTGAGCTTATTTTTTTCAAATGATCCCTTACTAATAGAGAATTAACATTGCTAATTTTTTGATAACATAGACTACTTATATGACTAAAACACTAATCAAAAAATTGAAATCAACCATCATGTTCGTAGATCTGAAACTGCTGCACCATGAACCCCGTCAATCTCCACCTTCTTATTTGAACCACTTGACTCGTTAGAGGTAGATTTCAGGTGACGATGAAAGCCATACATCCTAAAACGGATCTGATAGAGGCTGGGAGACGGCAGAGTTGAAAATTTTCATTAAAAAACTAACGGAGGTTGACTCTCAATTAGTAAGAGATTGTTAGAGGAAAATAAGATTAAAGTTACAAGTGTCTATAAATATTTAGTGAGTTCGGATTAATCCTAATAATAAATGAAAGTTGAGATTATTAAAATACAATAACATTTAAAAAAAACTCACACCTAACCATCAACTTCTCATTTAGTTTTTTATAGTTACTTCAGTTATAAATCCATTATTTGATTTATGATCATCCCTAATACCACCACTTAAAACAAAGAAAATATGAATGTTATTTATTTTTTATTTTGACAAACATAATGGTCAACGTAATGTGACAAACTTTTTGTAGTTTCAAAAGAAGCAAAATGACAACACCCGTGACCTCCTCACAACCTAGGGTAATGTTCCACGCCCACCACTCTCACCTCATTCATGCTCCATCTCTCATAAAACTACCACACATACTATAAGTAGAATTGATAATACACGTGGGACAAGACCAGATGACAAAAACACAAGTCTCTTAGATAGAAGGTCACATGTTCTATCCGGAACAAAAATACAGCTTAGGAGTTTAACTTACAAGATTTCTGATTTTTAATCGCGGCGTTTATCTTGTAAACTCCTGAGTTAGTTATGTTATCAAAGGAAAAAAATACAAGGGAGAAAAACGTGGAGATACCAAGGTTACTTAGGGTTAGCAATTTAAAAAACAGCAACAAGGGTGCATTTCCCCCAAATTTTTTAATGAAGGTGCACGACATCATCCCATAGACTGGCGGCTATATCATCTCACCTGGATCTTTCCTTTGATAAGCCCCACTATCCCTTCATATCAGACCCTCAGTTTGTTCTTCTTCTTTCTCCAGTAAGTTATCCAGCACCTGATTTACTTAACAATCTATGGTAATTCGTACTCTTGCTTTGAATTTTTCGAACTCGAGTTGTTTGACCTAACAGTGATTCGTTATAGATTTGCATTTGCATTTTATGTTCTTCACTGTATAATTTGGAGCTTCTAGGCTTAATGTTTGACTTACGATCCAAGGTTTTGCTGTTTCCCACAGACAAAATGGTTAATTTCATTGTTTTCTTGCAAGAAAAGAAAGTAATTTTTAACTCATGACTTTCTGTGTGTGATTTGATCTATTGTTTGTTTAACTGATGGCTAAATGAAAGGAATTTTTAAGTTTACAGTATGATACTTTTCTCCGACTAATGAAGTTTTTGAAAGAACATGCAATGTTGTGAATCATATATGTGTGTGATAAGCTTAGCATGATAAGATCAACAAATATAGATTGCCATTCAATCAACCTAATTAAGGTAGATGATTATACCTCGTTGCTTCATGTAATGTTGAATTGACTGAGTGCACAAGATAACTTTCATATTGATGTACCGATAGTTCATTTTTAACTATCTGGATGTCATTGCACATTCATATTGTTGCTTCGAGGTTTACATCAAATCATACTCTATTAGGGTACTTTTATTAAACCATACATGGTTCTTTTGGATTTAAGTTTGCCAAACTCTGTATCATCTCTTCGCTAGAATTAATTTACAAGATATCTTACCCTCAAGAAATGAGAAGCCGGTTCAACAGTCACATTTCAGCTTCTGGGTAATTCAATGAATAAGTTAAGCTGGTAGTATACATACAAACACAAACAAAGAAGTTTCTTGTTGAATCTTTTTTTCGCCTAATGATGTTTTTTCTTTTTTACTTCAATCTTTAGAAGCTTTCTCTGTTTTTGAATATGTAATTTCTTAGTTGATCCTTGGCACTCATCTAAATTCATGTAATCTGCATGCTTTTAGTGGTCTATCTAACCACATGATGCAAGATACCTTATGTAAGTCACAATACATCACCTTTTATTTTGTTTAGCTGCAGCCATGGCTGGGTCACTAATTCAAGCCGCTTACTTTCCTTCGGTTGACCATGAAAAGAAGCTTCATACAAATAAATCTGGGCAGGCTAAAAGAACGGTTAAAATGATGTCATATTCATATGCACCTCCCATGAGAATGAGGACCTTTTCAGGGTTACGTGGCTCCAATGCTTTAGATAACATCATGAAGAAGGGTCAAGATTTTCATTCTAAAGTTTCTTTAGCAACATCTGTTAGATCAAGACGGGCTACACGGATTGTACCAAAAGCTATGTTTGAGCGTTTTACAGAGAAGGCTATAAAAGTAATTATGCTTGCACAAGAGGAAGCGCGCCGTTTAGGTCACAACTTTGTTGGCACAGAGCAAATATTATTAGGGCTTATTGGTGAGGGAACTGGAATCGCGGCTAAGGTCTTAAAGTCAATGGGAATTAGTTTAAAGGATGCCCGTGTGGAAGTTGAGAAAATTATTGGTAGGGGTAGTGGATTTGTAGCTGTTGAGATCCCTTTTACCCCACGAGCTAAACGTGTTTTGGAATTATCATTGGAGGAAGCCCGCCAACTTGGTATTTTTTACTTTTATTTTTCCTGTAGATTTCTCTTCCGTCGGCTGCTGCTTAGTTCCATTACCAAAATCTTTGTAGGTCACAACTATATTGGATCAGAGCATCTGCTACTTGGCTTGCTTCGAGAGGGTGATGGTGTTGCAGCCCGTGTTCTGGAGAATTTAGGAGTTGACACTAGTAACATTCGCACTCAGGCAAGCCTGAGATGTTCTTTTATGTTTTAAACTTAATCCTTTTTGATATTTTTTTTTTTGGGTTTGCTTATTTTTTTTTAAACTTATGAGTAGGTAATTCGAATGGTTGGTGAGAGTGCAGAAGCTGTAGGTGCAGGTGTTGGAGGTGGGACCTCTGGCAGCAAGATGCCAACACTGGAGGAATATGGAACAAATTTAACAAAGCTAGCTGAAGAGGTAGTTTGCTGCATGGCTTTTTTCCAGATGGATTTTGCTTTTTATTAAAATATTGGTTTTAAAGCTTTCCTTTTCAGGGTAAGTTGGATCCAGTTGTTGGAAGGCAGGCACAAATTGAACGTGTCACCCAGATATTGGGACGTCGAACTAAGAATAACCCATGCCTTATTGGGGAGCCTGGTGTAGGGAAGACAGCCATTGCAGAAGGTCTTGCTCAAAGAATTGCAAATGGTGATGTCCCTGAAACCATTGAGGGGAAGAAGGTGAGTCTAACTTAGTGGCAGTCGATAATCATTACACGTGGAAAGATGGTAGGGTCGGGCGGGCTGGGTAACAGATCAATATGAGTTTAGGTTAAAGTGTTAAACCAATGCGTTAATTGAAGTCAATAAATAATTAATGCGTTAATTGTGATTGTAAAAACAATATCATCACTACAGTAATCTAAATATCTGAATAAAATGATTTAAGAGGTTGTAGGCTTCGGAAAGGAACTTTAGGCAAGTTTTAAGCCGCTCAACCCATTCCTCTTTTAGCTAATTTTTTTATTTGATACTAAACATTCATAAGTAACTAGGTCATAATGGTCACATCTTATAAACACCATTAGATGCCTTGTGGGTGTAAACCTTGAAATATTGCGTACCCCATTATGTGGTTTTAGGAGCATTTGTTTGTCGTTTATAATGTTTAAGGGTGTGCTTGGTCTTAGGGGTTTAGGAATGAAGAAATGGGTATGGAAGTGATAGATGTTTGTATAGTTGTTATGAGTTTGACTGTTTGAGAAAATCCATTAAGTACTGGTTCCTCTACAACTATGTATATAAGACTTGAGAGGGTATAAGAAAACCGATTGAAAGTGGGCCGAGCCACTCATCCTTCTCTCTTATCTATAAGGTGGGCCATCTTACTCCCCCCCCCCCCCTCTCCTTCATAAAAAAAATAATACTAATTTTATTTATAGAGCAAACATATATCATAAAACATTTGCTCATTTCACTCTCATTCTTCTTTTTCAAACCTATACCAAATTTCCAAATCAAGCGCCACCTAAAATTATCTTCTTTTCTAATATATTCAGGTCATAACCCTAGATATGGGTCTTCTTGTTGCTGGCACAAAATACCGTGGAGAATTTGAAGAAAGACTAAAGAAGTTAATGGAAGAAATAAAACAAAGTGATGATATTATTCTTTTTATTGATGAGGTCCACACTCTAATAGGAGCTGGAGCAGCTGAAGGTGCTATTGATGCTGCTAATATATTAAAACCAGCCCTTGCTAGAGGTGAATTGCAGGTATGCAATGATATATTTTTTGGTAATAATTGTTGCCTTATGTTACATATATGTAATCTGTTTTTTGAAAACTTATTTAGTCCATCTCTTTTTAATTGATGCATCTTATGTGGCAGTGTATTGGGGCTACAACACTTGATGAATACCGAAAACATATTGAAAAAGATCCAGCATTAGAGAGACGGTTCCAGCCAGTTAAGGTTCCAGAGCCTTCTGTTGGTGAAACTATTCAAATTTTGAGGGGACTTAGAGAACGATATGAAATTCATCATAAACTTCGGTACACTGATGACGCTGTAGTTGCTGCTGCTGAGTTGTCACATCAATATATAAGGTATTTTATATCTATACTATAATATTACTTATTTTCATGCATTTGTATCGTGCAACTTTTTAAAGACTTATTGGAAAAGCTCTAAACTGGTTAATCGTGTTAGCAATTGGAGGCTTTTTTGTGCCACTTTTTGTTCAATGCTTGATTGCTTTTTTATATGATGCAGTGACCGTTTTCTTCCTGATAAAGCAATTGATTTGATTGATGAAGCTGGATCTCGTGTTAGACTTCGCCATGCACAAGTACATCATTTGTTCTTTTTGTTTTTTCCTTTGTTTATAGCTAGAGGTGGTTAAATTGGTGTGTTGGGCAAATTGGGCAACATGTCAAAACTAGGGCTGACAACTCGTGTTGGGTTTCAGACTTTCGGTAGGTCCTTAACCCAAATCAGTCTCCAACATGATTAGTTTATTTGTTTAAAAGGTGAATCCTAAGTCCTAACCTAGTTAAGTGGTTTAGCTTTGTGTATCCTCAACCCTTTTCTATGGCTAGTGTAATTGATACCCATAATCCAACCACCAAAACCGAAAAAGTAAACTAACATAAGATCAAAATCAACTACAAGAATATAAAGAGCTAATCGGTGCTTTTGGTGTTTTAATATTTAATATTTAATTTTTGCGATTATACGAGTTGGAAATGGGATGGTCATGTTAGCCCAAACTCAATTGGCTAGTAAACGAGTTATCTGTGGCCCATCCATTTTATTTTAAGCTAGTTATATATCGTTATTTTTCTTGTTCGATCTGTTTGAGATATAGATAAAACATAATCCAAATCGACCCATTTATAAGTAGATGGTTTGAAATTGCCACCACCATCTGTAATTGATATTCCTAGCTAACTGGGAGAAATTTTGTTAGCTGCCCGAGGAAGCTAGAGAGCTTGAGAAAGAGCTTAGACAAATTACAAAAGAGAAAAATGAAGCTGTTCGTGGTCAGGACTTTGAAAAGGTAATTTGTTCCTTCATTAATTTATTCATTTATACAAATATGAACCCTGCATGAGGGTGTTATATTATGGAGAAAATACTATAATCAAGGTTTAACTTCAATTTTTTGGAATGTTGACGGATTAGGTTTGACTTGACTTTTGATTTTCGAACAGGCAGGAGAGCTAAGAGATAGAGAAATGGATCTCAAGACTCAAATATCTGCTCTAATTGATAAAAACAAGGAGATGAGTAAAGCCGAGAGTGAAGCAGGTGACGAGGGTCCCACTGTGACAGAAGCTGATATTCAACATATTGTTGCCACATGGACGGGAATACCTGTAGAGAAAGTCAGCACTGATGAGTCAGACCGCCTCCTCAAAATGGAAGACACACTCCACACACGAATCATCGGTCAAGATGAAGCAGTAAAAGCCATTAGCCGAGCCATCCGCCGAGCCCGTGTGGGTCTCAAGAACCCTAACCGTCCCATAGCCAGCTTCATATTTTCAGGACCCACGGGTGTCGGGAAATCTGAACTTGCAAAATCATTAGCTGCCTACTACTTTGGTTCAGAAGATGCCATGATCCGGCTTGACATGAGTGAGTTCATGGAACGGCACACCGTCTCAAAGCTCATTGGTTCACCACCTGGGTATGTTGGCTACACCGAAGGGGGTCAATTGACTGAGGCGGTGCGCCGACGCCCTTACACCCTGGTCCTTTTTGATGAAATAGAGAAGGCTCACCCTGATGTGTTCAACATGATGCTTCAGATTCTTGAAGATGGACGGCTGACTGACAGCAAAGGACGAACAGTTGACTTTAAGAACACACTTCTAATCATGACATCAAATGTAGGTAGTAATGTGATTGAAAAAGGTGGAAGAAGAATAGGGTTTGATCTTGATTATGATGAGAAAGACAGTAGTTACAACAGAATCAAAAGCTTAGTTACCGAAGAACTAAAACAGTATTTTAGGCCTGAGTTCTTGAACAGATTGGATGAAATGATAGTGTTTAGACAGTTGACTAAACTGGAAGTCAAAGAAATAGCTGACATAATGCTGAAGGAAGTATTTGAGAGGCTAAAAGGTAAAGAAATAGAACTACAGGTGACAGAGAGATTCAGGGATAGAGTGGTGGAAGAAGGTTATAACCCTAGTTATGGTGCAAGGCCATTAAGGAGAGCTATAATGAGGCTATTGGAGGATAGCATGGCGGAGAAAATGCTAGCTCGCGAGATTAAGGAGGGCGATTCAGTAATCGTTGATGTTGATTCAGATGGTAATGTGACGGTTCTCAATGGTAGTGGTGGAGCGCCGCCAGAGTTGTTACCTGAACCAATTGCAGTGTAGTAGACAAGGTTAACTTTCGACATTTCACTTTGCATTCTCGGTGTTCCCGGCTTTCAGTTCTTAAGAGTTGTATTAGTCTGTTCTTTTAATAGTTGTGAACAGTGCTTCATGTTGATTTTTATTTTCTTGTCTTTTTATGTTTCAATTGAAGCGGTTGAATTCGGTTTACATTCCAAGACTTGTATATATTTACAGGACCAACTAAATGTGCAAGATCATGTGAGTTTTGGAATATTACTTGTCAGGGTAACTGCTCTAAGGGGTGTTCTTAGCAACTGCTTAAGCACTTCTACATTGTGTGGGTAGGAAGAGTCGGTTGTGGTTATATAATCGTCTCATGAATTACAATTAAGTCTAAGCAAACGGACAGTCTGGGTCAAATCGGGTTTTGGTATGGGTTTGGGTCAAAGGGGTTGTTTCAAAACATGGTTTAAATAGGGATCACTTGGTTCAGGTGAAATGAGTTTGTTGTGAAATGGATCGATTTAAAAAGAGCATCAAATAACTTTATCTACTATATTTGATTTGATGATGGCTAGTGGTGACTGATGGTGCAAGGGGCAGATGCGTGAGCAACTGACCATGATGGCAGGTGGTGTTCATCATTTGGACCCATTTTAAGTTAAGTTTTATAGTTAGTAACGACCCTCATTGACCCTTAATTAGATCTGAGTCTACTCAAATTGACACGTATCATTTTGATAGAGTTAAATTGAGCCATAAGCAAATTTTTAATCCAAATTAACTCGTTTCTTAACTGAGTCACAATGGCCTACCCCTTTCACAATTAAAACAATATGCATAATCTTTCTTGCAATTATGTATTGATCAGTGGGTCCTGTATTGAACGACGTCTCTTTGAAATGCCATGTTAGCTATTCCCGTTTTAGCTAAAAATGTTCTTTTACAAATTGGCAGAAACAGAGAACTTTTTGCCGTTTTTACATTATTCTGGTTACCAAACCATGGGTTTATACAACATTCAATTCAAGAATTTTGATCACTCACTCACTGGAATGAGATTGTCTCTGGTTAATATTGAGTGCTTCTAAAACCTTTTGTATCTCCATAGTCATGGCACTGTCTACACTCCCTGATGACAATTTCTTATGTGCTTTCTGTAAGTGAAGCTTCAATGAGCTGCTGCTTAACCCAGCATTCTTTGCACATATTGGGCACACCTTCATCGACGGCCTTTTTTGTTGCCATTCCATTGAAACCTTGCCGTGTAACTTTTTATCTAATTCCATAAGTACCCTTGCAAAACCGTCATTTGGTTGCGCTCGCCTGTGAACCCTTCTTAGGCTATTCCATGCTTTCTGTAGTGTGTATTTCCTTCATAAAATGACAATAACTACAAGCTTAATTAAAGAATAATAAGGAGCAGTTAAATGCGTGTTTTGGAAGTGATTGTGTAACGCTGAAAAATTAGAATTAGATAATCAGCTATAAAGAAGTTAGCTGATTATTCCAAGTTCACCTGGTTACAAACCAGAAAATTTAATTTTTAACACACCTTAATAATTGATAGTATAAATAGAACTTGTAATTACTTACTTTCTCATCATTAAGTAAGCAAGAACAACCGTCGCACTCCTGCTTCTACCTTCAAAGCAGTGAACCAGAACCTTTCCACCTTTTTGTTCAACATCATCAATAAATTGATGTGCTTCTTCAAAGATCTCACTGATGTTTGAATCTTCTTCATCACCAATCTGTTCATATTACAAGTTATGAGAGAACAATACACCAAAAATCTCATCGGTGCCAATCAGGGTCTGTTTAATCTCCAACAGGTAAAAAGGAGCCAGCACTACGTTTTTATTCAAAAACTTTGATTATTACCACAATAATATATTTTTTGTAATCACACGTGACACTCTAATTATGTACTAAAAATAAATTTTGGATGAAAGGGGACCCGTATAAAGAGGACTCATTTAGCCTAGTTCCCCTACATGATCATTTTGCCATCTCTAAGAAACTATATACAATAAGAAAAGGATTCCTCACTTACAGAAAAGTTCCGATACTCAAATAGGTCTGGCCGTTGAGAATCAGACTGTCCAATTTCATTCAAGCACAAGCACAATATATGTGTGATCCCTATATGTTGCAGCGTGTAAACAGATCTTGCAGCTAATGCCCCACCAATGAATAAGCTACTTGTAATTAATGACGGTTTTTCTGTATTCGCGGCATCAGATATTAATGATATCCTCTCAAGGATATGTTCGAGCCTAAGCTGTAAAGTGAAGAGACAAACATAATTAAATAAACTAAAAGCTTGCTAATAGGAAGTTGATGTTTTGGTAGTTTGGACAGATTACCTTTAATTCATAAGCATCAACAACAAAATTACTCTCATTGCCCTCGAAAAACCCTGAATTGAAATTATTCTCTTGACATAGCTTTACTGCTTCATTCTTTAGCAATTCATTCCATTGCTCTAGTTCTTTGTTCAGTTCAGCATCCACCTGAGAAAGTTCAATTAATAATAATTAGTGTTAAATATGATTAGAATTATCTACATGTATGGCCCCTTAGAAATCAAACATCACAGATAAACAAACACGAATCTTTAACTTATTGATGAAAAGAGCTAAACCTTAGCATATTTGTGGAAATCACGCAGTTTTGAGGTGATACGCGTCGTACTTAATGGTTCTGAATTTGCCTTGTTGGACTTTCCATGTGAAGAAGAAGACATTGGAGAAACTGAATCCAAACTCTCTTTGCATCCTGAAGATGGTGATGCTTTCTCGGCTGTTTTCTGCAACTCAGTATCATTTGTATCTGACTGGCTCTCCTGACCTTGTGGGGAAACACAAGGAGCAGAATGAGATGGTGACTCAAGTATCAAATCTTCTTTATCAAAATCCTCACTCGATGTTTTATCTATAATATTCATAAAACTCCTTGACAAACTATCCAATTTTTGGTGAAGTGTGAGCAAAAATATATGAAAACCCTGTAAATCCATCAGGGCGGCACGAAATCCGCTTCTGAATTCATGAACGACTGAGTTCATATCTTTGATAAAAGGCAAATTATCGTCGGAACTTTCAGAAGCTTCTGGAGGAAATCCTAATTTCCCCATAGTTATGTCGTGTAATAAATGTGATGCAAACTCAGGGCTGTTGATAAGAAGTTCCACAATTTTAGGATAGTTTTCTTGATCATGTATACGCTTGCCAGCTGGTGGTCGGCGAGGGACACCAGAGTCAATAGCCACAATATCAAAATCACTTATAATTGGATCAATTGTAATTTGTCTCTTAAGGGTTTTTCCACCTGCTATTGGACATAATGTAGTGTCAGGAAGACTAGAGCTTTTCGGTAAGATATTTGAATCATCAGTGCTCATTCTGCTATCTACTGAAGTTGATCTTCTATCTTTTTGAAGTGCCCGCATTACCGTTGGTCTATATCTATTTATAGCAGAATCAAAAGCTTCTTCTAACGCATCCCTATTTGCAATCGCCATCTTGTCTGCTAATAATAAATTTGCAGAATTACCTCGCCACCTCAGATAACGACATGGAAGGCGGTCTTCATTTCTGATTACAAGATCCAACAAAAGGATTCTGCCAAGGGCAGCTGACGTCTTTTCAGCAGCTTCTTGTGTCTTAAATGCACTCGAGTTTTCTAAGAGGGGAGATCCATGCACATAACTGCAGAAAGGTTATTGTTCTAAATTTAATTACGATAGTGTATAGTAGGCCACCCAAGTCTTCAAAAGTTTCTCACTAAGATCACCCAAATACTACAACAACTTTTATGACTAGGCAAATATCAATTTGGTTTTTTATATGCCAAATAAATAGTTGCTGAAAAAATATAAGATGACAGAATGCCCTGAAATTTTGAAGCTTTTGTCACTCAAATGGTACCTTTGGAATCTACTCAAAATATTAACCTTTAAATTTTGAGGCATTTTGTCATTTAAATTTTCTGACAATTTTTCTCGCAAGAATCTGCATAAATGAAACCAAATTGATACTTGGAGGCCTCTTAACACCAGCAATCATTATCCTATTTTTATTGTTTTTGTAATTTCTTATTGTCAGTTTATTCAGGACAGGGTGGGGATGGTCAGACCCTACGGTTGCATGCTTTAGAAGTAGTGGATTATGATGTTGCTATATGCAGGAGTAGTTATCTAGAAGTACTTTTATTTCATCCTTAAGAACATTAATAGCAATCAGAATCTGTATTTTAGCTTCAATCATGTTCTTTGAGATTGCTAGGTTCTCTCTATCTAGGCGTCTCTTTATTCTATAAAGACACCGATTTCACAAGTAATTGCCTTGTAACTCTATCACAAATCCTGGACCATAACAGCGGCTTATGTACACATTATGCCATTATGACCACGTCGCTCTATATTAAGTAGGTAAAGCGAAAGAAACACAAAATAATATAGGAGGTAAACTGTACTTCATGAGATAAAGGCATCGGCTGAGCTCAAGGGCTTCTAGAAGTTCTGAGCAAGTAACTTCACCAATTTCATCTCCCTCAGAAACTGCAGCCTCCTTTGCCTTTTCTGCAGCTTCTTTAATTTTTAACCACTCAGGACTACAATTGTGAATGACTCTAGCCTGCACCAAGTTACAAAACTGTAAGAATTTATTCTTTTGCAGGGATGGTAAATCAGATAAAAAGAAAGTAGAAGGTGTAATAACCTGTGGAGTTCTGACACCTAGCCATCTTGCAAATTCATAACCAAGTCGTTCTGATTGTGTAGCCATTCTAGAAGATGCTATTTTGATAACAGCTGCTGCTTCTTTAGGGACTAACTCATCACTTTCATTATGGTTAAATAGTGCAAAGAATACAACCCCCCCTGAATTCACTGTTACCTGAACAAACACAAACAATAAATCTTTAAATCCAAATTTCAAATCACATGTGAAATAAGATAAAAAGCAAAACTCTTAAATTCACATACCTCTAATGCT
Organism: Flaveria robusta; assembly: GCA_025506415.1. Classification (NCBI taxonomy): domain Eukaryota; kingdom Viridiplantae; phylum Streptophyta; class Magnoliopsida; order Asterales; family Asteraceae; genus Flaveria; species Flaveria robusta. The sequence continues at coordinate 2,355,446 of CM046469.1, forward strand.
TTATTCATATCATCCTCAGAATGTTCATTGCTGCTGCTATGTTCAGTGTGGTGAAGCGAAGAAAGCATGTCCCAAGAGAAGGAGCTTGACCCAATGTTTAACATAGCAGCCTTACCAAGCCTTTCCCACAGACTGATTTCTGTAACTTGCTCGAAAGGAGGAGAATTTTTTGAATCCGAATTTAAATCCCCTGCACTGAATAGCAATGACCACAATTATAAGATTACTCAATCAAGATTCCAAAACAGTAAAACACTAACCAATCAATCAAATACGAGAATATATATAGACGGGGGAAATGCAAAATGACCTCAAGAGCATGCTATCAAGTCTCTGAGGGCGGTGAGGGAATCCAGACGACTTATACTTGCCACTTCGCTTTCTAACCAATTCCAACCATTGAGTGAACCGAAAAGCAGGTCCTGCAGCACTATTACCTAACATGTACAATACCTGCACCGAACAACAATCCGTGCATCATAATTTATACACACAAACACATCCTATCAATACTCCATTCATTTCACAGAACCAAAATCTTCCTCAGAATACAGGAATATTGGCGATATACATTACTGATTAACAGCATTTAGGGCATGAATTCATGAAATATTTCCACAAACAATTACAGTGCTCTCACAAAAACAAACGCCAACAGTATAACGTTAACAGAATAGTGCAAAGGAGTAAGGGAACAAACACGGGATGCAACAGTAAGGGGGAGAGGAGCATCAACATCGTCAGATCCGAAATCATACTCCTTATACTTATCATCTTCTTCTTTCTGCATATTTATACAAACAATTAAACATAAATTAAACAAACAATTAGGGTTACGGTGCAATGCAGAGGCCTAGATCGAGCGTAAGTATCTGTATGGGGCGCTTTTGAATTGAAAATGAAAAGTGAATCAGCAAAAGATGTTGAAATGATTGAGAGCGTAAATACCTGAAGAGAGAGAGTGTGAAGGCCATCTTTGGAGTCACTGGGCGCCATCATTGATGTGAATAAAAGCTGTTTGAAACCTTTTTATGCGTTTTTTTTGCACTGATATCGGATCGCCGGAAAGAGGCACAGAAGGCCGGCAACGGTTGCTGTCGGTTTACTACTGTCTGTCATACTGTCAGGGGTGGCTTTTAATTGACCTCAACGACTGATAAAATGTCATGTTAAATAAAATATATTTTCAAAATGAAATAAAAAAGTCGTTGTAGTATAGTGGTGAGTATTCCCGCCTGTCACGCGGGTGACCCGGGTTCGATCCCCGGCAACGGCGTAAAATTTTTTTTTTTGTTTTATTCTGGAGTTTTTTTTTTTTTTTTTTTTTTGTTTTTTTTTTTTGTTTTAAGGGATTCTATAAAGCAATTTTGAATACCAATGCAACTTTTTAATAAAAGAGTAGAAATATGAAAACGTTATATTCAAATATGGATGAGAAAAACAAGTGGATGAGAAACTAACACTTAAGTTTTATGTCACTATAAAGTGTGGAATTTGGGGTTTCCTTGGTGTAATTTAAAGGATAAGAAGTGCATTAGTTTTATAAATATTATAGTTTGAGATATGTAAAATTTCCTATGGATAGATGACTAGTGTTGATGCTATTAAGGTACTTAATACTCGACAATACAAACACTAGTTCTCGAATTTTTCCAAAGGCATGCATAACTATTGAAGAGGAACAAAGATTGAACATTCTTACGGAATCCAAAACTCATACAAGTAATCCTAAAATCTTGCAATGATTAACCATACTCGTGTTCTTTTTTCTCGGTTTCAAATAAATCTTCTAATCAATGGTTCGATAGTCGAAGACAAAAATAAAAAATGACATTTAAAATGGTAGAATTTATGCGGTTGCATTTTTCTTCTCGACAAGTTTTTCAATAAGGTCCGCTGCTTCTTGAACCGTCGTAATGTTTTGAGAGTTCTCCTCTTCGACGCTGATGCCAAATTCTTCTTCTAATGTCATCACAATTTCAACCTGCATTCATCCAAATATACTTACCGGTTACTAAAAAATCTCAACATGGTTGTAAAAATTTATTTCTATAACTTTATTCGCATGATGCATCAATAGTTATCATATATACATTTAACAAGTTATCACAACTTACTGTGTCAAGAGAATCAGCACCAAGGGTTGAGAATTTAGAATCAGGTGCAACAACAGAGTCAGAAGACAATGCCAATTGAGTTTTCACGATTTCGCAAACTCTGTTCACAGTCTCCGGTTTTGCCTATCAAATGTAACAATTTACGAGTATCAATTGATAATCATTAATCTATCTGGTATATTATTTGATAATTGAAATAAGAAGGGAATTACTGCACAAGATATTTGAAAACGCGAGGTGCTCAAGCAAGGGAAACCACTTTTGACCCGACCCATGGGGACTAGCTTCATTGTTGAGGCTTTCCCTACTATCTGCAAAGTATAAAATATGAATAATACGAGTCAAAAAGTTATTACTATAGCGTTTATCAAATAATACATCGGTTGTTCATGTTTTCGTTCAAACCGGTAGAATTGATCATCGGTTTTGTTTCACAACCATGTTTTACATTTTCAAGTCGACGGGTAAAAACCGCCTGATATATCACTAGACACAACCATCTCACTTAATCATTTCTGTTTAATTATTTTATCTTTGCTTAAAAATTGACTTGTATTTAAAAATCAAAATGTATAAATTGATATGTTACAATATTACATACTGTTAGATGTTTTTGATCAAACCATCTTGTACTAAAAGTTGCATGTTTGGACTTGTTTTCTGTTTAAAATTTAATCATCCTTTTCATTATGTTGTTAAAAGTCTTTTTAAGGGTTGTGGTAAATGTACACCACCTATATTTTTACTAAATGCGGTTCTATCTTTTTGTCAAACTAATCATTCTATCTTTATAACCTTGAATGTGTCCATACAATAAGCTGACTACTGATGCATGCAAGTTGAATACGGGTATATTTAAAGATAATAATACGGGTGTATACAAGTAGAATAAGAACATATGCAAATTGAATACATGCGTATAGGGTCTTTTTTTTTTTTTTTTTTTTTTTTTTTTTTTAAGGTTTAAGAAATCATAATCAAACAAATCAGCAAATAAGGGTGCATTTAGCCAATGCTTGTAATCGTCATTTCACCCAATAAACCATTGATAAACTCATAAACCACATCCTGGCATCCAAGGCACAATTTTAAGATGGAATCCAAACTCAGAGCCTTTAAATCCATCATGGCAAAAAAGAAATGATATTTTTATTATTGTTATCCGAATATGTCAACATTCATGCACTAATGGATTTTCAAATGTCAAAATTCATTCACTGATAGATAGTCAAAATTCATGCGCCAACATGCATATGCAGTGTCACATTTTTTATTTTTCTATGTATTATAATAATAAAAAAAAAAAACTAAGAACACATAATATTGTCTTCTCTATATGCATTATACTTTAAGCTAGTTATAATCAGAACATTACTTTTACACAAAACTAAACAAACTTATGTGCAAGAATGGGAAACAAGAATAACATTTGCTTCTACATTTCACCATTTCATAAAGTCAAAATAGAAGGAAGTCAAAGAATTGACCTGATTGGTATGCATTGAAGTGGTCAATCTAACACAAGTCACTGGAACAGCAGCCATTGGGAGTTCTTTTAGTTGGTTCTTGTGTAGTGAAGTTATGAGATTAGGGTGAGTTGTTAGAACTTAGAAGGTGTTCTGTGATAAACGACGTCGCAGTGATGGCTCAAGTGGTTTAATGGATAGATGACGTTTAGAGGATGAGTGGTGTGTGATAGCTCACACTCTGTAAAGCTTATCTATTGCAGTGCACCACTTGTTTAGTTGTCTGACGTGGCAGATCACTCTGATGGGCCATGCCACCTGTTGATGACTCAAGTGCTCTTTTTTATTCAAAAAACAAAAAGGAATAGATATTATGGCTTCGCCCGGGTTCGAACCGGAGACCTTCAGTGTGTTAGACTGACGTGATAACCAACTACACCACGAAACCATGTTTGCTCATGTCTCAATTACATTATATAAGTTTGATATTGGTAGTTTGCAAATTGCGACAAAATGTTGTATATGACACTATATGTTACGAGTGTGTTACTTTGAATATATATATATATATTTGTGTATACAGAATGTTTGGTTTTCATGAAAACTGAAACTGATGCGAGGAGTTTTGTAGGTTGAATATGATTAAACTAGACTTTAAAGAAAACAAAACTAATCTCGACGAATTTAGTAGAGTTCTTTGATAGGTTTTAAGCCAATTTGGTTTGAATATTGTGGACATAGTATAACATTGACGTTATCTAATTTAAAGATACTAAATCCTTCATTTGAAGTATGCATATTTTTTCAAATGATTGTTTTAGACCCTGATCGAGGCCACACTAGGCAAATAGGATGACATGTAGGAAAAAACTTGAATAGCTAGAGAGATGACAAATCAAAGGGTCAGGTTTTTAGTAGTTCAGGGTTGTCGAAATCCCCAGTATAGAGCTTTTAACTAAGAGTTATCTCTTTTCTTTTTTGCTTGTTGAATAGATTTGTTTAAGTCAAAAAAAGATATGGTGTATGACTTGACTTGGTAGACAACGTCAACCTCCGGTGTTATGGCATATACAATGATCGTGGGTAAAGTTTGCGACTCCATAACATACATCTCAATGACAGCATCTATATTTTAATAGTAATAGTTATCACAACATAACACAGTTGGCCTTTAGTATTATATCGTTTGCGTGACTATTTTAGCCCCAAATATATAATAAAAAAAATTGACTATGCAATTACATAATAAGAATATTATATATCAGTTAAAGCTACACGTGATTATAAAACGAATAATTGCTAAAAAAGACATTTATTTTAACCCCATCATTGCTCTAGGACCACCTTAATTTAAAATCAGTTGGTATATTCTACACATATTTTATCCAAATTTGTGATTCAGTTTCATCTTTTTGGCTTGGATACTTAATAGGATATTCCTATATACTATGTTGGTTTTTGGTATAGATAGCGCCCTTATCCACTATATAATATCGTAATCGCCACTTTCTACATGCTACTTCACCCTATGGGAGATGGATGATAATTAAATGTTACCAAAATTATTTTATAAAATGCCATGGACCTTTTCAAATATCCGTTGAGTGCCAACATGTACTCGATGTAATTTCACAAGATACAAGACATCCCATAATTAAAATTGTAAGTATTAATATAGGTAGCAAAGGATCGTTACGTTAATTTTTAGTAAATGATCAACTTATCGTTAAGTTAAAAAGATTTCATTGTTTTATTATATTGATTAAAATTGAGTTAATTTGAATTGTAAATGTTCAAGGTAAGAGAAAGCACACAATCAACAAATAACATTTAAATGTAAGTCATTAAAAGGGTGAAATAATGATAAACTTCCGGCTTTTTATAGTACAGTTTTATATAAAATTGTAAAATCATCTTGAGGAGTAACAACATAGTGTTTCCATTATTTAAACTCTATTTCGTATATTTAAAGATGCTCTTAAGTAATTACTCATTTAAGATTTGTTTTTAATAAAATTAAACATATTAATGATATAAAATATTGTTTATTGGCTTGTCTTTGTGTTTCAAGATATGGCTCGAGTAGTTTTTTCTATTATTATTATGAGAAGCTCTCGAAGAGTCTATGTACATAATTCACCATTTAAAAATTTTTTAAGTTATGGTTGAATATGTAGTCTTTATCCCAAAAGTAATATTATTAAATCGTGATTGAAAGTCATTAATACAAGAGCAAATTAAGCAGGTATGATAGCATGGAGAAAAAGTACGAGATAATGACAAATGTGAGTTAGGTTCACACTCTCTTTCTTATTTTTATACTGAATATTTTTAATACTATCAAATAACCCACAATTTCATATTCTGCTTTTACATGAATGGTGTCAAAAGTTGAAAAATAAAAATAAACATTAACATCATGCCATATGAGCTTAGTAATTTATTCTTGTTTCCAGAATAGAAACTTCACATAAAGTCAAAACAACATATTTCTTATAAATTTAACGTCTCTTTTTTTAGACTCGCAAAATTATTCACCTCGCAAAAAGTTTGAAGGTAATAAAAGTGCTACATTTGAACCTATTTTGACAATTCTTATATCTTTTAACATACAAACACACACACACTTCTTATCGTATACCTACCCAAATCTTAAAATCAACATATCTACACCATTCGGAATTTAAATAAACAACATTTTAATTTGAGTGTATATTATTTTACCATTATGATGTGTGGTGAACGCCGAATCTTATATATAAAATGTACCATAAACTCGTTAGCTAGGGGCTGTTTGATAGTATTTTAATGGTCATTAAGAAGCAACCTTTTAATAATTTATAACATTTTAATAAGTAAGAGATAAACCTAATGTTAAATAGTTAAGAAGTTAAATCTTAATAGTATCTTTTAGCCATTCAATATTATGATTATCTTTTAATTATTAAAAAATTATAAACTATTAAAAAATAATTTATTAATGATCATTAAAAAACTATCAAACAAAACTAGGTGTGAGAGTGACAGACTAGTTTAAGCCGACATAAGGTTAGTTTAAAAATTGATATCCAAACGTGAAAAAAGAAAACCATAAACCTTGCGAGGGAAACCAGCGCATCCTAAACAACCCCTTGAAATGCGCATACGTTTCTGAAGCTTCCAAAAGTCCTTCGTCTCCATTATTAACCAGAGTGCACCTTAGCTCTCTGCAACTACTAACAAAATCCACAATTGCGATAGTGTTGATGGATAATTCACAGCGATTGGTGATACCGATGTTCCTCTACTCTTCTTCGTCTTCATCGAAGTATCTCATCGAATTCGAGCGCTTGATTGCGAAACCACGGGATTATTCGTCATCTTCACCGTCTACGAGTGATCTAAGTACGATGGAGGCTTTTTCGCCTGCTTATTACGCTAAGTGTAGCATAGGCGGCATTTTCAGTTGTGGACTTACTCACATGGCTGTCACTCCGCTCGATATCGTCAAATGTAATATGCAGGTTCATTTCTATCTCAAACTATCTTCCTTGTGATTGTTTGATTTATGAGTAGAACCTAGGGCTTCAAGTGCTCAGCGGTGTAATAATTTGATTTATTGGTTGTACTTGTGGAGGCGATGATTTTAAACTCATTTGAAGCTCTTGTTTATATAGTTCATTGCGGTGATTATTAGGTTTACGATAGGTACATACTGGAAACACTTTATACGCTTCAATTTAGGTAATCGCTTGTGGTTTTTATAGATGGTTATTAGGTTTTGAATGAATTTGGTTATGCAGTGGTATAAAAACTGTGATCTGCATATGGAATGTAGATTTCTGTTATGTAGCTTTATGTATTGTTTCTTTATACAAAGCTTTAGAGTATTAATCGAAGTTCAATGATGACCTCAACTTTCCATTATTTTAATTGCTTCATAATAAACCTACAGGAACTTATATTATTTAGAAAAGTTCTTGATAACCTCAAACAATTATTTAATTGAAACTAATCAGCAAACAACTAGGTGGAAAATACATAAATTACATCTTATATTTAACTTTGCTCGCCTAAGTCACTAAACTCCTATTACAGTGATGAAAGAAAGGAGTCAATTCATTATGGCTCCTATCTAAGTTAAATTACACGTTTCCTATTCATTGTTCATGTTCATACATAATATTAATCACATATATCTAGAATCCAGCACCGTACAAAAGTACAAAACTATATGTTTAGCCATGTCTCTTTGAATTTTTAGTCTATGTTGTCTTGGCTGCATGACTTGACTAATATTTCAAGTGTATCCAAATCTTCAGATTAATCCTGCAAAATACAAGAACATTTCTTCTGGTTTTGGAACATTACTGAAAGAGCATGGACTTAAAGGATTTTTTACAGGCTGGGTGCCAACCTTGCTAGGCTACAGTGTACAGGGTGCTTGCAAATTTGGGTTTTATGAATTCTTCAAGAAAGCCTATGCTGACATTGCTGGTCCAGAGAATGCGGCCAAATATAAAACACTGATCTACCTTGCAGGTTCTGCATCTGCAGAACTTATCGCTGGAATTGCCCTATGTCCTTTTGAGGCAGTTAAGGTTCGTGTCCAAACAAACCCTGGATTTGCCACAGGTTTATCAGATAGCTTCCTAAAGTTTGTTAATGCTGAAGGCACCGCTGGGTAAGATCCTAGGGTCTTAACTAAGTTCAGATCAGTTGTGTAATTATCCTGCTGTTTTTTTTTTCTAAAAGGAAATATTGTGTGTATTTCCTTACAGGTTGTACAAGGGGTTAGGACCTCTATGGGGGCGACAGATTCCATGTAAGTTTGACACCACCATATAAAAAATTTTGTATCATACTTTTCATGTAGGTATGCATATTATCATTTATATCAATTGTTTATTATTATGTATATATATATCTTCAGATACAATGATGAAGTTTGCATGTTTTGAGACAATAGTGGAGATGTTGTACAAGCACATCATCCCGATACCAAAGGATGAATGCAGCAAAAGTTTGCAGCTTGGAGTGAGCTTTGCTGGTGGGTATGTAGCTGGTGTGCTATGTGCTGTTGTTTCTCACCCAGCTGACAATCTAGTTTCTTTCCTCAATAATTCCCAAGGGGCTACTGTCAGCAATGTGAGTCACCTCCATATCCATGTCCTTTTATCTGCATATTTTTAACCATAATCTCCACATTTAATCATTTATAGTTAAAAAGTACAATTTTCTTTTTGGCGCAGGCTGTCCAGAAGCTAGGTTTGTTGGGTTTATTCACTCGCGGTCTTCCTCTTCGTATTTTAATGATTGGAACACTAACCGGAGCACAGTGGGGGATTTATGATGCTTTTAAAGTAGCTGTTGGGCTGTAAATTTCTCCTCTATATTTCTAAAAATAATAATAACCATAATTGTTATCTCCCTTATCTCCAAAGAAAATGGTTAACGAAAGTTATTTTGTTCGTAGGCCTACAACTGGTGGTGGTGTTACGTCTTTAAAAGGGAATCTCCGGAAAACTGATGACAAAGTTAACTGATTTTCAAGGACATGGAAAAGGCTTTATTTTTTGAAGAGTAAATAGCAGTAGGTTAACGGTAGGGGTTTGGTTTACTTCCATCCTGGGTTTTATGGTTTACCAAAATTGTTCAGTTTTGTCTCTTGAAACATTTTGTACAGGGTCCATCTCCCTTCATTCAGGCAATCTAATGAGTAACAAGGCGGACCATCTGTGGTAACCAAATTTTTCAAAACAATTCTAACGCTTTCTTTAGTGTTAAATGTATTTTGTGTTCGGATATGAGTTTAATCCCTGTTCCACACAAAAACTACGAAACTGCATTCGGATATGAGTTAAATCTATGTTCCATTAAAAATTACAAAGCTGCAACTTAGGTCGTGTGTATCTTTGCATGGGTTGTGTTTGTCGTTGAATGTTTACTTAATTTGATTTCACCTCATGGGTTTAGTTTAAACTTTAAAAAGAATTACAAAAATACTATAAATATAAGTTTCTAAAGTCTATTTTCTATTGATTACTCACATCATTCTTTAACTATGAATCAAACGATATTACACTACAAGTCACCCTTACCAAGGTCTAAAGGATATACGGTATCAAAGACAATCCTAGCAAACACATGTCGCACTTCCTGTACACTTCCCATGGCCAGCGTCTCATAATTAATCTTGCCACCTTGCTTCGGCACAAATCTCGCATCCTTACCTTGATTCACACGTTCAAATATCTTCACAGCTTTTAAATACAGATGTAGAGAAATGAACACCTGCACAAATAATACTGATCATGTATAAATTTCAAAATTTTATGCCACAATCAGCCACTTAGGTAATGGGTCAAAACATGTTAAACCCACAGAAAACAAATTATTTCAGTAGTTATTTCACTGTTCAGATAAAACAATTAAGCACCCATTATATAGTCCAGATTTCGGATTTTATTGTCCCAATTTACCAAAACTTGGCATCCTAAGCACATGCATACCCAATAAAATCCCACTCACAGTAGATAGGGTCTAGGAGAGTGAGATGGAAAAGACCTTTTCTCTATCCCAGCAACGGTAAAAATCAACATTCTGCTAATTAAAATCAGTATTTAACTGTAAATTTCTTAAATTGTCTTTTTATTTTTCCTTTTTATGTTTGTGGAAAATGACTTTAGGACGAAGGGAGTAGCTTGCATGTTTTAACAATACACATTTTCCGGATTACCATCGTTTGACACGTCACCGTTTTAGTAGAATTTTAATAGTTAACCCATTTAATACAATAAAGGAACCTTTATAAGTAAATTTGTTGAAATTGACACCTATATCAAAAAACAAGTTGACTGAGCACGTACCAGATCAGAATAAGGTGCTTTAGGGTAGCTACTCATTGCCCGTGACACATAATATGTATCGGTTATATTAGTTAGTGCCCTATTAACTGATGATCCAAGCTCCAAAACCTCTTGTTTCAATGCCTTATCTTCAAGGTGTTTAGGCACTGATAACTCCTGGTAAGTTGTAACATGTGGTTTGGATATTTGTCTAGCTATGCTAATAGCTTCCTCCATATCTCCACCATTGTAGACTGCTAGGCTAAATGCAGCAACAGCTAAAGGGTCCCTTGGTCGATCTAGCAATGCCATGTGGAAAGCTAAAATTGCAACCCCGGAAAAACAAATATGTTGAGATGTAACTAAACACTAAAACTAGTTCATAAACAGTTGAAACTTGAAACAACCAAACCAAAGCAAGTCAGCTGGTTCAGCTGCTTCGAGATTCATACGAAATTTAGTTTCAGCGGTTTAACAGACCGGTTTACAGTTCAAAAGTTGAAACTGGCTGGGTAAACCAAACCAGCTGGTTAATCATTATTTTTTTACTTTTGGAATATGCACTTATGTATGTGTATTGTATTCATGAACCATCTTTATTATTTAGAATAACTTTAATATAAAAAATATTTATATCAATTCAAATCTGCAAAACTGACATGTCAGCTCAACCCAATTAACCAAGCCAGTTTGCTTTGTCATTTTTCGAAAATGCAGTTAGCCATACAGCCCAAACTTGTCAAAACCAGCCGAATTGGGCAGTGAACACCCCTAGCTAGCTAAACCTGATACGTGAGAAATGCATATTTCCAAAAACTTACCATAAACTACTATGACATGGTCTGTCTGGTGCTAGAAGCTTATCCAAGCTTGAAAACAATGACTGCATTTGAAACAATATGATTGAATCTTAATCAAGGTTACCAAAAGAAAAATAAGATGCTCGTAAGTAAGGTTACCAAAAGCATGTTAGTCTTCTTATCTTGTCTTTTGAAACCATCACGGACAAGATATGCAGCCTGAAAAAATGAAAACAAGTCAGAATATGCATAAACTGACTAACTAAAGTAGGTGAAAAAAATTGTTTAACCTGAATTGGTAAGAGTAATTCCAAGAGACCAAATCTCCATAATAACCTCAATGATGGTTCTGCAGAACCATATGCTAGCATGTAATTCATTTCCATAAGGTGCCTCCCCTAGAAACATATGATCAAAAGATTAACAAAATTTAAGCCAAATTGTTCTTTCAAACATTCAAACAAAAGATAAAAAGAGGTGATTAGTATATAACTGATTAAATACCCTATCAAGCAGAAGCACCGTGTGCGCAAGGTGTTTTATAGCACGTGCAGTTTCTCTAGAGAAACCAAACCCTAAACGGGCAGCAATTCTAATGGCGCGCAGTATGCGGGCTGCAACAGGATGAGAGCTTTAGAATGCGGAATATATGATAAAAAAGGAATAATTTTTATATCAAGAAAAAACTCACCACGATCCTCCACCAATGAGAAGCTGGCAGGATGAATAGTTCGCACCTACACCAAAATTATATTAATACAAGAGTGTTACACTATCCTCGATTCCTCCTATATACTATAGTTAAATGATGCATGCATACTTTAGCTCTTTTAATATCCTCGATTCCTCCTATATAGTCATAAATTGTATTTGCATAAGGATCAAACATCAATCTGCAATATGAGAAATAAAACGATTACTACTTTTGGAATAAATAAATAGATTTGTAGAAAAAACAAGAACCAAAAAGATTCAAGAAAATGAACCAATTCTAGATAATATTGGAAACAAAGCCATTGAGGATTTAGGATCCCAGGGCCAAAGCAGTAACCCGTTTATTGTTAAATCCCGTTGCATACAATTCCTCCAACGATAATGATCTTTTTCATCATAACCATCATGTTGTTGAAAAGTCAATTCAGGGTCCAATGATTGATTTCTTGCTGATGTGCTGAAACTCGAAACCTATTCATCAATCAAATTCAAGTTTTCCATGGGCAAAACAGGTTCCAGTCAGAACAGGTCACTTTAGTACAGATCAAGTTGAGTAGACAAGAAACCATTTTAAAAATTTTTAAATTTGTATAAACAATCAAACATTGAAAATAGTAACAGTATTTATTAGAATGAAGACAAACCTCTACAACATCATCACCAACATGCACATGGCAGATAGGAAACCGTTTCCCAACAATATCACACCAAGAAAAAACTTTTGTCACCTGTGCAGTAGATACACAGTAACACAGCAATAAAGTTAGCATGCATGCATCTTACTTTAAAAATCTAAATTTCAAATTCACTGAAAACATAAACTCTTAGATTACTAGAAGTACAAAACATATATATATAGATAACTTGTCTTCGTTTCTTGGATTGCAAGTTTTGTCACTTTGAAGTTACATAAAAAAAATTTTAGCTGTTCCTTTGCAATCCAACTTAACCTTTCCTACACTTATAAAAAGTACTCACTTAAGGCTCAACTACTACGGTTCAAAATTTCCCATGAAAATATTAAAATAATCATTCATTTAGACAAGAAACAAAAATCCAGCCATTAAAAGATCCTCTAGTTAGAAATAGCTACCGCCATTCAGGTACTCTCATTACGAAATATGCTAAGATGAAAAAATCCAGCCATTAAAAGATCCTCTAGTTAGAAATAGCCATCGCCATTCAGGTATTCTCATTACGAAATATGCTAACATGAAAAAGAAAACACACCAAAGAAGAAGAGACACCAAAGAAGAAGGGGTTTCTAAAGCAAATGCATTACCCCTTACATGTCCATGTGCACTAATCTAGTAATCTTACTCAACACACAAAATATGAGTATGAGTCACTAACTGACCTCTTTCAATTCTGCTGTAGTTAATACATCAAAGTCCTTTGGTGTGCGTTTTAATATTAGATCACGTACACAACCACCAACAAGGTAAACATCAAATCCTACAAAAAGGCAGGTATAAACAAATATTCAAGCATTAGATAAACCAATCTTTACAGAATTCTCCAAGCTCTGATGCCAACTGTTTAAAATCAGACCCAAAATCAAACACTGATCATAAAAGATCAACTTTTTCTTGTTTATAAAATTTTGACCCTCTTCAAATAGAATGACCTTTAACCTTGTATTTATACTAAAACAAACCTTGCTAAACAAGTCTTCTAGTCTACTTAAACCCCTAATGCTTGGGAATTTAAACAACTCGATAATCATGCAAATAAAAAAACTAATTAAATCAAAGAACATACTAATAAAATAAACTCAGGTTTCAATTTTGGTCCTTCAACTTTTGGTTTCTTCCATAATCAAGATTAACCTAACCCTTCATAAGAAGCGTATAAAAGAGCAATTCTTATTTTCTAATAACAAGTTAGCAAAATGGCTGACACATGATCCTCATACCACCTAATATTGACCGTTTTGCCCTATCGGAGCTCATAACGTTTTCATTTATCTGGATTGAAGCTTCTTAGGATATCACATGGGCACAAGAAATGTTGGCTGCCCTTGCATACTAGTAACAAGGTGTTTTGGCTGTGGACAATATGAGGATCCATTCTTAAACATATTTGGGTGGAGTAGTATGATTACCTCCACCAAATCTCCACCGTGCGTTCCACTCAACCAAATCCCAAAAACAAAACACTATAATTCTCAGAAGCCAAATGCAGACTTTCTTACTAGCATAATATTATCATACCAACACTTCCAAAATTCAATCAGTATATAGCCTACCTTTCCTTTTAAGACCATTTAGAACCATCCGTGTAGGCTTCGGGATCATCGAATTCGTAATCCCAAACTCCTTCGAGCCAAACTTCTTCCATTCCGATGCCATTTTTCTGCCTTCCACACCTTCGATTCCAAACACAATCAATCGATATCACGACCATATCTAATACGTAACACAGTCAACAATACGAAAACATATCACAAGAGATCGAACATACCTCCTTCGTTATAGATAACAGAATCGGTGGAGAAACCATCTGGTCCGTCAACTGTTTCAATAGCTGCAACACAACTCATCCGAACCTTCATACACATAAAACACTAGAATTTACAGACAATTCAATAAACCAAAAACAGAATAAACGCAAGAGTTTAAGGCATTAACGTACATTGGAAACGCGACGGAGGAGAGAATAATTGAGACGAATATGGGGGTTGCATGAATATCCCAAACCTAAACCGATCGCCATTTGGATATGTAATTCAAGTATGTGTTAAACTGACATTTTCAGTTAACGAATTTCTAGGGTTTTACAGATGAAGAAGAAGGGGTTTATCAGTACTAAATCGGTGAATGGAGGAGATAATTTTAGATTTTTTTGTCTTGTTTTTTTTGTTGGTTTCTTTTGGGTCAAGTTAGGGCTTGTTTTATGATTTAAGTGGGCCGTTTGGTTTAAATGGGCCCATATTACTATTATAGGTCTATAAGTGAACATTAGACAAGAACTAGATTAAAGGGATGGGAGCGTGAAAAAAAACTGACGCTGAAATGTTTTTATTAACCCATACGTTGAATATAAAAAATGAAACCGACACAGCCCTTGCACCGTAAAGGTGTCGTTAATAATATTTGAAACTTAACACGGAAGCTAGAAAACATACTTACGTAAACGTTGATAAAATTAGTCATGTCGCGTGAGAATAAATCGTATACACGAAAGGAGTTGTGTACGTGTGCATATGTGAACTAGTGGACCAAAGGTTTATTTATTTCTTTGTATGAAATAAAATGTATATTAACCAAAAAAATTTAGGTTAGTGTTCACATGAACCTCGTTGCGGTAGTAACGTAGAATAAAAAACAGGCCGCATCGGTATATTTAAAAATGAGAGTTGAACGGTTTAAAAAACCAAACGGTTTCAACAATCATTTAAAAGCATTGTTGATTTAAAAATAAGGTTACGAAAATTCACATCACAAAGTAGATAAAAATAGGTACGTCGTAACATAAAAATTGAAGTTCCTATAAAACATCATAATTTGAAAGTTATATGGGAAAACAAAAACAAAAACAAAAACAAAAACAAAAAAAAAAAAAAAAAAAAAAAAAAAAAAAAAAACCTATGAAAGTCAAAACCTTGAAACAAATTTAACAACTTCTACGTTTATGCTTTGATTACTTGTATATTATCACATAATTTCATTTCGAATGAAATTTATATTAAAACATAAATAAAAATAAGCATACTACAACAGTATATTTGAAATTTTAAAATATATCATATTTTAGAAGTTATTGGGAATAAACTAAATAACTTCAAAACTAATTATAATAATAAATATAAAGTATAAAAAGATAAAAGTATTAAAATAATTAAAAAAGGAAGCATGTTTGCATTAAGTATTTATACATTTAGCTTAAAGGCTTTTCTTTTTAGTTAAAGTATACTTATTTATGTCGTAAGAAAAACGTAACTTTTAATATTTGTACAAAAGCATAATCCCTGAAAATCGATTATGATTAACCTGATAGCTTGATTTATATGCTTTTTCAAGTCTAAATTTACTTATAGTAAGCTATACTATGTATTTGAAGATGAAAATTTGTTTTTTTTTCTTTTGAATTGATATAATATGAAATTTAAGTGTGAGCATCCCATGAGATCCTCATATGGTCGTCCCATGAGATCGATGATAGATGAATGGCATATGTAACAATACATTCAGGGGTTGTTATATTAGTACGAGTGTTAAAACAACAGTAAAATATCTTCTAATGTTTCCGTATATCACCCACTAAAGACTGTTAACACTTGAACTTTGTTCTTAGGAGCGACCCCCCCCCCCCCCCCCCCCCCCCTCCCTCCCTCCCACACTCACCCACTGACCTACTTACTTTTGAAATCTATAAATATATAACCTTTTCCTTGGGGCATTTCCCCGGGTTCCCCATCACTTATAATTTGATCATCCCCTAGATTTCTCTCCCTCTCTCATCCATTCAAAAGCCCCGATTATTGTTCATGGTAGCGGTTGTTGAAGACCAAAATCCCTATGTCGGAGTGGGATGGTATATCGAATTGAGCCGCCATTTCAAGGGGATGGAAAAATGAAAAACAAGGGGGCGGGAGGTCACCCGTGCGACATACGCGATTTTACTAAGCTTCAAAAACACAAATACAATGTTACACTTAAAACAAAACCTATAATCTTTTATAAATAACTATCCAAAGTATTTATTCCTTACACTTCTAGTCTGTGTTTAGAGAATATTATTAAGAGGGCCAATATTATTAAGAGGGCCCAGGTCTGAACATATAGTTATATGATAGGAAACATGTTGATCCTGATTTAATATTAAGAAAAGCAATTACAACCATCCGCTACTTACTTCTCTATCATAGTTTATTTCTTAGCTACACTTTCAATTTAAATAATACTCAATTTATATATATTATACATGTAGTTATTTTTATTTTCTCTCACCTCGTTATAATATATATAGCTGGACTACAAGATCATGTTATAAAACCCACATTTTCATTTCTAGTTCTATTCTATTCTTGTGATCATCAAATTTTCAAACTTTTTGTTCCAAATTATAAATTCCAATTCAAGTTTAAAAAATGGCTGCTTTTTCATACCACCAACACCACTCTAATTATCTTCTTGATCAAACTGTTTTCTTTCCAAATCCTACCACCACCACCACCTCCGGAACCGCCACCGCCACGGCTGCCACCTGGTTCCCTCAGCTCCACCAACCTCATGGTGATCATCATGATCAAGCTTATATAGCAAACAAGTTACAGAGCCCGGAGTCTTCAATGTCAATTGTTCTTGATGATCAGAAAATTGAAAGTGGCAATGAGTTGGTTAAAAAGAGGAAGGATAAACAAATGTCTTCTTTAAATCAAGCGCAATCTAAAGTATTCACTTGATTACTGTTAAAGTTTAGCTTAATATTAATCTTTTCTGTCTGAAATTTGTGAATTATTTAAAAAAATTAAATCTTTATATGGTATTTGAAAGGATACAAGCAATAGACTCATGAAGAAGCAAAAGAAAACCAATGATTATCAAGTGGAAAAAAAGAAAAAGAATACAAAGAAAGGTTCAGCTTCTTCTTCTGAGGAAGAAGGGGCAGTTGGGTACATTCATGTTAGAGCAAGAAGAGGCCAAGCTACTGATAGCCACAGCCTTGCTGAAAGGGTACCCTTCCTCTACATTTTCACAAATTTTTTTTCCATTTATACCCTCCTATTGTATACATACTTTTAAGGGAAAAATATCGTGCGAAACCAAAGCTTTTTAGTCGGGTTCTCATAATATTATCCTCTCTTGTCAATTATAACTAACAGGTTAACTTATCTTTTAAAATTAAAAAACAATAATATTCGGTGATTAGGGGTTAACTGATTATTAATAACATAAAACTCAAGGACACTCTTGACCATCTTTTGGTTGGTGCATGTGAATAATAATAACATGAAACTGATTATTAATAACAAAAAATATATATGTTTTCAGGTGAGGAGAGAGAAAATAAGTGAAAGGATGAAGCTGTTGCAAGCCATTGTTCCAGGTTGTGACAAGGTGAATTGGTCTTCTTTCTGTCTGATTTGTATTCATTCATTCATTTAAAAAGATTATATATTTTAATAAAATAAAATCACAACATATAATACATCACTGACAATTTCATGTGGGTTGATTGATATGCAGGTAACTGGAAAGGCCCTCATGTTGGATGAAATTATTAATTATGTCCAGTCCCTACAAAATCAAGTTGAGGTATATATTTTTAAAAATTTTTTTTATATGATTTAGCTATTTTGTTAAATTAATGAAATTAACATTATTTAGTATGCTAATGAACTAATACACAAATTTTCAGTTTCTTTCCATGAAGCTTGCTACTGTAAATCCCATGTTATATGATTTTGGACTGGATATGGATACATTCATGCTTAAACCTGATGAGGTAATTAACTAATAAATATTGATGTTTTGTGGTGTTATTTTTTTTAAATAAATGATAAACCAAAATTGCATGTATGTAATGAACAGAATATGAGCAACATGGTACTACCAATCATGCCAAGTGTACAACGATATAATCCCAACGGCGGAGCTGCCACCTTTGCTCCGACGAACAATAACTACAACCACCAGCCACAGCTGACTGATGGTTCAGTAGCAACTAATTCATTGTTATTTCAACAATCACAGATGCAAAATATTCTATCCCAGGTAGGCCTGGCAATCTTTGCCCAAAATCTTCAACATGGGTTGTTTTGAGTATTTAAATATTGGTGTTTGGGTCTTTTTGGGTAGAGTATAATTTACAAAAGGTTTAGATGGGTCAAGTTAGAATATAGGGAGAAAAAATATGGGTCAGAATGGGTCACTAAACTAAAAGAGATGGGTCAGAATGGATTTGGTGGATGATTAAGCTGTTACTGGTGTTAAGATGCCTACATAATTAGAGTTATTACTTATTACTAGATCCGACAATCTTGACCCAAACAAGTAAATTTGGGTTTCAAATGGGTCAAGGTGGACAACCTCATAAGTTAGAAAAAAAATCAATAGGTTAAGATGAGTAATAGAGAATATGAAACGGGTCAGGATGGGTTATTAGGTATTTTGATCTTCTCCACGTCTTTGCAACTTCTCAATTCCATTTCAGTGATTAATTTTTGTTTGGGTGTGATTTACGTTTTACGTTGTTGATTATCATGTTTCTCATTATACCGCCGACGCCCCCGACCGCCGCCGCGGCCGATTCCGGCCGCCTCCACCCCCGACCGCCCTCGGCCGATTCCGGCCCCCGCCGCCCCCGACCGTCGCCGGCGGCGGCTGATTCCCCCCCGCCGCCGCCCGCCACGCCCCCGACGCCCGCCACGCATCGACCGCCGCCCGCGCCGATTCGCCCCGCCGACGCCGCCGACCCCCCGACGCCCTACCGCCTGTCGCCAACCAACCGACCGCCGTTGACGAGACCCGACCCCGACGCACATGACTGTCGACCACCGCTGCCGAACCGCGTCGGTTTAGACGCGCTCGACGGAGACTGCCGGTTTTCAACGATGGACGTGATCAGTTAATGGTGGCGGAAACGGGCGCGGTTGGCGGTCGCAGTCGATTGTCGATGGTGACGATGGCGGTGGTCGGTGGTATGTAGCGACGATGATCAATGGTAATGGAGGTTGTGTCGATTGAACCCATCCTGACTTGTTTTTAATTTGAACTGTGACCCAAACCCATTCTGACTCGGACTTGTATAGTTGATGTCATTGGATGCTTGATGGAACGTGTCATCACTATCACGAACGCCGATGTAAACTCTAAGAAGGGAAAGTTATGGAGTTTTTTCGCTGCTTTAACTCTTCTTATTGTGTGTGACCGAAAGTATAATTAGATATTTAAATGTAAAGTGGTCGAAATGAAAATATATATTTTTTTGTAATAGCATTGACCCATCTTGACCCGAACCCATCTTGACCTGAACCCATTCTGACCCATACCCATTCTAACTTTTTTTTCTATTTATTCATCCTAACCCATACTCATTTTGACCCAAACCCATCCTGATCTGGCGATCAATCCAATCCAACCCATACACTTTGCCACCTCTAATCCCAGGTATCTTTTCAAACTCAAGTAATGTCACAAAATTATAATAAAAATATAACATTATTATTATAATATATTGTTGTTGTTATTATTATTTTTATAAATATTTGTTTATATAAATAATCTAATTTTTCAGGGAAATGGAGATCAATTGTGGGATGTGGATGGACAAAGACTAAAACTTGACAATCATTTCGCTCTCAGCAATAACTTGACTTCTTTTCATTAATCATGGTAAATACATATTTATTATTGACAACATCTATTTAAATCTACTTAAATATATAAGAGTAGATACTAACATGTGATCTTTAACTTGTTTAGGGTACGAATTAAGCTCTAATGCATGCATGAAGATTTAGTTATCTCATCATCATTGGCCAAGCAAATTAATTAAATTTTCTTGTGAATATCACAAAAAATATGCTACATCGAGTGATCATTATCAAGAATCGAGGGTTGTGGATCGATCAGATTGATCAAGACCAAAGAACATGATGATTTATGAGAACTTATTTACAGTTAATCAAAAAGTTGGTATTTTCTTATTAAATGCCTGTAAAAGATAGTAAATCGGTCCATATTTATTTATCAATTTTAAATTTATTTGTATTATTAATGAATTAAAGCTACAGTTGTTTACTGTTGGTATAACCCTACATGTGTATTTGTCCATTGTATTTGGCTGTCTTATTTTTCTTTCTTTTGTGGGTCTGCAATGTCTGGATATGGGCCACCTTATGAAAAATATATGGTCCAGTAAAATAATTATACTTATATATTTTCCAATGCCAAAGGCCTAGCTTGCAATTTTAGTGTATTCTTAATTAAGTTGTTGAAATTTTAGTTTCATAGTAAATATTAGTGTAAATTTAGTAGTAGAGTCGGAATGTTTTAAATTAATAGAAATTTTATGTCAACGCATGAGGTTCAAACTAAGACTACCTTTAACGGTCATGCCGTGACAATCAGGGTGATGAGATGGCATGACGTAATGGCAACACCGCAACTCTCGTGCTTGGCATCGTTAAGATTTGATTTTCCGCCACGTTAAGATATGATTTTATGTTGGTAAATATATTATGATGTTACATTTTGTATAAATTGAATATTTATTGTATTACATGTGGATATTTTCTTCTATTTGGTGTGGTTCTATCTTTTGTACTTATGATTTGTATGTATTTATAAAAACATGAATGATGTTATTTATACCAAAAGATTAAGTAGCAATACAAAAGGGATTTCTTTTAGGAAATTCTCAAGAAAATTCGTAGCCGTAGAAAAACGTTGGAAAACGTACACTTAGCAAGATAGTAAGCAAAGTCTAACAAATTTTTGTAGCTAAACTATAGTAAAATATGTTGCTAAAACCTATATCAAAGACAAAACCGTAACAACATTCAGTAGTCAAATCCTTACACTTAAATTGTCATAAATTAACCTCTTAATAATTTTAATAGTGTATAATCTTTTTATTTTTTGGCAAATTGGATTTTAATAATCCAAACTATTATATATTGGCCGATAATAATCCATATTATCAATTTGGCCGTTAACACTCCCAACTTTCACTTTTATTACCAACAACAGTCTCAGTGACATAATTTTCATTTTCTTACGTTTGATTTGGACTCGATTCGGTTCACAACAATAATTATGAACAAAATGAAGAAACATACAAGCTAAATTGAGACTAAAATGGATACAAATTGAGCGTAAAATTTTGAAAATTATGCCACTTGGGGTATTGTTGATTATAAAAGTAAAAGTTGGAAGTGTTACTGGCCAAATTAATAGTTTGGATTATTATCAGCCAATAAGTAATAGTTTAGATTATTAAAATCCAATTTGCCTTTTTTTTTTTTTACTTTAATAACGGTAATTAGTGGGGACACGTAGCAATATTGTATTTCTACTCATCAAAATTTGTCTGTTTCTCTCTTCTATTAAATAATTACATTAATTACTAATAATATTATTTAATTTGTCTTAAATTACAAATAGTTTTTTAATAAATTAAAAATAGATCTATTTGTTTCGTGGCAGCACCACAATCGTTTAAACATATTTTTTAAAAACTTTGATGTTTTAAAAAAATTTTTCTTTTAAAAAAACAAATTTCTATAAAATAAGAAATTTTCAAAAAAATCAAACTTTCTAAAATGTACGAAATAGTTTGAAATTTGTGTTTTAAAGAGTAAAATTTTCATAAACAAAAAATAATTTTACTAGGAGTTATAATAAAGAATTTTTATAAGTGATATTTTATTAAAACGGTATGTTTTCAAACAAAATATTTATATTTTTTTGAAAAAAATAAAAAAAAAGTTTATAAAAAAAGTTTAAAAAGTTAATATTATTGTTTTATTACTTATAGTTTTTATTCATACGTAATTTTAATCTTATTTTTTTATAATATTGTTTTATAATCAATAAATTTTTATTTTATTTATTTAACTCGTATAATACACGGGTTACTAAAGGTAGTTAGATTAATATAATTTGAAATTTAATTATTCACAACATAAATATTAATATATATTGTTATACTAATTTTATTAATTCCACACATTATTCTTTTTTCCAACCAAAATATCATGTCGGCTTCACTTTGTCTTATTAAGTTCGATCATAACGGAAACTGGAAATATGAAACAAAAATTAACAAATTAATTACTCCTCCAAGGGATTTTTTAATTTGTTAATTAGGTTTGTTTTCAATCAAATAACAAAATACAAATCGACCGGGGTCCATTCAACGTGTGTTTATAGAAGTCAAAACCCACATTAAGTTTTAAAAATCTTTTCAAAACGTTTAGGGTGAAAGCGATATAACATCTCACAATGTTTGAGTAGGAGAATGAAAGCTTTTTTATATAAAGTTAAACTATGTTAGTACTCCGTGTATTATACGTATTGAATAAATAAAATACTAATAATTAGTAATAAAAATTTATTAATTATAAAATCATGTTTGAAGATAAAATATAATTATAATTGCATATGAATAGCTACTTTAAGTAAATAAATAATAATATATTTTTATTAAACTTTTATTTTATAAAAAAATATGGGTTTTAAGTATTTTGTTTTAAGAAAAATAAATTTATTTTAAAAAAAGTTTGTTGTATTCTATATTTTATAAAATATAAAACTTTTGTTTTCAAAAAGTGTCTTTAATAAAAAAAAGTTTTAATTTATTAAATTATATAAATTTTAATTTGAAAATGATATGAGTGATATTATTAGTATTTAAACAATAATAAAAAGAAATAAAAAAGGTAGTATGATAAAACTTATAATTATGTCAAGCCTTATTTTAGATTTTCTTTGTTATAGATAGATAGATATACAGGTAAATAGATAGGATAGAAACTCATTTATTAAACGGATTTTAGTTAGTAATAAACACGAAGAGTTACAGTACGATATTTTAATATAAGATAGGCAAATTGGATTTTAATAATCCAAACTATTACCTATTGGCCGATAATAATCCATACTATCAATTTGGCCGGTAACACTCCCAACTTTCACTATTATTACCAACAACAGTCCCAATGATATAATTTTCAATTTTTTATGTTTGATTTAGACTCGATTCGGTTCGCAACAATAATTATGAATGAAATGAAGAAACATACAAGCTAAATTGAGACTAAAATAGATACAAATTAAGCGTAAAAAATTGAAAATTATGTCACTGGAACTGTTGTTGGTTATAAAAGTGAAAGTTGGGAGTGTTACCGGCCAAATTAATAGTATGGATTATTATCGGCCAATAGGTAATAGTTTGGATTATTAAAATCCAATTTGCCTATAAGATATGATTAAAATTATATATACGTAATAGTTAAAGAAATAAAATAATTATACTATTTTTTTAAACTCTCTTATCTATATAGTTTCATTTTTAAACATTCGTTTTAAGATTTTTTTATAAAAATATTATTGTTTATAAAAATATTATTTATTAAAAACTTGGGTTTTTAATTATTTTGGTTGTTTTAATAAAACTGCTTTTAGAAAATTTCATATTTTTTATAATTTTTTTAAAAAAGAACCGATTTAAAATATTTTATTTAAAAAAAGGTTTAGTATTTTCGAAAATTTCATATTATATAAAAATTTTGTTTTTTTATTATTTCTATTTTAATAAAAAGATATGGTTTTTAATTTTCTTAATAAAATTTATTTTTATCAACATAACTTGATTTTGAAAAATCTACATGAGAGAGAGAAATGTATCAATTAATAAATTTGATTTTTATTAGGAGAGAGAAATTAGTTTGAGTGTTTAAATTTTCATAATACCCTTTTGGAGGAAAAATAAAGTGAGGATGCTTAGAAAAATAACAAGTGCCAAAAAGATTGTTTAAGAGAATGACAAGTGGCAAAAAAAACCTTATTTTATTAGAGACTATAGATATCTTTACTATCAGATGTATTTTAAAACCATGAGGGGCGGACGTCTGAAGGTGTCCCAGCCGCCAAAGCGGAAAATATCTGAAACGGTTCTTGGACTGTTACAAATGGTATCAGAGCTAGGGTCAGGCCGATGTGCCAGCAAAGACGCAGATCTCTTAAGTGAGGATTAGGACGTTTTTCAACATCACCTCGGGAACATCATCATGCGATTTAAGAAAAATCTCCATGTCCTAGCCTGTAGTTTCCTGAAGCAAAGTTTCTCGTTGTTAGTCTAGAAGGTAAATTTTGATTTGGTTACTTTCATACGAATCATTTTTTGTTTCACTTCATTTTTGTTGTAAATGAGTAGAAGATATGTTCGAAATTAGTGTATAATATTTGGGATAAATTTTTTTTATATTTATAGTGTTTGAGAAATAAAAAAAAATAAAAATGAGTCGTAGGGTGGGGGGGGGGGGGGGGTGTGACGGTTACATTTTTTGGGTTTGCACGACGAGTAGATGCCGTGAGATGGGAGGTGTGGCATGTGGAGGATGTGGCAGCGGTGTTGCAGCCCGACGTCGTGGCTCGCCAAGCCCAACGACATGGGCACCCCCTCCTCCCTAACAATTTTAAGCAGGGATACGATAAAATAATAACCAAGTTTTAAAAGTGTTCCAATTAGGTAACTTAAATTTAAAAAATGTTTTAATTAGTTCACTCGACTTTCTTGTTTTATTTAAATTATAAAGTTTAACATGTTTTTAGCATTTTTTTTGTTTCAATTAGGAAGTATGTTTTTTTGTTTCAATTAGGAAGTATGTTTTTTTTTAAATGCTAATGTAAAACAGTGGTGTAAATTTTAGGTAATTTTTTTTATATTTTTTTAATATAATTAACATATTTTTTATTTTTTAATATAATATAATATATTGAATATTCCGACCCCCACGTCTTCTCCTCCATTACTTTTTTATATAAGAAAGTTATATAATGACTCAATTTAATGATTTAGTGGTTTAATCTGAAAAAAATATGTATGAGTTATTAAATTAAAACAATTTTAAAATTTTATTATTGTTTTGTGACATTTTCTTTTTCAAGTAAGCCAAGGGTGTATAGTAGTCACCGATGATACCATCTTAACGCTACATTATTATTATTGTTATTACTATTATTTTTATTGTTTATCCCATCTGAAATACTTATCGTTCACTATCATTCAATCTTTTTTTTTACTTTTAATTTTTTGAACAAATAAAAGTACTAATTTTAAGATATCACCTATTAAATAAAATAAAAAGTAAAGACGATATTAATATTAGTATATATCTTATACAAAAATACATCATTTCCACCTGAAAAAAACATAAATGTAAATAACAATCGCATGTCAAAATCGCTTACAACATCAAAAATTATTTTACTTCAAATACAACTTGTTTTCATTAAAATTCATAGGTACACGTACGTTGACGATAAAATTAGACATAACTGTCTATTTATAATTTTTCTTGTTCACAATAAACTAAACAAAACATGTTCAAATTCAATGTGCAACTTACTTGAACTCGTTTACGCAAAACAAATTCACTATGTGTTTATCCATTGTTCTAATACATTAACTAGCAATTGTTTTTATGTTTTGGGCATGCATGTTGTGTTTGATAAGGGAAGAAGTACGTATAAAGATCCATGTTGAAGTCTTGAAGGATAGGAGAAACATTAAAAATAAACACTTCTAACTTTTAACTTATTTACCTCCAATGATTTCTTACTAATTGAGAGCTAACGTCGTTAGTTTTTTTATGGCGTGGACCACTTATGTGACGAAACCACTAAGTAGAAAGTTAAAATCTATCATCAAGGCCGTAAATCTAAAACTTCTACTCCCTAAAATCCGTCAATCTCCACCTCCTGATCTAACCACTTGACTTGTTGGAGGTAGATTTCAGGTAAGGATGAAGGCTAGACACCAGAAAACGAGCTTCATGGAAGTTGGGCGGCAACAGAGTTAAAAAATGGCTCAAGGTTGACACCATTAATCAAAAAAACTAACGGATGTTAATTCTAAGTTAGTAAGAGATCGTGTAAGAAAAATAAGCTTAAAATTAAAAATATTTATAAATATTTCATGAGTTGGGATTAATCCCAGCACACAAGAACTAAAAAAAATAAAAAGAAATTAAATTCAAAATAGTAATTAATGAGACGAAATAAATGCATAAAAACATAGGTTACCTCATAAAAAAATATTATAATCACTAGATTTAGTAAACACTTGTATTACACGGGTTGAATAAATAAAATAATAAATATAATAAAAATTTAATAGTTATAAATTAATATTCTAAGATAAAATATGATAAGTAAGGACTATAAATAATGATATTAACTTTTTAATCTTTTGTTTTTAAACTTTCTTTTTATTTTTTCCAAAAAAAATTTTCAATTTTGTTTCAAAACAAATATTTTAAAAGATGTAATTTTTTAAAATATTTTTATTATAACTCCTAATTTTAATTAATTTTTGTTTATAAAAGTTTTACTTAAAAACATCAAATTTAGAATATTTAATATTTTTAAAAAAGTTTGATATTAAAATTTCTCATTTTATAAATATTTATTTTTTTAGTAACAATATTTATAAAAAGATGCATTTTTTAATTTATTATTAGTAATTAATGTGATATTAATAGGAGAGAGAAGCGAGAAAATTTTGGTAAAATGAAATGTGATGGTGCCATGTGTCCACCATAGTTACTGTTTTGTTAAAGTAGGAAGATATACATTATAACATGTAATTTTGAAAGTTATTTTTTTTTTAAAGCTAGACGTCACTCTACTTATCACTGCTAACTAATCCACACCACAACTAATAACCTTAAACACAACTTAATCACTCTGATTTTAAATAACATTAATCCATTAGACTCTGTGCTCACCCAATTCTGAAGGTTATTAATTAAAAAAAACGTTTAAATTTTTTTTATTGTAGTTAATACTTAATTAAAAGCTCTTATTTTAATGTGGTTTTGTATTTTAATGAAACACAACCAATGGCCCCTTAAACAATTTTAATTCTGAAGTGATTTAATTTGTCTTTGAATGAAACACAACCCATGTCTCCGTTCATTATCGGCTGTCCCTCTTAATTATGTGACGTAATTAATATCGATCTTTATTTTATTTCTGTCAAAATAAACTAAGGTCTTCTAGTTTTTTTTTATATGACATTTGCCGGTTGTTGGATCTATATAGCTCTTTTTTCTCTATATATATTATCCAACGTCGAATAGAAACCATAATGTTTGACAAGGTGTCTATACTTCATTGTCAAGTGTTAAATATCATAGTTTAATATTTGACAAAAACTATAATTTACAAGATGCCTATACTTCATTGTCCACGGAATTATTATGAAAAATATATATTGACAAAAATTATTCATATAGTTCGTAGTAGATGCAATATAAGATAGTAAATAGTGACAACTTGCGGTTATAACAGACCAACTTTAGATAAAAGTTAGCATAAAGACAAAATTGAGCACGTCATAACAGCATATACGTATTTAAGAAACATAACTTTGAATGCGAATATAAAAAATAAAATATATATGTATGCACGGGCATGTGCGTACATATGCATAAAAGACCATAATGTTGTGTACGTATAATGTGTTATCACAACAGTTAAAAATAATAATTATAATTGATTTTTGCTGTTTTCCGCAAGTATTTTATGAAAACTCCATCTTACAAATTAAACTTATGAAAATCAATTAAGACCAATCAATTTGTTATTAAAATAACATTAGTACACTTATAATACAATATTATGATTTTTATATATATTTGTGTGAATTTGCATGCATTAAAAACCTAACACATATTTGTACTATAAACTACAGAATGTAAATTAGGGGTGTCAATTTTGTCGGGTTAACTGGTTGGCGGGTTGGGATATCGAATCCGAACACTACCCATAATTTTATTTGTGCCATAAAAATTAATATTAACTTGAACTCATATAAAATAATGTAACTTGAAATTGACGCCTTTAGCTCAATTTTCTAAAAAGGTAAAAATAATCAATTGTAATTTAAGGTATAAGTTTTAATTTCAAATTGCATATACAACAATATATCAAATGTTATGGTTTTACGTTTTTGATAATATACGCTTGTCTTTTTTAAGAAGCTTTAATTGAAGTTTGATAATTGATTTGTAAATTGAATTTCTAAATTGAAAAAGACCTAGAAATAATTTATTAATGAAAGAGTTAAATGATCTATAATGATTTTCAATAGCATATATTAATATTATTAGATCAGTTAACCGTTCAACCCGTTTTCAAGTGGATTATGTTGTTCAACCTAAGATTTTTCGTTTAAACGGGTCAACCCTGACTCAACTTGTTTTTTTATACGGATTATTGTTTGGGTTCGTGTCAGGAATTGTCACTCCCAGTGGCGGAGCTTGAAATCTTTTGTAGGGGGCAGGGGCGAAATTAATTTTTTTAGGGGGGGCGAACTCGATATTTATATAAAAATTTACACTACCGGACCAAAAATTTACACTATCGGACTAAAATTTAACAATACCGACGAAAAAAAGAGGGGGGGGGGGGCGGCCCCCCCGGCCCTAACTATCCTCCGCCCATGGTCACTCCTATTATAAACACGTGTTGCGTGTAGTTACAAATTACAAATTTGTTAGGTTTTTAAACACATCTGAATTTACGCATATACATAAAAGACAATAATATTATGTATTTTTAAAAGTATTATCTCACCAATAAAAAGAACTAGCTTGATTTATTTTGACTGGTTTCAAATGCTTACTCTATAAGGACTGGTTTCCTTAGATTACACACCCTGTAACATTATAAAATAAAATTATAGAATTAATGAATCATTTTGCAACAAAATTTCTTATCACATGTCACATGCCCTGTGGCAGGGACGAGAACATGGCTAAAAAAAATTTTAGTACTTGTAAGTTGTTATATATTTTGAAACGTAAATTATCAAAAAATCAATAAAAAAACTAAGATAAAACTTGAAGAGAAAAGAGAAAAGAAATAAAAATATAGGAAAAAAAAACAATAAAATGGACCAAATAAGCAATGTTTTCAGAACCGGACCGGACAGCGAACCGGACGCTTTACCGGTCCGATGGTAGGACCGGTTCAACCGGTCGGACCAGATATAAGAACCGGATAAAATTATAATTATTTTTTATAAATATATGTAAAAAATTACTCAAAAATAAAAAATTATATAAAAAACCGGTTCGACCGGTCCGGTTTCCGGTTCGACCGCCGGTTTGACCGGTTCAACCGGTCCGACCGCCGGTTCAACGTCAAAACGGTTTTAAGCACCGAACCGGACCGGTTTGGAGTCCGGTTCCCGGTCCAACCGGTCGGACCGGCAGGTCCGGTCCGGTTTTCATAACATTGCAAATAAGGGAGAGCAAGATATGATCCTAGGTACAAGAGTAGAGTAAGAAGATTGTGTGCCTTACCACTAGGCTAGAGCCTATTTTTGTTGCTTATTATCTCCCCTTTTATTTATAAACACAACTAAAAAGAGTAGGTAAAAAAGCAAAGGAAAAAGAAATACTTATCACAAGTCACATGACACCGTAATCCAAAACCACCAATAAGAATTAACAACCGTAGGCCTCATTTTAAATTGTAGATAATTATATTAATATATTAATTAGGCTTATGGTCGATCATTATACACCACCACACCAACACATAGAGTTATGATTATACGAGAAGCTAAGTACTAGAAAGATGCACATTAATTCATTAAAAATATACTTTAGATCAAAATTTTACATTTTGATTTGTTAATGTATTAAAGTTATGAATAGAAATATGAAATTAATGAATCAAAGTATTTCTACCAAATATTTATTAAAATATAACCAGTGAAAACAACCAATCAAGATAATTTAGTTTTTAATAATTTTTTAATCAAAATGACACATTTTCTGAAAAATAAGTGTTAACTTGGAATCAATTTTATTTGACGATTCCATGAATTTAAGGGAGATAATATTAAAATGGGATGGCTAAACCAATCCTTTTAAATTTTATTGTCCTTTTAAAATACCAAGTCAAAGGAATTGTTTTTATATTCTAGTATGAAAAAAGAAAAATATTACTGATATAATAAATGAAAGAAGTCCCAACAAATAAAAATATAGTTTACCATGGCCAAGTATCTTAATTTCAACTAAAGATATATATACGTGCAACAACAGAAAAAAAACGCATTAAATTGCGTTCATAACGTTTGACTTTGTTCAAAATATTAGACTCAAAACTTTCTTAATTAGTATTTCTAAATTAACACTTATTCTCTGTGCAAGTTAATATAAAATTGGGAGGTTGTAATGGTGTATATTTAACATGACCCTAATTAAAACTCTATATATCAAGTGCCGTATTTTTTCGACTTGTATCTAGCTTAACTTAATATTCTCTTCAATTTAACTCTGCATATACAAGCAAATGTTAATTGATAAAAGTAATGTCTATTGGATGTAGAAACATAATGATAGACGCATACTAAACTTTTGGGGTCGATGTGTTGACAAAGTGTTTTAATTCAATGGTACATGTCCACATATGAAATGCAGAATTAAACTACGAGTTTATATCTCGTTTACTTTTTAATTCAATAATACTAAAATAAAAGGTAATTTCATCGCCAAACAACTTAATTAGACGGTATCTTTAATCTAGCTCCTTGCTAGTTTATGTTTATATTTTTATAAAAATGTCTCCCCTTAGAAAGAAAACATAAAATTCCTGCAACAAGACTTGTATCATTCAACTTTTAAACATACAACATAGACATTAAAATCAAACTATACTGTCCTCCAATGGTTAAAAAGAGGTGAAGATCGAATGACTGATTAGTTTGGGTGGTGAAGGGTGGCGGAGGAGGCGGTGGCGCCGGAAGAAAAATAGGGAGGGTGGTCCACCAGTGGTGCAACCCCATATGGACGTTGAATTTAGTTGTCTGCTTTGTCCATGGATGTTGATTCAAGGGTGACACCTAAGACATGGCTTGTCTAATTCTATGCTTCATCTTCCCACCTCTTCCTTTTACTAAATTTTGGGGGATTTTAGATATTATGTAGCTAAGGTTATGTGTTATGAGGTTTGGTTAGGGGCTTAGTTGAAAAAAAAGTAATGTCACGTGACATAAATTTTTCTGACCTAAAAATACTTTAAAAGGGTGTAATAAAAGGGATTTGATTGGGGGCTTGGTTAGATTAAATAATCATTAATTTAACCAAAATACAACATATTACTTGCTTCCAACCCTCCCCAACGCCGTGACCAGCCCCGAGGGCCCAGCTCAACGCCATCAATCAAGCATGTGTATCGGTGGCGGTGGCGTGGTATGTAAGATGCGGCACCGGAAATGCCCCGGGCGTTTTGATAACACATGGTTTAATAGACATATTTTCCTCTTTATAAGTGTGTAAAAATATAATAATTTATACACTTTTAGATATATAAAACTTTAGTCAAAACTTTTGACTAGTATAAACGTGTAAAAAGTAATTATAATATATGAAATCTTGAAATCATACTTCATAAGCTATAATAGTAAGGATAAGCAAAACAAATAACAGTAATTAGTTAATTTAAAACATTAACCTAAAAGTTGGAACAATATACTTCGATGACCATATAGCTATCGATTGATACAATGACACTTAGCAAGTGCCCACAATTGACAGGGACCTTTCATTCCAACAAAATTATTTAAAACAGTACAACTCTATATTAATGTTTGAATGTTTGATTCATGTTGTTTATGGTTAATTAAAGATAAATTAGGTTTATAACTGTATGCTAAAAGTTTAAACATTCTTTACTAGTAGCATTGATTAATTATGTAGTTAATTTTTTTGAAAGGACAAACATACATTAATTTAATCCCACTACTATAATCCACATTGTTATTCATCACACGACCCTAACCATTAACTTTGTAGAGAGAGACACCACTTTACGGATAAGATGTTTGTCGCCTACGAATGAAGCTGATAATTATTTGAAAACATAGTTATCCACTATCATTAACAAAAAGTGTATGTGTGTGTATATATTTAAATACATATATATTAGGCGGTATAAAATGTGAACACTTGAATAGTTGTTTGAACTTGTATTAATGGCGACTTCTTGTCCTAGGCATGAGTGTTGAAGGTTCAAGGGACCTAGATCCCCACCACAATTTACATACAAATGGACAAACAATATATATAACACACCAACAATTCAGTTTTTGTTTATAACCAAATCATGTTGTTATCAAACAAATACAGTGAACCTTTAAAGACATAGAGTAGCCGTAACGTTTAAATCATTTTAGCAAGGTTCAGGACTCAAATATAACTTTCAATTGGTTTTCTGTCTTTAATCTGTTTGAATTAAGATTGTATGCCCAATACAACTACGTTATTTTAGTAGGGTATTAGTGAGGTTATATTTGTGTTCATGTAACTAAATTTTGTATATTTAAACAGAAGTGAAAAACTATACGCAACTATAATTTGTTTGTAATGAATCAACATGTAGAACAATCTAACAACATATATGGGGTCGCCTTTTGATTTGCTTGTCTCGTTCTTTTTGGATTTAATTTGTTTGGGTTTTCCCCACACTCAATGGACGTTATAGTCATGTCACAACTATTGACTATGAGACTTTGCTTTACAATTATATAAAATGAACAATTCGAAATATGAAAGCATCTTTATTAGGCTTGATTAAAACCATTTGCTACCCATATTCAGAAGTGACTAGTTGTAACTTGTGAGGAAGGGAGGACCCTACTAAGGCCATCTAAAGCCATAGGGTGTTTATGTCGACATAGGTTTTGTGTTGTAGCATCAAGTATAACATTAGGCCAGAAAGTGTTCTAAAAAAGTTAAATGTGTGTATGCTTTTGGTCCATATGTTAGGCTTTAACGCCTTTAAGGCCATGCGGTATGCTTTAATGTCATGGGCGTTAAAGCCTACGTGAGGGTTAGAGGGTGTGGCAGACTACCACTCCCTTCTTGGCGCTAAAGGAATAGGCAACGTGCGTTACAATCCGTTTTGTATTTGTTAAATCAAATTTTAATATAAATAAAGAGGCGTGAAAAGGGGTGAGGGTATTTCCTTGGGTTAATAGGACGGTGAATGAGGTGGAGCGAAAGGGGATGAATTAGGTGATGTGACACCTACAGTAGTGACGAGGCGTGAGTTTAAAATTGTATTACATTATCATTTTATCTGATTTTACTTGTCTCTTACATTAATTTACATGGCCTTATACGTAAGTAGATACTTTAAGGTTTGTTTTTGTATGGTCGCTTGTGCAAAAGTTAAACAAAACAAATCGTCAACGCAAAAAGGTACGAATTATCATGGTGGTGGTGATGAGTGTCTCTCTTTATTTTGTCTCGTTAGGATAATTTGAGTATTTTATTATCATCTTAACAAAAACAAATTTAACAAACATCCTCCCCCACCACCATACTAAAATTATTTCCTAGATGTTTTATTTATTTGATCAAATTAAAATTCGTAACTTATTTATTCATCACCCGTAATAACCCTAAGAAAACTTAATTAAATGTTTCAACAAGTTCAAGGAATAATAATATTATATGAGAATAATAAGTTTGCTTCTAGTTACATTATCTTTTTTTCTGATTTTCTATACTTTTTGAAGGAAAAAAAAAAAACTAACTACTAAGTATGTTTTTACATTTGAATGTAAATGCGCGTCAACTTTTAACCTTACATCAACCGTCTATCTTTTAAGACCATCCATGATGGGGTTTTTCACGTTTATGGGCGTAACTTGATGCCAAAACAGAGAAGGGTAAAAGATTTCTTGGGTTCCCGAGGTTAATCATTCTACACGAAAGATCACTGAAAGGAGGGAAGACTGTGAGAGGGAGGAGAAAAAGCGAGTGTTGTTCATGAGGATTTTTAGGTTTGTTAGGCTTTTTGCCGAAAAAATCTAATGTGAAGATCCTTCACCTCGTATACGTTGTTGATGCCCTAATTACTACAAGTTTTTAACTACCTAATAAGCGGAATTAGTATATACATCAGGCTTTATAGTCTTTGCACAAAATCGAACCAAATGATATCTTATTTTAGGTTTTATTTAGTAGATTTATACTAAAGTGTATTTTAATAGTTCCAATTAATGTTGCTAAAACTGGATCAGTCAATGGTACCGGTACGTATAACCGGTTTGGTTGGTGCGGGTTGGACCGGTTGGGTTTTTGACAAGTGATGGTTGAATCGTTTTAATGGTTGCATCGGTTAATTTTTATCTAAAAAAAATTGAGTGAAACTTTATTTAGATTAAGATTTAAACTTACCATCTCCCAGAGACAAAGCATTGACAAACCAGTCTAGAAAGGTAATAGCTAAATTAAATACTTTTCTTTTAAGATATCTCTTCATAATCTTAGCCTCTCTTTAGAAAAAATATATTATTATATTGTTTAAACATGAACAAAGTTACATTAAAAATATATAAATTTATGTATCATACAACTTTTTTTTTTAAATGTTATGAAATCCAGTTTAACCTGTTAGAGTGTGAACTAGTGTACTGACCGACCAAGTTTTTAAAACATTCGTAAAAACTAGTGTCAAATACAACAGTCAAAAATATTACAAACAAATAAGGGTTTTATAAAACTTACTCAAAGCATGAATACATCTCCAGATAGTATGTAGTACAATGAATCAAACAAAATAACAAGTTTTTGAAAATCAAACACAAAAGTACCAAGGCTCCCGGCTAAAACTGGGTACATAATTACCCTATAATACACAGATTTTAAGCATAACCTTATTCAGTTCTAATCAAGACGACAAGAATCACCACCACCAACCACTGAAGTTTATATAAGATTAATGGTGAAGGAGACGTATGGGTGAGCATCAGCTTCACCACCCAAGCCGCCCATGCTTCCTTCATCCTCGGTTTTCCAGAACGCGCTGCAATAATAATTACCAAAACGACATTAATTTTGACAATGCGGTGCTTGACCAAAACAACATTAAGAACCTCTACTATGACTACTTTCAGAAGTGATTAAATTGTCAAATATGTCTGTACCCTGTAACTATAAACCTCTTATTAAAGCTTTTTTGCCCATTATATCATATTTTGAACGGAGCATGTTACATGTAATACATGCAGAATCAAGTGTTAGTTTTTAAGTTAAAAGGAAAATTAATGTATAACACCGTGAAATTAAAACTATTTTTATTTCAGAAAGATATCATAGAAAATATTACCATATTACACATTAAAATTAATGGCAGTCAATTACGTCCAAAACAGTAGCTTTCGTTGTCGATAACATGGTACTTTGAGAGCATTCACAGTGGAATTCCTAAAAAGATGTGTGTTTCCTATATTATATGGAATGGTTTTAAGTGGTTGTAAGTGAATTAGAGAGAAAATGTTACTGCTCATCGGTATATTTGGGGAAACACTGTTCAATTCTAATAAAATTTTAAATATTTTTGAAAATGGTTGTGAGGGAGGAGAGAGGAAAAATAATAATAAGGGTATAAAAAGTATTATTTAATTAAAAAAGAGAGAAAATATAGTGATTTTTAATGTACTTATATGGATAAAGATGAGGAATCCACTGTGAATGCTCTGACAAACAATCTAAGGAGTGACTTTATTTTTGTGAATCATCTATCATATCATGTCTGCTTTAAAAATCAATCACTCGTTTTTCTAACCTAATTAACTGAAAGAAATGAAAATGGATGACAGAAGTGTTAGAAATTACCTGTTAGAACTGCCACATAAGCTTTCAAGAATTGAACGCACCTTCTTCTCACTTTTCACGGATGGTGATAACACAACCGACTGGAATCAAATCAGAGGAGGTATTTATACATATGTTTGAGCCACCATTTAATATTTTAAAACAATTAATGTAAAATTTGAAAAGGTATCATTAAATACCAGAAAGGAAGGGGGCAACCCGTATCTCAAAATACTCTCTGCAAATAAACGTACAGCACAGAAGTGCATCCAGGAAGTGAAAACCTGCAAGAAAAGTGTGGTACGGTTAGAGTTGAAAATGCTAAAGAAGAGAGAAAATTAGTTGTGTTATAAACAATGATATTACAATCATAATCTAAATCTTTTAAATAAATCAG
This sequence comes from Flaveria robusta, assembly GCA_025506415.1. Classification (NCBI taxonomy): domain Eukaryota; kingdom Viridiplantae; phylum Streptophyta; class Magnoliopsida; order Asterales; family Asteraceae; genus Flaveria; species Flaveria robusta. The sequence continues at coordinate 2,392,122 of CM046469.1, forward strand.
TTTGGGAAGTTTTATGCGGTTGAATACACTTAGGCAACTTTTGACGGACCCTGTTTGACCTATTCACTTTCTTATTAGCTAAAAGCCTAAAAGTAAAACTTTACCCATTTGACCTTTTTGAGATAAGTATAGCCAAAATTGACCCATTAACGATAAACAAGTTAGGTGTCCAATTAGTGTTTGGAAAAACTATAGAGTAACAACAATGATTGGAGAAATCGAAGGAACATGTATCACACGCGCAAAATCTGAGAAAATATCACACGAATATTCTACCATACTGGGTACATGGAAAATCTGTGGCATGTTCTCCTTGCTATTATAGTTAATACTTTCTCCTGGTTTCAGTCATACACAACACTTCACAATAGAAAATTTGGACCATTTTCATGGTTTGGTATCATGCAGACACGGATTATCTGTTACATTTGGAAGTTCAGAACAGCATTATCTTTGAAAACGTTACATGTTATAAATTACTTGAAGTTATTACAGGGAATGTCCTAGGACGCTCTTGCAAATGAGACTCACTAGCACAAAAGCTTAATGATTAGAACAAGAAATTAAAAAGACCTAAATAAATGCTGATATAAAGATAATAAAACCAGCACCATCACTTCAAATGTCCCTACATATTCAAGTATAATATGTTTTTTCTAAATCTATTTAACATTTGCAGATTCTCCCTATTCATTGGGTTAGTTCCTGTGGCTTCAGGGACTCTTAAATATATTTGTATAGGTCCTCTAAACATAGTATATTTACCACATTAAATAAGTATAATAAATTTTAAAGATAAATTAAGAGGAATGAAAATACCTCTCCATAACTAGTATAACACCATTGCAAAAGAGAACTTTTGAGAGATTCTTGGTCTTGCATCAATTTTTCAAGCTCCTGTTTCCTACTCTCTTGAGTTTCCGAATTGTACTCAAAATCACGAATCTGAATCACAATCAGAAATTTATAACAAAAAATTACAACCTTGGATGTATATTGAGATGTTTTTATGTATGATTGTTGTTATCATATTAACAAAAGTATGCATGTATAATATTATTTAACTCACTTGAAATCCTCTTTCGCGCGCCTTAATTCGAAAATTATCAGCATCACGATTAAATAATGTTACGGTATAGAGAGCATACTCATTGTCCTCGTGTAGATTCTTGGAGGATCTGGGGACCTAGAACAATGATTTCAATTAAAAGGTAGAACTTGCATTAGAAAAAACCTGTACCAAATGAATCATGAAAGTTTTTTGTATGCAGTATTGAATTTCATATCATACTAAATAAGGTGATCTTACCACATAAGTAGTCAGTGTCTCATAACATGACAACCAATCCTTCTGGGAATACTTGGGAACAACCGCAATGAGTGTAACCAAATGTTCGGATGTGACAATGTCCTCTGGCTTTACTAAATTGGACAGATCACGAACAGCTAAGCTGGAATAGGAATTTTTTTACAAAATATATGTTATTGCATTATATAAATTTTTGAATAAAGCAATTTAGTAGATTGTGTGCATTAAAACACAGTTAGGGCGGCTTTCGACCTGTAGACCCATTTTAATGCAGAACAGATCCAAGAGTTGGTGGACCCTTTCATGGAGTAGCAGTAGAGTGGAAAATGGGCTGGAAAGAAGCCCAACTTCAAACAGGCATAATTTTTAAACCATAACTCCATAAGAAGTTATGGGCCTGCCTTATACATGCACAAAAAGCTAGCAATGACCTGAATGCTATGACAAATGGACCATAAATGTTTGTCTGGTTAACGGGCCTATATTCCTCATTTTGGGGCTCCAATTTTGAAGTTTTAGCAAATTTGAAGATTTTCAGTTTTTATTTTGTGGTTGCTTTCAGTAATTGCTGGTCAATTTTGAATTTCAAAAATTTGGCAATACCTGGAAAACTTAAATACACTCCTTATAATGGGTTACTCTTGTAAGTTGAGAGAATTCGCTAATGGAATATAAATTTTCTCGCTAAAAACAAAAGTTCTTGATTTATGTTGTGATTCCGTTCTGCATTGCATTTGGCACAATCCGTTTTAAACTGGAATTTTTTGTTTTACCTATTAGACATGTTAAAGGTACAACATAACCCAAATCGACACATTCATAAGTTCATGGATCAAATTGCCACCTCAGAGTGATTGGTATGTATATAGTTTACCTTCCGGTCTGCTTTCTGTTAATTGCATTGAGTTGACTGCGAACATTGTTATATTCAGCAATACGAACCTGTCATAGTGCAAAAATGGAAACCGCCATAAATCATTGCAGAGTTTTCAATAAGTTTAAATAAATAGATCTCAATGAAGCATCTGACAACTGATTATTCTGATAAATCAATGTTTAGCAAACACATAGCATTGAATAACAAAATTGGTAAAGTGTTAACAGAATAAATCGCAAGAATTAAATGGTACGCCCTCCATTCCATTAGGTCCAATAAATTGTTGTATTTTTCCCTTATGGAAATATTCAAACATATAATTATCAATAAGTCTGTCTTTATTAATACAACTTATGGTGATTTACGTCCAAAAGGGTTGCGCCTTATGTTGTCTTTATCGGAGGATATTAAGGCATTTGACTAATTGTCAAGTACTTTCATAAAATATAAGTACCTTTCAAATGTGGTAATTTCCTAGTACAGAAGTAGTAATATCCTGATAGAGATTTCAGAATCTAATGTTCCCAAACTATCAATTAGGTTAATCCTAGTAAACTAACTTATTCTGCATCTATTTTGATTAAAGTTAATTGCACACCATACTAGCTATATGTCTATTGAACATATACAATATAGTACAGATATTGCTATTGCACGCTTTCATTAACAATCTAATCCATTGTTTTTCAAACTGTGATTGGTACATTAATATTGTTAATCAAATTAGTCATAATCCCCAACAGCTCTTTCCTACCATTCTTTTTTACCTTAATCCTTTCCTACTTGAAAGCATTCAGAAAGTTGGATGATAATTTTGCAAGAATATGAACATGAAAAGATGAAACTAACTGGCATGATTGCAACAAGAACCTTGTAACTGCCTGCAGGAGGTTAAAAACTTGGCATCACACGGAAACACTATTCTACATATGTCGTCTGTAGGCGGATATAACAGGATCTACATATATTCATATCAAGAAAGACAAAGATATGATGGATATTATCAGACAACTGTAATAGCTTGCACCTATACTCCACAAAACAAAGTTCAATTTTGTAACTAGTAGGCTGGTGAATAGCACAAAAACTGTTCAAATCAAGGGCTTACAAACCACACTGCCTACACGAAACAATATATTACAATGTACAGGGCATTAGGACAACTGAATACCTTAAGATCATCATCTATCTTGGCTACTTGCACATGAATACCATCCACAATCTCCTTCAGAGGAGACATTGTTGGATACTTAGCCTCATCCCACACAAATCTACAATCACAAATCCAAATAAATCAACAACAATCCTTCATCAAATATAATAATAATGATAATAATAAACCACGTTGAAGCAATTACTTGGTAAGATACGAATCCACCGGAACTCCATCGACCGTCAAGGAACTAGCAAGAATTCCCGACGCCTTCTCCAGATCTTCGATCTGACGCCTTATCTTGTGCGAACATCCTTCGATAAACGCATTCGACTGCACAATTCCACATACATCGAATCAAATAAACGGATCCCTAACAAACATCAATCAACAAACAATCGATACATAACCTTGAGTAGATCATCGCTGAGGGCTAAAAGCGAATCGAGTGTACCGACACGAAGATTAGGGATATTGAACTGCAAAACAAACAATTGAATCAGTACGAGATGCGAAAATTAACAGATCGTTTGGTAAGATTGCGATTGTGATGATTGTTGTACCCTATAGAGAGGAGTGTCGAATGAATTTTTGGAGATTGATTCTTGTAATCGACTCCATAGAGAAGTGGGAGAGCTCTGAACGGGAAGAGAGACAATCCAGTACCGTGTGGCCATTGTTGTTATAGATGAAGAATGAAGGTGCTTCTGATCTTCCTAGAATCAGCAAATGACATGATCAACAAGATATATATCTTTTTGTCTTTGTTTGTTCCTGAAACACTCACCTCCTCGGATCCGGGCTCGGTTTGTTGCAACCCGTTTGGCACTACCCACTTCCGGAAAATTTTCAACTAAAAAACTTACATGGGATAAAAAGTTGTACTCGTTACTCCATTTTTATCTTTTTTTAAGAGCATTCACATTCGATTCGTTAAAAGTTTGTAAGTGTAATCTCTATATTATATGATATGGTTTTAATTGGTTGTGAGTGAAATAAAGAGAAAATATTAAAAATTCAATTAAATATTTTAGGTAGGGTTATAAACTTATAATAAATTTTTTAGTTAAATTTAGTTTTGCTTCGTTTATTAAAAAAATTAATGTTTTTCTTCAAATGATTAAAAAATATCAATTTGTGTATAAAAGTTTCATCAATTATTTTAATTTCAATTTAAAAAGTTTAATCATTTGTTTTAATTTTAATAAAAAAAAATATGATTTGAACAAAAACTTAAACGGCCAATGAAATTTTTGAAATGAAATCACATTTTAAACTTTTACAAGAAAATAGTATTTTTGTGAAAATTCAATGAGCAAAATCAAACTTAACTCTTAGCTTTTTAAGAGTATTTAATATATTCTTTTGGGTAACGCGTCATTTCCTAAATTATGCATAATTTAAATCTCTAACTTTTTGATTATGAATCATCATTTAACCATCAAATGTTCCCTTGAACACGTGTTATAATAAGTATAGTTATAGCTCAAATAGCTATATAAATTTTAATTTCTTTTTTATAGTTTGCTAACGAGTCAAGTCTTAAAATTAAAGATGTGGTTAGGTTTTTACATGTTATGACTGCGAATTGTGTTATAATACAATTCAACGATCATCATTTTACAATGTCACACTGTCTTTTAAGTGCCTCCATATATTTGTTAGCTTCAAACTTAATTTACAAAATATATTCATATTAATTAAAAATTTCAGATGTAAAACAAAAGCGCATTTCACGCACAAAGCATTTAGAAAAAAAAAAAAAGAAAACTTAGGACACTGGTTGTGACATGTGTATGTGTATGAGTTTTATGAACAAAAGGTATTTTATCTATTTATATATTTATAATCCCAACACACATCAACATCATATACACATGTAATAGACAGACAATAATTTTTAAGAATAATTGTTAACAATAGCTTGAGCCTCTATGGGCAAAGTGAATAGGACTTGAGTTAGATCTTTAGTGGATTCGCATAGTAATGAAGGAACTATGCTACTATGTTAGGATAGAAGGGGCAATCTAAGTTCATGCACTTATAAGAGGTTGGGTTGTGTATCTCAAACGACTAACTAGCACTCTGATCAATACAATTTTTAATTTTTAGCTTTATTTTCAAAAGTCATCTTAGTATAATGAAAAAATAACTATGTTTACCCTTGATGATGTAACATATGATATGTGATTGTTCCAGATAAAGAAAGTTTTCATGTTTGAAAATAAAATAAGATAGCACATGAAGAAAGTTAGGATTGAGAAAGAAAATAAAAGATTTCATGCCATAAGTCGAATTACCGACATAGATTATTACTAACGAATAGGTTACAGTTTTGGTTATTATAATCCAATCTAAAAAAAAATAACAAAAAAAAAAAAAAAAAAAAAAAACAATTCAATGTAAGAAATTTTTATGATCAGTGCACACTTTCTTACGAAAGGTTTGAGCTTCAAATAAAACAAGGCACCTGAAACTACTTCCAAATTCACATGTCAAAAGTCAAGCAACAATCGAATAAAGAAATGTGGGAAAACGTATAAATGTTTATCTAGTCATAAGAAAACCAACAAAAAGTTCAAAAATCATATGCCACTGTTTCATCGGCTAGAGAATGAGATGAAAGAACCACAACGCTTGGATAACTAAGTTCTTAATTTTACAACATTAAGCATTGCCCGTATGACCTGTTGACCCTGCATCTGTACAAAACTTTAAAAAGACAACACACCAGGTCAGCACAAACGACTCTTTGGAGCTCTGATTCAAACGCTTTTTAGCAGCCGAACACTGGTTTGTTACTCAACTTTTTTTCTGCCTTCCTCAAGTTCTGGCTTCTTTGGTTCAGCAGGAAAGTATTTTATGCCCACCAGGTCCCCAACTCTGCTTATAACCTGGCATTCATGTTTTGTAAATTAAGCACAAAACAATTGTGAAGTTACTAAACTACCCTTACTTTTTCAAAAGAAGTTCATTACCTCTAAAGCTTTGACCATGTCTTCCCTTGTATGAGCAGCAGAGATGCAGATACGTGCTCTAGCTAACAATAAAGGTGTAGCTGGAAATGCAACTGTCACTACAGCAACCTTTGAGCACATAATAAAAGTCAATCACATCGCCTTAGGAAAATATAAGCGATAAAATAAAGAATTTAGAAAAAAGATGGTTAAAAGTAGATGTAGCAAAAATGATTCATGGCTTGATTTGGGCTGTGTTTTATCTCAAATGGGTCAAGCAGGTGTCCAAGTTTATTTTCAATACATATGACCATAATATGATTTTATTTCAGAAACTTGGATTTTTCTTGTAACTAATATTACTTTGTTATCAAAATTTAAGCATATTTTTTTGTTTTTGGTTGCCGTGGTCCGTTTCAACCCCTGCTAAAAACTAACCTGTTTAAGCCTAAGAACCCGTTTTGACCCATTACTAGGCTCACCCAACCCCACACCTCTAGTTGAAAGTTTTAAGAGGGCTTGATAAGAAACAACTTTGTTCACATAACTAACATGAAACGAAAAATTGAAGCATACATTTTGCTTGAGGCATTCTCGCGAAAAAGCTGGAATCTTTGCCGGGTTGTAAAGCATAATGGGCATAACAGGTGAATCATTATCCCCTAGAACCTCAAACCCCATTTTCTGCAGCTCTGACCTAAAATAATTGCTGTTTTCACGTATTTGAGCAAGTTTTTGAGCCCCTATATTACCCAAACAACAATCATTCAGACAAACACAAAAAATGTGATTAAGTAGGTGAGAAGATATCAAGACTATGTTATCATGTAAACTCAGACCTCGACTAGAGCCATCCTCCCCAAGAATAACTTTTATAGCAGATATAATCTGCTGTGCAGCAGGAGGCGATATTGATGTGGCATATAGATGAGCAGGACAAGTATACTTCAAATATTGTATAAGTTCCTGATACGCATATAAGCCATAATTTAAAAATCTTGTATGGATAATCAGTTATTAGAAAGAAAACCACAGAAATGACAAGCAAAAATATTTGCTATTAAGTTAATCGTTTGCTGTGGCTGTTGAAGAAGTTGAAAAGCATGGTAATCAAACAAACCTTGGATCCTGCTATATAACCACCACACGATCCAAACGATTTTGTGAAAGTTCCCATCATGATATCCACATCAGCAGTATCCACACCTAAAAGCTCACATACGCCTCTTCCTGTTTTCCCAACTGCTCCTATGCTGTGAGCCTCATCCAAATAAACATACGCCTGCATCAAATAATACAATAATTCTACAATAACTATATGTTTACCACAAATAAACAATATTAACAACAAAATAAAATAACGCATATACATCACCTTGTATTTTTTGCATATAGAGACGATCTCTGGAAGTTTGCAAAGCTCTCCTTCCATGCTGTAAATCCCCTCAACTACAACAATAATCTTCTTCCAAGGTCTGTGTGTTCTGGGCTGCCCTTCAGCAATTTGCTCTCTCAAGACTTTCTCCAAATGAGATGGGGCTACAAATAAAATACAGAGATATAAAAATATGAGGGATTAAAAAGTACATGCCAATTTTTTTTTTAAAATGATATCAGATTACATACTGTTATGTTGGAAGACTCGAATGGTTGCACCAGACCCACGAGCACCATTGACAATAGAGTTATGGTTTAACGAATCACTGATTATTAACCCACCCTGTGTAAATACCCGTTAAGAACGAGAAACCTTTTTAAAATAAACTAAAAATACATGTAACTCGTATTACATATTATATAAAAGAACATACATGTCTAACTAAAACAGGAAGGATAGCAGAGTTGGTGACATAGCCCATGCCAGTAACCATAGCCGCTGGTTTTCCAACAAAATCAGCTACAACTTGTTCCAATTCAACATGTAATGCTGTAGTGCCTGAATGAATCAGTGAAATTAAAGGTAAATGGCATCAGTAAAAGCTAAGGGGTGATGAAATTATAAAGTCAATACATAAGAAATGAATATAAATACCTCCTTCTACACGAGTACTGCATGTGCTTGCAGAGTATCTCTGCAAAGTTTCAGTTACACGAGGTGTGCAGTATTCATCTGCTGCAGCAAAGCCAAGGTAGTTGTATGATCCTAAGTTAAGGCACCTACTTACTTTTGTAGTCCGCCTGCATAAAGTGCACATTTTGACAATTATATATGATGTCATTTGAATAATATAAGAGAGAAATTGGTTAAACCAGATCTCAAGTGTAAGCTGAGCATTTGAATCCAAACACTCACTTAAGAGTCTTGTTATTGTCATTAGAAACACGTTCCACCACATCAAACCAAGCATCAGGAGGGCTTGATATTGGTCGTCCAAAACAATCCTGCATACATGTGAAAGATATGAAGAGATCACTATAACTTCTTGATCATAAAGATTGAGCGTCACACAGCTCATGATGCCTCTAATATTAATAACCGCAGTTCTAATTAATATGAACATTCAGTTCTAATTAATATGAACATTGGAGATTGAAAAAAGTTTTGGGTGACAAAATCAGATAATTTGCAAAGATGAACCAGATTTACGAATTATGACACAATCAGAAAAGTTATAATCCCTTGGATAGAAGTAAAGGGCAACATCACTTGTATCTATAATGTTAAACATATAATAGTTCTAAAATGCAAAATCAATGACGTTATCTTTTAATCGACGCCCACAACCTCCAGACAATGATTATTACAAGGGTTTAGACTCCAACCCTTTTGAACTTGATAATTTAAAGTAGTTAGCACATGGATCTACATCAGATTTTGCTAAAACCTAATAGCTTCACACATATAATATTTAAATCCCTTTCCCGAACATCAAACTGTCATTTCATCTCATATCAGGTTCTTATAATCACCGACATGCTCAATCACATTCATTCAAACGTTTTCAGAAGCATGTTTATACATCAAAATAAAACATACCATACCTGTATACGGAGATAGAGGCGGCGAATGTAGAAATCTTCAAGCCCTAAGCAGATCGGTGCATAACCCTAACAATTTACGCAACATGAAGTTCACATCATATCCACAAAATCATTTCAACAACAAAAGGTACACACACAGAACCAACGAACCTGAAGATTACTGGCTTTCCACCAATCAATGAATTTACGGAAAAAATCACGCAATTGGCCAAAAGCAAAGAGCAAACCATAGCTGAAATAAGTGGTCAGCGCGGTCAAATATGGAATTGTAATCATGTTCGAGATTGGATCTCGTTATTCGGTTAATCTGACGAAAAACCTAGAGAACTTCTCAGCGATATATCTGATCGGAGTGACCGGAGATCGGAGAAATGGACCGCCGGCGACGGTGGGAAATTATGGTTTTGAGGAAGAGATTCAATCCTCTGGTTTTGATGGATCTTGTGTTATGGAGAATACCTCCGATTAGAAATTACATGATGAAATTGAATGTTATTTTTATATATTTGGGCATGTGCACAAGCCCATTTGAAGTTGGATATGGCCCACCATGTTGCTCTTTGTTTTTTTGTGAGTTACAAAATGGTCCCTCAACTATTTTCAGTTTACAAGAAACATGTAAATCAAGAATTATGCCAAAGGCTAAAACTAGGATATGTGTTATGCTCTCGCGAAGAAGTGAGCGTACGGCATGAAATAACACCGTTGAACCATGAGTGTGGCCATGGCATTACTCTTGATTGAAACCACAACCATTGAGTATGTGATACGTGAAGCTTACTCCACGTCTGAGGCATGAAGTATTACACACAGCCTTATAATAAATAACTGATACACTATTTTTTATTAAATCATAATAAAGATTCAAATGCGTTTTATTATTAAAGTTATAAAAACTTCTTATTTAATTGAAAAACACTAATTCTTTTTGAGTTTTTATGTTTTGTAATTCATTAATCATTATACTTTTCATGTTTATCAAGAAATAAAAAGATTATTTAAATCTCTAAATCTAGAAATGAATATATTTATAAAAAAAACTATGATAGTACCTATAGGTGTGATCAGAATCTACATAGGATAAAGGAGGGTAACATTCTCATGTGTTTATGTTTTTTTAGTTCGGTGCCCAACTTTATAAACTTTTAGTTTCGGTGAACATATTTTAAGCTTAGTAAACTATTTCGTGGGTTTGTTATGAAACGATGAGTTAAAGAAATATATTCTGTGTGCTACGTGGGGGCAAAAACCGGTTCTTAAGAATGAGTAACGGATCAAAATAATTTAAATTAAGTTTTTAAAGAAAGAAAGTGCTATAAACATTGACTGATGTAGGAAAATCGAAATTACATAATTTTACATAAAATTATTATTACTTTGTGAAACCCTGATTTCTCATGACTAATGATGTATTATTTTAAACAATTAGTTAAAATAGTTTTGGACCTTTTGGTCAAAAACAAGTAACTTTAGCGTGAAGTCCTCATCTCCAAAGAGCTACGATGACGAGTAGGCTTGTAAATGCATTAAACATTTAGCGAACAGTTCGTGAACCGTTTAGCGGTAAGTTTATTTATGTTCGTTTGTTTAACAAATAAACGAACACAAACAAGTAAATTCCGTTCGTTCAGTTCAACGAACGGACTTGAACAAGGGTTGTGTTTGTTCATTTATGTATGTGAACGTTTGATAATGTGTTCGTTAACGTTCGTTTGTGTTCGTTCATTTAAAAGCTATGTTTGAGATAATTACATTAAATACTTATTTATATTTGATGGATATTACATAATGTTTGTTATTTTAATAATAAAAATAATATATGATGATTCGTATTTGTTTGTTTTAGGAAATTTCATTCGTGATCATTAATGTTCATGAATATTTGTGTGCATTCGCTTACCTTCGTTTGCGTTCGTTTATGTTCTTGAACAGATTCATTTCCTTAATGAACGAACATGAATAAAAAATCTCGTTTGATAAGCGTTTTAACAGTTCAAGAACAACTTAATTTCTTAACGAATGAACACGAACAAGGCCCCGTTCGAGTTCGTTCGGTTCATTTACGGCCCTTATGACGAGAGAATTTTAAAACCAGACCTTATTTTTGTTTCATATGAATTTTAAGGGAACATATTATATACATAAAGCCAAAAATCATGATTACTCTTAAAGATGTTGTTCATTAATTTCATAAAATCATGAATTTGAGATCGAATACAAAACCAGAAATCAAAATTATAGAAAACTAGTAATTAAGCTCCCATGATAAGTCGCATTTGCATAATTTGTTAACTGTACATTATTAGACGGGGCATCCGTTAAAATTTTATGTCGTAATTTTTAAAAGGTTGGAGATCCCGCCACTCAACATATAATATGCGTGTGAAGAAGGATGCGGTTATATGAAAACCACTTACTTACGTGAAAACAATATCTAACCAATCATAAAATTTATAAATAATTTATTTTTTTAGTTGTAAATAGGGGTGTAAACGAGCCGAGCCGAGTCCGAGCTCGCTTAGGCTCGAGCTCGGCTCGTTTTGGTTTTAGGAAGCTCGAGCTCGAGCTCGGCTCGTTTATAGTTTTATTTATAAAGCTCGAGCTCGGCTCGTCAGAAAATTTTCAAGCTCGAGCTCGGCTCGGGCTCGGCTCGTTTATTGTTAAATTATTAAATTTTTATTTTTTTATAAGTACTTTTATAATTATTTATAATCATACTTTTTATATATAACAATATAATTATTTAACTATTTTTTATCATAATAATATTTAATATATAATTTACGTAAATATGTATTTATATATATTTAATATGCAAATAAAAATCTATATAAACAAAAAGCTCGTTTAGGCTCGCGAGCCAGCTCGAGCTCGATTTCTGAAGATCGGGCTCGAGCTCGTTTAGTAAACGAGCAATAATCTGAGCTCGAGCTCGGGCTCGAGCTCGTTTAAGCTCAGCTCGATTCGAGCTTTTTTCGAGCCGATCCCGAGTAGCTTGCGAGCCGGCTTGGCTTGTTTACACCCCTAGTTGTAAAGAGTATTTGAGTAAATTATGACCTCATTATTTTAGGTAACTATAATTTTTTTCAATTTAAAACTTTTATATAACGATAGGGTCTTATATTGAGTTATATATATGTAATCTATAGTTTTGAATATGCAACTCGTAATTACGTATCTGTAACTCTTTGGTTTTCTTAATTTAGCATAACTATTTTTTCATTAACCTTCCCCTACCATTATATATTAAAAATAATTTATAAAGAGGGTTTGCCAATGTGGATTGAATAGACTTTGTTCTTTCTGAAGATATATCAAGAATTGCAAACTATAATGGCGCTTTACAATTCAGAATGTGGTAAAACACTACCAATAAGTGGAATGTATATCAAAAAAGCATATGAACTCCACTTGTCAACTAAACATATGGGGGACCAAATGGATATTGGTACCTGGGCGTTGCACCCATTTTTCTTTGTTTGATGACCATAATCAAGTAATCATTAAACCATCATGCTAAAAATGTCACATGGCAAATGATATAACTCAATTGGAGATATAAAATATAAAACCTCAATGAATTGAAGGATGATGATGTTCTTTTTTGAAAGAAACAAAACAATATACCTTTTATATGTGACTAAGATGATGATTCAATACCACATAACAATCATGGATCAATGGACTTTGGCCCGATGATACCAACACACGTTATAATGATGCCCTCATCAAAATGCTGAAGTTAAGTTTCATAGGAGACAAATGACGTAGATTTAGAAGTTAATTTAGAAAGTACGTGTGTTTGCCGTTATTGTAAAACATAACAATAATGGAAGAAGAGATCTAACATGAAAACAGGAGTGTCTTAGACGAGCCAAGGACGACTTTCTAAAAACCATTTCAATAGTTGTCTAATGTACCGGTACAATTAACAACCCTTGCTTTTTATGGATTTAGGCAAGCCATCCTTGGCTATCCAAATCACTCTTCATTTTCATATAAGACCTCTCTCCCTTGTCATATACCCTTCCTTCTTAAGCTCTTTTCAAAATAGTAGATGCACTCTAGACCGCAACAATGACTATCATCATGCACGTTGCACTCTACATCCGCCATGCCTGTAGTTATGAAATGACATCTATATATAAAGGAGTCAATAATGAAGATATGTGAAATTGCAAGAAGTATCGTTCCTAACCCTACCAAAGTTAAGATGTCCACTTGCGAAAAAATGCTTTCTTTTTTTTGTTCACGAACATTTTAGAAAACATTCAACTACCCATAATAGAATATATGCTAATCATCGGGATATTATCCACCTAGCTACACCTGTTTGGATTGGATGTTCACAATTTTATCCAATCGATAGTATGTGATACAACTTCACTTTTGTGTTTATGTACCTAATAAATTTGACTTTTTTGGTATTCCAAATTGACAAATATTGACCTCCTACCAAAAGATATTCTCCTATCCCTTCCTTTTCTATGTTTTCCAAGTGTTCAAACACGAATCACATAAAGGGTATTTTGAGATTATGTTAATTTTGATTTTCATAGGTCGCAATTTGATTTTGACCCCCACCAAAATGGTAATTGATGCAAAAGGTGTGAAGTGTCAACTCTTAATTTGAAGTCAACTCTCGTGAACTTGTTCTATTTTGACATTGTGATTTTGACCAGATTTGAATTTCATTAGCTTACATTTGTTACGAAAAAGGGATTTTGAGAAATTAATCACTATAATCTATAGTCTATATCTATAGTATATAATAAAAGAGTAACTAGGATGCCACATGACACTTTTCTGTTACTACTCAAAAACAATTTCCCGTCTAAACTAATATATTATTTTAGTCAAGTTTTTTATTTTAAGAAACTAAATTAATAATTCATTTTGTGTTTAATTTAAATTTTTTATATTATCAACTAAATTGTATAATCATATGTTATTTTGAATTATACATACTTTTTTAATCAAATAAGATTTAATTGATAAAAGTTAAAGATAAACATTTATTGATATATTTATATATTTTGGGTTAGTGTCAATTTAAAACAACTGGTTTTTTATTTTATACGGGCCAATTGTATGTTATATTATCCAAAAAAGTATTCGAATATATATAACTTAAAAATGTACCTTTTTATTTTTTATTGTTTTATATGATACATAACTTAATCATACGAAATATTTATACATTTATGAATTATATAGTTTTTATATTTTCAACCCGTGTATTACACGGGTATCTAACCTAGTTGTACTATAAATAATATGTGCCTTGATATTTCATATGCATTTATGCAGGGCATTTACACCAATAATATATGTAAGGGAGAGGAGTGCATCTGTGTGCGTAAATAGTGTTCCTATGCTCCTGCATCCTCTCTTTTGCCCCGTTCCTTGCCGTCTTTCTTTCCTGCTTCTGTTTTGTTTCTTCAAGTCTTGTCCCTGAGCAAATCACATATCAGTTGTGAACATAAGATGTTGAATTCATAAAGAACGTTATGTCTCAAATATCACTAACGTAGTTTGGACACATTGGCTATGTATGAAAAGATAAATCTACTGTTAAGTATGCACAGTGAGAGCATTTCATGAATAAGTGACCATCTAGAAAGTTTTCACTTAGACAACCAAAAATAAATCTATTAGCTTCTCCTGGACAAAACTACAATAATAATAGTATTAGGGGTCGGATGTTACATATATTTAAAACTTATACTGGGAACTAGATATATCTAACCTACAAAATGAAGTTTTAGCTAATCGAATCGAATGCAAATCTTTACAAAATATATGAAATTATTCGAAGCTTCTTGAGTTCAAAAGTTGGGGACCCAATTCCATGGAATAATAAGGGTGCAAAATCTTCTAGAGAAATTTGTAACGTGTCTAAATGAAGGTTTGTATTCATTAAGAAAATTATACTTTGCATGACATTTGAATAGTCAAGACAACGATAATTAAAAAATTATACTTTCCTAATTTCCGCTTAATAATTGGAAATTTGGAAACATATTTACAATGGATTTACAATCTGGGCCTCTTGGGGGAACTCTGGAGTGGGTTACATATTGGGTTTCTTAGTGGGCTGTATTACTTCTTGGATTAACATATTATTCTGAAAATATGAACTTAAAAATAAGTTTTTTTTATCTAATCATGGATGTGCTTAACAATCTCAAATTGTAGAGATGCTTGCAATGGATCAGTTACTAATTTAAAAGGGTGTGTACTATGACATGGTTTACTAACATAAACGTAGATAAATAATTGAAATTAAAGTAAACATAAACCACGGTTTTGTTTAAGACTTGAAAACTATATCAGCTAAAAATGTTGTAAAGATGTCATCTTCTGGTCTAATGGTCCATTTTGTTAAATAAAATGGTGTGTTTAGAAAAAAATAATAGAAAAACATGCTTAGCTTAATATTAAAACTATAATTGGTTGGAGCTCTCTTAAAAGAAAGAGCTCTCCAAAGATATGTGTATGCTATTTTAAAACAACAAGCACACGGTATTCTTTAGTAAAAGGCAAAAGAATAGTTTGCTTTGAGCTCATTGCATAGCTACTTGCTTTTTCATAATGCAACTGGTCTGCTTATATACACACATGCTCGCTCTCTAACTCCTCTCACCAGCCAATGTGGGTCAAGATGAAAGATCTCAAAAGCCGTATAAACTTAACATGTGTTTAGAAGATTAGTGATGTTTGAAAACATGCCTTCTGTCAACCATTTGTTTCATAAATAGAGACTCATATCAAATCACGAGTCTAGTGGTCACTTAATCGAATTTGGCCTTTTGGTATTTGCCGGTTTAATTTCATCTTAAAAATTGGTTTTCACATTGCATAAATGTTTCTAAAGGTGTGGTGTGAAATTATTTAAAAGTTTTGATTCTAACCTTGTACATAGAGAATTTATGTCTTGTGCATAACAAGATGAAGAATATTTCTTTTATACACTTTTGAATATGAAAGAATATAAATCATTAAAAATGATTCATCTATATAAAATGATAGATACTCGTGGCTACACTTAACACTAGCAAACAACTCCTTATAAAAAAATTTTATGGCCATGAAATAGAGATGTGGCCCGTGTGAGACCCGCGCGACACATCCAAGCTGCAGGCAGTAAATTTCCTAGTCCAGTAAAAGGCTAGGACCACGAGCGTAGGGCTAAGCGTCTTCAAATATTGTAAACATTGAGGTATAACTTATGAGTCGTTAAAAATCAATGCATATGAATAAATGAATAATATCTGTGCACCTCTATTTATTAATATTAAACAAGAATATGATTAATTTACCTTTTTTTTTTGGTTTAAATAAGATAATAATAAATACCTAAACGAATATAATGGTTAAAGTTGTAGACAAAAGTTGATTAGTCAATTACACGAGCTCACCCCATGGAAGTAAAAAAAAGTCGCCATTTATTGAAAAAAAAAAAAAAAAAACTTACATGAGTTCTCTTCGGATTTTTGTTTAATAATTTCTTAGTTTATAATATTTTAAGTAAATGTAATAAACTAGGTGGTGGCAGCTAAACATTATGTCTTTGACGTTAACGTAGTTAAATACATAAAAAATAATATGAAATTACCGACAACAAACATGTTATCTTTTAAAAAGTTAAAGAAAAATTATTGCTTCAAAACAGGGGCATCTTGCATCGGAGTAGGGGAAGCCAACCAGCTCCGAGAGAAATTTGTTCAACTATTCAAGCCTATTGCTAATCTAATATGACTCAAAGAAAGAAACAAAATTGATTAAGGAGAAAATGAAAATATCTTAGTGCTTCTAAAGGTGTATGCATTTTACTAGTAAAACTATAAAAGGCATCTTTATTTATTTTTCCCTCTCACCGTTAAAACTCTATGTGGACAGTAATGAATATTACTGGATATATAGAAAAATATATAGAAAACGCAGATGCACTGATTCTCTCTGCTTGTACGCCTTCATCAAGTTTTACAAAGTACATTAATTGTTGTTTAGCATATCAAATATAAGTTAAATGAGTAAACTGTATTGGTTTTCTTTATAGCGTTTGTAACTATTAAAGCATGAAAAAAATAATGTGAGCACTTAATATGAATTATTAAACTATTTCATGATATTTGTTTCCATCTTCTTCATACGATTTAACACAGTTAATGACTAGTTTTGTGATTTTCTCTATTTCATGATGTTTATGTATGGTAATACAGAACGTCTTATAATGCACACAACATAAACATATATAACTCTACAAACTATATAACATCTACAATTAACCGTCAAGATACATATATATACAAATTAACTAGAAAACATATAAAGATAGTACGAGGAGCTACAACATGTGAAATGTTAAATATGTCAATTACTTTCATATATCTATTTCAAGTTAAAGAACAAATCCTTTTGTAAATTCAGTGTCACAAATTCATGTTTGTTCAAAGAAAGGGACGTGATAGGGGACGAAGCATGCATATTTTTTATATATTGGTCACGGCCGGCATTTGCGTCACAAATAACCAAACAATGGCGCCAATCATGCCGCCTACAAAACGAAAACCTTTTTAAGTTTTAATGATAATTATTTCATTTGTTCACAAATAAATGAATTTTAAAAATAACTGGGATTCAGTATTGGAAATTTTCTATATGATTTTAAGAGGTGCGCTTGTTCGGATGAAATTGTATTATTGTTAAAAAAAGACTAATATTCTACGCATAAACATGAATATTTGTTTGTTGACTATAATAAATTCATTCATTACCACCAACTTTTTTGTTTTTATAAAATAGTTAATAACTCTAAAACTATACATTAAAATAATAATTGGAGAATGATTCTTCCATTCACATTTGATGGGAACGAACAAAAAACGTACTTCAAGCCTTCAAATGTGTTACATGTATTACACAACAACTCGTTTGTTTTTTTCTCTAATTAAAATTGACTTTATTAACTTTGGATGCTAACGGTCTGATTTGACAACTTTTGACGGAAATTTTTGAATGAGCTGTTAATTTCAGGAAACATCAAACCAAATTGTTTGGGTTTAGTAGATCAACCGAACAGAAAGTATTAACCGGTTTAGCGGTGTGAATTTAAAAATGACTAGAACGATGAATGATTATAATACATTAGTTTTGTTAAACCCGTGTATTACATGGTTTGAACATATAAAATATCATATATAATAAAATTTTATTAAGTATAAAATGATATTTTACGATAAAATTTGACTGAAATTACGTATCAGTAAGAATAATATGTAATAAAATAATTATATCAACTTTTTTAAACTTTTATTATAAAACATTTTTTTTCAAAAAAAATAAATATTTTGTTTCAAAACAAATCGTATTAAAAAATAGCATTTAAAAAAAATTATTAT
The DNA here is from genome assembly GCA_025506415.1 of Flaveria robusta. Lineage (NCBI taxonomy): Eukaryota > Viridiplantae > Streptophyta > Magnoliopsida > Asterales > Asteraceae > Flaveria > Flaveria robusta. The sequence continues at coordinate 2,410,804 of CM046469.1, forward strand.
AACTTTTAATTTTAATTATTTGTTGTGTATAAAAAATTTACTTTTCAAATGTACTAATTATAAAAAAGTTTGATGTTTTATAAAATTTCTTATTTTGTAAAAATTATTTTTTAGAAATAACATTAATAAGAAGATCTTTTTCTAACGTTATTAAAAAACTATTCTTATTCTAAAAAAAGTTAAATAATATAATAGGTAATTAGGTTAATTATTTAATAGGAGAGAGAAGCGGATATCTAAATGCCTTAATAATATCTATAATTTTCATTTTAAATCGATACTTGTAGTGATAAGATGTCTAGATTTTATATTAGATGTCAATATTTTAATTCTTGTAAGTGATAGTCTAATAGATAGTAAATTAGATCGGTAAACATTAAAAAAAGTATTAATAAAAGGGTTAGAATTATTATAGAATCACTTTTTATCTCAAGAATTAAAAAAACTATTGATTTACACAAATGTAAATTAAGTCTGACAATATTTGACGTGTTTTACATATATTTCTATAATAAACTATATAAAACAACTAAATATAAGTATCATTAATTTACATTGTGTTATTTTTTCATAGGTTTTTTTTTATATTGCATAAACTTGTCGTTATCTATCATTGTATTTTAGATTTATAAGTATACAATAATGCTATTTCTTTAATGTATTTTTTAGAACTTATAGTGTTCAAAATAACATAATGATAAAAAAATACAATGAGATATTATGTTTTTTGTCATTGTTATTAATGTATTGGATTAATTAGTTGTTAATTTAGTATTGTGTTTTACGTACTAGAGATACACAATGATATTATTCCACCGTTATATTTTTTTTAAAAGAGTTAATTTCAATTTTGCTCCCCAAGGTTTGATAAAAGTAAATATTTTCCTCCAATAGAGTAGAAATATCAATTTGCCTCCAAAAATTTCATAACTTGTTTCAATTTTATCCAAAAGCTTCATTATTTTGGATTTAAATTGAAATAAGTAATGCAATTTTTGGACTGAAATTGAAACAATTTATGAAACTTTTGGAAATAAATTGATGTTTTTAAAATTTTAGAGGAAAATAGTTATTTTGTTCAAACCTCAGGGAGGAAAACCGAACTTAACTCTTTAAAAAATTTATCATTTTAGAAAACACACAATAGTATTCAGAAAAACACAATAATTAACAACAAAACACAACGAACTACGCTAAAGACACAAAGAATTGCACTAAATATATAATGGCGAGGTATGAGCTTAAAAACGTAGAAAAATTTATTATTTTTTTATATAATAATATTGTACTTGTTTTAAAGATGAAAAATGCTAGTATTTATGGTGTAACTTTTATAAAAATATAGTATCGTGCATTATAGTTATGAATGTTTAAATAAATAAAAGAATTTATAAAAAATCAACAAAAGTGGTTATTTATTATTTAACAAACTTTTTCATAAAATTTGATTTCAACTATTAATCAAGAATATTGATGGTTGAGACTACTTGTTATACTTTTTAAATTTAAGTGATTTTTTATTTGAACATTTTTCTAAATTCACAATCCTATCCCTATAATTTAACTAAAAGTTACCATTCTCATACTTTATATCTGATTTTTAATAAGAAAAATTTCTAAAATATCCTTTTTCTCCTATTTTTCTCTTAAAATGTCCACCCCCTCAATTTTCTTCTTAAAATATCCCCAATTGAAGAGCGTCAGCATATTTCTATACAGGGAGTGAACACTCGCGTAGCCACCCTCTTAAATAATATCACATTACCGACAAAGTCGCCGCTAGCAAAATAAAGACGTGCTACTTCAAAGAAGAGTTTCCACCCCTATGCAACTTTTATTTGTTTTGATTTGAAATTTAATATTAACATAATTAATTTTACTTATATTTTGTTTTTCTCTTATAACTTTTACTATATAACGTTTTATAAATTTTAAATACACCATTGAGACGTGCTTATTTTTATTTACGTAATGACGTAAGTTTTATTCAAAACGGATTCAATTATATTAATATTAAATAAAAAAGAAATCAATTGCATAGATATGGGTGAACAGGGGTGGCCGCCTCTTCTTTGGAGTTGGACGATTCCATTTTACGGGGCGGTGACGCTTGAGTTAACTGCGTCTCTAATATTTAGTGGCCTAGGGGCCCGAGTTTGTTTGTGGATGTGACATTTTGAAAAGAAATTGTTGGAGGGGATAATTTGAGGAAAGTGTAGGGAAAAAAAGAACCTTTTAAAAAATTTTCTTTTTTAATAACCTCTTAAAGAATTCACATCTTGTTACTTAAAAGTTCGTGAGTGAAATCTTTATATTATATTGAATGGTTTTGAGTAGTTGTAATTGAAAGACAGAAAATTTTTTATTGTTTATATGTAATTTTTTAGGATCAACTGTTTAACTCTTATAAATTTTTTTAATTCTTTTGAAAGTGGTTATGAGTAAAGGAGAGAAAAAAAATAATGATAAATCTATAGAATAAATATTATTTAATTATAATAACAAAAATAAAGAATAAAATGCAAATGTTCTAAAATATCTCATTCTCTATTTTTATCTCCATTTTATTCACAAAACTTAATTTATTATTATTATTTTTTTATACAACTACAATAATTTGATGGATGATTAATGCTAGCTCTCTGATTTTAATGATTTGTAATACTTTATAATTTATATTTTCTTTAAAATTAAAGACCAGTGAATCAATTGCCTCATTATTGAGAGCATTCACAACCCATCCTCTATCTCCATCTTTATAATTACACTAAAAAACATTATTTTTTCTTTCTCTTTTTCAATAAAATAATATTTTTTTATACTTTTATCATTACATTTTCTCTCTCCTCCACTCACAACCACTTTCAACAAATATTAAAAAATTAATAGAGATGAACAGTGTTTTATCAAATATAAAGATGAACAGTAACATGTTCTCTATCCTCTACTCACAACCACTAATAACCATTCTCTATAATATAAAAAACATACTCACAGATTTATGGAGATCCTGCTGTGAATGCTCTGACGATAGAATCGTATCACCGTTTGTTACAAACGGTGGATTGTTTACACCTCTTTAACAGAACGCGTGACATACACTCGCGCTTGGGTCATCATCATTCACCCCCATTATTAACATCAAACTTCACGTTCATAAGTCATAACTCCGTTTTTTCGCCCATCGCCTTCACCACCGTCATCACCACCGGCGATGAAGCTGTCGGAAAACGAAGCCGACGTCGTCGAAGCTTCCAACATCCAACTTCTTCATTCTATACTCACCTCCATCCCCCACACTCTCGCCTTCAAAGGCAAATGGTCTCTCATCGGAGCAAAAGTTTCCGATCTCAAATCCCTACTTTCCGACATCTCCGACTTCCCTCCGACCACCCTCTCCGTCGACATCCTCAGCTCCCTCTCGCGAACGCTCTCGCAAACGCTTGCGTTATCGATCATCTGCCACAGTGACAGCCCTGCTGGCGGGAAGCTCAAGACGCAAAACGACGTCGATTCGATCGCGGCGAAAATCGATAGCCACGTGAAGGATTTCGAGGTGTTGATGAAAAGCGGTGTTCTTCACGACGGCGTTGGTTGTGGTAACTCGGTGTCGAAGAGGGAGCCGATACGAGTCGAGTCGAGGAATTTGATAGCTCGGTTGCAGATCGGCTCGGCTGAGTCGAGAAACTCGGCGCTTGACTCGCTTCTAGGGTTACTTCAGGAAGATGATAAGCATGTGTTGATTTCTGTGGCGCAGGGAGTGGTTCCGGTGCTCGTGCGACTACTGGATTCGAGCTCCACGCCTGAGATTAAGGAGAAAACTGTCACCGCCATTGCTAGGGTTTCGACTGTTGATTCGAGTAAACATGTGTTGATCGCTGAAGGTCTGTTGTTGCTTCATCATCTCCTTCGAGTTCTCGAATCAGGCAGCGGATTTGCAAAGGAAAAAGCGTGTGTTGTTGTTCTTCATGCTTTATCTCACACTAAGGAAAACGCTAGGGCAATTGGATCAAGAGGTGGGATTTCATCGTTGTTGGAGATCTGTGAGGCTGGAACTCCGAACGCACAAGCGATCGCCGCTGGTGTACTCCGGAATATAGCTAATTTCGCTGATACCAGAGAGAATTTCATCGAGGAAGATGCGATTTCAGTCCTTTTAACACTCGCTAGCTCAGGAACTGTTTTGGCGCAAGAGTATTCAATTGCTTGTTTGAGTAATCTGATTAGGGAAGATGACAACCTTAAACTGTTAATTGCTCGTAAAGGTGCAATAGATAGTTTGAAATCTTTCTGGGATTCTGCCCCTGATGTTCGGAGCTTAGAGGTTGCAGTTGAATTCTTAAAGAACTTAGCTTGCGACGAACGTCTGGTGGAATCTATTATTTCAGATGGTTTCTTACAGAGAGTTATCAGTGTGTTAAGCTGTGGCGTATTAGGTGTAAGAATTCAATCTGCAAAAGCAGTTTACTGGCTAGGGTGTAACTCGAAAGCCAGAAAAGAATTGGGTGAATATGGATGTATACCACCATTGATAGCAATGTTGGATGGCAAAGCAATTGAAGAGAAACAAGCAGCTTCGAAGGCGTTATCAATACTCTTGATTTATTCAGGAAACAGGAGGATTTACAGAAAGGAACAAAGAGGGATAGTGAGTGCAGTTCAGCTTTTAGATCCTTCAATAGCAAATCTTGACAAAAAGTACCCTGTTTCAATGTTAATGTCTTTGGCCCATTCGAAGAAATGCCGCAAACAGATTGTTAATTCGGGTGCTTTGTTGTATTTACCAAAGCTTGTAGAAATGGAGGTTGAAGGTGCCAAGAAGTTGCAGGAGACTGTTGATCGTGGGAAGCTATGGGGCGTTTTCGCAAGGCGGTAAAGATCATATATAATCCTTCTCAAAATCTGTATTTAGTTATGGTTTGTTCATAATTTCTTGCTAGTAATCTTTAGTTAAGAAGTCAATTCATTCTTATTAGTTTAGAGTCTACTGAGATATCTATCTATATTTAGGAAATCCCTAAACCTTTGTTTGGTGACCTACCTTTGATTAAAGTTGTAATATTTTCCACCAAAACTCAATAATTCAATAAATATTGGTTATGGAATTGACTTTCTATTTAATTTCTTTATCATCTGTACTTACTAAACTTGTCTTTCTTTCACATTTCTGTTGGTGGGTAGTGTCACACTTGCTTTAATTGTTGTATATAAGATCAACAAATTGAATTAACGAAGATTAGGCGATTACATCTTTATGCTCAACTTGCATCAACATAACTGGAAATTTAATAAACCACTTGCTATAATTGTATGAACATCATTCATATAACTTTATATATACTTAAAGTTGTGTGCCAGCAGGTTCATCAATCCTCCATTCATTTCATGGAATTATTGCTTTACAATTATTTCTTGTTAATGGCAGCTCAATTATAATAATACACAATACCCCCATGCTACTATGTTTTCTGTCACAATATCTTCTCTGCTGACACAGAACATTAGCTGCTGTGGGGTCATAATTGAGCTCTGAAATATATTATTCAAGAAAAGTGGTAATGATTCCCTTTGAGAATTATGATATAAAAGTTGGTTACTTTTATGAAAGTAGCATGAGGTTTCCCTTTAGAGTTGACCTATTTTGCTTATACTTGTGTTAAATATATATATTCTTTTCTTGAACTCTAATCATGATGTAAACTTTTAAGCTATATGAATATATCCCTGTAAAGGTTGGTAAGGGATGTAGGCCATGTGCACATTTGGTGAGTCCCAAGACAAAATTCAATATCTAAATCCAATATATTGGATTATGAATAATTGACCAAAATTTGTTGATCAAAGTGTCAATTTACAGATGTATAGTATCCTCATTAGCGACAATGGTTGTCCATGTGCTTTTGTTCTATGCATGTCCAGCCCTCTTTTCTTTCTCCATGGCCTCCTTCAAACAAATAAGGACCTACATGTATTGGACTCTACTTCATGCATTAATGAGTTGTACAATAATAATCAAACACTATTGTAAGTTTTTTGTTCTGAAACTGTGTATTATGCACATGAGGTGATCAAGTTGTATGGATGCTATAAATGCATTCAAGGACAACTCAATTTTGCGATCCGAGAAACCAAATATACTTGGCCTGATGAACACCCCTAATAAGGTTATGTTTTATGGCTTGACCATACGAACTCAGCCCAAGAAACCTGAATACATGATGTTGTGAAAGCACTCATATTGCCCGCTTTAAGAGTTATATTATGGTCCAATCCTTGTGTGCCGGTGTGGGCTGTTTTTATTTACATGGGTCAATTTTGGCAGCTTAACTACTCAAATATATTATAAACAACCAAGTTTTCAAGAGTTCGGCTAAATTGTCGAGCGGAAACACCAAATTTGTGGAAATTGAGATATTATTGAATTCTTTTAACTATTAGTCTATTACATCATGTTCTTTCAGGGGAAAATAATTCTTGATAAATTTATTCAAATCTTAATATTTAAAATTAACAACATATGGTTGAAATAAATGTATAAACGTATGAATTTACGTGTTTTTCTTATTAAAACAAAATAAATAAATATAGCTAAATGTGGAGAAAAATCAGACTTTGAAATAGGGGCTCGACATGGAATTCAGGACTAGCACTTGAGAAAAAAAAACGGATATGACGATTTGCCACATGGTCAAAATGTTTCCGTTCATTACTCTTGGGACACATAGCTCTAGACATAACCCAAGTCATGTTGTGTCTAAGTTGGGTTCTTTTCTATTGTGTTTGACTTTATCAGCTGGTTTAAATACAGTCCACTAGCTCGTCCTGCATTCTCTCTATATCATGAATCTTGAAGTGCCTAAATGATCTTTCATCTCAAACCCTACTTCAATAGAACCTTCAATGAAATCATTGCGTTTGCTCGTTAAAATTTATATAAGTATCTAAATATGTTGAGCTTATGTTATTGTTTTTGCTATAGTTGGTAAATAATACGAGGGCGAGGTTGGTTTGGTCATTTGTGGGTGCTTTATATGTAAAAGATAATGGGTTTTGAGAGAAATACACAAAGTTGATGCGCATGTTATTGGTTCTTATTGAATAAATGTTAAAAGACTTCGTATAAAAAAATGAAAACTAATTTTTAAATAATTAAATGGTAATAACAACACCTTTGTCGAATCCTACTTAGGCCGTAGGGGGAGAGACGCCGAGTTTATAAATTTGGCCAGAGTAATACGATATTTATTGATATGAAGGGCTAAACGATATAAATTTATAAACTTTTCAAGAAGGAAAAAAAGGGCTAGATCGTAAATTTGGAGACTAGGCCCAAATACTCACAACCCATGTTAGTATGTTACTAGATTTTGCATTTGTGCGTAGCTTCTAGAGTGGTTTATCACATTTAAAAATTGAAGAATGAAGACTGTTAAAGTTGTATAATAAAACTTTTTTAAGTAAAATGTCTCTAATTTTATGATTTTATTATAAATGTCAATTTTTATGAAAACAAAAGGATCTACATGAAGCGAATCTTGGTTACTATTTAGCTTTTTTTTTTATTTTTATTTTTTTATTTTTTTTTTAAGTTTGACTTAAATTGTTGGTTATTATTTAGTGATTTTTTGTTTAACTTAAAATAAATAAAAAAAAATCTACTATACTTGATAAATGTTTTATTTATCACTTAATTTTAAGAAGTTTTGACATTTCAAAGTTTCACAACTTTGCAACAGATTTTGGAATTTGAGTTTTTTTTTTTTTTTTAACAGTAAAGCTACACTACATTTAAAATACTCGATAAGCATTTGTGAGATGCACAAGAAAGTTTGCTATTATTATAATTATAACCATTTGTGATTTCATCTATGACCAAGGATCACCACTGTTATTGGTGAAATTGAACTTTGACATTTTGACGTAGAATGGAGACAGGAGACACATGCTTTTAAAGATATCTTATTTTATAACCTAATATCAAATATCTACAGTAATTGTGTGTTTAAAAGATTATTCTAATTTTAACGGCTTATGTCAAATCCTTATAATTGGTAAATTGGACACTAATAGATTATTATTTAAAATAAACCACCAAGCAAGAAAAACATTTAAGAATATTCATGCACACATGAAAACCCACTTGTAGTTAGGAATGGGCTAATATTGCACCTATGTTCGCTTCATCAATAACATACAAAACATTAATTAATATTTTTTAAATAAACAAACACAATAACTAAAAAAAACACAAGTTGCTAAAATCATCAAGTCTTCATCACTCATAAGGCTCTACCCCATTTCACAAACGACATAGGACATTTCACATGTGAACAAGATACATGTCGCCATTTTAAACCAGGATTTGTCGAGCTTTATTAGCAGAGATGATGGCAAGAAGAAAATAACATATCAGAGCTATGTAACCCAAGACCAACGAAGTAACAACCTTGTGACAAAATTTCCCAAAGTTGTCGCAAATCGGTATCCAACCCGCGTGGCTATTCCCATACTTGCCCGCTTGAGCATAAGTAGTCGCGGCTCCAGATCCACCCGCCAACAATATCGCCAAAATCTATATACATGTGACAAATTAAAGCATAATTAAATACAAAAATGACATTAACCAACAATCCACAACTGTTACGTGAAAATGTCATATTATGAAAATAAATGTTGTAAAACGCAAAATCCCCACATTTAGGGATATGGGGCTTTCAGTGTGCCTAAAATCATTAAATGTCAGTTTATCCTTAGATATTGGGAAACATTTAGCCATTGTTTTTACTTATCTTGATTTACACAAAATAAACTACAAATCTGGATCAAGATATCAAATTTAACAATGAATAATTGTTGTGTGATTGTGTTATCAACTAAAATTCACTAATTTTACAAATAATAATCACATTTTAGGAGTTCTTATTAATAACAATTGCATGAACGTTAAAGAATAATATATTAAAATTACATAACATGAAAGCATATAAACTCTAAAGTCTAAATATTACCAGATCATGGAGGAACAAGAAGAAGTAGTTGATGGAGCTGGAGAATTTCCGACCAAGAGTGAAAACCGGCAGCAACGACAACAGCGACAACGCGGAAGCAACGACATTCATGTAGGTAAAAAACCTGCAAAACAACAAAGTTAAAAAACATCATGCATAGCTTAGAAAGCCCAAAGTTTACCACAAATTAACATGATCATACTTAAAGGCGGGAGAGTAGGTGTAACGCGCGTCGAGATTGGTCCCGTAGAGCACCTTCGACTGGCGGCTATTGAGCATGAAGCAGGCGGCTGCAATGGAGGCGGCGGCGGCAACGATTCTGAGCCAAATTTGGGAAGCCATGAAGGATAAATGTGTGATCGGAGATGGGATTGGATGGAGTTTGAAGGTAGATGAATTGTTGGTTTCAGTTTCCATGAGGTTTATTTTGAATTGATGAAAGAGTTAAAAGCTTAAGTATGGAGATCGATGGAGTTTGCAGAGGTTTGATGTGTTTATTTATAGGGATGAAGGATATGATAGTGGTGATTTGAGGTGGTTAATGATCGATGACGTGGGTGAGAATAAAATGGGAATGGAGTCATGGAGTTGTGGGGTTTTATTATTGAACACTCACGTTCGAATTTTAAACATGGTAAATCTGGCAATTTGATCGGTTTCTTATTATAATTGCAGTTAAATTAATTATGTCTTTATGCATTTTTTTTACTTTTTCATACGTGATGATCTTATAAGTGATTATTTGTCTTTATGTAAACAATACGTCTGGCAAAAATTCCACTCATCGATCAATGGTCTCGAGAGTACTGACTATGGACTTACTATAAAATAAGTGACCAACTTAGGGACTGATATATGTGTATCTAAATATATAATATTCGAAACTGATTTATTAGTTATTTCAATTCTAGATCTATATCTATTTATTACTTATAATAAAATAATAACTATTGTCACATGCTATTTTTCTAAACATGATGCTTAGCACCCACATATGATCTGCCACATGTCATCATCATATCAATCTTTACCATCTCACTAGTATTATTCACATGTCAAACTTATCAAAATTTATATATATTTTTCATATTTTTAATTTTAATACATTATCTAGTTATTCACTTACTAAATTTAAATGTATATTTTAATATCAAATCTTTCTTTAGTTTTGTTAAATCACGTCAATTTCTAATATATATTATTTTCATTTTATTAAAATATGAGTAATTTTAAAATTACAATCACCTATTAAAAAAGCTTTATTTATTAAAGACATAAAACTTTTTAATTTTGTTTGAGCATGCAGTATATAAACAATTAAGTTATACTAAGAGATGATTCAAAAACTAAAGCAATTTAATAACTATGACTTCTTTATATATTATTTAACAAATTTTGAATTGTATCTAAATCTATTTATTAGAAGTATTTATATTTATTAGAAATATTTATAAATTTATGTAATATGTAATCTTTTTATTTTTTTTAATAATGATCATTTATCACATGAGCGCATAACAATTTCATATTTCATGACACATGTTTTATATTTGTTTTTGCATATTACTGATATTAAATATAGTTATATCATATTATGAATATTTTTATTGGCCTTAAATCCTTTATTATACATGTGAATTAGATCATATTATCAACATATTTTTTAATATTTTATCTATTGTTCAACACGGACTAACCTAATCATAAAATAAAAGGATTACTCTATAAAAAAGTTTGATGGTTTAGTCATTAAATATTTCATATTTTAAAAAAGTTTGATGATTTAAAGAATTTTCTTATTTTATAAAAAAATTATTTCTTTAGAAATTACATTTTAGAAAATATATTTCTTAATTTATTAAACAAATATGTTAAAAATTAATTAAATAATTTCATTTGTAATTAATGTAATTATTTGAATATCATAAGAAATAATTTTAAATTGATATTATTTAAATAATTACATTAATTACTAATAATATTATTTAATTAACTTTAAGATTAGTTGTTTAATAAATTAAGAAAGAGATTTACAAATGTAACTTATAAAGAAATATTTTAAAATTAGTGTTCTTACAAAGTAAAACTTTTATAAACCAAAAATAATTAAAATTGAAAGTTATAATAAGAAAATTTTTAAAACTAACATTTTTTAAGTGGTTTTATTTTAAAACACAATGCTTAAAATATTTTTTGAGAAAAACAAAAAAAGTTTAAAAAGTTGATATACTTGTTTTATTATTTATAATCATTACTCATACATAATTTTTATTATATTTTATCTTAATATAACGTGTTATAATTAATAATTTTTTTATCTTTTTTATATTTTATTTACTCAATCTGCGTAATACAATTATTACTAGAGTTAATAGATAGATCTATAATAAATACTAATAAAAGAATGTTTTTAAGTGACACGTGTCACAATTGTAAACATCTTAAATTTTAGTTTCCCGCCTCTATTTCATAGTAAATAATTACCATAATTACAAATGATATTATTTAATTATTTTTCAAAAAAAAAATATTTTATGATAACTTATGAAAAAGATATATCTATAAATGTTACTTTTAAGTAACTTTTCTTAAAATAAGATATTTTTTAAAAACATTAAACTTTTTTAATACAAATTAATTAATATAAATTTTTTATAAAATGAAAATAATTCAAATTCAAATTTATAATAAGAAAATTTTAAAGATAATATTTTGTAAAACGGTTTGTTTTAACACAAAATTTTAAAAAATATCTATACATACTAATAAAAAAAGTTTTTTAAGTAACACGTGACATAGTTATAGACATCTTAAATTTTAGTTCATGCCTCTCTCTCATAGTAAATAATTATCATAATTACAAATGATATTATTTAATTATTTTTTAAGCTAAAAACATTTTATTATAAATTATGAATGAGATATATCTATAAATGTTATCTTTAAGAAACTTTTTTTAAATTAAGATATTTTTAAAAACATTACAATTTTTTTAAATACAAAATTAATTAATATAAATTTTTTATAAAAGGAAAATAATTAAAATTCAAATTTATAATAAGGAAAGTTTAAAGATTATATTTTCTAAAACGGTTTGTTTTAACAGAAAATGTTTAACAACTTTTTTTTTTGAAAAAAAAATAAAAAATAAAAGCTAAAGTTTAGAAGATGATATCATTGTTTTATAACTTGAAATTATTACTGATAAGTAATTTCAATCACATGTTATTTCAAAAATCGTTTTATAATTCATAAGTTTTCATTACTAACTATTTAATATATTATTTATTTAACCCGTGTATTACACGGGATACTAAACTAGTATATATATATGTGTATGTATATTTACTTTGACAAACGATCACTATATATTTTAACTTATTTTTGGAAAAAAGTTTTTTTTTTTTTAAATTCAAAACGGTCATCTGCAATGCGCGGGTGTTTACTACATGTTCCCTATATAATAATAAGAAACTATAGTTTTATCAAATTATTGCTATACATTTTGTTTTTATTTTCTTTGTAGAAACGTTATAAAAATAACATAAACATGAGAGCCGCAAAAGAGTATCGACAGGGTCACGGTTTGAATTAAGTTAATAAGTTTAATGCCAAATACCCTGTAATAATTATTAATGATGCTCGAAACATAGAGATATATTTAAAAAAATAAGAGTAAAGTGTTATTTTCGTCCCTGACGTTTTGTTGAAATTGTCATTTCAATCCAAAAACTTTTTTTTTGCCATTTCAGTCACTGTAGTTTACTAAATGTTGTCATTTTCATCCATTCCACTAACTCCGTTAAAACTCTGTTAAAACTCCGTTAAATATGGGGTATTTTAGACTTTTTCAACACCCTAATTATCCAATTAATATAAATTAATCAACTAATATTCAATTAAAACTAAAAAAACACATGAAGTGACTCGTGAGATCGATCGTTTTGATTAATTCTACACATGTTGTTCGATTAAGGTCCCTGTGAGATTCAATTTTTCACGTTTTGTTTGAACGTGTACTGTTGTTCGATTGAGGTCTAATGTTGTCACTTTTTGTTTTATTGAGGTCTGCTACTGTCACGTTCAAATACCTCAATCAAAGACTTCAATCAAATAAAAAATGTCAACAACAAACCTCAATCCTACAACAGACCTCAATCAAATAACGATACACATTCGAATAAAACGTGAAGATTAATTGAAATCTCACGGCAAACATCAATCGAAAACATGGGTAGAGTTAATCGAAGCTTTTAAATCGAGCGGTGGTCTCGGCTAATCACTATGTCATGTGTTTTTTAATTTTAATTGAATATTAATTGATTAATTTGTTTTAAATTGGATAATTAGGGTGCTCAAAAAGGCTAAAATACCCTCATATTTAACATAGTTTTAACGAAGTTTTAACGGTGTTAGTGGAGTGGATGAAAATGACAACATTTGGTAAACTACAGTGACTGAAATGGCAAAAAAAAAGTTTTTGGACTGAAATGACAAATTCAACAAAACGTCAGGGACGAAAATAACATTTTACTCAAAAAATAATTAACAAACAATTTGTTTACTTTTAAATATCATATATTTTGAGCTTTTAAATATTTAAACTCATAACACTTTTGTGATACCAGTAGACCACTAAGTAATAAATATAGACGGACATTAAATGATCTTCGTAATTCTTTCATTTTCTTATTAACAGTAACTATTTTTTCAAGCATTCGAGTCCAATGGTGTAACCATCAATTTTTAGTTGGAGTGTCGCAATTATTTAATTCTAAATTCATTATGTATGATAAATGTTTTTAGGAAACACATATAAATAATGAAAGCAATAATCTAGTAAAGTTAAAATAAAAAGCAAAAATATAAAATTTAAATTGTATCTTATCTACTAAGTTATAAAATATTACAAGGCAAAATGATAAATTTTATAATATATGTATATGCTTCCTCTATCATAATTGACAATTATAATATTTGAGTAGCTACAAATATAATCTTTGTAGTTTATGTTAAAAAGAGTTACAAATATACAATTGAAAAAAAAAATAGAGAGAATCAAATAGATTTTCTAGAAGGAAAGTAAATATAGGATGATATAATCTTTATTGTTTATGCTAAAAAGAGTTACAAATATGCAGTTGAAAAAAATAGAGAGAATCAAATAGATTTTTTTAAAAGCGAAGTATATAAAGGATGATTGGGCTTGAGTTAAATGTCCCAGAACACAAATTACCCTCTATATAAATTAGGGTGTGCAATAATCCATAATAACCAAACCATAATTGAAAAAACCAACGAAACTGAACCGAAAAAACCAAAACCAATAAGAAACCGATGATTTGGCTTGGTGGTTTTTTAAAAACCAATTTTTTTGGTTTGATTTCGGTTTTGTTTGTAACAAAAACCGAAAAATCAAACCGAAACCATACAAACTGAACTTGTAAATTTAGAGATGCATTCATATATAAACATGATTAGCCTATTTTAGTTATTTAACTTATATTATCTAGTTTTTTTAACCATTTAGATTTCAAAAATGTTCTTTAAACTTCTTTGTTTGAATTGACATATTAAAATGTTTTATTGAATTTTTTGTTATTGTATTTATAAATTATAACTCATTTTAATGTCAAGTAATTTATAATAATATATAAATTATATTTAAATATCAACAAAATGATGCAAGCCCAAAGTTTTTAGTTTAAACATTACTTTGGATCATTTTTTTTCTTAAAAACTTGAAGCCCAAATGGTGAAACCGAAATGAACCGAAATCAAAGTGAAATCCAAAAACCAAAAACCGAAAAACTAAAAAACCGAAAAACCGAAAAACCGAAACCCACCAGTTTTAAAAACCTAGAAACCGAAATATCGGTTTCTGGTTCTGTTCTTTATGCTAAAACCGAACCAAACCGAACCATGCACACCCCTAATATAAATGCTAAAAGAATAGTCAACTTTCTTCTACGCAACACCTTCACTTCATATTTTTTTTAACCCACGGTTGTATTTATTTAAAAAACATGAAATTTTAGATCAAACAGGACATAAAATTATCATGGTCTACCAGACATAACCAATGGTTATAATGCGGTATTGTGAAAACTGATTGATCCATCCGCTCAAAGCGGGGACCGTCAGTGTTGTTGAATTGCATACAAGCAAATAGACTACACGCAAATGAACTAACCAGTTTTGAATGAACCAAATAAAACCAGACAAACCGATGGAAAACAACATAAAATGGTGTTTCAACATTCATACCACACGATATGCATGCCACGAAGCATGTTCTTTTACATAGAACTAGTTAAACTATGATGTGTATTTTTGTTACTAACAACCCATTCTGATCTTCAATATACATTGAACACAAAAATATAACACTTATCTATTTTATAAAATATCAAGTAGCCAGTTTAATTGCTTTGTATACAACAAGAAACAATTAATACTCCCTAACCACGACATTTCCGTAAACCTTTTTAATTCTTATGAATGGTTAACGTTTAACGAAACTGCAAATACTATTATAACACGACTCATGACCAAACGATTGTACATATTAATTGATTGTAGCATCTAAATAAGTCTGTTAAATCATTAAATAGTTTATGGGACCATTTACCCCATTCGTACTTTCCTAATCTGTACTTTACCCCTACGATAAGTTATTTCCAAATTTGAATTGCTTGCATATGTTGCGATTGGTCTTTTTCTGATTTTCCAAAGAAAAAAGGTTGATATACAATATAAGGTAATGTTTGACTAGTTTGATGTGATCTTGAAATGACAATAAGTGGTTTCAAGTGTCGGCAAATGCGTATGGTTCGGTCACAATAAACTAGTGGCGTAACCAAAAACATCCTATCGTGTTGTACTCGTTAATGTCTTTACGTCTCTTTATTTACATTTTAAGTAGTAATCGGAGGATGTTTTAATACAAAACCAATTTTTAATTAAAAAAGTAGTAACAAGAACATAAATGGTTTTGGTATTAAGTTTTACTTTGTTTTTGTTGGGACCGCCAATATCTAGACCTTACAATAAATAATAAGAAAAGAGTGAGAGTAGGTTTTTTTAAAGTTTAGGGATAAGCAACACCAAGTCATTTATGAGTAACTAGGTTGGGATTGGGTGTAGTGGTAATTAGATAGTAGTTAAAATGGTATGTTCAGTCAACCAAAATTTGGGTTCGAGTCTTGGCATGGGCATTATATCCTAGTCATTCTAGGCATTGTTATTTAAAAAAAATCTATAAGTAATTAAAACAGATTAGTTTTGATTTTCTTTGGTCTTGATCTGTTTCGGATCAAAATTAGGTTATGAAGGATTTCATGGGCAAGAGTCTTTACTGGTTAATTACTACACGCTCGACTTGGTCAATGTTCCGGCCAGGTCACCATTTCAGGCAAACACTTTATGCACACCCCTAAGTATATAGAAAGATATTATAATGTAAGAAATACTTAAGTAGTTAATTTTTAAAATTTACAAATCAAGAGACCAAATGTAACAAATCCAGTAGTTAAGAACTTATTTTGTAAATAAAAAATCTATCATGTGTGTAATATAAACTTATATACGAGGCAATATAGACGATATGATGTGTTATCCAAAAAACTTAGGTATATGCGTATATCTACGTGAAATGAACGGACACCAATCAACCTAAGAAATTATTGAGCTTAACTAAGTGAGAGAGACTTCAGTTCGATGCCAATCATTGAGTGATTTCGTTTCAAGATTTAGATTTTTCTTTTTTTAAAAGAAAATTTTTTATTATTATAAACTCGACTATTAAGAAACTAGAACAAGACAAAATTACAAACCAACTTAAAAAAACGGCTCCCAAATGCAAGTACAAGACCGGAAAAAAGAAACAAATGAAAAGTAACCATGCGATGCTAAACAAAAAGAAAGGTTGAAAAAGAGCAAGACAATAACAAATTCACATGGACCAATCTGAAAACTTGCCGCAGCACTATACCTATGCAAAATGACCTAACCAACATCATGTGACTTCAAACTCCTGCATTATCTATCGATTATATAACTATTTCTTTCGATCGTAATGGTAACTCTTCTCTGTAAAGCATTGTTTAAAAGAATATTAATTTCTTCGTTTTCAATCGTCCTCCGTATCTTTAAATCCACAGGGAAGAGTTCGATCTATTTACCCTACCGAGTTAAAAAAAGGACATTGAATTTGTCCTCTTGGATTTTTGTTTAACCATTTATTCTTTGTTTGTGATTTGATCTAGTTTCTAACGCGTTCGATATTCAAACTTAATTAAATGCGTAGAGTGATAGAATAGTTTCAGTTTAAATCTAGTCATTATGTGTCCAATCAAATGATTAACTTGTAGTCTAATTACTAATTTCTAATCTAGTTGTACGTATAAAAAACATAAAACTGGTGTCTAGATAATAACAGAGGTTTTATATTCGAGAGAAGTAACATTTTTACAACTAAATGATTTTTAAAAATTAAATTAAACTCGATTATTTGTCTTCAAATGTATTGTTAGAGTGTAGGTGAAAAAAGAGTCTAGTTTATTATTGGATAGCCGGTAGATGATTAACACTCGCTTGTTTATAAAGTTATGTTGGAGATAACACACAGTCTAGCTATGTACCAAAAAACAACACTCTGTTTTTTGGTGTTGCATCAAATTCAACATTAGAACTTAATTTCTTTGAAATCGACTTATTTTAAAAACGGTGACCACCCTTATCTTCCAATAAAATTTTCATAAATCCCAATTCATGGATGATATATAACTGATAATTAGCATAAAACTTTTTCATAAAATGGAAGTTTAAAGCAATAACATATATCCCATTATTTATTTCTCATGAGAACCGAGTCTAGTTGTTGAAATCAACCTGGTATCAATTGATTCCTCATTCCTATCAATCATTTAGCCTTATCTTATTGGTAATTAAATAATCACGTGTCGTGTCTAATTGTGATTGTAATATGTCTCAACTCTATAGTTTATCCAAAAGTAGTGTGTTCACGTCAGTATCTTCTATTAGAATCTTGGTTGTTGTTTATCACACACGGTTTTCAAATCCCATTGTATTTCAGTACCAAAGAAAGCGCACACGGTAATGATTAATTATTGGTAACTATAATTAATTATTGGTTTATATAATCATGTATACAGTATACTACACATAGAAAAATCTGATAACTATAATTAATTATTGGTTTATAATTTCATTTTTCTTAATCGAATGATTAATAACAAGTATAACCATTATTTCGTATAATACTTATAACATACTTCTTTTTTGTAAAATCTGATAACTATAGTCTAAGTATGGCACTTCACATAATTCATGATTCAAAATACCAGCTAAAATCGATAATTGTTAATTTCCATATTAATAACCTGGTTTCAAGTGATTTAAAAACTTAGTAAAGCTAAATAATAGTAATAATCTGGTAATAATTATAAGTATATGATAACTAATAATAACAACAGGTTAAATAAGTAAATGGTTTTATAAAAGGGCGTACCCTCTTTCAACACACTTGATAGCCCATCCCAATTTAAAACAAAAAAAGTGAATAACTTTTAATAAGAGGATGCATTCGGTACATAAGGTTACGTCTAATTGTTTAACCATTTCCATTATAAAACTGCAAACATGACTACGATACAAGCAAAGAAAAACACACATGTACCTTACACCAGCTACCAAGAATATGCTCACCAGCTTACTTTCCTGAAAACCAGTTTAAGCTATAAATAAAAAATAAACTTTATTTACCATATTTGTCAAATATTGAACACACAATTCTATTTAAGAGAGACCTTTTATTCCTTAGTTTGGAGTCTTAGTATGTAACTTACTAGTATTGATTTTTTTAACATTTTGTAAAGAATAGTCTACATAGAAATATCACTAAATAACTAAATTGCAGGCTTGTAAATAATTAGAAACAAAAGCCCAAAAATTTATTAACATATGGTCCTAGGATGTTTTTACCATGGTAACTTCCAAATATGTACACTGAACTAGGATTACTACTAGATACTAAATAACATTAAAATAAAAAATCTCTAGAATCACTTGTCCCTAGTACCCAACACTTGTCCGCCCCAAAACAACATGACCAACCGGCTATAGACATGCGGGTCTAGCGACGAACACATGTTTTGCGTCTTACCAGAACCTGGCCAGGACACCACAAATGTTCAGAGGAGGCATGACACCGTATGACTTCTACATTTTCAAATATACGCTCTCAAAAACCATGAACTCATAAAGCCTTCAACCTATTAACATATGTACGTAAACATGACAAGGAGATGCATATACATGATATAAAGGGCTATTGTGTCTAGAGGTTTCGATTTATTTCTTGAAAGAATGTACAAATTACATCTGGTGACAACATTTAAATCACAAATTCTAACTTGTAAATGAAAATCTATACAGCAGTGATGGAATTTTTCTCCATCACCAGATAAGATTACTAAATTTACTTTTATTTAAAACAATATTTACAGAAGAACATGAGATTGTAATCAAGAAGATAACTGGACCTTTCAGTTGCTGATGTCAAAGTACTTGGGATCCGATGGATGATGATAATCCACATGTAACTGCAGTTTCAACAAGCAAAGTCTCATTACAAAGTATCAAGTTAATTAAAAAGCCAGAACACCCAACCTGTAGTGACGTTACCCGACCCACTCATTTTGCCAACGAAGAGATATTAATACCTTGCCTTCATCAGCATCAGAGTGACGTTGAGGAAATACAACCCTCATGTCATTATACAAATAGAACCGTCTATCTCCTCCAAGGTTCTTGGAGTTCTTTTCTGGTACAGATGATGGATCTGATTTGCATCTTTGTACGGTCCTTGAATTTTTCTTTAGAAATGGGCAGAGAAAACGCAGATGGAGAGCATAACGTAGGGCCCCTGCGTTATTTGAATTCTCATTTGCTTTTGGTGAAGTTTGCACAGATGAAGCACTTCCTGTTTTGGAATTAGCTGGTGTTGTGGAAGCTAGAGTCACCTTCTGGCGCAGAAATGTCTGCATTTGAATAAATTCAAAAACTAAGATTTAGTGTTATAGTTTCTTAACGACACTAATATATACTTCATAACAGTAGTGCAAGAAAAGAAAACTAACCTTAGTGCCAGCTGGCATGTCAGTCAAGTCATAATTACAAAGGAATGTATGAATTGGAGTCTTTTCAGGATTGCTCAGAACCTATACAAACCAATTAAGCAAACAAACTTAAAAATCGTTCCTTTTTTGCACCAACTTATTAGTTCAAAAGCATACTGTTAAAGCATACCAATTGTATGCGACCTTTCATAGGGACCCGCAAACGAATTCTTTCCGCTTGCTGGTCATCAACGCTAAGGCTTCCTTTCATTTTTTCACTTTTATGCTTGTTTGGCGAAAGTTGACCAGCAAGGTCAATGGATGAGTAGTATAGTAAGAAATTATCCCCATCCACGCTTGTTACTGCAAATGGAAGTTTCTGAGGGTGTGGTGAAAAACTCCCTCCAGTAATATTTAAAACCGCAAGAAACCCATCAATCTTCTGCCATTTTCAACAATACCAAATGGAAATATAATCAAAATCACATATTCACATACAAATTAAGTAAAAAGAATAACACAGACCTGGCTGACTGCCCCAGAAGCTAAACGACCAGATAACAATGACTCCTCAAAGGACCCAATCCATGACCTTCTCACTTGTAGTCCACTTGGAGTCCTACATAACTTAGGAGATTGGGTCAAAAAAGATGAATCTTGAACCCAATCCCCCACCATATCAAGCATACCGTCTGAGGTAGTCTGCTGAGATTTTCTAACAACTCTAAAATCTTCTTCTCTAAAAGATAAAATATCAGAAAAGGTTCCATCAAGAGATAACTCAATATCCTTCATGGTTAGATGATTATCATCTAACTCATTGGTCAGAACCCTAGAAGGTTTTGATGTTCTAGAGAATTTTGGACCAAGTGGGGATAAAGACAGGGTAGAGGATGCCACTTTTCTTGAAGGTATAGCTATGGGCGAATTCAAAGACCTTAAAGTTGTATCTATGCCATCTACACCTGGTGAAGATGATAAAGAATCAAAAGATTGAAGATCCGTGTTCTCAAGCACAGGACCATCAGTGAAAAAACCAGAGTTATTTCCAAAACTTAAACTTTCTCTGTTCTGGAATTGTTGAAAACCAGTCGGTGACAACACAAAAGGTGTCACAATTTTGGGAATCATCATATCGGTATTCTTATGAACTTGAAAAGCAGCAACAAGATCTTTATCAGAGCTGGTTTGTGACTTGTGGTCAAATTGATTTGGTATAATCAAGCCATTTAAGGGTGATAATAACCTTTTCCTAACTATGGCTCCACTGTTCTCTGAGATGTTATCATTACCATTATCAGTCTGCAATCCATCAAATGCAGAACCAGAAGAATTTGATGATTTTGATTCAAAGCCAACGATTCTAGAAACAGCAGTTTGAACATTTCGTCCAGTTTTATGAGTAAATGTTGTAATCTTATCTGAAGAACTAAGTTTCTGCCAATTTACATGTTTATCTCTGTGTAAATTGGAGATATCTGTAGAACTGACTGCACTTGGCACATGGTTGACATGCATTCCACTCATGTCACAGCTGCTTAATCCATGGAAATGAGGTGGTGACTGCACTGAAGTGTTGAATGATGCAGTTACTTCTTCAGCAATTTTGCTAGAGGAGGCTTGAGGCAAACCCATGATTAAGATTTTTTTTTTACTTCCTAAAACTGTGAAAAGCTTAAAATTACTACCTTAGTTACTAAACCAAAGTTCTAACCAACAATTCAGATTATCTATTGAGATCTAAGACATACATAAAACATATATTTAACCTGGAAATCTAGCTAAATTTCATGCCTATAGGAAACTATTCACTATCCATTAGTTTTAAGCATTCCAATCTTTGCAACAGCCACTTCAAATGTATTTCCATGCCCAGCCCAAAAGTCCAAATAGCACTTGTAACACAATCGATACTTCCTTGGAATCGCTAAGAAGAATGAACAATGAGATTTGAAGTCCATTGTTTATTCCAGAAGATGAAGCCCAAAACCTGAAGTTATATCCAATGCAAAATCAGCAAAATTTACTCTATATCAACACAACTAATTCAATATCAGGGATCACATTCATCTGAACTAGACAGTGTTGTTCATATTTGAAAGTACCAAAGAATCTAATAGCATTGGCACAAAAAGAAACTTCAACTTTAAGTTATTCTAACTTAACAAAAAAACGTGTCCAAACATGGAAAACAAAATCTGAAAACACATAGTTATCTGAATCCATGTATACCACAACTTCATTCAAGCACACAGATCAATGAAGATAGCACACAACAACTACTGCTCAATCTAAATAGAGAAACAAATCCACAACAGCATGTTGAAACACATAAGATCGATTCAAAAACTAAAAAAGCACATCAATCGGACTTATCAACATGACATTTCACACAGATAATCAAATCATCCACATCAAAAGCCTAATTCCTCCAAATTAAAACACAAGAAAACTCAAATTGAAGTCAAACTCCACTCGTCTACCCCAATTTCAATCTCCAACATCGAGATTCAACTTCATACAAGCACAAACAACAATACTTCCCGAATCGCCACTTCGACAAACAGCGAAACACAGTATAAACACGCATTGATCAAAAGCAAAAAGGGAACAAAAACAAAGCAACACCAAAAGCAAAACAAACGCCTCGATTCAACCAAAAGAAGAAGGGATTATCAATAAGAAAAGAGAAACAGAACGAACCAGTGCAGATTATGATTACGATCATGTATGTTTATGCGATTATATGTTAAAGTGGGATTGAAATAGAAGTTTTAAAGGGATTCGTTGAGGAGATCGGAAGAATTGGGTGAGGGTTTTGAGGGATTGATGATATGAGAAATATGATGATGTGAATGAAATGAAAAATAGAAATGAAATGTGAGGAATAAAATGGAAAGGGTAAGGTGTGAACTGTGAAGAAGAGAAGAAAGGAAAAGGGTAATGTTAAATTGTTAATGGATTGGGAACCGTAAGGCAAAGGGTAAGGCTAACCCATGTGTATAAACTTGCGGCCTCTGACATTTTGGCCGCCTCTTTCTCTATAAATCAAATGGATTATTATTATTATTATTATTATTTTTTTAGGATTTAGGATGGCTTTTGTTAACCTTATCCAGGTTCAATTAACCTTAACCAAACTTAAATTTTGTTTATATATATATATTTTTTAACAACATTTTGTTTATATATATAACCTTAAGAAGTTAAGAATCCAATAGGTATTAGATTAGAGTTTTGTACGGAATGCATAGAAGTCAAAAGAAATCACATTTAATGAAAGAGAGAAAGTGGATATCTTCTTATGTGACGGTTTAAAGTAATATATGTAAATATTTTTGTGTTTCTTATGGTTTCAACTTATATTTAGTTTTTATTAAACGTCCATCTATACACACAGGGATTGTTACTTAATTTTTGTTTTATAAGTGACTAGTATTAAGGGGGTTGATAATGTGAAAGTTGAAGAAAATTTAATTTAATTTTTTTTAGATATGCGTAAAGTGTTTTGTTTAAAAATACACTAGAGGTATTCTCGGCATGAATTATATGTATTTTTAACCTAATAAAAGGCTCTTTTAGTTATCTCATACGATATGTCTTGTGTTTGTTTATTTTCTAATGAAATTTATCACAAAGTAATTTATCTCATGTGGAATGTTATTGAAAATATTTTAGCTTAGATGAAGTTTTTAACCTTTTTTTTTTCTTTTTTGTTCAACTAGCGTCTTATAAAAACATATTTATTTTTAATAATGCATTTGTTTGGTAGTTAGCAACGTCTTTTATTTTAACTATACGCAATAAATTTCTATGTTCCTGTATTTATAAATATAATTATTGGCAAGAGTTGGGTGAGTGGTTTATTTGTTATGAGTTGGCTTTTTTTTTCTCATATCCGAGATCAAAGGCTACAAAAGAAAGTGTACACTTGGTCCCATAGGCCCTATACCCTATCCAAATCCAATGGATTAGGATTAATTCTTTCAAATAAATAATAAAATATATCAATATTTATATATCAATATTATTTAATGTAAATATAAATTGTTCATAGTTCAAACGTCGAGCCATAACCTTCTAGCCTACGGGTACTGATAATTGCTACTTACAATATGATGCTAGTTTTCACTTTTCAGTAAATAGCATACCCCTCAATCAAAAGTCATGAAGTTTAGTTATACACAGAGCATGATGTGATTTTATGGTACGAAATAGAGGTGTTGCATTTTCTAAAAAACATATTAAAAATAGTTAGACATGTCAATGAACCTCAAATAAGTTGTTTTGGAGGAGTCAACCATATGGCATTTCAATGTGAAGGTTAAGTGTTCGATTATCGCTTTACACAATATGCTTCAGGGGAGTCAGTGGTTTACAACAATATTCTTTTAGACGGTGGATTTTCCCTGAAATGATGGTGGACCGGTCACCAGCATGTTTGTGTTCACAGGGCCTTTCGCTAATGGTTTTACTCAAATGACTGGCTTATAGTGTTCGCTTGTCGTAAAAAACAATATTTAGATATGATTAAATAACAGTTCAAAAATATGATGCTTAAGAATTCCTCTTCATCACATATAGTTATTTCAAGAAAATATTACATTGAACATCTATTTGTTACACCATGTATTTAGTTCTATCAGTTGTTTTAATGCGAAAAACAAAATAATTTTAATTGATTTGATGTTTAAGAGCATAGTAGAATGAACTGGTAAGAAGAGAAGGCCAGGAGGGCATTGTTTTTGGGACCGGATCGAACCGGCCGGTCCAACCGGGGATCGGCTAGGTGGCCGGGCCGGTTCACACTGAATCGTTTTGGGCCGGTCGAACCGGCCGGTTCATCCCGAATCGCTGGTCGAACCGGGGAACCGGACCGGTTCGAACCAGATTTTGTATTTTTTTTTAATTTTTTTAGTTTTGATGGGTAAAAAGTAAAAACGGGGTGTTGAACCATAAATTAATTTGTTGAATATAAAAATATAGTTAAGTTTTATATATAACTATATAAATACATATATAAATTACTTATATTTAATTATATATATAACTATATATATAATATACTATATATAATTATAACGTCATCCGGTTTTTAAATCCGGTCCGACCACTAAATCAGTAAGACGTTCGGTTCGACATCCGATCCGGTTCTAAAAATATTACAGGAGGGTGTAAGCCAACCGACCTAAATAAAAAGAAAGGTAAAAGGTTACAAAATCAATCAAGAAATTTCATGGGAAAAGGGGAAAAAGATTTATTAATAAATTATCTAACTTCATTTAAATAAAAAAATAAGAGTTGGGTTATACAAACATCCATTTATGTTATTGAGACATCCTATTGTCTCTATCTCTCTTCATATATCTATATGTATGTATAGAAAGATATAAAAATGATAAAATAAATTGAATGTATCAATAACATACCCTTAAAAATAATCAAACAAACAAAAAAAAGCCATGTCTTTCAAATAAGCAACAGGGGACGTGTCCGATTGCTACAGATGGGACGCGTGCTATCATCTGCCAGTCGCTGTTTCATATTTACTCTTTTTGGTGTTCGTACACTCTTTTTTTTTAATGTTTTTTATGTAATGAATATTTACATTATTTAGCTTCTTGTTAAAAGTACCATTTGATTTTATGTCCATAACAACATTCACCTCTCGTTTTTTTATACTTTTATAAATGTATTTTTTATATTATATTATATGAAATGATTGAAAGTAGAGTAAAGAAAAAATATTGTCGTTTATTCGTATGTTTAAAAATATACCGTTCAACCTTTAAAATTGAAATGATACTCACATCACATCACACTACATACTAGCCAATCATATTATATCATGTTACAGCACAACTCACCATACCAAAAAATTTGGAGGGGGCAGTCATGCCGCTCCATGTCATGCCACAATTTTTTTTAAATTACTTTATAAAATTTTAAACTTACAAACTAAAATAAAAAACTACATAAAAAAACAATAACCAAAAGTAATCTTCGTCGTCCAAATCTATGATATTGACATTCTTTGCAGTGTGTTTCACGAGATCTTCGTCGTCCAAATCTGTGATATAGACATTCTTTGCAGCGTGTTCCACGAGATCAAATCTAAGTTTAAAATGTGTGTCCTCATCGCGCAACTCCAATATTGTATTTTCGTTCTCAACTAGAAAATTGTATGTTTGTTCTCCACCTCACATCGAACCATTATTTAGACCATGAAAATTTGTTGCGTATATTTTCAACAATACGTATATATAAATCCCAAGGCAACCAAAACCTATTTTTAAACATCTCGCATTTGTATTTTGGGTTCTCCCCAAAATAATCGTTCATAAGAACGTTATTAGCTCCAACTTGATCACGTTTCCATATATTTTTCTTCAAACTTTCAATCTCGTCAACGTGTTTGGCAAGAGGGAATAAAAGTTTTCAACTTGCTGGGCTCCGAACCATCCGAAGATGAAGGGGGAATATAAAATTCACGGACATTTTTGTAGAGTTGGAAATGAGTAGAAGAGATGTTTGAGATTGTTGTATAAAATTTGTGGTAAATGGTTGGTCTAACGACTTTTCTTCAAACGCTCACAAGACGAAAGACACGACGTGGGTTTGCCGTGCTGCACCCAAAAATCCGACGTTGCGACGTGAGGGGGGCGGCGGTGTTGCCGTGTGGCATAGGGGGCCATCGCGCACTCACGGCGGGTGTGCCCTTCTCACCTTATAAATTAGTTAACATTTTTGAAACTGGTTGTGAGTGGGAGGGGGAAAAATATTATAATACAGGTATAAAAATATTATTTAACTGAAAAAAATAATAATAGTTTTTAATGTAATTATAATAATAATAATAAAAAATTAGATTTTAATACTTTAAATCATAATCCTCATGTATTCAAAACATACTATTATTAGCATGAGGGTTAAATTGATGTACATTTCATAAAACTAAGAATAATTGATGAACTAACTTTTCTTTAGTGATACGTAGATTAAAGATTTAAGATTTCATATTTGAGTGACCTATCATTAATTCAAATAATCATTAAAAAAAAATGCAAGATGCTTAAATTTTAATTATTCTTTTTAATGTATGTGTTTTTGTCCCTAATATATCATCATTTTTGCTTATATATACACGCAATTAATAATTGATTTATATACATCTATATCTATTTTTTAATTTTTTTTAAACAACTCTCAATCTAATTATATTAAGTTTTAACCTCTGGTATCCATATTATGGTATTTGAACGTTCGACATGTTATATAAAAATGTTTCGTATGTTGTATAATTTGCATTCTTATTTACTTTTGATATATTCTCATGTTAGACTTAAAAAGCTTAACGTGACTTTACACCCTATTGTTGAGAGCTTGTATATCATATGGAAAAATGAGAAAAATTTAAGAGATTATAGAGATTATGTAAACGTGCTTAAAAAGTTTTTGAATCGTTGTAGTGGAGCTTCCTTTCTATCCTTTCCATATTATTCTCATTTTTCTTTTTACCATAAGTTCCATTCGTTTTAAAAGCTTATACATTAGTGTACTTCTTCTTTTTTTTTTTTTTTTTCTAAACGTATATCACTTTCTATCATATAAATATATTCTCTCTTCATAAGAAAACATCCAATCACCTATCTTATCGATGGGTCCATTGGTTGAAAAAATACACAGTGGTCTAGGTCGCATATATTTGACATGGCATAAAAACCAACCACGAAGTGTGCATTATCATTATTGGGGGGTCGGTGGGTCTCTTTTGTAACAAGAATAATTTCATGTGGCAATTGATTATTGGCTACCTAAAATGGGATGATTCATAAGATGTAAAGAATTGTACGTAGTTTCAAATATCATTTAGAAATCTAATACTTTAAAGTAATAACATGCATCGTATAGAATGATGAAGAAGAATGTCATGACTCAACCACTTCATTTGGAAGTATGCGTTATAGTACTAAATGGAGAGGCGCATAACTTTTCATCAAAGCATATGAAATTGCAAGGAATTATGCAAAATTGACGTAAATTTTTGTGGAGTGTGATTTTAACATTTGTTAAGCTTATAAGTCTCAATAATCGATTGGTATGCTAAGTTTAGGAAATAACATGATTTGTAAAAGTTGTTAGGTAGGTCTTATCATTAATAATATAGAAGGCTTGTTTAAGATATGTAAAGCTTTAACCTCTCTATTGCCGTCGATTTAGTAAGTGTATTTTAAGTTTTTATTATATTTTATTTCAAGGATCTTTCAAATCACTTTTTTAACAGCTTCAAGTAACATGTAATCTCATGTTAACACTCCGATAAAAATATAAAGTGATACCCCGTATGAACGTGCATCATCCTGTAGTGAAACATTGGATTCTTTCACTAGATGAATCACGCCTAGTTTCCACAATAGATAACAATGTAAACCTATATCATGCCTAACTAGAATAGGAAGTTATTCAACCATTTAAGTAATTTATTCGCTTTTGATGTAACAAGGTATTATGTTTTTATGATAGGAAGAACAATATCCTTTCTACCATATACACCCAATTAACTAACAATTACTCTCCTAAATACAAACAACATACTCGTTGGTGGAATCATCAATGACCATGACCAAGTACCACAATCTGCTTTTGCAAGTACACGTCGGTATGAACCAATAACTATAGTTCTTTAGCATTGGGTGACGTTCTCATCTTTGCAAAAATAATTGTCTCATGTTTAGCGAGCACGAAATCATGTCTATTGAAGCTATCATCCTCCATACCTTTCTCAATCATACATCCAAATCCTTAATAGTTGTATGCTAACCTTAATCATTCGGCTCTCCTACCGAGAATAGATATGTACCGATATAAATCATCTGAGTTCGTACTCAACATGGCTTGATATCGACTGATAGCCACTTAGTTATAATTTTATAATTTATTTTATGTATTTTTTTAATTTTAATTAGGATCCCCACTTTCCCATTTTCCCTAAGTGATAGCACATGTGGGTAGTTGTTGCAGTTTCTTTTTCTTTCCACATATGTAATCCAACAGATGAATCGATGAAGGGGTGAGTTTGAGAATGAAAAATTTGTATTGATTTTTCTCATGTTTTGAGTTAAATTAATTTTGTCTTTGCTAACTCAATTGTGGCATATTGGGTGGTGTTCTTAGACACGATTTCTTAACCGAAGTGGTGTATCTGTATCTTTGGTTAGATATTGCAGCCCTATCGTTTGTTTCGATGGTGAATCTGTATCCGAAACGAGCCTTAGACTTTATCCGTAGTTTGATCGTTACATTTGATCAAGATGTAGATTTGAGGAAGTTTAAAAATCCGCTCAAAAAGTTTGTATATATGTGAAATCTGAATCACATAAAATAGAACCTGACAATAAATTAAACTGATTTATATAAGCTTGACAATAATTAAATTCAACAATAGCTTTATTCTTAATTTCTAAAAATGCACACATAAAGTTCGAAAAACTTGACAAAAAGTTCTAATATTGGGCTCCAAGTTCTTACAGGCCCAAGTTATGAAGGGTTACCCAAGTCTATAGGTTAGATATTAAAAGAAGTTCCAACACTGGGCTCGAAGGTCTTTAATGGCCCGCTCTGTTTTTCTCTTTTATGCAGCCCTGTTTTGCATTAAGATTGACTCTTTTCAGTTGACTATTTACATTTTACAAAATTTAAAGAATGCTAGTATAGTAGTATGAGCACTGAATTGATTATCATGATTCATGAACAAAGGTGAAAACAATCAAATATGTCTATTGAATAACATATACCATGATTTTGGTTTTTATTTAATTACTATTATTAAAATAACCAGATTTTCGGGAATAATACAGAAGCAGGTGCCAGGCGGTTTAAATTAATTAATTATAGGGCTAAATTTATAAAACTATCTAACTATGCTTAATCTTAAATTGTTTTATAATGATTTTACATGGTAAACAAAATTTAAAATATATGAGAATCTTTACTTTTCAAAAGAAATCGCTTCATGAACACGTACACACTCAGGGGCGAAGCTTCTTTGGGGCCGGGGGGGGGGGGGGGGGGGCTCTATTTTTTTCGTTAGTAGTGTTAATTTTCGGTCCGGTAGTTAAACTTTTTTAATAAATATAGAGTCCGCCCTCCCTTTTACTTACGCCCCCTCCCCTTCTAATATTTAACTCAAGCTCCGCCACTGTACACACTACACATAGAGTTTCCTTTGACTAGTTTTTTACTACTTTAAATCTTTAATGAATAATGAAATCCAACGAACCATCACACTAAATTCATACGAGGCCATAATTTCAGTTTGTAGTACTTATTTCTTTGTTAGCTAACTTTGTTGTTGATGTGTTTAGTTACTGTAAACACGTCTATAAAATAAATTTTTATGTTTCATTTGTGTGTGACATAAAAACATAATATTACTCTTTTCAACCATGAAACACACAAATATGTATACTTAATTCTAATTTCAATTCAAAATACTAAACATTTTATGAAACAAACAACATTTAATATAATTTTGAAAACTTGTTTCCCTGTAATTTAAGATAGAAGTAAGGTTTGTTTACATCTCACCCTCTCAATACCTCGTTAGTAGATTTTTGATGAGATTTGTTGGGTTTTTTTTTTAATATTGGTTATATTTCTAAAACTTTTAACACATTTTCATGCATGTATGATAAATAAGATCAATATCTTTTCATTGAACTTTAACAGCAACTTTAGGCCCTGATTGACTTTTTTGTAAACTATGATTCTGTCAGAAGGTGAGGAAAACCGGATTCGATCAGAAGCAAGGAAAATGATGGGTTAGAAGGAAGGGATTCGGTCAAAAGGTGAGAAAGAGAAATCAAACAGACTGACCACTTATCCAGTCAGCAGTCAGCTCCGATTAAACCAGTTAAGCTGATATCAAACAACCTCTTAGTTAATTTTACCGCACTCGTCACTTACCTAAATGTTTATTACATACCCGTGAGGTTTAATGGTTTATGGGTTCCTGATGTTGATATCTTCTCATTTGAATTCATATCTTTCCCCATCACCGAATCAATCCACCACAAAAGTGTATTCATAAACCCTAACCAACAACTGCAAAAGTCTGCATCAAACATTTCCTCTATTCGATCCACAATCGTCAAGAAGATGGTGGATTTCGGTAGAGTGCAAAAGGAGCTTCAAGAATGTAACAGAGACATCAATGTCTCTGGTATCAGCGCAAACCCTAAATCCGACAATCTCGTCAATTTGTTCGGCACAATTCCCGGTCCAGTTGGCACTCCATACGAAGGCGGAACCTTCAAGATCGATATTGATTTGCCTCATGCCTGGTATAATTATTATTATACATATGTAATGGCGTAATGCAACACAATTTTGTGTTTTCAGAGGATGTTGTTCGTGAATTGTGAATTTTACTTTGGTGGATGATATGTACGATTAATTGCATAGTTTGTGTGATTGAGACTAGCGTTAATGACGAATTAGTTGTTATCATAAGAAATAGGTCTGTTCGATCACTAAATTTGAAGGGTTTGCTTTGTGTAATGGTTGATTATACCGTGATTGACTCAGGCTTACTGATTCTTACTGTTTATTATTGGGCATAAGCACATAAACTGATCAATGCTGTGTGATTTCTTTCTGCATTGCAGATGCATACCCTTTTGAGCCTCCACAGATGAAGTTTGCTACTAAAGTCTGGTATGGATGTTTTTATATGTTAAGTTTTTTATCTGTTAAGTTTATTAGTATAGATACTGTAATTGCTCTCTGTACACAATGTCGAAAGATGTCATTGTTCTTTCAGGGTGGCATAATGCTGCATCTGTGTTTTAAGTGTTTTCCTTTTGTAGTTTGATTGCTAAAGTTGCTATCAATTGAACATGCTACATAATTTATCCACACATGGCAAGAAATTGTTATTAATTGAACATCATTATTGGTTATATGCGCGGTTTCAGTTGTATAAATGAGGTATGGTTTTAAGCATGTATCGGCGAATACATCTTTACTATAATTTCTTTATTATTTGGTGTTCGGGGTTAAATAATGATGAATTGATGATGACTTTTGTGTCTAACTAGTAGCGAGTCTGTCATTTAAATTGTTGATGCATTGTTCCTTATAAAGTACATATTCCGGCATTTTGAGTTTTGTATTTTTTTTGTTAATTGTATGTGCATCTTCTTTTTGCCATTTATCCTCGGGATCCATTAAACTTTGCTTACATTCTGAAACTTATATTTACATGATAATCACTATTTCACGTACCGTGGAAACTTCCTTAATATTACCCTGCTCGCTTTGTTTACTACCAAGTGGATCATTGTTATTAGCCAGAAGTTCAAATTTTATTGGTTTCAATATCTCAAATCGGTATACGGGTACATTGTTTACTTTGCTGGTTCCAACTTCCAACCGTGATACTATAAGTGTGAGAAAAGTTATATATAACCTTTATACGTTAAAGTGATGGATGTATCATTTTCGCATACTGATATTGGATTAATGTAATAATAACCCTTAGTAGATGTACATGGTGATCGGATTATAAAGATTACGATAAATCTAGGAATGGTAGTTTATCTGTTGCAGATTTTGTCCTGTGATGTAATATTTTTAGGTTTATGTTGTTCGTACTTCGCATTGACGTATTATATGTAATTCTTATGAATGTTCATTCTTTGTGGAAGGCACCCTAATATTAGCAGCCAAAGTGGGGCGATCTGCTTAGACATTTTGACGGACCTGTGGAGCCCAGCCCTTCCTTGAAGACAGCACTTCTTTCCATACAGGCCTTGCTCTCAACCCCTGAACCCGACGACCCACAAGATGCGGTTGTGGCGCAATAGGTATAAAATTTGAAAATTGTCTCACTTTTCTTAAATCCATAATTGTTTTATGTTGTAATTTAAGATAAAACGTTTTGGAGGTAGTATGTTCTGTATAATACTATAACGAGTACTCATGCTTTCACCTTTGACATGAAAATGTAAAAAAAAAATACTCAGTTTGTTGTTTTTCACCTTGTGCTATTTCAGTATCTTAAAGATTATCAACTTTTTGCAAGCACCGCTCGTTACTGGACGGAAACATTTGCAAAGACATCTTCTCTAGGGGTTGAAGAGAAGGTCAGTATGATAACATTTGTATTATGACCAAGCATGGAAGTTAATTTTTACGGCTTTCCAGATTTATATTAGAGGTGTCGAAATAGGTGGGGTCAGTAACATGTCAAGCAAAACAGGTTAAACCAAAACACTTTTTCCCAAATTTTGGAACTTGTTTATAAATACTAAATACATCAATCATATGCTGTCGGTCCAGCTGAACCAGTTAGTTTCCATTTTATGTAGATTTATTTAATTAATTTCTCCCGTTGGACCCATTAGCGATAAGAACTATAACTTAAACATACCCATTTATTTCTATAAATAAATCGACTTTAGATGTAATGTGAAGGTGTTTATGGTCACGCAGGTGCAAAAGCTTGTTGAGATGGGATTCCCTGAAGGTTTGGTTAGGAGTACACTGGAGGTGGTCAGCGGAGTTGAAAACTTGGCTTTGGAGAAGCTTTGTTCCAGCTAACTGTAATTGTATATGTTAGGCTTGAAATACTTTTTTTTGTTGTTGTTGAAAAAAGGTCATCAAAGGAAGAAGAATACTTTGAAGTCAAATGATAAATATGCATATAAATTACTTCTATGTGAATCTATTTATCATGAGTTGTGTCTAGTATTGGTTTTGGACATGGGTTTAGATAAAATCATTTTGGTTCTCTACTTGGGCTGGTTCGAATTCATTGTTGAACCCAAATATATATTTTTTTTAAAGGCAAACGAATAATTTTTAAGCTCAGTCACCTAGGTAAACTCATTGCCGAAAGGCCACCCATGCTCGCAAACGTAAACAGTGCTAGTGACCCGGCCCGTCACCATTCTAGGGGAAACCCACCATCTAAAGGTCCACTGTGATAAAACCACCAACCCATTTGAAGTATACGGCATCAAGTGATACTCGAACTCATGATTTTTACTTTGAAAAGTGATGAGTGTCTCATCCCAAACTAATTAATTTAGTACTCATTGGTCTAACAGACCGTTCTTGATGTTGGTTTTATCTTGATCTTGATGAACAAATTAATGGCGAATACTTGTTCTGTAAACATGAAATGATGGTTGGATTGGACTAATGCTTGTAATTTCTAAAATGGGTTGGGGTGAACAAATATTTCTCTTTCTGTAACGGGTCAAACGGATTGGTTGGAACAATGTTTGCTTTATTTTGACTTGCACAAAATTGAGGTTTTTGAAATTATGAAACTCATTTATGTGTTGCTAAAATGCTAATTAGAGCATTCACATCATGTTTTATATATTTATTCTTATAATTACACTAAAAACATTACTATTTCTCTCTCATTCTCAATTAAATAATATTTTTTTTATATTTTTATCATTACTTTTTCTCTTTCTTCTACTCACAACCACTTTCAAAAATATTAAAAAATTTATAAGGGTTGAACAGTGATTCCCCAAATATACAAAATAAACAGTAACTTTTTTCTCTCCTCCACTCACAACCATTTACAACCATTCCTTAAATTATAAGAAACACACTCACATAAATATACAAAAGCTAGTGTGAATGCTCTTAGATATGTAGAATGAACGTACAGACACAGATGGCTGTCCAAAGGTTTTATTTTATACAATATTTATATTTTATTTTATTTGTGTTTTAATTTTCTGTCAAACTTCTGGATCTTGTCAGGCTTTAATTTGAGTTCAGACTTCCGGTCGACGATGGACGTAAACGTCAAGATTTGACTAGATTAAGAGGCTGTTGTCTTACCATATATATAAAACCATTGAATCGTTCAAACAACCATAGCACTCAAAAGTTTACTTTTATTCTAGTTTTCTAGTTTAAAATGCAAAACAAAATAACATTTTCATAATCATGTTTCTTGCAAGATGTATGTTATAGACAGATACATAAATACTTTTCACGAGGGTCAGTCAATTTTTAATAGCCGGTTTTGTGTTGTTGAGTGTTTTTGTTCCGGATCAAATCAAGTTACATAAAAAAGTATCAAATTATATCTCAAATGTAAGATAAAAGTACATCAATCGTTATAAAACTGTATAATACAAATATAATATTGTTGTAATTGCTAAATATGAGATTTCTTTTATATAAAATCTAGTTATTATATTATTTTAGAAAGTTTCTAAACAAGTATTTTTCATCAAATAAGTAAGTCGGATCTTACTTCGTTAAAACGGTCCCCAAACTCTTGGAGTAATAAGCATTATTTTCTTAATTAGATATTTGGTATTTAGGTAATTGAGTTTATAAAAAATTAATTTCGTCAAGGGCTTAATTATTTAAATAGTTATTGATTTATTATAGCTTGGTGTCAAAGTTTTCATGAAGGTCGATTTCAAAATTTTTTTCGAGTCGATAGTAACATTTATTGAGGGTCAGTCAGGATTAGATCATATATATACTCACAAAAATTTTTTTTTATGGGGTGCGGGCAACCCCAAGCGAAACACTTGGGTCAGCCCCTGGTTACAGTTGAATAAACAATTAGAGGTTTATATGTTTGATTTTTCAAAAATTGATAACAAAAGTGAAATTTTATATTATCGAACCGTCCGTGTGTTTACTCTTATTTAAATTTATAGTTTCCGTAACTTCTAATATAATTCGACTTCTCAAAAATCATAAATATATTTGAAAAAAGTTTGAACCAAATTATATAAAATTATGAATGTGGTATTGTTTTTTCAAAAACGTGTATGGAAAACATAAGGTTTGTAGTGCGTTAGAAATTGATTTGATTAAGACGCCTTTAGTAGTTTTATTGTGACCAAACGTTCATTCGTGGGTGGATTCGTTATTCTACTACTTTTTTCAAAGTTGACTATTTACTTTGACTCTTGCTCTTACTTAATCTTTTGGTTAAACCTTCATGATAGTAACGTAAAACATTATTTCCCCCTGAAAGAATCACTTTCTTCTAGTAAAATAATTTTATGTCTATTAATTTTATTTATCTATAAGATTTTTTATATTTAAGTTATTGCGTTGTATTAACATAAATAAACAAAAGAATGATTATAAGTAGACGAATATTGAAATGTATTACCATTTTATGGTATTAAAAATGATACAAAATTACAATTCAACCTAAGATTAATTGTTATCGTGTACAACTAAACAATAACATTTTCACAGTATTCATTATATTGTTTAAAACATGTAATAATTTTAAGTTTTATATTAAATGGTATAATCGAAATTCTTAATAGATATTATTGTAGTTTGATATGAATATAAAACAACATACCAGCAAGATACTACAAGGAGACAAAAACGAGCATTACAAAGTTAGAACCGGGTTTATAAAGATCGATCCAATAACCTAATATAGTATTATATGTTCAAATACGAAATATTACCTAAAATGCTTTGCCTTTATATAAAGTTGCTAACTTTAAAAAAAAATGAAATGCCATGTGACAATATATTATCCCTCGTGATATCCACACCAACTCCCAAGAGTTAACAAGTACAATACCTATAGTCTTTCTAACGTACCCGCTTCAATAAGAAGCCAAAACTGCAGCATTTTTATATACCAACATTATACTAAAAGTCTTTGAGAGGATATTTCGGTGGTAAAATATTGTACTATATGATTAAATGATTGAACGTTTACTTTTACATAGTGTAAATATAACTAGGTAGTTTCTATCCGCGTTTCGCGACGGGGTTTCGTAACGATATATTTCTATGTTAGAGGGCTCTGAAATGGAGAGTCGTCGTGGCTGTGAACACTTGTATACCCCGTCAAAGCAACTATTAGTGGCTGCAGACGGTCGCTTGTCACACCATTAAACATGACATCTTTATTCATCGTCATTTCATGACGATCGTTGATGCTAACTGTTACTACTAACACAACTTGCATAATCAAGCGGCGACCGCCTACGCCTAGCGGAACCCTCACAACCCCCGTCTATTCTGAGACTCATTATTTATAAACTTGAGCAAGGGGAAAAACAAAAAATACAAAAGTTTTGTGGCCAAAATAAAACCACAACAAAACCACTATTCATTTCACTTGCAAAATTATTATTAACTAGTTGTTGTGTCCCTCCGCGCTACGCAGCGGGGTCCGATTATTTTTCTCACACGTAACACTGTGTTACTTTGATTGTTATCAAGCCAGCTCTTTAGAATCCATAATATCAAATTCTTGTGGTGAAACTTTAAAGTAGTAACTTTAGTGGTCAACTTGAAAAAATACACATCAGGAGACCCGTCGTTTTCCCACACACAATGCAGGTTACTTTATTAGTTTATTGTATAGTTCGTCGGAAAGCGTAGAATCAAAATTTTATGGTGAAACTCAAAAATATTGAACTTCTATTGGAAAACTCAAAATAAAACCGTATTATACATTGTTTAGTGGTCCAACTTTAAGATTCTAAAATTTAATAACCAAAATATAAAAATTTGAATAAAAAAATAAAAAGTATTGTGTTGATTTTAGAATACACAAAAATATACTATTCATTTCTAATCTCTATTAATAATAGTGTAATTAATTAATTAATATTATGTAATTATTTTTGTCATCGAGTAAAAGTATAGTGAAGAATGCATGTTTATCCGTAAAAAAATAAAGTAAAAAATATAAATAGAGACATCCACCTCTAAGGCAAAAGCAAACTTAAATGTTTATGACTTTATGCAATTCTATTTTGACAAAACATATCATTTTGTCCTTTTCGCTTTCTGTTTTCAACATTTTTTTTTGTTTTCATAATTTAAAATAATATTCTTCCTTATGCATAAAAATATTAACTTTTTTTGAACGGTAAATCTATACTACTAGTACTCTTAAATTAATTAATGTCTGGGATTGAACCCAGAACCTCCCATATAAGAGACAAACCCTCTATCAAGCGGGCTAACCCCACATTGGCATAAAAATATTAACTATATATTGGTTTAGATTTTTTATAAAAATATTAACTATATATTGGTTTAGCTTTAGACAATACTTGTTGAAACAACTGGTTCTTTTATTGTTTTTAAAATATTTCCTAGACAGGGGTTTTTTAAACGGAAAGGCACCACGGCAAAAATGTCTCTTAATTACTATATACCTCGACATCCTGTCACTAAATTTTTATATGTATTATATAATATTTAACCACGTTTTTATTAATCATAGTGACACCCATTTTAATTTTAGTCACATTTTAACTTAAATTAATGGTAAATTTTGTCTCATATTAAACTATAATTTATTTTTTAATTATTATATTTGGCTAAGGAGATTGATAATCAATAGGCTGCCAAATTTTAAAAACTTATTATTACAAGTTATAGAAGATAATAACATGTATGTATTCAAAGTTCGTTTCATAGTTTTCAAACACAATATCTCGCTTTTAATGCTTTGTGTGACAGACTTCTAATTTCAAGGAAATACATGTCTTTCGCTTCTCTCCTCAACACCAATGGATTTTGTTCTCATAGATTTACACTCTTTACTCTTAACATGAGGATTCGCATAATCCACTATAATAATACCATTTACCCAAGTTCATGAATGGTTCAATTTTATAATTTATAGTACAACTTATAATAAATAAAAGAAGGAGTCGTTGATTTCACATATAGATCTGGGTTCAGTGTTTGGACCGTTTCATCTTTTTTCTAAAATATATTATACCTCCTAGATTTTAAGTTTTAAAATTGACCGAACAAACTCTAAGCAGCAAATATTTGAGTACAATTTTGTTGTATATATAAAAGAAATTCACGTTTTTCGGTTCATGAAATTTTTTATCGTCATTATGTCTTTTTTTGCGGTTTATTGTGTTTTTCTAAAATAATGCATTCTGGATAACATAATAATAAAATAACATTGTTGTGTATTTTTAGTGTGTAAAACACATTGATAAATAACAACTAATTTATCAAATATGTTAAAATAATAATAAAATAACACAAAAAGTATTAAACATTAAACATAATGATAAATGTTTCCTTATGTTTTTCTGCTCGTCATTGTATTTTCTCGGACAATATTTTGTTTTTCTAGAATTATGAGTTTTGAAAAACCAAATTGTTTAAATAATATCATCGTGTACTTTTATTTCTAAAACACAATAATAGAATAACGGCAAATTTATATAATATAGTAAAAATTGCAAAAATAACATGAAATTATTATAAAACGTAAAAACACAATAATAAATACACATAATAAACAATGAAATTCATTGACACGATAACCTTACATATTTGGTATAGTGATCTGACGTATTAAATATAATGAACTGACATGTCTGACATAATAACCAAAATTTCATCTTTTTTATAAACAATTAAAAAACACATGTCAAGCCTATAGTCATTTTAAATAAAATTATTAAATACTATTTTTATTATAATCTACCCTAATTATACTATCCAAACTATTTTATATAATATAAGTTAACCATCACATATGCTAAATAATTATTTGGATTTTTTTTAGAACAGAAATAATTATTTGGATAAAAGGAATAGATTTGTTCACCATCATATTTATTGCATGTTGGTGTATGATAGACCGTTGATGTTTGACCATCACATACAAGTATACAACTTAGGAGTTTTGAACCTTATTTACTTAATAAAATAATAAATCGCATGCTTTTATAGCAAATAAATAAATACCTTTTTAATATATATTGACTTGTTTAATCAAAATTTTTTTATTATCTAATTTTTTTTCATGTTGCAACACATTTGTAGTAAAACTTGTTTAACTCTCTATGCAGGTGGTCATTTTACACCCATCTCATCCTTCCTAAGGTTGGATGTTTGTTTGTTTAGGTCAAGAGATATACTATAACGCCCACGTGGTTTAAGGCTGAGTTAGCCCGTTAGACGTTGAAGATCACCCACACCCAACGTGAAAGGGCATTAAAGTAATAAAATGGGTGGGCGTGAGTATTTGAACGAGCGTGTAGAAGTACCACTACACACAATAATTTTATATAAATGACATAACGCCTACCTAGAGTTAAAAGATATCTATACATATTAATAAATGAAGGTTTCTAAGTGACACATGTCACTATTATAGGCTTCTTAAATCTTAATTTTCCGCATATCTCTCATAGTAAATAATTACCTTAATTACAAATGATATTATTTGATTTTTTTTTTTCAAATTAAAATATTTTATAATAAATTACGAAAGAGATATTTCTATAAATGTAATTTTAAGGAATCTTTTTAAATAAGATATTTTTAAAAACATTAAAAGAATTTAAATACAAAAATAATTAATATAAATTTTTTATAAAATAAAAATAATTCAAATTCAAATTTATCATAAGAAAATTTTAAAGATGATATTTTTTAAAACAATTTGTTTTAACACAAAATGTTTAAAAAATAACTTTTATGGAAGAAAAATAAAAAATAAAAACAAAAGCTTAGAAAATGCTATTATATTATTATCGTTTTACAACTTGAAATTCTTACACATTAGTAATTTCAATCATTTGTTATCTCAAAAATGTTTTATAATTTGTAAATTTTTGTTACTATCTATTTAATATTTTATTTATTCAATCCGTATATACACGGGATACTAAACCAGTAAGAATATACTCGAGTGTGCAGAATATTATTATTTTGGAAAAAATAAAAAAACGAATGCCATTGAAAAGTACACAGTAATTACCACAGGTGAAAAGTTGGTGATAAAACAACTGGAATCGAAATCTAAATCTAAATGAAAAAAAGATTCTTAAAAAAACTGACTTCCTTTTAACTCTCTCTTTCCCTCTTTCTGCTACATCATATGCTCTGCAATCTGCAAACAAAATTTACACACACAGTTTCAGTGCAACTTGCACCGTTCAACTCGCCGTCGCCGGCGCCGGCGCCGGAATCTTCACCGGCACCACCACTTCCACCTTCTCGCATCTCTTCACCGCTCTTGTATATAATCTCTCAAATTTTAATGCACAAAGGATCAATACTGTTAGCAGTTTTGCAGACCCTAGATACCTGGTGTTATACTTGATGGATAGTTAGGTTGAACCATGGGCTGTGTGCTCGGTACGAGAGGTGGTTCAGATCGCCGGTCAAAGTCAAACCTCCGCCATGAGAGGGCGGAGGAATCTACTACCGCAACGAATACGCAACCTACACAAACAGTCGAGCAGGTGTCGTCGGACGGAGTTGAGAAGAAGATCAGACAAATCGCCGGCGATGTTCGTGTGTCCAGCCGGAGTAGGCCGAGGCCGGAGAACAGCCTGAACGCCGCTCCGGCGTGGCCGTCGTGGCTCTCCGCCGTCGCCGGTGACGCTATTAAGGATTGGACGCCTCGTCGTGCTAATTCGTTTGAGAAGCTCGGTAAGGTAAAATCAAACCTCTGAATTGAATCTCATCAGTTATTCATACATATATGATATATGAACAGTTATCTTCTATACATCGGTTGTGAATTGATCGATTGAGCGGTAGGTTATGAAATTCGATAGCCGTTGATTTGAATTTCTTATTGATGGATGATCAGATTGGGCAAGGGACGTATAGCAATGTGTATAAAGCTAGGGATTTAATAACAGGGAAGATAGTTGCTCTGAAGAAAGTTAGGGTTGATACTTTAGAGCCTGAGAATGTTAAGTTTATGGCAAGGGAGATTCTTATACTGAAAAAGCTTAATCATCCCAATATTATAAAGCTTGAAGGATTGGTTACATCAAGAATGTCTTCCAGTCTTTACCTCGTATTCGAATACATGGAACATGATCTTTCTGGTCTTGCTGCTGTCCAAGGAGTCAAATTCACAGAGCCTCAGGTAAATTTCAAAATCCCTTTGGTTAGCAGGGAATTGGAGGGTCCTATGAGTTTTCGTGTAACAGGTTCTTATGGTTAACAAAAAATTAGTTGCAGTTGTGCTAAGATGTTTAAGTTGCATCACTTATATTGTTTGTTATTTCTTTTATTGCCATTGAGTCCATACCATGGGTATATAATGATATATTTCTGTTCTTCATTCTAATAAGGTCTAATGTTATAGGGTACTATTAAAATGGATTGTTTTGCAGATCAAGTGCTTCATCAAACAGTTACTTTCTGGGCTGGAACATTGCCATAAGAACGGTGTGTTACATAGAGATATCAAGGGGTCTAATCTGCTGATCGACGATGATGGTATTCTTAAGATAGCAGATTTTGGATTAGCATCTTTTTATGATCCACAAAATAAGCAACCCATGACTAGCCGTGTTGTTACCCTTTGGTACCGACCTCCTGAGCTTCTTCTTGGGGCTACTAATTATGGTGTCGGCGTTGATATGTGGAGTGCTGGTTGCATTTTGGCTGAGCTCCTTGCTGGCAAACCAATAATGCCAGGTCGCACAGAGGTAGAAGCCAGTTTTAGACGCTATCAGTTATAATTGGTGTTGTAAGATATTAAATTTGGTTATTGTTTTAAGTTTAGGTTGAACAGTTACACAAGATATTTAAATTATGTGGTTCACCATCGGAGGAATATTGGAAGAGGTATCGTTTGCCAAACGCCACTTTATTTAAGCCACGTCAGCCATACAAGCGTTGTACAGCAGAAACTTTTAAAGATTTTCCACCTTCTTCTCTTCCTTTATTAGAAAGTCTTCTTGCACTAGATCCTGATGATCGCCTTTCTGCTGTTGCATCCCTTAACAGTGATGTGAGTTTTGATTATTTCTATCTTTAAGCAGAATTCAAATGTTTTTTTTTAAGATGCTAGCTTTTGATGCTTAATAAATGAACTAGAGGTGGCAAATTAAGCACATACATATGGAAACAGGTAAACCGGGTCAAACATATAAAACCAGCTGAAGATGAAACAAGTCACATGGGTCAAAGGGGTCAAAAGTTGCCTGGCATTGTTCGAATATCGTCCTAAGTTGTTTTCTATAAAGAAATTATCTTGTATTATTAAAAAGATAAAGTTTTGAAGTGTTTAATACGTCAACAATTCAGAAAATCACAAAAAATGATGCCTTGGTGGGTCGGCCTAGTCTGACCGCTCGGTTTTGGCACATTCACATCAAAAGTACACGTTTAAACCCATTTGACCCATTGCCAACCCGACCAATTTGCCACCTCTAGAATGAATCCACTCTAAATTCAGTGGGGCAAAAGGACAAAGCTGCTAAGTTGGCCTATCTCTTTCAAAATATTGGATTCCCTGTGTATACAGTTCTTCACCACTGAACCTTATGCTTGTGAGCCATCTGAATTACCAAAGTACCCTCCCACAAAAGAACTAGATGTCAAATTGAGGGATGAAGAAGCCAGAAGGTTTTTACATTCTTTTTTAAATCTTTTTACTCTTATCTCCTCTTGTTTTACCTATATGCTAATGCAATATCACTGTTATTTATATATCCCCACAGGCGAAGAGGTGTAACCGGTAAATCTCATGCTGTTGATGGAAATAAAAAACCAAGAACCCGTGGTCGTGTGGGTGTGGCAATTCCAGCCCCAGAGGCAAATGCAGAGATCCAAACCAACTTAGATGTACGTTTAACTTTTACTTGATTTCTAATCATTCTTGAACATGTGAGATAACAATTTGTTCCGTTTCTTGAATTTGTCTTCAGAGAAGGAGAGTTGTAAACCAATCAAGCGCCAACAGCAAGAGCGAGAAATTCCCCCCTCCTCATCAGGATGCAGCTGTCGGGCATCCACACGACCCGTCACGCAATGGCGGGCCAGTTTCTTTCAGCGCAGGTGATGACACGTCATTTAGCTTGTCGGGTTTTGACTCAAAAGCTTCAAAAACAGTCAGTGAACTCGGGACCATTGGTGGCCCGTCTAGGAGAAATCACAAAAGGGAACGATCACATAATGTATCATCTCG
Organism: Flaveria robusta; assembly: GCA_025506415.1. Lineage (NCBI taxonomy): Eukaryota > Viridiplantae > Streptophyta > Magnoliopsida > Asterales > Asteraceae > Flaveria > Flaveria robusta. The sequence continues at coordinate 2,454,912 of CM046469.1, forward strand.
TAAGTTCATAAGGGCCTTTTTCCCGACTTCCATTAGTCTTAATATGGATCTGGGATTCAAAAGTAAAGAAGCGATTCTCCGCAATCGGAGGTAGATAAATGATAAAGAACATCAATGGAGATCAAGCCGATATCTTTTTCGCATTAGATATTTGATACATGTTTCTTGAATGTATTTTGATTCGTTTTGTGGGTTTTGTTTGAAGCCCGAAAGTGTATAATTCACGAACCTGTAATTCTTGTTTTGTACAGAGTTTGGTTGTTGTTGTGCCAAAAGATCGATATGGTTTAACGGTTTCTATTTTTTTTCCTAGAGGATTTACGGATTTTAATATACTAGAAGTGAACTTTGTAAATTTTAATATATTGTGGGTTATCAATTAATAGCAAATTTTGTGAATCATTGTCAATCTTCTGTAAATAATAGTTCAGCATGTTCACCAAAGATACAATAAATTGTCTTACAATTAACTATTTATTGAGAAATACATAGAAGAAATACGAATAAAATTAACAATAATAATTGTCTCGATTTTTAAACATCTAAATACATTTGTCGAGTTTGGTCAAATTCTGCTTTCTGGTCGGTATGTCGGTTATATTCTGTTATGAGCTAAGTTGAACCTTGAAATGGATGGTTGAGTTTTTAGTTTTTCGTTTATGTTCGTTAATGTTTGTTCGTGAACGTTCATTAATGTGTTCGTTTATATTCGTTCATATGTTTATTTATGATTTTAAATTTTGTGTCAGGTATGTTAATGATAATTATGTCAAATATTTTTTTGACATATATGTTAGTTATTTATTTTTGTTCAATTTATGTAATGTTTATGATAAAAATACAAACTTTATTCTAAAATAAATATATAATCATTTGTATTCATAAACTTTTATTTGTATTCATTTATGTTCATAATTATTTGTTTGTATTCGTTTGGCTTTGCATGTGTTCGTTTGTGTTCTATAAATGCACGTGAATAGTTCATGAATATATTATTTTTTTAATAAACGAACACGAATAAAAAATTTTGTTTGATAATTGTTCGCTAAAGTTTTATAAACAAGTTTATTTTTTAATTAACAAAGACGAACTTGTTCTGTGTTCGTTCGGTTAGTTTTCTTTACAAAGTTAAAAAGCGATAATATGGGCTCAAAACGTCACTTTTAATGGGCCTTCTATATGATCAGGGCCTTGTTGCTGCTATTACAAGTACTACTGTTTCGTCTTCATTTGTAGGGTTTTAGGGTTTTTAACTTTTCGTCGTTATTTTGTTGATCAGTGGAGTTTTCTTCTACCTTCGATTTCAATGGACGCTTCATCATTAAACAATCCTCAGTTACAGCAGTTGATCAACGTAAGCACTGTTCTGATGTCTTTTTTGTTTATGTTTTTGCGTATTTTATTTGTAGCGAATTTCGGAATACTGCTATGGCGATGAGCATCGATAATTCGATATGAGTGTTAGTTTATGTCCTTCGTGATTAAGGTAGTTAATACACCTCTTATTGCTAATTGATCTTCGGTCTGAAAACTCCCCTACAAAGTATACTTGATCTCAACTCGAATTTCAAATCCTTTTCTTTACTTTGTTGGAAGGTAATTATTTAGATTTTATGTTAAGATTATAGATTGATTGTTCTGTTTTCTTCATGTTATATGTACTGTGTGAATGCCTATGCAATTGACTACTAATTGCTAATGACTTAGGTTATCAGAGAATTTAGGGTTTATTCTATCATCAATCTGAATGGCATAGATTGTAAGTTCTTTAGCATTGGGTATTTAGAATTAGAGTAGTGATGTTTGGTGAATGATACATGATCAGCTTGTGATTCTTCTCTAGTGTTGCAAGCCGTCTTAAGTGTTCTCGTTAATATTCTATTCGGAATCAATACAATAATCGTTTTTCCTACACTTTATTCAGTTATGAACATGACCATTCAGAAATTCAGGATTTTAATTGAAAAAAGAACTTCTGGTGTTTTAAGGGTTGTTTGGCAGCCTCTTAATGGTCATTAAAAGGCTACCTCTTAATGGTTCATAACATCTTAAGGGTTAAGAGGTAACCCTAATGCTGGATGGTTAAGAGGTAACCTCTTAATGGCACCTTTTAACCATTCAGCATTAGGGTTACATCTTAACAATTAAGAGATTATGAAGCATTAAGAGTTAGCCTTTTAATAACCACTAAGAGGCTACCAAACACTAACTTTATTCAGTTTGAAGAATTTTGGCAAGCCTCAAATTCAGTAAGGGGTTAAATCTAGTAGGCGATATTATTTAGTGTTACATAGTTATGTGGACCTAGTGGCTGGTGTTTGAATCCTATTTCATTTGTGTGTTTTAAGGGTATGATGATTTTTTAGAATAAGTTTATATTGTTCAATAGGTTACTCTTATTAGGCTCACCAATCATACAAAAATTAGTACCTATTGCATGCAAAAATTGATCAAAGGTGCCATATTAATTTGTTTTGAAAAATTTTCTGCACCAATTAAAGGTTCTTGTTTTAACAGTACTTCAGAATGAAAGAGCAAGACATAACATCATCATCCTAACTGTTATAAATTGATTTATGGACATGATTCGCTTGTGGGCTAACACCCTTTAGTCCACATCCTTCAATGTACAATTCTTATCATGTATCAATAATTATCAGAGGTACTACGATGTGCAGGCTGGTAACATGTTGAAACATGTGATTATTAGTACATGTCAAAATCATCTGGGTTGTCCCTTATTCTTTTTTTAAATTACATATTTGTTTTTAATGAATAATTGATGCACTAAGCATTAGAAAATATTATTATTACAATAACAATCTGAATTTCTGGTGATTTTCAACATGTTCAACGCCTTTGACCAAACCAAATCAAATGGGTCAAAATTGTTACAACTAATATTTAATATTTTATTTTTTTAATTTGGGATTATGATGATATTCTGGACTTAATGCAGCAAGAAAAAGAAAGAGCAATGGCAAATGAGATGATAGCAAAGCTGACTAGTGCATGTTGGGATAAATGCATCACTGGTACTCCTGGAAGCAAGTTTAGTTCCGGTGAATCGAGTTGCCTCTCCAACTGTGCTCAGCGTTACGTGGACATGAGCGCCATGATATTCAAACGTTTTCAATCAATGCAGTAAGAATATAAAGGTTTTGGATTTTCATAATTTAATACATGATATAATTAATGTCTTCTCATTGATTTTCAACTATTATCATGTATTTCTAGCACTTAATGTTATCGTATTATCTATTCAAAGAGACTGACTTCCGTTTCATGTATTTTGTTGTGTGGTTAGAAACTATCCTCTTATTGTTTTAACTTGGGTTGAGCTCAACTTTCTATTTTAGATTCCATACTCTATATAATAACTATTCAAAAAAATTATAACTTTTGAAATTCTATCCAATGACCTGGTTTGGTTCACTGGTTGAACCAGAAACTGGCTGGTTCAAACAGAGTAGGTTCAACGAGACTCGATCAGATCTGTTATATAAGCGGTTCTTGGTTCTACCAGCTGGACCAGTTCTATAAACAATGCTGACAAGTAAAGAAATAGACTTGTTTGACCTCGTCACACCTACAGACCAGTTCTCTAATCGACCTATCTTACCTGCTAAACCCTGTCTGAAACAAATATAAGAATCAAATGAAGTTAATATTTTAGGGAACTGAATAAAGAGAATATGCTAGCGAGGTTCACAAGAGACGCAAAACGGAAGTTAACACACAAAGAATAGCCCAAAGCTATGTACACTAATGTCTATATTCTCAAGAAACAAGATCCCACACACATGTATCATAAGCGAGAAGGGGTTGCTTATATCCCCCAATTCTATGCACAACTAAAACAACAATGAACCCTTTAAAAAGGTCAAATGAACCACAACTATAAAAACATGACCATAATAGTTGACCTGTCATTGCCTATTTTGACCCTTCACTAGACCGTCCAAACGGTCACTGCTTCCACCAACAGTCCGGTTCGAGTCACCAAGACCATATGCAACTGAACCAATATCACCTGGTAATCCCCAGCTTCCACTTCTTTGCCCCCAGCTGGACAGCCTAGGGTGACCCCGGGGATCATTAAGTCCCGTTTGATCATACCAATCAACTCGGCCCGACCCGTTATTTCCAGCAGTCTTCCTATCACCCATTTCTATATCACTTGGAGTTTTCTCCACATTGGAAATTACAAAACTGTCCCTTGAAGCCTGATGCAGGGTTTCTGGTTCTCTTTCCACCACTGCCCTGAAATTGTTCTTGGAAGGAGGAATGCTACGCCAAAACACCTCCTTGAAGTTCTCGATGATCCCTCTGTTATAAGGATTTACGGTCCGATCATATCTGTACCGAAAGTTTTCATATGTAGACTGCAAGAATCAACATGACAAAATGTTAAAAAGATAGTAATTTTGTTAGTTTTGCTGCAAGTTCAATGTCTCATAAAGGATAAGTGATTGTGATTCACCTGGTTTGTGCTGATTAGATAAAGATGGAAGACTGTAAGACCACCAACAAACCAAACACATATGAAAGTATAAATAATTAGCACAATTGAGGCAGGGGTCTTGATCAATGCACCCCAGATCGATGTATCCTCGCTGTTTTTTATCTTTACTACGTACACCCAACAAAAGCCGAAGATGTAAATACAAAGCAGAGTTGCTGAAGACACAAACATGAAATAGAACCTGTAGTTACGCTGGACCAAGATATAAAAAAGTAATATCACTACCATTCCTTATAAAATCCAATATATTTTCATGAAAAAAGGAAAAATAAAGGATGTGTCCTTACTAATCCAATACACTGGCCGACCCACGGGCAGTGATGATCAAACCGATCCACACAGTTGTCACATATTGAACAATGAGAACAACGTGGCGGTCTGTATAGCATGCAAGTATCACAGTATTTGACCTTAACTGTCATCCCGTTGACAGTTACTTCTTTGAAGCGAGGTAAACGTAACTGTGGAGTTTGAACTGACCCAATTTCTAGGCTTTGATCCAGGATTTCTGGTTCTGGAGGGCGTGTGTTGCGGGGAACTATTCCTGGGTCTCTTGCAGAGGTCACTAGAAGCATAATTATAACCTGTAATCCAATATATAGTCACTAATTTAACAAATTATTAAGAACAAAAGCTATTTCTCTAACTTACATTCACTATGCAGCCACATTTCCATAGTAACATACTAATATATACAATGGAGGGGGATCAAGAAAACTTACATAAATTGTCAATACTATTGCTATGACCATAACCAATATTCCAAGATCATGGTTGAACTCATCAAGTAACTTCCTGCCAACAAACACACAGAAAACTGCAGCTGGCGCGACTATTAGGAATATTGATAGGAAGATTGATTGTATATCCGGCCCAAATATAAATCTCCCTTTGAGGAAAAATATCTGCACATTAAAATTAACAAATTTATAGAAAATATAAACTCAATTTTCGGAAAGCACTCTAACCTGAGGGAACAATCCAACACATTCTTTTTTCCATTTCAGAACAATCATACACCCATCTAATTTTACTCCGAGATCTACATCATTGTCAGTCATAGGACTTGAACCCTCAAGCTATGACAGGGATAACACTATGTATACACCAGATAGCACTAGGCTACAATAAATTTATTTGTGAATCCAATACTTTTAATCTAAATTATATGTGAATCAAATACTTTTAATCCAATACATTATATATACACCACATATCATTAGGCTACAATAAATTTATTAGCTACAACCCTAAATTCCAATCAGCTAGAGTCTAAACGACTAAACAGTCTCGCAAACAATTTCACGTATCAAATTAGCTACAAAACTTGCTCCGAATTCCAATACAACGAAGCACAGTCAGAAAGCATCAATCTCCTAAAAACAACTAGCAATCGGATCACGTAGATTATTGAACTCAAATCAACGATCTTAAAAACCTCTTAACTGGTAATCACAATCATAATTATTAGAAACAAAGAGATAGAGAACTTACGTTGCTGCCTTTCCAAGTCTGGTACGTACGGATGACATCCGTCGGAGCACCGGCGACGGCGTCATCGGAATTGTTGGGTGAACGTACTCCGTACATATCTGTATCTGAAAGTAAAGCCGCTTGGGGTGTTTTGGGGGGGGGGGGGGGGGTTGACTTTGGTGGTGAATTGGTGATTATTGTTTCTATGGAAGACAAGAGGGAAAGAGAAACAAGAAACCGGCCATCAATTTTGAATTTTGTATTAAAACCCAGAAAATGTCAACAATCACAACCCAACCTTCTCCACGTGCCCATCGTTTTTTTTTAATTTTATTTTAGATTAAATAAATAAAGTGTCCTAATATTTAGATACTCATCCAGATAAATTGACATCCCCCTATACGTCGCGTATAGGGTCGAATGCACTGAAAAAGGTAAAAGTTCAGGGAGGTTGTCAAATAACTATACGTCTCGTATAGCACTATACGACCCCCCTATACGACACATATAGGGCTATACGACCCCCATATACGACGCGTATGGAGCTATAAGACCCGTATAAAAATTTGGGATGTTGATTTAAAATAATAGAATGTCCAAATAACCAAACCCTAAATAAATACTAGTTGTTAGTTTTGTTGAGTTTCATGGCCTTCTATTTCAGAAAATTCAAGAAAAGTGCTATTAGAAAACTTAAATGTGTTCTGAACAGTCTCTAGACACTCATGATTGTATATATAAATGTAATAGTTTGAATCCTTGTAATAAAAGATTACGTGGTATTTAAGCGTTAAAAAAATTACGGTTTAAAAATAGTTAAATATGTTTAATGATCAGAGTATTTCATTTCTAACAGTTTAAAAACAGAACATAATTTTTTTTTAATTATTTATATATACAATTATCAATCTTGATTTGTCATTTAAATAGTACATTTTTGTTATTTTCTTTAAGTTTATAACTAAAGTTTTGTACTTTAAAATGTACTTATAATTATAATTTTTAAATATGAATAGTATAAATTTCATTTTTACAATTGATAAATTTTATACTTGGATACGTATTTTTTATTTAAATTATTGAATAATTACTATAGAGCTTTCCTCAACTAATTTACTTAAACTTATAATATTTATATATTTATTAACTTATTATTTTTTTATTTATCAAAATTTTTTTTTGATTGTTATGTATACATGTAATAATATCAAAGGGTTGTGGTCTAATGGATAGGTGAGCTAGCCATTTAAAAAACAATTATATACGTGTAACAAAATTTAAATAAAATACAGGATTATATTATCTTCTGGTTCGCTTTGGTAATGCTAACAAAATGTATAGTCGGGAGTATAAAGTATTAAATAACCTAATAATTGTGATTTTGGAATAATAAAGTTTAAAAGTCAATCCAACCATTGGTTAAATTACCTAGAACAACCTCTTCAAAGCAGTTCAACCTGTTCGTCAATATGCGTGTAGCTCAAATGAAGTCAGTTCAAAGGTACTCAAACCGACCGATATAAAGTTTTTAGAGTTCAAAGGTACTCAAACCGACCGATATAAAGTTTTTAGTCTTCTTGAAGGTCACATGTTAAAACAAGTTGTGATGTTTCTAATCTCATTGATTAAAATATAAACTTTTTCTTTTTTGTTTTTCTGAATTTCAACTTAAAGTTATGGAGAAAATGAATCATCGAAGATATTAAGAAAAAAAAGAAACACGTTAAATAATTGATCTCTTTGAATATGGCTTTATTTTATTTTTAGCATATATTTCTAACATTTAAATTTTAAACCATCCCTTCTAGCGGCCCATCAGAATTCAGATTAGCATATTTAAACTGTCAACTTTATTATTCAAAATGTACGTTCGGCCCATTAGGTCAGGGAGAATGAAGATCAGACCAATGGAAGATATATATTCTTTTGAAATAGGCGATTTTCATCATCTTTATCTTTTAATATATTATATCAGCAATATTTGTTATGTTTTGTTGAAGTTTTCTTAAGAATTTTGTGTTTATCTAAAGCTTTATGTTGTTTGAGACCGATTTGCAACATCGGTTTTTTTGTTCTCTCCACACACGCACAATAGCTTCCACAGATTATTTAAAGCCCTGATCTGCTATTACTCCAAAATTTGGGCTTAATTTTAAAGATTTACTATTATTTGCTTGTTTATTACAAATTTGTTTTTATACATGCAGGTTGCATTTCATGGTCCTTTAATTGGAGCATTGAGGCAGTGTCACACACCAATGCTTTGCCTAAATGTATGGTTTGACGCTGTTAAAAAGGGGCTCCAAAGAGGCCCATCGCCAAGCGCTTAATGAGCATGAAAGGTGGTTGTTTTTGAAACACACCTACTTTTGATAATATTTAATTAAAAAAATTTAAAACCATTACACTTCCTTAAAAGAGGACTTTAATAAATTTATATTTGCTTAGATAACATTTTAAATAAATAAAATACTCCACACAAATATAGCACGCATAAAAGTATAAAACTATTCTTGCATAAAGTTATGTTTTTTTTAAACGACACTTGCATAAAGTTACGTGTTCGATGGTTAACTTGCGAGTGAATTTTCTGTAAAAATTTTAAGTTATTATTAGTGCTCTAAATATGGGGAATAAATTTAGCAAAGAAGACAAGACAAGAAATATTTCATCTTTAAATAATAAACCACCTGAAATTGGCACAATAGTTACAATATTAATCTGCTTAATTTCATATACTCGTACAATCTTTCTACTATAATAAAAATATAACTAAGGTGACACTTGTCATCACAACATTCATTCTCATCAAAAATTTTCCGCTTATCTCTCCTATTAATTACTAATAATTTTATTTAATTTTTTAAGATTAAAAATAGTTTTTTTAATAAATTAAGCAAGAAATTTTTTTATTAATGTTGTTTAAAAGAAACAATTTTTATTAAAAGAAATTTTTCTAAAACATCAAACTTTTTAAGTATGATATATTTTAAAATTAGTGTTTTTATAAACTAAAAATTTTATAAACAAAAAATAATTAAAATTAGGAGTTATATAAGAAAATTTTTAAAAATAATATTTTTTTTAAAACGGTTTGTTTTGAAAAAAATTAATTTATTAAAAAAAACTTAGAAACAAAAGTTTAAAAAGTTAATATCATTGTTTATCACTTATAGTTATTACTCATATGTAATTTTAATTGTATCTAATATTAGAATATCAGTTTATAATTAATGATATTTTATTTTATTTAATATTTTATTTATTTAACACGTGTAATACACGAGTTTACTAAAACTAGTATTAAAAAATCAAAATGGATCAAACACTAATAAGGCAACAATTATAAAACAAGTATGGATTATGGAATACAAAAAGTGTTAAGACAATGGTACATCTGGATATAGATACCTTATTATTGAACCAAGTGGAGATCTTTTTATGAGGGTATTCCAGAAAAGGGAGGAATTAAGTTGCACTTTTTCTAGATGAACTTGATTAATTGGAGGTCTCTACTTGTGATCTTCACAAATAGTAAGTGGCTGGCTGCACCAAAAGAGTTGCACACAATAGCATTGAAGGGTTGTACGCTAGAATTGAACTCACTGATATTTGATTATTTGAAGGGGTGATATCTACAAAAGTAATGAGGGATAGGTAACCGGATAACCAAAATCATAAGTAGCCGGATTGGTGGAAGTGTAGAAAATGCAAGAAAAAATGACAATAATAATAATAACAACATCCAAACGAAATGTGTACCACATGCGTCACAAATTTTTAAAATGATATTATATAAATGAATGTTTGTTGCAAATGCATCATAATATATTTTAGAATAAAACTAAGACAATAATTCAAATAAATTTTTTTAAATATTGATAACATCATAATAACAATAATTCAATTAATTTTATATAAATGAATGTTTAGCATATTCTTTCTCTTTCATCGCAAACTTGTCACTAACTTATCTGACAAAAATTTTTTGTGACAAATGTATAGCAAAATTTATTTTCCTATGCATATAAGATAGAAAAGTGTGTAGAATTTCTTTAGTAGAGAGTTGGCTTACATGAGGAGCGAGATTCAAAATAATCAGCCGATCGACCGACCTAGAGTATGGTCATGTGGATGCCTATCTCCTATGTTAAAAGCTAAACTCTCTGAACAAATCTCAACCATAATTTGGCAAAAGAAAAGGGATAAAGAAAGCGCAATTAACTGAAAAGTAATTTGTCATGACATTATTGATATCATCCACTTAATATTGTTGTACGAGTTGATGGAACAACAGAAATTTAACGCTTTAAAATAGGCCAGTCTCACTTTCGTCTTCTTTTAGTCACTAGCTCTAGTGGCTTCAAAAGTTGTGCTTTTGTTTATTCTCCCTACCAGCGATGGAATTGAAGATTGTGCAATCTATCTGTCATCTTAAAGAATATATATAGGCAAATCCCATAGTTTTGTCTCTCTTAATTACATATTATCTAACAACATTAATTATAGTCCCAGTCCCTGAGTGGGGGAGAAAGCACATACAGGATAAGTATTCGGTTATGCGACCAGGTGTATGATTAGTTTAAGATTTTTGTAGATATGAGACTACTACGTTAAAGATGAGAAAGATAACACTTTGGCCACGTTTTGCTTTTTGGATGTTGACCATTAAATTTTAGGATCTTATTTATATTTCGTTCCTTATATTTATGTGAGTGTAGTCGTTATATTATATGAAATGGTTGTGAGTAGTTATGAGTGGATGAGAAAAAAATGTTACTGTTCAATCTGTAAATTTGAAAAAATACTGTTTAACTCTTATAATTTTTTTTAATATTTTTAAAAGTGATCGTGAGTGAAGGAGAGAGAAAAAATAATTATAAAGTATAAAAATTATTATTTAATCGAAAAAATTACATGAATAATGATAATGAATGGATTGTGAATGCTCTTAAAGTTCGGTTATACTTATCGTGAAGCCTTAATTTTCCAACTTTGATAACTAAAGTTTAGTATTTTAAAGTTTTGCAACCAAACTTTGCTTTTATGATTTCTAATGAGCTACCACTAAAATTTACAATTTTAAAGTTTTGTCACAATACTTTGTTTTTATGGTTTCCAACTAGCCAACCTGTTAAAAAACAAAATAACATATCACTACGTATGAGAAAAATGACCGAACTCACACCGCGATCCAGGGGTGATGCGGGAAACTAGTATACTCAATTTGTATTCTTTGTATGAAAAAAAAAGATAAGTAGAATTCGCACACGATCTAATTTTTTGTCATTATTGTATATAAATATCCTTCTATCTTGGAAACATGAACTTTATTGGAAGTGACAGCATAGATCTTACATTTCCAACTGTCATAATCTAAAAGTGAGCTTCATTTTGTCAATATACATAATTCCTAAAATATAGATTTTGTAATCTATCGAGTGTTTCTCTGAAGATTCATCGATCGTTGACTCCTGTTTGTTTCTGGTCCTATAAAGGTTCCAGCCAACGCTTATAACTCAAAAATCTAACCTAAAGTTTGATATTTTGTGGGAATGAAACGTATTTTATATATTTAAAATGTATTTACTGTAGATAGTGTCACATCATTTGGTACAAGTTATTGGAACATAATTGTACAAGCCACTAGAACTTGGATTATTGAATTTACACATAGCTATTTCATTAAGTTACAATATGTGTTTCGGTGTAGTTAATATATGTGGCCATGTGTATGTACTTTACGAGTACTAGTGGAAATGTCCGCGCGCTACAGCGGTACGGTTGTTGCGTGATTTTTTGTGAATTCGATTGTAGTCAGTATTGGTTTGATGCATTATGATGTAAATTAAAAAATTAATTTATATTTAGTTTAAATAGTATTTAGTTAAAAAAATATGATTAGTAATTATAAATTTAAATATCAGTTTATATTATTATAAATAAAATAAAACTTTAGTTTTAAAAATATGATTAGTAATTATAAATTTAAATGTCAATTTATATTATTATAAATAAAATAAAACTTAATGAAGTGAATTAAATAATACCATATTATTAAATAATGTATTGATAATATGTATTAAATAATACAATAATTAGAAGAAGTTAATTAAATGGGGGCAAAGTGGAATTATTGCAAAAAGCACATGTACTCTATGCTTAAAATGTTGTATAGGTGTCTTACACTCTAAATGAAATTACAATATTATCCTTCTAATATGCATTATATAGTAGTATAGATATAGATAAGTAGAAAAATATTTGTCGTTTAAAAAAAATAATAAAATAAAATTAAGTTAAAAATATGAGCCCATCAATTTTAAATGGGGCAATTGCATATATGCTTCTCTAAACTTGTAAAATTACATATTTTCTTAAATCATACTTAAAGAACATTACATTAATACATTGAAAACTTGTGTTTTGAAAAAATATATAATTTTAGAGGTGGAGAGAGGGATATATATGTAATTCCCCCATATTAAATGGACTTACCATGTAAAAAAAATTTGATAAATTTTTCCTCTAATCCAAGTTCTTCATGTGTCTCACTTAAAACTTTATTTTTATTTTTAAAAAAAACTTCACATAATAGTAAATAAGTTTTAGTAGTGTTCTAATTAGGTCATTTATATTTTTTTTGTTATAATCAGGTCATTAATATTTTTATATATTCCAATTAGGTCACTAAATTTTTACGAGTGTTCCAATTAGGTCATTAAAGTTTTAGAAGTGTTCCAATTAGGTCATTTATATTTTTCAATATTTTAATTAACTCATAAATTCTTTTAAATAATTTGATTTTTTATAAAAATTGTTAATTTTTTAAATATTTCAATTATTTTAAAAATATTATAAACTTTATGAATGATCTAATTAAAACAATCCTGAAACTTTAGTGATTTGATTGAGAAATTTTTTTTTTTATATGTGACGTGAAACTTGATTACTATTTTAGAAAATTACCCTTATTGTTATTATAATGTTTAAATTGTGAGGTTCTATAAGATTTTGAATATACTATTACGATGTGTTTATTCTATCTGCGTTTAAGTGTAGTTTACTTTCAAAACGTAGATTTGCATAATGATGTACAAGTCTTCGAAAGCAAAAACATAAAAACCTTTAAAACTGCTTTAAGCTTTTGTTTTTGTACGAATTTATTTTGTCATCCTGTTACACCTTATAAAACATAATATTTTATAAAATTTAAGATTTTTCATTACAACATGCTTTTTTTTTATACGTGTCACGACATGCTTCATTTATATTATTGTCACAACATGTTTTCTATTTGTGTTTTACTTTTTGAAATGGAGCCGCATCATTATTAAATTAAAGAATTTAATATTGTAATTGATTATTAGTAACAGTAAAATTAAATTTAAAGAACTTTAATATTCCTACTCTAATAAAAGAGTGAATAGGGATGACACATGATATCATCACATTTATTCTTATCAAGTTTTTACCGCTTTTCTCTCCTATTAAGTATTATTTTTGTTTTTATATTAAAATAATTTTTAATAAATTAAGAAAAATATTTTTTATTAATGTTATTTCTAAAGAAACAAATTTTTATAAAATAATTTTTTAAAACATCAAACTATTTTAAAAATACAAAATATTTAAAGTTAGTGTTTTTTAAAAAGTAAAATTTTTATAAAATAATTAAGACTAGGAGTTATAATAAGAAAGTTTTTATAAATGATATTTTTTAAATGTTCTTTTTCTATTTATAATAATAAAGATTTCAATCATATCTTATATTAAAATATTATTTTATTATTAATAAATTTTAATTCTATTTAATATTTTAATTATTCAACCCGCGTAATACACGAATTTACTAAAGCTAGTATTAGTATTAAAGCTCAACTACTTGTCTATTATGGATCATGATAGTTTGATTAAAGACGAAAAAACTGTTTGGAATTTATATGGGCTCTGTATGTGAACTATGGATCATGATTATGGGGTTACAATTCCAATTCAACTTTTGTTGCTTTTCTTAATCAAGCTTTTTGTATTGAAAGATCTAACTTTTTAAATTTATCAGTAGGCTCCAATGGTTGTCCCATCTCTATCTCGTACAATTTATGATTGTAAAAGTGAAAATTATTGTTTAATTGCTAGTTTGCTACAATGATAATACGCTGAATATGCATGAGCACATGGTGTAACAAAGAGAAAAGAAAAAGAAAACAGAGTGACAAGTAGGTGTAAAGTTAAATTATGGGGTAGGGAGAGGTGCATTTAAGATCGTCATGTTTAAAAAAATATATGTTAGTATATAATATGGTTGTTGGTAATGAATAATAATAACTTACATAAAACGTGGATCGTTTTTATAGTTTTAAAAAAAAATATTTTACCGGAGTTACACGAAAGCTACTTTGGGTAACCCAGGAAATTCGAACTTTTAAATAGAAACTTTAACCAAGAAGACAATTAATAATAACTTAAATAAAAAGTGGACATGATTTTTTTTTTGTTCTCGAGACCCAATTATACATGTGTACATGTAAAAATCAAGTATCTCATTGTTACAGGTTAGGTATTGCAGACACAAACACAATCAATAAACTGCCGAAAATAAATAAACACGAGACAAGGATTTTACATGGGTCGGTTTCGATATCCCTATTACTTAGTGTTGTTCAAAAAATTCGAAGCTCATAGGTCGCTTGAAGCTCGTTAAAAAATAGCTTGCTCGAGACCCAAGCTACATAATTGTGGATTTATGGGAACTTGATTTGGATTGTTTAATTATAGATGCACATATCTATTATAGAATCAATGTTAGTTTTTTTTTTTTTTTTTTCATTTTTTCTTAATATCAGCTTAATAAATAAATTGAAATTGCATATATAACTTAGCTACTGACTTAATATTGAATGCTATTAATTCTCATAAGATATATAAATAAGTTTATATGTTAGGTTGTTTAAAAAATGTCAAATCGAAATAAAAAATATCAATCAATTTATAAAAAAAGTATTATTTTTATAAATCGCTTAGGGGCTCTAAATTGATTTAGCTGCCTCTAATTATTTTGAATGCCAAATTCATATATAGTCTACGTAAATAGTCTACATAATCTACATAAATCAGAGTGTTAATTGTTGGATGAAAAATCCTAGGAGACATAAGTAAAGAAGAAAGAAAATAAAACCAATCTGGTGTCTCACACACACAAAAGATGCATGTACGTGTACAAATTCAAAGTTGCTTCATGTAGGTATGTCAATCAATTAATCAGCAATAATATGGCAATCAAACTATACTTTTAATTCATGGTTTATCAAACCACACGTATGTATATTGATGCATTCTTCCTTTTTTCTTACTAACGTTCGTGGATTTATTCAATTGACACAATACAATTGAACGAATATTATCATCGTGTCATTTTCTAAGTAATGATCACAATCTTTTGGTCGTCCTCTTAAATCTATAAGAACTTTATTTGGAAATACATGTTTTTTTGTGAGCAAAACGTTTGTTTTCAGCAGATCGTGCATGGTAAAACTTTTAAAATGAGCTTGTCTAGAACAACTATTTTAAAACATACCTTGCTTGTCCTTGTCATGTCTGTAGCTTGTTGCATAGAATATATTGTAGTAATCTTTACTATGATAAATATGATTCTACTAGGTTTTATCTTTAATTATCCTTAACTAATTCTGTACATAGTTGATTAATAGTATGACAAAGATTTCATTATTCTATAAATCTCATTTGCATAATTTAATTTTTTTTTTAATAGATAACGAATAATATAAGCCGGACCACTAGAGTAAACTTATTGACGAATGATCACACACGCTCTGCGCATGCAGACAACTCTAGTGACTAGGACCGACCACCGTTGTACGGGAAACCCACTGCCCAAAGCTCCATTGTGGTAAAACCTTGGCCCACCTAAAGTATGTTTCATCATGTGGATCTTGAACTAGTAACTTTCGTACTGAAAGACAACAGAGTTGCCTCCTTCCAAATCATTTGATTTGAAGCTCGTTGGCATTTGCATGATTTAATTAATAAAAATATAGAATATATATTGTTTTCTTGTTCTAAACTCTATGATATCAAAAATTTTTCATGCGTAGTTGTCGCTTCTTATCTCACTACATTTTAAGCATAACGTCTTCAAATTCATGGATTCAAATTTCGGTTTACCTTTTCCTTTCTCAATAAATTACGCTTGGTCATCGTGCTATAATCCATCTATACATAAAACGTGATCACTAACCATCTATACATAAAACGTGATCACCAATTTAGCACATTAATATCTTCTTTGTTCACATACAAAAGCAATAGTAATTATATATGAACAAAACTGAAGCACAATTGCGTTACGAAAGGCCACCTAAAAGGCAAATCTTTATAACGTCATGTCCAATAATTATAATGTGCACACCCCAAAGATAAGGTTCTTTATTAAAAATTTCCGCACTATTGATATAGGTTTGAATAATCTAAAAATTAACAAGTGTGTTTAAGTTGCTCTAATTAAAAACCACATTTCAAAGTATGAATATTTTACGTCAACCAATATACATACTCTTGGTTGTAGATATAAATATTTAGGGTCGGTGCCGAGTATATAGGGGTCCAGATGAGCACCGAACGAGAAAAATGGGCCTCAAATGAAAAAAAAATTGTAATGAATTTTAAATTGTTTGTGTATGTTGGGCTAAATAAACAGATTATATGGTTTAACCGGAATCAAATTTTGGTGAAATTAGCTAATTTAAAATTTGTAATACGTAAATTCCATAAAATAATTTGTAAAAATATATACATACATCTATCTATATTAATATACAAACATCTAATGTGTCACATGACAAAAGCCACTACTTGTCATGTGTCACCCTATTAATTTTTATTTTTTCTCTACTTTTTTCTTCTCTTTAATAAATTGTCCTATAATAATTGTTTTTATTGTATAACAACTTTTTCACAATTATCTACCTTTCAAATTTGAATACTAAATACAAATTGTTTCTTTCTTACTCAATATAAAAAAATTGTGATTGTTTCTATTATTTGCAATAATTTGAATTAAAATTTGCCATAATTATCGTATTTTCAAGTTCAAATAGTTATAATTTACTACTAATTTAAATTAAATTTGTTATTTCTTTGACCTATACTAACATATTATCTGCATATTTTTAAATGTGTGATACCACACATAAATTTATAAATAAATATGTTTTCATAATAGACTAGTATTGATTTTACAATAATTATCCGATTTATGAGTTTGTATAAAAACTATGTTAGTTTAAATCATAGTTAAAAGAATAATTAAATAAACTTTAAACTAATTTCCAACTATACAAATTAGATTTTACGTTTTTTAAAGATACAAACATGAACAATTTAAAATAATCATCGTAAGAAATATCATGTACTAATTACAAATTATGAATTTCCTTAATTATGTAAACCATTTAAATTTTGAAAAGATACAAATTTACGGTATAAAAAAATCGTATAAAATATAATTTAGAAACTTTTAATTTCTTTAATTATCTGAACTATTTAAATTTGGAAGATAGTGCAAGTAGTGTCGAGATGTGGACAATTCTATAAGAAGGAAACTCTTTTGGTTCGGAGTGGTCACAGTGGTGTGTAGTGTTTTATCTTATTTCCTAAGCCATCAGCAAACTATAAGCACCATGAAACAACTTGTTAGAAGGTTCACAAAACAGAAGTCACGCACGCTTTAATGGTCAAATGGGTATACATACATGAGATGCAATTGACACTACCACGAAATTGACTATTTATCTAAACTACGTTGGTGATTGATCATCAATGAATAGCATAAGGTCCCTAAAAAAGCAAACTAAAATCAAATTTTGAGAGTAGATTTTGCTGATCCATAAACAAAAATGGAAAAAAAAAATCCAAAAAGAGCCAAAAACAAGTTTTGTAAAAAAAAGTAAATTTGTAGACATTGATCTGTCAAATTGGAAGCTTTCGTTGGTAGGAACTGAGTTGCTACCGAAGGTCGAATTGGGTCAGAATGTAATAATCTCCTCTTGACAAAACTTTTCTATTATTATGGGGACTTTATTGTCCGGCAAAGAGTCCTTTCTTGTTACCATCCACAATGAAGTATGAACAATTACAAAAAAAATGAATGTATTAGACGTATGCAAAATAGAAAAGTGCAAATTGATGCATGATATGCATGTAGAAAATAATATCCTCAAATGACATACTACTAAACAAAAAAAATCTGAAAAGTTAAGTAAACGCTCACTACGATATGATTAATCCAATCTCCTTACGACTAAAGGAACGTAAAAATAAAAGTAGATATAAATTAGAAAATGTAAAGCAAATACTTGTTCTACACATTTGCCCAAGACTCTTCTTATATTAGGCACCAAGTATCCTCAAGTAAGCTGACGCTTCAAGGGACAGTACCCCTTTGAAGAGGGTTGGAGGATATGCCCTTGATGGGGTCTAAGTGGTAGTACACTAGTGGGGTCTCACTCCTTGATAAAATGTTACATGAAAATAATAATTAGTAGTAAATTGTTATCGATCATTTTAGCAACTTATTCTACATATTCATTTTTGTTTTTTATGTGAATTATTCACTTGAATTTTTGCGACTACTAATTACTAGGTATATATTTCAATTTAAAAGTTATCTTAGCATAGCTAACGGGAGATATATAAGCAATTTTAAGAAATACCAACTTTAGATCCTACAAATGCTATAGTGTTACGATAATTGTGCCACAAAATGCCACAAAATAGTAATAATCAAGTTTTAAAAGTATTTTAATTAAATCATTTATACATATTTTGTCAAATTAAATCAATAATTATCAAATCAAGTCATCATTGGGTTTGTTTATGTCAAAAAAAAAAATAATAAATAAATAAAGAAGAAGATATGAGGGTCAGGATTTTTAATATATTTAATTATATTAAAAAATTAAAATACATGTTAATTATTCTAAAAATAAAAATATATATTTAAAATCTACGTCAACACTCCACATCAACATAAAAAAAAGAAAAAAAATATTTTTTGATTGACAAAAAAAGAAAAAGAAAAAAGATGCTTAAAAGCATATGAAAACCTATAATTTAAATAATACATGAAAAATAAATGACTTAATTGAAACATTTTTTAAATTTGAGTGACTTAATTAAAATATTTTTACAACTTGATTATTATTTTACAAAGTTAACCATAATAGCGCCAAGTTTATCTACTATATATCATATACGTGTTTTGCGGCCTTTCAAGCTTTGTCTCACTTAATTTACTTGAAGTTTTACACTATAAAACATAAGATTTTTAGCGGTGAAACTATATGTTTGGAAACCCTCAATGGGGAGATGTGACTGAGTAAAAAAACTCATTGACGAATCATCAACGGATTTTACCAATGGATCGTTCGATATATTATGAATCAGCGTATGCCCGATAGACGTTGTAATTTCATTAACGAATCATCGAATGATGTCTCATCGATTGATCATCGTGGATCTATCTTATTGGCGATCATTTGTTTTAATTTACATAATAAAATCACATATATTTTCTTTTTTCTAGAGAGATTATGTTCTATCCGGCAGGAAAAAGAAGGGAAAAAAAATTATTTTGAAGCAAACAAAATGAAAATTATAAGCTAGTGGCGAAAAAGGAAGGAATTAGGGAGGAAGATAGAGCGCAATAATTAAGTGGACGACGCAATCAAGATGACGCCTGATTTTTGACCAATAATAAGCCACTAATCATATATGTTGGACGGTTAAAACTTAATTAAGCAAATAAATACTTTAAACTAACCATAATATCTATTAGTATCTTACCCATAATATCTATTAGTATCTTACTGTTAGTTAACAAGCAATTGGTCAAATGGTATACATTCAGGTGTGTAATATATATAATAGATACTCTTGTTTTTGAAGATCAATGATTTATATATAATAGTAGACAAGTTATGTGAATTTAAAAGTATATTATTACTTTAAAATAAATATAAAATGTAGTTAAATAATTCATGACAAGTAATAGAAGCATTCTTGTTCAATAATTCATAATTTTATGAATCCGATGAAATATGTAAAATTATTAATCAATTGGTAATTTGTAACTCAATGACGTGTTTGCTCATCCTTGTATATATCATGTACACTATAAAAATCAAATGATACACATTTCCACCAAGCAAGTGAAACGTACATCGAGGAGGCAAGTCATGACAAACTTAGGAATTAGACTTAAAATAGCATTACGTGTGTTTTAACTTTCCAATTAATGTACGGTATATCTTTTGATGTACTTAAGTTAGAACGTCTTGTACATCAACACTAATATTTGATATGAGTATATGTTCTAAAACAACTTTAAGTCTTCATTTGCAATCATTATTTTGTATACCGATTGGAGTTTTTAATCCGGACAAGTAATCTCTCTTTATTTAAGCATGTGCTCTATTTTAGGAAAAACAAAATAATTGTGCATTAATAATAAAATTATTTGACTATATGTACTGGTTTATTTAGTTGTTATCTAGCAAATATGAATTTGCTAAAATTATTTTAAATTAAGTGTAGTGGGTTTAAAGGTTTTTTTAGTTAAAAATTATTAAAAGTGAAAAAAAATGAATTCATTCATCTTTCTTAATGTTCGTTAAAGGTTTGATTAAAAATAAGTTTAAAGCTCCCCTTTAACTAGGACGTAGTGGCTTTAACGTCCCAATTATGTCCACATCAGTAACTTTGACGCCCCCTAGGGGTACCACTACATCCAGTCTCAGGGTGTCTTTAATGCAAAACTAATTTTAAATAGAGAAACACCTTTTATAAAGTGATTAGTCGATCCGCATGAAAACAAAAGAGAGCAAGGTAATTAAACAGTTACCTAATTACCTATATATGTATCAAACTTAAAAAGAAAAGATACAAGCATTTCTTATATTTCCACTTTGTTCTGAATTAATTAAACATCACTCTAGACCATTAACTTTTACAAACATTTTGTTAAAGCCCTTGAGCAAGTTGTTAGATCAAGTTAAGAGGAAACTTAATAGCTACAAATTAAGAAATACAAAGGCCTGTAAATGATCATAATCTGTTAAAAAGTTAGAGAAAGTTCTAATGAGTATATATTAATTATTTATAATATTTTAATTAGAAAAGGTTGAACAAGTAGTAACACCAATGATATGATGCATATAACGAACACACGACAGAGAGATAGATAAGCCTACAAATTAAAGCATGCAATATACATATTGCTTTGTATGTTTAGTTAAAGCTAGGCACCTCAAAGTGATGGCTCATACGTAAGGAGAAAACCAATAATCTGTATAACTATGATATGGGAAGGACACAGAGCCATATGCTATTGGTCCAGCACATTATTCTGCATGGTGTCAATTTATTATTGAAAAAGTAAAATACTTTTTCATAGGATAGAAAGTTAAAAAGGCGTAAACATAAGGAGCAAAATTCCGGAAAAAATTGGCTTGTATACGTGCCTCATACACAAATGGCCGGTGGTTGTCGGGGAAGGGAAAAGTTCGATCAAGGAAACACTCATGGTAATGATGAACAAATTGGTAGATTAATAGAAAAAAAAATTTAAAAATCATGAAACACTTTCGGATTGAAAAATATAGCTTCTAATTTTATTTAAAAAGAAAATATGCTTATTAGATAGTATGAATTTCATGAATATCAGGGGCAGAAACTACTTTCATGCAGTTATATTTCAAAATTCAAATTAACTCAAAATAGATGCAATATTAAATTCGAATTTCACATGTGAATTTTCTTAAAAACAAAATTTTACGGTATTTTTAATAGAAAAATTAGATTTTAATAATCTAAACTATTAACTATATATTAGCAAATATGAATGCCAACAAACAATTTGACTAGTATAATCCCAACTTTTAATTTTATTACTAATAACGTGACGTGACTCGTGACGTGACATATAACATAGTTATAATTAAAAATATAAATATATTACTCAAATACTATTTTTATAAAGATCATCTTGTAAAGTTATTTAACATAACACTTTTGCTGCTAGTTAAGCAGTTTGGAGACAAAGATCGCAACAACTGAGTGATATATTTATATATTTTATTTTAATTATGTTATACATTATATCACATGTCACTCCATCAAAAACTAACGCAGCTAACAAACAATTAGATTGAGACTGTTATTGGTAATATAATCGAAAGCTGAGACTAATATTGATCAAATTATTATTTAGGTATATAATCGAAAGCTGAGACTAATATTGATCAAATTATTAGTTAGGTTTAATACTGGCCAACAATCAATAGTTTAGATTATTAAAATTTAAATTTTTTAATAAATCAGTTTCTTCAAAACTTAATTTGGTTATAACTAGTGACTTTGCTCCTTGGTCCCCAATTCCGATGGCATCATCCCTAAACCCCCCAGCTAAGGCCCCTCATTGCTTAGGGGTTTCGTCCCTAAAAACCATTGATGTTTCTTAAATATTGAAGGTCATAACAAAATTAAATAAGCTTGAGATCGGTGTCTCCTGACATTTTTATATGCATGTTATGAATTAATTTGGTAAAAGATTATGCATGTTATGAATTAATTTGATAAAAACCTTAATACAATTACACTAGAATATCTAAAAAAAATAACAAAACTAATTAAATAATGAAGAACATGCGCATGTGGTTCCCAGGATTGATGGTGATTAAGGTTGACGAACCAACTAAAGAGATTTTATATTAATTTTAGAACTCAGTATCATTTAGTGATGGTTACAAAAAGAGGTTTGTTTATAATAGTTAAATTATAGTTAAAAAACAAATAGTGCTAATGACCGGTAAAACGATCGAATGGTTACAAAAAACATTGCCTAACATTGAAAATCACGTGGGTACTAAAGGAAATAGGCGATAAAGTATTAGGGGGCGTTTGGTTGGGATGAATGGAATGGAATTGAGAAACTAGTATAATTTTCAAGTAAAATTATGTTTGAGTGAGCAATTAAAGTAAACCCAAGGGAATGTTTCACCTCAAATTCCCTTGGTTGTGGGATTTCAAAATCCTTCCATCTTCATCTCATCAGAACCCAAGGGATGAATTAATTTGATAAAGTAAACCCAAGGGATGAATTAATTTGATAAAGTATTAGGGTGCGTTTGGTTCGTGGAATTTATTGGAATTGGAATTGGAATTTGAATTGGAATTAGAAGGAATTGCAATTGGAATTCAATATTTTTCAAAGGAATTGAAATTCAAGGGAATTGGAATTTATAAATGGAATTCAAATTCCAAATGAATTATTAGTGACAACACTTATTAAGGAATTGGAATTTATCACTCATTGCAAACCACCACCACCTCCATGATTACTGATCTCCGCCGCTACATACCATCGGCTGCCACCGCCGTCACCACCAACAATTTACCGCGACCACCAACCGTGCCCAACGACCATGCCCGTTGCTAAAAACCGATCATATACAACCGTCGCCACCAACCGGTCAAGCACGCTGTCGAAAACCGACGGTCGCTATCGAGCACGCATCAAAAACCGACGCGGTTCGGCGATGATAGTCGGT
Organism: Flaveria robusta; assembly: GCA_025506415.1. Lineage (NCBI taxonomy): Eukaryota > Viridiplantae > Streptophyta > Magnoliopsida > Asterales > Asteraceae > Flaveria > Flaveria robusta. The sequence continues at coordinate 2,478,537 of CM046469.1, forward strand.
GGAGACGACCGTTTATAGGCGCAAATGTGGTTAACAATGATCGTCGATTGTCGACAACGATCACAGCACGATCGGTTATTGGAGGGTTTGGGTTATCGACGACTGTTGGTGGTCAGGTAGCGGCAGTCGAGCGACAGTAATTAGGGCGGCGACGGTTGGTGGTCAGGTAGCGGAAGTCTGGCGACGGCGGTTAGGGCAGCGGCGGTAGCTGGTCAGGTAGCGGAAGTCTGGCGACGGAGGTTAGGGCGGCGGTGGTCGGGGTCGGCAGGGGCGGGCGGGCGGCGGCGGCGGTCGGGGGTGGCGGCGGAGGCGGCGGTCGGGGGCGGGCGGCGGCGGCGAAGGTTGTTGGTAGCATTAGTTGGTGGTGGGTGGGGGTGGTAGGTGGCGGTCGGTGACGGAGGCGAGGGTCGGTGGCGGAGGCGAGGGTCGGTGGAATTTGAAATCCTTCAAAATTTGGAAGGATTTTGAAATCCTTCAAAATTTGGAAGGATTTTGAAATCCTTCATTTGAAGGAATTTGAGGGAATCAATTCCAATTCCAATTCCAATTCCTTTTGCAACCAAACACGTTAGAAATGGAATTCGAATTCCAATTCCAACAAATTCTACCAACCAAACACAATGACCAATGGAATTCAGATTCTAATTCCATTAAATTCCTTCCAATTCCTGCATACCAAACGCACCCTTAGGCTGCGTTTGGTTGGAAGGAATGGAATGGAATGGAGAAACTAGTATAATTTTCAAGTAAATTATGTTTGAGTGGGTAATGAAATGTAAAACCCAAGGGAATGTTTCACCTCAAATTCCCTTGGTTGTGGGATTTCAAATTCCCTCTCTAGGTGGAAGGATTTTGAAATCCCACAACCAAAGGAATTTGAGGTGAAACATTCCCTTGGGTTTACTTTTAATTGCTCACTCAAACACAATTTTACTTGAAAATTATACTAGTTTCTCATTTCCTTTCCATTTCATTCTATTCCTTCCAACCAAACGCAGCCTTAGTGTTCAATGATTTGGTTATCGTTTCTCCTAGAAATTTGTATTGAAAAAGATACGTGATAATTATGTTCATTGATGGACCCACCATCCCCCAAAACATTTTTCCCCTCCTATAAATAAGACATTCATCCCTCAACCATCTTCATCTCATCAGAACTGATTAAGAAGCAACTTAACAGAAAGCTAAACAAGTGTCATTTCACTTCTACCAAAAAACCGACCAATACTTAGTTACATATAGTTTGTGTTAACTTCTAATCGAAGAAGATGATAGGAAACTTGGCTCACCTCACTCTTGCATTTGGTCTTCTTGGCAATGTTGTTTCATTTATGGTATTTCTCGCACCAATGTAAGTCCCTACATCAAATCTTTTGTGTTTTTTTGATTCATGGTGAAGCTATATATGTTCTAGCTCCTTGGTTATCAAGTTCATGTTTAGCTAATTAGTTTTGAATCATTTTTGTATAAAACCACAGACCGACTTTCTACAAAGTCTATAAACGGAAATCAACTGAAGGGTTTCAGTCTGCGCCTTATGTGGTGGGATTATTTAGTGCCATGCTTTGGATATATTATGCATTGCTCAAGACCAATGTCATGCTTCTTATTACCATTAACTCAGTTGGCTGCTTCATTGAAACCTTGTACATCTGTTTCTTTCTCTTCTATGCACCAAAGAAGGCTAGGGTAAGTAGCAACTATTATTCATTATCACATCTTAGTTATCATAAAATATTAATATCTAAACTAATACATATTAACTTGGGTGTGTAGATGGAGAGTTTGAAGCTAATCGTATTGCTGATTGTTGTTGGATTCGGATTGATTGTCGTCCTCACTCAATTCCTTGCGAGTGGAGTTACTCGTGGCGTGATAGTTGGATGGATTTGCCTTGTATTTTCATTATGTGTATTTGTGGCACCTTTGGGAGTGGTGGTGAGTGCATGGATAACAACATATAAAACTTAGAAAAAACAATAAGATAATTTTGGTTTTTAGTAGTATTCCATTATCTATACACTGTCTTAAAGCTAATATATATTCATTTTTTTTCCAGAGACAAGTGATCAAAACAAAAAGCGTTGAGTACATGCCAATTCTATTATCTGTAGCACTTACCCTTAGTGCAGTTATGTGGTTCTTTTATGGTCTTCTTCTTGGTGACTTCAATATCGCGGTATGAAAAAACATCTCATTTTTTCCTTCATGTTAATACACTTTATATCCAACTCTAGCTTATTTTGTTCTATTCTTTGTTATAGATTCCAAATGTACTTGGATTCACCTTCGGTGTTATTCAAATGATACTATACTTCATGTACAAGAACAAGAAGCCAGTTACGGATGAAAAGATACCAACTTTCGATGCTAAAATCAGTGAAATGGAGGAGAAGATCCCGGAATTTAAAGATCAGAAGATCATTGATGTTGTGAAGCTTGAAACATTAATGCAGCCAGTGATAGCAAAATTACAGAAAAATGGATATGATGCTGGTCATGGAGATGATAAACCTCAAGTTCCATCAAATATGCCAAACCAAACCATTGAAGTCACTGCATGAAATTGATGCCTTGTGTTATGCCTTGAAGCATGTTAGTCGTGTGCTTAGTTAATTCGATCTTTCATAGGTGTATCTCTTGTTAAACATTTGTAATTTTTACCGGTTATAGATCAAGTTCTCATATTTTATTTGATGCAAAAGTTTCTCTCTCCACATCTTACTTAAAGCATGCTTCCATTAATTCTTCGTGAAAATATTAATTATTAAGTAATTATTTTGGATTTAACTAGTAAACTTGTTGAAATACCAGGACATTTTAGATTACTCAAAAGCTAAAATTTACTGGTTTTATTTTATGGGATTAATTATATTTAGGCAAAGAATTTAATGATTATGAAATAAAATATCAAAATTTTAAATACTAAAAAATAAAAATAAAATAAAATAAAACTTTTCCTCTCCAGAAATTTCAAGACACTATGTTTCCTTGGACAGAAAAGGTAGCCACATGGACGCACCAGAAGATAATATATTTACTCTTTAGGTGAAAAAGTCGACGATCATAATTCTTTTGTATGTTGAGATTGGAAATTTAAACTAAACTTCTATTGTTATATGTATTATTACTGTTATGTATATTCGTGTTTAAGTCGTATGTTGTAATTAAGAATGGGTCCAAGTATATTTATTGTCATTAGGTTGATCAGTGTTAACCAAACAATGCATTGTTTGAAACGCACCGGTTCGATCAATATTCATAAAACGTGCGTGTCAATTTGTACGTACAAATAGGCTAGGATGGATGAACATACCGAAAATCTAATCAAAATTTGTGTGTTATCTCTATCATTTTATTTGATTAATCTCTACTCTCTTCATCACAAAATGAAGAAAATGAAACAATGCTAGGATCAACTTTTCTTTTTTAAATCTGTCAAAAAGTATATTGGTAAATTGTAAAGTGGGAAAAAATGTAAAGATGTTATTAACAATTATTATCAACAACATTTTTAAGTTTGGTACACTATCATGTGCTTGACAGAAAGAACATCAAAGGGATGCGTTAATAACTTGTTATTAAAATCTATCGTAAATGAAGCATTAAAGGAATATGTAGTTAAAACTGAGTGATAAATAGAATAATATGAGAAGAGAGGTAAGACATTACGTCTTGATCGATCGTCATTGTTTTTCTTGTCATTCCCACTCGTTTTCCCCCACACTCAATATTAGCCTCAGTCGTACATGCATGTTTATCTTGTGATACGACATGTTGCGTGGGCTATGAGTCTTAAACTTAAGTTTAAAGACTTGATTATTTGATGTAATAAGTGACTTAATTAATTAAACATCTTGTATATATTTTTGTAATTTTATTGTAATCAACACGTTCTTTTACAAGTGAAATAATGATTTATTTTTTATATACGTAATAGTGGCCTCTTAGTTTTTCAGATTGCGGTGTTAACTTATATGATTGGAACTAATTGTAGGTGATGATAAAAAGGCTCCTTAAAGAAGCACCACAAAACTAAAGCTAGATTCAAGCCTCCGATGACGAGATCCATAATATTAGCACTAACATAAAGTGTTAATATCTTCTCTTTTTTTATATGTACACGGAGAATTAATTTGTGGTTTGTTTTTCATCCATTAATATATATAGAGCGGTTTCTTTTTATCTTCTTAATCTGTCGACATCACTTTCATACTTTTCATCTTTAGGTGAGGTCATCAAGGAAGCACTTACAATGATTATTATGCTATACAACTCTTTATGAATTTTAAAAATAAAACCTTTAGGGTTGGTATGCGAAACTTATACTCGCTTTAAAGTGCGGCATATTTACGAAAATAGCCACGTTTCAAATGAATCTTGACGATATTATTGAATATATATTACAGGAGAAAGTTGGCAATCATTTCAACTACACGCTAAATTCTTTCAAACTTTTCATCTATCTATCATGAAATCTAATGAAAAGAAAAACTCTGCGTTATACAACTTTTAAAATGAAGACTCTTTTCAAACTAGGAAGAAACTTTCAAAGATGGTATAAGTTTTTTTAATTTTTTTTTTTGAAGAGTAAATGTTATTTAACTTTAAAAATCATCTTGTTTTTATAAATTTGAACCCGCGTCATATTTTTGAGAGACAATCACCAATATCTCTAGACTACAACAAGATCATGGGCTAAATTAAGATGTATACATAATTGTGATTATTGTGAGTTAAATTTATTTTTGTCTATGAATCTTTAATTGATTGTGGAGCAGAAATAAATGTGATTATTGTTTTTATAATTGATCCAAACATGATGAGAATGTGCAACATATTTAGAGTTTCCGTGTTTAATTGGTAGTGGAGAAATTACTTTCAAGCTAGCAATAGAGCAAAAGCTTGACATAAAGTTGGATATGTTTACTAAGAGCATTCACAACTCACCCTCCATCTCCATCTCTATAATTACATTAAAAAATACTATTTTTTCTTTCTCCTTTTCAATAAAATAATATTTTTTTATACTTTTATCATTACATTTTCTCTCTCCTCCACTCACAACCACTTTCAACAAATATTAAAACATTAATAGAGATGAACAATATTTTATCAAATATAGAGATGAACAGTAACATGTTCTCTATCCTCCACTCACAACCACTAATAACCATTCTCTATAATATAAAGAACACACTCACAGATTTATGGAGATTTTTCTGTGAATGCTCTAAAGCACATATCGATATTTTTAGTTAGTTTCATTGTTTTCACGAACAGATCGGACCGGCCGGTCCGACCGGTTCGACCGGGATTCGGCTGGTCCACCGGTCCGATCCCCCCCAAATCGTTTTTAGCAAGTTGAACCGGCCGGTTCGAACCGGTTCGGCGGTTGAACCGGGAACCGGACCGGTTCGGACCGGTTTTCGTATTTTTTTTTTATTTTTTTTTATTTTTTTGATTTTAATGGGTAAAAACGAGGTGTTGAACCATATATTAGTGTGTTGGATATAAAAATATAGTTAAGTTTTATATATAACTATAAAATACATGTATAAATTACTTATATTTAATTATATATATAACTATATATATAATATAGTATATATATAATTATGACGTCATCCGGTTCTTAAATCCGGTCCGACCGGTCCGACCACCAAACCAGTAAGGCGTCCGGTTCGACGTCCGATCCGGTTCTGAAAACATTGGTTAGTTTATCGTCTTGCTGTCGTTGCAGGACCCACCTTTAATAATTGGTGGTGACATGGCCCGTGACTACTGGTCGAATACCTCATGGATTGACTCGTATTGCTGAATAGGAACACATTTTTATTAATATATTAATATAAATACAAAAAAATAATAAGTAGCACAAAACATGTTTTAAAATCAGGATAATTGAATAAGTGGCTGATTCATTAGAAAGTTCCAACTTGGTGACCCACTAGTAAGGGGCATCTACTTAAGACTCAATGTGGGAATTTTCAGGTTGAATTTGTTTTTTATAGCTAAATTTTAATAACAGCTAAAATTACTAAAATTCACAACTAATTTCTATCATGTTTCATGTTTAAATAACAATCAAGTTTCTCATTGTACAGAGATAGACGTATCATGGTGGTCGACTGGCCTGGATAGCGTGAGCTACTCACTAGTATATTGGCTAGCTTAGAGAAATTTTATGAAAATTTTCAATTTAATGTTAGTACTACTAATCAAACTAATAAAGTCATATAATTAATTAATTAGTCTTTATCCCCATTTATATTAAAAAGATCTAGCCCGGGTTATAAGGCCACTTCTAAATATTAAAAAAAAAAAAAAAGGATTTGGAAAGATTCTTTTGATTAGTTGTTCATGTTCACTTGTTTGAGATTTTGAATTGCAATTTTATCATTGTACTTTTAGTTGGTGACTATAATTTTCTTAATTGGTGCGATCAATGAGTACTGAACCTAACTAAAGACATAAGACGCAGCTAAATGAACAGGGAAGAAAGGGGTATTTTACATGTGGGTTATGCATGTATTTATTATTTATGGATTAGTATGGGTCAACTAGAATGGTGCATGTGCTACTGTAAAATAAGGGGCAGTCTAAAAATAAAAAAATAACTCTTGATAGAAAATTGATGAACTTTTGAATGTTAAAAAATATTACATCCCAAGGCAAGATTTGAATTTGACATGTTATCTACTGTTGAGAAACTAGAATTGACAAGCCTGAGTGAAATTAAAACAACAATATTAATTGTGCAAGTAAATTACATTCATGATTAACATGTTTTTACAAAGGAAACCAAAAGTTCAAAATGGCTCATTTGGAAAATTTCATCTTAGTGAAAATAAGGGCTCTAAATGAAAGAACTTTGGGTTCGAGTACAGCTAGTGGAGACGTTTCTATTAAACACGTTTCATGTTATAGTACGTCTTGTAATTTTAGAATGGAGCGTAAGTCAACCACTTATTAGGTTAATTCGTTTTCTAGCTTATGTGTTTTTATCTAATCGTTCCAAATATGAATGTGACAACTTTAGATTAGTTCCATGTCAAAATAATAAGTAAAATAAGTTTAAAATTCTTTGATCTCTCTTTAGTGAAATTCAACCTTAAATTTTGGATTCCAAAAATATGTGATACTGCTTGTGAGCATTCGACCTTGGGTGCATGAGCAATTATACCGATGCAACTTATGTTAAATTGTTTTTTGATTCACAAATTTAATGGAAAATAGGAAAGTTATTTAGTGGAGCCATCACCATCCACTCTTGCTATATAAAGGGGTCATTCAACAATCTCTTATGCATATCTCATCTATCAAGAGTAATAAGGGATAGAAATAGAGAATAATAGCATTTGCTTAAACAGCTTGCACTTGATTTTGTAAAATCTGATAGAGAAAGATAGTTGAATTCTATTAAGGAAAATGACAGGGACATTGGCTCACCTCACTCTTGCATTTGGCCTTCTTGGTATATATATACTTCTTTTGTTTCTCTCTTCACCTTTTGCATCCCTAGCTTGTCTTCCTTACTATCTTTAATTTTCCATACATGATTTTGCGTTTAATTTTTTGAATGTTTTGTAATATTTTCAGGCAATGTTGTCTCATTTATGGTATTTCTTGCACCGATGTAAGTCTCTTACATAGTTTTATACAATTATACTTTCATTATGTCCTAATTTAGGATAAGTTATATATGAGTCCTCCGTTTAACATAACTCACCTTCCTAAAACAATCTATTTGAAATGCAGACCGACATTTTATAAAGTTTACAAAAAGAAATCAACTGAAGGGTTTCAATCAGCGCCTTATGTGGTGGGCTTATTCAGTGCGATGCTTTGGATATATTACGCTTTGCTCAAAAGCAATGTTTTGCTTCTCATTACCATTAACTCAGTTGGTTGCTTCATCGAAACCGTGTACATCTGTTTCTTTCTTTTCTACGCACCAAAGAAGGCTAGGGTATGTACTAATCTTATTGCTACAATGAACTTTCACATTATGATCGTACTCATTAATAAAGAAATAATAAACTAACCTAAGAAATTTTGTTATGCAGATGGAGAGTTTGAAGTTAATTGTATTGCTAATAGTTGTTGGCTTCGGATTGATTGTTGTCTTGACCCAATTTCTTGCAAGTGGAGTTACTCGTGGCGTGATAGTTGGATGGATTTGCCTTGTGTTCTCTTTATGTGTTTTTGTAGCACCTCTTGGAGTTCTAGTAAGTATACATGCACAAAAAGCATATATTAACCTTGTAAAACAAGATAAATATATTTTAATTTCCTAGCGTTGTTCCTCAAAATATATATATGCATGAGCCATATCTAAATTCTCATTTACAATATCTTGCAGCGACAAGTGATCAAAACCAAAAGTGTAGAGTACATGCCAATTCTATTATCAGTAACACTTACCCTCAGTGCAGTTATGTGGTTCTTTTATGGCCTTCTTCTTGGTGACTTCAATATCGCGGTATGATAAAACCTCTCATTTTCTCATTCATGTTAACAAAGTTTATATCCAACTATAACTTATTGTGTTCTATTCTTTCTTACAGATTCCAAATGTACTTGGATTCACCTTTGGAGTTATTCAAATGATATTATACTTCATGTACAAGAACAAGAATCCCATTGTCAATGAAAAAATGTCTGAGTTTGAAGCCAACAAGTATCCAATCAGAGAAATGGAGGAGAAAAAGAACCAAGATACAATAGACCACAAAACACTAGATGTTGAGAAGCTAACTGCTTTGATTTCTTCTGATATTCTTCCGGTGGTGACCAAACTCAAAGAAAACGGACATGTTGCTGATCGTGTAGCCGTTGAAGCTCAAGCTCACCCGAATGTGCCAAATCACATCATTGAGGTCATTGCATGATGAGATGGATATGTATATATATAACTTTTCAATGTCATTTGGGAAAATCAAATACTTATGGGTGTTCGTTTATCATGCATATTAATGTAAAGTTTCCATGTTGTACTTTTCTTCACTGAAGTTAATGCATCAATGTAAACCTGTATGAGCTTCAAAAATTTATGTCATGTATCATTCTTCTTTTCTAATATTAATTGTGCAACCCTAGATTTCCTCATAAACTTGATAAACAAGCTAATTTATCCCTTCTGTCAAGGCACCCCACGGGAGGGGCGGGAGAGGCGGTCTTCCTAGTAGAGGCACAAAATTTTAATTATAATATAATAAAAGTAATCTTCTACATATTTGACTTGTTACACATTTTAAATTAGCTCGATTTACCCAATTATGATTTGCCTTGTTAATGAATTTCAATATTTTTTTTTTATTTGGGACCTATTTTAATTTTTTGTTTGCACTGGCCTTAAATCCTCAGCACCGCTCTTCCTTTTGAATGTCAAGGACAATTTTTCTTTTTCTTTTAATTGGCCATAATTATATTAAACCATACAAAGATTGTTGGAACGTAATTTAAGTTAATTCACGTGAAAAAGTTAAAAGTTTGATGTTTTGGAACAGGTCGAGAGTTCCAATGATGGCAGCCGCAATTCTAAGGTGATTTATGAAGGTTGTTTGAGTATGAGTATTAGTTTAATAGTTTAATTGATTAGTATTTAGAGATGATACCAGTACCGTATTGGTACCAGTACTGAAAATATGGATTCCGAATTTATGTAAATGTTGGACTAAATTTCATACTGAATCAGTCAGTTTGGTACTGATACGGTACTGTTTTTTAATACTTTACTGATCAGGTACCGTTTTGATGCTTTATTTGTGTCTTGGCTGTTGGTAAAGCCCCCTCCTGTCACAGCGATGTGGGTTTTGTTTTGTTGGTTGTTGACCAACGGAAAGATGATTGTTGAATACCGATTTAAAATTTTATAAAACCAAAAAATTCAAGTCTCTCAAAATTGTATAAAGAACATTCGTAAGCTTAAACTTGGATTATAAAGCATTGAAAATGTCCCAATGTTTATATTAAACTGCTAAAAATTTATTTTTTGGTACTTGGTATCAAATCGGTACTTTTCGGTATTAACATTCCCGGTACCATCTAACACCGATACCGAAATTAGGCAACATCGAGTATCATTCCCGGTACTGTTTTTGTTTAGTCGGTACAGGTTCGCTACGATACCAGTAATTGTTACCAAAAGATCATCCCTATTAGTATTTAACCAATATTGGAATGTTTAGAAGTATCGAGGCATGCATGTTTATCTTTTATTTATTCGTAGGTTTATCTTGTAAAAAGCTTTAGTCAATTTAAATTTTTGTTTTGTATGAAAGAGTACATAGTATCTACGGTTTTGTGGCGTTGAAAGTTGCTATCTCTACTCCCTTGCCTTGACTCAAACTTGTCTTCATTATTCCCATCAAGATCAAGTTATTATCTACACATTCTAAATCTGATTCTGAAAGGGATGTGACTTAATAATATATACAACCTAAATCAAATTTCATACAATAAATATTCCAGTACGAGAAAAGTAGGGTTTCACATACGGATTGGTCCTTTGAAAAATTACCGACATATACCAATCGGAAACCGTCAAAACACATAAAATATTTCTCTATTTGCAATTTTAAAGGTACGCTAGGTGACTCGTCGGAAATGTACACTGACTACAGTGCACGACGCAATTGATTTTCAATGAAACCCAATTTACTAGTTTAAAAGTATCCATGGGTGTTCAAAAACAACCCCTAATCTATTGTAACTACATATAGATTTTTCGACGACAATTTTATAATAAATTATTTTTTTTTCTTCTGTTATTGGATTTCGTGGGATATGTTGTTAATCCAAAACATTTATTTTCTGTTATTCTATTTGATAAAATGTAAAATAATTCAGTGGTGTAGTTTCATGTGGATAAAGGACGCTATGCCGATAAGGTTGATACGTTGCAAACTTGAGTTAATTAAGTGCTTTTTTAGGATATAAAAAGGTCCATAAAAAGCAGCCAAAATGAAAGAAGATGATTTAAGATTACGTGGCCCATAAACCCATGTTGGAAAGTATTCATGTCTCTCTCTTTTCATCCTGCCCATTTCCATTTTAGTTTTTGGTTTTTTATTTGCTAAAGATTCAAAAACCAATATCATTTAATTTTTAGAATTGAGTTTTTTTTACACATAACGAATATACATTCTAAAAAATATCATTTGCAAAGCCACAATATTACGAGAACCGTAAAAACAGGTTAAAATCATTTATTTATTTCAATATTTTTGTAAAAATTTGAACATGATTAAAATACCGAATTGTTATGTGAAGTCGGGTTGATTTTTGTTTTGGTTGAAGAAAATCCCCATTAAATAATCGAACCAGAAAATTAGCCCGATCCATTTTCGAATTTAATTGATACGATCCAACCGACTTAACCATTGAACATCCAAACCCTGAGTCGATGAATGCTCTTGAATTTAAAGTATTTAACTAATACTTTATTTCTTTTAAATAGTTTTTAAGTGCAAAATTTCTTAGAAAAGTTATACATTTGATTAGTAAGGGGTGTTTGTTTTTCTGAAAAATGTCTGCGCAGGCACTTTTGTCTGCGCCGCGCATACCACAAGCAGACATTGTTATCTGCAAACCGTTTGTTTTTTCGAATACATTTCATTAAAAAACGTCTGCGCGAGCTCTTTTTGGTGCAGACTTGGCCAAGCCACTTCTAAGGTCTGCAAAGCTTTTCTTAAACACCATCACCCACCAACACCCACCACCACCACTGGCCGCTGCCGCCACCGTCCACCTTCGCCACCAGCCACCGTCCACCACCACCACCGTTCGCCGCCACCCCCGTCCACCTCCGCCACCACCCACCGTCCCCCGCCACCACCCACCGTCCGCCAACGTCCAGCTCCGCCACCACCCACCGTCCGCCACCATCCAGCACCGCCGTCCACCACCATCCGTACACCACCAGTAGTTTATTTTAATAATCTACAGACGTTAAAAAACAAACGGTCTTATTCTTGCAGACTGCAGAGATTTGGTCCACTTCTTTTGCTACAGATGTCTGCAGATTTGGTCCGCAGACTGCAGACATTTTACCTTTTCAAAAACAAACACCACCTAAGTTTTTTAACCTGGTCTTTTACCATTTAGTAATCATATTTGAAATTAATAACTTTGATCTATAATTAACATTTTTTATGTTAAAACAATAGCTTATAACTCATATATTACATCGATTATTAAATTCATTAATTAGTCCCTCCAATAAATGAAACATTTGTCTTTGATTGATTATTTTTTTTAATTTTTTATTTCATTGTTTTAATTGTTTACATCGATTATAAAATTATGAAAAATTACATTGATTCTATAAAAAACACAAAAAGCTTATGTACCACATCACTAATATATTTAACTTATTTTAATCACTTATGAATATCAATTCTGGAATTTAAAAAATTCGAATTAATTATAATTAATTTTATCTTTTTAAAATTTAAAACAAACTAACATAGAAAAAACGCATCTATTTTCAGTGAAAATAAATTAACGTTTATTATTTGTTTTAAAAATACAATGCTAAATAACTTAATATTTTAACTATTTTTCAATATAATTATTTAAATGATAGAGAATCCAAAATAACCACAAGTTGAGTATTGAGTAAACAGGTTACGAATTTAGCTATACTTATCACATAATAAGGAATGTTTGCTTTTTCTAAGGAGCTAGATATAACTTTTATATAACATACTAGTTTTAGTAAACTTATGTATTACACGGGTTGAAAGAATAAATATTAAATAAAATAAAATTCTATTAATTATAAAATGATATTTTAAGCTAAGATACAATTGAAATTACATATGAGTAAAGACTATATAAATGATAAACAATGACATTAACTTTTTATACTTTTATTTTTTAACTTTTTTTGTTTTTCAAAATATAAATTAAATATTTTTTCCAAAACAAATCGTTTTAAAAAATATTATTTTTAAAAATTTCTTACAATAACTCCTAATGTTAATTATTTTTTGTTTATAAAATTTATACTTTTTAAAAAAATTAATTTTAAAATATTTCGTATTTAAAAAGTTTGATGTTTTAGAAAAAAATTTAAAATTTTTTTTTCTTTGAAATAAAAATATTAAAAAGATTTCTTGCATAATTTGTTAAAAAATATTTTTAATCTAAAAAGTATTTAAATAAAATTATTAGTAATTAATGTATAAATAATAGGAGAAAGAAGCGAGAAATTTTTGATGAGAAAAAATATGATAGTGACACTTGTCACATATAGTTGTCTTTTTATTAGAGTAAAAAGATTAAAATTTTATAAACGTTATTACTCAAATAAAAATTATGTAATCGGTAAACGTATAATTTATTAAGGAACTGAATATCATTTAGTTTGCATCTATTTTATCTAAAACATTGACATTGTTGTTTAAGATAAATCAAAATCTTTAAACTAATAAATGTGATATAAAGAGCTTTAATAAATTAATGCCTAATCCAAAAGTGCATAAACGACTCAAATGATTAATGTCCCTATTGATATCCATCTTTCTGTAATTCTGTCCGACTTAAATATTTACAACTTGTAGATCGAGTGGCAGCAAAGTGTGTATATTATATGAAACTACGAAAAGATGGAATGTTTTCTTTCTAAGGAATTAAATAACCTTTATTTAGTGTTCTTAAAATTATACATATATTTTCCCTCGCCAACTAAACCACTTAGTCGGTACACGAGCGATGGTTTGAGTTTGATATTTTTAAAATCTCAAGAACAAAACTAATTCAATGAAATATAATTAAATAGTGGGTTTCCTCCTATACGGTGTTATTGCGAGAGTTCAGTGGCATGGACCCAGAAAAACTTTTCTTCAGGGTCAGATTTTTCATTCTCAAGTAGCCATGTATGGTTTTTTCGTTTATACGGGTCGAAGTTGAAAAATACTTCAATTGAAAAATATCAATACACATTACATATATAAAAAAATTTTGCGGGGTCGGTTGACCCCTCCCCGCTTATGATAACTCCGCCCCTAGGTGAGTTAGATATAAAACGTCAAAATCATTATGGGTGGTTGAGGTTCCAATTCAAAAAAACTCACTTGTGTATTAAGATAGTTTTAAATGTCACTATAAAAAATACTAAACCACTCAGGTTTGAATAAATGAAATAAAGATAAAAAAAACGAAAGATTAAATAACAAATATGAAATTAAAATTTGGATAAGATTAATGATTTTTTAACTGTAAAGAAAACTTATTAATAAATGATAACCCACTTTATAATTGTTTTATGTGACTCAAACTTGAAAATATTAATAGAATAATTATCAAATTTTATATATTTTTCATTTAAGTTAATTTAATAAATAATCGAGCTTTTGAAGAATTATTCAGAACACTGAAATTGATTATAAAGAAATATGATGAATTTTATTGGAACAAGTATTAAAATTTGTTTATTATATTATATCTTTATTTCATTTTTTAATTTATGGTAAATATCTTTCTAGTTTAATAAAAGAGTACCTAATATGATACTTATTAAAATTTTTCTGGTTATCTCTTCTATTAAATAATATATTAATTACTAATAATATTACTTATTTTTTAGATTAAAATTAGTTGTTAATTAATTAAAAAAGAAATATTTTATTAATGTTATTTCTAAGAAACAAATTTTTATAAATTGAATTTTTTTCTCAAAACATCAAACCTTTTTAAAAGTATAAAATATTTTAATTTTTTATAACTTATAGTGTTTAATCATACATAATTTCAATTATAAATTATTTTATATTTAGTATTTGTTTATGCAACTCGTGTAATATACGGGGTTATTAAAGCTAGTAATTATACATTTTGGTGGCAGTTATGTAATCTGAACATTGGCCTACTAACAGATTCATTAACTTGAAACTTACATTTGTATTAACTAAATACATTTAGTAAACCCGTGTATTACATGGGTTGAATAAAAAATATTAAATAGAATAAAAATTTATAATTTATAAATTGATATTATAAAATAAGATATGATTTTAATCTTTCTTATAATAAATAAAATAAAAGTTTTATTTCAACATAAAAAGTTTTAAAAAATATCATACTTAAAAACTTTTTTATTGTAACTCTTAATTTTAATTATTTTTTGTTTATTTAAAATTTACTTTTTAAAAACATCAATTATAAAATATTTTGTATTTTTAAAAAAGTTTGATATTTTAAAAAATTTTCTAATTTTTTAAAAAATTATTTTCTTAAAAGTAACATTAGTAAAAAGATCTCTTTATTAATTTATTAATAAACTATTTTAATCTAATAAAAATTAAATACCATTATTATTAATTAATATGATTATTAAATAGAAGAGAGAATCGAGAAAAAATTGGTGATGAAGAATATGATGTTAACAAGTGTCCATTCTATATATCTTTTTATTAACGTAGAGAAATTTAGGTTGTTAACATCTTTGTCAAAATAAATAGCAAGTTAATCATTATATTACATTTTTTTTCGTAAAAGAAGATATTATATATCTCCATTGCTCTATCTATATCCACAAAAGTATCAATCATTATGATATTTATCAAGATAGAACTAAATATTTACGAAACAAAACTTTCTACTTAAATATTTTAATCCGATCATTTGACCCTTAAAATCAATCTATCAACAAATAAGATATATTTTAATCTGATCAAACAATTTTAACAACATGTAGGACGTCATGTTCATTATCATATCGTTGGTCGGTAAGAAGTCCGCTACGTGGACGTTCCATTTGCCCTACACAACGAGATATCATTTTGTAAAAGTTAGATCACAACTTGCATATCCAATGTTACAGAAAGTGAAGACAATGAAGATAAAAACTCACTTGATACCATCATCTGTTTCGTGGCAAAAATGTATCATTTCATGTGATTGTTCTTTTTTCCTTCATTGATTAAGGCTTTATTGCCGCTTTTGATGTTATGCAACTAATTTAACAAAGTAGCAAGCTTTTCTACATGTCCTTTTCTTTTATCCTCCCTGATTTGATTTCCTTTTAAAAGTTTCAAAAATCTCATCACTTGAAAGTTGAAGGGAAACGTATAAACCAATTGAACAAATCCAACATTCAAAAATTATTCCACGGCCTCATAGTGCATGTTTACAGGCCCAGTCCATCAAAGCCCAAATTCATCTGGGCTTATAACTTATTATTGTTGATCCACCCACATTGAAGGTTGATCTTTTAGAGTTACTTCAGTTGGGCTTAACCGGTCTGTAACTTGGGAAGATTTGGTTTTCAACGAGAATAAAGTAAAGTGGTTGAATGACACCCATTGGCCCGTTGATGAAATGAAGAATAGAAAAACCGGGAACAAAAATAGCTAGGGTGGTTGGTTTAATATTAGTTTATCTTAAGTTAAGCCTTATATATGTTTAACATAAGTTAGTTAATTGTTTGTAATATTGTTATATAACATAAGTAGGGTAGTTATAGTAGTTAATCGGCGTCTTAACCCTTAAGAAACTCAAGGGTATAAATACCCATGTAATCATCATTTGTATGAAATGTATCCCTAGAATTCTTGTCACATTCTCTCAATCTATTAATCCTAATTGCCCCTGTGATCATCAAAGGTTTAGCCAGAGGATTTTTTTTCATTTGTGAGATTTCTCGTGAGGGTTTGGGTGCGGTCCCGGCTAAAAAATGGATAGGTGGACCCGATTAAGATGACACATATCATCCAAAGCAGAGTTGTACAATCATAACGTCAATCCAAGTAACCTTTTCCGTTACAATTCTAGCCAAGTTTGCCATCCTCAAACGGAAATGGATTTTGTTCCCATGACACAACCGACCCCCAACTTGTGACCGAAACACAACCGCAACCATGAAAAGGAAAAGCAAGAAAAACAAACGAAAGGAACCGTACGGGTTAAAGTTCAAAATGAAGCTCGAAGAAAAACTTGCATCGAGTCGGGAAAACAACCCTATCAGTAGTGAGTATTCAAACTATTTCTTTTTCTTTGTATTACTTGTTTTTTTATACCTCACGTGCTTGCATAAATGCATAGTAGTTTATTTATTACTTTAAACATGAAAAGAAAAAGTATATATATACCTACATCTAAAAATTACTAAAATAAAACTCAGTAACAAAGAAACTTTTGTCGTTGTCCTTTTTCCATAATCTTTCAATTAAACATTTAAACCCACTAATAATTACACCAGATCTACATCACCACTGCTAAAGTGCTAATCCTATGCCCTAATTCAAACACTAAATCTACAGAGATCAACAACTAAACACCCATGGCCGCCATAACTCACCCTCTTCACTCTCCCACCATCACCTTCACCTTCACCTTCAAAACCCCAAACCCCTCAACATTCACACCCACCCCCAAACTCACCATCTCCGCCACATCTTCAACCAAACGCATCTCCGGCCGCCGCCTAACAGCCGCCGTCATCGGCGGCGGGCCGGCCGGATCCTCCGCCGCAGAAGCCTTAGCCTCCGGCGGCGTAGAGACCTACCTCTTCGAACGCAGCCCCTCCGGCGCCAAACCATGCGGCGGCGCGATCCCACTCTGTATGCTCGACGAATTCTCCATCCCACCGGATCTCATCGACCGCAAAGTAACCCATATGAAAATCATCTCACCGTCAAACCTCACCGTTGACTTCGGTAAAACCCTCAAGTCTCATGAGTACATCTCGATGCTCCGCCGTGAAGTCCTCGATTCTTACCTCCGATCACGAGCAGTAGCAAATGGGGTCACGCTAGTTAACGCTCTTGTAACGAAACTCGACGTCCCCACTTCAACAAACCAACCTTACATCGTCAATTACACGATGAATAACAGAATCAAACAGCTCGCAGTCGACGTCGTCGTCGGAGCCGATGGCGCCAACAGCCGAGTCGCAAAGTCCATCAACGCCGGCGACTACAAATGCGCCATCGCGTACCAAGAGAGAATCAAACTCCCCGACGACAAAATGGAGTATTACGAAAACCTAGCCGAGATGTACGTCGGAAACGACGTTTCACCGGACTTTTACGCCTGGGTTTTCCCCAAATGCGATCACGTTGCTGTCGGCACCGGAACTGTGTGCTCAAAGCAACACATAAAGCGATACCAGCAAGGGATCCGATCACGAGTGTTTCCGAAGATCGCCGGTGGGAAGGTGATCAAGGTTGAGGCCCATCCGATCCCGGAGCACCCCCGGCCGGTTCGGGTCCGGGGTCGGGTGGCTCTAGTCGGAGACGCAGCGGGGTACGTGACCAAATGTTCAGGGGAGGGGATATATTTTGCGGCAAAGAGCGGTAGGATGTGCGGTGAGGCGATCGCGAAGGCGTCCGAAGGGGGGCATAGGATGATCGATGAAAGCGATTTGAAACGGGAGTATTTGAAGCAGTGGGATTCGAAGTATGTAACAACATTTAGGTTTTTGGATTTGTTGCAGCATGTGTTCTATGGGAGTAATGCTGCAAGAGAGGCGTTGGTGGAGCTTTGTGGGGATGAGTATGTGCAGAGGATGACGTTTGAGAGCTATTTGTATAAGAAGTTGGCTCAGGGGAACAGATGGGAGGATTTGAAGATGGTTTCGAGTACGATCGGGAGTTTGATCAGGTGTAAGATTGTTGGGAAGGAGATGGAGTCGTTTGATCCAGATGTTGTTGCTAAATTTGTGTGATAGATCGATGTTGTGTCTCTTTCATTATGTTGTGTTTGTTTCTTTTAGGTATGAAAGTTTTCATATGTTGTTGATTCATATGAAAAACCTTGGACGATCTAATGTTCAATCCTTGACATTGACGTTATAATGTTCAAATCTTGGCATTGATTAATATTACTAAACTGGTGATACTAACAATTAATCACTAACCATTCACTAAAAATAATAATAATTAATTGACGGTTAAACAAGTAGGGTCATTATAGTCATAATACCACAATGTAGTGTGAATTGAAAAGATGTATATACATAGCTCATGTAACGCATATGTTATCCATCGAATCTAGTCGCATATGTTATCCATAGACATACCGGAATAACAAAAAAGTTGCACTCAAGAGAGAATAGGGTAGAGAGGAGTAGCTAATCATAAGTGTTCCGACAAAGGTTCGTAGAACACTAATGGCATTCGGAAAAGAGAGGAGGCTTTCACGCTAGTTATATGTAATTGAGCCTGGCATTAACTTCTAGACTGGTGCTAAGGAGGTTTTCCTTTTAAGGGTTTTTTTTCTGGTGTGATCTCGGGTTCGATTCTCTGAAACGCCAAATAATGGGGATGTTCTAAATCTCGTCTCAATAGGTCGAACTTGATTATTTATGATTGGTAGGCCAAAAAACTTTTACCGCATTTCCAAGACGTCGTTTAAAAAAATGTGTAAATGAGTCTAGCCACGTGTTAACTATTCAAGCTTGAGTCTATTTAGACCTAATGTAATAAACGAGTTTTACATACTTGGCTTGAATAGATTTGCGAGTGTAAAGGAAAGTATTATTTATGAATATAAAATGATTTTAAATTAATATAACATATAAATATATAGTAAACAAAAATTAACTAAAATAATTTTAAATTATTATATATAATAATGGTAAAGCAACTAAAATAACTATGAACCAATAAACAAAAATTACTAAACTTAAGCTTTATTAGAGTTTGATATGATCCGTTTAAGCTTGAGATTAAGCAAACTCAAGCTTAAACCCTAATATTACTGATGTATACGGTTTTGGATAGAGAAAGGGATCAAAGAGTATTCAAATCTCATTTCTTATTCTCATCCATATTATTACATTAAAATACTATTTTTCTTTTTTTTTTAATTAAATAATATTTTTTATACATTTATCATTATTTTTTCTCTTTCCTTCACTCACAACCACTTAAAATAAATAAATAAAAAAAATAGAGTTTGAACAGTGTATTTCCAAAATACATATTGAATAGTAATATTTTTATTTTTCACTAACAATCACTTATAACTATAACATATAATATAAAAAATAAAATCAAATCAATTTAAGAAATGAGAAGTGGATCCTCTGAAAAAGTTCAAAATCCAAAAGCCCAAAACATAAACCAACAATGGGCTGTAACAATAATCGGGTTGTTGGTCGCATGGCCCAACAAAGTTAAAACAAGTGTAGGGAGTAGATGTGCACAATTAACCGACTTCTATTCCATAACCGGCTAATTAACCTCACCAGACTCGATACAAGAACAGGTTACTTGGAAAACAGGTTTATAACCGATCCTAAGCGTCAGTAGAGGTGTACAAACCGGTTTTCCCAAACCGAACCGGTTATTTTTTTCATATGTACAAACTGGTTTGTTTTCAAACCGGTTTTTCATCAAGAATTCTCAAACAATTAAAATCGGTTTGGACCGTTTTGAAAATTAGTTTTTTTTTTTTTTTTTAAAACTGGCTTTTATACCGGTTTAACCGGTTTTTTAATTCAAGCCGGTTTGTGCACAAACTAGTTTTGGGTGCCAGGCTACCAAAACAGTATACAAACCGTCGGTTCGAGTCGGGCTGAGAACTTGTTTGGCTCAAACCGTTTTTTTTTTTTTTTTCAAATCGGTTTGGTTGTTTTTAACTGTTTTTCCCCGAACAGGTTTTTTTGTACACATGCGTCAATTAATGAATGGTTTGGGATATCTTGTAGGTGAACCGGTCACAGAGGATCGAACCTTAAAAATCAATTTGTAATTTCTAAAACCACATATTAATAAAGGGAGAATCTTATTGAATTTGTTTAGCATATTTTGTACTTTGTTGATTTTTTTTTTTTTAATTTCAAAACCAATTATTAGATATGTTATTTTGGTTAACTAGTCTGACCAATAACCTAACCGGCTTGAACAAGTAGTGTTTTGCAATTTGCATCATCAAAAACCTGCTTATTTAGGAAACCGGTTTTGATCAAAATTGACTTAACCGCTTAACCGCATCTGTTAAAATTGATGAAGTCATTCATTTGGGTTAGTGGCTTTTAATAAGCCCACTCCCTATGCTTGGTGGACTGGTGGGAGCAATTCATTATCACAAAAATATAATCATAATATTCTATCCATCTCAAGACAACAATTCATCAATATAAGAAATCTCAAAAATTCCATTGACATGAAATTAGAAATCTGGCATCTAAATAAGACACTCCTCAGTGGTTTCAGCTCTAACCATCCCATTTACATGTGTAGAGGAAACAAAAAATTGCATTTTCAACCCTTCTAAATGAACTCCACATTCATATTGCAGCAAAAACTAAATCATCAATAGCACCAATGCGGTTTCTTAGCTTACCAATTTTAGAACTTTATGGGAGCAATCGAAGCTGGACTCATAATTGAAGGGTGTAAAATGCAATCTCCCAAACAAAATTGATTCTTCCAGAGCTCACTCTTTCTCTTTCTTGATCTCTGTACGTGGTGGTGAAATTATTGTTGATCAGATCAGGTATCTGATTAGCACACGACCGAGGAGATGGCGAGGGGGTAAGGGAAGGTGTTGGCATACTGAAATGATATTGTCCGCCCGTTGATCAACGGTTTGCCCTCGTTAACAAGGCAGTCGTTGTAACGAAGGCGTTTAAAAAGGCGGGGGTTGATGAGGCGAGCAGAGCTGAACCACCCGCACGATAGGTGTATGCCTGAGATGTCACAGCCAGTGGTGCAGACGTTCATGATCTCCACAGTGTAAGTTGGGATGCCATTTGGTAGAGGAGAAGTGGGACCCTGGTTGATCACAATGTCGGATTTAGAGCATTTGTCGCCCCATATTCTGTTCGGCTGCACTTCCGCCTGTGCAGCTGCTGCAGAAAGTGCACAAAAGTGACAAAACAAATATAAAAACAACAAAAAAGTTAGAAATAATGCAAAAGCCAAAAAATAGACCTTTTGACCTATAAATGTTTGTATATACATTCATATTCATATAAATAAATCATTTCTTATAATATATTCACGGGTTCATTAAATTCTATATGTTGTATACAGAAAACGACAAAATGGGGTGAAAGAGCCTCTAGAATCAAACATACGTGCACCACCAGCTAGCACAATTTATACAACAGAAACTGTACCCAAATCCCTGCATATCTGAAAAATGCCGCTGTGTGTGGTGGCAATAAAGCATGCAGGTGGCGGAGGAGCACGATGGTTTAGAGGACAGACAAATATGGAATAAAAAGATAAGATTTTATTTACCATCACGAAGAAGAAGAAGCTTGCGATGGGGAACAAAAGGTATAGTGCTTTTGAGGGTAGTACTCTCTGCATTGACAAGTGTACTGCTACTTGGCTCCACCATGAAACGGCGATAGTGCGTTAAGCCTTACAGCAAAAAACAAAATGGATCATTCAATAGAAAATGAAATTGGAAATCGGTGAAGGAAGATATTTGTTACAATATGAGCTGTTAGTCAAGTAAAAACAAATGTGAAAGAGAATATTGTATATAAAAATGGATCTATCGTATCTAAAGTAATTGAAATCAATGATGAAATTCCAGAATCCTCTATAATGCACAGAAAATTGGAATCTAACTTATTATTATCGATTATAGAACATAATTATGATAAGTTCGATGAATAACACACCTGTAGCGAACGTAATCATTGTAATCATGAGAACTAATACAAAAATTGCCGCCATAGCCGATGCAATATGCCGCCTAGATGAAGCTTTCGTCGTCATCTAACAACCGATTATACCACAACGAAGACGAATCTGTAAATTTCAACGAAGGTAATTTCAGTTGATTCCTTTTCTACCAGAAGCAGATGTTAATCTGTGTTTAACCGGTGACGTCGATTTTAAGTCGGAAAACTCGGAGAACGAATATTAAACGGCAACATTCATCGTTTAACGATCGTGAATCCGGTATGCTGTAGACGAATCTGGAGGATTTGATGGAGATCGATAATCGATCTTTGACTGTATTGATGGAGGCCACGGACCGAGAGATTGAAAGTTTGAAACGATGGCGTGTGCTCGTACAGTACGATTGAATCACTGCATATTATATAATAATACGAAAGGTAAGAGTATAAACATCAAATCAAACTTCAAATGCGAAAATCAAAAGCGCTACCGCCGAATCTGAGCATAAAAACTGCCTATAGTTTGACTAGAACGTCTTTTCTTCTGTTTTTCCTAATTATTGCAAATGAAAATCACATTGCTAGAACAAGCTCCAGAAGAGAAATGCTTATATGCAAACAGAAACTAAACATGCATCTCGGATGAAGAACCAAAGCAGAAGATCAAAACGGAAAGTTCTCCGACAAAAAACTCACTGCAATCTCCATGAAAACCGTCGATAGAATGACAATTTATTTCATCAGAATCAACATCTAACACACCGTAGAAACACATACTGAGTCCTCAATAGCTGAATCAGTAAAGATGTAAGCAAAAAAGCATGCAATCACAGTACCATCAATACATGAATAAACTCACAAATACGGCAGTATAGAGCAGGAAATGAAGGTGTAAATGCAATGAGAATCAAAAGCTGAATGAAAACTGCTGCAAATAGTAAGTTGTGAGATTCATGGCACCTTTGAATTGAATCTTCTGCGACGGTGAGATAATCAGCTCCGGTAAGTGTGCGGTTATATGAAACAGTAGAGAGATAAACTTTTGTAGAGAGAGAAAGAAAGGATTAGGGTTTGAAAATGTGTGTTGTGGACGTGGGTGTTATTCTGCGAGTATACAACAGTAGAAAGTGGGAGGGAATGTTAGAGATGAATTCAGAAACGTATATAACTCTGATTTTAATATTATAGGTTTTTAATCATATTTTCGTTTTTATATTTTTGTGATAATTACTAAATATAAATGTTTTTAATAAAAGTTTTGAATAAATAAAAACTTAAAAAGCATTGAGTATATCAAGTTAAACTTTGATTTTTGTCGTTAAGGATAAAAAACTTTCCTATTTAGTGAACGTTGAATTCATATTCATATTTATCTGATTTTAGTAATTATGACTAAATGATATTAAGTTTTAAAAAGTGTGGTTATTATTACCCAACGGTTAAGTAGCGTAATTGTACTCTGTATCAGGCCATTTAATAGGATATTACCAAATATTATGTTTCTAAACTTTTTGGTTTTTTTTTACACATGTCACTAATCACAAATGTCAACATCACATAGCTTTTTGCTTTTGTTCAATAGAAATACGAGTGATAAGGAATCAAGAGTGTTTATTCGAAAAATAATTCATTGTTTTCCTTTCTCTAAATGCTTAAAAGGGTTTGTCTAAGCAAAGCTTCTAAAATTTTCATTGAAGAATTGTCTTTAGAAACATCACATCAATATGTTATTAGTCTTAGTAGAAAAACAAATTTTATTTTGATAACATGTTTAAAAAAATGTCGCACAAAGAAAAAAAACAAACAAATAGATTGTTGGTTGTAGTGACTAACGGTGAACGATAACTAATGATATTGGGCGTATATTGGCGTAGCAGTAGCCGAGGAGGGTGGAGGCGATGAATGATTGTTGATTGATGACAAAGATGTTCTTTTAAAACTTTAATAGCGAAAAACATGTATAAAGAGGAAAAAAAAACTTTGAACGTGTTTTAATTTTATACTTATTTAAATACACCCTTATTAATTTGTTTTTAATATTTTTCGTATAATTGGACTTCTTTATTGGAATCTTTAAACCGTTAAGACTAATCCCGTTTTCGTTTTATGAATTGGAGGTTTGTTTTTAATGTCTTAAACTTATCAGTTTTAATTTGGTAAAATTTCTTTTATCATATTCCTTATTATTGCTTTAGTGATAATTAGAAAGATATTAAAAACACTAAAATTGTTCATGGACTGAAATTTTGTTTTCATTAGAATTTATTTTAAATATATATCTTTTCCTGAGTGGCAACTTAACTTAGTTTCATACTTTCAATTGCGATATTGTTGAAACATCAAAAATTTATACTTTTTCCCGGACAAAGTAAAATCAATTTTAATATATTTCATATGTGGTTGTTGAATTATACTCTAAAGGTAAACGTCATTGCTATTATCATAACATTGTCGTGTTGAAAAGGACAATAAAGTTCAATAAGCATATTCTGAAGCCAATACGTTTTAGCAGCAATATTGGCCAGACTCTACTCTAGCTCTAGCTCAAAAACAAGACATATTAATATGACGTCTAAAAAATCAAGATAATAATTTATCTCCCTAAAACAAACAATAACAAGAAGTGGATCGACGCATATCCAAACAATTTCACACATCGGCATTCAAATACGCTATGAGAGAGAAAATGATGGCGTATACAACTACAACCGATCATGATCTATGGTACCATGAATGTAACATATAATGCGCTTCAAAGCATTAAAGTTGGTTCTCAAGGATTATGCACATATAAACAAACATGTTTAAGTGCATACGAGATGTCTGGTCTAGTAAAAGTTAATTGATGTAGAACATCGACAAGACTTTAATGCAACGAGAGTCCTCAACCAAACATCTTGTAAAAAGTTGACATCAATAGGAGAGGGGTTGAGTAGTAGATAGACATTTTTGCATGATCTAACACCCCCTACCCCCAAGCCGGTAAGAATAATATCATCTGCATAAAGCAAGAGAAAGTTCGTATTGTGACCATGTAATAGATAAATAGAGAATAGCCATATTGTTCCTGAAGCATATAGTATTATATAAGCGGCGATAAGCCAACACCATGCTCAATTAGGTTACATAAGGGCATGCAGAGGCTTGTAAATACATAAATGTGACAAACATAATCTTGGAGGCGCGAATCCACAACACCTAGAAGCTTATGCATTCAGCTAATGAGTTGGCCAAAGTGTAAGACGCTGTCAAGCTAAGATCGATGTGAAAATTCATGAGATGACGCTTAGAAACGAAATTGTTAACAATCAAAGTTATAGGTTGTGTAGGAACTATCAAAGTTGAAATTGTTAACCCAGCTTAGGCTGGTGAGAATGAAGGTTGTGAGAAAGGATTGGTATCCGATGCTGACAGCCCTGTAGTAGATTGATCAGGAATTGAATACAAAACTACAGAAGTAATTTCCAAGAGATGGGAGAAGGATCAAACGTTAATTACGCCTCGAAACTCATGTGACGACCTCACACTTGTTTTGGGGCGGGGCAGGGGGGATGAAACAAAGCTTTTTTAGAATGTTTTGAAGGAGGTTTTGGCTATGAGAGGGGAAAAAACAGAGTCAATCGGGCCAACACTTACATGGAGCCGGTTATGGAGGCTGAATGGTCTTAACATCATAACTTCTTTAATCATATTCAACACATTTACAAACATTCACAAAGTTTTATAGGGTGAAACCAAGATGTCGTGTCACAACGAATTAGCCATTTTGATCCAAACAAATCTAATCTTGATCATCATTACTGATCGCCTGAGTGTGATGTTAACAAGTTCCTTAATTGGTAATTATGCATACAGATATAATCTACATTTGAGTATTTCATACAACATGATTGTGATACAAGTCTACATGAATGCTAAATAATCTCCATCAAATATGACAAAATGATACCGTATTTGATCCTCAACAGTTGCTACAAACACCAACCAAGACATCTAAACAGCCACAAAACGCTACAAAAAACCACACAGCAGTTTGAAATTAAAAAGGGGGGAGGGGGGGGTGCTTATGACCAACACCCAGAAGACCTCAAAAGGTAAACATACCTGATTAAGCCCAAAGCCGCAGGCCAGCCAGCAGAAAGCGAAACAAATCTTTAAAGTTGTCGAAGAACCTTTTCAGCAGCATCTATTGTTTGTAGAATATCCTGATCTGTATGTGCTAAGCTGGTAAACCCAGCTTCAAACTGAGAAGGAGCAAAATAAACACCCTCTTCCAGCATTCCTCTATAGAACTTTGCAAATTTAGCCGTATCACTCTTTTTAGCATCCTCAAAGTTATAAACGGGTCCGTCTGTAAAAAAGAAACCAAACATCCCGCTAATATACCCTCCACAAATAGCATGCCCAGCTTTCTTTCCAGCATCTAAGATTCCATTAATAAGTTGGTTTGTAATTTTATCCAAATGATCATATGTTCCAGGTGCTTGAAGCCGTTTAAGAGTATGGATGCCGGCTGTCATAGCAAGTGGGTTCCCACTTAATGTCCCTGCTTGATACATGGGTCCTGCTGGAGCCACCATCTCCATAATATCGCGCCTTCCACCATAAGCACCCACTGGAAGCCCTCCACCAATGATCTTTCCTAGTGTGGTTAAGTCTGGAGTTATACCAAAATACTCTTGTGCCCCACCATAAGCCAAACGAAACCCAGTCATGACTTCATCAAATATCAAGAGGGCATCGTTTTCTTTAGTGATTTCACGGAGGAAGTTCAAGAACTCAGGTTTTGGTGTAATGAAACCTGAGTTCCCAACAACAGGCTCGAGTATGACTGCAGCGATTTCTCCTTTATGGGTATTGAATAACTCCTTAACGGTTTCAATGTCGTTATAGGGTGATGTTAAGGTGTCTGAAGTGGCGGTTTTTGGAACACCAGGGGAATCAGGAAGTCCAAGAGTTGCAACACCACTTCCCGCCTTAACAAGAAATGCATCCGCGTGACCATGGTAACAACCTTCAAATTTTATGATTTTTTGTTTGTTGGTGTAAGCACGAGCAAGGCGGAGTACACCCATACATGCTTCTGTCCCAGAGTTCACAAACCTAACCATTTCTATACAGGGCACAGCCGAGATTACCATCTTAGCTAATTCATTTTCTAGAAGACACGGTGCACCAAAGCTGGTTCCTTTTTTCATGGTTTCAGCCAAGGATGCAAGTACCTCATCATCCGCATGCCCTATGATTGCAGGTCCCCATGAACCAACATAATCTATGTAGTCATTTCCATCAATGTCACGCATGTGAGAGCCCTTGACCGAATCAATCACAATAGGTTGACCACCAACTGATTTGAATGCACGCACCGGCGAATTCACACCTCCTGGCATCAATTCCTAGCAACAGAAATGAGCAATGAATTTCAAAGAATGTATGCAGATGTTTTCCCCTCAGTAATCTTCAACACAGGATAACAACATCAACAGCCATTGTGCTAAAATCATGATGCTAACACAAACTTCCTAATATGACATTGATTTTGAAACATGATGCAAGAGCAATACCAATACAATTGAAGTTAACTTGCATCGCAAAATTAATCTTCTGAACTAGAATACGATAATATCAATCTGATTATCCTAAATCACACAGCCAGAACCACACAAACAACTTGCAATCGCTAATCCCCTAAATTGAGAAACAAACACAACAGTTACAACAACTAATTGCAGAAATATTCGAAATTAAGAACAAAACTAACAAGAAACTGCAATTCGGATCCTAAAATACCTACGATTTGATCATAGAAATGCAAAATAATCAAATTAACAATCAAGAAATATGCTAACCTTGGCGGCGTTGAAAGCATCTTCGGACTTTTTGAGGGTAAAATTCTTCTTCTTCTCGTCGACGGAGACGGTCATTTTGACTGAGGAGACAGAGCAGCGGGTGAAAGAAGAAGCAGATCGGCATACGTGAGTCGGTCTCTGGGTCAATTTCGACGGCCATGATAACCCGATCCCTGCCATTGCAGCTTCTGCTTCTATCTGTACGGAAACTGTTTTGACGTTATTGGAGGTTGAAGATAAGAAAAGCTGTAGAAGCCAATCCGCTGAATATATACTTGTTTCTTTTGGTTGCCGGACCGGCGTTGAAACCCAACCGGTTTTGTGAGAGTTTAGTCAACTATTTCGTTCTTTTGTACTTTTGACCACCCTTATTAGGTAGGTTTGAATGTTTGATCAAACAACCAAACCAAAGGGTTAATCGATTGTTTAGTAAGCCATAGGTGGTGGTTAGTCAAAATTTGTGGTTTGGCTTTTGTTGATGTAATTCTCGGCTGGCTTGGATAGCTAGAGATGATCTTTAAATGGAGATCTTTTTTATTTCTTTTTAAAAAAATTTAACCATCTTCTTCTCCTTTTAGAGATACAATTTAAGTCCTTGAGTCTATCCCGGTAGTACATAAGTTTCGTCTGTTGTACCTTATGATATATGCGAGTTTTCTGAGAGGAGACTAGAAATTTATTTTAAAAGACCCATGTTGAATATGAAATTTTTGCAACAACTGTTAGCGTTTTATTTGTTCGATGTTGCAGTCGAGGACAAAGGTAATGATATTCAACGTGTTCAAAACTCGAGTCAAAATGTTTTTTTAAAGTTCTTATTGAAAACGGCAGTTTGAATCAAGTTTATTATATAAATTGCATTTTATATATTTTTTTTATCAGTTGTGTGTATGGTATTGTACTAGTGTATTTCTAATGAATAATAAAAATATTGTTGGTATTTATTAACCACTTATTAACCGGACCGGGTTGCTTGGGGAGGAATTCGAATCTTTACTCTCTAGATTCGCTTTTAGCGTGTGGCATAATTAAAAAATTAATAAACAAATCAATATGATATGAAACACTATATTTACTAAAACTTCGGCCAATGCATTTGTTGGGTCATTTAGTATTTTGTTAATAATGGGCTTAGCCCAAGTCAATTGTTGAGTCCGCATATTGGCTCTAAGCCCATGTGAGTATTTCGGAATCTGTTAATGTTTTTGATAGAGTCGTATGTTAGGAACGAGTATTTGGGTTACCTGATTTTCAGGTGAACGTTGAGGATCATGGGTTGTCTGTAATGCTATTTAAAGCATGTTGATTTCAGTTAATAATCATCAGAAAATGAGTGAATCTTGATATCCTTGTATTCTTTCAACATTTTCACTCAAATAACACTTGAATATAATGTGGCTGGACGCCTGGACCCTTTCTGGCGTTGATGTATGCAGGGCACAAAAATTTTTAAAAATATTTTTATTATATATATATTATTTAAATTATTGATTTATT
This sequence comes from Flaveria robusta, assembly GCA_025506415.1. Classification (NCBI taxonomy): domain Eukaryota; kingdom Viridiplantae; phylum Streptophyta; class Magnoliopsida; order Asterales; family Asteraceae; genus Flaveria; species Flaveria robusta. Next base: position 2,508,480 of record CM046469.1, read on the forward strand.
ACACACCTTGTATTTGTCCATTAAATACTTTAAATAAGCTCATTTCACCCAGATACGATTGAGGTTAAACCATTTAACTTATTTAATTAGTACATCACACACAAACATTGTAAAACCCATTATAAATTTTCTTTCATAAGAGTCTCATTTTCTTAGTTCACCCTGGGCTCTAAAATCCTCGGCACCGGCCCTGGATATATGAAACAAAAACAAGACACTGATGACCCAGACTGATACATGACTCAAAGTTGCTCACTCCAAATTGGATACTTTAAAAAAGTGTATATAATTTGAAACCATTATAATTGAAAAAATGATGAAAAAATATCAACGATGTGGTTAAATGAATGCAAGCCCCAGCCCGATTCGAACATAACAAAAGAAAGGCTCGAGGAGTCGAGCCCCATCCATCATGAACATGACAACGAACTTCGACTAATGCAAGACTTGAAATTCACAAATTTTAGTAACTCTTGTGAGCCACCATGATGAAATGGGACGAAATAGAATTTAGATTTCAGAGATGAAATTCTGTTTTGAAGTACAAGAAAAATAAATAGGGTAGATAAGTTTTACAAAATAAAACGCTTGTCTCCAGCCTAAAACCATCCATCAAATGATTTGGTTAGTACATACTTAAGCAAACAAAATAACAATCAATAACATATTAACCAAAACCGCTAAATATTAGAAATACCTTAACTGAATATTTTAGTTTTATTTGGTTGAGCCTCAAAACTGAACCGAATTACCCTGTAAACACCATACAAAATACCAAATGATGCCCTCTCATGAGAGTGAAGTGATACCATGACGATTAAAGAGTGTGACAACTTCATGGTTGACTAAAATTCTGCTTAGTTATTTACATGCTTTTATAACAAAGCATGATCATATAGCAAACATTAATTTTATAAAAAGGTACAAAAACAATTCATATCTTTGATCAAACTATTTTAATAGTTGATATTGGCGAATGTTAGTTTTCAACTTAATTAAAAACTAATCATGGTTATGAGGGCCTGCTCCTGAGGGGTCATATACTTGTATAGACTATAGCATCCTGCCCTTGCAATATCAAAGCATGCAACGTAGATTAAAGAATTATTAAGTTAATTAACCACCTTTTTTTATTTTTATAATTAAATACTTAGTTTTATTTATTTTTTAATTCAAATAACCTCTATATACTTTATTATTTTTGAAAAAGTTATATCATCAAATCAAACATTTATAACCTTTAATACATGTATAATATTTTATACTTATTTTAAAAAAATATATTTTTCCAAAGTATATAACAGTGGCCTCTCGTACCACCAATATTGTCCTCTCTTTCACAGTCAATACGCCCAAAACGCGTTGGTGATATTAGAGACCAGACATTACTTATGAACCAAGAATCTCTACTGTCCACGGCCGATGTGGGAAATATGTAGGGTGTCACATATATCAATAAAATTATTATATATGACAAACATATTCAATGTATAAACAATAGTATAAAAAGAAAAAAGATTTTATTATTCATAAATTATATATTCTGGGTTCGCCACTATTAGAACTAGTTTCGATAATCGTTTTATTGGTTTTTGACGAGATGAGACAATAACGATCAAAGCCATTAAACATAAAGCGAGGAAAAAGCCACCAAACTCCAATAGCATAGGGCGCGGTAATAACTTTTGTTCATTAATCTTTTTCAAAAGACAAAATGTACGGTTGTCTTTAGTTTTATTTTCTAATGCTCCAATAAACTTTTTAAATACGAAATTATTTTTAAAATCGAGTATTTTTTGTATCGTAGACTATAACAAATGCAATCAAATTCTATTTTTAACTCCTTTTTTAAATGAACAAACTTGTAATATAAATTATATATGTTCCTTGAACGTATATAATTTAGATGTAATGGCCTAAAATGGATTGAAAAGGTAAAACATATATAATTTAGTAATAGATAAAAGATGTAATGGCCTAAAATGGTTTGAAAAGGTAAAAGGAAGGGGTAGTGCGACTTAAACCTTTTTAGATAGTTATATACGAAATGAAAATTCAAGGTGTTTTCTTATTTTCATTGTTAGAAGTTAATATGATAACAATACCTATTAGGACCTCTACGATAAGCAAGTACTCTATATTAACAAATGAAATCCCAATATATTAAAAGTTTTCATAGAACGAAACAATAACTTTTTATGGACCCAAAGCCTTGGCTTTTTTAGGTCGGTACTGAAGGAAAAGTCACTCAAAGTTTACTTTAGCAACTAGTGTCCCATTCTATTTGTGTAGGCACAAAAAGTAATATTTTAAATAAATTTGTTTAATATTACTTTTAGTTAATAAAAACGTCTTACATTTAAACCACGATTAGCTAATAAAACTTGTAGTATTTAGAAAATAAACTTTTCTTAATATAATTATTAATATACTTAATGAAACAACAAATTAAATGAGAAAATTATTAAAATCTGATCTGTTAAGTTGTTTATACGAAATCATTAAGAGGTGCACACTATTACATAAGTTCAATGAGATATAAAACCATTTAGAAAAACTCTAAATAAGCAAATAGAAGTATAAAACCATTAATTTAAATGAAATAAAATTAATGCACAAATATGTGTATTGCAATTTGCATGCCGCCTTTGAAGTTTAATCAGGCCCAACTAAAACTTCCAGCGTGGAACTGGTCATTTGTGATAAATTAAACGTTCGTTATTTCTACCAATTTTTTATATACTTGTGTTTTAAGTTTTGACTAGGAACACGTTAATGTTAATTATTTATTTTAAATTGAATTTCGAAATAAAACTGTTAGCTTACACCTTTGTCCCATTCTTACTACATATATTTGTGTCGGAATAACTAGTGTTTTTATCCTTTAGAGTGTTACTGTTATACCTGCATCAAATAATTACAGACCATCAAAATACGATTACCTTTAGAACGGTAAATTATAACGAAAATAATATTATATACTAAACTCAAGTATAAAATGCACAACACTTGAACTCGTCCCGATATTGGATACCTAGAACTATTCACTAAAACTCACATTTAATTTTAAATAAACAGTGAAAATAATATTTATTTGTGATGTCTTGTTATGGAGACGCTTAAAAATCGTTTCCTGTTAATACTTAACTCGAAGATTAAAAGATGAGTGTGAATATCAGATAGAAATAGTAAACAAAGTTGTTGAAAATTAAGAGATTATAAAGATTGCAAGATGGAAAAATAATTTACTTTTGATAATTATATTTATATAGAAAACTAAAAAATAAACTATTAAAGTTTAAATATTTAACATTGTTAAAAATACGCTCTTTAAAATTTAAATAAGAACTATAAAAAAAAACTCTTAAACGGGTAAATAAGCATTGGCGGAGCTTCATAGGGGCGGAGGGAGGGGGGGCCCTCCTGTTTTTTTCGTCATTAGTGTTAAATTTTAGTTCGATAGTGTAAATTTTTATATAAATATCGAGTTCGCCCCCCCTAAAAAAATTAATTTCAACCCCGCCCCACCTACGAAAAAGTTCAAGCTCCACCCCTGTAAATAGGTTAATTAAATCATTGATTAAAGGAGTCGTGATCAAGTTTTTCAATAATCAAGCAGCTCATGTTCAGGATGACGTGTTTGATAAAACAAGTATACTAGTCGACTAAAACTTGATTACTTCCATGTCGTGTTTCAAGTTGTGTCAAGATATGCTGACTTTAATATATTTTTATAAAATGTATGATTGATTCTACTGAAACAAAATTTATATTTTGTTATTGTCTTATGATTTTATCCTAATTATCATCTAATAAATAAAGTTTAGACACATTACTGTTTAGTTGTATTATAACTTCTAAACATTATACAGCTCTCAATAGTACTATAAATTTTATCACAACACAAGCAAAGAATTGATATAAAATATATATTAACGAATCATGATTACCAAACACTATTTTGATGGCAGTAATTTGTTTGGCAGTGAATAAAAAATAATAACTCTGATACAGATGTTAGCGTTTTTTCCTATTCGTTCGTAGTCATAACTCTTTAATTAACATCATCCATTTCTAGCAGCACAAAGAGCTTACTCTTTTAATTGATCTACGTGAGCAAAGAATTGAGATGAATTAATGTTTTTAATTTGACAGGTGGCATGGCACATTTCGTTTAATAAAATAACTTGATAAAAATATATTTTCAGAAACAATATTATAAAAATATATGGGCGTGGAAGACACAACTCGAAAAACTAAAAAATAAAAAACATATAATATGCTCTATATAAATTTAATCGCTAAGACATTATAAACAAATTCCTTAAGCAAAAAGTCAATAAACTAAATGTAAATCGAATATTTAAGTAGTGAAATTATTGGACCAATAAACGTATCGTTTCAACGTTATGGTTAAATTTTTGTATATATAATAACCACTTATATATAATTTGGTTTGAAATTTCAACATCAGCTAATTGGGTACATTCTTTAGCTCAAATTATACATATTATTGCTTCCTTTTTTAGTATTAAAAATTAAAGTTACTTTTATAAATATTAATTATTGATTTTATTTATTATTGATTATTGAAAATTTGTAAAACCTTGAAGGTTTAGAACCATTTGGTTCACTTGATTATGCTTGCTTATGCATGCAATTTTATATACGATACGGTTTTACGAGTACTTCTGTAACATATAATCGTATTAGCTTTATAGTTAATGTAGTTAGTTCAATAGTGCCTTCGTCTTATCATAATTAAAAACACCTAATATATCCATTTTTTAGTATCACCATCCAATTACATTCCGCTACTAACTAATCTATACTAACAATCATTTACAATGTGGGACACATGGTATTTCCACAATGCTTCCCCCAATTATTTTCCCGCCTAAAGTATTTATTTTATTTTTTAAAAGTCAAGTAACTAATTCCCAAATATTTCTCTTTCTCTCTCTATTATAAATTCAAGTACTTGAATTAATAATTTCTAAAATATTTTTTCATTAAATAAAAACTAAGTATTTTGATTAAAAAAATATATTTTTTCAAAAATAAAATTTTCTAAAACAATGATTTTCTAAAAAAATGAAGCTTTTTTAAATTATAAAATATTTAAATTCAATCTTTTTATAAAATAAAAGTTTTATAAAAGAACATTTATTTAAAACAAACCCGGAGTTTTTAAACAACAAAATACTGATAAAATAATAAAAAAATTTCAAAGTAATTTTTTAAAACGAAATTTTAAAAATAATAAAAAAATCAAAATACTTAACCATACATAAATTTAATCATATGTTATATTACAATAACGTTTTAGAATTCCTACTTATAATCAATAAATATTTAATATTTTTGTTATTCAACCCGTGTAATACACGGGGATATAACCTAATTAATCATATTATCCATTAAAAGCTATAGAACAATAGAGCATCCTGAGCATAAGGGACAATAAAATTAATACATTCGTCAAGACAAACCGCCTAAACCAACCAAAAATCCTACTTAGATATCAAATCAATTAGCCTCGAAAATAGATTTCGTATATGCTCAACCTACACCCCCTCCAATTACTTAAATAAAAGCTTGTAAATTGACAGTTGAATTTCTTTAATAAACGTCAGATGACTTCACGTGTTGACAAAATTGAACTATAATATTTTAGACAGCTAATGATATCATGCCTCTCGATTTTGATCGGGTATTACCCGATCCATATCTCAACCCATTTTATATGCATTTTCTCCTATAAAATCCTTCATCTTTCTCGCACAATTTCCATCATCCTAACTTCAATTGCAGTTGCTTCAGATGTTCATCGTCTCCAACAAATCAAAGCCAGAAACTAGATCAATGTTCGATTTGGCCTACGACAGAGGATAGATCGATCAATCAATCAATCAATTCTCACATCACTAATCGATAACTCAAACCCTAACTTTTCAATTTCATCAGTTATCAATGGAGTCCGTCAAAACCACCGCCGGAACGAAGAACTTTCTCGTGAAGACATGGAAGCGTTGTCGATCGTTGCCGATCAGCCGCAGCAGCAGAGGCGGAGTTATCGGATTAACGAAGAGCAAATCATGGAGCTCCTCAGAGACGACAACAACGACTTCAACAACGACGAAGACGAAGACGACGACGAAGAAGAAGAAGATAATGACGCCGGAGGGGTGTTTTCCGGTGTACGTCGGACCGGAGAAACAACGGTTCGCCGTGAAGACGAAGTACGTGAATCATCCGTTGTTCATGATGCTTCTAGAAGATGCTGAAACGGAATACGGTTACAACTGTAAAGGACCGATATTGTTACCGTGTGATGTGGATCTGTTCTACAGGGTGTTAGCGGAGATGCAGGCGAACGACGTGCAGGAGCAGCCACTAGGGTGGAGCTTCGCGTACGGATCATGCAGCCCGTTTAATCCGGGCCGTCGGTTGGGAATCAACGGTTCAGATCTGATGGGCAAAGGGTATGGCTCTTATGAAGCTCTAACACCTTTGAGATCGATAAAGATGAGTTGACTCAGTTTATTTAAAAGCTAAAACTTGTAGAAGTTGGCATCACGTGTTGTGTATGATGTGATTTCGAGGCGCGAAGATGTCATATGAATATTGTATGTGTAGTATGGGTGTTTACGGTTTGGTTTTGACTTATCTAAACGTTTAAACAAATAGTTTTGTTTGATTTCGTAAGTGTTTTTACTCGCGAATTTAACGGTATATTAGTATCAAACTAGATTGGATCGTTGGTTTAGTTATAATAATATATAAAATTAAATGTATATTAAAATGTTAAATAATTGTATCAATTTTCTTTAAATTTTGTGTTAGTTGATTAATGTGTTACATGATAAAGTTATACGTTTTGGTGGTGTAATAATATTCATATTGAACCATAACTAAACCAAACTGTAGTAACGGTTTTATATGATTCGTTCAGTTTTCATTTCTTTTAATAGATTGATTTCAGTTTTAAGAGAGTCAGAGGTACTAAACTTTTAACTTGCTATCTAATATGAAAGGAAAATGAATCATGAAATGATAGATGGGCCATCCACAATCCAGCAAGAAATTTGATATACAAGCGAAGCTATTCAATTTTATTTTTAAAAATCTGGTGTCAGAGCATTCACAGTGGATTTTTTAAATGTATGTAAGTGTGTTTCTTATATTATAACGAATTAGCTTTAGTAAATACGTGTATTACACGGGTTAAATAAATAAAGTATTAAATAGAATTAAAATTTATTAATAATAAAATAATATTCTAATATAATATATTAGCTTTAGTAAACCCGTGTTACACGGGTTGAACAAATAAAATATTAAATATAATAAAATTTTATAAAGTATAAAACGATAGTTTACAATGAAATAAGATTGAAATTACGTTTAGCAAGAATAATATGTAATAAAATAATTATATCAACATTTTAAACTTTTGTTTTAAAACTTTTCTTATAATATTTTGTTTCAAAACAAACCGTATTAAAAAATATCATTTTTAAAAATTTTATCATTATAAATTTTAATTTTAATTATTTTTTGTTTATAAAAAATTAACTTTTTAAAAACGCTAATTCTAAAAAAGTTTTGTCACACCCTCAAAATCCACGTGCGGAGTTTTATCGCGAGGCGTGTGAACAAACCAGGATCACAGTCACTAGTTACTCAGAACGACACTATATGCCACATTTAAAAATAAACCAATCAAAGTTCAAGTTTTAAAACCATGCGGAAGCGTTTTGTAAATAAGACAAACCCAAAGTATGTAAATGTAAAATTTGGCAAAACACGCGCCAACCCATTATTCAAATCTCATAAATAAAATTCACATGTCATGACTTAAGATGAAGTCTTAGAATGCATGCTGGACCCGTGTTGTGCTCCTAATGACAAACTGAATTAACGACCTGAGAATAGCATACTAAAAATGTCAACACAATGGTTGGTGAGTTCAAGAGTTTGCATTTAACATAAACAATAATAATTTGCATCACATAAGAAGTGCATTGAAATAGATAGCTAGTCTATATCATAAGTAATAACCATAGTGATTTCGCGATCGAAGCTGACTGTGTTGCGTTTGTTGCCTCCCGTCACGACTTACCAGGTCGTAACGATGTTTGTGTTTAGGACAATATTGCACCCGTTTGACCTCGAGTCGCACAGGTGGGGCTTGTCAAACCCAGTAGTACTACCCAAGATTTCCCGCTAGTTACCATTATTAACGATCCGAAAGTGTGAGGACTTTCAAGGTATTATACACCATGTTAAAACATACACAACTTATAATAATAATATAGCGTTTGTGAACAAGTATGCTACCTCCCCAAAATAGAGTGTTTAAAAGTGGGGCATGAACTCACCTGATGCGTAAACCAACAATAAGTGCAAAGCTTGCAATGAGAGGAAAGACAACCCGTCAAAGGTTACCTAGAACATGTGAGTACATAAGTACGTGCAACCAGAGAAACATAACAACCCTAAGTGCTCATCAAAACATCAACCCTAGGGTTTTGAAACCAAAATGACACATTTGACGTAGTTGACCCGTTTGACCCGTTGGTGACTTGTTAATTAAATTCTGTTTGATCAAGTTTAACATCTCATAACACATTATTACCATGTAAGCTTTTCACATAGATCACATCGTCAAACTTAGATTCTATCAGCATCATCATACCAACATAGATCATCATATAGCATATTTCATCATACAACACTTGCAAATCTAAACCCAACATCATGCTCAACACAAACATAATTATATCACAACTAGCAATTCATACATTGAATCTAATCATGCACTACATGCCATGTGAAGCCACTCACGACTTCACATCCTAAACCCTGCCAGTCCTACTAAGTAGGGGCCTCAGATTCGCACGCGTGTATGACAATCCTAATCACGTAAATCAACAAAATCATTCCAACTAACAAACACAATAATGATCAATCTCCAATCCCAATCATGGTTTCCTAATCACTAACCATAATTCATCATCATGTATAATCACCAAGAACCTACATTCCTTAAATGATCAATCAAGCAACCATACAACCCAAGTAACATATTCCACCACATTAGACATCATCCATAAGCATTCTAACATGACCCTTACACATAAACATGCTCACATCATCATCCAATGATCTTCAAAAATAAAGTTTCCCTTTTTAGAAGGTAACACCAAAAGCAATCTAACATCCAATTCCTTCATAGTTTCATCAATTTTATACCTAATCAAGTCCATAACATTCATCCTAACATGATAATCATCACTAATTCATCAAAATTCCCAATCATCATGCATAAAAGTTTCCACTTATAGTAAGGTACGAACAAACCCTAAATTTCATGACTTTTCTTGCACAATTCATATAAAACACAACACAAGCAATGTATCCAACATCATACAATCATCAAATCATGAATTCCAAGAACAAAAAGTTTCCTCTTAAGGCAATGTGTGAACAATGTGATCAAACCATGGAATTCTTGCATAATCAACATAATCTAACATTCATACAATCTAACCAACATCAAATTAACATCTAACAATCATCAATTTCACTTTTTCATCATCAATTTCGAATTAGGGTTCATCAAGAATCAAAAACCATGAAAAACTTGATAAAACTCACCTTTAAACGTGTAGGGATGATGATTAACACTTGCTAACACTTGGAACTACTCAAAATCGAATTGTTCTTGCTTGTTCTTGATCAAAATCGCAAAGAATAAGGTGGGGAGGAGAGGTTACGGCTGAAATGGGATTTGGGGGCTAGGGTTTGGGTTTTGGTGGTTTAAATATGGTAACCATTTGACTAAAAATCCCCTTGATGTTTTGTAAATTGTAAAAACTAATCTTTTTAGCAACTTTTAACAATTTTAACTACAAAATACAAGCATTACTAATCAACAATAATAATCATATACATTTTCAAATAAGCAAAACATATGAAATCATAGTTACACATTGTCACGTTATCAAGTAAAATTCACAAACAATAACTTAAAATGCATGAATCACATAACCACAACTAATAATCAAATTATTCACTAGGTTATCATTTGTTTACCATAGATAATTGTTATTAAGTCACCAACGTTCAATGACAACTAGTGTGTGCTCACGACACGTGTATGCAAGACCTAACGGAACTAACGGAGTTTGGTAACGGAAATTACCAGATGTCACATTATCCCCATGTTGAAAGAATTTTCGTCCCGAAAATTGCGTTACATGGTTGTGTTACATCACTGGTTTACTGCATTGGCATAACGAAATCGAGTGAGTTGTCACATCATCCCCATGTTGAAAGAAATTTCGTCCCGAAATTTAATCAGTACCTTCCCCGGCTGTGACCGTCGTTTCGAACAGATGAGGATACTTGAGCGTCATCTGATCCTCGCGTTCCCACGTGAATTCCGGTCCACGTCTTGAGTTCCAACGAACCTTGACTATAGGTATTTTGCTTTGCTTAAGAGTTTTGACCTCACGGTCCATTACTTCAACAGGCTCCTCAACAAAGCGCAATTGCTCATCCACTTGTACTTCCTCGAGTGGTACAACCAAAGTTTCATCAGATAAGTACTTTTTCAGATTTGAGACGTGAAATACGTTGTGAACGCCATTTAATGACTCAGGCAGGTCTAACCGATACGCCACTGGACCTATTCTTTCAAGAATCTCAAATGGTCCAACGTATCTCGGGTTAAGCTTGCCTCTTCTGCCAAATCGTATGATGCCTTTCCATGGTGAGACCTTCAACAACACTTTGTCACCGACTTGAAACTCCAAAGGTTTCCGTCGCTTGTCTGCATAGCTCTTTTGTCTGTCTCGCGCTGCAGCCATACGGTTCCGTATCTGCACAATCTTTTCGGTAGTCTCGTGCACCAATTCAGGGCCAGTGAGCTGACTATCACCAACTTCAGCCCAACAAACTGGTGATCTACACTTTCGGCCATACAACGCCTCAAATGGTGCTGCCTGAATACTAGTATGGTAACTGTTATTGTACGAGAATTCAACCAAAGGTAGATGAACTTCCCAATTATTTCCAAAATCAATTACGCAAGCACGTAACATGTCCTCCAAAGTTTGAATAGTACGCTCGCTTTGTCCATCGGTCTGCGGATGATATGCAGTACTCATATCCAACCGCGTTCCCAGAGATTTCTGTAACGATTGCCAGAAATGAGACGTAAAACGAGCATCACGATCAGAGATAATCGAGATCGGCACGCCATGTCTTGAGACCACCTCCTTCAGGTAAATTCTGGTAATTTGTTTGTCCATTTTGTCCGTCTCCTTGATCGCCAAGAAGTGAGCTGACTTAGTCAGTCGATCCACGATCACCCATCGTGTCACAACCATTAGAAGTTCTGGGTAATTTAGTAATAAAGTCCATAGAGATCTATTCCCACTTCCATAAAGGAATCTCAGGTTGTTGCAGTAACCCAGATGGCTTTTGATATTCCACTTTAACCTTGGAACAGGTCAGACACTTGCTCACATACGTTGCTACGTCTGCCTTCATATTAGGCCACCAATAGTGCGCTTTCAGGTCATGATACATTTTGTCAGAACCAGGGTGTATGGAATATTTAGACTTATGTGCTTCCCATGACTAAATCTCTCAAATCTCCATACATGGGTACCCAAAGTCTATCCATGAAATACCGGATTCCGTCGGATTTGACTTCCAACTGTTTGTCCATCCCACGTAAGGATTCTGAATCAATGTTTTCCGTTTTCAAAGCTTCTGTCTGAGCTTCCTTGATTTGTTTAGGCAAATGAGTGCTAATCGTAAGCTGCAAAGCACGCACTCGCCGGGGCTTAACAGTCTCCTTCCTACTCAAAGCATCAGCGACTACATTCGCCTTTCCTGGGTGATATTTGATAGCACAATCGTAATCGTTTAACAGTTCCACCCAGCGTCGCTGCCTCATGTTTAGCTCTTTCTGCTCAAAGATATGCTGAAGACTCTTGTGATCGGTGTAAATGGTGCATTTGGTACCGTACAAGTAATGTCTCCAGACCTTCAAGGCAAAAATCACTGCACCTAACTCCAAATCATATGTAGTAGTATAGTTCTTTTCATGCACCTTCAGTTGTCTCGAGGCATAGGCTATTACCTTGCCACGTTGCATCAGGACACAACCAAGTCCTTGGATAGAAGCATCACAGTAAACCACAAAATCATCACTTCCTTCTGGTAATGCTAATATCGGCGCGCTACAGAGTTTCTGTTTCAACAACTGAAAAGCGGCTTCTTGCCTCTTACCCCATTTATACGTTGTTCCTTTATGGGTCAAGGCTGTGAGAGGTTGAGCGATTTTTGAAAATCCCTCGATGAAACGTCGATAGTACCCTGCCAGTCCAAGAAATTGCCTTATCTCACTAGGCGTCTTGGGTACCGACCAGTTCTTTATAGCCTCAATCTTTGTAGGATCCACATGTATTCCTTTCTCGTTAACAATGTGACCCAAGAATTGCACCTCACGAATCCAGAAATCACCCTTAGAAAACTTGGCATACAACTGTTCCTTCTTAAGCAATTCCAAAATTAGACGTAGATGCTCCTCATGCTCCTCCTTTGTCTTAGAATAGATCAATATGTCATCGATAAACACGATAACAAACTGATCGAGGTAGGGTTTGCACACACGATTCATGAGATCCATGAATACCGCTGGTGCATTAGTCAACCCAAAGGGCATGACCAAGAATTCATAATGACCATAACGAGTACGAAATGCGGTTTTAGAGATGTCTTCCTCCCGAACTCTCAGTTGATGATAACCGGACCTCAAATCAATTTTTGAGTAATAGCTTGATCCCTGAAGTTGATCAAATAAGTCATCAATACGAGGCAAAGGGTATCGGTTCTTGACTGTGACCTTGTTCAACTCTCTGTAGTCAATGCACATACGAAAGGTACCATCTTTCTTCTTAACAAAAAGTACAGGTGCTCCCCACGGTGATGAGCTCGGTCGAATAAATCCTTTATCCAATAGCTCCTGAAGTTGTGCAGATAGTTCCTGCAGTTCGTTTGGTGCTAACCGATAAGGTGCTCTCGCAATTGGAGCTGCTCCGGGAGTCAAATCAATCTGAAATTCAACCTGAAGATGAGGTGGTAGTCCAGGCAGATCCTCTGGAAACACCTCTGGAAAGTCGCGAACTACGGGATTCTCTATCTTCTTCTCTGCTTGTTGTTTATCGGTCACAAGGGCTAATATGGCTAAGTGACCCTGGCGTAGCCACTTCTGCGCTTTCATAAAGATATGATGCCTATCACTGCACCACTCTTCTCGCCCTTAACTGAGAGAATCTCTCCCTCTTTTAAAGGAATGCGAATAACCTTCTCATGGCATATGACTTCTGCCTGCTTCTCAGACAGCCAATCCATACCTACGACCACGTCAAAACTCCCAAGTGTAATAGGCATGAGATCGATATCAAAGGTATGACCAGCGAGTTCTATCTTACAACCCTTAAGGATATGCGTAACGGAGATTTGCTTACCATCAGCTAATTCTACGGTATACTTAGGGTCCAACGCAGAAGGCATATCACTTAGGAGACTACAGAATTTAGTAGAAATAAAACTCCTATCGGCTCCAGTATCAAACAGTATAGAAGCAAAACGACCATTAATAGGAAATTTACCAGTAACAGTAGTAGAATCGTTTAGAGCCTCACCTGATCCCATGACAAATGCTCTCCCTTTTGCTCCACCATTGTTGCCACCATTATTGTCACCACTGCCCCCATTATTGTTATTACCACCATTTCCATTGCCATTACCATTTCTTTTTAATTGAGGGCAATTTCTCTTGTAATGCCCCTCTTTTCCACATTCAAAGCAACCCTTTGGCGTTTCATGGGGCCGCTGGGACTGCTGGGGCTTCTTCATCAACCCCACGACAATCCTTTGCCGCGTGTCCAACCTTCCACAACGCTGGCATCGAAAGCTATCACACCTGCCAGTGTGGTGATAGTTGCATCGGTTGCATTTGGGGTTTTCCCCGCATAACCACCGAGTCCTTGAGTTGGGGCAGACGTTTGGTTGAAGTTGCGGTTGTTATCAAACTCCTTTGTTGTTGTTGTTGTTGAGGCTGTTGTTGCTGAGGTTGACTACCAGATGTCGATCCCTTGCTGGCATTACTTTCCCACTTGCGTTTATTGTCGGGCATGCTTGTCACAGCGCCCCGCTTAGGTAACTTCCCTTGCTCCACTGCCTGATCGGTGAGTTTATGAGTCAATCGAATGACCTGAATAGTAGGAAGATTTGCAGCGGTCACCATACTTTGAATTTCCGGCACCAACCCACGTAAGTAGAGCTCAATTCGTCGGCTCGGCGGGTGAACCATGCCAGGACAGAGTGTAGCCAGCTCATGAGACCTAGTAGTGTAAGCTTCAATGTCAGATCCTTCCATCTTTAATTGCCAGAACTCGGCTTCTAGCTTCTGAACTTCATTACGAGGGCAGTATTCCTCTGTCATCATCGTTTGAATTCATCCCATGGCAGCGCGTTTGCCATCGCCTGACCAAGTATCTGCACTTGCGCATTCCACCACGTGAGTGCTGCACCCTCAAGTGTCCCCGTGGCGAATTTCACCTGGTCCACCGCTGGACAGTTGCATTTGGCGAAGACTGATTCAGTCTTCTCGAACCACCTCACGAGCCCTACAGCTCCCTCAGATCCACTGTAGGTATGGGGCTTGCAATCCATAAATGCCTTGTAAGTACACCCAGGTGGTCCTGTATTCACATGACAGAGTATTTAAATTGACCCGAATGAATTTATCACTTAACGAATATTTGCGTAATCGATGACTAAAGTCACCGTTTACCTCCAAACTGAGCGGGTTGAGTGTTCAATGCCGCCTGCACATGCTGATTAATCAGAGCAGCTAATTCAGCTGGGGTCATGTTCACGGTGCCGGCGCCACGTCCTCCGCCACACCCACGGCCACGTCCACGTCCACTGCCTCGGCCGTCCATATTTCACTTTACATTTACAAACACAATAATGAGTAACATCCAACATATTAATCTCATTGAAGTATGGTAAATAATAAGAAATAATGTACTGCCACAACCACAACATTTATAACCAAAATAATAACTTATCATAAATAAATTGTAAGTAACTCACAAAATATCCAATCAATGTCAAAATTTCAAGTTTTCAGTTGTGTGGGAAACAACCCTTCCCACATAGGTTTTAAAAAAAAAACGCTATGCAGTCTAGATCATATAAATAGAAAAGAATCAATCAAACAAATCTGATCCATCACTATCTCCGCCGTCTGGGCTTCTTCGGGCTCTT
This sequence comes from Flaveria robusta, assembly GCA_025506415.1. NCBI lineage: Eukaryota > Viridiplantae > Streptophyta > Magnoliopsida > Asterales > Asteraceae > Flaveria > Flaveria robusta. The sequence goes on from CM046469.1 coordinate 2,523,840, forward strand.
CCTCGGGGTCTTCATCAACATCTTCTGCTGGTGCAGGATGGTCCATAATCTGTAGTGCTGCAAACTGTGCCTCCAATCCGGTCAACCTATCCTCCACACCTACATTATGAAGCTCCTGCTCGTCCATACGCTCCACAAGCTGCATCACAGTACCAGTCAGGGTATGATGTCCAGTAATAGCCATCGAGAGTCGATCCTGGAGTGTCTCCACTAGTAGGCGTAGCTGGCGCACTTCATATGCTAAAGTGGAGTTCTCGTCAGTGAGTACTCTGATACGCCGACGCTCAGTGTCAAGAGTCGCAACTAAAGCTGCCACAGCCTGCTCGAGAGGAACGTCAAGTGAGGGAAGAGCAGGTGCCATAGAGGCAGTAGCTGACCTGGTCCTGGGTCCAGTAGTAGCAGGGCCTGGGACCCGCTCCCTGTAAACCATACGGTTCACATAGGTAGCATAGTACCTCTAATCTCGAGGAGGATCAAGCTCGGGTGGCACAAATGGCTGGTCCAAATCTATCTCTCTAGAAGGGTAAGGATACCGCGGCCAATTGGGTTCTCGATGAGGTACAGGAGGAGAAGGAGGGGATTCAGAACGCGCAGGTCTTTTACCCAAAACCCGTGATGATGATGCCATGCTGCAGTGCACGTGATGCGTAAGCCAATGAGTATACAGTAAGAGAATAAGCAAAGAGTGACTAACTAACTGTGTACGGTTATAGACTAGTGTGTATGCAACCTAGTTCCCTATAACCAATAGCTCTGATACCATTCTGTAACACCCGGCCTCTCGTACCACCAATATTGTCCGCTTTGCCCACAAGGAGCTCACGGATTTGCTTTTGGTTGCCCGGGTGAAAACTTCCCAGGGAGGTCACCCATCCCTGGATTGCTCCCACCTGAGCACGCTTAACTGTGGAGTTCTCCTCTCATCCACAGCCAATACGCCCAAAACGCGTTGGTGATATTAGAGACCAGACATTACTTATGAACCACGAATCTCTTCTGTCCACGACCGATGTGGGATATATGCAGGGTGTCACAATCACCCCCCCCTTTATTACTTATGAACCAGGAATCTCTTCTGTCCACGACCGATGTGGGATATATGCAGGGTGTCACAATCACCCCCCCTTTGGACTCATCGTCCTCGATGAGCCCGAGAACACCCTCACCATCCCTGGTGAGGTTTGTCCCACCATCGCGACGGGCACAGGAGTGGCTCTGATACCATTCTGTCACACCCTCAAAATCCACGTGCGGAGTTTTATCGCGAGGCGTGTGAACAAACCAGGATCACAGTCACTAGTTACTCAGAACGACACTATATGCCACATTTAAAAATAAACCAATCAAAGTTCAAGTTTTAAAACCATGCGGAAGCGTTTTGTAAATAAGACAAACCCAAAGTATGTAAATGTAAAATTTGGCAAAACACGCGCCAACCCATTATTCAAATCTCATAAATAAAATTCACATGTCATGACTTAAGATGAAGTCTTAGAATGCATGCTGGACCCGTGTTGTGCTCCTAATGACAAACTGAATTAACGACCTGAGAATAGCATACTAAAAATGTCAACACAATGGTTGGTGAGTTCAAGAGTTTGCATTAACATAAACAATAATAATTTGCATCACATAAGAAGTGCATTGAAATAGATAGCTAGTCTATATTCATAAGTAATAACCATAGTGATTTCGCGATCGAAGCTGACTGTGTTGCGTTTGTTGCCTCCCGTCACGACTTACCAGGTCGTAACGATGTTTGTGTTTAGGACAATATTGCACCCGTTTGACCTCGAGTCGCACAGGTGGGGCTTGTCAAACCCAGTAGTACTACCCAAGATTTCCCGCTAGTTACCATTATTAACGATCCGAAAGTGTGAGGACTTTCAAGGTATTATACACCATGTTAAAACATACACAACTTATAATATAATATAGCGTTTGTGAACAAGTATGCTACCTCCCCAAAATAGAGTGTTTAAAAGTGGGGCATGAACTCACCTGATGCGTAAACCACAATAAGTGCAAAGCTTGCAATGAGAGGAAAGACAACCCGTCAAAGGTTACCTAGAACATGTGAGTACATAAGTACGTGCAACCAGAGAAACATAACAACCCTAAGTGCTCATCAAAACATCAACCCTAGGGTTTTGAAACCAAAATGACACATTTGACGTAGTTGACCCGTTTGACCCGTTGGTGACTTGTTAATTAAATTCTTGTTTGATCAAGTTTAACATCTCATAACACATTATTACCATGTAAGCTTTTCACATAGATCACATCGTCAAACTTAGATTCTATCAGCATCATCATACCAACATAGATCATCATATAGCATATTTCATCATACAACACTTGCAAATCTAAACCCAACATCATGCTCAACACAAACATAATTATATCACAACTAGCAATTCATACATTGAATCTAATCATGCACTACATGCCATGTGAAGCCACTCACGACTTCACATCCTAAACCCTGCCAGTCCTACTAAGTAGGGGCCTCAGATTCGCACGCGTGTATGACAATCCTAATCACGTAAATCAACAAAATTCATTCCAACTAACAAACACAATAATGATCAATCTCCAATCCCAATCATGGTTTCCTAATCACTAACCATAATTCATCATCATGTATAATCACCAAGAACCTACATTCCTTAAATGATCAATCAAGCAACCATACAACCCAAGTAACATATTCCACCACATTAGACATCATCCATAAGCATTCTAACATGACCCTTACAACATAAACATGCTCACATCATCATATCCAATGATCTTCAAAAATAAGTTTCCTTTTTAGAAGGTAACACCCAAAAGCAATCTAACATCCAATTCCTTCATAGTTTCATCAATTTTATACCTAATCAAGTCCATAACATTCATCCTAACATGATAATCATCACTAATTCATCAAAATTCCCAATCATCATGCATAAAAGTTTCCACTTATAGTAAGGTACGAACAAACCCTAAATTTCATGACTTTTCTTGCACAATTCATATAAACCAACATCCAAGCAATGTATCCAACATCATACAATCATCAAATCATGAATTCCAAGAACAAAAAGTTTCCTCTTAAGGCAATGTGTGAACAATGTGATCAAACCATGGAATTCTTGCATAATCAACATAATCTAACATTCATACAATCTAACCAACATCAAATTAACATCTAACAATCATCAATTTCACTTTTTCATCATCAATTTCGAATTAGGGTTCATCAAGAATCAAAAACCATGAAAAACTTGATAAAACTCACCTTTAAACGTGTAGGGATGATGATTAACACTTGCTAACACTTGGAACTACTCAAAATCGAATTGTTCTTGCTTGTTCTTGATCAAAATCGCAAAGAATAAGGGTGGGGAGGAGAGGTTACGGCTGAAATGGGATTTGGGGGCTAGGGTTTGGGTTTTGGTGGTTTAAATATGGTAACCATTTGACTAAAAATCCCCTTGATGTTTTGTAAATTGTAAAAACTAATCTTTTTAGCAACTTTTAACAATTTTAACTACAAAATACAAGCATTACTAATCAACAATAATAATCATATACATTTTCAACTAATAGCAAAACATATGAAATCATAGTTACACATTGTCACGTTATCAAGTAAAATTCACAAACAATAACTTAAAATGCATGAATCACATAACCACAACTAATAATCAAATTATTCACTAGGTTATCATTTGTTTACCATAGATAATTGTTATTAAGTCACCAACGTTCAATGACAACTAGTGTGTGCTCACGACACGTGTATGCAAGACCTAACGGAACTAACGGAGTTTGGTAACGGAAAATTACCAGATGTCACAAGTTTGATGTTTTATAAAAAAAATTTATTTTATAAAAATTATTTTTTGGAAAAAACATTAATAAGAAGATCTTTTTCTAAATTTATTAAAAATCTATTTTTATTCTAAAAAAGTTAAATAATATTATTGATAATTAAGGTTATTATATAATAGGAGAGATAATCGGGAAAATTTTGATGAGAAGGAATGTGTTGCCGCCACGTGTCACCTCAAGTTACTATTTTATTAGAGTAGAAAGATGACTGAAATCTTTTTTATTATAATTAGAATAAAATATTTTATTCTAAAAAGAACATTTTAAAAAATATCATTTATCAAAAAGTTCTTATTATAACTCCTAATTTTAATTATTTTATAAAAATTTTACTTTTTAAAAAAAACCAATTTTAAATATTTTGTATTTTTAAAAAACTTTGATTTCTTAAAAAAAATTATATTTTATAAAAACTTGTTTCTTTAGAAATAACCTTAATAAAAAGATATTTTTCTTAATTTATTACAAATTATTTTAATATAAAAAACAAGTAAATAATATTAGTAATTAATATGATTATTTAATAGGAAAGAGATGCAGGAAAAACTTGATGAGAATGAATATGATGATATTATGTGTCCTCTCCATTTATTCTTTTATTAGATTAGAAAAATGGGCTTGAGTGATTGTGAGTGGATAAGAGAAAAAATATAATTGTTTATCTAAATATTTGAGAAAACATTGTTTAACCCTTATAAATTTTTTAATATTTTTAAAAGTGATTGTGATTGAAAAAGAGAGAAAAAAGTAATGAATAAAGGTATAAAAAATATTATTTAATTAAAAAGAAAATAGAAAAATTAGTGATTTATAATATAATTATATAGATAAAAATAATAATATCGTTGTGAATGCTCTTACTTATACTTTTCCCACCTTTTTTTTATTTTAATTTATAAAAATAAAAAAAAATTAATATATGGTACTTTTTTAGGGTCAACTGCGTATTAGTACTACTTTTATTTATATATGTTTTAATAAATTTACTTAATACAAAAAAACTTGGTCTTACTTCACCGTTGAAAAAGGAAAGAACACTTTTATATCTAAGTTTAACTCAAGTGTAGCTCCCCTCTTTTTGGGTGTGAAGCATATAACAAAAATACCCAACAAATATTAGCTCTTTTTGAAAAGGAGGTGATCTAGCTACACCTACTAGTGCAGCTACCTTGTTACTTTGACAGGGTATAAATATTTAAGGTTTTTATTTTTAAATATTTTTTCTAGACCTATTGTCGATATTATGTAGCAGCCAAAATGTTATATTCATTTTTCATGATATTATGTAAGGATCTGATATAGCATGTCGGATTCTTCTATAAAAAAAATATTGTCTTTCAAAATGAAATCTAATAAGTGAGATTTCGAGTAATTGTTGCTATAATCTTTTTATGTCCGAAAAATTGATTGATCAAAATAATGAGTTTACGTAACAATCAAGTATGTATTAGTGTGTTGTTAAACGTAACCCTTTTATAAACTTGATGTATGGACCTTGCTCCGAGATAAAAATATTTTTAAATAAAACTGTACGTTTAACCACACCTTATTTTATTAGCGTGACGCTCGAGGATGTCGCAAGCCATACGTCGTATGTATGATTATCATGAGCTAAAAAAAAGTCAAAATAATAAAACGTATTAAGGTGAAGAAGATTTTGATATTATGCTTGAAGATTTTCCCGTATTTTGGATATTATTTTCACCTACTATATTTATTGTACACCTTACAAAAGATATTTATCGGCAATTAATTGGCTTAACCACGGTACTGTTTCAATTTAATACAAATACATAAAGTCTAAAGGCAAGTTATGTTAAAACGCTAACTCTAATCTTTCATGCAAGGGTTTGCAATAATGAAAGGTTTTCAGAAAATGATACGCGGGATATTTCCTAAATAAATAAAAATAAAGAGGAAAGAAGAAACATCAATATATCTGCCTTAAATATACAATTTTATGTGAAAAATGGATAAATATATTATCTAGTGTGAAAAAGTGGTTCTATCATAAGTTTGTGAATGTGGTCTTCTCAATATTAATTTTACTTTTGAAAAATAGTTACATACTTTTGCATATTTCCTAAATAAATAAAAATAAAGAAGAAAGAAGAAACATCAATATGTCTGCCTTAAATATACAATTTTATATATTTATTTATTTATTGTTAATAGATATAAGAAGTTATTTATTGAAAAATAAAATCTATTCCTCTAAAATAAAAACAATATATAACTATATAATGAAAGGTTTTCAGAAAATGATGCGCGGGATGTTAGTGAAATATCAGTGCAAGAGTTCGATACATGAACATCATCATTTAGATATGCATATATACGTATATGAATATCTCGAGATCTGTTACCAGGATATTACAAATCTATATTTTTAGGATACAAATTCAAACACATAACCTAAATAAAATGTATTATATGTTATGATTTATTTAATACTAGCTTTAATAAACTCGTGTATTATATGAGTAAATAAAATATGAAAAAATAAAATTTATTAATTATAAAAGAATACTTTAAGATAAGATATGATTGAAATTCATCTGATTATAAATAGAATGAAAGAATTGTTTCAAACTTTTAAAAAATATAAAAGTTTGATGTTTAAAAACGTCATTTTTAAAAATATTTCATTATTTTAAAAAATTTGATGATCTAAAAAATGTTTTAAAAAGTTATTTTTTAAAAATAACATTAATAAAAATATTTGTTTCCTAATTTATTAAAACTATTCTCATAAAAAAGTTAAATAATATTATTAGTAATTAATATGATTATTTAATTAGAGATAAAAACAAGAAAAATTTGGTGAGTAGTAATGTGGTGCTGCCACGTGTTTCTTATAGTACCTTTTTATTATAGTTAAGATATTTTTTGAAGTGTTATTGTTAGATGTTTTTATTGCTTTATAACTTATTTAGTAAATTCGTTTGTTACACAGGTTGAATAAATAAAATATTAAATAAAATAAAAAGTTATTAATTTAAAATAATATTCTAAAATAAGATATGATTGAAATTAATTATAAGTAATGATTATACTTAATAATACAATGATATCAACTTTTTAAACTTTTTGTATTTTTTAAAAATAAATTAAATATTTTGTTTCAAACAAATTATTAAAAAAATACCATTTTAAAGACTTTCTTACTATAACTCTCAAATTAAATTATTTTTTGTTTATAAAAAAATTACTTTTAAAAAAAATCAATTTTAAATATTTCGTATTTTTTTAAAAAAGTTTTTTTTTTAAAGTTTGATGTTTTAGAAAAATTTCTTTTTGTAAAAATTTGTTTCTTTAGAAATAACATTAATAAAAAGATTTATTTCTTAATTTAATAAAAAATATTTTTAATCTAAAAAAGGATTAAATAAAATATCATTAGTAGTTAATGTTGTTCGAGAAAATTTTAATGAAAATAAATATTATGCTACCATATGACAGTTTAATTACCATTTTATTAGAGTATGAGATTTATTAAATTAAATCTTTCAAACTAAGATGCTATACGACAGAAAGATTTAGAATCTTTTTCCTCTTGAAACGGTTAACTCATTTATCATTTGATCCAATTATTAAATCGACACATTATCTATCATTGCACTTTGAACTTTCAGCCGTTTGGAGATGGACATTGTTAGCAACTTCATACCACTACACTATAGACACTTTGATACAACAAGAATTAGATAGAAAAAGAACATGTATGAATTATGATATCAAGTCGGGGGCCTCTTAATTAGATTGGCTAAAAGGTCCTTGTAATTATTAAATTTCAGTGGAGCACGTTATAGTTCGCTTAACCCCAATGATCAATATTCAATATCCAATACCATTGACTTAAAAGTCTTTTAATATACTCCTAAGTTAAATGATAGTATCATACGTCCGTGAATAATTTTTTTAAGTTTTTTAAAAGTCGGTTACTATTTTGTAAAGTTAGAAAAATATCACAGAATATTAATAAAGTTTCAAAAGTGTTTTAATTACATCAATTATGTATATTTTGTTCAATTCGGATCACAAAACCATCAAATTTGTATGAATGTTAGAAAAGTACATGAAAATTGATCCATCGGTAACTATTAAGCATCAGTAATACGCCACTACACATCATCAACAACTTTGTCGTCGCTGGTACCAGCAGTAAGCAACAGTAGAGCAACTAGACGTTGTAAGCAACTAAGAGCAATACCAAATGCTATCAGTAGCAAGTGTGCAACAACAAAAAAATTTGTGTGATTAATAGTAACTAACATTCAATTTTTATCATACGCAACTAAGTCATCGCTGAAGGAGAAACTACTGACGAAGTTATTGTTGATGTAATCAAATAACTACCGCCATTTAAAAACAATAATTGCCAACAAGTATATTTACCAATTGTAGATTCTTGCCCAATAAGTTAACTCAATTTCTGTTTCTAACAAATAAAGATCCAAAACTTCACCCCCTGAACATGAAACGAGAACGTTTAAAGTCCATACAAACTTAAGAAGGATATTGTTCCTCGCGTGTCGTTTCCAAAATCCGTCAATAAAGGAATAATATCCTGCTAAAAATTAATCTATCTGAGATGAATGCATAGCTAACTAATGTTAGTTAAATTGGTTGCATTTAGTTAGTTGAGTTTGTTTATGGTAGTTAACCTTCTACCTAGTTTAAATACTTAACTAGGTCTAGGTGTATTGTAAAACTTTGTTACATACCATCAACAAACTCCACAAAGTAGGCAATCGATAACAATATAACACACTACAAAAAGTCGGATTCATAACCTCTTTAACTAGGTGCTATAACTCGATAATAACAATGTATCGTAATGTCTGGTTAACCACTCAATATACAATCCATATCCATAAAATAAACTGCAAAACACAAGGGATCAAAATTGGCCATTAATATTTGGTTGAATACCTGTTCAACTAACTCTTTAACTCCATACACTTTCATCTTGCTCAAGTTAATATTTGGTTGAATACCTGTTCATCGTTTAGTTTACCATACCAGTTCGTTTCTCCAACAACGATTCAAGAAAAGCAGAACAAAGCTTGGTGAGAGGAGGTAGACTATGTGACGGCCCACTGAAAATGGTCTCCCACGGTCTTTCTGAAGGCATTACAACCTCTGCATGCGCTTCAACTGCTTCTGGTTTGAACACGGGTAGCTTCCCGTAGATAGATGAATACCCGCTTTGCCCTATCAAAAAGATCACGCAGTTAAAAAAGATTTCATATAGTATTATTTTAGCTTTAAGTATCATATTCAATGTTTTCGGTTGACCAAGTCAAACCTGTCCCTTCCAGGCTGGACAAACTGTCTGTGTGTCTAACTTTCCGCTCTTGCATCTCTACACCGTGTGGGTTAAAAACAGCATACTCGTGATCTCCATTTACATACGCAAGCAAAACTGAGCCTTCCTTTTCCTCCATGTTATCGTCTAGGGATCTACTTTGAATAAATGCAATCCTCCCTCCCTTTGCCTACAGAATACCACACAGAAATTAAAATTTTGATCGAAATCCAACACCATTTGTTTATTCTAATATTAAGTTAATAAGCTCACCTTTGTCACAAACCATGAAGCAACTGGGACAGGATCTCCAGCAGTGAAAAGTAATATAGCCCCATTGGCATTGTGTAATGTGGTCACATCAGCTTTAGATGACTCGGGAAGAACAACAAGAACAGCAAAATGAGAATCTTTTCCGGAACATGCAATAGCTGCATATAATTCACACAATTAAGAGGTTAGTACAAAATTTGTGTTATTTAAATTGATAATAAAAAAAACCCTATTAAGTTGAGCATAACAAAGAAGACCTTCTGTGTGAAGCTTGTATGACCAGGATACTGACAGCTTTGACATGCTCCAAACAGAAAGCTGTCCATTTGCACCTTGTGATGCAGATACGAGAAAATTGGAATCTCCGATAAATGAGAGATTTTCGATCGTCTGCAAAAGTTAGTAAATAAGACACACAAATAGATAGAATGAGAGTATCACAGTTCTAACACCAAAAGCTGCAGGACCCACCTCAGGAGTAGACCCGATTATAGCTACAAGAACATTCTTCTCTGGGTCCCACAATGTAATGACATTTTCTGCAGCAATCGCCAATACAGAACCGTCATTAGAAAATGCAGCAGCAGTCATAGGTTTCTTCCTGTATGAACCAAAAGCATGGCATGCCCATCTCGTTCTTTGAATCAATTTATCATTCTTTTGAACTTCATGATTGCTAACCCAAACCTGCAAAATCATAACGAATTATACAAATCCATCTTCAAAATTTAAAAATATAAAAGTAAAATAAGTTCTGTTACCTTGAAGTCACCACCATAAGAAGCACTGGCAGCCATTCCACGAGTAGGATGGAAAGCAACCGCAGAAACACCAGCATCCCTGTATAGCATCGTAACTTGTAAGTTTATATGATGTTACAGGTTGCTTCTAGCAAAACAATTTAAATATAATCACAAAAAGGAAACCTGTGTGGCTCATATATAATGGTGGACAAGCTAAAATGATTGTTCTGGGAACCACGTTCCCAAAACTTAAGTGTAACAAAGCCTCCTATTCCTTCTTCAGCCATACGGGTTTCAACAGTACACATCACAGAGCCATCAAATGAAAGTGCAACTAGATTCAAAATCATCTACAATCATGAAACAAGCATATTTAGATGCTAACGAAAACATGTGTTGATAATCAAATGAAAGTGCAAGACAGAAAAGCCAAAATCATGTCTAGATCATGTAACATATAACTAACTTTTAGGCGACGTATTTTCCATACAGATACTTCTCTAATCAAAGGAACACGAAAATTACCGTGACATCATCACCTGGTTGATGATTTCTTTCACAAATCTGAACCTGCAAAATGGAAGTTAAAAAACTGAACTATCAAGATTCATTTGTAGCCAAAAAACACAAAATTTCTAGAAAATGAAGGCTGTACTAATGACTATGGTCGTAAACCGAATTTTTGCATGTGATTTCGCTTTAATAACTACTTTTAGTTACTGTTTTCATTGGCACACAATAGGATGAAATGATTAAAAACAGGTATAAACTCTAGCTTATGACTTGTGTACCTCTGATATTTCACGATCATCAAACAAGCTGTAGAATTGAATACAATAATTCTCTGTACGAACAGCAACCAGTCCAGCGGTATGGTCAAACACAAAGTCATTACGTGATCCTCTAAACGTCTCTGGGACACGAGAAGGAAGCTGAAAATACATGAACAGAAATGAACTTCTACACCATTTATATCTCAATTATCAAAGAGACAAATATCTGATCGCTGTAACCTTAATTCCAGAAATCGACTTCGAAATCTCCATTTGTGGCATATTCAAAATATGAATTCGATTATCTGCACAAGATATCTGAAAAAACATCAGTAAGAAAAAGCTCAAACTTTAAGCAAAAGAGGAAAATAAAACTAGCAACATTTTTCTTACTGATGACAAAGAATGATCTGGAGAACTTATAAAATTAAGAAGTGGGGTCCCTATTCTGGGTAAAAATTTCTTCTTTCCAGTATCTAGCTGCCATACAACAAGAACTCCTTCTTTTCCACCTGTGATTTGAAGAGCGCATTAAAATGAGTATAACCATAACAAAATTTTATAAAAAAAAAATGAGGTTAAAATTTTTTTCTTTTACCCGAATACAAATAAGCTCCATCTGAAGAGAAAGACAAGACTTTGACTTCTGAAGAATGCCAATGCCAGGTAGTGCAAGAATCCGCATCACCATTACCCCTAACACCAGGTTTTTCTTCTTCATCCTTCAATGGTTTTTCATTTTCCAAATTATTAGCAGCAAATGTCTTATCACCAAAACCTCTCCAAATTAAAATTCTCCCAGTCACATCGCCAGCTGCCAAAATCCTGTCCGTCGGATGAAAAGCAATACAGCTCAGGTTCTTGGTGTGTGATAATTTTAATTTCCGATGACTAGTGTTCTTGAGGTCTTTTGTAGGTACTTCCCATACCCGAATCTTACGCTTTTCATGAATTCCAAGATATCTTCCACTTGATGAAATGGTTATATTCTCTGGTTTTTTACTCTGCAATAGTTAAAAACATGAAAATTTTAATTAGAATCTAATTATTTAAACAGGAAAAGTGAAATGTTACAAAAAATAACATGAAACTTATAGTGAGGGTCCCACCTCGGACAAAGTCACTCCAGGAACCAAGCGAGACTTGGATAAATTACACTTTAGGATCTTCCCTCTTAAGTCATTTCTTGGCTTATCTTGTTCGTTTCGGGTATCTTCCACAGAGATATAACCATAAAGATCAGATTGTTTTTCATCCGACTGATGTGCGAGTAAAGATGGAATTACCTGAAAATCAAAGTCAACTATGTTACATTCCTCATTACATAATTAACAATTATAAGCTAAAGCATATAGCTGCTAAAAGAATAATGAAATATTATCAACCAATATCTTTAGTGTTCTAGTTTTTGTTTTTTTTTCCTTCCCCTATTATACTCGGTAAGGCAGAAAATTTCACTTTAGGCATTCTATGTCTTAACTCGTTACATATGTTAGCTTCAAGATGAAAACTTTATCAGAAAACAACTAAACTATATTACTTAACCAATTTTGTAAGCTATAAACACAAACAAAGCAAGAAAATTACCATTGAATAGACCGGATACCGAACATTTATAGTCTTAATCAGCTCAGGGACGGAGAAATCCCAATATCTAATAGTACCATCAAACGAAGTGGTCCAGCAATAGCATAAAATCATGCTTGCAGGCGTGTGTGCGGGTACAACCATTATAGATGTCACTAGTGCTGTATGACCCTCCAATTCCGCCACCTGAGATAAATATCATCAAATAACGTCGATATTGTGGTATGTTTATTCACTAGAAAAACAAACATTACAAAGCAAAATCATTAAAACAACAGTCAGTTAGGTAACCTGCAAACCGGTGGCGGTGCTGAAAACAGAAACAGTGTTTCCTGTGCAAACCAAAAGCTTCTTTGCATCATTTGAAAACGCAGGTGGCGAAGACACAAAGCTTTTTCCTCCCCTTATCATCTCTCTACCTAAATCCTCAAGGAGTCTATATAAACGGTACAAAAATTTTATTCAAGGAAATCAAGCACCTGCAGTGGTAGAATCATCTGTAAGACTGTAACCATTACGGTTCATAAAATCCTTCTATGCGTATAATAGTATCATACGTTGCCTCAAATTAAAATTTAGTCACTGCTACAAACGATTACTAAGCAGCCGATGATGTTTTGATGTATCTATTCTATATATGATCCAATAAGGTTACACGATGAGTTTGCAGCGGTTGTAATCCCTAGGGCTGCGATTTATCAAATATTTTCACAGTGGAAGAAGATAAACCACAATCATAAGAGTGTTCTACAACCTAGTGGGAGATTACATGAAAGTTCTTCAAAAAAATCTACAAATAGTTGCTTCAAATTGCCAGAAAATTGAAGAATAAGTAAAAATGAAAGCTAACCTAGCGGCGGTGGTGACTGACCGGCGTCTGGTGGTGCAGTAAGAAGGGGGCAGAAGAGAAGGGTTTGGGAGTTATTGTTCATCCCGCGTCGATTAAATTACGAACATAACAGTACTGGATTCAGGCCCAATTAGCCCCGTTAGAGCATGGGCTGGCTGTTCATTAATCATTAATGGTCTGTTCCGAGTTAGAGGTTGTTTGTTTCGCTCTTTTAATATATTAGATGTATAAATTGTTTAATATTTAATAGTTTAGAGTATTTGTTTCGTGAGCAGATGTCTGAATGGTTAAGTATTTTTGCCTCTGAATGGTTAAGCATTATAATGAGTTTGAATTGCTAAGATCTCTTATCTGAATTCGTCAGACATTGCCTCTTAATAGTTAAGTAATATACTAGCTCTTAATGCTTCAAACCTCATATTGGTTCAACATTTAATGGTTCAGACCTATTAATGATTCAGCACTTACCCATTCAAAAATTGCCAAACAGCATACTTAAAAAAAAGGAAGGTAAAGGAAAACGATATTAATTTACGGGGCAATTGCATATATACCCTTATAAACCTTGTTAATTGCATATTTACCAAAATCAAAATCAAAATTGCATATACCCCCTTCTTTAATTTATTTTATTGCATATTACCCAACTTAAAACTAAAATTGTTTATAAATCCTTCTTTAATAAAAATAATATTAAATTAACTTATTTTGACATTTCATTAATAATAATGATATGATGACTATTTTACTCATGACTATTTGTGATTGTTTTTGTCATAATTTGTTAGTTCTGTAACAAATTAAAAGTTTGATATTTGTATTGCATTTTATTATTATCACTCTAAAAACTTAATAAAAAAATAGACTCAACATAAATGAATAAATTATTAAAAAACACAAAAAGGAAAAATGTTTAAGAAACAACTAAAAGTCATTAGCAAAAGATGATTAAAAAACAGAAAGAAAAACTAAAAAAATGTAAAAAGAAAAAAACAAGCTAAAAATGGGTGAATATGAATTTAAAAAATTTAAATAAATCAATCTATAATTTATATTTAATAAAATAAATCAAAATAGGTAAATTTGAAATTTTTTACATTAAAAAAGGGGATATATGTAATTCTGGTTATGATTTGGATAAATATGCAATTAAAAAGATTAAAGGAGAAGATATATGTAATTTTAATTTTGAATTAGGTAAATATGCAATTAAGTTAGCCCCTAAATTAGTTGTTTTAGGGTTTGAAGATAATGAAAAATAAAAAAGGAAAAGATTTTTATGTCTTCCTAAAGTAAAAGGAAAAAAACATAAATGTATAATTTTACTATTATAATCTCTTAATTAATTAGGTTGAAAGAGTAAAATAATTATATAAAAAAACAAATTATTAAAAAACTTACCTTCACTACATTTCACTTTCTTTTTATTTGAGGGGAAAATGTAAGATTATTAACATTCTTTCTTCTAACTTATATCACTTTCTTTCACTTTCCTCTATTGAAAACTCTACAACATAACAATTTTCACTTCCTTTTTAAAAATACTCAGGATTATAGATATTTTATACTTTCGATAAAGACAATTTGAAGCTTCAAAGTACAAAGTTCAACGTGATGTATTGAACAAAACATGGTCCGGGAGTGGGGGTTGGGGCCTAATTGTATGAATGCACTCTCACAACCAAAGGTCCGAGGCTGTGGCTGTGATTCCAAACCGCACTCAAGAAAAAATTTACCTATAACAATATAGGTATTGTTGTTAAAAAAAAAAAAAAAAAAAAAAAAAAAAAATCATGGTCCAGCAATATGTTGGTGGTTTTGACCTTTTGTATTGTTTTTGTTTAATCTTACTTGCTTGGACAGTTGCACTATCCTCTTTTAATATTTACTCTAGAAAAAAAACAACGTTCAACTTAATATATTTGTTTGTGTGGATAAATTGATTGTTAAGCTATTGCAAAAGTCAATAATTATTTGAGTCACCATTCTAAATAAAAGATTTAGGCGTTTCTAAAGGTTGGTTGTTCAACAATCTCTTATTGTTGGATGGTTGATCGTATGCGTATATATATTTCATGTATGTTTATTTTTGACATTTTCTAAAAGAATATAAGTTAACATATAACCTCACTTTTCTTGATTCAAATTTGAACAATTTTAGTCTTTCTTTAGTATGTTTATTTGTTATGTATGTTTTTAAAGAAACTAGTTCCTTGGGTTTTTTTAAAAGAAATAACTATTCAAATATCATCAGTGATTATGTGTGTAGCATAAGATTGAGGGGCAGTGGCGGATCTTGAACTCTTTAGTAGGGTGGCGTGGGCGAAATTGATTTTTTTAGGCGGGAGGGGGGGGGGGGTAACTCGATATTTATATAAAAAATTTACACTACCGAACCAAAAATTTACACTATCGGACTAAAATTTCACACCACTGGCGAAAAACAGGGATGCTCCGCCATTGTTGAAGGAGTTAGTATTGCTTGTTAATCTTATCCTAATATGTGTTTGTTAATCATACAAATATACAATCTGTGTTGAAAAGGCTAATTTGGGTCGAAAAGTTTTATAAGTTCTTTTCATACAATCTAATATAGTGATATATTTTGAAATTAGTTCTAAATAATATTATTTTGAACAGAAAATTTAATCAAGTGTTTGTCTAATTAATCATTGAAAATATGTATAGTTGTAGCATTGCTAATATGGCAATTATTTTGGGACCAGCATTCGTTATAATAGCCACACAAGCAAATGACTTTTTTGATAATTTTGACTCAACTCACAAGTCATAAGTAGTCACAAGTAATAGACTTTTTTGGATAAAACAAAAACAATACTTTATAAAACCTAGTGTTCCCACATCTTTAATACAGATTCAGTGTGAATTCAACTTCCAATATACCATAATTCATATGAATTTTGTAAAAATAAACATAATAACGATGAACAATTAGAAAATATAATGCAATAGACACAATCCCCATGATAAAACATTCAATTCAATTGGTTGATCTAGACATCCTTCATGAGTTCTTCAAAGGTTTTCATTGCAGAAGCAGGCAACCCAAGCAACACATTCACGCTTTTCCTTTGATCCCCATGTGATAAGAACAAGATTACCTCTTTCTCCGGTAATGCAACCGGGCCCGACATAATCGGCTCGCCCCAACCGAAGTCGTTAGCGTGAAACGATAGCTTGGACCATGTTGTGATCAAGAGTGTAGACGCGAGTGATGGTCTAGCTCGTGTTACCTCGAAGTAGTCAATCGCGGATCTCATGTAACGGTCAGTGATCATTTTCACTGCATCATGAACTAGTTTCACGGTGAACGAGAGCGGATTGTTGATCTGCTCTCCGGCTGTGCATATAGCGTTGGTTAGCACGATACCGTTGCCACAATACGCTTCGGGCAATGGCGGTTCGAATCTTGTTCGACCGTCTACCGCGAAGAGAAGTTTTGTTTTTTGATCTGGTTTCATTTTTAGCGCTTCGGTTCTGGCTTTCCAGACAAAAGCCGATAGCGCTTCAAAAGTCGTGCAACTGGTAATTTCACCACTTGCAATGGCTTTGGCTTTGAGGTTTTCGAGATCTTCCGGTGAGAAACAGAATGACCGGTACGCTAATTCTTCTTTGTAGAGATCGGCGGTGTTTGATATGTCTTCAATCTCTGCAAATTCATTGTGAGGGAATTCGACAACCGGAGGATTTCTAGACTTGAGAATTGTCCTGTCGAGGAACGGAGGCTCTTTTAGCGGTAACCCTCTCGCGATTCGACTCCATGAATTGATGAATTCCATGGCGGCGATTCCATCGAAGAGATTATGGTTCATGCCAAGTCCAAGCACAAACCCTCCACATTTGAATTTTGTCACCTACCAAAGGTTTGAAAATATTAACACGCGTTTAATACAGAATCAATTTTAAGTAAATTAACAAACTAACCTGTACAACAAGAGGAGGAATCTCAAGAATATTTTTCGCCCCGGGAATGTCATAAACCAACTTGCCAAGAGTGACCGGATCAGGCTTTGTATGATCACCAATATCCTTGATACTACAATTAGCCTCGGCCTCAACAAAAACAGCGCCTTCATTGGTACAATCGACGATCAGCTTCCCCTCCGGGCTAATTGTTAACCTCCCAGCAGCCGGGTAGTAATGAACAAGAACCTTAGACAAAGCGTCTTTAATCACATCAGCAGCCATTTCATTTCCTTTCTCATCCGACTTAAAGCAATATATAGTGCGTACTATAACCGCGATGTTTTGGTCCAAATTAGACAGGAAATAGAGGCCCTTTTCGGTTTTCTCATAAGGTGGCACAAGCGTCGGCTCTTGTGTCCTCGTGACAATGAGTTCGACCCCTTGGTTGTTGTTGTGGGTTGGAGTACTTCCCATTATAGCAACCTTGATGACTTTGAAGAACCTAAATGTATATTGTTAAACCATCAAAAGATTTTAAAGAACAAAATATGCTATTGAATATATGGAAAAGTGAAGATAAGTGTGAGTTTGAGCATGCAAATGATCAATACTACTACTACAGCATGTTAATTTCATGAGTGTGTACCTCAAATATTAGTGCCTTCACTTTGAGAGCTTGGAGTTGAAAACCAAAAATGGTATGTTTATTGTGAAGAAATCATGAATATTATATAGCTGAAAGAGGAGGTGGGAAGATGAACAACATAAGGTTTTGGTTAACAATAAAATTGAAAATGACTTGTGATCAAAATTCGACGTTTGTTTTTCTAATTTTTAGTTTACCCAAAATAAAATAATTAGTTAAGATGGAGAAGACTTGAATAATGCAACATTATACATTTTATATATTTATGTCAATTTCGAAATCTGAAAACAATACAAAAGATCGTGCTTCTATCAATAATATTGTATATTAAATCGATGTAGATATTGTATTATAATGTCTTGCTCGTTAATATATTAGGTTTTAGTTGTTCAAAAACTAAATTATAACAATTTTTATTTACACGTAAACGACAAAAATGTTCAAATCCTGATTTTTTTTCCTCAAATTTTAATGTGTGTACGAATGATTTAAAAGAGTGTTTAACCTAGTGGCGGAAGCATGCGTATAATCCTTATATCCGCTTACATTACATCCATTTGATTCAAATCTTATATGATGGTTTATTCTTAAACTTTAGCCTCTTTTTGTTATTCTTTACAGGTTTTTTCTAGTTTTGTTCTTTATTTTTTTTTTCTATGCTTTATAGCTTGTTATACGATTTGTTTTACTATCCGAGTATATTTTATTATCCTTTTATTTTCCCGACAAGCATTTCAACACACTCATTTTATCAGCATTCAAAATAATGCAACCACGAATGACGACTATAATTGTGGAAAAAAATGTGCCGGCCTCCGGCACATAGCGCGCATAAGTAATCTAGTTAAGCGAAGTAATGTATATGCGTCGTTAAAAATATTTAACCAAATATAATGATAAAAAAGAAATGATTGGGATATTTTAATTGCATGATATTAGAGAGGGTTGGTAGTCTACTACGAAGATGCGGTCCGGGTATGGTTGGTGGGGGTTGGCGTCCGATATTGGGTTGCTTGATAAACTTTCTTACCCAATTTTTCAAAATTTAAACATCGGACTTCACTATCCTTTTATTTTATTTTGGGAAAAAAGGTAATATGTATTAAATCTAATAATTATTATGTTTGGTACATTGCAAGTAACAACTTGTTGGAAGATGCACATAACTCATAAGCCATGGTTATAAATTTAGCGAACAAATAACCTTCAACCGGCTGATTCAAATGTGAAAACAATTGTCCGAATAATGACTAAATCAAATCAAACGAACTAGCTCGTCAGAAAAATTGTCTGTACTATGATCGAATCAGGAATCAAATCAAACCGGAGAAAAATAACCTCAAATTATTGAATTGTTTTTGTTTAATGAAGTTTAGTGGTTCAATTTGTGTTTTTTTTTTTTTTTTTTATTCTGTTTAATTAATAAATGCACTGATTATTTTCTACAAGTATGTTAGCAGATAGATGATGAAGATGGAAGCCAAGCATCAATTACAAACATCAACCACCAAAACAGTGATTATTATTTAGTGCACATGCATACAGGCAAATTAGGGGAAAATCATGAAATTTAACATTTTATCAATCTTTTACTATTTTACTTACAAAAAGACTTTTAAAAAACGACTGACTTTTAAAATTTAATTATTTGATGATTACAAATGATTGCATGAAAGTATAACTCAATCAAAGGACATCATATGAACTTGTATAAAAATACCACAACCAAAAAGTTAATTTGGTGATGACAATTAGGCCCTAAACAAAAAAGAGCATGGCCATTTTGTTTCATTAATGTGATTTTGACATAATCCTTAAAAAGGTTTTTGCTTGGGATGTGACCCGACCCAACACATGTCGGTCAAGATGAATATTTGTATGAAAAAAAACACTTTGATCATAATAGTTGTTTCATGATTTTTCCAATTAAAATCCGTATTTTCTCCGGCATGTTTCAGTACTAGAGACTAAAATTCAATCAACGAAACAAAGTACAACAAAAAACAACCGATCATTGGTAACAAATTATGGTCACAAGGCTTCGGCTCTAGTTCCTTGGTACCCGAAATTGATAAACAAGATTGGCGGCGGCTTCTTGTAGCAATCAGTCGGCAGTCCCTAGATCTTTCTCGGCGTCTTCGATCGATTTGCCCTAGATCTCTCCTTGGCAAAAACAATCAACCCTAGATCTTTTCACGAGAGCGACAACCTTCCATGCAACGACTAGATATTGGTATCAATCCCGGGTACCTTGAGCTTGGTTCTTGATTCGACCAAGCTCTTATACCAATTCAAGACCCGAATCGGAAATATAAGAACACATTATTTTGATAACTCCCAAACACTTTGTTATAACAAAAAAATACATATAACTTAAAAACTTAATTACAACTCATCCCAAACAAGAAAAATTTAAACTTTATCTAGAATAACAAACTATTTTTATCTAATCAAATAGATAGAACAAACTAAATTTGAATATTAAACCAATTTGACTAACTTGACAACTTAGGTCCCCAAATTTCACTCACATTAGAAATTACCACCAACACAGCATACTTCTTGAAGGAGTCAAGGGGTTACGACAGTTCATGATACCCGTATGACACATTGGTATTTGACTGTTTATTTGACCCACAATAACTAATATTAACTACCTTAATTAATACCTTAGTTTACGTCACATACTTATAGTGGCATATATTTATAAAAACTTGTAGCAAGTCTAGACTATATACATTTTAACTATGTCTACCTTGATCTTTTAATTTGCAGTCTTTATCGGAAGAGCTTTTAGTCTTAAGCTTTTGCTGTTCTTTTCTTCCTTAGATTTCTTACTTGATGAAACCTTAGATTTAGCAGACGGGCCAGGTGACGTGTCACCATATTTCTTAAACTACTTATTGGATCCTTCTTAACACTCTCTTTGAAGAACACTCTTAAGTTTTTGCTTGTTTTTTCAGATTTGTCTTTCTCCTTATATTCATCTTCACATTCTCAAGACTCTTGGAGTAAAACATCCAGTATCATAAAGGCGACTTTGTGTAGTATTCAAGTATTCAACGGTCTTCTTCTCCCTCACTGGCCACTAAACCGCCGAAACAGTTTTTTATGGGCTTTTTCTTGACCGTCATCGTCAGTTGTCGCTCTCTTCTTTTTTTGTTTTTCAGCCGAATGGGCTGGGATCTGGCCCACTGTTACTCAAGTCCAAAGCATTTTTATCCAACCCACTTGTTTTTTCTTGGCCTGGTTGAGGTTACTTAGAATTTCATTAAAATAACAAGGTTTTCGGTTCAAATCTGATACGTGAATAAAAAAAAAAAGTTATTGATTGAGTTAGGGGTTTTCTCACCTAAGGTAGTTTCCTTCCTGATATTGACCTTGAGTTCAAGACTGATAACGATGAATTGATGTACGAGTATTTCTTCGGGGACGTGTCATCCTAGAAAAAAGACAATACTCAAAGGCTTGTATAAAAATAAACGGGTTAAAGATATCAGGTCGGATAAAAATAAGCATGATGCAATGACAGGGTTGTTGTAAACATCCAAACTGCATATAAAAAAATGAACCTGTTAAAATAATGACTAGTTTAATAATAGTTTTTTTGTAAGTATTAATTATAAACTGAGTTTATCTAATATTTTATCATTTGAAAAAAAAAAAGTTTACTGTGAGGTGGGAGGGGATTTCTCGGAGTCAAACCTGATAGAATATATCTTGAATAAACCTGATAGAATATATATTAAAACAAAAGTTATTGGATTTTAATAATGTCAAGTTTCATTTATTGGCCGGGATTAATCTCAACTTAGGAAATGTTTACAGACACTCTTAATTTTGAACTTATTTTCCTCTAACGATCCCTTACTAACTGAGAGTTAACCTACGTTAGTTTTTTTGATGAAATGGGGCCAACATCAAGCCATTTTTCAACTACGTCACCGCCTAGCCTCTATCAAATCTTTTTTTCAGTGTCTAGCCTCCAACGAAACCTGAAATTTACCTCCAATGAGTTAAGTGGTTCAAATCAGAAGTTGAAGATTGACAGGTTATGTGATGCAGAAGTTTCAGATTGACAGACCAGATGGTTGATTTCAACTTTCTATTTAGTTTTTTTGGCATATAAACAGTCAACGTCATCGAAAAACTAACGGTGTTTAAATCTTAGTTAGTAAGAGATCGCTGAAGGAAAATACACTCAAAGTTGGGAGTGTCTGTAAACATTTTATTAGTTTGGATTAATCCTGGTCAATAAATGAAAGTTGGTATTATTAAAATCCAATAACCCTTAAAACAATGAAGTTCACCCCTCATGTAATTTACCATCAAGTAACAAAATCACTTCGTTAAAAACACAGATATGATATAATACATAGAGAAAGTATAAGTTACAATTTATACACAAAAAAATGCAATAAGTTGTTGTATCTTACACGTGATAAATAGTATCCATCGACATTAGTTTTTAATATATAGTAGAGTTATATAGTATAATATATATTCAAGCAATGAACTCACTTATAAACATAAACTTATAAATCTCATAGGATATATGGAGAAAATAAAAGTTGTAAACCTAGAAAAAAAAATTATGCGCTAAGTTGTTGTACCTTACACATGAGAAGTGCGTTAAGTTGGATACCTTACACATGAGAAAGTGGTCTTATTTGGTGAAATTATAGCTACCAACATTAGTTTTTAATAAATAGTATAATACTATAATGTTTCATAAAATAATGGAAAATTGCATAAATAGTCCATAAGGTTTAATCAAATTACGTGTTTGATCCCTAAACTTTAAAAATTGCTAAGACAGTCAAAACTTTTGTGTAATCATTGCATGTTTGGTCCTGACAGTAAATTTATTCATTTTTTATGCATTTTATGAAATTCAAACTAACTTTTAAATTTAATTTTAGGGACCAAAAGTGCCACGCCGACATAAAAGCTTAGACTAACTTTGCATTTTTGTAAAATTTGGGGGATCAAATTTGCAATGACTACACAAAAATTTGAACTAACTTTGTAATTTTAAAAGTTTAGGGACCAATCATGATATACGATCAAAGCACAGAGACTATTTATGTAATTTTTATAAAACTTGAATGTAGCGATAATTTGGTTTGTTTATTTCGTACGTGAATAAAACAAATCATAAAAGTTTACATGTTCTACCTATCACAATTAAAACAAAAGGTATATAATTTAGTAGTATCAAACGTGAAAACATATCTCTTTATAAGTAGTTGAGGGATAAACTCTCATTACGATGTAGAGGTACCAGTTTGTGTTAGGTGTAAAAAAAATTTCCCCTATTAAACGATTATCGTAATTTTTACCCTCCAAAGTGCACATAAGTTTGGTGGATCACTTGAGAGACGCTTTCCAGTATAACACGTTGCAAAATAAAAAGGGGTGAGCAACCAAAGGCTTCAAAACTCCTCCGTGACATAACCGAGTTCGTTCACACGAAGTTGCGACTTAAAGGACTCAGCTGACTCGTTTTATTAACGAAGACTCACTCGCTGCAAAAGCAAAATCAATCCATCCATCCACCCACCCAGATGCAGAGCTCAAACCACCAATTTTTAAAACCATTCCTTCCCGCCGACGACCACCACCGCTTCCAATTCGAACTCTACACCATCCCCTCCGCCTCCGGTAAGCCCCCTTTCCCCATTCAAACCCTAACCCTAACTCATTCAATCCATATCCTGATATCCATCTATGTATGATTCTATAATTGTATCTGTGTGTTTTCAGGTTGGTTCTCTTGGGATAACATTCACGACATCGAGAGAAGCTCAGTCAAGGAGTTTTTCGACGGGGCTTCTGTTACTCGAAACCCTAGGGTGTACAAGGAGTATCGGGATTTCATCATCTCCAAGTTTAGGGAAGATCCTTCTAGAAGGCTTACGTTTTCCGAAGTGAGGAAGTCGTTGGTCGGAGATGTTTGTTATCTTCTCAAGGTGTTTTTGTTTCTGGAAGAGTGGGGTTTGATTAATTTTGGTGTTGGTGGTGATTTGGGTGGGGAGGATGAGGGTGAGAGAAAATGGAAGGTTAGGGTTGAGGAAGGGGCTCCTCATGGGGTTAGGGTTGTGGCGGTTCCGAATTCGTTGAAGCCGGTTGCGTTGGCGGCTAGTGTGGGCTCGAACAATGGGTGTAGTGTGGGGGAGAGTGAGTTCAAGATGCCACCGTTGTCTTCTCATTTGGATGTTTATCAGGAGTTGATTGAATTGATCTGTGGGAATTGTAAGGAGCGGTGCGAGTCTGGTCATTACGAGTATACGAAGGTAATTTATGAATTTCGTGTCACTAGTTTCAGTAATTTAGTATGTTTCTAGTTTCAAAGATTGGTGGTTGCAGCCTTTTAATGTTGTTTGAAGATGTTCATCCGGTAATTGCTGTTGTAGGTTGTAGAAATTCTTGATTGCGCGTGTGATCTGTGTTTTTTCTGCCATTTTTGATTCAGAAAATCATTATTATCTGTTACATTACTGTTAAAATTGAAGGCATTCAGTCATTTGAGCCTTGATTGCTATCTTTTGCATGAAAGAGAATGATTTGATCTTATTTTTCATCAGTTTACAGAAAATCCCTTGTTTAGTAGACTATCATACAACATGATCACTAGTTTAACATCCTTTTGACTTATAGATTCTTATGTCTTTCCCATTTGATTTTGCTGCATCAGGATGAGTGTTCCATCATTTGTAGCAAGTGCTTCAAAAATGGATCATATGGAAATAACAAATCTGTTGATGATTACAAGTTTATCGACCACACCACCACCAACAGGACCCTTGTTTCATGGACTGAATCAGAAACATTACTTCTTTTAGAATCTGTGTTAAAGCATGGAGATGACTGGGACCTTGTAGCTCAAAATGTGCAAACAAAGAGTAAACTAGATTGTATTTCAAAACTTCTACAATTACCTTTTGGACACCTTATGTTGGGGTCCACACATGAGAGACATACAAACAATGGCACACAAGGACCTCCAGTACCTCAAGAGATTAAAGATACCAAAAGTCAACATGTTGAAACTGAAAACAAAAGTCAACATGTTGAAACTGAAAACAAAAGTCAGCAGAATGGTGATGCTGATATCGAAGAGCCACCTTCGAAGAGAATATGTATATCACCAATTTCAGATTCTACCGACCCAAAAGTGGAGCAGGTGATGATTTTGTATTGATATGTTCATAATTCTCATCAATTGGATGTCAGAAAATCTTTTCTGGATTGAATTCTGAAACAGTTAATTTCTTTGCAGACAGATAAAGAAGATGAGCAAGTAACACCCTCTTTACCTTTTACTGAAGAAATTAGAGAAAAAGATGATCAAATTTGTGAGCTTAAGAATCAGAAACATCTTCCTGATGTCAGTAATTCATTGATGCAGCAGGTATCCATTATAGTGATTAATATTGAAGCTGAAGTGGATACATGTATCGTGTAAAGTTTTTACAAATTTCACCTATTAGTCAATTACTCATCAAAAGTGTGCATGGGCATATTCTTTATCTTTTTCGTCTTTGTTAGGTTGCTCACATTGCGGCTGTGGTTGGTCCACATGTCACTGCTTCTGCAGCGGAGGCTGCTGTCACAGCCCTGTGTGAAGAAAATGAAATTCCAAAGGAAGTATTTGATAGCAAAGAAAATGGAAATGAGTTATCGTTTTCCACCCAAACTTTTGAGCCTGAGAGGTCGTCTATCTATCTATCTATCTATCTATATAGTTAATTTTACACTCTTTCTTGGTTGTTATATACCTGCCAGTTACATTTGTTCTTTTTCTCAGGACTGCTCAATGGAACGGTTTAGAGGTGGATGCAAGGCCCAATGAGTCAGGTCTTGTCGATTATTTGTATTAAGAGGGACTCATTTGATGTTACCTTTGTAACAGGCATATTAACAGTAACTTTTATTATTGTTTTGACAGAAAAGGGTGTAATTCCTTTACCTTTACGAATGAGAGCTACATGCGCAACGGCTCTTGGAGCCGCAGCTGCACATGCCAAACTATTAGCAGTACAAGAAGAAAGAGAAATCGAACGCCTGGTATCATCCGTTATTAATACACAGGTGAACTCCATTTGTGTTAATTACTTATATAATATTAAAAAATAAACTTGTACTTTGTGTGCTTAATGACATGGGTGTTGGTTTTTATACTAAAATAGTTGAAGAAATTGCAATATAAAATGGGATTATTGAACGAGCTGGAGGTGATAATGGAAAAAGAGTGTAATCAGATGTTGGAACTTGAAGATTCGCTACTAACCGAGCGAATGGATATTGTTCATCAGGTGATTGATGGCGGGGTTAGTAGATGGAGGGATAAGGCAACGGTGAAGCCCCAAGAAGAGACTGCACTCTAAATCAACATCATCAAGTTTAGATTAGTTGTTTATTAATAGTTTCTAACAGTTTAATCTGTAAGAAAATGTATAATTTGTAAGAACAGTTAGTTTTTTAAAACACTGCTAAGATTTGTTGGCTAATTTGAATCATGGGTGTTGGCGACCTTATTTTCTACATATTGTTGACATCCTTTATAACTGTAGCTGCAAACAAAATAATTTGTGGTGGCTATGGGTGGCAGCAGTGTTGTTTCAGTGGTCGAAGGTGGTGATGATTGGAGGTGACATGGAGGTTCCTGGTTTAAGTTAGATACGAGTATTCTTGATAAAGCGTTCATATAATAATTTACTAGATAAAACATAAGATCTAAAAGTTTACCAAAACCGTTTTATTTAACAAAAGTAGCAAATCAAGAATTGGTTTTACTGCTCTTACGTGTTACGGCCATTTCAAAATGTCAGTTATACCCTAAAGATCATGCTATGTGACTATGAGCTGCTTGTAATCATATCTATGTGCATAAAGTCTACAAAATACATAATCTATGAATATTTGATTATCATAGAACTAAAAATTATGTAACCTCATTTTTAAATTTATAAAGTCAATCATTTTAAAAATTAGTCTTTACTACTTGTTAAAATACATTTAATAACAATCAGACACAAACTATAAAAGAAAACTCAAGTCGTAAGACTCAAAATAGTATATATACAATTGAGTAATTTTCGTCATCGTTATATAAATTTATATGAATAAACGACAACACTTATTTAAATACTTCAAATATCATCAAACGAAAACAATTATACTCAATTACAATATCTCATAAGGCATTACCATTAGGGTTAGATTGTATAATTCGAATATACAGGTATAAACAATTAGAAAAATGGTTTTGTTCAAAAATCACGAGTGTTATATAAAACCCTACGTCACTCGAGTTAAAAATAAAACGATTTCAAAATTACAGGAAAAGTGGAGGGAAAAAGATCGCCATTGTAGACCACAATGTCCTCTAGAAGACGTCTGAGAATAGTCTGTTCATCCGATGAAGAAGACGACGACATACAAGAAGTACGACCACAACCACCTCCTCAACAACACGATGATATCGAACCTGAAACCCTCAATCTACAAGACGTACCCCTAAATTCCTTCACTTCTAACCCTACTAGCCTCCCTGATTCCCCCGTCCAAATCGAGACATCCGACGAAGAATTCATCGATGCAACCGAAGATCTCTCCAATTCTCCACCACTTCCGTCACCGCCTCCGCCTCTAGACCGGACTTCTTCATCGGAATGTTCTACAACAAGCACTGTTGGTATGAATCAAGTCTCTGACAGCCCTATTAGTAGGATCCTTGAGGATTTAGGGTTGAGATTAAGGGGTGATTGGTTGGATTCTTGTCTTCGTGGCCTCCAGACTGCAATCCCTGGGTTTAACAGCCTTGATGCTACAAAAAAGGCGAAGCTCTGCTTTGAGAGGTTTTTGCATTCTGATATGAACTGTAGTGGTGCAGGTTTGCTTCCAAACAATGTGCATCAAATGCACCTTGTTGATCTTCCTGGACCCTTTGTGTTACAGGTATTTCACATCTTTAATGTCTCAATTTAGTTCTTATTTGATGTTGTTGCTGTATAATCTGAACCGTTTTAATAATTTTCCAGAAACTGATATAAGTTCAGAACTGTTTAGATTAATTTTCATGGGATATATATGTGATATAGTGGATCTTAGTTCACAAGGAATTTGAAACGGTACAAAGATGCATGTTCCACTATAATTTAGTTCACAAATGCTGATAAGTGATAACTTAATTGCACATTCAGCTCAGCATAATTCTATAAGTTGCACACTTGCACATTTAGTTCACATTCACTTTGAAAGGTTTCTTAATGTAAGTTTTTATTCATTGTTCATCTTTAATGGGTAATGGAGTTCAGCAGCATCAGATGTTTGGTGCTGATCTTAGACATTTGCTTATATAACTCTAAACTGACATAAATGCATTTTGCAGGTTGATGAGATAGTAAATATTAGTCAACCTCTTCGAGAGCGTTACAAGAAGGCAAATTCTGGCTTAAAGAGATGCCTAAAGTTGTCTATGACTGATGGTGTTCAAAGATTTTGTGGCATGGAATATCAACCTATTAAAGATCTAGATGCTCTTGCTCCTGCAGGACTGAAGGTTCTATGTTATAATTCTTGCTAGTGACCATACCTTTTGTGAGTTACTATGACAATTGAAGTCTACTTCATCAGTAACAATGCAACATACTAAAGAATTGCTATGTTTAAAATTTCAAACTAGTGCAGTTATGAACATAATTGAATGTTTAAGTTATAGTTTGGAAGAATTTACTTTGTCGCCTAGTTGGTATCTTGCAAGCCATGATTTCAGTCTTATGTCATCACACTTTTTCCTAGCAGGGATGTGTAATGATTCTAATATGTTTAAAGCCACTGCAATGTTTTTGTGCATAACAAATAATTGCAATTATTTTTGTCTTTTTAGGTTGCTATTTCTAATGTCAATGTAAGGCATGGGCTCCTAATGTTGGTTCCAGAAGTTCTTCAAGTTTTAGGAGGATTAGTTGAGGAGCTGGATGCAGCTAGACAAAGACTTGTTACTGAAGTCAATAAGCCTCCAAGGGGGAGAAGGTATTCTGTTTTCTTTGTTGAGATTCTCTTATATGTTTCCATATATTGTTCAAATAAAAACAACGCCACATTATTTTAGTGTAATATGTCATGGTTTAATATTTCTATACAAATATGAAATAATCAGTTTTTAAAAGCTAATAAAAATCCTTTATGCCTTTTGTATATCAAGAAGATGTCAATTGTTTTAGCATGTAGAAAGTAGATGGGAAGCTGTGGTGTGCTTTGAACTCCTATATGATGACATATAATTTGCATGTCATATTCTCAACATGCAAGTGATGCAACCAAAATGTTCAAGAATAAAACTACAAAAGGAGAAGACAAGTAAAGTTGCCTTGATGCATGATTACTAGCTTATTTATCCGGCTCATTTGTTCACTCAGTTTTTTTTTTCTTATGACCCAGTTGCTGAATTATTTTCTATATGCTTATTTTCTATATGTTGCATGATTACTAACATCTGAACTTTTTAAATTTTTAATTAGTTAAATAGTTATTTGATGAAAAATATATGTTGATAATTCTTTGAATTTTGGACATTGGAACAATGCTCACAAATATATGCTACTACTAAACATACCCAACCAAATCTCACACAATACATGAATGTATATTTATGTGTGTGTTTATAAAAAAATGCATAGGGATTTTCATTTTAGGTTTATAGAAAACTCTAAAGAATTATTCAAGTAATGTATATAAATAATCTGTATTGCTTGTGAGTTATGAACATTAATTTAATTTTTTTAGTTAATCCAATTTAGGACAAGAACAGGAGTTGTCCCACCTTTAGCAACTAGAGCTACTCGTGCAGCGTGGCCTGCTAACGATGTTCATGTTTCAATACCCTTAAGTAATCCCGTTTCTCAGAGTACGACTCCAATGCAAGTAGATACCCAAGGTATGTGCGCTCATGTTTTCTTTAAAAATTAACATGTACTGTTGTCCACCTTATTATTGTTAACAAACATTAAATTCTGCAGTTCCCGTTAATGATAGAGTGTCGTCAAATTCTGCAGTTCCCGTTAATGGTAGAGTATCATCAAATTCTGCAGAACCTGCTAATGGTAGAGTGTCATCAAATTCTGCAGTTCCCGCTAGTGGTAGAGTGTCGTCAAATTCTGTTCCTGTTAATGGTAGGGTGTCAACAAATTCTGCAGTTCATGTTAATGATAGAGTGTCATTAAATTCTGCCGTACCTGTTAATGGTAGAGGGTCATCAAGTTCTGCAGTTCCCGTTAATGGTATAGCGTCATCAAATTCTGCAGTTCCTGATAATGGTAGAGTGTCATCAAGTTCTGCAGTTCCCGTTAATGGTATAGCGTCATCAAATTCTGCAGTTCCTGATAATGGTAGAGTGTCATCAAATTCTGCAGTTCCTGATAATGGTAGAGTGTCATCAAATTCTGCAGTTCCCGTTAATGGTAGAGTATCATCAAATTCTGCGGTTCCTGACCAATGGGAACATGTTGGACATCAGCCACCAAGAACCGAAGTAGAATCTTCTGTGTCCACCCGTCGGATGAATACTGAACCACTTCCATCTATGGCTACAACAGAAAATTCTGTTGATATGAACATGGAAAATGCTTTTTTCACTGTACCCATCATCAGGGAGATAGTTGAAACAACCCCAATTGGGGTTAGAGAAGAAACCACCATTCCTGTTCACCTGACATCACCTGTGGCAGTTCCCGATTCTGAAAATGTCTACATGGCGGCTGGAAGTAGTGAAAACCCGTTTACATACTTGGTGAACTTGTCGGTCAAATGGGCTACATCAAAAGATAGAGCATCTCATGTTGAGGGTAAAATCAAGGTGATGTTATCTTTCTCTTTAATCATGTTATTATCTGTGTACATGGATTTATTGTATTATGTTACTTATATTATTTGTATAAAACTTTTCAGTGTTTTGTGACTGGAGTTAAGGCATTCCATTATAAGAAAAGGAGCACATATGAGCTTCAAGTATATGTAGATGATGGTAGTTTGATATCTGAGATCCTTATTGATCACAATGTAAGTTCATATTATTCTTATTAAATTATTAACATATTTAAATTAAAAAATCCATGTATTTAGGACATATTATAATTCTTGTGTAATGGTTTGATTTATCAGATCGTACAGAAAAACATAGGTTATTCCCCTGAGGAGATAAACACTGCTTTGTCTTCTCCAGATCAATCTAGGGTTATTGACATGAAGAATATAATGAAACAGTTTCAAGATTATTTAGTCAACTTTGAGGTCCACAAGCCATTTCTGAATGTATTTGTAATTAAATTTTATGAAGTTATTTATTTGATTGTTTAATATATGAGTATTGAATTACAGGGAATAATGGTTGTCAGGATAAATGAAGCCTCAAGTCTTCCAGTTGCCATAGAAATGCAGCAGGGTTGTTCTTTATCTGATGCATGGTTGCTTCTTGGAAGATTAAAGTCTAGTGATAATGATCAAAGTTCACAGTTGGATCCAATAATTCTATCCCCGTAAACCCATCATCCAGATATGGCTTTGTTGGTCCCTTGGTAATAGTTTTCTTGTTTGTGTTTATTGCTATATTTAATATTAATAAATTAAATTTTTAGTAATTTAGTTCGACAATCTTCTAGTAATACTAGGGGGAGATGATTTGAGACGTTTTGATCTTGACTATTAGACGTTTTAGGGTGAAGGTTATGGATTCAATCATTATCAATCCCATGTAATGATGTAAATAAGATGTATGCAAGTATAAGAGTAATTAAGGCTTAAAATAAATTAATTAATAAATAAATAACACAAGCACGATATGAAGTGAGAACCAAATTAGTAAATTCCAATCATTCAACCAATGGCCCACTGGCTTGACCTATAAGGATCAGGGCTTAATATCCAAACGACTATAATATTACATTCCCCAAAGGCCCAAAGTATCCAAATAACAGTATGTTTTAGATTAATAAAGTTATTTATTATTGTTATTAACATTCAACACTAATGAATTTACTATATTTAGTCACTAAATACATTTTATTATTATTTTTATTTAATGACATAATACTTAAATGTTATTCAACTTAATTATAAGATATTAAACTCTAAATATTTTGTCACAATAATAAATCAATTATAAAAAAGTAAAAGTAAATTTGGTGAGGGCATGTGTATTGGGTTTGTGAAAGGTGTTAGATGTGTGTTCTTTTTTTCCGATGCGGCTCTGATGAGGGTGCAACAACACCATCCCGGCTGGCATGAGAGGATGTGAGTGCAATCACGATAACAAAAGTTGAAGGTGAGACGTGATGATAATATCTTATGTCACGGTGATAGATTGGAATCATACTATTCTTACAAAACCACAACGCACACTTACTCTAATAGTCTGTTATAATAAATAATAATTTGATTATAAACAATAAAACTGAAGTACGTATTTCTAAATGTTAATGTATTGCACATGAAATGAGCGAGTTAGAAGATAAAATCTTTGATTCAAATATATTGGTGAAGCTTATCTGCATTACAACCATGCGTCCTACATGTCTAGTTGACTTTCCTCATCCACGTGTTATGTTCTGAGACCGACACGTAGCTTTTGAGTTTTGACCACCGTTTCTTCTTCTTCTACACTTCTACTGTTCTACATCTGATCACCATCAGCACTGTCTCCATCCATCAAGTAATCATGGATTTTGTCAACGAACTCTTCTTTTTGGTCGCTTGTATGACAACCATCAGCTCATTCTTCTTTCTCACACCACTTTATACTCTCTTCAAAGCTTTATCTTACATATCTCGTTCTATCTCCAAAGAAGACGTCGCCGGAAAAGTCGTCTTGATCGTCGGAGCATCTTCCGGTATCGGCGAGGTTCGTAATCCACTTGCTTCAATTCAAAACTTCATCATCGTGAATCTTATAGAATTCGCTTTGATAGTAATTAGGGTTTTGTTTTAGTTGAGTTAAATTGTTTTGTGTTGATCAAATTGAAGCATGTGGCGTACGAGTACGCTATAAGAGGCGCATGTTTAGTTCTTGCAGCTCGAAGAGTAAAGAGTCTCCGTGAAGTTGCAGAGACTGCTCTATCACTCGGTGCACCGGAAGCCATCGCCGTTCCGGCTGATGTTTCCAACATCGATGACTGTAAGCGACTGATTAACGAAACTATCGATCACTTTGGGCAACGTAAGTAAATTGATGTGTTTTTTCTCATGTGATTTCAAACAAAAATTTGGTATTCTTGAGCTTGATTCTGCTACAACTTGGTGATATAATCAATTGTTGAATAAATACAGTGAATCATTTGGTAAATTGTGCTGGTGTGACTTCAATGTGCATGCTGGAAGAGGTAACAGATATTACTAGCATCACACCAGTCATGGTAAGCAGTAGAAACAGCATCAGATGTCGAAATCTTTATAAGATTGAGATAACATCACATGATGCATCTTTGTAGGACATAAACTTCTGGGGTTATGTCTATATGACATATCTGTCAATTCCACATTTGAGAAGGAGCAAAGGGAGAATTGTTGTGATTGCTTCATCTGCTTCATGGATGCCTGCACCAAGAATGAGCTTCTACAATGTAAGAATCCCATTGTTAGTACTTTCATGCTTGTTATAAGTTTCATAACTTCCTTGCATTATCTCAGGCAAGCAAAGCAGCAGTTATAAGCTTTTACGAGTCGTTGAGGATGGAACTCGGTTCAGAAGTTGGAATCACAATCATAACTCCAGGGTTGACCGAATCCGAAATGACTCAAGGCAAAGTCATGAACAAAGATGGCGAGATGGTCGTTGATCACGATACTAGAGATGTGAGTCATGCTCTATTAACATTGTTTTAATCTTGATTGATTGGACCGACTGATAAAGATTTGTTTTATGATAGGCTGAAATGAGTATTGTGCCAATAGAGAGGGCTGCAGCATCTGCACTGGCTATTGTAGAAGGTGCGTGCCGAGGCGATGCTTACTTGGCGGAACCATGGTGGGTCCAGACGACGCTGTATTGGGTGGCTTTTTTCCCTGAGATGGTCGAGTGGGTGAACAACTGGTTCTTGTTAGCCAAGCCTGGGGCCTCGCCGAGGGATGCACCTGGTAAGAAGCTATTAGATGTGCCCGGGCTGAGGCGTGTTTCGCAGCCATCTTCTATGTGGTCTTCTAAGATAAAGGAATGATTATAGGTGATGCAAAATATATGCAAGTATGCAACTTGTTAGATGTTAAATTTCTATAGGGAATGAACCATGGAGGTCGTCTTTGTGGGGTGTGGTAGATATATACAGCGAGGCCAGTTATTATAGGAAGCTATCTTTTTGTAAAATATACAAAGGAATGATAAATAGGTAATACAATATGTGTAACTTCTTGATGTTAACTTTATCTAGGAAATGAACTTAGAAGGCTGTGATTGTAGTGTGCTGTTGATATATACAGAGAGGCCGGTTATAACGGGAAGCTATCTTTTGCAAAGATATTTTTCATGCAAAGCGTACGAGTCGATGAAGAATTTATGCTTACGTAATCAATTATTATACTTAAATACGTAAAAAAATCCATTAAAAGCAAAAAAGAAAACGATGAAATAAAATGATACGGACCGTGCAATATTGCTAATTGAGTGTGTATATATTACGTAGAAAATAACGAATTACGTATGCTAAAGTATTTGATGGTATGAAAAACAATATAATGACCCAGATACTTATAAAAAGTATAAACAATTTCATATGAAGCACTTGTTGGTAAAATGGTAGATGCGTTAACTTTGAGCATGCTATCATTTATCAAAGAGTGATTTATTGTTTTTCTCATGTGGGTCAGTTATTTTTATCATTTTTATTTAGAAAATATTTTTTTGCATCTAGCTTCTCAAGGTTTTAAAAGGTTATTATTTTCATCCAATAAAAATTAACTTTTGTTAATTTAAAATGTTAAATCGTCTATCAATAAAAAAAGAGTAATTATATAAATTTTCATATAAAGACAAATTTCTAATTTATGTTAACATATTGGTATCGAAATTTCATTCGCGTGTTATTGTTGTATTCATGAAACCAAAATTGGACATTTGCCATCTAGTCGGCTTCATCGATGTGAGAAGAGAATGGAACTATTTTTTGTGGTGGTTGGAAACCTATTGTACAATAAAAATCATCACCTCTAGTCGTCATTTCACTTATGTTGTAATTCAATTCTGCTTGATTATGATTATGTAATTAAGGGATTATGTATTGCTATTTAAAAGATAATTTTGTCAGATTAAATGTTTAACAAAGTTAATTTTTTGGATGAAATTACAATTTTTAAAATTTTTAAGGAGTCATATGCCCAAAAAAAAAAAAAAAAAAAAAAAAAAAGCTTTTTTTTTTTTCGGATAAAGATAACAGAACTATAGGAGAGAAAACCATAATTCACTATTTATATACAAAATTCACTATTTATATACAAAATATATAAGATGCATCTAGGAAAACTAGAAACATTTCACTCATATATTCAAGGAGACAGAAACGAAGAAACTTACAACTGAAATAAACATCAACGCACACTGTTTTCTTATTTAGACACTATATACAATAGCAACAAAACTAAACAACTGCTTCATAACACCCACAACACAACATATTCAAGTAAAAACGAAGTCGATTTGGGCATACATCAGTCCGATTTCATCTCCGGTGATTGAATGCTCATCGGGTACAGAACGCCCTGACCTCCTGCGATATCCAAAATCTTCTTCCCGAAAGTGTCATGGCGAGACTCGCCCCCAACTGTCGTCATGTTCGTCAAATGGTTCACCCACTCCACCGCCTCAGGCCACAACACCTTCCACACATAACTCATCTTCATCCACGCAGGTTCCGTCACATAGCGCTCTCCTCTAAGCGCCTGTTTCACTATCGCCCGTGCAGTTGCTGATAATTTCCCCACCGGAGACAAGTTTACTTGCATCTGATCATTATCATATAATCAGCATTTTGGTAAAAATAAACTAACAAGTAACTAACAGAGAGTTGATTAGCTTACATCTCGAGTCTCATAGTCGACTACCATCTTTCCTTCGTGAGAAAGGAATTTCCCTTGAGTGATTTCAGACTCTATGAATCCGGGACTCACGAGGGTTATCTTAACGTCCGACCCGAATTCAACCCTCATTGTTTCATAGAACTGTGCTAGTGCTGCTTTGCTTGCCTAAATCATCATGACATAAGACAATTATGCATTGAATAGGGCTTTTCATGGGATAGCTAGTAATGATCTAGAAAACATATGATACAGATAAGAGGAGATTGTACATTGTACAGACTCATTCTTGGAAGAGGAATCCAGGATGCCGCAGATGAAAGCACGATGATTTTGCCTCCGCTGTTTCTGAGGTGTGGAGCTGCAAATTTTGTAGTGTAAACCGAACCCCAGAAGTTTATATCCTGCAAAAACCGCTAAATCTTTATCACCAACGGTCCATTCCATTGGCATGTCATCCAACAAAATTTTCATTGATTTTATATTCTAGTAGCGTTACCATAGAGTGAAGTTCATTGTAGAACGCTAAATTAAGCGGATAAAAAATAACAAACCTAAATCTTTTGATTTCCTTATTAATGATTCACATTAAAATTTTATACTTCAGATAAGTTCATCTATATAAAAAAACAATAGCCCAACAAATTTTTATGTTTTATTTTTTTAATTGTCTACCTAAATGAGTAAGTATTTGTGTTTAACCTATGGTGTTCAAAAAATGGTGTATATATCCTACACGTGAGTAACACATTTGTATATCATATAAACAAATATAACTTATTCACCAATTTTTTTTAATTCCAAGATAAATGAAGGAACAATAGTTTCTATCAGTTATATTATTTATTTAAAATTAGAAGAAATAGATCATTTTTATTTAATATTAGAAAAAGAATTATTCATTTTCTCTGTGTAATTTTTTGAAAAAAAAAACCTTTCCTCCTCCATACACACGAATAGAGTTTTCCGAATATAAAACTTAAGGAAAATAAGTAACGGGAGTTCACCATGACAGGGCGTAAATTCGTGATGTCATCTGCTTCTTCCAGCATACATATTTGAGAAATTCCAGCATTATTCACCAAATGATCCACTGCAATGAGCACTCACAACACAGATTACATACATAAAAACTAAACTATTGAATTTCAACAGATCGAAACACATAAATGAAGTTACAAAGTAGTTGCATACATCGATTGAAATGATGAACAGTTTGATCAACCACCCGTTTACAGTCATGAGCGTTTGACACATCTGCTCGGATAACTATAACATCGGGCGATCCGATGTACCGACACCGATCAGCCACTTCCCGGAGTCGATCCTCTCTCCGAGCACAGAGAGCCAAACATGCTCCTCTGCTAGCATACTCGTAAGCCAGATGCTGCATCGTAACAGTTCAATACAAAATTACTTCATAACACATAAAACAGTACATGAGTGGCTTAAGGGATGAGTACGGGTGATAGTATTCATTTTTTTTTTTTTTTAATGTTTTCGGTCTTGGTATTTTTTTAGTGCTTTCAATGGTAGCGGTACGGTTAATATCGATACGGTTATTTAGATTATACTTTCGCTCTTTTTCGGTATTTGCATTTTTTGATATGGCACCATCGCAATATACTTAGGCCCAAGCAACTAAATACTTAGCTTTTGACCCTAATTTAAAAAAAAATAAATTTATATACGTGAATTGCGTTGATGTATTTGAGTTGTAATATAAAAATATTCGGAAAAAAGGGTAACTGCAGCGATAATAAATATTTTAGTTTAGAGTCATTTTAATAATCTTAATTTCATTTATTTATCGTGATTAATCTCAACTTAATAAATATTTACAGACATTCCAACTTTGATTTTATTTTTAATCTTTTACTAAGGGATAGTTTTACAGACATCGCAACTTTGATTTTATTTTTCTTCTACGATCTCTTACTAAGGGATAGTTGGCACGAGAGTTTTTTTTAATGATATGAGGTCAACTTTGATCTAATTTTTCAATTCCGTTATCGCCTAGCCTTCACAAGGTTTGTTTTTAGCTGTCTGGCATCCATCGTCACTTAAAATCTACATTTAACAAGTCAAGTGGTTTAAACCAGAGGTGACGATTAACAGGTTTCAGGTTGTAATATTCCTAGATTGAAAGAACTAATGGTAGATTGTAACTTTATTCTTAGTTTTTGGCCACCTAAGCAGTACCCATAATCAAAAAAACTAATGGAGTTAACTCTCATTTAGAGAGGGAGGGAGTGTCTATAAATATTTTTTAAGTTATGATTAATCTTGACAAATAAACAAAAGTCGGGATCATTAAAATCCAATAACCCTTTAGTATATTTCTATTGATGTGATGTCCGGATAAAGAGTGAGGGTATAATTTAAAATTTATAAGACACTGATCTTTTGGTTGCTGAAACAAATTTATAAGTTTGAGGCTCAGGATCGGAATTCCGTCGAGGAGGATGTGGAAGTTACCTCGCCGATGCCGGAGGATGCTCCGGTGATAAGGACGACTTTGCCGGAGACGGATTCAGGGAAAAGGGTGCGAAGGAGGCGGAGGCAGAAGTTGAAGAAGATCCACGGAGGGAGGAAGATCAACATGCTGAAGAAGGTGAAAGGAGGTGCTGCAAGATTCAAGAAACTATTGACCAAATCCATGGCTACTGTCTGAGTGTGTGTGTGAGGTACTTGAAGAAGAGATGGTGGTGGATTGTGATGATATTGAGGTGAAGCAGAGGTGGAGGTGGAGGTGATCGTCAAAGTGTTGCGTGGGGAGACGAGGGAGTGACACGTAATGGTGTAATGGTGTTTTCTTTTCTTTAAGCGGTGATGCTATATCTTTTCTCAGGGTCTATCGTATTTCAATTTTATTCTACTTCTAGATTAGACAACACTCTATGGTATACCGTATACGGTGGGTGGATACAACGTATTAATACGTGAAAGAACTAAAATTAAAAGAACATATTTAAGTAAAGATCGATGTCAAAGATTGATTAGTAGGAATGCAGCCGTTTTTTGTTCAAAACTGTTTTTATTATGGTTAAAAAACGAATAATGCCTCCTGATTGTTTGCTACTTATTTAAGAAAACCGGTTATTTTTATATTTTAGCGATATTGCATTTTTCTTGTTTTCTTAATAATATTTTTCTTTATTTTACGAAAAGGCCGACTTTTGACCGGCAAAAAATTTATGACATCTAGAATGATATAGTTCAAGAACTAATAAATACTTACATAATAAGCTTCTATTTCTGTTATGTAAAATGTGCTAAAAGATATCATTGCAAAGAATTATAGTAAAAATACAAAAACTAATAAGTTTTAGGGGCTGTTTGTTAACCTATTAATAATCATCAATATATTTTTTAATGATTTATAGTATTTTAATGGTTAAAAGATAATCCTAATACTAAATGGTTAAAATATATCATTAAAATTTAACTTTTTAACAATTTACTATTAGAGTTGTCTATTAACTATTAATAGACTATGAATAATTAAAATATAGCATATTAATAATCACTAAAAAAAACTACCAAACATCCATTTGTATTTTTACATTTTGTAATATAAAAATAGAACCGAGCGATCTGGGATAGGCCCAGCAGGTATGTTCTCTAATATGATCCACTGATATAAACAAAATTTACAATTTAAAAACAAAAGTATTTATCCTCTACGCCGCTTTTTTAAATTTTAATAATTTCGCAGGCCCGTACCCAGCCAGTTTTCCTTAGGCCCAGCAGGCACACTCTCTAATATGATCCACTAATATATAAACAGGGGCCCAATTTTTCTAGGAGGCCCAAGTCCTTACACTATCCATTTTCTCATGTGGGTCGCTCTGTTAAGATGCACGAGGGGACACATAAGTAGGTCCATGAACACATTGAACTATTGAAGTGTTCCAATGTTAGAAAGAGACAAGTAAATGAACTGGACAACAATATGAAATTACAATAAACCAATTGTAAGTATATAAATAGATTTATACTATACCTTTTGCAGCAACTTGATACGAAAAGTTGGTATTAAAAAGACAGCAATTTGGTTCTTTTGTAAGGGTCAAAGGAAGCTTCAAAGAACTTGTTTAAAATTAAGATCCACAAATGAAGTTGCTTTACTAAGAATTAATTAAGGGAGTGATATTTAGTGATAGTGGGAAGCATGCTCTAAATCCTAATTTTTTAATCAGTTAGCTAGGGACTTGATACGTTTTATCAAATTAAAAGTACATCCGTGTACTGTATTCCTGTTATATTTTTTAACAATATTTTTTTACTCTTGTATTCCATCTAACTTTACAATTACAAAAAAAAAAAATAATAATAAATAAATAAATAGACCTACACTTTTTAGTGGTAAACAATCACCAATGCCTTAGGATTTAGAAGAACATTTTTTTTAATTTATATGTTTTATATAAAACCAAGAGTGATGTTAATGAAAAAAGCTAAAGTGAAAGAGTATAGGATTCTGTACTTTCTTCCACTTGCAGTCCTTTTTACTTTTCCTATTGTTATCGTTAATACATATTTTACCACTTATTGGTGTTTAATGTTAATCCTATTTTTTTTAAGGTAAGAAGCAATAAACAAAATATGACTTTGTAGCGGGTTATTTTTAATTTTTAATATATATAACGTATTTCATGTGAAAATTGCAAAGTATTATAATTAGTCATTTTCTTTAATTTTCTATGTATGCTAAAGTCATAGACCGCATTTCAGTATATTGAATTCATATATTTCAGAACATCATGATCGATTGATAGAAAGTGAACGTCTTGAAAGGATTCGCTAATGAAAATATTTTATTAAAAGTTATGGTATTATCATACAAGCCATATAAATACGTACAATAAAACTAGCTTATGCTCGTCTCTTTCGATCTTAATGCATATATAACCCGAAACATAATAATATTTAAGATCAGTAATTAAAACTAGTTAAATACATGATAGGAAATTATTAGTAAACAACATCCATGAACATACAAAAGGCTTCAGAATTCAAACTGTTAACCTATGTAGGATAAGTTGTCACATAATATATATACTATTTGTAAGTTCATATACTATAGAAAGTTGCATTTCCCCCCTCCACTTTTAATATGACCTTCAATAACCCTCCAATAACTTTGGATTTTTATCTTCTAAGAAACTCAGTTTCAAGTTTTCTTTGTCTATTGACCCTTGCAATAAAATCATCAGCCAATTTGTTCAACTCTTCTGCAGGCAAACTTTCTTCTTCCTCTAAATCCTCAAGTTTTATTTTCTCAAATGCTCTTACCTTCACACTAGAACACTTATCATTGTCCCCATCATGTAGTTCCAAAGAGCATGTAGTGAGTCCCCTATCCTTTTTAGCCTTTGTTGGTGACAAAACTCGAGGCTTTGTAACCTTGCATTTGTATTTATCATAACACATATCACTATACTCAGCTTGCAATGCCTTAGATTTGGAGGTGAAAAACTTTGATTCTCCCACAAGAAAGATGACAATGAGGTTGCCAACAATGAACAAAACCTTGCTAGTGAAGAAGAATGAACATATCTTCGGTAGGGTTAAGAAGAAAATGACATTAAAAGTAGCACAAAATGGTGGATACCATAAGGGACTAGAACAAAACAAGGTACAAGCTAATGTTGTCAAGGAGTATAGTAAGACAGTACCCACAAACTGCTGCCTTTTGTGTTTCTTGATAGCATGAATCTTGTAAGCATGTATTTTAAGTGGATCCATTTGAGGTTTGTTTATATGGATTTTGTAGATATAATGATCATATGACTGAACATAGGGTAATGTTTATCTGCCTGCATTTATAGTGAAATGAAAAGGAGTTTATCTTGGTGTTTTTCCAACACATGCAACTTTCAAGTGGTTTCTTTATACCATTGTTTTGCTTTTGCAAAAGTTTTGTTGGAGATGTTGATTGTTTATTGTTGAATTATTGAAGTGCGTCTTTTTCCTTTGTAAGTTCTCTTTTTTTTTTTTTTTTTTTTTTTTTTTTTTTTTTTTTTTTTTTTTTTTTGTTGTTGTAATTTGAAATTTGAATGGCTTGTGATACTTCTCTTAATAAAGTTGGTTTATTTAAAGGAGTGTCAAGACAGGGTTATCTCTTATTATACCTTGGTTAGCTTCATGACATTTTAGTTTAGATTTTTTTCATGTAACACAAAAAGGAAAATCTTGCATCTGTCATGGATATAAGATATGCTGAGTTTCTAAATAATGTCATGTTTGAAATATCATCAAATCGTTTTGTAC
The DNA here is from genome assembly GCA_025506415.1 of Flaveria robusta. NCBI lineage: Eukaryota > Viridiplantae > Streptophyta > Magnoliopsida > Asterales > Asteraceae > Flaveria > Flaveria robusta. Next base: position 2,566,168 of record CM046469.1, read on the forward strand.
ACATTGACCGGAGATGAGAGAAGAACTTTACAGTTAAAAATGCGCTAAGTGAGAGTAGTCCTTGCATGATCAGTGACTTCTTGTGAAACTTCTATTCTGACAATGAAAAACAATTATGTGAACTCGTTTTTGTCAGAACAAACAATATTGATTGGTATAAGGGTCTAAAGAAGTGTTAAAATATACACGTCGATCTAATAAAACAAAGGATTATGAAAAACATTTTGTTACACTCGGTAGTTGGAAATATGTGTTTAATAATTTGAATACCTAGTTACAAACTAGTTTTGACCATCTGGAATAAATTTTAAGGTACAACAAGAAAGTTGGTTTAGGAAGCTATTTGAATCTAATTAAAAATATATATGCATACAGGTGAAATTGCTTCAGTGAGAAGCAGCGTTAGTGGCAAACATACTCTAAAGATAAACTTTAGTTGAAGACTTGCTTTGGTGAATCTAACCATAATTTGAGGGTGGTAGTGCGAATAACAATGATCGCTTTAACACACAGATTTACTCCACATTTGTGTGATTATAAGCCAACACAAATTAAAACAATAAACACGGAATATAGTTAATTAAACACGGGTAATAAATATGTAAATTAGTGTTAGAAAGTTGAAATAAATTTTATATGTTGATTTACTCTACAGTTTTATATTCTTATATTTATAAAATTATACGTATTTTAAACTTGTTAAAAATCTTATTATTATCTATGTTGTTTATTAGTACTACTAGTTTATTATTTTGTGTATTACATGGATTGAATCAATAAAATTTTAAATCGTTAGTAACGACAACTTATGAAATTATAAAACGGTTTTTGAGATAACATATGATTAAATTACATATGAGTAAGAATTTCAAGCAATAAAATGATGATATTATTTTTGAACTTTCATTTTTGTTTTGTTTTTTCAAAAAAAGTTGTTTTGTAAACATTTTGTGTTAAACAAACCGTTTTAAAAAAATATCATCTTTAAAGTTTCCTTATTATAACTTTGACATTTAGTGATTTTCATTTTATAAAAAATGTATTTTAATTATTTTCATATTTAAAAATGCTTGATGTTTTTAAAATTTCTTATTTTATAAAAAAATTATTCCTTAGAAATTAAATTTATAGAAATATCTCTTTCATAATTTTTTATAAAATATTTTTAGTTTAAAAAAATTAAATAATATGTAATTATATAATATAAGAGAAAGATGGAAAACTAAGATTTAAGAGGTTTATAATTGTGTCAAGTGTCCCCTAAAAACATTCTTTTGTTAGTACTATGTTAGATATCCATGTATTATATGGGTGGGGTAAATTTAACATGTTAAAGCCATTAATTTTTAAGAATATTTTCTATGTTATATGTCATTAGCCATTGTTGAAATAAAAAATAATGAATATCTAAAAAATTATAAATACAAATTAGATTTATAATATTACATTTTAAGATAAGATATAATATAGAATTATAAATCATGTAGTTTAGTATATTTTAATAAATTATTATAATGAAAACATTTATAATTTAAATATTTGATTGTTTAGCTTACATGATTATATTCTCATTTAATAGGAGAGAAATGTGGGAAATATAATTTTAAAGTTAACCAGAAGTTGTTAAGTGTCCACCTCAAGTATTTTTTTACTAGCTTTAGTAAACACATGTATTACACGGGTTTAACAAATAAAATATTAAACATAATAAAATTTTATTCAGTATAAAACGATATTCTAAGATAAATATGATTAAAATTACGTATTTGTAATAACTATAAGTAATAAAAAAAATTATATCAACTTTTTCAACTTTTGTTTTAAAACTTTTTTTTAAAAGAAATAAATATTTTGTTTCAAAACAAATCATATTCAAAAATATCATTTTAAATTTTTTTATTATAATATTTAATTTTATTTATTTTTTGTTTATAAAACATTTATTTTCAAAAACACTAGTTTTAAAAAAGTTTGTCGTTTTATTAAAATTTGTGTTTTAGAAATAACATCAATAAAAAGATTTTTTTCTTAATTTATTAAAAAACTATTTTTATTCTAAAAGAGTTAAATAATATTCTTGGTAATTAAGGTAATTATTTAATAGGAGGAAGAAGAGATAAAAATTTTGATGAGATGAAATATGATGCTGACATGTGTCACTTAAGTTATTTTTTTATTAGAGTAGAAAGATTATAATAATAAGATGTATAAATTTATAGATTATTATTTGAAACTATTATTTATGTCACCTTTTAAATTAAACAAGTTGATTTGTTTTGTTTTATTTACGGATTCATATCTCACCTTTTAGGATTGGATTTTACAATTAGAGTGAGATTACAAAACTCCAATCTTCCGATAGATATATATCAGAGTTAAATAAAATAACAAAGATTTGGTAAATCCTACACGTACATGCCATTTACTTTTCTCGAACTTTTGATAAAGGGTGGGTTGCCAATTTATTAAGACTTAATTAACGGTTGTCTTTTCCTTCAGGTTTAACAATTATGTAGTATTTTATAAATTTAATAGTTGTAGTAATACGTGTATTACACATGTTAAATAAATAAAATATTAAATAAAAATACAAATTTATTAATTATAAAATAATATTCTAAAATAATTTATGATTGAAATTACATACGAGTAAGGACTATAAATAATAAAACTATGATAGTTACTTTTTAACCTTTTGTTTTTAAATTTTTTTTTCAAAACAAAAAAATGTTAAAATCAAACCGATTCAAAAAATAACATTTTTAAAAATTTCCTTATTACAATTCTAGTTTTAATTATTTGTTGGTTATAAAAATTTACTTCTTTAAAACACGAATTTTAAAATATTTCATATCTTTAAAAAAGTTTGATGTTTTAAAAAGTTTCTTAATTTATAAAAATTTATTTCTTTAAAAATTACATTAATAAATATATATCTTAATTTATTAAAAACTATTTGTAATTAAAAAGTGAATTAAATAATATTATAGGTAATTAATGTAGTTATTTAATAGAAATGAGAAGCGAGAAAATTTTGGTGACGAGAATTTGATGTTGTCACGTGTCTCTCTCGGTTACTCTTTTATTAAAATAAAATGATATTTGCTATATAAAAATTATTTTAAAGTTTAAAGTAATAATTCAGTATTATATTCATGAACTAGGTATTTACCCTCACACAATGCAATGATAGTTCAAATATTAGAAAGTTATAAAATGCAACAATGTTAATTTTTATTTTTTTAGAACGACAACACACACTCTCATGAACTTAAAACCACCTAAATATAAATCCATCTAAAACTCAAAATAAGATTTGAACTCTCACCACTTGATTAAAGAGAGTTTACCAATGTATTAGGCCAAAAGCCTCTAGTAGTAGTAATTTTAATTATATAAAAGTGGCTCGTGTAGTAAAAAGATAAAAACAAAAACATGCCAAGAAGACATCAACGTGTATTTTATTTCGATAACAATCATACTAAGTCTTTATGAAAATAAGTGACGATTTCATTACAGCAACAGCAGCCGCCAACAACAAACAACAACAATAAAACCTTAAAAAAAGAACGTCAAACATAATAATGATAACAATAAGAAAAACAACAATAAAAAACAAAATTTATAAAAATTAATGATAATACTAAAAAAAAATAATCATAATAATTAAAAAGTGAAATAGAAAATAAAAAAACAAATATGATAATGAAGAAGCAACGGGGGCTCGAGGAATCAAACCTAAGACCTTCTTTTCCACGGGTAGGCTACTAACCAGTTGGGTTGGTTTTGATTTGTCAACTATTCAAATATAAAAGTATAATAATATTCTATTTGTAGAGATTGCACTTATTATTTTAGAGGAAACTTTTACCATGACATTTGCACTATTCATTTTCTCTTGGCAACACCGAGTAACCACTTCTTATTACCATCATGCATTGTGTCGCAAATTTTGTTACCACTAGGCACAATTAATCCCAAGTCCAATTACACTTTTTGCACACTCCGACAATATAAAAACAACCCTAAATCAATAAAAAAAACATATCAGATTGAGTTTAATTGATTTAGTGTCGAGTTAGGTTGTTTCAATAAGTTTCCCTCTCTTAATCACTTTAAAACGAAATTGCAGTATTTTAGAACCCCTACAAAAAAAAGATACAATAATGACGTGATGAATGTTTGTTACATTTAAAAGATATCTTTGAAAGTTTCTAATTACATAAGATTATAAATTATAAATTAGATATATAAAAAATGGAATATGAATATTATAAGATCAAGATCTAATAAATTTCTTCCAATTTCTAGGTGTGAACATATTTTTTCACACTTCTTGATAATTAGACAGGCTTTATATACGCCTAATGTATGTGTTCTCGGTCACATGTATAAGATTAAAATAATAATGGATAAATTAACGAAAAATGGGTAATTAAAGCAAAATTTGAGAAAGCAAATGTATGGATTTAAAGGCATTGTCTTTTCCTTTATTTCTTAAAAAAGGAAAGAAAAAGATGAATAAAGTTAGAGGGTATTCGATTCCGTAGACGTACCCATCCCGTGCATCTCAAAAGATATATGGAGTAAAGTAGTTTCCACCTTGTTTTCATATTTGTCATCATCTTTATCAATTTAAGTTTCATGTATGTTTTAATAAGTCACTACTCACTCGTCTAGCCAACAGGAAGGTTGTTTGTTTATTTACAAGTATATTCATTTACAAAGAACTCAACTACGCCAATTTTCAACGAAACCGTCAAAATCATATTCAATTGAATGAAATAGGTATAAACATTAACAAATTCAACTTTGTCATGTAATTTTACAACACTGTTTTCAAGGCTAGACTAGCTCGTCGGACACAAAACAAGCATCGGCCACCTCGGTTTGTTGGATTGGAACCGTTTTAAAATAGGTCGGACACCTTATTTTTATTAAAAATAAGTTGTAAGTTTTATAATTATAGGTATTTAGGAAGTAGATAATCTCATGACTCATCTATATTAAAAACTAGCTTTAGTAATCTCGTGTATTATACGAGTTGAATAATTAAAATATTAAATATGTAAAAATTTATTAATTATAAAATAATATTTTAAGATAAAATATGATTGAAATTATGTATGAGTAAAAACTATAAGTAATAAAACAATGATATCAAACTTTTTAAACTTTTTCCAAAAAATAAAAATAAAAATTAAACATTTTCTTTTAAAACAAACCGTATATAAAAACATATCAATTTTAAAATTTTCTTATCATAACCCTCAAGTTTAGTTATATTTGGTTTATAAAAAAATTACTTTTTAAAAACTCCTAATTTAAATATCTCGTATTTATAAAAAAATTTGATGATTTAGAAAAATTTTTTATCTTATAAAAATATGTTTCTTTAAAATCAATATTAATAAAAAGATTTCTTTCTTAATGTATAAAAAAAACTATATTTAATCTAAAAAAATTTAATAATTTTATGAGTAATTTAGGTAATTATTAATATGAAAGAGGAGTGGAAAAACTTTAATAAGAAGAAATATGATGTTATCATCTCTCTAGGTTATTTTTTTATTTTAAAATAAAAAATAAAAGATAGTTTTGTAGCTTTCATAATTCAAACTCTAAACCCCTCTCTTAAATTTTAGGAAGCGTTGTCCACCCTCGCGTGAAAACGTTGGTGTTTTATTTGTAGATAGAATATAAATACTCTTTAATCACTTTAATCTCAGTTTCTCTTATAATTACGTCTTTCATAATTTTATATTTTATTTTTATTTCAGAAAACAACACATTTTTTATGGTATAAGTAATATAACAACATAGTTGTATCAAAATTTTAATTTAATATAGTATTTAAATTATACGTAAGATTTAAATATTTTTAAATCAATTATGATCTCACTTGGTTTTTGATACCGGCCCGACTAGTTAATCAGTCAGACATTCGTTTTGATGACCAACCCGGTTATGAAAACAATTTCTAGCCTAGACAAAAAATTTCACATTTAGATTACATTATGCAAATTACATTATGCGCGTTGTAATTTGGTGTTGCCTAGTGTAACTTTGGTGGTTTGCCAAATTGCTAGTGTTTAAAATGTTCTTAGACCTGGAGATAATAAAATTTGATTCTTGTTGTTATAAAATAAAGGAAGAATTTCATATGTATTCTTACAAACTTTTAAAATATTATATACCTAGAAAAAGTTTAATATATCATATATATATCTCTATAAAAACTGAATATCATATAGACTTCTACAAAACTTCGAATATTATATATACCTAAACTAATATTAAAATATCATATATATTTAGAAAACTTTTTAAATATCATATGTATCCGTAAAAAACTTCTATAATATCATGTATACCTTAATCAAATTAGAAAAATATACATGCCGCTAGAAATCTGTTAATATCATATAGACCTATATTAACATCAGAATATCAAATATAATCTTTTATTTATTATTAAAAATTTCAAAATATAAAAAGTTTCAGTTTATTACTTTTGTTTTATTATTATTATTATTAATGTTTCTACTATATTTTTACTTTTTATTCATATGACAATTATAGTTTTTAATAAAAATTATTGTTTTCTACATTTTGAAAATAATAATACACATAAATAACATAGTTAAAAAGTATAATGAATATATTTGCTAGAAAATACTTCTATATTAAACTCTCATGTCTTATTAAGAAATTTATTATTTTTTATTACAATTAAACTTAATTGGATAAATTTAAGAATTTTGAGATGTAAAACCTCATATACCTACTTGAAAGTATAATTTATAAATTAATAAATTTAGATTTTAAAGTAAACTTTGGTTCCACCCCTACCTTATAAATATGTAAGTTTTTGAGAAAAAATATAAAAAAATTGCTAAATATAAAATTTTAAGGTTTTTTTTTAAATATGAACGAACATATTCTAATTTTAAAAAAAATTAATAAGCGGAAATATTATATTTTATTTATAGAGAAGAGTGTATATGATATTTTAAATTTAGTTTTGATATATATGATATTTGTAAAGTTTTATAAGGGTGATATTTAGAAATTTTTAGTGTTATAAATGATATTTTCAATTTGAGACATATATGATATTTGAAACTTTTACTATTTATGATATTCTAAAAATTGATAAGGGTATATATGATATTTTTAATTTTATTCGGATATATATGATATTTTAAAATTTTGTAGAGGCATATATGAAATTATCGCTAAAATAAATAAATAAATAAGCAAAAACCAAAAGTCTAATGAAATAACTGCATCAAAACACCTAAAATTTCAACATAGCTACAAAGTACAAACTATAAATATTGGAGAAATACATGCGTACTAATTATTAATGAACACGTTGGTCACTATAAGAAAAAATGGCTTTGCCGCCACCACCATACCCCTTTATTCGTTGCTTGGTCTCGACCATGACTATCTTGATGACTATTTGGTGCAGGTAAAGATAATGCATTATTGAGATCTTCACAACTTCAGATAAAAGTGTGAAGGGGGAAAATGTATGGTGACAATTTTCATGTTTTAGAAATATATGATAATATTCACTCTATAGCTGAGAGATCAATTCATAGTATCATTTGGTTATTTTTTTAAACAACTCATAATTTAATTTTAATATAAAAACATCCAGTTTTAATTACTCGATTCATATATTGTATACGTATATGCATGAAATAATATAAGCAACGTAAAACCCTTGCCATTATGATTACCCTATCCCACTAGCTATGACTAACTGCATGATAACAACGGCACATGTCGATACAAAAGTGGTCTAGTAATCAAGGGAAGGAAATGCACAATTTACAGCAACGAGTCCATCCAAGTCGATTTAATCTAACGTCATATAATACTTTACTAGTGAGTGATCAAGTGTAACGTTATAACACCGGGTCCGTATCTATATGGACATATGTATCCGAAAAAGTAATGGACCGACTGAACTTACAACCAAATTGTGATCCGTAAACAGGAGCCCACATACCATCATTCTCCTAACTCCTAAGACTTTCTACTATTGTGAACTTTTATGAGGTGGTTTTGAACTTGTGAGATAGATATAAAAAAATAATAATAATAATAAGAAAAGGAAAAAGCACAAAATTACCTCAATCTGATTGCTAAAACTAGCTAAGGCTGTGACCATCTCAATGCCACATGGCAACGTACTAGTGGCTCTTCTTCTCTTTTCTTTTATTATTTATTCATTCTAATTAATTTCACCTTAAATATAATTTTTTTAATGAATTATAATATTTAACATTTTTAAAAAATCTAAACACACAGTATTGTTTAGTAAATTTTGTGAATATCCAGATATAAATTTGATTAAAAACGAAATTGTTTTAAAAAAAACTATTTTTATATAAAATAAATATAAAATATTTAATTGTTATTAAATTTATTTCTTTAAAATAAAATACTTTTAGTATCTAAATATAATCATAAATAATATTTATTTATTAAAAGTTGAGTTGCTTGGGTTGTAAATGTGTGTGAAAAATTAACTTAAGTTGGGTTGTTTATGTGGAAGAAGGAAAAATTAAGTTTCAATAAAAGGTTGGGTTGGGTTGGGTTGGATAGTCTAAAACCATTTATAAGTAAATGGAATATATGAATTGTCAACTTGAGGTGATTACCTCTTTTGAAAAGAATAACAACTAACCATAAACATCATGGACCATTCACTCAATGAAAAACAAAATCTGAACCAAACTAATAGAGATCGATTCGAGGTGATCAATCTTCTAATAAGACCTTTTGAGCGGGTTAAACTTCAAAATAACAAAGAAAGAAACAGAGTTGATTTTAAATATGCAAGTAATTAAGGTTCCTAAAGACCAGGGAAACATGGAAACATGAACATGCATTCTACTAAAAGTAACACTATTGAAAATTACAAATGCATATATGAAGCCATATACGAACAACAAAATCAAAGAATACGTGTGATAGGTTCTTTTAACGGTGATGTGGACTCTTGATTATCAGCCAAGATGAAGAGAATTAGAGTTCAATAATATTCATCGACGTCATTCAAAGGAAATCCTACGAGGCCTTTAAGAGGCTTACAAAAAACTAGAGAAAATATAAAGGGAAATTAACTACCCGTTACAAACATGAAACATTACTCACTGAATATTAAAAAGAAAAGAACAATTAACATGGGCATGGTAACGTGGGTTCGGAAAATGCAAGGCACGTATCATATGGCGTCGAGTAAAGGGTCTTTTTGGGTTAGTGCTATGACCCTAAGATAACAACTAATCTTAGGCTAGTCCAGGGAGAGAGAGAGTGTATATGACTTACAAAACTTCACATTTGTTAACTATACAACAAATAAAAAATAAATCCTAAACCTTACAATAATTTCAGTCTCTAACATTCTCTCCTAAAGAGCCATTGTCCTATCTGGTCACAACTGATTCCCTCCAAACCACCACTCTAATTTGGCTTTGATAATGATGTTATACGCTAATAAGAAGAACTCATCACAAAAAAATAATTTATTTAACAAGATAACCTATTTAATCTATAAACACTCATCTATACTACGGATGAGAGAAAAATCTAAGACCTTGCAATGAATGGTTTCAACTTGTAACTTATTAGCTGTCGGCCCGGAGGAAAACCGTATAGAAACCAAATAAAAATGACACTGAGAGAACTGAACTGAATGGTCTATAGGTTGTCCCGGTCCGGGTTGGTCCGCTTTCTCAGATTTCATGGGCCAAATTGCGTACCTTTTTTGTACCCGAGTTAGACCCACAAAATAGAAATCCCACAACATATAACAATATAAGATATTTTAAGTTTTTTTTTTCCCCTTAAAGTGACTCAAAACACAAAAACTTTCACAAAATTCTTAGAAATTAAAATTGAAATTAAAATATTTTTCATTTAAATTGTTTGTTTGGTCAATGAATGAAGTTAAAATTAAAATTTCATTTATTCATTGAAATTCATATTTCTTGCATTTATCCATAAAATATTTAAAATGTTAATAGAATGTTTAAAATTAACATTTAAATTCCATTTAAAATTGACCGACCAAACATATTATTAGCAAAATTCTATTGTTATTTTAATTTCAATTCTAATTTCTTTGTATAAAAAATTTCGAACCAAACGCCCCTAATGGTCTTGATACAATGATACCACTCATCTCAAGTCTCAACTACTTAGAAACCAACTGATTTTAGTTCATGACTAGTTTGTTTCAGTACAAACACAAACACAGGAAACAGAAACTACTTCATCATATCATCATTACAACCAACAACCAAATCAAAACACACTTTATCTTCAAGGTTAAACATCAACATCAACACCAAATCACAGAGTAATCAACATGATCAGCTGTTAACATTCTTACTGTAAATCAATCTAACCTAACAAACTCAACTGGATTTCTTCGGAGAAATAAGATCCGCAAGCTTGTTCTTCATCTTCCCATTAGGAGAAGACTTGTGGTGATCACCTCCCCCAATCCCAGGGTAATACCTCTGAATCACCTTCTCCCTCACAAACTTATTGTATATAAAAGCAGCTCCCCTGAACTGAGGCAGCACCAACCAAGCTACCGCTATCAGTTTCACATCGTACCATATCGGAATCCTACAAACACAAAACAACAGTTTCTAATCAAGTCACTGATTTCTCGTAGCATTTAAGCATATAATATATCGTTTACCATTCGAGAAGGGGTTGAAGAAGCATCTCCATGAGCGTGAGGAACGAGTATAGGATCCAGTAAGAGAGCCACTGTTGATCGTCTTCTTTTGATGTGCTCTCAATCGCCACCACCGATGCGTAAAGCGGATACAACAACATTGTTACTGGCCTGCAAACAAATAGCTATTGAAATCAACGGGGAAACGAAATTGAATCGAAGAGATTTGTGATTTGTGATTTGTGATTTGATTAAAGGTTAATTACCCGGCTAATTGATGGAGGCCAGACATCAGCGTCCAGAATCGACTCATTTTGTAGTTGATTTCACGAGATTGAATGAGAAACCTTCGATTTTTCTTTGATTTCAACTTGATTTGTTAGAAGAACGGAAGAGGAAAGTTGGGAACACAGGAATAAGTGGTTTTTGGGGAAGAAGACTATTGGGAAACACAGGGTATAAATAGAAGAGGAGGATGGTGACACGTGTCCACAGATTAAGAGGGTTCAGGATTCCGGCATGCGAGATTAGATCACGAACGTGGCAGTCATCCAACGGTTCAGGTGGGTGGTTCCACGGCGGACTTCGAGGATGCTGGTCGCTTTCCTTCTCAAATTTTTTTTTTCAATTTTTTTATAAAGTATAGAGAATATTAAATCAATGTCACCATCAATATTTAGCGGTCTTCTACTATTCATTCATGTTTCATTTTTAATATTTTTATTATTATAAATGTGTTTGTTATTTGTAAGAGATGATTGTGAGTAAATGTAAGTGAATAAAAAAATATTATTGTTTATTTATATATTTGATAATAAACGGTGGTTTAATTTCTATAATTTTCTATACTTTTTAAATGGATGTGAGTCGAGTATAAAGAAACGATAATATATATAGTACTATATAGTTGAAAACGAGAGATAAAAAATAATATTTTTTAATGTGATTATAAAGATAATGATAAAAATAGGATGTGTATGCTCTAAGATTTATACTTTTTAAATGGATGTGAGTCGAGTATAAAGAAACGATAATATATATAGTACTATATAGTTGAAAACGAGAGATAAAAAATAATATTTTTTAATATGATTATAAGGATAATAATAAAAATAAGATGTGTATGCTCTAAGATGGTTGTTTTGTGACATTAAATTTATGAGTTTAAGTCATGAGAATCAACCTATTAAATGAAATTAAGGGTAATGATACGTATATTGAATCCTATAATGATTTGGTTTCTTTCTTACCTTACGTAAAATGAAAGTTAAATCAAACAACAAATACTTTTTTTTTAAACCATAATCTTTCTATATTTACATGTTATATAAATCTTATCATATCAGCTAAAGTAAAGTCATACCTAGGTCTTATAAACTATGTTTACTTGTGGTATAAAAAAATTTAATAGTTAATTTTTTATTTTATTTCTCTTTAATTAGCATATCAACCTTTTAATACGTTAAACTAATTGTTTAGATATTTTTTCTTTTTTATTTTTTTTGTTTGTCTTATATTGTTTTTAATAAAAATTATATTGTTTGAAAATTTTGGAGACCATGTTTTTTTTTATTTTACTTCAACATATTTAAAAAGATTATTGATAGTTTTAGAAATAATGTTTTTTCATTTAAAAAAATTATTTTAAAAAGAAGAACTTTTTAATTAATTTTTATTCAAAGACATCTTTAATCTTTTATAGAATTTTTTTTAAAAGAACTGTAAAAGTGTTATAGACTATAACTTTAAAGAATCTTTTTTATGTTTTAAATGCATTTTTATATGATTTTATAATAAGTGTTTAGAGAGATGGTATGAAAAGTAACAAAAATTATATGCGTAGCCTAACTCTTGTTTATAACTAAACGATTTATACAACCAAATTAAATGGGCGCCACCTATTTTCTTTTTAAAAAGGTTAGGGATTCAATATATTGCTAATAAATGGGAATTATATTCAATTAACACTCAATTTGATTGTCACATGATTAAATGAATATAAGACTTTACTCTTAATATATTATATTGATTATAGATGTTAAGTACCGTGTAAACACATGTATTAATTTATAACATAGTTAGTTTATTAAATATTGCAATACGTAGTTTATTAGATCGTGTAGACAAACCATTGCGTATTCATTATTTTTCATGGATATATTAAGACTATTTACAATTTATCTAGGTACCTCATATAACGAAAGAATTAGTTCTTTGTGGCTTCAATTCCAATAGTGACAACTTATTGAAATGTGAGGGAAAATGTTAACATGTTTTTTTATTATATTTTTCCAACATATTATAACTCAAATTTTTTTGAATTAGTTTAGGATGATCATTCATTTGTCCCATTAGTTATACGAAAAAAAGTAGGCATTGTGAATTTGTGATGGTGGTGTCGGTGGATTCTTTGCAAATGGGGTATAAATATTTAATTTAGTAATAAACTTATTTGATAAAAAGTAAAATAAAGTAGGGTGATTAAGCATACGATGATGAGATTGTTCTTTCCCCCGGACAAAAGCCACGTGTCTCGGATTTTGATGCAAAATAAAGGTCGGTCACACTTGTCGTAAATCAAGGAAAACATAAGTTTTAATAGGTTATAATTGTAACAGATTCATTATATTAATGTAATCCTTTTGATTATAAAATTACCTCGAGTATATAATATATAAATCCAACCGACTCTTCTTCTATTTTCTATGACATGTCATTACTTAAGGATCTGCTAATCGGATTGGTAGGCAGTAAAGACATCTATTTATTATAATAAAATAAGATTTTAAGTGGACAATTGCTATAATTCTATAGCTTATAATTTTAATTTTCTCGCTATCTATCTTATTAAATAATTACATTAACAAATGATATTATTTAATTGTTTTTAAATTATATATAGTTTTTTAATAAATTAAAAAAGATGTTTTTTTTAAACAAATGTAATTTCTAAAGAAAAAACTTTATGAAGATAAGAAATTTTTCTAAAATATCAAATTTTTTAAAAATATAAAATATTTTAAAATTAATGTTTTAAATAATAAAATTTTATAAACCAAAATAATTAAAATTCAGAGTTATTATGAGTTATTTTTAGAAATGATACTTTTTTAAAATACTTTATTTTGAAATAAAATGTTTGATCTTTTTTTTCAATACAAAAAATTTATTTTATTACTTATAATATCACTTATAAGTAATTTTAATCGTATCATGCATCAAAATATTATTTTATAATTAATAAATTTTTGTTACTAAATATTTAATATTTATTTATTTAACACGTTTAATTCACGGGATACTAACCTAGTTTTAAATATAACTTATGTTTAAATGTTTAAATCAGAGTACGAGATAACTTAAAAATAGAGTGTTTTTATACAAAAATGTTCTAAACATGTACAAATAGAATAGTTTGGTAATTTGATTTTGCTCAAATAACTTTTATTTTTTAACTTTAAAAGAAAAACTAATTAGGGCATTTGTTTATTATTTTTGTTGTACAGATTTTGTTAAATATGAAGTTTTTTTTAAAATAAGATATTTTTTTGTTATCGTATATTATATCGGTTGATGTAATATGCTGGAACCATAGAAAATAAAACTGACACCGACTGAAGATTATATCGTCATATAATTGTGTGCAAAAGTATCTGAAATAAGAAAATCCAAAGACAACACAATATAATACATTTATATATTTGTTTTTTAAGTTGTTTTTAGAGTTAAATTATTCTATATTTTTTTATTTTTTAAATTGTTTCAAATATCTATTTTACTATCCGAAAATTTTTGACAACCGAAATTTTTGGATTTTCTACTTTGAACACTTACATATTTATATAATTATTTTCTACATATGTTTCAATTTTCAATACATAATGGACGCAACTTAATACATTTATTTCGGTTCTACTCATATTAACGTTCTGGTGTTGAGATTAACAAATGAGTCATCCGCCCAAATGGTTGAGCACGTCTCTGCTATAGCTCCCCATATGGTTTGTGTTTGGGGACGACGCTTACGGTTTTTTTTTTTTGGCAAATTGGAAATTAATAATTCAAACTATTACCTATTGGCCGATAATAATCCATACTATTAATTTGACCGGTAACACTCCAAACTTTCACTTTTATAACCAACAACAGTCCCAGTGACATAATTTTTAATTTTTTATGCTCAATTTGTATTTATTTTAGTCTCAATTTAGCTTGTATGTTTCTTAATTTCGTTCATAATTATTGTTGCGAACCGAATCGAGTTCAAATCAAACATAAAAAATTGAAAATTATGTTATTGGGATTGTTGTTGGTAATAAAAGTGAAAGTTGGGAGTGTTACCAGCCAAATTGATAGTATGAATTATTATCGGCCAATAGGTAGTAGTTTGGATTATTAAAATCCAATTTGCCTTTTTTTTTTAAGTTAGGGAGAAAAACACCACTCACCACTTATTTTTACATATATATTGATACTAAACAAATGAAAATATGCAATTTAAACCTTAAAATTCGTAAAATTTCATTTTACCCCGTATGCTATACGATATACTTATTAACTCATTACTATTTTTTGAATGTTTTGATTTTTATTAAATATTTTTGTTCATTAACTAAAAAATAATTAAATTCTACCTCTGTTTAATTTCTTTCTTGACATCTCGATATAAATTTTAATAACCAGGGATTTGTATACAAAATATGATTTTTTTTTGTTATCATAGGTTATATCAACTGACGATAGCGTGTTGGTTATCCAAAAAATAAAGTCTACACTGACCGAAAAACATCGATATCATTGTATAACTATTTTCTATCTATGCTTCTTAAGTTTTTTTTATGTACCAGACTACCAGGTTAATATTACTGCCGCAATGCACGTAACGCAGTTCGTAAATGTGCGTCATCGACCCAGCTTAGTTTCTAATTCATAAATAAAAGACACGATCCTTGGTCCAATGTAATTATTAAAATTAGGTTAAGAACTATATTTTTTTACCTAATCATGTTCCATATTGAATGTACATGCTCATCATGTAATTTTGTCTCCTAAAGGCCCATTACTCCATTAGAGTTAGTTACATTTTTGTTCATTTCTTTCTTTCCATCGAAATTTACTTGATTCTTTGGTTCTTTGAATGTTAAAGACTCTTCGTTCACATGATTGTTGGAGATGAAATATTTTGGCATATTGAATGGATTCCAATATGTTTGGTAAACACATTCCCTTAGTTTTATTCCCACGTCTATGCATGCTTAGGGGTGCAAAGTTTAGTTCAAATGGTTTTTACTTTCATATCTAAAAACACACAAATATTAGGTCAAAACTCTAGGGCTTCAACACTACGGTATTTAAAATATTGTTAGTTTCTCTTTCAATTATTAAGCAGTTTAAAAGCATACTAATAACCGTTTGATTGAAAATTTTGAAATAATACTATTAATCTTCTTTTTGCTATACAAATCAATATGTTATGTTTTTAGTTACATAGTCAAGTTACACAGGATTGGTGGCTTCACAAGGTTTTGTTAGAATTTCAAAAAGAGAGACAAACTCTCAACATACAAATCCGTCCAAAACAGTAGTGTTTCTAGAGTTGGACTGGCCTGTTGAACCGGGTGGACGAAGAATTGGTCGTAGAACCGACCGGTTACCGTTGAACCAATTAAATCGATCTGGATGCTCAGGCTAGATTACAAAACTTTTTTATTTATTTTTCCTTTGAATATCTTATTTTTTGATTAATTTAGTAGTACATGGTACATATTTTAGTTTTTTAAGAGTTCATATTATCTTAAAACCGTAAATCCATCCTAAAAACATATACTTCTTTCATCTTTTGTTTTAAACAATATTAATATTTTTCATATATGATATCATCCAGTTTAAACGGTCGGATTACTGAAACGTCAAAGCGACCTGTTCGCTGTCCTGCTCGGTTATGAAAACATTGGTCTTAAGCAATTACTTACCTTTGGCTCATTCTTATCTCAAAAGATTAGGCATAGAAAACCTTGATCGTATTACAGACTAGTGTGTGTCTTTGACCGTATTACCGTTTGTAAGAATTGTTGTTTAGAATTTAACGAATAGACCTTTCAATCATGATTTTACTTTTAGATGAAAATAAATTTTATAGCGCTCCCCAATCAATAAAACGAATGGTTTTAAAGACCAATTTGAACACTGTTAGATAATTTATACAAGAAATGTGTAAAAAACAATGCATCAATTTAGAAGAAATAATTCATTTAATATAAGAGTTGAATATATATATGATTAAAATCATTTACTGTTCACAAAACTGTATCTAGTTGATGGTTATAACCACTGACAAGTACCTTGGTAGAAAACAACATCAGTAGCACTTTGCTACTGATCATTTTACTACCGATGACAACGTAACTACCGAAGACTAAATTGCTAAAAATGATCGGTTATATCATCGAACATTAGTGGATATCTGAACCAAAGTTACTACAAAATTATCTTTAAAAAGTACCAACGATCCTTTCCAACTAAACGCCAGCTAAAGGCTATGCTGCTAGACCCCACCTTGGGCTCTCGCCTCTTGGAACCCGCTATCAGAGCCTCTATCCTGAACTCTCGTGGTCTTGTGGTACCTTAATCCTTGAAGTCATTACATTTGTACACTTTATATTTTTCAACTTGTTTAAGGGTAATAATGATATCACGTTTGATTATTAAGTAAATCTATTATCGACACAATTTACTAGAGGAGGGATCCTAAGAAAACCACAAAGTTACGAGAAAACTAGATATAACCAATGAAACCGGTCCTATAATTTATAATTTTTTTCATCACTACCCTTTATATATATGTGTGAGTATATATAAATAAGAGTATGGATTAAATAAAAACCGTAGCATGGTTTTACATATACGTCACACATAGGTTACGTATACGTAACCATTTTTCATTTGACATAGTGTTACGTATACGTAAGATTCTTCATTCTCGTATCTATGCTCAACATATATGTACTAAATAGTTAAATAACATTTTAACAATTAAAATAACAAAAAAGTTATAAATTATGTTATTAGTTTTCGTGGTTTTCTTTGGTTTTCACATAACTATTGGTTTTTTCAGGAACCTTCCCCCAATTTACTATTGCTACAAAGTGGATCGAATCACGTGAAAGTTTTTTATAAGAATACCTTGCTTGTTAGAGGCCTAAAAATGAAATGGGATTTTTTTATTTCTGTTTAATTATATTTAATAATTTTAGTTCACTTATATTTATATACATATGAAGCAAAAATGGGAAATTTGGAGGTGGTGTTCGCGTGTTGACATACAATAATTGAAATGATCCAATTTTTCAAAGTTCATTAAAATGATTTAAATTGGCAGATTTCAACATATAATAACTATAATTATTGTCTATAATAAAAAACACTGAGATTTTTAAATAAAAAACTTTCAAGTCCATCAAACGGTCTCTAGCTCAAATAGTATCAACATGTATTGCAAAGGTTTTTTTTTTTATTTTATAAAATTTATTGGTTCAAGTATCGTCATGAACAAGTGATGTAGATTTAAAAGTAAGTTTAGAGTAAATAAAAATTCTTTCAAACTTGTTAACAAGTGAAAGATCTAGTCATCTAGAGATGTACCTAGAGTGTGTAGAGGGGGACAGCCGCCCACCGTAATGAAAAGTTCTAGTTTTATACATATGTAAAAGCACATAAATATTTTGCAATCGCCGCATTAAACTTTTTAAACTGAAGGAAGAGCAAGATTGTCTTAAACACATTGTCAAGGGCGGAACAACAATGGTGTGCGGGGGGTTTGGTGACCCTCAGACAGTTCGGCGAACTACATTTTTTTCACTAATTGGGTATGTAACCGAATAAATTTTAAATATTTTTACCCTCAAATAATCAAGTAGTTAGTTGGAAGGAAAAAAGAAAATTTTATATCGAGATAGATGTTTTTAACAATAACACAGGCTATAAAGCGATACATAGTAAGGTTCCACTATGTCTTTCAAACAAAACCGTGAGATTGAAAATCATATCTCATGAGTAGGGTATGGTTTTCTTCCGCGTTATTTCGCCTATGTGAAAACAAAACTAACATGGAGTTGAACATGACTTGATCCAACACCAACTTATTACCCTTGTATAAACATCAAACTAACCTCTTTGAGTATTAACTCAAGTTACCAAGCTTAATTAACAACCATAATCAACTTCAAATCCATGGATCAAGGTCTATATGATCCACTGATCCAAAACTCATGTTTTGGCCCATTTCTTCCTCATTTAAGAAGAGCTCTTGCTCAATCCGAAAGTAAACACATTTTACAACTTACACATCATTTCTATATGGTTAGCAGTGTAATCAAGATTAAGTGTTAACCTCAAATAATTTTTGTCATAGGAAGCTCCTAGTCATATCTCGAAATTAGATACGCCTTTAACAAATATCATTTGTTGTTGATTTCTTGGTGTTTCTCTTCTAAAATTGTTGAACACACACTTACACGTTAGTCTCTTGGAACACATGTGGGAGTTGGAGACACATAGAGCTTGAGCTGAGTAGATAAGTCGGATAAACAAATCATATTTGAAAAGCTTAACCGATCGAAAACCAAAGGTTCCTGTTGAGATTTTTTTTTATTTATTTAAGTTTTTTTGTTCCATATTTTCATCTTTCTACTCTATTAAAATGGTAAATAAGTGGGACACGTGGTGGCATCATGCTTCTCTCTACTATTAAATTATCACATTTGTTACAAATAGTATTATTAAATTTTTTTTAGATTAGAATAGTTTTTATAATAAATTAGGAAAGAGATTTTTTATTAATGTTATTTAAAAAAAAATTTGTAACATAATAATTTTTTCTAAAATATCAAACTTTTTTAAATATATGAAATATTTTAAAAATGGTGTTTTTACGAAGTAAATTTTATAAACAAAAAACACTTAAAATTGAGAGTTATAATAAAAAAAAATTAAAACTTACTGAAATAAAAATTTTATTCTATTTATAGCAAAGAAAATTTCAATAATATCTTATTTTAAAATATTACTTTATAATTAATAATTTTTTTCTTTTTTATATTTTATTTATTTAACTCGTGTAGTACACGGGTATACTAAAACTAGTTATATTATATATGTACATAAATCAAAAATAACCAAACTAAGACGCTAGTAAGACTCAAGTCACTCAATTATGTTAATCTTTTTATTAAGAGTTAAGTGCAATTTTAGTTTTTAAGGTTTGTTAAAAATAACTATTTTTCTCCAAAAAATTAAAAATATAAATTTACCTTCAAAAGTTTTATAAATTGTTTCAATTTTAATCCAAAAGTTTCACTAGTTGTTTTAATTTTATCTAAAATAATATTTTATCTAAAATAATGAAACTTTTGAAGTGAAATTAAAAGAACATATGAAACGTTTGGAGGTAAATCAATGTTTTTAATCTTTTGAAGAAAAATAATTACTTTAGTTAAACCTTATTAATTAAAACTGAAATTAACTTTTTTATTAATTATAGATTATCCATGAGCAAAATCTTTTTTTTTGGTATAAAAAGAGTGTGTTCCGTTCTAAACGGATCATAGAAAATCGCAGATGTGAATATCGGCCCAAAATACGTCCAAAACTAGATTATTTTCAGGGCCAAATCCAAACCAACTTATAAAGGAAAATTTGTATTAGAAATACCTCGTTTTTATGTGTGAAAGTAATTTTGCCATTACTTGATGAAATCTTTCTAATTTAATAAAGAGAAAATTGCAAGATTAGTCCCTATGATTTGGTCAGATTGCATGTTTGGTCCCCAGGATTAAAAAATTGCAAATTTGGTCCAATACAATTACACATGTCAACACTATATTGCTCCTAAATAATTTTTTATCGTTTCTCTCTTCTATTTAATAATCACATTAATTACTAATAATATTATTTTTAGATTAAAAGAGTTTTTTAATAAATTGAGCAATAGATTTTTTACTAATTTTATTTCTAAGAAAATAATTTTTCATAAAATTAAAAAACTTTTTAGAGAATCAAACTTTTTTAAAAATACAAAATATTTTATAATTGGTGTTTTTAAAAAGTAAAATCTTTATAAACAAAAAATAATGAAAATTAGAGTTATAGAAGAAAGTTTTTAAGTATTACATTTTTTAAAAAGTTTGTTTTAAAATAAAATTTTTATTTTATTTATTATAAGAAAAATTCCAATCATATCTTATTTTAAAATATAGATTTATAATTAATAAATTTTCATTCTATTAAATATTTTTTTATTCAACCCGTATAATACACGGGTTTACTAAAGCTAATTTATTACTAAACTAGTAAATGCTGCCGTGCGGTGAATATGTTAAGTACGTAAAGAGTAAAATAAGAAGTCAAATCGGACGTTAAATAGTAAAAAGATTAATGTCGAAATATTGACGCAACTACGCGTTGCGGGGAGGGGCATTTGAAACTTTATAAAATAACAAAATCGTGACGTAAATCCATGCGATATGGCTGAGATATTGATATTATTTGAACCCCATTTTCAAATTAAAACAATGTAATGGTTTTTTAAAAATTTAAATAATTTATTTAGACGGCTAAGTCAATTAAACACACATACACTTAGGCCTGTTTGACAACTTCTGAATGAGTAAGTGCTGAACAATTAAGAGCTCTGAACAATTTAGTGTTAGAGGCTGTTTGGCAGCCTCTTAATCAGCCTCTTAATGGTTCAGATGTCTGAATGATTCAACACTTAATGTTTCAGACTGTTTGTTTCGCGAGCAAATGTCTGAATGATTCAGACATTTGCCTCTGAATGGTTAAGCATTATACTAATGCTGAATGGTTAAGATGTCTAATGCTGAATGGTTAAGAACTCTTATCTGAATTGGTCAGACATTTGCCTTTGAATAGTTAAGCGATATACTAGCTCTTAATGGTTCAGACCTCTTAATGGTTCAGCTCTTAATGGTTCAGATCTCTTATTGGTTCAGCACTTAATCATTCAGATATTGTCAAACAGCCCCTTAGACCAGTAAGAGGTCTGAATTATTAAGAGCTAGTATATCGCTTAACTATTCAGAGGCAAATGTCTGATCAATTCAAATAAGAGCTCTTAACCATTCAGACTCAGTATAATGCTTAACCATTCAGACATCTGCTCACGAAACAAATATTCTGAACCATTAAATGCTGAACCATTCAGACATCTAAAACATTAAGATACGGTAACAAACAGCCCTTAGACCGGAGGAAGTATATATAATTTATTCAAATGATTCATATTGTTCATTCACCTTTTTTAAATTAACGGTTGGCCTTTTATTCTCAAAACTTTAATTCATAGTATTGACGCACATTGATTACCAAGAATTTGTATAAGCTAGATACAGTGATACATCTAAAGTAATTACAACGATAGTGCAGTTCAAATAGCATGAAAGTCGTTTGAAAACGGCTCGTTCACAAACTGATATAACTCGGCTCATATCGTTTACAAAACCAAGCCGACACGACTTGTTTAAAACTGAGTAGGCTCAATCATGGCTCAAATTTGTTTAATTTTTAAAATTTTTATATAATTATATAATTTTATTTATCTCTAATTTTAGCCAAAATACCCAATAATATATGATGTGCATTTGTCAAAACTAAGTCTGTGAATGTTCAAGTAACTCATTGCTTGAATTTCACTTGAAAGAAGCTTGAAAAAACTCGCTCAAAATTTGCTCGTGAGCCACTTGTAAGTGATGCAATTCTTACCTTTAACCTTACTTTTAATATGCATGTCACGTTTTGAATATTTTTAAGTTTGTATGATATTTTTTTCCTTATATTCGAGAAGACCAACACTAACTCGTTTTTTCCCAATGTTATATATGAAAGAAAAGTGATTTTGAAGGAGAATATTCGAGAACTCTTACACGTACCTAACTTGTTTCTTCATTCGATATGTTTAATAAAGAATACAAAAAAGAAGTGTGGCCTATTACTTTATATAATGGACCGGTACAAACAAATCGTACCGAACATTTTAAACGTTAGTTTAATATATTAATTTATTATATCTGCTGCTAAGAATGATGGGATTAAACATTTAAAATTTATGTATATTACTGCACGTATTAAAAAACATGGGTGGTAAATTGTGCTAACGCCACATACTTTTTGGCACATGTATCTACTTTTCACTTTTCTTTTGATTTTTTATATTTAAGTTTTATGATAGTTTTTTACACATATTTTATTTAAATTTACAACTATTTAAAATAATATAAATGATTATTATATTTTAAATATATTATTACAATTAGCTTATTTTTATTATGTTTTATAAAAAACATTATTCACAACTAGCTCGAGTTAAATATATTTTTTTAATACGTGTCACTGGTTCCAATGCCCAAGGTCGCCCTTGCCCATCTTTTCGTCTTGCTTATAATACAGGTCATTGGTTTCATGCTGTTATGCATGGGCAGACTTATCTTGAACGAAGCGGAGTCATAGAAATACAATTAATTTTCACACGTATATGAAAATGTATATATGAGTTTTTCGATTGACACCATTGTGTTTATAGACGGTGACTCCATTAGTTACAAGAAAATACATATAAACTCAAAACCAGAAAATTTTTTCTATGAGTTAATTAATTAAATATCTAAATAAGTTAACTCCCATCAAATACTCATAAAGCTCACGAGTTAATTAAATTAAATAAGTTCACTCCCAAAAAAAAACCTAAAAAATGGACTTGCAAATTGCATTCAAAACTCAAGAGAAAAAAGGGTCGATTTGTCGAGCGAAAGACAAGACTCATCACTCAAGGGATTGTCGACAATCAATTTGTTAGTTTTTTTGAAGAAGTTTGCTTCAATGAAGCATGTGAAGACGGAGTTACGCAATCGGATGGGTGATTGATTCATGAATGATTCTTGTATTTGTTATATTGAAAAAATGTTTTTTCAATAAGCTTTTTTCAAAGATATAATGCAACGTTTTCAAAAAATATAAACTTGTAGAGAAAAACTGTACGTTGGTTTATTTTAATTCGTAAAAACGTTTTCAAAAAAGTTTTTTCAATAAGCTTTTTTTCAAAGATATATTTGGTTTATTACTTTTTTGTATTACAGATACGACAATTTCCTCTCATAACAGTATGTATGTTCAAATACTTACAAGTGGAAGTAATTTACTCATATTTGGAAGTAAAAAGAATTGCTACTTCATATAAAAGTTAAAATAACGGAGGGAAAAAAAAAAGAGAAATATTGGAGGGAAGGAGGGAGTTGCATGCATGAGCATGTGAGATAGTACAATGGTGAGATAGTACAATGGTGAGGACAAGTGATTTGGAGTTATCTAGGCAGAATAGCAGACACCACTAAATGCTTTTAATTGTCCCTCTTTCCCAACTCTCTCTCACACACACTTCTATATTTCATTTTTTTTTCTTTTTCTTTTAACGCCATTATATTCTATTTTTCTCTTTATATTTCTACGGGGGGGGGGGGGGAATGATTTTTTTAACAAAATGTTTAAAAACAGTTTATTTTAAAACAAAATATTTATTATTTTAATAAAAAATTTAAAAAGTTAATATCATTATTTTATTACTTATATCCTTACTAATAAGTAATTTCAGTTATAACTTATTTTAGAATATCGTTTTAAGTTAATAAAATTTTTATTTTTTTATTTAATATTTTATTTATTTAACCCGTGTAATACACATGCTATAAATATAAATATATAAGTGTACCTACTTAGTTTTGTTTCATGGCTTCAACGTGATCAATAGAGTTTGAACATGCTTCTTTTCAACAAATTATTTGTAAATTAATTAAGTCATGAAATGATTCTTTGTGTCTTGCAATAAACTTGTTTTGAGTTTTGAACTTAGTTCCTTTCAAAATAAGATCTGCATGACCGACAATATACTTTATATAAAAAAAGGTTGAACCCTAATCTTAAGCAAACACGAACGCTTTTCTATAACATTCATTGTCTTTTATTTGTGCACATTAACAAAACAGTTAATTGCTTTCAACTTAGAGACTATTTTATCCAATTTATTCAACATTCAACAAACAAGCATACACAAATTAAGAAATGGAACTATGTAATCTAGAAAAAAATACAAGAATTCGTTGGAGTTTTTGCAAACCATCTTTTTTTTTTAACAACAATGTAATTTACTATAACACTACACTATTTTCGATCTCAAAAGGAGATAGATCTTTTAAGAGACTAAAATAGTGCTATATATTTATTTATTATTCTTTAGTTTTTAATTCGAAACTACTATCTAAAAGAAGATGCATGAAAAGAACAAATTATACAGTAACTAATTAACACTTTACTAGATATACAAGTTGAAGTTTATTTATCTTACTTATATTATTTATATATAACACTTTCCGCATTATTATTTTACTATTTTGCAATAAAGCACCACCATTTATGATCCAAAATAAAATTAAAAAAAGTACAAAAGCCCTCACACAATTTTACAACTTTTCCTGCTGATCAGAAGGCCGGCCTCAGACAAAACCCACATGAACGCCACCACCATCACCACCCATGTGCCACTCTGATTTCCCGTTTTACCCCTCGTCAGTCCTCTAATTTACATCACAGAGCATGCATTGGGGTTCTCATCACTGAACATCTGCGGCGCCGGTGGGTACCCATACGCCGCCTCCGCCGTGTACCTCGCCGGCACCACCTGCTGGTAGTACTGCGGGTGGTAGTAGTAAAACTCATTCTTCCGTAACTCCACCACCTTTGCGTCATCACCGCCGCCGTCACCACCGCCCGCCGGAGCGTCTGTTTTTGCAGCCTCTTCGCCGCCGGCGTCCTTTTTCTCCTCTTTTCCGTTGTCTTTCTCCTTCTCTTTTCCTTCGCCGGTTCCGGCGGCGCCGTCGGGCTTCTTGTCTTCTTTCTTGTCGCCGGTGGCTTTTGTATCTTCTTTGCCCTTGTCGTCGGCGGCTTTAGGCTCGGGATCTTGTTTTACGATGGTGGCTTTCTTTCCGGTGCGCTTGTGAACGTAATCCACCAGTTGCGGAGCCTCAAACGTTCCTTTAACGGTCACTTGTGAGTTTTTAAGATCTGGGTCTACACTTTCCACCCCTGAATACTCACAAATATACAAATCGGTAACATAAAGTACTATTAAACCTTTAATTATTCGGTGGTTGGGATTTCCTTGGAATATTTTGACTCTATAATTTAATGGATTGTAAATTGTTCGTATGGATTTGATTTGAAAGATGAAAAAGGGATCTGAATCTTATATTAAAAAACTGATTATGAAGTATGAACATACCTTTCATTCTGAGAATGCGTTTTCTGATCTCTTGAGCACAAGCTTCACAATGCATATTAACTCTCAGGACCACTGTAATCACCTGAGGCGGCTGTTGAAGCCGATAAACAACAATTGATTAACAGACTAAAGCAGCAGTTTTTGATAATTAGTGATGATAAATTGTTGATTAAAAGACTAATTATTAATCAATTAACCTCTTCTTTCTTCTCTTCAGGTTTTGGGAGCTCTTTCTCTTCGACTTTAGGCTCGTCGGCCGGTGGTTTTGGCACCGGAGAAAGAAGCTCAACTTGTCGGTGACTTTTCTTCTGGATCCTTTCAAGAACCTTCAATGGATCTGCTTTTTCTCCCTTCACAACCACCTTATGACTCTTGCAATCCGTTTGAATATCCTCAACTCCTAATCATTTAACAAATTAACAAGATTACATCTTTAATCTTCACATCAATTAACAGATTCAAGGGTTACAACGATGAACAAACCATCAAAGCCTCTGAGGCATCGCCGGACTTTTCTAGCACAACCTTCACAATGCATAAAGACTCTCAAAACAATCTCCGGCGGCGGCGGCGGCGGCGGCGGCGGAGCTTCTTTAGCCTCCTCCGCCTTCTTATCATCACCTTTCGCCGGTTCTTCCTTCTTCTCCTCCTCTGGCTTCTTCTCCTCCGGCGGCTTTTCTACTTGCTGAAAAATCAAGAAACAAACAACACCCACATCAGATAACTACATAAAGATTCCATCTTTTTCATCAAAAACAAAAAGAAATCAAAAACAAACCTCCCCCATATCACTTTTCACCGAATCAAAAGATGATTAATTATGTATAGATTACAAAAGATTCAAAGTTGAAACAGAGCATATAGAAGACAATGGTGTGAGTGTGTGTAGTTATGTGTAGTAATAATCTTGATGAGCAGGAGGACCATCAGATCTAAAGATTACACTCATTTCCGTCATCATGAACTGACGTGGATGTTTTATAGCTGCCACGTGAAATAGGGCTAGGTTAGTTCAACGGCGTTACGACGTCGTTTGGGGGCTGTTCATTTTGGGAAATATTTGGGTACTTCCAACTTGGTACAGTGGTCCAACCCATACCGTTTAGTAGTGTGTATGATGTGATAGATCATGTAGCCAATCCTCCGAGTTTACTGTTGTCAAACTTTTTTACCAATTACCACCGTCAATGTTTATGTAATGTAAATAGAAACTGTATATGATTGTCAGAGATGGGCGTATAAAATATTGTGTATGGGGTATGGTATACAAGGTGATTATAAGGCTGTATATAAAGATGTACAAAGTGTTTTTTTTTCCTCAAACCGGACAGGTTTTGAAACCGGTTTTTTTCTGGTTTTTTGAACCGGTTTCGGATGTCGAACTATCAAACTGGTATATAAACTGACGTTTCGAATCGGTTTGAAACCATTTTTTTTTTACAAACCAGATCGGTTTTTTACCCACCTCCAATGGTACATGTGTCTACTAGGTCAAGTATGGGCGTACGTGGTCAAAAAATCAGGCTAAGCCTATAGGAATGTATTTAGGGATATGGGTGCATTTTGTTAACCCAAAGTGGATATGTGTAAAATAGTAGTGTTACAGATGATTTAGATAGTTTATATTAGTTATTTAAATTTTAGTGGAGAATAAGTTGTTTTCAATACGTTGTGGTCGGTATCAAATAGGTCAACAAACCAGTTGTTTTATTAGTCAATTGGTTGGATCAGTTAGATTGTATTTGAGAACTATATAACATTATATATAATAGAAATTCTTAAATTATTTATATATATATACTTTTGAACAAAATATAATAATACTATATGTTTTGATGTGGATTTGAAATTTAAACAAAATATATACATTTATATAACTAAAGAAATAATCATGGAAGAAAATAATATAAAATTGTTGAAATTTGATCCAACCATGGGTCCAGTTTACTGGTAACCGACTTATTCAAATGAAAACAGTCTAAAGAGACATAATCGGATCAAATCTACGATCGATTTTCATTCTAGCTAGTCCGATATGATCCTAAAAACAGTAGTTGTGACCATCTAATGAAACATAAGCATTTAAACAATTAT
Source organism: Flaveria robusta (assembly GCA_025506415.1). NCBI lineage: Eukaryota > Viridiplantae > Streptophyta > Magnoliopsida > Asterales > Asteraceae > Flaveria > Flaveria robusta. The sequence goes on from CM046469.1 coordinate 2,594,316, forward strand.
AATTTTTGGATAAAACATATATAGACAAAATCACTGTTTTAAAAGATAACAACAATTCTTAGTTTAATTTGCAAACTAATTTATTGCTCATATGCAAGTGTACCATTTTATCAATTTTACAGACAGAGAAATAATCAAAGGTTAAATTGATATAGTTTTGTTGCCAAGTAAAGAGTCGTCTTAATTTTTCATATTTTTTATCGTATTTTTCTTGTGTGCTATAGGTGTGATACAATACAATTTTCAACGCACAGAAAAAATCGATGATTCCTGGAATTTTTTTGACCGATTCGGGGGTTTAGAAAACACACCGGGATCAAGGATGGTGTTCCCATACGATGCAGGATTTCCCCCACCCTCTTCTGGTCTTGACACTACCTACTCTTATGTTTTGGAAGAATAAATTAATCCCCCAAATCTATAAAGGGAAAGATAAATTTATCTTAATTAATTAATAAACTATAAAAAATTTTAAATTCTTTGTGTGTGGTGGCAAAAGAATTTATATATCTTAAGAATTAATTATTAAACAGTGAGGCGTGCCTCTTTAATCTTTATAGAAGGTATGGTGGTTTTCTACTTTTTACTTTCTTAGGTTGACTTAAAAAATTCTATAGACCATCTAAAGATGGTGGGAAAAATCTAATTTATTACTTTATACAGTTTATCAGATTTCATTTTAAATTAAGGAGTTAATTAAATAAAATAACAGGTTTGGTTACTAAGATTTTTTTGTAACAGATTATGGTATTGTGTTTTAAATTTTGTAACAATTTAAGAAACTAATACTAACGGATGTTAGTTTTTCTGTTAAGTTTAAATAAAATAACTAAAATACTCTTTGAGTGATTACTTTTGTAATTTTATATAGTTCTTTTATCCGGTGATTATTTGTGTAATTAACTATTGAATATAAAAATGAAATAATCCAATCCCAACCACCCCCATCGTCATCTCCCTGCTCGTCGCCGCCGCCACTCACCGTCCAACACGACCTCAACGCTCTGAAGCAGTTCGACGGGAAATACTGGTGCTTGCTCTTCGACTCACGCGTAGCGTCGGTCGGACCGCATGGCAGTACGGCTCCGGCGTATGGTCGAAGAAAGAATGGGTGTTGCCGGAGATCGACAACGACGATATAATAAGCTGCTTCGAAGGCAACACAAATCTCTTCTGGGCAGAGCGATTGGGAGGTACCTGATTGGGTGATAATCCCAGGAGGAAATTTGGGCAACATTTACGCGTTCTACAAAGGATTCAAAATGTGCGAAGAATTAGGGTTAGTGGATCGAATTCCTCACCACGATGGGGGCGGTGGGGGCGACGAGGATGGTCTCCGGCAGTGGGGGCGACGGGGATGGTAGCAGGCGGTGGGGGCGGCGGGGATGGTCCCAGGCGGTGGGGGCGGCGGGGATGGTCCCAGGCGGTGGGGGCGGCGGGGATGGTGGCCGGCGGTGGGGGCGGCGGGGATGGTCGCCGGCAATGGGGGCGGCGGGGATGGTGGTGGTGAAATTAGTTTCAGAACATAAGTGTGTGTGTGTGTGTCTCTATGCATTCATATATCTATATGTATATATAAAGTTACACAAACAATCCTTTTTATGTATTAATGACATAAATAGACCCTGTAAGGTAAAAGGACGAAAATGCCCTTAAATTTAATTGAAAAGTTAACGTCTGTTAGTGTTAATATCTTAACTCGTTACAAATTAAAAACACAATACCCATACTTGTTACAAAAAATCATTAGTACCCAAACCTGTTATTTTAAAAAAACCACAGGGACCATTTGCGTAATTAACTCTTAAATTAAGTTTAGATAAACTTTTTATAATAATAATAATAGTAATTTAGCTTTACAAATTTTCCATCGTATTTGCTTAAAGTTATTTTATAACTAATCATTCAACATTAATTACGTGTTGAGATTTGTGAAAAACTTTTATAAGAGGATATGGAGTGGAAATCAAAGAAGGTGGGAAAAATCTGGCTCCAGGTGAAAGCACCACCCCCCGAACTCGATGAAGAGTTTTATCCCCTATCCAGTTAAAAATATTACCGTGAACCACTGAACCAAGCCACGCACGGTCTTAATTTTTGACTCTCACATTTACCAACCTCCCCACCCCTTACCTTTGACCTAAATCAATTCCAATATATAAACACTTTTAAATACTCATCAAATTCTTTCGACACCCAAATCATCAAATCTTGTTTCTGTATTCTAAAAGTATAAAAATTGGCATTTTCTAGGAAGAGACCAATAGCTAGCCAATTTTATGTATTTTTTTAATTAATGAAAGTTCATTTTTTTTGCTTTATTTAATTTAATTATGAAATATGAAATGTATATAAAAATAAAAAAATTTTAAAAAACAAAGAAACGGAGAAAAACTAGGACAACAGTATGACACGTTGCGAAACCAGGAAAAACTAGAGAAAACGAAACGATTATAGTGGTCTACATATAAAAAATCAAACGATATAAATAGAACACATGCGAATAGTAGTTATTACTTGAAGATTAAATATTATTTAAATTTGGCTTAAATAGATAATTGTAAAATTTATTTATTAAATAGTGAATTTGTTTCTTTAACTCTTTATCTTTTACTTCATGTTACCTTTAATAAAAAAAATATAGTACTTACGATTTGTATGTATTTCATTTAGGTCACACTAAAAAATGAAAATACTTAATAATACAAACCATCTTGCATTAACGTTTTAATCAAACAAAAGTACTATTTTCTTAACGGGACTATAGTAATTTTTGTTCTACAAACTTCTTTTGTGCTGACGTGTTAGGTGTTTAATTGTTTATAACATACAAATTAAGACAATCGTGGTTCTTTTAAAAGCCCAAAACACCAAACACATATCCTTTAACACACAAAAAAAAAAAATCTAATGAAAAATTCACGGACATCTTTGTTGTAACGGTCACAATCTTGGTGTGTAATACACAAAAAAAGACACGTTTGGAATACATAAAGATTAAAAAAAAATCAGCCACGATATGAAAAGATAAAAGAAAAAAAATCATCATACATGAAACAAGTTAGGACAAAGTAACGATGATAAGATGTATACGTAACATAACATAAGGACGAATAAATGGGATGATGAATTGTAACATTGTCGTCATGATTGTGTGGCCACCATTGCAATCATGAGTTTGATCAAACATTTTCTCCGTATATAAAAATTTTGCCTTTCATGTCATCATGCTTGGGTTTTTATGTTTTAATATTGTACACAACCATGTTGTCTTACATCTTATCACGAAAACTCACAGTTTGAAGAGCATGTCCTATTGTTATAGTCTTTTTATTTATTGTTAGTTTTTTAATCAACAAATTCAAATGCTTTTGCAAACTTATTATTAAATCTACATCATATTATCCACGGTAGCGCATGCTTTTTGTTGATGTTATTATGTTAGAAGTGGAGACAAAATGAGATTGAATAAGAGGCTACATGAGTGGTGAGGGGCTTTAGAGTGAAAAGTCTGAAGGTAAGTCGCACAAAAACATATTACATTTGTTGTAACTTCTGTGGACAAACAAAGAGGGCATTCGAATCAGTATTGAAGGCTCGGTAGTCTCATGAACAAACAAGTATTTAGAAACGTTTGTCCATCGCTACTGGGACATAGACAACAATGTAGAAACGTTTGTCTAGAGCAACAAGGACATAGACAATGATGTAGGCCAACGTGTGCAGGCACACTAGCTTAAGTGGAGAGCATAGAATATTGTGCGACAAGAGATTTCAAGCAAAATTAAATGGAAATCTTACAAGATTATAGGTCGACCAACTACGTTATTGAACGAATGTTGTGCCAAGTAGCAAAAATGATGATCTTAAGATGGATGTATGGGCACCCGAACAAATGAAGTTATTTTCTAGTTTATGTAATACATGATGTTTAATATTTTTTCATAATTAATTTTTAAAATCCTTTGAATTTTCATTTTTTTTCTCCAACCACTATCTATTGAACCACTAAAACCTTTAAATTTCCATGTAGATTGAGAAATACCACCTAAACCTAACCCCATGGTTAAAAACCTTGAACCTGCAACAACTTCTAATCAAATCAGAAAATAACACGATTTAAACGTGGAAAAAGGTATCATAACGTTTATCATATGTTCGATAATACGTTTTAAAATAACAAACATATATATCACACACACATTGCTTTATTCAGAAAATTTGTTGAAGGATGTTAATTACAAAAAATCAGAATAAAATAATATTTTATGGTACAGATTTAAGAAAAAGAAAACGTTGGGTGCCATTTACCTACCATGATTAGAAACCCATAAAATCATATTAGGTACACCTAGACCTGGTATATTTGTCTATCACAATATCATTATATACTATTTAAAAGTGATGGTAATGAACAAAATAGTAACAATTCTAGCTTTCAAGCATTCTATTAATTAAAATTCTTCCCTGCATATGCTAAGGAGGTAAAACACCTTCTTTCTTTTTTATTTTAAACTCACAACGGGCTAGCGCGATCAATACTCGTGAGAGAGAGACAGAGTTACACAAGAATAGAGATGATGACTCATTGGATTATACATTCCTTTATGCATTAATGTGTTATGATTAATAGTAGCATATGATACATAAATAAAGTCTAAATAAAAATTTAAAATATAAAAAATGAATTCACGGTCTTTAAATTCTATGTTTTCAAGGAGGTATAATGGAAAAGTGAAAATTAAAATGGTCATTTAGGGATGAGAGATGCTAAATATACCTCCTCTCCATCTCTGTTACTTTTGCACCCCACTATTCAACTTGTTAAAGAGGTGGCATGTTTCGTTTTTCACATTAAAAGACAAGAAAAATACTTTTGATTTAACGTTTTACCAAGATACACTAGAAATTTAAAGGACGCGGGCATATTTAGCCTATTCACACTCGTTCAATTTATATACATTATAGTGTTTTTAGTTGATTATACATGAATCTTAATTACTACAAGTTATTGATCCTAAAAGATTATAAATAATTTTGTTATTTGTAATGCAATATTTTTTTCATTTATGTTTATGATATCAGATGTGTTTTTGAAAAAAGGAAGAGAAAATATAACACAAAAAGAATAAAATTGTAATTTAATCTTTTGCATCAAAATGTATATTAAGTTAACATTTCTTTTCTGTCCACTATGAATCTAGATATCGAATTTTATAAACATCCATAATAAATGTATAAAATATCACAAAAAATGTACCACCAATATGAATTATGAAGTACGGAATTTTGTAGCGTGTAGACTACATCATGATCAAATTATGTCTTCTACCACCGTAGATGAATTTATAAAAAAAACGAACAAAACACTAATGTCAAATAACTAAGTATTAACCAAATATTTAAATCCAGTCACGTCATACTAAAATAATAATTGCCTCACTTATAAAGTTAGATGAAACGTTTATATCAAAACGAAAATCATATGAAAGCAAAATGCTCTAAAGAAAACTTGTTCCTTAAAGAATGGCAAATCATGTGTTTACCCTTGTTTTCACAGTTGGGTATAAAGCCAAAATCATAATCATGTGATCTTATATGGCAAGGTGAAATGTGTTAAACACAAGACAAAAAAATATATGTTTAACAGTTTAAACATCTCTTTTTTATTTTTAAGTTATTAACGGAAATATTTATTTAATAAAACAAATTAATTTGATGTTGTGTATCTTTTATTAAGAGCAAAGTTTGCGGGAGCTTAGATTCAATGCATTAAACGTTTAGGCGGTTGAAGAACCAAATTCTAGGTTTTTTGGTTTTTGTATAGATTGCGTTCATCTAACACTTCTAATAAATCAGTAATTGTGTATAGAATTAATAAATACCATATTCTATTTATTTTTATTTTTATTTTTATACATATGAAATTAGATGTATTAAACATACGGCTCCGGCCCATTGGTATTAAGACTTCATTGGGGTGTATTGTATGTTGTCTCTCCTAACTCCAAATAATTTAATCATTCTAATTTTAACTGGCTTGTTTAGTTTACCCGATCCCCACCAAGTAAGTCTTCAAAGCATATTATCATATGAAGCAAAACTAATATACGCACCAAAATTTTAATGTATTCTTATTAAAACTATGTGTAATATCATAATATATATATTTTTTAATTACCTACTTATACATACATATTTATATGCATAGAACAAACATTTAAGGAATGCCATTTTTATAATTAATTTAAAATTTAGGATGCTTTCTCAAATAAAACTTTCATATATTAGTTTTTGTCCTCTCAAATTTAACTATGAATTTATTTTATATCTTATGTTTATCTATGCGTTTTCTCTAATCCACTTTCTTTTGTTTTTAATTATTATAATTTATCGATAAACAAAATTCCGAATATACTATCACGACTTACTTCTTTGTCTCTATGTTTCGATGTTTAATTCAAAACGGAATAGCTTATCATAATATACAAGTCATCAAAACATAAACACACAAGCTGTCAAAGCTTGTCTAAATTCTTTATTTTTTTTTTTTGTTATTGTTTCTCCTTTTATGATGCAATATTTTCTAAAATTCAAATTTATACATGCTTTTTTATATCAACTATTTTATTCAATTCGACATGCTTATCTTTATATACGATCCGACGAAAACTACAAAGTGGCTTTATTGTTTCACTGAAAGTCACAAATATTTTCTAACAATCTTGTCGTAACAAGCTACCAATAAGGTAGACAATTACAAAGGGAGATGCACCAACGTAACAAGCTACCAATAAGGTAAACAATTGAGTTTACCCCTGTTTTTTTTAACCACATGAGTGATATTACTTTGATCTCTTCTACAGTAGTCTCATTCCCTGATGTTAGTTTTTAAAAGACGAACTTATTTATATCCTTCCACATAAACCATTAAGTAGTGACTATGGTTGCGTGAAACTCATTTCTCCCTCCAATATATTGTCAAGAAATTTTAATATTTGAATTGGATATTTGTTATATTAATTTATACTGAATCTATATAATATTATAATTTTTAATAGTGTATATGAAATTCTTACATTTACTCTAATTTTTAAATATGTTGAATTTTAAATGTCTGATTTCTTTTAAGTGGAATTGTCACAAAACTAACAACATTATTCCTTTCTGTAATTACAAGCTCATTTAATTTGTTTAGTATCATGAACACTCATAGTAAATGGTGTTACCGTATTTGATACACTGTTCAATGTACATGCTTATCATTGTTATCACTAAAATAAATAATTTTTCTTACTTTTATCGCCATAACTTATTATTCTTATGAACGATAAAATAAAATTAAATATGTTACCTCGATAAATAAAAATTATAAAAGGTATTCCAAATTAGATTGTTATTTCAAGTAAAGTAATATTTTAGCACAAACCAACCAAAACACCATCGAGTAACCCACCATCATGATAGATTCATAGAATCATGATTAAAGTTTAACTTACTCTTACCCACCAATCTCTTTTAGAGATTTTGTTTTGTACCAGTCTTTCACATTATTGTATATCAGTACATAAATTCCATTTTGCCTAACGTCTAAATATGGTATCCAATAAACGAGTTAAAATGATGGAAAAAATGCTGAACAATATATATAAGTATTAATTAAATAACACATTAACATATCATTAATCAAGAAATATAAATACACGACTATTTGATCAATATTCAATAACATTATTATGTTTAATATTTTAATTAAACTACTTGTTGAATACGGGGTTGCATTCGACAGTAAAGGTTTCATTGTATGTTTTTGTGGCCTTGAGCCCTTGAGAACCCAATCTTGGGTGCTTCAATACCATATTTTACAAGACAGCGGTATATGTGATATGTATTCTTATTATGTTTATGCTTTGGCTTGTATTTATAATACGATTCCAAATCTCCAATCTTTTACATAAGCGGTTTCACTAAAAATGACGCTACCCCTCTTAAAATCCATTATGAATTGATGAGTTCTTTGTAAAATTGTTCTAAACATGAAAGTACATTTTGATACGACTATTAGACAAAAATCCGGTTTTGAGTGTCCACGAGTACTACATGCTCAAGATTTTCTTCGTGCTATCCCCATAGATGGGATAGGCCAACATATGTCACATTTGAAATATCGTACCATCCTCAAGTATCGTCTCATGATTTTTTTATTTGAGGTTGATGAGATATTTTATGGTCCATGATTGTTCACAACCCCAATGGTACAAGATAGCTTTTAACGTCGTGTTCCTCCTCCGTCACAACAAATCTTCCATCTTATAGCCCACTTCTAAATATTAATAACACGTTGATACACTTAAGAGCATTTACTATAAAAGTACTAGTTAATTACCTAGAAAATCCATAGGCTTAGAAATATTATATTAGTGATCATTAAATGATTAAATGATATAGTTAGGTGCATGAAACCTAACACCATATTGTGGTGCGCTTAGTTATTCTATTTTTGGAAGTATAACACCAAATTAAGGTGATGTGAAGGTATATCTTTAGTGCTTGCCTAATTAGAAAAATATATATAAATTAGCACGAGAAAAACTACATCAAGAGGATAAACACGAGGAAGGTGTTGCTATGAAATAAAACTGCGGTTAATAATATTAGGTGAGCTTTTTCAAATAGGGTTTTACTCAAGTATATACGAAAGTTGAAAGATTAAGTGCGTGAGATGATGATTCAAAGTGTGGATGCAAATGTATCTTAAAAAAAAGAAAATAATTAAGTCAATATTACAAAGTGTTGAAACTAGTATAGTGTTTCAATGGGCACCATTTCAATTCTACATAGACAATCTTCAAGATCGTGTAGTACTTAAACCTTTATTTTTTCAATTAAAAATAAACTGAAAAGTCTTACTAAAGACATGGAAAGTGTGACAATAATGTTGGAAAAAAAAGATAATAATTATATTATGAGATTTAAAAAGTAAAATAAAAGTAAGATTATTGGGACCTAAATGTAACAAGTGGAGCCAAAGAAATGAATGAATTGAAAAGCTTCCACTTGTAACCCAATTATTTTATTCTTTGGTCTTTTTAAGAATGCATGGATCAAGATGAAAGAGATGTTTCATGGGCAACATTATCTTCAATATCAATTCTTTATTTTATACTTATATATTATTACAATTAGATACATTTAAGTTCATCAAACTTGGACCTAAAGCAACCTATTCGACGAGACGTTTAAGTTGAAAATTTATACATTTAAAGGGGCAAACCAAATATACTGTAATGCTTCAAACAATAGTGTTACCAATTAGATATCCTACCATCGGTAACCTCGAGTAGTGGAGATACTATTTACAGCCTTACCGTCTGAAGTGATGGGTGAAGAGGGTGTGGGGTCGATCAAGTTTTGACCGTAACGACAACGTGAAGAATAAGGGTGAGCATAGATCGTTTCAAGTCAGTTACGAACTAAAACTAAATCTATAACCGATCTTTCAGTTTATAGATTTTAATAACCCCTCGGTTCTGGTTACATACTGTTTAGTTATTTTGATTATTGGAAAAGATTATTCGATTAATTACTCGACCAACCATTCCTTAACCGTAGGCTTTGGACATTAAAGCCAATTTTAACTAATGAATTCACCTACTTAAATAAGAGTATTATCGATTCTAAAAATTAAAACTTGGTTCAAATGTTTTTTCAACTAATTCAATTATCTATGCACATATGATCACACCGAAACATGAAGATTGAGTATTAAAAAAATCATAACCGAATCATCAGTTTTTTATTGTAATTTTCTTTTCTTTTTTATTTTGTTCCGGTCATTTGATTCTTCTGAGGAAAAAGACCAATGAAAAACAAGAACCCTATGTTTCTATGTAAAATAATAAACATCTCATAGTGTTTACAAGAATTAGTACACAAGAAAACAAATTAAATAAGATATACTTAAAGACGGTCTAGCATTAAGATTACTTAAAAATCTCAACTTCATATATTGCGTAGGGTAAACATTTTAGATGATCATAACTTATTCCCGGAACGGGTATTTGTTCAAGGACCGGTTTAGTCTTTTAAATCGGTTATGTTATAACATACATTCAATTGGCCCACTTCATATTTTTAATCTGGCTAGTATGAGTAACAACTAACAAGGGCTTGTAATTGGTCCAAGCTTCTATAAACGAATTGGGCCATAAATGCACAGAAATGTCGAAGTTTTTTGGGCCACTATTGGGTTTCATAGATAATGATGGTCCAGCCGTCCAGTACTCTCGGCTAACTGGGCCAACCGCTAAGCTTAAAAAATAATGTTCTCTGTGTGATTAATCTTATTAGCACCTAAAAGGAATAAAGGATTAATAAACGGCAAACAGATAAACCACCGCCGTTTAAAAAGAAAAAAGAAAGAGTAAACCACCATCTTATATAATATTTGAGGATTAATCCTTAATATTTTTCATATTTTTTATTAGGTTTTGTTAAGATCTTATTCTTCGATCAGCATTGCGAACATAGAGATCCCATTGAAGTAATGAAAGGTAAGCCCCGGGGCAACCCGTGCTCTATGACTTGAAATATATATATATATATATCTTGATATCTTGATTTTAAAAACAAAGTTGTAAGGAAACGAAAAGTAATAATGTGAAAGTAGAGAAACACTCAATGACATGATTTGGATCCAAACAACAAAAGTTTCACATATATGAAACACATGATTCATGCATGTTATGCTATCAATACGCTTATTAAAGCAAATTTTACGTTGTCTTTTCAAGCAATTATATTGAGTAAGAATTAAAAGTGTTGAACGCCTAACTTACGTTGCAAAACAAAATCAAAGTTGCATGTCACATGCCCCATGTTATCATTAATTTGCACTTTAACAGAACCAAGCAAAGTTAATTAATTAACTTCCAACTCTTTTATTGTGTCCCTTACAATTGTTGAAAAACTAGTATCTAGCTTAAAAAGAACCTCGTATGAAATGGACTCATTGGTAAGCGATCCAATCTGCTCAGTTTTTAAAAACCCAAGCCAAAATTAGCTCGTTTGCTATCTGGCCTGTTGACTCGCTTATTTGACTCGTTTAACTAAAAGTCCAAAATTCAATATATATAAATTCAAACTCAAAAATATAACATAATTATAAATCATAATTTATATAAACATATAAACAATATGAAAAAAAAATTTTAAAAAATAAATAAAACATAAACAAGATGACTAGCTTTCTAAAACCGAGATCAAGCTTAGCATTTTAGTTCATAAAAATAAACAAACTAATTCAATTAAACTCTGATATCTTCAAGCCTGATCCCAACCTAACTCAACGACAACATTGTTACATACCATTTTATATATAGCCAATGAACTAAAATCATTCATGAAAAAATACTAATACCAATGGTCATGTTACATCACACACTCTAAAACCGATACCAAATTAAGCAAACATTTCTTCAGCTTTAATAAAAAAAGTACCAATTCTAAATTATTATCAGTAAAATGTTTCAAAAAATTAAAACTAAAACTAAAAATAGCAATAATAATAATAATAAATCACATTTTCCACCCCCTCCCCACGTGACCTCCCTTCTTCCTCCCACCTTATATATATATATATATATATATATATATTATATATATATGCATATCACGTATCTCCTCCTCCTCCTCAATTCCATCAAAGCCCCACAACTCTCACTCTACATCTCCGTCAATAATATTCCTTCGGAATCTCAGCTATGTCTGTGCCGGCGACCACCGTAACACCGCCCTTGGCCGATGAACTGGACATCGTCATCCCCACCATCAGGAACCTCGACTTTCTAGAGCAGTGGAGATCCTTCCTCCAGCCTTACCATTTGATCATCGTTCAGGATGGAGATCCCACCAAAACTATTAAAGTACCTCAAGGATTTGATTACGAGCTCTATAACCGCAATGATATTAATCGGATCTTAGGTCCTAAGGCCAGCTGCATTTCGTTCAAGGATTCTGCGTGTCGATGCTTTGGTTTCCTCGTCTCTAAGAAGAAGTATATCTTCACCATCGACGACGATTGCTTCGTAAGTCTCGAGTTTCTACCTTTTTTACTAGTTTGTGATTCTATGCATATGAGTACACAGTGTGTTATGGTGATGACATGTGTCCAAATGAAATAACATTGGTGGCTTTTATGTAGTCTGTACAGATCTATGCTATACTTATGAAGTTCTAAGGTAGGACTCATAATAACCAAAGGGCTTCTAGTTAAACAATATTATAGTCCTAGAGTGGATGTTAGTTAAATAATAAAGATCATAAGATTAGCTTGTTAAAAAATAACTTCTTAAACAATATTAATGAAGGTGGCTAAGGATCCATCAGGACAAGAGATTAATGCATTGGCTCAGCACATTCATAACCTGCTAACACCAGCAACACCCTTCTTCTTCAACACATTGTATGACCCATACAGGGAAGGTGCGGATTTCGTGCGGGGGTACCCCTTCAGCTTAAGGGAAGGTGTCACCACCGCCATCTCCCATGGCCTTTGGCTCAACATCCCTGACTATGACGCACCTACTCAGCTAGTCAAACCGCTTGAACGTAACTCCAGGTCCGTTAATATCTTCACTTATCATGTTAATTCATAAGAGTAGATTCATAGCGATAATGATAGATGATAATGATGATTAGGTATGTAGATGCGGTTTTGACCATCCCAAAAGGAACTTTGTTTCCAATGTGTGGGATGAACCTTGGGTTCCACAGAGAACTGATTGGACCAGCAATGTACTTTGGGCTCATGGGTGATGGTCAGCCCATTGGCCGATATGACGACATGTGGGCTGGGTGGTGTGCTAAGGTGATATGTGACCATTTGGGACTAGGAGTGAAAACAGGGCTGCCATACATCTGGCATAGCAAAGCTAGCAACCCATTTGTCAACTTGAAGAAAGAATACAAGGGTATCTACTGGCAGGAAGAGATTATCCCATTTTTCCAATCTGTGGTTCTACCGAAAGAATGCACAACCCCGCAGAAATGCTACGTTGAGCTCTCAAAGCTTGTGAAGGAAAAACTAGGACCACTTGACCCTTATTTTGAAAAGCTTGCCGGTGAGATGGTTACATGGATCGATGCTTGGAATCAGCTCAACCCATCAACCGATGGGGCTCCAGTCAAGAAAACAGATGCTGCTGCACCCAAAAAGAAGTAAACTTGCGCAGTTTTGCCAGATTTATTTGGGTGAAGTTTATCGGTTTTTAGCGTTTATTATTGTTGGAATAATGTTTCCTTAGAAACTCTTTACTTGACGACATTACTAAATCTTTTGAGAATACTAAAAGTTCCGCAACTGATTTTCCTTTGTAATTTTGTTATAAATAAATTGTAATTTCGGAACTACCAGTTCCCTGAATAATCTTAGAATGCATTATTTATGTTACAGGAAAACGATCATGAACCTGACAAACATGACAATTACCAGATTGGTTTTTCATCAAACAATGACACCATAAAAATACAAATAGATAAAGTTAGAACAATATATCACATCAATCAATTTCCATTACAAAGTTTAGCTAGATTCTAAAGTTAACTTAAACTGACCTGGATTTTCCCCAAATTTTAAGAGGTGGAAATGTCCTCTATGAGACCTTTTCCGTCCAGCGCATCGAAAAAGAAGAAATTTTTCAAGGGGTCACCTTTGCCTGATATTGCTTTAATTACTTCCTGTAAATTCAAATTAAAATGTAACAATGGGACTGTGCTCAACATGACTATTTCACTAAATTAGAAATAATTAAAATATCTTCAATTTAAAAAAAACACAATAATCAGATAATTAGTTTACCTGGCCGAGGATTCCCCCAAGTACAGCAGAGACAGGAGGGAATTCTTTTGTCGACACAACCAATCTTTCTAGAAGGGAATCTGGAATCTGTGATTCATTAAGGGACTGCAATAAATCCATGAAATAACATGTATAAGAAGAGTGAGTTTAATTAATTTGGTTTCACAAATAAATAAAGTGACTAGTGTATACATGTGCTAGGCAAAGTTCATTTCTCAGCTTCAAGACATTAGGAAGGTCATCAATGGAAGTCTCTCCTGGTTTACGCCTTTCCACCTCTTCAAACCTTTCTACCACTGCCAAAAGTGACCAGCAAAAAGTGATCAGTTAAAACACTTAAAAGAAAAAGACTAAGATAATCATGGTTAAAAATATGGAAGAAAAAAAATTAAACCAATTATGGTACCTCTCATAGCAAAATAAAGCTTTGATACCCGTTTAGGAAGAGACCTCCAGGGTATTGCAATTGCTTCCTACAAAATAAATATCGTATATGAGGTCTTTTATCCTACATACTTAATATAACCACTATGAAATCTTGTGTGGTAAAATGTCAAGTGTTACTAGACTAGTTATATAATTATCATATCTAGAAAGTGTAACATTACGTTCAATATATAAAATCCCCCATGTAACCCCATTATACACGCAATCAATTACTATCTCTTCCTGGTTTATCTCACGTGAGAAGTTCAAAAGAAGAGGATATGTTTAAAATTATATTTGATAAAGTCATACCTCAAATGATGGAAACTGCAATTGGCATTCAACCGTCTCATCAGCTTTTTTCTGCAAACAAAAAAAATATAGTTAAACATACAAGAGCTTTGCATTTTGATTACCATTCGTGATAAAGTAGGTTTATGTTAATGACACAATGCTAATAAAAAACAACTGACAGCATTGGGGATATCTCAGTTTGATTACCATCTCTTTCATATAATTTGTAGAACAGAAAATCAAAATAATCTACTGAATAAACAATTAAAAGTGGCTACAGAAGGCAGTTCAATGATCTTCACTAGACGCCTATTCATATCTACAAAAGAAAAGCATAATGTATTTAGGGTAGGAAAGCAACAAGTATAATCTAGCACCTTGGCATATACATAGTTCTGCAGATCAACAAATATTTCACCACAAGAATCCCTACAATCAACGGTATAAAACGCAACTCGCTTCGACAACTTGCGGCATTTCTCATTCACTGATTTCTGCAGCATGAGAGAAAAAATTATGAAATGAGCTCTTATAGATGCAGTCCTTATCTCAAAAAAAAAAAATTCATAATTCAAACAAAATATTTATATCAACTTTGGTAAAGTTGCATTTTTTGTAAAACTAATATGAAAGACAAGTATACTTTAGCAGCAAGTGAGCAGCAACTGATGACCACCACATCAAACTTTTCAAAAAAATCTACCTCGAAGCTTGACAAATCACCTATATAGAACAAAAAATTATGAATGATGAGGTCTTAGTAGATTTTATTACTATACTAAAATAAGAAATGATGGTTGCATATGATTAGGGTTCATAAATATTCACGGTCATTATGTCCTAAAAAGAAATTAAGGCATACCTTTTTCTACAGAAACGTGAACCATAGGATTAAATTCTTTCAAAGAATCACAGCATAGCTCTGCAAGAGAACCTCCACCACCCATGTTTTCATCAAATGGAATCAAGAAGTTGGCAGCTAATGCTTCTTCTGTGACTGGATTGTCATCGTTCAATGTCAAACTTCCAACCCCTGCCAAAACAATGTTCTTGCAGAACTGCATCCATGTATCAAGACCAGTTTAAAACCATGTAATATAGTAATATACACTTAAAGGACCTTGTAATATGATGAAATCATCAGGTAGCTCAAAATCAACCACTTAAAAGAAGTAAACACTTTAAATAAAATAAGGTAAAATCTACAACTGAGTTAATAAAATAGATCACCATTTAAACAAGATTTTCTAGATAATACAGTAAATTACCCCAAAACTGATTCTGATATGCATATGGATTTTCGAAAAGCGTCCATTCAAAAGATTTTCAGAACAAAGTTTACAAGATTATAGCATTACTAATACGAGTAAAACATAATTTTTCTTCATAACCACTTCATGTGGTTAACTTTACTCCCTTGATTAACCAAAAAAGGGATAATAAGCCATCTATGACAGTAAGCTCCGATCAAATACTATTACACATCAAGATGAACATGGATAATCAAACAAAATAGTTTCATAGCTAGAGTATCAACACTTGACAGCAAACATTACAAAACATAACAACAAAATTCAACAAAATGCTTCAAAAACTAGTGCGTACTATTAAAATTAGCGTAAAATGTAAGGAATTGAACAAAGACGAACCTCTACAGTGGTGCCTTTGAGTCCACTAACAAAAACGTGAGATTTGCTAAGCCTAAAACCAAACAACAAATTGCATTCATATAGATGTAAACCTAGAGAGAAGATTCGCAAAGAACATATGATAATAATTAAGTTAGTACCTTCTTTGAGCATCAACGCCCCAAACCCTAATTTGGCGATCATACAAAGCCGTTTCCTGCTCGGTCAACTCCTCTCCGTTCATCTCCGAATTGAAGCAAGCAAAAACTGCAGTTTTGAGAGTTGAAAAAGGAGAGAAAGGTGATAAATAGTCTGAATCAAAGCATATAAGCTTCAACCTTCGTAGAAAGTATCTATGGCGGAAATTATGCGACTATGAAGTATGAAGTCTCAAAGTCAGAAAACTGAAAAGTTTCAAATCTTGAAACTCTTTGGGCTCTAAACCGTGAATGCTTCAAGGGTCCAATAATATAGGCCCACAATATTTTATTTTTATCTATGGTAAGCGGAGGTGTGCAAAGTGGTTTTTATGTATAAAGCGGTTTTTTTTTCAAACTGATTTGGTTTTAAACCGGTTTTTCATCAATAATTCTCAAACCTTTTAAGTCGGTTTGGACCACTTTGTAAACCAGTTTTTTTAAACCGGTTTTTATCCTGGTTTAACTGGTTTTTTTTATTAAAACCGGTTTTGGGTGCCGGGCTACCAAAACAGTATACAAACCACTTGTTCGAGTCAGGCTAGGAACCGGTTTTTTTTTTTTAAACCGGTTCGTTTTTTTATTGGGTTTTTTTTTTTAACCGGTTTTTTTTTTTTTTTTTTTTTTTTGTGTGCACTTCTAATTGTAAGTTGTAACTAGTAGTAACTTTGAATCTTTGATCTACAAACTTCTGCCAACTTGATATCTTTTAACTTTCTTCTTAGACCACCAACTCGTTATCTACTGATATTTATCGTTTATATGTAAGGTTAAAGGATTTAAATCCACATAACTTATATAAAAATAATATATTTTATTATCAGGATGTCTTTAAGAAAGTCTTCTTTAACTAATTAGCAATCCTCAGTTACAAAAACTAGTTAACCATCTATTTTGCAATCCACATATGCTCATTCGTTTGTATTTTTTACATTTGTGTGTTTATTTATATTCATCATATAGGTTTAGTTTTATAACAAACAATGAATAGCTTAATTTACTTGACAAACAAAAACAACTAAAGACAGGCCCGGTTTTTGCTTACAAGTGACCCGCTCGGTTTTGCTTACAAGTGATGGTTTTGAAAAGGTTGTGATTCTAATGACCAATAAAACAAATTAAGTCATTAACCCAAAAATATATATTTAAAATAATTTTAAATGACAAATAAAGCAAATATAAATGTCATTAAATCCAATATTGAATGAATTAATTTGGCTTCACTAATTTTACCAAAAGGAAAAATAAAAGAACATCCACATTTTGATAATCTTGTCTTACCATCTCTCTTAATTAATCTAAAGCAGCTTTCCATAAATTGGCATGCAAGTGTGGAACCATTCTCCATAAATAAACTCTATTATATTATTACTACCATATATAGGGACTTCCCAACTACCGTTAAGTTGGAATAATGTCTCTCTCAACCATTTTCCCTTTTAGAACTTTTGCATAACCCCCAAATTTTCTTCTTTCATAGCAATATTCTTGATAAGTTGCAGTTATGCTCAATTAAAGATGAGGCGATGAAATGTCACAGAGAAGGAGACACAAATTCAACTTCAACTTCTTCTTGGCTCTTACCTTTTAGTTTGACCTTAACCGTCTTTACCCATTTGAGAATCCGTTGGCAGGTAATTAAGCTCAAAACAGAAAAATCATCATCATCTCTATGAAAGTGGTTTATAGTTTATACAAAAACAAGATAGCAACTTGATGTTCTAAAGTTATATGTAATCAATTTTAACTATTTTACTTTACCTAAATCAACTGTTTTTTACTTGATAGATGTTGGTTTACGTGATGGGTTGTTCTAGTTAGGTTTAAAGAAAGTAACAAACTGCTATCTTGAAGTTACCCTATTGGGATTTGTAGAGTTTCAGTGAGTGATCAAGAAGTGTAATTGTTAGTTCAAAGAATACAATAAGCAACTCCAAAATGGCATTATCGCCTTCAGGATCATCGAAAGGGGCATGTGCTGAAGTAAATAGTGCAATTCAAGCAGTTATGTGTCTGGTGGATGGGTGTGCAGCAGAGCTTAGGGATTGCAGAAAGTACTACCAACGCCATAAGGTTTGTGAAATACATGCCAAGAGTCCACAGGTTTCCATTAATGGCCAAAAGCTACGATTTTGCCAGCAATGTAGCCGGTATCACTTGTTGATTTCCTATGTTTTTGCTTCATATTTGGTTTTAGTTACTATCTTATTGAAGGATCTTGTAATTATTCAAAGGTTTCATTCGTTAGAGGAATTTGATGAGGGAAAAAGAAGTTGCAGAAAGCGTCTTGATGGCCATAATAGACGAAGAAGAAAGCCTCGGCTGGTTCCTCTTCCCCCTAGCCATGGTTTGGTTTTTATGTGTTTGTATGGTTAGATGGCAATTAAACTGATTCACCATTTTGTTAATTAGTTTTGGGTCATTACTTTTTAGGAACCGATTTGTTGCAGTCTGCTGGTGAACAGGTGCAAGTGAACCCAACCATGGCTCTCACTAACCCTTTATGGAGTGGGCTAATTGAGGCTCCAGCTTGGGTGGACCATTCGAACTATGCTCCCTCTCTTCTGTCATCTTCGGTTGCACCACCACAGGCATCTACTTCAACCCTGAGTCATGTGGAGCACCCCCAAAATGATTTTGGTTCAGTCTCAGCTGTAACAAGTCCATTGGATCAAAAAACTGGTTATGTTGGTTGGGACGGTCTGACCGATATGGATCCTAGTCATCATGCATCCTTTGATCATGAAGATCCTCAAACACATCCTCTTGATTGGCAATATTAGTTTGTATCATTGTATGCCATAGTGTTTTTAGTTCACATAAAAAAAATGTTCAGTTTAGAATGTTATTTGCAAGTGACCAATTTTGTTTTAAAGTAGCTTCTAAAGTTGTAAGTTTATCTTTTTCTAAAATATTCTTTTGTTTTAAAGTAGCTTCTAAAGTTGTAAGTTTATCTTTTTCTAAAATATTCTATTGTACAGCATATGTATTATAATAACAGGCTTGCGAGTTAAATCATGAACGATATATGAAGCTTGAATTCAAGTTTATTTGTTAAATAAGCTCTCAAGTTAGGCTTGATTTCAATTATGCCTGGCTTTGCTGGGACTCGGTTATGGTATGCTCGCTTCGAGTTTTTAGCAATCCAACATCAAGCAATTCACAAGCGACTTGACTTTTGTACATTCCTAGCGCCATCCATAGGATTAAGTTTGCACCCAAAATTAGTATGCGAGCTCAAAATAACAAAAACATTATGTTTTTAGATTTTATGAATAAAAACTATAAGTATCTAAGTAATGTTTAGAAGGGTAACATGGACTAATAAGAGGGAAAAAGGACAATTTTGTCTCAATATCATCTTTCTTCTTTCTCCATCATCTTGTAAACAAGCAACATCACATACTTCAAATTTGTGTTTATAATAGGACTTTCTGGTAATTAATGGTGTGTATTACCATGACAAGACTAAGGGGGCGTTTGGTTGGAAGGAGTGGAATGAAATGGAATGGAATTGAGTAACTATTATAATTTTCAAGTAAAATTGTGTTTGAGTGAGCAATTAAAAGTAAACCCAAGGGAATTTTTCACCTTAAATTCCCTTGGTTGTGGGATTTCAAAATCCTTCCACCTAGAGAGGGAATTTGAAATCCCACAACCAAGGGAATTTGAGGTGAAACATTCCCTTAGATTTTACATTTCATTACCCACTTAAACATAATTTTGCTTGAAAATTATACTAGTTTCTCAATTCCATTCCATTCCATTCCTTTCCTTCCAACCAAACGCCCCCTAAGGGTTTAAATCCTTATGAATTGTGATGTATGTATTCAAGAACATCTAGAAATTGTTGTAGAAAAAAACACACATCAACTTATGATACTCCAGAAACTTGTTACATCACCTACCATGGAATATTTCATCATGTATTGTTTATGAGATCTTATTTCTACCATTACACGCTTATGATAAAAATAATCGTGCAAGAAAGAAAATAAAACATCAAGGAAAGAATTTGAACCCAAATGATATCATCAACGCATGGGTAATAAAATAATAACAGTATATTAGGCAATTTAACTTTAAACTTTTCAACATAAACATAAATTTGGCATAAAACACAATAATATTTATATATAAGTACTTGCACACGGCATTACAAAGTATGCATCAACATTTTACACACTAAA
Source organism: Flaveria robusta (assembly GCA_025506415.1). NCBI lineage: Eukaryota > Viridiplantae > Streptophyta > Magnoliopsida > Asterales > Asteraceae > Flaveria > Flaveria robusta. Next base: position 2,614,909 of record CM046469.1, read on the forward strand.
ACCTAGAGACTATTAATTACCTTATAGCAACATAACCCATATATGGCCATATATATTCTTTTCATATCTATGTCTTTTTTTTTTATAAAAAGAGTAAGATGGTGATTCAATTTTACACGGCCAAACAACCAAATTGTATAATATAATTAACTGCTGGGAAAACGAAGTTGGTTCATGTTGAGAGGTGAATGAGGTTGCCCATCTGGAATAAACCTGCAAATTTTTTAACATTTTTCAATTAAACCCAACATTATGATCATAATAATGTTTATATAAGTAGTTTAGAAACTAAAAGCTACAAAGTTAAAAGGTAAGCAAAAACAAATTACTAATACCTCTGGATTACATGATCAGATGAATCCAACCCTGAATTTTCATCGGCCTCGCTCGATAGCTCATGCATCTTGATTTTGAATTATATCACACACAATTAGATATATATTAATAAAAATGCAAACAAATATATGTTTTTTAACGATAAAAGGAACAATTTTTATGCTATAAGTTTTAAGAAAATGCTCACTTTTTTCTGAAGAACGCTATTTTCCTCTTGCAAAGTTTTATGCTGCATATATACACGCAGAAAGTAAATAAATTTTCTTTTTTAATTATAGAAAATTCATCATTCCAAAGATAAAAAGACATGAAAGTGATTGTAAAATAGATTTTTAACACAAGAAACTGCATATAATATGCATAGATAAATATACATGTGTAATTATAAGTTTGAGACTCACATTTCTCTTCAATACGCTTACTTGCTCCGATAAAAGGCGCCACTGTCCAAATCCATTTATCAAATCTTTATTAAAATTTGAAGAAGAACAAATATTATGATTTTAATCAACAATAACAACAATAATTCTAATACATAGTTACATATAGTACCTTTTTAGAGCGTACACGATCTACCCCGACCTTCAGTTGGCGTTCGAGTTGTTTTAGTTCTTTCATCCCTAATGTCGAAATATCTTCTCCAGACAAATGTCTCAAAACAAATAAAAAATCACCATAATATTGTTAATATATACGTTATTAACTTTTTATTAATAGTGTAGTAATAGTAGAATTACCTAACATAATGAACTTTGTTTATTGATAGTAATCTTGGGTAAATAATTAATACCTGTGCTTTGTTTCCAGCATTTCAATTGCTTTCTTCATCTCATCCATTTCATTTTTCCACACCTGCACCACATCAACTTCTTAATTAAAAAAAAAACATTAATCTATCCTTAAAACTAAAAGAATAACTTTTGATCACTACGTTAACTTATGTTATCAACCAGATACGAAAAATATCAAATCAGTTTTCCGTTGGTTTTCAATCGTACGCTTGGTTTACGAATGTGTGTGGGTTGAATTTCGTTATATTTGTGTTTTACTATTAATAATTTAATATCATTAACTTTTTGAGATTTATGACTTTAAGCAAGTTAACAAAAAAGATAGCTTTGTATGCATTTAAGGATATATCCCTACTCATTTTTGCTTTTTTCATGGATTTATTTCATTCCTTAATTGGTAAACAGTAAACACATGTAGTGTTGTATTGACAAATGTAAAACATATATACACTAATTAAATATGAATCTATATATAGGTACTCTTTTCATTTATGTACCTTCTGAAAGCATTATTTTATAAAACTGTGATAAATATATACCTCAATGGTTCTAACTCCATGATTGTTCATCTTATGTAGACCCTTTTCATTTCTGTATCGCCGATCGTCCTATCCATGCTACAACAATAATATATCATCAACAAAGTATCATCATAAGCGCGCACACACATATGTGTATATATACAAAAAGAGAGAGAAATTGATGAGTACTCATGGCTAGAGAACTGATAAGCTTTCCCAGAAGAAGAGAAGACGAGAAGCGCAACCTCGGCATCACAGAGAATAGAGAGTTCAATGGCTTTCTTGAACAAACCATCTCTTCTCTTAGAGAAGGTGACTTGCCTGTTTGTTGGGTTTTCTATTCTCTTTAGCTCTACTTTCCCCCTTCCCATTTTGCTGCTTAATTAGCTTTGTCTTTCTTCAATATATATGTATATATATGGGCGCGTTAAATAAGTATCTAATTTTAAATTTAAGTAAATAAACGTATAAACACTCGTAACTAGTGCTCACCTTATCATAGGGTAGAGAAAGTGTGTTATATGGTTAGATAATCATTTTATTTATCGCAACTAACAGAATACGTATATAATCCATACGGTTCTATTTCTTTATTCATGATTGATTTAATCAGTAATCTAATAATCTAAATCCTGAACAAAAACATAGTGGTTTCTAGATTAATTAAGTGGTTTCTAGATTAATTAAGTGTTAACAAGTTAACAAAATTTATGATTAGTACATCTTAACTGAAACAATTTAAAAGCTTTTCACATCAACAAAATCTTAGACGCATCTATTACAAAGTTTTTGATATTTCTCAGAGAGTTAGTTAAATTCAATTTTGTTCGTTAAGTTTTGACAAAAATATTCATATTTTTGCATAAGTTTAAATACATTAACTTCAGTCTAAAAGTTTAATTATTTGTTTTAATTTTTTTTAACAATTTTATCATTTGAATGTAAATAATGCTAAATTTAAAACAACTAATGATAATTTTGTAGGTACATTAATGTTTTTAATTTTTCTTAAAAAAATGATTATTTATTTCAAAACTTAGCGAGCAAAATGGAATTTAAGTGTTTCTCAAATGAACACTCTGAAAAGTTATAAAAGAGTACTTCGATCTGTAGGAAAATTAAATAATATATATGTGAGTTTGTGAACATGTTAACTTACATAATAATATTTATGTTATTCGTATATTTATGTTATTAGTGGACTCCTATGTGTATATTAGCTTACAAAAAGTATTTAGCTACTAATATACTGCTGTTTTAATTTTATCCAAAATAATAAAACTTTTGTAGTGAAATTGAAACAACATATTAAACTTTTGGAGATAAATTAATGTTTTTAATCTTTTGAAGGAAAATGATTATTTTAATTAAATTTTAGTGGGTAAAACTAAAATTAACTCTAAAAAAATTATCTGAGGGTGAACGTTGACATGACTTGAGTGTTTCTTTTTCTTCCATCACACCTTTTTCTTGTGTGGAAAATGCCATTTTGACATGATTAATTTAATTTGGCACTAGCAAGATCAGTGGCTTCTGGTGCTTCATTTTATAAAAAATCGTACGATTGATTCTAACCAAATGTCTCATTTCTTATCATTTGCTCTGTTTGTTTTAATAGCTTCATACTTGTGAAAATTTATGTGCATGATTTAACAAATAATTATAATACGACTACCGATTACAAGTAAATAAGCTTGTGATGGTAAAGGTAACTAAGCCAATAAAGGTGAAAATAATATCATTATGTTTGATGCTATGATTTTAAATAAACCTTTACCTCCTCGATGATTTGGTCTGGTTTAATGGTTCATAACTAAGAATCTATACTAAACTTGTTTGTATATTATCCATCATCATCAAGTTTTACAAATGAAAGGGTGTGCGGTATTTATGGGCGGCGAATGGGTGTGTCCCCCACTCCCCCATGGCACTGGTTCGGTGGTGTTACAAATGTCACCGCCACCACCTATGGTTATATGTAATAATACAACATAATTACTAAACTTAGGATAAATACTAAAATTTACATATAGTTAAAATATACACTTAGACGTACATACACAAGATAATCAATACCTCTATACGTGTACCTACACAATATAATCAATATATCTAAAACTGCTTGTATATATCGATGCATACGTTATATGGTTTAAACAACTGTTTTACAACACTATATGTTAGGTTATATGGTGATGTAAGATAAAGTGATAATGGAAAACAAATTATAGATGTTTTGTAGATGCGTAAATTAAGGAGACATAATTGCAGCTTATCTTGGAGCATAAGATGCTGGTGTGGGTCATAAACGAACAGTAACATGGCACGTGTCATCCAAAAGATGAAGTTAAAAACCTAGGAATATCCGAAAGGCAAATGATATGACGGATGGTATACAATACATCCTGCTACATGGGAACACCTCCTCCCATGATCAAGAACATCTCCATTACTAGGTTGATTTCACACACTTTAAATGTACAAACGTGTCTAATTTTCTTTTGTTGGATGGGCCCATATGTCCCCCTACGTGTCCATCTCTCATTTGTTCCTTTTTTGAGTAGCCAATAGCAGACTTCATACGGTTTAGTAAAACTCCAACCACTATTGGCTTTACATAAGAAAAAGCTTAAGGGATTAGAAGTGGTTATTTCTTTGTTTGACAATGGACCTCATCTGGTGAGAAACTTTATCTTTATGGTCTTGCTCCAACCACGTCGTCAATCTTACCTCATACATTATGGTTGGACCACCATCTAGATTCTAGTATTTACCATCAACCATTGGCGGACATAAGTAAAAAGGTGTATGTTGGTGGGGTGGGGGGTGCTCATAAATTTCTTTTTTAGTGTTATATGCATGTGAAATCCCGAGCTCCCCCTATAGTTAAGCAATTGCCTTACCTTTTCCTCATGAAAAATTTTTATGGGTTCGTGACTGCCATGAACTCATGAAGGGTAGATTTATTCAACTAAAACATTAAAAAACTTACATCGATGGCATACATTGTTGACGCAACATAGTATGGAGAATGTGGTCAAAGCAATGTTTACTAGGCAAATTGTTTAGTTAAACGCGTCATGTAAATAGGACTGGTCACTTAGATCATGGCTCGAACTTGCTCGAATTTGTCTAAGTCAGCAAACGAGCCGAGCAGCGTTGACTTAGTTTGTAGACAAGCTGCGCTCAAGCTAAGGTTGGCTCATTTAATTAGCCCCAACATTTAACATATAAAATTTCATGGCTTGGTTAAAAATACTTCAACTTTGATCTAGTTTTTTTTTTTTATCATTATTCATTCTCGTTCACATCAAGACATTTTATTTATTTCTAAGTTCAAACAATCTAACCAAGCCAAATCGAGCCGAAACACAGTCAAAATCAAGCACACGAAGCCAATTTCTTTTAAGACCAAGCCAAACTAAGGGGAGACGAGCTCGGGCTCTTGTGGTTTAGCTTGACTTGGCTAATAAACAACCTTGCACGTAAATGCCTCCTAACACACCATTGTCCCCCTAGTGCATCAACACTTAAAAAAAAGTTTCTTTAAAAAAATATGCCAACTTTTTTTTGCTCGAATTTAAAAGGAGAAATTGATGAAACTAAATGGGTTAGAAAATAAAGATATATATGATAAAAGCTGTATATGTTTAAAAGTGATTAAACGAGATAAAAAGTCAACAAGAATGATTATTACTCTTTTGCTTGTCCTAGTGATTTGATCCTTCTAGTCTAGTTTATCACGAATTGTCTTCTATTCATCTAGTCATTCATTTGGCTAGATACATATGACCTAGTGATTTAGTAGTATGATGTTTGTCTTCTCATAAATGTTGTATGAGTTTAGTCCCTTACAAATGCAACATAAGTGATAATTAGGTGTTAAAAAGTTCAAAAAAAAAAATTTGTCATCCAAATCATTCCTAGACTTTTTGAAACTATGATATTTTTTTTATAATGTCGTTTCTAAGTTTCCTAATTAATATAACGTTAGGTTATTTCATATGTATATAGTGACAAAAATAGAAGGGAAAATTGCATGTAAAGTATAATTAGTGATAGAAACAGGGAGAAGATAAGCAAGATTGAATATATTACCAAACAAGACGGAGACACGTCAAGCATAACTTTTTGAAAATAAATAAAGAGAGAGCGAAAGTGGGCCACTAACGTAAGAATAGATTACTGATTACATTAGTATGAAAGGGGTATGAAAGGGGTAAGTAACGCCATTCCTTCCGGACACGATTAAGTTAGTGGGTGGACCTTGACGTTAATGGTGGGCCCATTGACTTTAGATAGCCCAATAGTGTCTCAATAAGAAAGAAGCACAACACCGGTTCAGAGAATGCTTTTTATAAAAACCGGTTAGGTAATTATCCGAACTGTAGGGTTGAATCGGTTTGTAAGTCTATAGGTTGAATCCAGTAGAACCCGAACAGAACCGGACCAGACTCTGTGAAATCACCCTCGAGAATCGGTTTCAAACTCGAACTGGTTTGATTTTGTTGACCAAATGTGAACCGATTTACAACCAAAACCCGGGTTAGATATTTTGTTCTATAGTCCGAGCTATCAACCATCTAGAGATAGTTGCCTTTCACATTACTTTATATTCTAATTAATTTTTTTCTTTTTTATTTTCGTCTTCAAGTTAATCACTATCTCTATCACGACTGCTCACATTTTCACAAGTTATGATGGGATAAATGGCAAATAAATAGTTATTGTCTTTTAGGCATGATAAGGATATCTTTACCTTTAAATGTCACTTTTCTTTTAAATATCATGTAAAAAGTTTAATATTTGTAGGTTGAGAGGGGTCCAAGAACATATGTTATTAGAATAACCGATGATAAAGATTAAAATATAATTATGTATAGCAAGTGAAAACAAAATTGAAAGTTTGGAGAACCCAAAAAAAATATATGACCTGTTTGAGATTGCTTATTTTGGTTAAAAAGTACTTTTAACAAAAATGATTTATTAACTTGTGAGTTTTGAAATGAGTTTTTAAAAAAGAGTTTAGATTAACTTATAAACTAAAATGTCGTAAAATAATCAAAAAATACATACCTTTAAAATGAAGGGACTTAATAGGAGATAATAGAAGAGTATAATAGGAAATTAGATTAAAATTAGTTTTCAAAAATTAATAAGTCAAAACCTTGTTTGTACCATATATGAAAAGTCAGTTTAAGAGGTAATTTTGAGTTTGACAAACATTTTTTTTATTTAATTAACTTTTTAAAAGTTAATAAGTCAAAAACATGTTCAAAATAAGCATTCCCAAACACTCACTATGTTTGGATGTATTATGGTTTGTATTTTTATTTTAGTTGGTTGTATCTATTTTTGAGGGTTTTTTTTTTTTTTTTTGATCTTTGATACTTTTACTTTTAACCCTATTATTTTTATATCTTTTACGTTTTAAGCCCTATAATTTTTCACTTTTAAATTTGGTCCCCATACTTTTCATCTTTAACAAATTTTTTGTTTTACCGTTCGGTCTAAATATATGAGTTAACACGCCACAACATGCGCATATGATTTGACGTTTTTACTCGTATTTTTTTTTGTTTTAACGGTCCCGTCATAACGTGCGAGTCCTAAATCAACTTAATTATTGTTTTTAATGTTTTTACTTTTCAAGTGTGTGGTTCAATATTTTTACGTTTACTTTTCATTTTACTTAATATTTTTGTTTCTATTTCCTTTATAATACAATTTTTCGGGTGTTGACGGTTGCTGACAGTGGTGTAACATTGATGCTATGTCACACAATTTTACACCTCACGCCACATCACAAGATACTTAATACCAGTTCCTTTTCTTAGGCCCACCAATGAAACCCGGTTCTTAATAAGTCTGAATCGATAATCAACTATTTTTTACCCTCTGACCTTTAAAGTTTTTGCTTACTTTATGGCTTTTACGATTAATAGTTTCCTTCTAGATGACAGCATGTCCTAATCTTTTTATTTTTTTCTTTTTTTCTTTTTTGTGAATGGCTGGTTGTTGTGGCAGCGCAATTGGGGGGGGGGGGGGGGGGGCACGTGGCTGCCCAACCTGGTCGCGAACACCGCAACATTAGCGCGCAAGTCGGGGCATGAGTTAGCATACAGTTAACATCACATGTCGCAATATTACATGATAACTTTATTTGGGGCTCTATCTCACAACATATAGCTTTAAAAAGAAGTAGTCGACAATAAAGAAAACGGCTACAGTCTCATTATTGGATTTTTAAGCCAATCAGTAAAGTTTGTCTCAACTTTATGTTCTTATTTACTAACCATAAATAATAATAATGACATGTATGTTGTACAACACGTCTTTTTTTTTAATATATGATGTGACTAGTCTAGTACCTGTGTAATATACGAGTTGAATAAATAAAATGTTAAATAGTTTGTAATAAAAATATAAAAATTAAAAAAATAATATTTTTAGATAAGATATGATTGAGTTTTGTATAAGTAATCGCTTCAAGTAAAACAACGTTAATATAACTTCAAACATTCATTTTAGAAAATTATTTTATTAAATAATTCTTATAATACTTAAAAAATGATTTTAAAACTGTTCGTATTTTTTTTAAATATATATTAACTAAAGAAATTTTTTGTCTCTTTTATTTTTTTCAAGTGATTTTTGAAAAAATTATTTATATTTTTACAGCATCTATTTCTTTAATATGAAAATATTTTAAATAATATAATTACTTTATATGTTATTATCATTTATTATTACTTTATATGTTATTATCATTTATTAGCAGAGATGCGGCAAAATAAAAATGATGCAGTCTAATATCATGACGCGCGACACCTTAAAACCTTCCTTCATTATATATATAAATATAGATATAGATTATGTGAACGAACAAGTTGATGACTGTAAACAATACGTGGTCTTCGATATAGACAAAAATGGAGTTAACGTACACGTATGTTTTTAAATCAATTAAAGTTCGGAAAATAATAAAAATGTGATTATAAGCGTGTTATTGTTGCTAACAAAAAAAAATAGTAAATACAATATCTAAATAATATTTTAATTTAACATATACTAGGTTACAATCCCGTGTAATACACGGGGCTAAATAAATTTACTGTTACATGGTTAATAATATAAAAAGTTATTACTTAAATATTATGTATTATACGGATTGAATAAATCCATGTATTACATAGTTGAAAATTCGAAGTTAACATATTTAAAATTTTAATTATGGATAATTATTAATTAATGAATAGTTATTATAGCACTTATAATTAAGATGAGAGAGAAACGGTAAAACTAATTATTAGATGGCTTAAAATGCTAACAAGTGTCCAGATTTATTTTTATTTATTAGTATAGGGATTTGTTCTCTCTTCCATTTTATCTTGTCATGTCTACGATCACTAGACGAGCTTTCCTCTCTCTTCCATCTTACTTTATCTATGGGTCTTGCTCCACTTCGAAAATGATTCACAACAACTTTCTAAATATGAAAGTCAAATTATTTTCAAGAAAAATAAATGCTAACTAAATGATAACCAAATTATTCATTGTTTCATAACTGTTGAATGAGCGACATGCTAAATTGCTAATCATAGATTAAATAAGCAAAAGTAACTTCAAAAGCCCAACGGAGCTCATAAAATTAAGAAACAATTAAAATTTAAAATCATGATTTAAACAAAAGCCCAGAAAATTCGCCGATATTGGCTATTGGGCTGGGGCTATGCGGGTTGGGCTGGGTATTGCTTCGAGATTTAATTGGGTGTGATGAATTTCTGATTCAATATTTTGGACTTTGGAGTGTTTGGAAAAGAGGTTTGGGAATTTGTCAATTTGGGATGCGGTCAAATAATTTGGACATTCAAATCGTTTTTAGAAATTATATAAAACAACAAGATAATAACTAAATATACACATATTCTTTTTACAACGGATATCACTCAAGTTTTGACTTTTTGTATTGTTTTACTATCACCAAAACTTATATAAACATCATTAATTTTAAAAAACAAGTAGCATAAATGTAAGGCCAACCCATTTGATAAATATACTACTTTTTTAAGAGAAGGTCCGTGTGTTTAAACACAGGCAGAATGTAAATTGTAGTTGGATTTATTAGCAGGTAAAAAAAATGTACCTTGTTTCGTATTTCATATTTTATGTTTATAGTTTTAAGTTAACTCAAATGAAATTTGAAACAATTATTAGTTAAATTTTAATTTAATTTATAATCAGTTATGTTTAATATTAAAGTTGAAAAAGCTAGTAATTGTACTATTACTCGTTTAACAAGGTCGGTGGAGTGTCCCCACCGGCCTTGCCACGTGTCACATGCTCATTGGTTGTTTGACGTAATTTTTCTTTCTTTCTTATTATTTTTTTTTTTGCTTTGTCCGCATTTCCAATTATACATACACGTTAGTTTCGGTAAAAATTACGAATTACGTATTTGGTGCAGTGGTTAGAGTAGAGTGTTTTGGATAAGATGTCCTGGGTTTGAACCCCACGACATAGATCTTTTTTAATTTATGATTTCTTACTTTGTATATACTTTTAATACGTAACTTTTACCTTCTCAGGTTTATAAAGTTTCGGTTTACCCCTGTATAAGTTTATCTAAAAAATTAATTATTGTGTTCGTACTTTTGTGTACGTGTTGTCATAATTTCGAGTCACTCTATGTTTGGACGTAATCAGAAACGACTCAAATATAAAACACTTATTTGCCTATATATATATGTGTGTAACTTACAACCTACGTATTTTCATATTTCGTAGTTGTCTGTATTTTTATATTCAAAGCTAAATTGAGTTGGTAAATATAAAACATCCATGTGCCGATTTTTTTATACGTCTTATTTTCAATCTTTTTACTATCACCTCCTAAAACCTTTTAATAGCTTTGTATAATGCCACAATATTCTACTCGATTTATAAAGTTCCAGTTTTACTACTGAACAATTTACTTATAAATGAATATTTCTTACATTCATATTTTTTGTATATGTGTTGGTATAAATTCGAGTCAGTCTACGTATAGACGTGATTGAAAACTCTTCGAGTTTTGACGCAAATTTAGTTCGGAAACAAGTCGGGTCAGCTGTAGTCTATACTTTATTATGCCGCGTATAATGCCGCCGCAACGCGCGGCGGGTAGCAAAACTAGTTAGACTCGTTAATTTAGGTTGCTTAATCTTATCTTAAATTTTTATAAGATTGACAAATTATTGAATCTAATTAGTTTTTACTGTTATAACAATAAACAAATAATTTTAACGAAACTTCAACTTGTTAAACGCCTGGTTTCTCCAAGGCTTATTGTTTTTAAATAATATTGTTGTCATTTGTTTCGTATAAAATTGTGGGGAGTGGATACCGTCTTACCCCTTGGAGGTTGATGTGAATCGTGAGGTTGGTAGTAAACAACACTCCACCTAAATTTACTTTCATCATTTGAGGCTTTTCAGTTGTCTTTCTTTGAGGCTTTTTAGTTGTCTTTCTTAAAAATTATATATATATATATATATATATATATATATATATATATATATATATATTTAATGTATGTCGGTGTGAACAATGTGTTTTTTATTTTATAACTAGATGTATCCCCTCCGCGCGTTGCGGCGGGGATTGGGGGGATTTGATGGGCCTTTGTTTTGTCACCTATTTAGTTTTTTAAGATACAAACCAAAAAACAATAATGTCTAAAACACAATAGAACAACTTATATCAAGATACATAACCACGAAAATAATATATATAAATATTTATGTCACACAAATTCTGAAGAAAAAAAAAAAAAACAAATGCAAACAACAACCCAAAAGACAATTGACAACTAAAACCAAGAAAAATAGCATCGATACTTTGAAAGGAGGTGCTAACCTGAATTTGTGAACACCATTGTGGGTACCTCAAGCAGCAAACCTGCAAAAGGAAAGAAAATATAGCTGTAAAGGAGAAAAAATCATGTCAACGAAAAAGTAATTAAACAAAATAAAACCAAACAATCACAACGAATAATAAGTTTGGATGAACTAATTAGACATAAGTTTTATAATACCTGATAAGTTGCAATGGATATGCCTTACACCAAATAAATTAGTCATACAGGTTAAATTCTATGACCAGATCTTGTAATTTGAAAGAATCTAAATAAACCAAACAACTACATCAAATTTGAGCACGGATACATGCTAAAACCCGTAGGCAAATTGAGTTAATTCAGCACATATCACCACACAAATGCATTGAGATCTCTAATCCTAATTAATGTCATCTAAATATAAATCAACAGAGTATGCATATACAATCAAACATAATAAATGAGAAACTGAAGTCATAATTGTAAAAACAGCAAACAGCAACGACAAATTAAACCAACAAAAACACAAAAAAGTTAAACAAAATAACCTAAGTACCGGTTAAACATCATGTAGAACTCAGACAAAACCGCACAAAAACCCACATAAATACCTAAGATTATCAAGTATAAGAGAACAAAGTCAATCAAATTTTGAGGAAAGAAAAACACACCTGATGCAAAAAAGAACATACCACCGCCTCTTCAGCGGCGCCGCTACCAGCCCTCTTCGTTCTCGTCAATAGCAGCAACAATGAACCTCACCGCCATCGCTTCTTCGTTGCTTTCTGCAGTAGCGGTGGCCAACAGCACGACAACCTCACACATCGTTGCATGCAGCACAATTCTTCTTCAACCTCACCCACTTCTTCTTATCATCTATGAAATGGAGAAGCGATGGCGGTGGGTCAGAGAAAAGAATGATGAGAGAGAGAATTCTCTGAGAGAAATTTCTAAACTACCTCTGGTCACTATGAATAATAGGATGAAGTCAGACAGGAGAAGGATAATCATGACATCACATGTGAATGAAATTCCTAAACTACCCCTGATCACTGCTCATTCTATTTCTCTATTAATAATAGAGTAATATTAATAATAGAGTAATATTAAATTTTGTTTAACTTGTAGTTTACATATCAAAACAAAATAGTTGATTATGGCTCAATGGTTTAGACACCATCATTACATGCGCGCTTCTCAAGATCGAAACATCAGCCCACAATTTTGTGTTTTTTTTATTTCCCTTGAATTTATATTATATATTATCAAAAAAATTGACACAATAGTTAAAAACTTAACATACGTTTGCCTAAATTCAAATCTCGTAGATGTTTTCAATAAAATAATTTGTCTTTTTCCTTATATTTTGATTTTATTTTCTTAACTTTATGTAAGATCTTTGATTTTTTACTGGCACAGAAAAATAATTATTTTTCATTTTTATTTTGTTTCAAAGAAAGTCTCCATCTCTTCAGTCATATTTTTATATTTGAATTTAATTTTCTTTTTATACTGTTTTAATTCTTTTATTATTTATCTAAACTTAAGTACTACTTTTAAATAACAATTTCATAAACAAATCAAACTCAAAAGAGCCGCAGTAACGTGCGGGCTAAAATTCTAGTTTATTAATGATAAAAAAAAAAGTAACACCCCCTCTTAAAAATTTGTTAATAATTCAAACAAAAAACACCTTTTGTCCTTTTGTCTTCGTGCGTTTTATTTTCTTTCTTTTTAAATATCTAGAACTAGAGCTAGAATAATAAACACGCTAAACACGCAATCAATCGATTTTCCTAAAATAATTCATCAAATCAAAAATCAATCATTCCATTTCATCCCAATTCAAATCAAACTAGGGTTTCGTCTGGTGCGTTTTTTCTAAGCTTCTCCTTTGATTAATCGACTGCTGTTCATCTCTGCGCTTTAATAACATCAACCTAATTGATCTCTCCAATATTCTTGTGGGTTTTATGTAAACTCTATATTTTGACTGATTAATTGATTGTTTGATTGATACTGTATCAGCTTTGGGCAAGGAGATACCAATTTGATCGATAGCTGGTGCGATGCCGACTAGTCAATCGGGTTCTTCACGAAGAAGTATGGTTTTGACCGCTTCATCTAGGAAGAAAGCATCTGAAAATGGAGCCTCTGATGCTAGTCGAAGGTCTATTTCTACTCCTCGTCCCATGTACGTTTTTTATACCCTTTATTGGTTTCAGTTTGTTGAAACAAATTGTTGTAATACGCAACTATTTTGACCAATAAAGATGAACAAAGCCTTTGATTCTTTACGTTGACTATTATTCATTATTAACTTTAGAGCCCAGAAAGATTATGTGCTGTAAACAACCTTCATAACTTTGACCATTCTTCCCTTGTATCAATAATTCAAGACTGATTTTCATGCAAGTAGTAGGGCTTTAAGTTAATTACCAGGAGAAAAGTAGTAGGGTTTTGTTAGAAACAATGGAAGTGTGATTGCATGATGCAATTTCAAAATGCTTATGAGTTTTGATCCAAACAAATCTTTTGAGCCTCTGTTGAATTAGTATGCGTATATAAGTAATGATGCTAAGATGTGGGCATATGAAAAATATGATGCACAAACTCCAACTATGGCCCAAACATTTGGTATGTCGTTCCCCTCTTTCTATATACCTTTAAGACAGCTTCTTGCGACGGTATTCTGAATTTGTTTCATGTTTGTGGTGGGGAGGGAGGCTTCATTCATTAAGGAAATTTGTTTTTGCAAATTTATGGAAGTTATCTGCTTTCCTATCATCTGTATTTGTTTGATCTTGCTAGTCATTGAGGCATTTAATGATTCACTGCTTACATGGATCACAAAATATAATTCACTCAAAACAATCGTTGTGGTCCCAACTTGTAACACTCCAAATTTGATTCACTAATAGGTGATATATTAATCTACCCCAAGGCAGAACATCACTTAATAGGTGATTCACTATTGTTACAACTTCACTTAACGCAATTTAAACGACAAATTGTCTAGTCTTTAATTGCTAACAAATTAATAGAATAACTCCATGGTTTTAACTAGTAAAACAGCTTGGTGTGTGCTTATACGTCTACTTGTCTCACACTTCAAGTCTTCTTCTTTGTGATACGAACCTGAGATGCATTTTAGCACTTAAGTTGTATAGATGGTGAATTTATGGATTCATTATTCACAAACACTACTATCCCCTAGTTGGCTAGTTTAGTTGTGAAAATGTGAGCAATTTAAGTAAGAGAATATAAGGTCAATAGAACAGTTACTTGGTCACTAGATTGTTCTGCTGATACCCTTTAACTGTTGGAAGTTGGAATTTCTGATTCAATGCATTGTAATTCTATACATGGTCGGTAGATGTTCTGCTGAGTGCTGACTCACGGTTTTTAGAACATCTGACTTGATATAGAACTTAAGATGATTAACAAACTATCAATCTTTTACATACTCATGTTATTTACGTATACACTTTTACATACTCATTCGTTAGACGGACATAACTTATCTAGACATCTTTGTATTTACAAATCTAAACATTGGATTTCTTACCTAACAGTGTAAAAACTTTCACATGGAGTTTTCATCTATTTGACTGACAAGCTTTTTATTTTTCAAATAAAAACAGGGGCCTAACAGGAGAACGCACCGTTAAACGATTACGTCTCTCAAAAGCCTTAACAGCACCAGAATCTACAAGTATTAGTGAAGCCTGCCGTCGCATGGCCACTCGCAAAGTTGATGCTCTTTTGCTCACTGATTCAAATGCCTTACTCTGTGGCATATTAACTGACAGGGTTGTTATTTATTTAATTTAATTTTTTTTTCTGAGTCTGATTATTTAGTAAAATTTAATCACTAACCAGTTTCCGAAAAAATTGAAGGATATTGCAATAAGAGTTGTTGCTCGTGAGCTTGATCTTGAGGCCACTCCTGTCTCAGCTGTTATGACGAGGAATCCTGTTTTTGTAATTTCAGATACTCTTGCAGTGGAGGCTTTACAAAAAATGGTTCAAGGTGTGTATTAATCACAACAATAAAGTTTTTCCTTTTTAAAATTTGGAAATGTGAAAGTTTGTTTTGCAGGAAAATTCAGACACTTGCCTGTCGTAGAAAATGGAGGGGTTGTTGCTATTCTTGATATAGCAAAATGTTTATATGATGCAATTGCACGTATGGAGAGAGCTGCTGAAAAGGGGAAAGCCATTGCAGCTGCTGTTGAAGGTGTTGAGAAGCATTGGGGAACCTCTGTTTCTGGTTGGTTAACATTTATTTTTTCAATCTATTTTAGATTTGATAATCACATTTAATTTCATGTGAAAATGCATATATGGGGTGTGCGCTTTAATTATATGATATTAAGTAATTAGAAACGTGTGGTAATGAAAAGAACTACTGGAGAGAGTATGTTGCAAATTTGGATGTGTTTCTGTTGTTTGAAATCAAATTGGTCAGGTAATAAATTGTTCAGAGTGTTTTATACTTCTGATTGTTTAAGTAACTAATACGTGGTAAGTAAAGTGACCAAAAAGGGTCTTTTCATTTATATTAATAAAGTATAACTTTAAATTATGAAAGTTCATATTCTGTTAATAATTGTCATATGTTTTATGGGTTATCTGTTAGTAAACTTTAATGTCTTAATTTATGTTATTTACTTGTCACTAAAACAGGCTCGAACACATTCATTGAAACCCTTCGAGAGCGATTGTTCAAACCTTCTTTATCAACCATAATTGCAGGAAATCCAAAGTAGGTAATACCTTTGCTTGTATATTAAAATACTTAATAACTTTGTTTTTACTGCCTCTTCTTGATGACTTGGAGGAAAATAAATTGGATATTCTTAAAAATGTTAATCTTTCAGGCTTGTGACTGTTTCACCATCAGACACAGTGCTAATGGCAACAAAAGCGATGCTTGAATCTCACGCTAGCTCTGCCATTGTAACAGTTGATAGCAAACCACATGGGATCTTGACGTTAGCATCCTAATTGTACATTATTTATGTATATACTGAGAAAAAATCATGTGGGTTTTTTTAGCTAACTCTATCATTGTGATTTTATGTATAATAGCTCAAAGGATATCATGATGCGAGTTATAGCACTTGGTCTTTCTCCTGAATCAACAGCAGTGGAAAAGGTAAATTACATTTATTTGATTTTTTTGTGTAGTTTTACACAATCTTTTGATTTTTTTTAATGCTACTTTGTTATTAGGTTATGACTCCTAATCCTGAATGTGCTACGATTGATACACCAATTGTTGAGGCTCTGCATATCATGAATAAAGGAAAGTTCTTACATCTTCCTGTTATTGATAAAGGTAAATGTGGCTCAACTTTTTTTTTTTTTTTTTTTTTTTTTTATTGGCTACTTTTTTTTCTAAACTGTTTTAATCTGTAAGATTCATATGTAAATGTGGCTCAATTTTTGTTCAGATGGAATTGTTCTTGCTATTACTGATGTACTCCAGATCACTCATGCAGCTGTAGCCTCAGTAAGTTAATTCTCTTTTTTTGGGTCTGTATAAAATTGGGCTGGGTCAGGCTTACTGCTTGAAACTCCTAGTAAACACTTCCATGTTAATTCATGTTTAGAAAAACAAAACTATAGCAGTAGTGTTCTAATAGGATGTTGTATGCATTAAATAGGCTTAAGACGTTTTTCAATCCGTTTGATTAGTTCCTCGATTATGTAACTTTTTTCAATTTGACCCGGTTGAGATGAAACACAACCCAAATCAACCAATTTATAAGTATTTATGGTTTAAAGCATATACAAATAATGTTATTAACTTTTTAATGCATGAACTAGGTTGGAAGTACCGCAGGAATTGATAATGATGCCGCAAGTTCAATGATGCAAAAGTTTTGGGATTCTGCTATGGCAGCACCACCTGCAGATGATGATAGTGAAACCAGAAGGTAATTATTACAAGGCCATGCGTGTCGTGACTTGATTGTTATGATTTTGACTTATTGTCGGTTAACCTAAGCAGAATTGGTTATATTGTAGCGAGAGTTCTTTTAAATTAGCTTCTGAAGGTGGGACAGATATTGGAAAGGCTATTTATCCTTCACCTACACTACCAACTACATTTGCTTTCAAGATTCAAGATAAAAAGGGCAGAATGCATAGATTTATGTGTGGTATGATTTGTTATTGTTGTTAAAATTTTGATATAATTTGATGTTACAGTTGATTTATTGTTTTTGTGTTTTTGCGGTTAGACACTCATAGTTTGACGGATCTTATAACCGCAATACTTCAAAGAGTAGGTGGTGAGATTGACCGCAACAACCTCCCACAGATTCTGGTATTTCTTCTCTAAAAGGTCAAAATTTTTATGGTTGGTGACTTTGATGTTTAGGCTTTAGGGTTAACATTGGTTTTATATTTGTAGTATGAAGATGAAGATAAGGATATGGTCATACTTGCAACGGATAGTGATCTTGTTGCAGCTGTGGAACATGCAAAATCAGCTGGTTGGAAGGTGTGTGCGCTCTCCCTCCTTGTCCTTATTTATGTGCGCGTCAAACCCGAACAGATTTTGATCATTTTTGTATGTTGTAAATAATTAACTTATTTTAAAAAATTACAGAAACTATATTTTTAAAATATATGATAATATATTTCAAGTAAAATGATTCAAGACACTGTAAGGATTTGGATATGGTTGGCTTTTGATCTGCTTCACTTATCAACCTACTTAATTTATACGACACATTATCAGTAAAATACAACACGAATTTAATTCCAGACTCAACTTAAAAAGTTAAAATTATAGGCAACTTCACCCATGATGGTTACCAATCTTTAAAAAGCAACAGCTAGTAACACTTAGTTATATTTATGGTTAACTTTTAACATAGGAATCTTCTTTAACAAAGAAAATTTATTGAACAGCCTTTTTTGGACAAAGGGATTATCCTATTTTTCTCTACAAGAAAAAAAATAATCACTGGATTAAAGATTTAAATGCTTAATAATTTCAGATCTCATCCACATCTTTTCTTGATGTCAAAAAAGTATTGTATATAACAGAAATTAAAACTCTCATATTTTGAGTCTATGCTTAATTTATATATAAGGTCCCCTTTAGTTGTTTTTGATCTTTATTATATATCACCAATAATTTGATTATTACAACCTTAAATAGTAGAAGCAGATCCAAACAGACTCTCTTAGCATAACGTTTTGTTTCTGATGATTATCAGATATCACATAGTTAGTCTTAAAGGCATGCATCCACACACATCCTTGAACTAGACTTATCTACTGACCATTATCCTGTCTAGAACTCGGGTTATTCAATTTCTGTAGTTACCCAATATAATCTCATAAAACTATATTTCTACTTTTGAAGTATCTTTGATGTTAACAGTCAATAATGGATATGAACAGGGATTAAAGTTACATCTAGATTACTCTGGGATGCCTAGAAATCGAAAAGGTCCATCACATGTCAGCAGCGGAGGCAGTGGCGGTGGTTTGGATCATGTTCATGCAGATGCATGGGCCTCTGCATACAGTTCGGCTGCAGCCGGGGCTGCGTTAGTTGCTGGTCTAGGCGTATTAGCCTTCTTAAGAAGAGGTGCCAATTGATACCAGTTGGTCATTCATTTTCCTTGAAAAATATTAAAAGTATGACACATGTCATAGCGAACATTTGAGGTAAACACCTCAAAACACTGATAATGTCGAAAATTTTACTTGTATAAGTGGAAAAACAATAATGTTTTTTGAGTTGCTCTTTACTTGAGAGTTTGATCACACACTTGTATCGTATTGTATTTTATGATGATTGCACTCATTTCGGGTTTTGTTATGATTAATTATTGTAATAATTTTTCACACATGCAACATTTAAATACTATTTTTTTTTTGAGAATTTAAGTACATATTTTTTATTAAAGTTTGAATTTTTGATATAATGAATACCACAAGTCGGGTGGACTTTGGACGTAACATGTGGGCCCAATAGTGAGGTGTTGATGTCGGTTTTAGTGTCGGTGAAGATCTATCGGACCTAACTCTTACGTAAATGTCACCATGTGACCTTGTTTTTCCATTATTTTAGCAGTCAGAATATATACTCATGGTATTAGATAATATAAAATTAACAGACGGTTAATATATATTGATATTTTACTCTATGTTAAAAAAAGAAATACTTCATCAAAGTGTATTAAAATACATGTCAGAACTAGAATGCTTTAAATACTTCTACTTTGTCTTTGTTATATGGTTATGGATAAATATTTTTATTTTAATTAACGTCTTCTAATCTACTCTCTAATATGTTAAATGTTAATTGCAAGATTGATACTTTTGATCTCTATTAAATTACACTTTAATTGTATTCTACTCTCTAATATGTTAAATGTTAATTGCAAAATTGATACTTTTGATCTCTATTAAATTACTTATCACTTTGATTGTATTCTACTCTCTAATATGTTAAATGTTAATTGCAAGATTTATACTTTTGATCTCTATTAAATTACTTATCACTTAAATAGTATTTTTAGGACATGTAACAAATGTACCTGACTTGGATGCTTGTTAATTAAAATTTTAAAAGCAAAGTTATTTATTAAAGATATTATATATTAATTAATTTTGTAAAAGTTAAGTTGTTGAGATGGAATTTTGCCAAATTCCTCGTTCACTCGTCTTGAGTCCAAAATATTATATGATTTGTACCTACCAAACTTTAAACACCCCAATTTGACCTAGTGAATCCATCATCCAACTCCAAAAAATACGCATATTTAAGTAGTTGTAACTATCAATAAGTATAACAGAATAATAATACAACCTGTATAAATTATAATCCGTCTTAAATTTTTTAAATATTCTGGACGTCATATTATTTATAAGCAGACTGTTTCATAATAACTCTTTATTATCTATAACTGTATAATTAATAATTAATTTTAAAAACACGAAACGTAGAACACAGAAACACATAAACGTCCGGTTTTTAGGCCAATTGTTGTTTTTGAGTGCATAAAAGTCCAAATTCTCGTATCATGTGTAGGTTTTGTGTGCATACGGCCTTGTTGTCTGCAAATGCTTTGTTAAAGTGAGGGAGGATATACAAATCATTTGTTTATTAGTCGACAATTTCATGATCACATGCATACATACATCCATTTTCATCAGTTTGCACTTGTGATCATCTTTGGACCCATTTCATGTCCTTTATTGCTTTAAAAAAGTGAAAATATAAAGACATAAGGTCATAATTGTGGCAATCCAAGGGTAACTTTGTCAAAGCCTACACATTTGTATTTAAAGTAAACCTATAGTTACCATAAAAAATATTGTTTTATATTTGAAGATTTGAGTGTGTATTTGTATAATATAATAAGAGGTTATTATTTAAATGATTAAGTCTCTCCCTCCATCAAAAAATAAAGTTTCCACACACTGTTTCTTTCCACTTCTTTAGCTTTCATCTAGAAATAGTGAGAAAGCTTCCATCTTTACCAAAAACCCACCATGGAAACAACCAGAAGACCTTCATTCTCATCCATTTTCTTCCTCTTTCTCACTGTTTCTTGTGTTTTTCACCCGACCCGTTTTGCAGAAGCTTCGGGTCAAGATGGGCAACAACCCATCAAGAGGATGGTAGTGTTGGTTCTAGAGAACAGATCTTTTGATCACATGATTGGGTGGATGAAGAAATCAATCAACCCATCAATCAATGGTGTCACAGGTCAAGAATGCAACCCACTTTCAACCAACTTGACCCGGAAAGAGGATCAAGAAACACAAGAATCCATATGTTTCACTGATGATGCAGAATATGTGGATCCGGATCCGGGTCATTCGTTTGAAGATGTTGAGAAACAGGTATTCGGGTCTAACCCATATCCTTCAATGACTGGTTTTGTTGAACAAGCACTATCAGTATCACCCAATCTTTCTGAGACAGTTATGAAAGGTTTTAAACCTGAAAATGTGCCAATTTTTGCCAAATTGGTTCAAGAATTTGCAGTTTTTGATCGATGGTTTTCTTCAATTCCGGGCCCAACCCAACCCAATAGACTATTTGTCTACTCAGCTACTTCTCATGGATCAACAAGTCATGTGAAGAAACAATTAGCAAAAGGGTATCCACAAAAAACAATCTTTGATTCACTTCATGAGAATGGGAAAGATTGGGGAGTGTATTTTCAGAACATACCCACAACTTTGTTTTATAGGAATATGAGGAAATTGAAGTATGTATTCAAGTTCCATAAGTATAGCACCTTCAAACAGCATGCTAAAGATGGTAAATTACCAAACTTGAGTGTGATTGAACCAAGATACTTTGACATAAAGGGTTTTCCAGCAAATGATGATCATCCTTCACATGATGTAGCAAATGGGCAGAAGTTAGTGAAAGAAGTTTATGAAACATTAAGAGCAAGTCCACAATGGAATGAGAGCCTTTTAGTGATTACATATGATGAACATGGTGGGTTCTTTGATCATGTCAAGACTCCTTATGTTAATGTTCCTAGCCCGGATGGGAACACAGGTCCAGCGCCTTCGTTCTTTAAGTTTGATAGGTTGGGTGTTAGGGTTCCCACCATAATGGTCTCTCCTTGGATCAAGAAAGGCACAGGTAAAATTCAAGATTTCTTTCATTGTATAAAGATTCAAGATTTATTGATTCTAGTAATGTTTTTGTGTGTTTATATGGTGTTATGTGTGTTATGCAGTGATAAGTAGCCCAAAGGGACCAACACCAAATTCAGAATATGAACATTCTTCAATCCCTGCTACCATAAAAAAGATGTTCAACTTGTCATCCAACTTTTTAACTCATAGAGATGCATGGGCTGGATCCTTTGAACATATTGTTAGCCAACTAAGCTCTCCAAGAACTGATTGCCCCGGTAAATATCAATAGATTTTACACACACTCAATTGAATGTTTGGATGTTGTATCATGA
Source organism: Flaveria robusta (assembly GCA_025506415.1). NCBI lineage: Eukaryota > Viridiplantae > Streptophyta > Magnoliopsida > Asterales > Asteraceae > Flaveria > Flaveria robusta. The sequence continues at coordinate 2,637,407 of CM046469.1, forward strand.
TTTATATAAAAATTTGTTATCTGAAGACCTAATTTATGCGCATATTTTTGGTTGTAGAGGTCTTGCCTGAACCTGCACCATTGAGAAGAAACGAGCCAGATGAAACAAGGGGTCTGTCTCAATTTCAGAGTGAAGTGGTTCAATTAGCTGCGGTTCTTAATGGCGACCATTTCTTGAGCAGTTTTCCAGATGAAATGGGCAAGAAAATGAGTGTGAAAGAAGCTCACACATACGTGAAAGGTGCGGTTTCAAGGTTCATAACAGCTAGCAAAGAAGCTCTTAAACTGGGTGCAGATGAATCTGCCATTGTTGACATGAGATCCTCGCTCACCACCCGAACCATGACTCACAACTAATCATGGGCACCTATTATAGATTTAGAACATATCTGTGTACTATTGTTTCTGCTGGTTGTAAACTAAAAGGTTGGAACCAGATCAATGAAGTAAACCAAAATGGTTTGTAGATTTCCCATGTAAACTTTTGCACCATTTGACAATTTGGCTACTTCTATTGTATCATTACACAAATCTAGACTTTAATACAGGCTATACAAAGGCAAAATTTGGCTAGCAAGATTGTATCAAAAATTTGGCTATGGATAAATACTAACATATAAATCCAAATAAACTGAATGATTGCATCAACTTTTCATAATAATGTATGAAAAGATTAAAATTTTTCTTTAAATGGTATTAGCGAAAAGAAGAAAACATTCTTTCCTACATCAATTATTAAGATTAGTTTTGTCCGTTTTAATCATAGCCGTTGAGATTTACTTCTCTGCAGTGAGGCATATAAAGGAGTGTGCAATTTGCACAATATGATATATAGGGTAAAGTATGAATAAAAAGTCAGATTTCTAAATATTTATTTACTAGTTTTAGTAAACCCGTGTATTACACGAGTTGAATAAATATAATAAAATTTTAATAGTTATAAAATGATATTTTAAGATAACATATGATTAATATTATGTATAAGTAAGGATTATAAATAATAAATTAATGATATAAACTTTTTAATCTTTTGTTTTTAAATTTTTTTTTTATTTTTTTCAAAAAAAATTAATTACTTTGTTTCAAAACAAGCATTTTAAAAATATTTTTTTTTAAAATTTTTTTTATTATAACTCCTATTTTAATTAATTTTGTTTATAAAAATTTTACCCAAAACATCAATGTTAGAATATTTAAATTTTTAAAAAAGTTTGATGTTTTAAAAGTTTCTTAATTTATAAATATTTATATCTTTAGAAACAATATTAATAATAATAAGAATATATATTTTCTTATTTGTTTGTAATTAATGTGATATAAATAGGAGAGAGAAGCGGGAAATTTTGGTGAGGTGAAATGTGGTGATGCCATGTGTCCACCATAATTACTCTTTTATTAGAGTAGAAAGATTTGCTTAAGGCTTAGATAATGAAAAAATAAAAATCGTCGACAGCAGGATTCGAACCTGCGCAGGCAGAGCCCAACAGATTTCGAGTCTGTCTCCTTAACCACTCGGACATATCGACTTTATGTTTCACATTCAATTTAGTTTATTTAAAGATTATATACAATATTAACTTTCTAAGACGACATTTGTTAGTGATTCAATGAGATTAGCACAGGACCAACTGAATCTTCGGATGTTAGATGGCGATTATTTAAGCTGAATTGAGTTATCTGAACAATAGCTAGATAGCTTTAACCGGCTGAAAATAGTCAAACGTGTATCTTTAATTCTTATGCTATTATGTTTTTTTCTAAACAGCGATAGTTATCCAAGATGTTTACCTACAGAAGGTTTGAACCCGATCTTATGTTAGTATGTTAAGTAGTTAGATTATCAATCTAATAACATAGTTATTTTACTTACTTTAACTTACTAATTATACATTAAAATATTGGATAACAATGTTTGTGAGTTGCCACCACCTGACATAACAAGTAGTAGTTATAACTATCAGGGGATTGCATCATTAGAAGATGCTAAACTCATCTACAGGCTATAAGAAGGCAAAGTTTCACTACAAACTTTTAACTGTAAGCGAGGCATGGGTCCGGACCACGGTAGGATTGCCCCGTCAGGCCTGATCCCACAATTACTAATAACAACTTTGACGACATGATTATAGTTGTTGTATCAATAGAAGATGGTAGATCCACATATAGGCTGTAAGAAGGCAAAAGTTTCACTACAAAGTTTGAATTGTGTAAACAATTTAACTGTAATGAATAAGGAAGCAATACAACAAGAGGTCTTTACTACATTGAAAGATCTGTAATGAGCTCTTATAGCTGGTCAATCACAACCAGTTGCGAAACTAGGAATTTTATTCAGGGGGTCACTTTTTCCAGTGCTCGGTTTTCTCTCAACTCGACATTATAGTTTCTGGTCGGGTTTGGTTGGGTTTTTATCACTAAATCTTCAATCACGAACAAGTAAAAACTAAAAACACTAAAGTTTCGCAAACTAATTTCAATATGTTTCAACCAAGAATCAAGTTACATCAATCGGTTTGTTTCCTTATGTTAGAGCTAGGGTGTGCGAAATTGAAAAACAAAAAATGATTAAACTAGAAACATGAAATATGACTATAATATCAAAATACACACAAAGCAACAACTAAACTTTTTTCATTTTCACCAAGTTTTAAATCAGAAAATCTAAAAAATGATGTACCTAGTGCTTGAATTAGCTCTCGCTTTGCACAGGAATCGAAGAGGGGCCGAATAGTGAAGCGATATAATGTACGCAACATTACCCTGTATTTTTGTGCAAGAGGCTGTTTCTTCTGCCAGAACTCATGACCTCAAGGTCACAAAGGAGCAACCTTACTAGTTGCTCCAAAGCCTACCTTCATCAAAACACACACAATAAAAACAAGAGAGCAGAGAGAGTGTGTAATTTAAATTTTGAAAAATAAAATAAAATATACATTTTTAAACACAATAGCAACTTAACTTGTTTCTGTTTTCATCAAGTTTTTTATTAGAGTCACTTTAAAAAAATGATTGGGGTCAAAATAAAATCTCTTAATACTTGTTATATATGAAACACAAATGTGAGTGGGGTCATTTGAGCCCATTCTTCACTATCTATCTACGCCCTGATCACAACACTGCAACACAAATACAAGAAAAAACAACATTGCAGAGTAACATAATTTCTCCAAACATGGAATAAATTGTTGAGTCAGTTTCCTATAGCATAAAAGATTATACTTGATATCAAGAACGAGAAGCAACAACATACATATACCGAAGTAAGTGTGACTAGTAGGAGGAGCAATGGTAGATGGCGATATTGATTCCAAGAAGTTATGTGCAGGGATTAAAACAGAAGGTTAATTGATTGTTGAAGGATTGGCTAGTTGTAAGGATGAAAATGAAAATGTTAAGTTGATGAAAATGAAAATGTTAAGTTGATGAAAATGAAAATAAAATTGATATCGTCGACAGCAGGGTTCGAACCTGCGCGGGCGAAGCCCAACAGATTTCAAGTCTGTCTCCTTAACCACTCGGACATATCGACATCAGCGCTTAAGTTTCATATTTTTATTTATTTAATTGCGTTCATGTTTTTCTTTTTCCTACACTACACACTCGCCATTGTATTAAAAATAGGACACACACATTAATCACTCCTACTCTTAAACGATATCACTGGACAACACCTAAATAGTTTAGGATAGATTGCCACCCCAAGAATTAAACTTACAAACTTTGATTTGGGTGAGAACATCGTTTACCAGTTACCACTACTACATTCAACCTCCACCAAACACACTTGTCTTAGTGTATCAACTTTCGATCATAATTCCTTCATGTTGGTATCAATCAAACAAATATGGAAACAAGTACAACTGAAAGTTCAAGAAGTTTTTAATTACTGTGAAAAGCATACGTACAAATGACTGAATACCCCATTTAAATAGAAAACTAAACAACCCTACTAGAGCTCAACTGATTAACGTAAACTAATGGCCTTACTGGGTAAACCAGCATCCCTATTATTCAGCAACCACATAAACTTTAAACTACCAACTAGGCACGTGGGGACGTGGGTTATTGAATCAGTCACAAGCACATGCAGAATCTTGAATCTTGATCATCAGCCACGTGGCAGAGTTTGAGTCATCCAAGCTTCATCACTTCATTCGTCTAAAACTTATTATCCTTCCTATTTTTTGTTGTTCTAGGTTACTGACCACTTTATTAAGTAAATTATTGTATATTAAAGAAAGCTTACAACTTTGTTTTATAAAAACTAAGAAAATTAAAGCGAAGATTCAGGTTACATGAACATACCACCATCCAACAACATGCTAATTGCCACAGAAGTAAATTGCCAAACTTGGGTGTGACTGAGCCAATACTTCAAATAACCGAGTGCCATGGTAATACTACTGAATTGAACACACGTCCAATGGAATATTTGGTGTTATTAACATAGGCCATAATTTAAATCCATTTACTTGTAAATCAGTCGATTTAGATGAATGGAATAATCATGCTTGAAGAGCAAGGAGAGGGTGGTGGCGGCAGAAAGGAGCATAGTAGGAATATGTACCATCCACTGGTCCAACGCATGTTGCCAGCAGAGCCGGGAATGGTGGCGGTGGAGCAAACAACTGCTCCTCCAACCAGAAGTCTGTGCCAATATTGAGCGAGGACTTGATACTTCAATGCAAAGAATAATCAAGTCAAGCTTCCACAACAATCAGATAATCATCTCAAAATTCACACTTCAACCCGCACAATCAATATCTCTGAATTTGTTACTAGTTCACATTGATTACAACTTTAAGAAATTGCTTCAATTTGATCATGAACGTGTTGATTTGGTTTATATTACTTCTAAAAGAATCGATACAAGATGTATATAATTATCGATACCAAATGATGATTAGCAATCATTGTCGAATAACCTCCAAATGCAGGGCGGCAAAAGTTTTATCCTGAGGACATTAGCAGGTGTATGTAGGGAGGCAAAACTTTTTACCTGACGAACCTTGATCAGCATAATAATGATCCACCCCAAAGCCCCATTTCAGACACAGAATTTACAATAACAAGTACCCTTCTAATTATTCTCCCCTTAAACTTAGTCTTGGTGTGAAATTGTTGAGTACTTGAGTATATGTAAAGAGGGAAAGCTTAAGGAAGTCATTGAATTGATGGGGCAGCTGGAAGGTGCACAAGCTGAGTGCTTTAGTACTCTATTTGAATGTGTGGGAAATCTAAGAAGCTTAAGGATGCTAAGAAAGTGCATAATTACTTCTTGAGATCAAGTTACAAGAGAGGTATCGGCTGAATCATAAGAAAATTGATATGCACATCAAGCATGGAAGCATTGTGGATGCTCGGAGAATGTTTGATAATATGTTTGACAGAAAAATGGATACTTGGCACTAGGTCATGAATGGCATGCACTACATGGTTTAGGGGAGGATGAATGTGTTTGAGCTTTTGTAAAACGACCCTTTCTCCGACCCGTATCCATATTGTTCAAGAATTGTTCTTACCCATACCAAAATAGCAAATTATCAAAACGATCCGTTCTGACCAGTCACCCAATCCAACCCGACCAGCCCACTTTGCCAAGTACAAATCATTATTGTAAAAAGAAAGTTGTTTTGCTCATATTTTCAGGATAAATTATTTATAAAATAGAAAAACAGAAAGAAAAAAAACAATGTGGTTTGGCACCATCAAGCTTGACTTGTTTCGACGCATACTAAAAAAATGCATCTCAAGCCAACCTGTTTTGAACCTAGACTGACCATAATCATGTTTAACACATCAACTAGAACCGTAAGTCAAACTAACAATTAACGTATGTCAAAGGTTTAGAACTTAATTAGGTATTGCTTTTCCTGGTTGTAAACTAAAAGATTTAAACCAAATTAATCATGTTAAACTAAAATGATCTACAAATTTTCCATACAAACTTTTGCATCCTTTCACAATTTGGTAACAGCTACTGTATCATTAAACGACGCACAACTCAAGTATCAGCTATAAGAAGGCAAAGTTACACTAAAATTATTAAACTACAAGAAACAACTTACATAGCTATTAAAGTTCAACCACTGTTGTATATTCACTTCATACTGTTACAGGACTTTGCCAGGTTGAAATGTCTGTAATGAGCTCTCGAAGCTGATCTATGAGAACCTTTAAATACTTGTTTTTATTTTCAAGCTCCTAAAACGTATTACGTATATGTAAAAACACACATGTTAGAAAAGGTTTAACAGAAAAAGGCACATTCTTTTCAAGGTCTTACAAGGTAATATACCTTTCTTAAATTAGAAGCACGCTCTTCCAGCTTCTCAACATCCATCTCAGCAGTTGACATCGGATCATTATCATAAGCCTTAGCCTTCACGAATATGGAAACACATGTTAAGTTGATTACTACATAAAGAGGACAGGTTACACAAATGAGCAGCCAATAGATGTTTTTCACAACATAACTGAACCAATTGGTGTATTGCTATTTCTCAGATACCATGAATATAGAAACTATCAGACTATTGCTATTTTGTTAGGCGTGCACCCAGACCCTCAGACGTAAACCAGCTCAGCCTTGTCACCTCGCCTTAAAAGACTCATTTTCAGGAGCTCAGGCGCATTTACAGCCCGAGTTTTGGCCAAATTCTGACCAAAAATCGTCAAAAGAGATCTGAAATAATTACAATAGCCCTAAACAATCCCAAATCATGTCTAAAACCCCCTAAAAATAGTATTTTTATACTATGCGTCACGCTTACAAAAGCCTCTCATTTTTTAGCTCAGGCTCACCCTTTGCGTATTGAGGGCGCCAAAGCGCCTTTGACAACCATGGACTATTAGTGCTCACACCATCACTTATTCCAAAAATATGAGCATAAAAAGAACCCTAACCCTAAGTGCTACTAGTGTTTTGAGTTTAGACAATTAACAACCAAAACATTCTATCAATGAACTCTCAGATCATACAACATACTTCTTCATTTGATGATCAAAACCCAATCTGAAACATCATAACTGCCAAGTTCATATAAAAATTATAAACAGAACAGAAGAGTTTACCTTTCTAGAATTCGGAATAGCAAGGAGAACTGATCGGAGAGCGGCGACGGAGGCTCTGTACCGTAAACGCGCTTCATCGAGAGCTCCGCCACCCGTCTCAAGCTGATGTGTGCCATCGGATGAGGTGGCATCGCCGTTGCTGACGCCATTGGGTGGCGCGTGATGGCCGTTGGTAGAGCTAACATTGGTAGGTGGAGAAGAAGTGGACCATAACTGAGGGTTACAGAGTTCATCGTTCATCGACGATAGAATTAGATATGCTGATTCTATTGTATCTTCAAGATACTTTTGGCCCTCCATCGCTAACTCTTGTGTCGATTTCTGACTCGTGATGGTCGTGCTGCTGGTCTCTTCCATCGATTTGCAGAATGAAAGTATGGATCAGAAAACCTAATTGCAAACCCTAATTGGTTTGGGGTTGATTGGAGCCTTGGAGGTAGGAGATTGATACGAGATTCATAGAGTGCACAAATGACAAAACCCTAATAAATCAAATAACAGAGACAACGAGCAAAAATTAATTTAAAAAAAAAAAACAGATTTCGTCGACAGCAGGGTTCGAACCTGCGCGGGCGAAGCCCAACAGATTTCAAGTCTGTCTCCTTAACCACTCGGACATATCGACTCCTGTGAATTAAAATATCAATGACAATATTAATTTAAATGCGATAGTTATTTTTTTTTTGTTTAATTCACAAGAAGTAAAGTTTGGGTAATTTTAAAAAATATGATAGACAGACGGGTTTCGATTATGATGCCCCCGTTCTGAAAACTTTCAACAACATTAAGGAATGTTGGATGACAGATGAGTTTCGATTACATATATTCTAAAAAGAAAAATCTATGGGAATCGATTGATACATATCTTTTCTACTTATAATCATTCCTGCAAAAACTTTTTTAATAAGAAAAGCTAAATATATTTTGTAATTCATTGTGTAAGAGGACCACAGCAAAAAGAATCTAAATGGATAAGGTATCACGAAAGTACATAACTCATAGTTAGTGATTTTCTTAGTGAAAAGAACTTTGTGATACAATAACATATCAAATTATCCATTATAAGGTAAATTCAAATTTGATAGCTATACCGAAATTTAAAAAAAATTAATTGACAAAAGAATCGAACTAGATAGATAATAAAACACGTTTTATTAACAAAATGTATTGTTTGTTAGTGCTATATCTGAGATGTTTTTTTGTTCTTGTCTTTTGTGCACTATAACTTCAAACAACAAAAACTGATATATCATATATATATATATATATATATATATATATATATATATATATATATATATATAATATATATATATATATAATATATATATTTGAGTTATAGCGTTTTTAAAGCTTAGTTGTTTTTATTATTATTATTATTATTATTATTATTATTTGTCTAAATACAATTGAACAAAATTTTGAGTTACTATTAGAGACGAGCCATGAAAATGACAATGTCTCAACTTTTGGCCTAAGAAACAACCTTTTACCTAAAACTAATAAACTCTTAAGGATATTTTTAGGAAATTCATTGTTGAATGATAGATAGATTTAGACTACATATATTCTAAAAAGAAAGATTGATAAATGTCGGTTGATATATATTCCTCAGTCTAGGATCACCAGTGCACAACTTTCTAACAAGAAAAATCAGTGAGATTTTGTAATTCGTCATAAAATAGGGTTTCATCAAATAAAAAAAATCTAACTGATGAAGGTAAAGCGTAAATACATAACTCAAAGATAACAAATTTTAGAGAAAATTGTCATAAAGTAAAACAATACGTCAAATTATCTATTATAAGGTAAATCTAAATTGATAGTTACACCTTGTTTAGAAAATTTAATTGACATAAATGCAATGAAAGTATAAAAAATAACTAAACACATTTTTCAGATATAAAGAAAAAATCATGAAATTTAAGAAACACTAAAATGTTAAAATTAAAGGTTAAAAAGAATGAATTAAAACTTGATTGTTCATAAACCTCTTATGGTTCTTCGTTAGTGTTTGACATGAGCCGTTTTCTAATCACCGTCTCATGCACTTCGTAACTTCAAATTAAGAAAAATGATATTTGCTTTACGGGCATTTACATATTTCTAATTCATAAGATCATTAATTCCAAAAAAATAATAATCACATATCTCATCTTTTATAAAACGTATATATTACATGTTTATCTATTACACTGAAATTAATTTATTAAATGACTATTTTGTCTTTAATTTTACTAATATATATTTAAGTATTTCACTTTATAAGACCATCAATTATATATTTCAAGTCTTATGTGCAAATAAAAGGAACAAAATAACGTCTTCAAATTCAAAAGTTTAAAACTTTATTTCAAAATAGCAATCACCCATTATCAAAGTTATATTTTCGAACAAAAAAACCATTGGTAAAATTTTAAACAATTGCAATACTCAATAGGGAAAATTTTTATGGTATAAATAAGATTAATATAGTCATTTAATAAGTTAATTAATGAAATGAACATGTACCTAATATTCATGTTTTATAAAGAAAAAATATGTAATTGCCTTTGTGACTTGAATAAATATGTAATTATAGAAATTGGAAATATTTAAATTCGTTTTAAGTTATGTGTCTTTAGAAGCTTAGTTATTTTTCTTTAGAAGCTTAGTTATTTTTATCCCGAATAAAATTTTGCAACATTTTTGAATTATTATTAGAGAGGGGCCATGACAATGTCTTAGGGGGTGTTTGTTTTTTCTAAAAAGGTCTGCGTGACCTCTTATGTCTGCGTCGCGCAGACCACGCGCAGACATAAGGCTCTGCAGTGCGTTTGTTTTTTCGAAGACTTTTCATTAAAAAACGTCCGCGAGAGATCTTCTTGGTGCAGACATGGTATTCTCACTTCTACAATCTTCAAACCTCTTCTCTTCACAACAATCACCATCCCCACTACCACCACCGCCCAGTATCACCATCGCCGGCAGCCCGGCACAAAACCACCGCCAAGTACCACTACCGCCGGCACACCACTACCG